>CAVLJG010000009.1:37882992-39134666 GCA_963669975.1 Acanthoscelides obtectus | reverse complement strand
TAGAACAACACACCAAAATTAAGGAAAAAATCAGATCATCCATGGAAACAAAAGACAAACAGTGGGCTAGTTCCATATTGCCACTAAGAGTACAGATTTGACGTAAAAACTAATAACAGGTAAGAACAGTATAAATCAGCTTCAAGCGTAATAGAGAAAAAACAACTATAACAACAACATAACAAACTACAAATCACTACTCAAGACCTAATCTACAAAAACTGCTCGAAAATATCTCCAGCATCTTGAATACACAGCCGTAGTCTTTGGACAAGTCACCGTTACACATCCCTCAGCATGTGTTCCCTTATGTTCAGAAAAGCATCCTTTATATTTTCTGGGGTGGACGGCGGATATCTATAAACCTCTTGCTTAACGTAGCCCCATAGAAAGAAGTCCATCGGTGTCATATCTGGTGATCTAGGAGGCCAGATATAAGCCCATCATGACCGATCCAACGATTGTTACTCCAGGTGTCCAAATAGTTACGCACACGACTATGATAATGCGCATTTGCGCCGTCATGCTGAAGTGCATATGCATCCGAGTTTGCAGGTTGACATCCTGCAAAAGCAAAGGCAAATGCTCGATCACAATTTCAAGTATTCTGTATTTGTTAACCTGTTGTCGAAAAGAAAGGTGCGATAACTTGTCTGCCAATAACTGCTCCCCAAACATTCAAGCTCCATTTATTTTGGAAATCTATTTGCCTAACCCAGTGAGGGTTGCACTCAGGCCACCGTCCGTCACTGCGTTCTCGTGTTTTCGTATTCACCTTGCTGGTTGTTGCTGTTGTTGTTGTCAAGTGTATTTGAGTAATTTGTTAACTTTATGTTTCTGTTAAATACTGTCATCTTTGTTCTACAACACCCTAGTGTGTTATATCAATGTTCTTCTCTTGATTTGATTTATCCAAACATGTAATAAAATTTGAGACATTTCATTTGAAAAACCACAACTTTGATATGTAGGCAAAAATTGAGACGCCCTGTATAATGGCCAATATTTTAAAAATGTGCCCCCAATGTCATTGATAACATCCCATGATTAGATTTTCCCAAAATGTATTTGTTTATGAGTAATATTCCGTCCACACATGGAAGGCGCCACCCTGTATAAAAATAAAATTTTTGGAATGGATCAGACAAATAAATATTGCTATCATCAGAGTTTTACAACAACACATCCAAGAATAACATTAACATAATCCAATAATCGGTATCAGCGGGAAAGCAATCACAAACTAAATAAGTGGACAATTGAATCTAGCATTATGTTTATGGAAGAGATCTTTCCGCAGAGGAGGTACATTTACAGAAAAGTGAATAATACGCATGCTCCATCCTGCCACTGAATCCTGTATTTTTATTTAAGTTATAACCTGTTTTCTTCAAATCACAAGCAAGACTAACTGCAATTGGTGCATTATTTACTTGAGTTCTTTTGACAATGATTTGAGCTCTTTTACAGTCAAGGTTTTCGCCTGTATATTTATTCACACCTCACAAGAGATGATGCACACAGGTCAATTTTTCACACTGACTTCTCGTTCTGTGTATGAGTAATGTCAGCGAATATGTTAGCTACTTTCCAGTGACTTTGTTGAGTTAGTCTGAGTAACTCGGAGTAACTGAGTAGTGCTCAGCACCAATACGTTTCACTACATGTTTCAGGAGCAGTTCGGGAGCGTATCACACTCAAGTAAAAAACCACTGGAAAGCAGCTCTTGAGGAGCTTCAACACAATTCAAAGTATTTGGTGAAATCGGGCCTTCACCTTTGACGTTGACTCTAACGAAGCGTCCCATCAAGAAGGAGTTGAAATCCTGGACTCTTACAAAATCGGACGGATACGTCGGCGTGCGACACACAAATATTGTATTACACTGGATTACCAAACGCACGTATTTCCCTTCTCATACTAAACACCTGCCGTTGCCTTGTATATCAACCTTACTGGTTTCTAGTGACAAGAAGACCCTCCATGTTCGACACCTGATATCTGCGCTATTCGACCAATGACAAAACATTGCATAGCCCTGGATACGGTTACATGACATATCGGGGTACTCTCGCTCGGGGTCCCCATGTGTAACAGTAGAACCACGCACTCTCTGGCATGTTGTATACGCACACTTGATGTCGAGGATGCGGCGGAACAAAAAATCTTTCATTGGTCGGAGCCGACCAACCGGCGCTGCAGCGTTCTTCCATTGTTTTTCGCTGTTACTCGACGCGTAATTAGGTGGAAGTAGGGCGGGCAGAATCAGTGGTGGCGTCAGGTTCGATTGAAAAGAAATCTTAAAAATATATACATTCTTCTTTTGTATATGAGCAGTTGCGACGGGAAATCCTAATTATCGAAGTTGAAATTCCGATCTTTGAGGGCTTACGGCATCAATGAGAATGATGATACTTAAAGATGTTTGGAGGTTGTAGCATGCTGCTTATATTTACCGAAGCTTTGTTTGGTTTTAGTTAGCTTTGGTGCTTTAATAGAGATTTCATTATATGTGAAAGACGTGTGGGTACTTCAGCTTAATAGCATTCTCTTATCTGCAGTTGTTGAAAAATGCAAAAAGATACACAACAGCCACAGTCTGCCATGATAGTGGATGATAGCGTCTTGCCAAATCTCGTACCGAGCGGTATCTTTTCACAGTACGAGTACACACAAGCTATATATTTCCTGTATACTTTATGCTACTAAGTAAAATTAATAAAAGTCTTAACCTTGGAATGGATTTTATCAAGAGTAATAGCATTATGAGTGAAAATCATTCCCCACCAATTTGAAACAATGGCTTTTCTAAAAATGGGGTTTCCAGTTGTCACAAATAATTGTGACCTACGCGTGTAGTCTAAAATGCAAGTGGATTATTTGATTCATCAATTTTGCTCAAAAACAAATGGAATTTCTTAGAAATCTCCAAAATTATGCTTACTTGAAAAGATATTTGGAATAGTAAGTACATAAAAGTATACTGATAATGCGGTAGAAATAGAAGCTCAGGGTTTTCGTTCTCCGGTTAAGCGGTAATCGGGAGTTACCGCCACATAAGCATTTTACAATGCCAGTTTGCCCTAAAACGGTAGTTATCAGTAATCAGAGGTTCGGTTATGGGATATAATATGGAAACTTCTGGTCAAACGACAATGACTAACGTACTTTGCTTGACAGTTACATGAGTTGTCCCAAATGACAGTTCAGACGTAGACGCTGCGTTGTCGTATTAACAATTATCTGGAAAATGAATTTACGAGCTACTGATAGTTAAACTCTCAGTCATAATTACAAAGTAATTTGCTTTATTTTATGATCATGGTTCATTTGCACCAAGATGTGACCAAATGTCTGTGTCGCTCTGAGCATTTTTGAACGTGGTGAGGCATGATATGACGAACCACAAAACCACAAATATCTTATTTTTAAAGCTCACTTGAAAAGGTGGCGGCAAGTAAGTTGACCCTGCTACGGTATCATCAGTCCGGAAAGTATTATGTTTGGCATAAGTTAGCTCCTCTGAGAAAAAAAGTTAACATGTATAATAAAAAATTAAATGAGCTTCCTTCTCTCCCTGAAAAGAATAACTGCAGGTGCACATAATCACTGCGATGACCAATTCCTCGTAAATGACGATATTGGTCTTCATCATGCACAGTGTTCGCAGCCCACAGAGTAGTGTGGAAGCGATTGCCGACTGTGACGTACGACCATCGACTACGACGCTTGTCCATCGGGGAATGACGTCGCACATGACGACCTCCGACTATAGGAGATATCTTCTATAAGTATCAAGGGTAAATGTACTGGGACATCGATGATGAGTAAACTATGCCTAATATGTGCGTAGAATTTCTTAGGTGGGATGCGTTTAAATATGCCAACGTTAAAAAATTGAGGCATACTCTGCCCTACTCCTGCAACCTCTAACCTACAATTTTTGACTCAAAAAATGTTTCTGAAAATGATCACAGCATCGTCTGGAACGTCAAAAAAGGGAGTATGGACAATCTATTTTTCTTTGTTTTTGTTTCTGGCCTTTTTCTCAGCCGTCGCTTAACCGATTTTCAAAAACTATAAAGCTTAAGCGTCATAGTAGTAACATTGTGTAAACATTTCATAAGATAAGATTAGCGCACCGACCCGACAGATAAACAGACAGACCGACGGGGATGAGTGTTTTTCGTGATGTACATGTCATATAACATCCAAAAAACATAATACTTCCCGGCTAGTAAGCGTGGGAACTTCTCCCCTTTACATTTAAACGATAATATTTCTGAACGTGCATTGCTATAAGTGGGATGTTGATTGATTTTTGCTCCTAGTACTATTTGCTACCACCTTGTACAATTTCAGCCTGTTATTAATTTTTCTAAATACAAAGTTCCTGATGCCCTAAGTAGTTATGGCCAACAAGATATTTCGTACTATCGGGGACTATAAGATACAGTCATCGAAACAAGTTAATCATATGATGTCTCAGTATTGAACTGATTTGATTTGCTTTAAATTACTATTCCGGATTGTCAAAAATTTGTTTTTGTAAACCATGAATATCGTCGCATAGTTTCTGACACTGCGAAACTCAAAACATTGAGATATGCAAGTACTTCAAATACTCCGCCGTGGGTGGTGGCTTTATTCGGATGCCTGATAAACATGGAGGATTATAATATATGCATGCCATTCTATGGGAAATCGAAAGGATTTTTTTTGCTCTCCTAAATTGTCAATTTTGAGTAGCGCGGTGTTAGAACGTCGCATGTACCTTTTTCAGCATTCTGTCTTTATTCGTCCGATTATATCATGGTATGTATAGAGATGACTGTAAGACATCGTTATCAGTTTTTTGTAAAAGATGCATTTTTGTGCATCTTTTATGCATTTTTTCTTCAATCATAATTTGTTGACAAGTGATAGTGCGGCTATAAAATTGTATGTCCACGTTTGTGAATGGGTTGAGCGGACGAGTATTTCTTTATCTCCTTTCTCCCTTAAAAAAACCTTTGCTTTTCTTGAAAACGCAATTTGCTGCAAAATAGGGTTTCAAGAAAATCAGATTTTCCAAAGAGGAAAATTTATAAGAATAAAGGTCATCCCCTGCTCAATTCTGCTATAAAACTGGGGTCTTGTAGTACACTTTCAGAGATGTACCTACTAGTATTTGTAAGCAAGTTACCATTGAAGAAAAATTGCACAATAAAATGCACAAATATGCATATTTGGACAAAAATTAGATAACATTGTTCTCTAAGCACACCATGAAATGATCAGAACAAAAGAATTTAAAATACTGTTCCAAACTGGCGGTTGAAAAAAAGGGACATGCAACCTTAAACGACGATACTTTGTCTATAATCTAGACTAATCAAATTACCAAGGCCGACAGTGTGGAAGTCCCCCCGCCACTGGTCGCAACAACCGAACCATTACACATTAACCTCTCACTATACTTCCTGTGCATCATGGGTGGAGTCTATGATCCTTTCACGTATGCCCTTCCGCCAGTCATTACCGTTTTTTAAAGAGCACCCCCTCAGGAATATGGAAGCAGCAACAAGGGGGCCGCCGCCGCTTTGTTTGAGAGGCGCTCGTGTATTCCGCGCTACCTAACATAGTCTAAAACATCGGAAATCTTTCGCCAGATGCCCAGTTTTGTCTTTGGCCGTGGCTAGGGGCCCGACAATGATTCGTTTTGAACTGAAACGTAATTCAATGGAGGGTGGGGGTATATTACTTGTTTGTTTTGCAATTAAGGGTGTTTTTCTTAGAGGTATAGAACTTTAAATTGCAATAAAACAACGATGGATTATTCGATTGACATGATTTTTTTTTATTTAAAAGATAGTCTTGTGGCATTACATTTTAAATATGATTTCTGACATATAACTGCCACGGCTGGCTCGGATGTAGTCCAATCTGGACGTCCAATTTTCGATGACTTTTTCCAAAATTTGTGGCCGTATATCGGCAATAGCATGGCGAATGTTGTCTCCCAAATAGTGCAGCGTTTGTGGCTTATCCGCATAGACCAATGACTTTAGATAGCCCCACAGAAAACAGTCTAGCGGTGTTAAGTCACAAGATCTTGGAGGCCAATTCACAGGTCCAAAACGTGAAATTAGGCGGTTGCCAAACGTGTCTCTCAATAAATCGAATGTAGCACGAGCTGTGTGACATGATGAGACGTGTTGTTGGAACTACAGCTCCTGGACATCATGATTTTTCAATTCAGGAATGAAAAAGTTAGTGATCATGGCTCTATACCCATCACCATTGACTGTAACGTTCTGGCCATCATAGTTTTTGAAGAAGTACGGACCAATGATTCCACCAGCCCATAAAGCGCACCAAACAGTCAGTTTTTCTGGATGTAACGGTGTTTCGATATAGACTTGAGGATTAGCATCACTCCAAATGCGGCACTTTTGTTTGTTAACGTAGCCATTCAACCAGAAGTGCGCTTCATCGCTAAACAAAATTCGCTTATGAAAATCGGGAACAACGGCAATCTCGTTTTGGGCCCATTCAACGAATCTACGCCTTGCTTGATGATCGTTTGGCTGCAATTTTTGCACGAGTTGGATTTTGTAAGCACGCCAACCAAGATCCTTTCGCAAAATCTTCCATAAAGTGGATGGACACAGATCCAATTCCTGTGCTCGATGGCGGATGGACTCATTCGGGTCTGCCTCAATGCTACGCTCTATAGTAGTAATAGCTTCTTCTGTACGCACCGTACGGCGTCTCTGGGGATGCGAGTTGTCAATTATAGTAAACGTGGTGCGAAAACGTATCATGGTTAATCGAATTAACTGCTCTGATCGACGATTTTGTCGACGATAAAATGGACGTAGTGCGAGATACGTATTCCGCACAGAACCATTATTTACGAAATAAAACTGCACAATTTGCAAGCGTTTTTCAGGCGTGAGTCTATTCATGATGAATTGCCAAACCAAACTGAGAATAAATCACTTGACAGCTGTCAAATCGGTCGCCATCTTCAAAAGTAATCCCAACTTATAGTTCTATACCTCGAAAAAAAAAACATCTGTTACTAGGAAAATAGACTGAAATCTAATGGAGATTGATTGACCATTCCTCTCTTTTCTACGGAAGATAATAGTACCTTTGTGAGTGTATTTGTAGATGTTCCATACTTTTGAAGAAGAGAACATGTGTGACACTAAATTTTTGGGAATTTCTACTCTTTATTAGTTCAATGTACCTTTTTAACTTCCATGGCGATTGGGAATGTAGTATTGTAATCGGGAAGCCGAAATATTACAATTCTTGGATGTGACGTGTGTAGATATTGGTAATATCATCATTTCCTTTAGCTGTTCTATAACACTGATCAACAGCCAAAAAATATCCTAAATAAAATCAACAAAATATTACTATTTTTAATGTGCTAAAACTGGAATGAAACTTATTTTTTCAATATTAGTTCAAGTTTTAGAGATACGGTAATTATATGTGTTCCTGCTGTGACAGTGTAATTCACAAGAATGCACGTGCTACATTTTTATATTCGGCAAGGAAAGATGATGTAATCGGCATGATTGTGTTACGTTACACATACGTGTACATTATATTGTTTTATATTAGCCATTTTTTCCTCAGTTGGCTGACAGCATTCATGCAAGATGTTTCGAAAGTGTGTAAACAATCCAGATCAGTTTTGTTACGTGTGTGGTGATGTGACTTTTGCGTCTCAGAGACGGTCTATTACTCCACTAATAACAAAGGCATATCAACTTTATTTCGGTTGTAAACTAGGTGATCAAGACAAACAGTGGGCACCCCACAACTGCTGTAATACATGTGCTTCAAGTCTGAGGAGCCGGTTAAATGGCAAAAAATGGTTTGGAGAGAGCCTACAAATCATATTAATGATTGTTACTTTTGCAAGGTACCTTGTGTTGGACAAGCCACAGGTATGTCCAAGAAAAAAAAATCGGTTATTAACTACCCAAACATACCATCTGCGATGAGACCTGTGCCTCACAGTGACGAAAATCCTATTCCAAAACCCCCAGAATCCTACACTTGCGAATCAGAAAACGAATCAGATCATGGCGATCGAGTGATTCGTCAGGAAGAAGATATGCCATCAACGTCAAGAGATCCTGATTTTATACTGCACAAAATAACACAGTCAGAATTAACTGATCTTGTAAGAGATTTATAACTTCCAAAATGTAAGGCAGAGTTACTTGGATCAAGACTGCAGCAGTGCAACTTGTTAGAAGACGATGTTTCGGTATGTGTTTTTCGTAAACGCCACAAAGACTTAGAACCATTTTTCAATATGGAGAATAACTTGGTTTTCTGCAGTAACATTAATGGCTTACTGGCGGCTTTAAATATATACTATAACACCCAGAAGAATGGAGATTGTTTATGGACAGTTCAACATTGAGTTTAAAGGCAGTGTTATTGCATATTGGAAATATTTTACCATCTCTTCCTGTAGGGTATGCAGTTCACATGAAAGAATCATATGACAATATGAAGTACCTATTGACATGCATAAAATACGATGAGCACCAATGGCATATTTGTGGCGATTTGAAAGTTGTTGCACTTTTTCTTGGGTTGCAGCTAGGCTACACAAAGTTTTGCTGTTTTTTGTGTTAATGGGACAGTCGGGCAAAGGCACTTCATTACACCAGACAAAACTGGCCTGTTCGTCAATTCCTAGAGCCAGGTGAAAAAAATGTACAGCATATGCCATTAGTAGATTCGAAAAAAAATTTATTACCACCACTGCATATCAAGTTGGGCCTAATGAAAAACTTTGTCAAGGCATTAGATAGAGATGGGTCAGCTTTTCAATACCTGCGTCAGAAGTTTCCAAGACTAAGTGAGGCAAAGGTTAAAGAAGGTATTTTTGTTGAGCCACAGATTCGAAATATTTTGAAAGATACACAGTTTCAAAAAAACTTTAACAGGTATTGAAAAAACTGCTTGGAATGATTTCCGTCTGGTGGTCACTAATTTCTTGAGAAATAGAAAAGCTGACAACTATAAAACCCTTGTCAAAAATATGCTGTCATCGTATCAAAAGATGGGCTGTAATATTTCTCTTAAGATACATTTCCTACACTCACACCTGGACTTTTTTCCTGACAATTGCGGAGCCGTAAGTGATGAGCACGGCGAACGTTTTCATCAGGATATTTCAACAATGGAAAAAAGGTACCAGGGAAAGTGGAATACTTCCATGCTTGCAGACTTCTGTCTGTTGGACTCTTGGTAGAGATGCTCCAGAAACGATCCATAAAAGAACAGCAAAAAGACAGCGCATATAGTGATTCTTATAAGTATATGAATCTTGTTACTTTTTTTAATATATCCTTAAAAATAAAAAGTTCTTTTTCTAAACCGCAACTAATTTTTTTATTTCATTGTCATTTTTGGATTCAGCGCCCCAAAATTAACAAAGAAGTGCTCTTTTTCCACAAGATACAATTAAAAAACTAAAATTTGTTGTCCAGTGTAATTGGGAAAGTAGCCATCAGCAGAAAGCAAAAAAATTCTAATTTTATTTTTAAATATCTTTTAAGTTTTTGAGCACTTTAAGGCGTAATTAAAAAAAAATGGTTCAAATAGTAAACTTTTTGATATCAGACTGCCTTAGGCATTGCACCTCGTGTTCCCATGTTGCTAAGTTTTCAAATGTGTTTACAGTAGAACCCCGATAATCCGAATCGGGATTATTCGAAATCCGCTTTATCCAAAACAGATCGCATACAATAATTTCTCTGTTTTAACCGAAGTTGTTTGGGAAATCGGGGCATGATTCGAAATAGCCGCCGGTAGTTCCCCTTTGAGTCATTGATTTGCTGCCGGTGATTCCCCAAGCGCGTTTGCGGAATTTACTGGTATGTGTTTGTTTCAGTCTGGTTCATGATAGCTAAGATGGAGCAGCATAGAAATAAACGTAAACGCGTTGTTATTACCATAGAATAGAATAGAAGGCAACCAGACGTTTGATAGATGTGATTTGCTTCAAAACATGGCAAGTGATTTGGGTGTGGGCGAGAATACCAGTATTGAAAAAAACAACTCGAGAAAATTGAAAAGTGGTCTAGTGTTCTGACATCGTCGCAGCCGTCACGGAAAACTATGAAAAAGGAGGAATATCAAAAAGTGGATCATGCTTTAAATCTGTGGTTTACACAGAATCGAGAACGTGGAATACCAATTTCCGGACTAATTCTAAAGCAAAAGGCAGTCAACTTAAGTGAAGAATTGCCAGTTATTGAGGCGCCTGATAACTTTACAGCCAGTGTTGGTTGACTGCATAGATGGAAAGAACGACACGGTATACGAGAATTAAAGGTTTGCGGAGAAAAGTTATTTGCCGATAAGTCCGCTGCATTAAAATTTGGAGAACATTTTAAAAAATTAACACGTTAAGCGCCATGGCGGTACCATGAGACCGCTTGGCAACAAGCCTATCACGCCAGGGCGGTCCATATGGACCGCTTTGTATTTATTTCCACGGTGATTCCAGCATGAGGTCCAAATTTAAATTCATTTTACCGTTAGATATGGGCGGCTATGCCTTGTATGGATTATACCCATATGCCAACTTTTTGGTGTATTTTTATTTTAAATAGAGTCATTCATTTTTTATATTCACATCACTTATTTCCTACTAAATTTACACAACGACTTTGATAAAAACAAACAAGATTCCAGTGAAAATGCATATATATATATTTGG
Organism: Acanthoscelides obtectus; assembly: GCA_963669975.1. Lineage (NCBI taxonomy): Eukaryota > Metazoa > Arthropoda > Insecta > Coleoptera > Chrysomelidae > Acanthoscelides > Acanthoscelides obtectus. Next base: position 39,123,919 of record CAVLJG010000009.1, on the reverse strand, counting down.
CTGCAACCTCAGCGACGAGTAAGTTATCTGATAATTTAAATCCTTCCCGTATTGGTTGCTAGCTTCATATTTGTGTTTTCCGCTCTTGAAGGTGGCTCCAATGTGAAGCCGAAAGCTCGAGATTACCGTTAAAAGAGTTTACTAAAGCTTAAAAAAAACTTTGCCGATTTCCCTATATATATATATATATATATATATGTATATATAAAATAAGTTATCATATAGGGATACAAAATATAAGATAATCTCATTTATTTATGACTTGTTCCGAAACAGTCAAAGCAAAAGTGGGGATTTCCTTCACAACTGTCACAATATGTAGTAACTTTTGGAATTTCATTTTTTAGTATTACAGCATCCTTTACAATACCGTCTGACTTCATGTCCCTTATTTTTTTTTTCAGTACATGTCGTTCCCGTCTTGTGTCAGCTTTTGACATAGATGGTAGATTAGGCATATTATTTGTTGGAAACGTGACTTTGGCGCTTTGTCCTGATGGACATTTTTCTAACATTTTGCTTGGCGTTTATCGTGTTAATGAAGCAGTATGGTTTAAATCCAGGACAAATTTACAACTGCGACGAAGCGGGCCTAAACTACAAAATTTTACCGGCGAAAAGTTTAGCTTCAAAACAAGAATCTGGAGCTCCTGGTTACAAACGCAGTAAAGAACGTGTGACTATCCTTGCTTGTAGCAATGCTTCCGGTGCACACAATCTTCATTTGTTGTTAATCGGAAAATCAGCTAAACCAAGAGCATTTAAACACGTCCATTCCAACGCTTTTGCAGTGTGGTATAAAAATTAAAAAAATGCTTGGATGGATGCCGCTCTATTTAAGGACTGGCTTTACAATCATTTTGTTCCCAAGACAGAACGATACTTGAATGAACGCGGATACGCTATTAGACAATGCTCCGAGCGACCCAAGTGAGGAGCAACTTAAAAGTGGAGAAATACGAGTGATGCTTTTGCCTCATAATGTAACGTCAGTGATTCAGCCAATGAATCAAGGAGTTTTAGAAAATTTAAAACGCAATTACAGACGTTTGTTATTGTAGCAACTTTTAGATCAAGTTGATAATGGTTGGAATCTCGTGGATTCTTTAAATGAGATTAACCTCAAGAATGTGGCATATTGGATGGCAGAAGCGTGGAGCCAAGTAAAAAATTCTACCTTACAAAAGTCTTGGTCGACAATAATTAAGCAAGAAATGGGACCTTGCGCAGACTATGAGAATAACAACGAAAATTTACATGAGCTCGTCGTAAAAATAGCAGGGTGTGAAAATCTTACCCAAGCAGATGTTGGTGAGTGGATTAATGGTGATGAATTGATGGAAGAATTAATTGATACAGAACTAATAAAGACTGTTTGTAATAATGGCGATGAGACAGTTTCAAGTGATGCTAGTGGCAACGAGACAGAAATATCTGCCAAAATATCACATTCTCAGAGATTAGAAGCTCTACAAAAGGCGTTGACTTACGTCGAACAACAAGAAAATGCGACAGCAGCTGACGTGCCACGCATTTACTTTTTTCAATAAAAGCATTATTTTCGTTTTATCCGAAATTTCGATTATCCGAAAACACTTGGGTCCACATTATTTCGGATAATCGGGGTTCTACTGTAGGTATATCATTCCTTGGGAAACGATTTCTCAATCTACATTTCTTCAAACGTAGGCGAGTATTGTAGTATTGTAGGTTAAATGTTGAGACAGAAAATTTTATTAATATACCTTATCGCCAATCTCAAGTTTCCTCCAGAGTCTATAGAATTAGCGGTCAAAAATTGATATTGAGAAATAAACCAAAAGATCAAAGCATATACATTATTATACTAAGTATCAATTCTGACGGATTTGTGCTGCCTTTGACAATTGAAGTCATGGTAATAATTGTAATTTTTTGCCACCGATCGCTTTCAGAAATCTCGAAAACTCCCTCAATATGTGACATAGTGATTAGCAGAGATTTGACAGATCCAACTTACATTCGCTTTATAGAAAAGGGTTTGCGCCACCATTTATTATAACGATTGAATTTGTTATTTTCAGAATCCAGATAGAATGTTTCAAGACAAAGTATGAGTTGCATACTATTGCAGATAGACCCTACACGGTTTTGCGTTGATCAGGTTTCTCCATGATTTTTTTTTCTGAAAAATTATCGTCTCTGTTTTATTTGATAATAGGGTGTAAAAGAATCGAAGAGTCCAGAAACTGTAATCTAGAAACAAAGCTGCGTCGTGACCTTATCCACAATCTGAGTCTCTAGTATTCATAGAACGTGCTGTTTCCCGTTTCATGGCAGATAGGCAAACCAAAATGGAAGAGAAAATGCTTTGTTATACATGCTAAGCGTCAAAGTCACAGTCCCAGCAGCAGATTATTAGGCTGAATTTTGATTTCTAAATCTGCAGTGAGAACAAGAGAAGGCGTACACGAGTAGGAACAATGGCAGTATTCTTTGATCTATCTTTCACATTAGCATTCGATTCCTTCCAACAAGGAGTGACGCTCAGAGACTACCAAACACATACACATTCAAATTATGAATATGATGCTGCCCTGCTACGCGCTGAGTGGATTTGTTTCACTAGAAATGACGGTTCGCGACTATCAGAAATTCGTTGTTGGAAAAAACTGATACCTGCCTTTCTTTCAGCCTGCCCATTATTTAACAAAATGAGAGGAAGTGGGTTAGCTTAGGCCCGTATCGTCAGTCGTCCCTACAATTGTAGGGCGCCTTTATGGCCTCCTTGATTGTCATAGTTTTCTGCTTCTCCGTGTCAGAACTCTATTTTGAGGTTATATCACAAACATCTATTTGCACCAAATTGTGCTTGCTTTTGAGTTATATCATGTTTTATCAGCCTGAAATTTCCTACAATTTAAAAAGAAAACATATCTTCACAATAGGAGAGCGCTGACGCTGAGACGGGACAAGTGTAATCTAGAAATTTTTGAAGGAGAGAAAGGAGGATGACAATCAAGGAGGCCATAAACGCGCCCTACAATTGACGATACGGGCCTTAGACTTCATCAAATTATATTAAACAAAAAATTATGACTACTAAGCTAGCGTTAAACTTTAAAGCTATAGAGAAACCAGAACTCAAAAATTGTACATCTTTCAATGACCTTCTTTCTAGCATTGTAAATCCAATACAGGTAACAGCACTTTACATGCAGGCATTCAGAGTGCCAGACCGCTGTCAATGCTGTAGAGAAGACTGGTAGTTATTGCTGTCAGGACTTAATAATGTGGTGCAATGCAATGTTTCTAAGATACCGTATTCTAACTTAATTTGTAGGAAACACCCTTACCCGCATTTGACTTTGATGTAGTTTTGCTAAGAAACCATTTAGTCCGGCTTTTCGGAGTTCAGATCCTGTGAACACTATTATAACGGGAATATATTTAAACTATGTTCATATCTACCGAACCTGATGCAGTTCAGAGGAGGGCTATACCTCCTTGTCAGACAGCTTCCAGCCTTCCTTACATCAACGGGCAGTATGAGAACTAGCTATCCCAAATGGATATGATAGCGAACATCTTCCCTTGAATTCTCTGTCGTAATAAAAGCCCGCCAAGGCGGACCCGTCAGGCTTTATCCCATTCGGAATCGGATGGGCTTTGTACATCCAGACTGCTTCTTTGTTTATATGGTATTAGCAAGAGTAACGAGAAAAACTGGAAAAGTTCCAAACAGAAATTTCCAAAATCGGATTATTTTATAAAGGGTACTTACTACTTAATAATATGCCCTAATTAGAACGACGTATTATTGAACAATATTGAACAGTTCATATAAACATATGACCTAAAAAGTCTAGTTTCCAAGATAGGATGCAAGGATATTCTGAACTCCAGCGGCGTCTCGTCCCAGAGGGCAGTCTAGCTAATAGCATTGTCAGCATAACGTACGCTCCTGGCTGTGAATATAGATATATATTTTTTCGGATTAAGCAGCTAATAATACAACTTTTTTGTCTCTCGGTGTCATTTCGTGTCTTACTTTACGACGAAAAAAAAAATAAAGACTACTTCAGTACATGTTGAAAAATTGTTAATAGAATATCAAAAATTGCTTTGCCCATGTCAAATGTAGATTTCTTAAGCTTTACTACCCTGTATCTTGGATATCAGGTACATATCTACATTAACATTTCTAATTAAATATAACACCCTGAATGTGCTGAGTAAGTAATCGATCAGTTGCTCTATTATTTTAGAAGATAAACAAAAATAAATAGTTACAAAAGTAGTGGGCTAGTAGTGGGTAGTGGATAAGCTACTTATTTGTGAAATATGACACTCTTTACAGGGTAAATTATAAGCTATTTATTTGGAAAATGTATCGTTCTATACAGGGTAATTCACAACTACGAGGCTACACAAACATGCATCATTTAAATGGAATTACTTATATATCTTAGTAGTATTGCCATAACTGCAACATTAACATTGTGGTAACTGTAATATAATTATATTGTCAGTATTGAAATTGGAGCTATGACAGTATTGAATTGGTTGTGCGATATTCTAAAAGGCCTCCTCGAAAAAAGAACTTTGATATAGCATACCCTACTTTAGCAGCAGGATATTTTGCAGAAACAAAAACTCAAATTTTAATAAGGATAACCCAAAATGGTAAAGAACACAGGCATTTTGAGTCTTTTTAGAACAAGGTACATTATGCTTATATAAAAAGATCTATATATATATATAGGTGAAAAAAATTTAAAGCTTCCGCCTTTTGTTGGGTACTTCGACAAAAATTTTAAGCAAAGAGGACTCTGTATACTTTATTAATCTCTCTAGCTTTCAATGGCCTTTGCAATCATCATCAGGAGCTGCAATAACATTGAGAAGAATAGCAACAATTGTGCAAAATGAATTTTAAATTAACTTACAGTAATATGTGAGGATGTTGCTAAATGTTATTCACGTTTCGGTTGAGGGAAACACCCAGTAACCTGGTGAAAGCTGGATACATGGGAAAAATGTCAAAATTAATACAAACTACACACAGCTGTATATCAAGAACAAATTAAAACGGATTAAAAATATTTAAAACGAAAAATAAAAATTACATCGTGAACCACCTGATGATTGCATAAAATAGTGGGCATAGAATCATAAGTAAGATGAACCTTTGACAGATGGCACAAGGTTAGTAGTGTCTGTGTAGATGGATGGAACGAAAATTCTTTTGTAAAGTGCGAATTATTCAAATTTGAATGGAATGGAATTTTTTGGTGGAATAGACCAAAGAACAGATTATATTTATGGTTGTGAAACGTCAAAATTTGGAGAGATGTGTAAGTGCTCCAACTTTTCGCAGTTTAGCAAATATGAGTAAATGACGCTCAGTTGCTTAACATCTTATTGATACAGATGTCATTCATGAATATGCGTATATGCTTTGACGACTGTTGCGACATAAATCAATCGTAAGTTACTCATACGAGCAGAACAACCTGCATTAGGTCTACAGACAGCTCGAAAGTCGATGAGTTTATCCATCGTAATATTTCTTTTGAGTATTATGACTCCTAGAGTCCCACTCGCTGAAACAGTAATTTCTTCATTTAAGCAGATCAAAAATTACAGAAGCACCCCTGCAAACTCATTTTAACTAAAATTGCATAATCCGCTACCCCACTTCCTCAGCATTGTCCGTCTTGTCGCGTACGGATAATAATTCCTCCGCAGTAGCGAATAATTCTTTAGCAAAGTACCTGGCTTTCCAGATAGTGAAATCTTCAAGAGCACTCGTCGCGGCGACTGAGAGGAGATCCGCGGAACAAAGACACAGCATGTACCTACAGTAACTACACAGCAAAGCAACTGCCTAAAAATTACGCTAAACCTTTGGACCAATTTCTATACCCTTGAGAGCTCGGCGCAGGTTGCGAAAAGCTGCCACGCGCAGTCATTTCGCGTGACTGACAGCGCCCAGTTGTCTTCAAGGTCATCCTCTTTATGTCTTGCGGCATTTACATCAATGCACAAAGTTCATGGATAATCTTACATAGTGCTGCCAACCACACAGCAAATTCTTGAAGAAGCATTTGAAGTTTTTATATGTTTGTATTGCGGATTGTGTGGTTTTGATTCTGAGGTGAATATTATAAATAGTAACCATATATTGTTCAATAATGTAGATCTATCAAGCTTCAATACTGTTGAATTGAAAAGTTGCTAAATAAGGAAGGAAAACGAGATTGCCACCGTGGAATTTGACGTCCAACTTGGCAACAATTGAAACAAGTTTTAATTGTGTGAAGAAATCGACAAAGACCTTCATGGACTTATTTAACGTCAAATTCCTGTATTATACTTTCGACACGAACTCAATTCCGTGGATTTGTTGTTAATGTGAAATGATTAAAAGAATCATCACGCTGTCTCTGGCTGGAACAACTGTGTAAACTTGGGGTTATAGTTATAATTGATGTGGATAATATAATTTGTATTTCCAAAATGGTGGCACTTCCAATTGTGCCTGAAATAGATACCAACTTGCTTATTTAAACTAGAATACTCTGTAAATTATTATTTTTTTTAAAATCTACGCATAATTGATTCTAAACACCTCAAATGTATAACATCCTACTAGCTGTAGCCTTGGTCCAAATAATTTGGACTCCCGTAGCGACCTCTTGGTCTGTCGCTAATCCTTGGCCTGTGCATAAATTGGAAAGTAGCTCTCAAATTTCGATGAAATTGTCACACGAGGTGACTACTATACCAATGACTAAAAAGCTTCAGAATTTTTCAAAAGTGGCTCAGTGGCGGCTGCTTGAAGGGCAAAAAACCAAAAAGTAATAGAAATGGCCGAAACTTCATTTTTGGACGTTTCAGGAGCTACCTGTCATTTTTAGCAAACTGCTTGTGGGGATTGAAAATAGAGGTTGAGGGTTGACGGCAGTAGGGGGAGGGTATATGTAATTTTTTTCGCGGGACTATAGTCTAGATATATCTAGACGCTTCTAATCCCGATAATCTCACATATTACATAGTAAATATTTCACACATCATAGATTTCTCCGTACATTTGCTATTAAAACTTGGTGAAAAATTTACAAAAGAGACACGCGGTTGGTCGGAACGATGCCAACCTTCATCCGTCAGACTGTGTGCGGCTGACTGCAACGCCGGCGCTCTCGATCTGGGGTTATAGTATGGTGGCTGGTGCTTATGGCATGGTTGAATGATGTGGTTGCTATACATGTTTTACATGTTTGTAGCTAGCTGAGACGGACTAACTTGTGCCATTATGAACTCATGACAGTGTTGCGTTGGAAGTGCGGGGTCAACATGTTTAATGCCACTTCTAAATATTACTGTGAACGTTGACCATAAATAAAATATATTTTCATTGTACTGATCAAGATCACCTTTGTGATCGAAATGTTCACAGTAAAGGAGATTCTGTCAATACATGTGGTTTCACTGACCAGACAAGGACGCGGGATTACTGAAGATTTTTTTTAAATGAGAGGCGTAAAGTGATTCTGGCTACAGAGCAAGTAACAGACTATTGCATTTTAGTGCATTCGGAACATCGTATCTATATCTTATTTTTCCATAGGCATTTCGTTCTTTAATCCTGGAACCTAACAACTTATTTAGAATTAAGTTGAACTGAAAAGTTTTGCCGGCAGCCCTAGTGTATGTGAGCTGATCAAGATAATAAGACAAACGTGTGTTATGCCATGCGCGAATCCCTTACCTCGTCGGGATTTGCAATGCTGTATAATATTGTATATGCCATGACAAAGATTGAAACAAGAGAAAAAATGCATTCCCTTTTTATTTTCCTCTGCAGCAGTGGTTTTCCAGCGCTGCAAAGGATATGACTGCCTTCTCCTTTGAAACGAAATTTTAGCATAAGAGAAAAAGGTTCGGATTTTATTTTTAGAAATTAATGGGCGGGAATAATGAGACGGTGGATCTAGTCTAAGCAGAATGAGACGTTTAATATCGTTATTGTATTTTGAAGAACGGTGCACTAATTGTCTGGAAAAGAGTTTCTCAACGTTGCGGAACACTCGGGTATCTAGTCTAGTATTCAGCAATCCTCGAAACAATAACAGCAATTCAGTCAAGTTATTTGAAATGATGGATTCTATTTAACAATGAATTTCTGACAGTTCCGCACCCGCTTAAAGTAACTTACAAAGTGGCATTATAACGACTTGTTATGTAATGTCACCTTGGAACTAGCTGTCATTCACTTCTTGCTCATCTGTACCAGCTGAGCGTGTTGCCTAAACGTTAAGGTACTTGCTTTGGAGACGGTATCAGCGGAGACCATTGATAGCTTTTATGTCTTAAGCTGTAAATTCCAAACCAAAGGTCGTTGCTGCATTCCTCCATAGATGGCGTTCGCAGCGAATACGCCTGGCATCACCTACCGACTAGCCTGTACACAAGATAACATTGTACCGACTTTTAATGAGTGTCGACTTCTTCGTATTACCCCAGTCTAACGGTCGTTTACCGTGAAACAAATCAGACCGGCGCGGAGCTAGGCAACCTCATATTAATTTGTTTAGATGGCTGTATTTGACAGTATCTGACAATCAAAAATTCCTTGCTAAAAAGAACCGGATAACTCTCACGAACTAATTATAAGTATCCGCTACGTGCAAAGATAAGCTACTCGGCGTTATTAACGAATTAACGTTATTAACCGGTCAATGACGATAATGTCCAGAGGGATTGTTAACAAAGGTGACAGGAACATACAAGCACGCTGTTTACATGTTTTGTGTTCATGGCCAACTAATTATTCATAGCATCTTTTAAAGGCATTATGAATTTTATCCATTTATTTTACTTCAAGTTTTCACTATTATCCAGCTTTTTGTGTGTTCTAGACCACTGTTCACCTGTCAGTTAATCTCTGATAAAGAGCAATGGTAAGCTTAGAGCTTAATTTTCTAGGAGAGAGCACACCGCTCGAAATAAAGCGGCTTAGAGAACGCACATTCACGTTAAGCAACTCTTTGCTGCGTGGGTCAGTAGATCACACAGTTGGGGAAACTTGCAAGCATACTATAAAAAAAATTTGATTTTAGATCCAATCAGAATTGAACAAACAAAAGACAAGCTTTGTCTGCTACCTGGGCAACCGGATCTAACGGATCTATTGACCTACAAAACTTCGACTGCGAGTAAAAGACCTAAGGACCGCTCTGACAGGAAATGACAATCAGTAATTCAATAACAATACCCCTTGTATGCAGCATACCCCCCAAGAACGTAGAACACCTTTTACTGACATTCGTTAACAGCGGCTTAAAAGCAGCCGCTCTCAAACTCTCTCGATATACCGATGCACGTACATTTTAAACGCGAATAATACAAAGCTGCCATTAGCAACAAAACACGTACAACTAAACTATTTGATGAAACTGCCGTTTCGAGAGCTTAACGCCTTCACGGAGGCACTGCAAATCTTTTATCGCAAAACGCCCGAATAAGTGCCAGATAAAAAGGATTTCAGTAAGTCGAAATATTTAACTGCAACTCTAGCAGAACAGTGCAGACTCTTCGCAGAAGGCTTCCACCGAAAGCAACTTCTTCTTGAAAAGAGCAAGCCGGTGCATTTTCTTTTTTCAGATATTAATCCTCGCAGTTTACCAGAAAGTGCTCTCGTGTTTTAAGGCGAGGAAAATGAGTTTTTAGTCTGGCTTTCATCAATACTTGAGGCATTCAGTACTCAAGCTCTTGCTTGTATCTTGATTGAAATGATTGTACCTTACCAAAAACTGGCGTCAAGTTGGTTGAGTCTGCACTTACTACGTAACACCGTCATCAATTCATATAGGCTCACGTTCATAGTAATTTCAATCCTCTGAGAAAATATTGAGTTACGGACATATAGACCAGAGACATTAAACATATTTAGGGTCAATTTCAACAACATTAATATTTAACGGTCCCTTGGACGACTAGGAAAAGACCTTATCGAAATGCAATTTGACAGAAGCTGTCAAAGCTCTCTGAATATTAGTGATTTCTATTGAAATGTTGTGAAAAACCGGTTGCCTTATAAATAAGGATACATTATAGATGTAATATTATGTCTTTCAGAAAAAACGGTCAGTTATTTAAGTGGACCAATGGGAATGCGGCAAATAATAGGCCGATTTTCTAGCTATTATATTTGGTAGGATGTTTTCACTATTTTTGACGACTGTTCATGCATGGTAATCTAGTTTTGTCTCTACATCACGTATAGGGTGTTGTACATAATACGTACCGGTAGAAATGTACTGATTTTTGTTATTTTGCAAAAAAAAGGATATAAAACGTATTCCAACTGGTTCATCATCTTTTGTTACGCCAAAAACAATTTTTGCCAATTTATGATCTAGAAAAATTCCACGAATAGTCTTATAAAGCATAGTAGAGTATATTTCAACAGTTGGCGGAGCGTACTCCACTGGGACCAGGGGGGTGAAACGGGATATTAATGCTCAATCTGGCAACCATGTCGCACCCTTAAAAATGGCCGCCTACAACCACACAAGTCACCGTGTTGTCATTGAATAGCATGGAATTAAACCTTCTTCAGTGTATATGTTTTGTGACTGGGACCAAGGGATGACGGATCCCACACAGCTGTCACTCGTTGGGAAGTTTTTAAATAATCAGCTGTTATTCAAATAATGTCTAATTATATAATCTATATTGTGTACTCGTGAAAAAAGAAAAATATTGCAAATTTCTAGTTTTTTGCAGGTTTTAGGTTTGCTGGTAGCTCTACGACATATATTTGGGTATTTGTTAATCGGTGTAAATATAGCGTGGATGTTTATTCAGTTCATGAACAACGAAAAATATTCAACTTTATGGATGTATGGATATCAAAAAACCTGAATGGTTTTGTGGGAATATCAATCTAAGGTGCCATAATGGTTCTGATGAACGTCAAGTATATGAATGAATGTTTGGAAACGAGCAATATCTTCAATAAGCTGGTGATGTTTCAATGACAAGTTGTCATCTCATACTTATTTACTTATACTTAGTATTCAGTAGTTTGTTTTCAACATTTCATAGCTATTGGTTGCTAAAATTTGTTGATTGGAACTTGAAGCTCATTCGCTGTATTTGACGGACTGTTACCCTAGAGGTGGAAAATAACGGACTGTTGATTTGACAACCTTGGTGAAATACACCCTATGTATATCTTTTGATGGCTCAACAATGACCCTTGACGCACAAGTAAAATTCTTGGGCATGTATCTAGATACAGCATTAAATTTTAATCATCATCTTATGAAAAATTTGCGAACGGCCCTTAATGAAGCACAGATATTTTGGGGTAATGTTTTTGCTCAGAAAATAGTGGTTAGTGTATGATCAGAGTCAGTAACGGGCATTCGTGTAAACATATATTTTTAAGCATCTTAAGATGTCAACTTTACCATCATTGTTTTATACGAAGGCTGTGTATACTTTTATTCACAAAAATAGGTGTTTAAAAAATTTTAAATCATGCTAGTACAGACAATCTGGAGACCAAGTATAAGATCGGCGTCAGATCTTCGGAAATACTGGGCCACGAATTTTATTTTCAATAGGCTACCAAATAATATTAAAGCGTGTGGAGATATACGAAATTACAAGGTTAAACTTGCAGCATTTCTTGTACGTAAATATTATTATGCCGTCTCTGCGTTTGTTATCTTATGATTTATTTATCTATTTGTTTTATACATACTTATTTTGTGCTGTTTTATCAATTTTACTCTGGCGAATCCTATACATATTTGTAATGTCTCTCAAGATAATAAAGGATTTGGATTTGAAATCCAATATGGCGGCCGTGTCAGCATGGCGATTTACATTTTTTACAGTCACTTATATACTATGCGGGTATGGTGAGCGAACATAATAGGCAAAGGGACATTATTCTAGATTCAATATGGCTGCTACCGCTGAATGACGATTTATGATTCCCAAGGTCACCGCTATGCTATGGGTGTCAAATGAAACAGCCTAATGAGAAAAGCACCATAAGCAGATAACGTCATTCTAAATTCCGCTAAATATCGATTTATCATTATATTTAACGAAATTTTATAATACAAAGAAAGTAAGATGTTTTATGGAGTTTTATCAATAAAAGATATGACATTTATGCTAAGTGACAAAAAAAGTAAAGACCTACGCATGTTTATCCGATTTTATTAATCTTTGGCTTATATGTTCAGTGTCCCTTACTAGTCAAATGATTAAATTTTTAGCTTGATTCGTCAACGAACTGCAAAAGCTGGTTCAATAATGTGTTGAGGATCCACGATTTCTTATACACTCATTGACAAGCCTGGGCATCGTGCTGATAAGGTCGTCGATATCCTGTTGATTTATCTCATTCCACTTCGTAAGAGCTGCTAAAGTCTGTGGAGGGTGTTGCAGATTCAAGAGCCTGCGACCGATCATAACCCAGACATCTTCAATTGGAGATAGGTCAGGCGATCGTGGTGGCCAAGGTGTCCATGAAGGCTGGCAACATGCGGTCTGGCATTATGTTGCTGAAAAATGAGGTTTTCGATGAGGCTCCACTCTTTCCTGAATATAGCGTTGGGCTGTCATAGTACCTCTGATGAAAATTAGTGGTGATCTGCTACCATAAACAATAGCACCACCTACCATAACTCTCACGGTGGGGTGAACCTGATGGTCTCTGTTAAATTGTGGGTCACGTCGCTTTCTCGCTTAGACCTAAACCTCAACATCCAAAGTAAAAGTTTCTCCTCAGTTCCAAATTGTTCTATACGGTCCACATATTGTTCGGTACAAAGTTACACCACTTGAAGCGTCGGCTTTGGGGGGGAGGGGGTAGAAGTTGGTAAATAAGTACTGTTTATCAGTTTTTCTTGAATATTTCGAAAACTATGCGGTTAAGCGCAAAAAGTGGTATGTACAAAAATATATGTAATTCACATTAAATTGCGAACAAAAATGATAATTTGCATAATCTTGCTAAACTGAACGGTTCCAGAGTTATGAAAGATGAGAAAGTAGATATTTCACGTACCTAGATTTTTTGGAAGAAATGACACTAAGGAAACCATTTTTTTTTATGCAAGATTGGGTTTTATAAAAGCGAATGGTGATTTTAGTGACCGATTATATGTTAGTGATAAGCCCTTGAAGGAAAGACAACCTCACCACTTTCCCAAGGGGCGCTACTTTTTAAGGGAAAAGAGGCTTCCATAGGCCTAGGCCATATAAACCTGTGGTGCGGAGAAACCCACTCTGAACTTTCTCTGGACAATGCCGCATTAAGAATGAACTATTATATTTGTGTAATAATTCTGATATATAATTACATCTTTTTTAATAATATTTTTTTCTTAAACTGCAGCTTGTGGATGTTTTTCTGAAAGTAGACATATGAGTAGACATATTTGATTGTATATTGAAACTATATTTCTATATATTTATCATAAATACGGCCTTAAATTAATGTAAAGTATTCAGTCCTCGTCAAACATAGCACCTTCTTCCTCTTATATATCTTCTTCTATGCTCGTGTCCCTGTTATTACATCCTAGGCCTAAGCAATTACTGCACATGCTTGAGCAGTTTAGACCACTCTTTCTGCATTCGCGGTTACGGACGCATTCATCTTTGCAAGGGCACACTATGAGAGGAAGTAACTCCTGCGGAGCTGCAGGACGTGGTGTTGTAATTGGTGTCAGGTGTTCTTTTTCCACCCCCACTCGAGTGGATTCTTGTTCTCATTCAGCCACTGCTGCACTTGGTGGTAGGTTCTAAATGCATGCTGCCTGGAAGCTGCTGAAGTGGGAGGAAGTGCAGCAAACTTGAACAATGAATGTATGGGCTGCTTTGCAATAGCCTGCAAGTAACACTGGTAGCGAAAAGAGTCTAGATTTTCAGTGTTCTTGGCTCCAAACATCGCAAGAAGGAAATGCTTTCCAGCGTCAGCCCCTGCATTGGGGTCAGCTTTGGGGTCGTTAAAGACTAGAAGTTTTGTACGAAGAACGTTGTCGGCTTGCACTTTTTCATACGGTATAATTTTTCCCTTTTTGTAGATAGCTGATACCGTGTCACATCCTGTGAAGGCGTATATTGCTAAGGGTACATCTATCATATCCCCAATACATCGCTAAATGTCAGAAATAGTGTACACTTTTTCCTGCTGATTGCCTTTTTTGGTACCACCATTTTCAATTTATTCTCTGAGGGAGCGTGAACGGTCAACAAGACTAGTAAGTCCGTATCATCACCAATAACAGAAGGATTAACTCCTTTCTTAGCTTCATCAATCGCTGTTAAAACTATTAATAAGTCAGCGTCCCCCAATGCTTGACGAACTGTGCAACCAACTCTATGCAAGTGCACTGTAAGTAGAGTTTTTTTCGTTTTTTTTTTCGTTCGTTCGTCGTTGTTAAACGATATGACCTCTTTTAAAAGTTTTTTTTCAAACCTTAGTATTGTGTCTTATTATTTTATTCAACTTCTCTGTATTTCACGTCTAACACGGCCGTAGTTAAAAAAAAACGGCAAGTTTTGATTATCTTCTATTTTGTACACGTTGGCAACACTGCTTTGTAGTAGCAGGCGCGCTTTTATTAAACCGGTTCTTGCTCCTAGTACTTTTATGCTTCTGAACTTCTTTTGGACTATAAAACGATTGAACATTACTTTTCAATAAAATTGTTTATTTATTTCTGTTTAAATAGTAGTTATAATTTAATTTTTCCAAAAAGTCTAAAAGTTATGAAAAACGTCTAATTTCACACCTACCGTAATTCCGGAACCATTTTCTTTAGCAAAATTATACATAGGATCATTTTTGTTCGCAATTTAATGTGGATTATTTTTGTATACAATACTTTTTGCGCTAAACCTCATATTTTTCGAAATATTTAAGAAAAACTGATAAAAAGTACTTATTTGAAAACTTCTCCCCCCTCTCCCAAAACCCGACGCTCAAGATGGTGTAACTTTTTACCAAACAATATGTGGACTGTATGGAACAATTTGGAGTTGGAGGGAAACTTTTACTTTGGATGTTGACGATAGACCGTTTTTTGGACTAATTGCATCGTACTATAAAGACCACCTGATTCCATTCCCGGCCCCATAGAATTATTTCTCTACACCAGAGCAAACGGTTACGTCGATGTTCAGCTGTGAGAGGTAGCACCCAATGTGGGCGATAAGAAAAAAGGTCGAACTGACATATTCGGCGATGTACTGTACGCATACAAACCATCCTTCCATGCTATTCAAACCACTTATTAGCAATGGCTCGAGTACTACTGAATCTGCCTCTCAGAGCCAGAAGTCTTAACCGGTGGTCTTGTCGCTCTGTGGTCCCTCTGGGATGTCCAGAGTCTCTCGCTCGCTGTTCTCGGCCTTCCTGAGTTCACGCTCGTTCACACAGCAGCATAAGGATCTGTTGGTCCTCCTACAAACTTCTCTTATCGTTGGACCGGCTTCGCGCAACCCGTAAATTCGACCACTCTCAAAGTCACTTATCTGGGACACCCGGCGAATTTTACGCGTTCTAGACATTTTGATCAATCACAAAAAGGCTTCTCAATATGCTACTCGAAATTTAACATTTAACTGACACCGTGAATAAACGAAAACTGAATGCTTCTTTATCACCAAACAATACACGCAGACACCACAAAAGCTTAACAGATAAAGCTGACCACTTTATCACTTGTTGTTCATGGCAAGATACATCGATGTGTAAAGCATTCTTGAATTCTAATAAACATACGTAGGTGTTAACCTTTTTTTGTCACTCAGCATAATATACAGAAATTATCAAACTAGTTATTTCACATCATAGATGCTAACTCAACATGAAGAATGGTGCTTTCCGTTGCTCTTGAGCGGACCAAGCTTTACACAAATTCTTGCTGTAGGTGTATGCGGCATGAAATAAAGATCGATGTTCGCCCTTTAACAGGCAATTTAGATAGTAATTCACCTGCGCTAATATAGTTGTACAATGCATATTTGCGTGCGCTGAAGCACGGTAATCATCGGTTATCAGATTTTTCAAGCTGGCGCAAAGGAACACAATCTGCAGCTATCTGATATCCTGAAAATGGCGCCTCTGAAATTACCGTTGGCCACGTCAGCCGCAATTTCTTTATTAGAAGTTACTTTAGGTAAAGTGTATTATTCACACGCTAGGAGCAATTACTGAAACGCGAGAATGCCTCATTATATAAGTTTGGTTTCAACGTTATTTGATTTAGCCTACATATAATAATTAATGAATAATTGTAATTTATTCGGTATCCATTTGTATAGTTGCACGAGCATGTAACATAAAATAGTTTAATAAATAAAGAAGGAGAGAGAGAGGGGACAGTTGTAACAAATTTTCTTTCTTTCGATGGAGTGACTAAACTATTGATTATTTTAATTGAAAAGGGCTTCCAAATGAGTAATCATGTATTTTAAAATATTTTCCAACGACATTTTTTTCCTGAGTCTATAAATAATTTATACTTACAGTACCGAGAAAAAGTAGAGAAACAAACCACATTACAAATAAAAATCCAACCCAAAACTGTACACGAAAGTTTTTTATATGACTACCTCAAGATAATGAAATGCTTATTTTTGTATACATTCTTTATTTTTCAAAGTAATATGGTCGGTTTTTTGATCAACAACCAAAGTAGAGAAACATTTTGTAAATTTTTTGTGTTTATTTAGTCGTTGATTAGAATAGGTGTTATTTTTTAGTGTATTTGGTAAAGTGTAGTTCAAAAACATGGCCAGAGGAATTACATTGAATTTGCAACCAAAAGAATTGATTATTTCAAAATATCGATCAGGCATTAAACAAGCACAGCCCTACTGAGCGAGGGCCGTGGCAAATGCTTGTTCGGGAAGTTGTTGTATCCAGTATACAACTTCTTCCCGTCCAAGTGATTGTGCACGCGTTAAGGAATACCTCAGTACCGATTGCCGGGTGGCGGTACAAGTCCGCCAACGGGCCACTTTAGGTCTATTTAATATCACTAACACGTAAAAAGAAGGTGGTAGACAAGGACCAGTCGACCGAGGCGGTACCACCCGCTAGCTTTTCCCAGCATGTTTCCACACCTAAGCTATGCAGTCGGTTATCTTCCAAAATAAAGAAATGAATGATGATGGATCCCTCGAGCACTAAGAACTCCGGACGTAAACTCACTCCACTCTCGGAATGTCCGGGTGGAGGGTGGGCTCGAGGGAACAACATCGAAGATAAAATTTGTTTTTCGAACATCTGCGGGATCAACAGCAACATTGATGCTGTTCATCACTACCTGCAATCCAATCGTCCCGCCGTGCTTTTCTTGGCGGAGACAAAAGTCTCAGAGACTGCACCGACTAACCATCTCAACTTCCCAAACTACGAGGTGCACTCCAATCTGAGAAAGAACGGGGGAGTTGTGGCTTTTGTCCGCAGCAGTCTTTCCTGCTCCAGGGATCTTTCTTTGGAATCAGACCGGAAAGACATTCTGTGGCTTCACCTCAACTCCAAAACATCACCCAAATTTATTTGCTGCCTCCCTCGAACCATAACTGGGATGACCTACTCGAATACCTCGCCGTCCAGGTCGACTTCCTGAACATCAATCACCCCACTTCAGAGGTAGTTCCTCTCGGTGATTTCAATGCCCATAATGAGCTTTGGTTGTGCTCAAATAAGACCGATGCAGCAGGTCGTGCAGTCGAAGCGTTCGCTCTTACTCAAGGGCTGACCCAGCTGGTGACGAGCCGTACTTTTTTCTCCCGCGTCTCGTCACACGCCAGTAGCCTGCTGGATCTCTTTCTCACCACGCATCCTGTCCCTTATAGCACTGCTGTCCTGTCCCCCCTGGGTAACTCAGATCACGGTGTTGTGAAGGTTAGGTTTCGGTCAGAAGCCGCTGTAGCAGCAGAAACGCGTACAGGCCGCAAAACTTGGCATTACGGACATGCCGACTGGGAGGGGCTCAGAGACTTCTTCTCTAGCTTTCCTTGGAGAGATGTCTGTTTCACTGACGCGGATGCGTCGACTGTCTGTTCTTCAATAACAAAAATTATCCACGTCGGAATGGAGGAATACATCCCTCACACAGTGAAAGTTCCTAAACCAGGGTCCAACGGTTGGTTCAACAAATCGTGTGACACTGCTCGCCAGCAGAAGATCAAGGCACACAGAACCTACTTACAAAACCCCACTGTAGAGAACAGACAAGCCGACGTCGAGTTCAGAAACAAATATAACGAAGCGGTTCGCAATGCCAAAAACCAGCATGATATAAAAGTTAGGCACAGGGTAATGACGCACCGCAATGGCAGTCGGTCTTTCTGGACGCTGGCCAAGCAGACTGAAAAGAAATTCTCACACAGTAGCCTTCCACCACTTACGTGTCAGGATGGAACTATTGTATTCGACTCAAAGGCCAAGGCGGAAGTGCTAGCCAAGATCTTTGCTGACAACTCCACCATGGACGTCCCAAGTGCCGTCAATTCAAAGGGTTTCCCACACTATGCGGGAGGTAAGATTCAGGCATAAGACCGTAAGACGAGTGCTCTTGTCGTTCGACATCAACAAAGCTTCTGGTCAGAACTTGATTCCCGCCATTGTACTGAAGGGATGTGCAGCGGAGCTTGCTCCAGTTCTTTCGCGTCTCTTCTAGATATCTTATGAATCCGGCACCTTCCCAGAAAACTGGAAATTTGCTCATGTACAGCCCATCTCAAAAAAAGGATCTAAGATCGACCCTTACAACTACAGGCCTATAGCTCTGCTTTCTGTTATAATTAAAGTGATGGACAGGTGCATATATCGCGAGCTTCTGGACTACCTCACAGCGATCTAACTCTCTTCTATCGCTACACCAACCGGCTTTGCTCCTCAGAGCTCTCTTCCATGATGCCGCCGCGCGATGTGCCTGCCAGGCAGACCCGCCTGACTTCGGCGTCCCATCCTAACCGTGTCAAACTTCGTACATCCAGAACTGGCCGATACGACCGCTCCTTTGTCCCGAGGGTGTCGAGATTGTGGAACAACCTACAAGAGGAAGTGTTTCCCAGTTCTACTAACCTTAGGCAGTTCAAAAATCGTATTAACACAATTTCTTTTGGATCATCATAGCAGCCGCGGTGTTCCGGCATTTAGGCTTCTGCCTGCGCGGCTGTTTCGATATAAAAAGAAACCATGGCCAAACAGCTGAATTTAAGCCGATCGGTAACTTGTAAAACCATTAAGCTGCGCCTCAGAAAATCGTTGGTAAACCCTCCTAAGACTGGTAGACCGCGAAAAACCACACCTAGGATTGATAGGAAAATTAAAACACTTGCTCTTAAAAATCCGTCTACTACTGATGTCGACATAAAAGCTCAACTTGAACAAGTAAATATTGGTGTCCATACTGTTCAAAGACGTTTAAAAAACCCTTTATTTCCAAGAAAAATTGGACCGTCTTCAATTTGCATACGATGATTTCAACTGATCAGAAATAAGGTGGAATTCTGTATTATTTTCTGATGAAAATACATTTAATTTATTTTCATCGGATGGCATTTTACGGGTAAGACGTCCTAAAAACAAGCGATTTGATCCTAAGTTCACTTTGGGCACAATCAAACACGGAGGCGGGAAGGTTCAAGTATGTGGTTGCTTCTGTGGTCTTCAAATGGGACCCACCGTCAAAATTGAAGGAATTATGGACCGGTACCAATACTTGGAAATGTTAACTGATACCATACTACCTTACACAGAAGAAAACATGCATCTACGCTGACGGTTCCAGCACGACAACGACCTCAAGCACACAGCGAAAATAATTAAAGCATTTTTTGCAGATCACAATATTAATGTCATGTCAAGTGGCCAGCTCAGAGTCCATACTTTAACCCCTTAGAGAACCTATGGGATTTAGTTGATAAAAAAATTCGGACTGAATATCCAGAAATGTTCAAAAATAGTGCCGAACTATTTGAAACAATCGAAGTCGCCTGGAATTCTGTTCCAAAAGAAACAACAGATAGCCGAATTGGTTCTATATATGAGATAAAGACGTCTAGCCGTTATCAAAAATAAAGGTTGTGCAACCAAGTATTAGCTTCTTTGTATACGATAGTTGCTTTATACAGGGTGACTTCGAAGTTGAGTCATTTATTTTAACAGTGAGCAGATCTGATCAAAAGAAATGTTTTTTCCTTTAACATTTTTCTGGTAAAATTAAAGTAACAAAGTTATAGCCCTTTAGAAGTTTGAGTACCGCCCTGTCTCAATAATAATATTATATGCTCGTGTTTGGCAACAGCGGATATAATCCACCTTATCGGTTCATCGCATCGAAACAAAAAAGCGAAAGAATTTGAAACGCTTATCACGATGTTTTTACTACAATTTTATTCAGTTGTGTTTGTTGCGTGGCTCAAACGAAATAAAAAATGGCACATGTTTACGAAAATACTGAAATTGTGGACATGATTCTTATTTACGGGGGGGAGTCTTTACAAAATGCTGCCGCGGTATCACAGATTTGTGCGAATCGGTTTCCCAATCGAGTGCAACCAACCCCTCGTGAATTTGTTAATGTAGTACAAAGGGCTCGTGAATCAGGTGATTTAAGACCTCACAGGGGAGGGCATGCCGGTGCTCCAAGACCGCACGATCAAATACAGGTCCGCACTGAAATACTTGTCGGGAGGATACTTAAAACAAGGTAAATTTTTTTTTTAATTTTTTTTATTTTTACACACATATTTTGGTTTATCTTCCTTCTACAATCATTATCTGGAAATTAATGACTCAACTTCAAAGTATGTATATTATGTTTCTCTATTTTTGCTCGCTGTATTTTCTAATAATAATTGTTAGCATATTTTTATTAAAGTAGAAATTTTATTTTCATGTTGGCTTTGAATTACATGTTACATTAAGCTATAATAAAACATAAGTGTTTAGTTTTAGTTTACTTTGATAAAATTAAAAAAAAATAAAATGTTTCTCCAATTCTGCGTGGTATTGTATATAATTTTTTGTGGAAAGAGTCGTTTGTTACAGCTCACCCCGTTTTTGGGGCAAGCTGTAACTAGCGTGGAGCAAGTAGTAACGTCATATTAAAACAACTTTTTGCATTATTTAAGGCTTGTATTATGAAATCAACATACAAATAAGAAGAAAATTGTTTCTTTTACGAAATAATACTTATCATTTTCTTCCACAGCATTACTCATCTCTTGACACGCATAGTATATATACATAATTTGTTTTATCTTTACGAAAACAGTGCACATAGGAAAAAAACAGTAATTATTTGTAGCAAACTGGATGTAAAATTCGAAAAATAGGGCGTTATGAAAAATTAAGTGGCGTACTATATTTACTCTGTAAAATATTGCCACTAATTCCCTGTGTCTCCGCCACGTGTGCACGTTAATAAGTAAAGTCTATTGAATATGGACAATACTTAGGTAAGTCCTCATACCGAAGTTTAGTTCATTACACTTGACGGTTTTGAAGATATTAAAAAATGTTCTTTATTTTTGAACTTCAGCACCCCGTATCTCTTTAATGAAGCCCTCATGATAAAATGTTACATAGAGGACCCCCCTTAAAATGCGGTGCTGTGTATGATGTTTCATTTTTTGTCACGACTTGTGAATCACCCTGTATACTTAGGTTAATTAAAGTTATTTTTAAAATCAATAATCAGTGAAAACATTTCTTATAATTTGCACTTATAATCAAAATAAAACAAAACTTTTTATAAAAGTCCTCTATTTTTTGTGTTCACAATCTATGGGCTCGAACAATGGAAAGGGGCAATTGTTGGTCAAAAGGTTAAAGCCTTCTATCTCACACAACTAATTTCACTAACCAGAACTATTTTAAGCACTTAACTATATTACAATAAACATGCAAAAGGAAAGAAATTCGTATAATAGGAAAATCTTTAATGCAAATTACTTCAGTCGTCATGATTCACTACTAACACAAATGTACGAAACAGGATCACCTCTTATACATTTAACGTGTGACCACAGTTTACAGATCATACACTCAACCTAATCTTATTTGTCTGATTTTCTATATTCTTCTCCGCAAATTAAGCAGAACCACTCTTCTTCAGAATCTGATTCTTCATTGAACCGTTTTAGTAATAATAATACTACTAATACTTCCCTTGCCGCTTGTTCATAGACCTCTTGAGATTTTGAGAGCCATTTGACTTTTATATATCCGCATCCTAAAATACAACAAAATACTGGGCAACATATAAACCGATTAAGTAATGGCTAATGTAAAAAGGACATTATTGTGCAGGCTTAGGGAAAGGTCTGACAGGTTAGTACTTGCCCCCAAAATTTTGTTTCAACTAGCCCCAAACCCAAATTACCAACATTTTTATTTATAGTTTGATAAATGGATAACAATAACAATAACAATATGACTCAGTATGATCTTAAAATCAAATTTTACGAATTAATGTTTTTTAGGTTACCTGGCAAAAGACAGTACTCCCACTGACAGATCACGAGCCCTCCCGCGCTTAGTGGCTGCGCTTAAGCAAAAGCAAAATATTTAAAAACGGCTGAGTTATTAAGCTGTTACTACTTACCCCCGTTGAAACAAGCCCCCCTTTCTCCTACCCACAGAAAGGATCATTCTTTCCTTGTGGGTGTTGTATGAGTAATGAACATTTTCCATAGAATCTGTTTAATTGGTCATGTTTTCTCATTGTGCTGAATCAATTATTGGCAAAATGAGAGTATCTCATCGCACACTTTTTCTCTTATTTTCATATGTTCGACGTGACATCATAGTTATCACGAACCGTCGTAAATTGATCAATTTTAGCTTCTCGCTGCAACACATCACCATTCGGTTCGGCCAACCTTCATAGTTTTTGCACTCCTTTTCCTCCACACTTTCACAGAAGCAACTGTGGGAACAACAATACTCGCCGACCTTTTTACAATCTAAGTATGCAATCACATTAAAACATATTGTCAATCAAAACGAAGTATTCCAAGTTTTTGCCAGAGTGCTTCGCTCGTGGAACGTAATTGTATTAACTTTAATTATCCTAGGGAGCACAAAGAAGATGCAGTGCGAGGTTTATAAACTGCATCTAATATTTAATAATATGGCTCAAAGGAGCGGGCAATTTTCCACAACAGCAGCTGAGATGGAGCTACTCGGATCATAAATGAGGTTTTTGTGTTTACTAATATTTCTGCAAGGCTGACTATCTCATTTCCCATAAAAGATTGCTTTAGTCACTGCTGTATAAGACTGTAGAGACCTACTATATTTGCACCATTTTTAAAAAGGTTTGAAGTCCATAATAGGGATTCTTATACCTGAAAATAGCACAAATTCTTAGTTGATTAAATCAATAAAATTCCTGCATTAGAATAATTTAGAACATTATATAAGTTAAACATTCATTAACATTTTTCTTTTTATTTTAGTACTTGAGTGTCCTTTAAAGCCGCAAAGCTCGCAATTTTGGCATTAACTCACCTGTTGAGGATCGCAAAGTTTTGACACTACCAAAATAATCAATCATAATATGACAAAAAACATATACTCCCGTAGGTTGGTTACTCGAAAATGGGCGGTTATGGACAAAAACGTCAAAACCGCAAACT
Source organism: Acanthoscelides obtectus (assembly GCA_963669975.1). Lineage (NCBI taxonomy): Eukaryota > Metazoa > Arthropoda > Insecta > Coleoptera > Chrysomelidae > Acanthoscelides > Acanthoscelides obtectus. Next base: position 39,100,234 of record CAVLJG010000009.1, on the reverse strand, counting down.
TTAAACTTTTAAAGAGTACTAAAGTAATAAACAAGAAAACAAAAATGATTGGAATTTCAAAGATATCAGTACTGAAATTTTTAATTACAAAAATTTGATAAATGCAGTCAATTCAAAATTTGAGACTTTTCAGGGGCGAAAAACCCGCTTATGGACCCTGATTCTTCCATTCTCTTTCGACTGGTTTTAAGCTCGGTGATTTTGATCTCTCCTAGAGGGTACTGTATCTGACGCAGTTCAATAAATTGTTAAACAAGGTGTCTTCATCACATGGTGCTGACGATCCTAAGAAACTATTTCTTGGCTATTTTCGGAAATGCACGACAAAAAATTGTTTGCAAAATAGTTTTTTTGATAAACAATACGTACCTACTTCTAATTCTGGAAAAAAAGTTTCAAATAGGTACTGTCAAGTAGAATTCAGAATCTCCTTCTTCAATCAAATACCCTAGAGCTATTTCTTAATGAGTTACATCTAACAAGCTCATCATCGTTGTTCGTTAGTTTATAGTGGAAGCAAATGGAAAATATCCAAGAGTCAAGGAAGTCTTGACTTATGGCCTGCTCGAACCTTTCAGGAGTCTATTGAGCCATCCAGAGTTATCACCATACTCAAGTAAAAAATCGCAAAATTGAATCAACAAATTTTAGCAACCAATAGCTTTGAAATGTTGGAAACAAAATACTGCCAAAGTATGATACTTATCATTGAAACATTACCAGCTTATTTAATATTAAGAAATTACATATATATAATTCAGTCAAGATTTTAAGAAATGTTTGATTTTTGAATTAAATTCATGTTTTAATTACTATTGTTGATTTTTTATTCAGGCTTATACTATTTTCTTCAATTGATATGTGATACTGGGTGTTATTTCCTATAAACCTCTTGCAGATAGCCATTAAGCACCTACTTGATGACAGGCTCCACAAAAAGATATTGCTCGTTTCCAAACATTCATTCATTTACTTGCCGTTCAGCAGAACCATTATGTCACCTTAGATTGATATTCCCACAAAACCATTCAGGTTTTTTGATATCCATACATCCATAAAGTTGAGTATTTTTCGTTGTTGAGGAACTGAACAAACATCCACACTATATTCACAGCGATTAAGAAATTCCCAAATATATGCCTTAAAGCTACCAGCAAAAATATAAAACCTGCAAAAAACTACAAATTTGCCATCTTTTTCTTTTTTCACGAGTACAGATTGTAGGTTATATTTACATTAGACATTATTTGAATACAGCTGATTATTGCATTTCAACTAGTGACACATGTGTGGGATCTGTCAACTCTTGGTACCAGTCACAAAACATAAATACTCTGAAGGTTTAATTCCATGCTATTCAATCACAACACGGTGACCTGTGTGGTTGTCGGCGGCCATTTTGTGAGGGTGCGACAGGGTTGCCGGATTGTGTATTAATATCCCATTTCACCCTCCTGGTCCCAGTGGAGTAAGTTCCGCCAACTGTTGTAATATACTCTACTATGCTTTATATGACTATTCGTGGCATTTTTCCCAAAATCATTGCACAACACTTGAAAAAATGCAAATGAAAATTTAAAATTATTTCCATGACGCCGCAAAATAGCTCCGTCGGTACCTTGGGTTATACATCTTGACAGTATGGAGGTTCGACAGGATCCTATATTTAGAAGTATCAATATATTTCACGAGTATCGTCATCTTTCGATCCGGACTGTGTCAGAAAGAGTGACTGCCATTTGGCTGCGACATTACCCTGCTAAATCAGACATATCTTTCATCATTTTCAAAGAAATTGTACAAAATATTCAAAATTGTGAAGTTAGCGAGTTTCACTTCATACGTGATATTCATCCCGACCACTGCATCCCCACGGCTAGGCGACCTGTATGTTAAATTTGTATTGATAGGGCAGCGGGTTATGCTATAAATCATATGTCACAGTGTTTGTGAACTGATTGCAACGGTTAGATGATACCAAACATATTTTCATAACTAGGAGATCTTTCCCATTCCGGATCGAACAGTCTACCAAATATGCTTATAGTCATGATACCTAGTAAATTTTCACGAAAAAATTCAAAACCAGCAAATGTAAAAGATTCATTTCGCACCCTCCACCACGGGACGTGATCGTCGTTAGACTTGGCAACCCTGCGAGTGTCAGATAGATATCCCCGCCAGTCAAAAAGAAAACTAAACACACAATAAACATTACTAGTTTTTTTGACTTAAAAGCCATTATCTGTGAAACATTTTTCATAATTTTTTGTCTATATCCATAGTGATTGCATTATGCATCAGGGAGATGTAGGGATTGTCACGTCTTACACATATTATCTGTGTTTTAGGATGGAGAGGACATAATGTTTTTATTGCTTTGAAGAAATTCATTAACCCATAAATTAATAAATGATTACTATTATGACGTAAAGGAAGATGAGGAATTGGATGAAATGTATTTTATATTCTATTTTCTTGCAAAATACAGACAAATCCACACTATTCAACAGATATGAAATGATAACTTTCAGTATATTGAAGTTGATAAATTCGAGAGTGCCATGCATTAACAAACGTCCAAATCTGCTGCCAAATTTAACAGCTAGAAAATCGACCTATTATTTGACGCATTCCCATTCGCTGAGGGGAATAACGGATTGTTAAATGTAATCCTATAACATATATCAAAATACATGAAAGTTGTCCTGTTTTTTATGCACAAAAGCATCATGTTGGAATCAAAAAGTGGCCTTGTTTATAATACAGTCGAATTTTCACGATTTTATTCAGTATTTCAATAGAAATCACTGATATTCAGAGACCTTTGACAGCTTCCGTCAAATTGCATTTCGATAAGGTCTTTTCCTATTGGTCTAACTGACCGTCAAATATTAATGTTGGTGAAATTGGCCCTTAATATATCAAGCACCCCACGCTTTTTACTCTGAATTGAATTATTCTGTTAATAACTTAAATTTTACTATAATTCTATTTTGAGGTCATTAATTATGATTGAGTGTTCGACCATCTACTACTGTAATATAAACTCCTTGTAATTAAACATTATTTTCCACTTTTCAGTTCGGTTAGCTATAAAACGTCGCCTTCCGGAGAATATCACTTATGTCCCCATCGGAAAATTTTTCAGGGGAGATAAAAAACTTTCTTGAAGACTGTCTTTATCTAGTAACTCAACGAACTTTATACTAACTGTTTAAAAACCGACCACACGTAGATGAAAGCGAAAAAAAACCTGCCACTTAATTTTTTAAGGAGTTTTTGTCCATGAAGTCAGGGACATACTTATTTTTCCAGAAGACAAAATCACGAATTTATAATGATTGTATTTTTATTACATTCAATATATTAGAACATATTACATGGTGAAAAGATTAATTTTTTTCGTAGGGAAGATTGTCGTAGAACGTATAGTAATCTTGAAGTAAAGTATTCTTAAAAATTTGGAGATGTTCATATTTTTATTTCTTTATCTTCCTTCTTTCTTGGTACAGGTTTTGTAGAGAATCTAGTCTAGGTGAGGACAGCTTAATTGTCTGATTTAGTTGCTCCCAGGAGTCGGTGTGCTTTAATTTATATACCTTTCCGGATGGGTCATGTTTTAAAGCACGTATTTTCACCACTGTATCTCTACCAGGTCTAATAGATTTGTAGTAACTGAGCAAATCGAATTTCTTTAGAAAGTTTGATGTAACATATCTTACATTATAAGGCTTTGGATTCTGTCTAGATGTCACACAAACATGCACATAATCGGCCGGTATATTGATTTTACGGTTCCGATTTTTTTCTCAATGCAAGTGTGCATTGAATCGACTTCCATTTGCGTATGCTCTTTTTCAAGGTATTTTTGAATGATCATTATCTTATGGAGTATTGTGATTTTAAGTAAAGTATTGGCCAAAATAGAGTTTCGATTCTGCCCGGTACAGTCGTCATTATATAGGATTACTTCTTTAAGCTCTTCCTTTAGTGAAGGAATGGCGGTGATTTCTATAAACTCAGTCAATACAGAAGAGAATTCGTTAGACGTGAGGCCAACTTCCGTCTCATTCCGTAAAAAGCAGTATCCGTCTTGGGTTTTTGAATTATACAGTGTCAAATTCTGCACAAGCAACTTTGTCTTATAATACATTGCACTGACTGTTGATTTTCGACATGGGAAAACTGCTTACAAGTCCATTGTGAATACTGTCGCAGGTGAGCTCTTGTCTTCTCGCTTCTTTTTTCATTTCTTGATGTAAGTCATACTCTCGTTTTGGAAGATTCCTTGCATTGTATGCAACACAGGTCCTTCGTGGGAACATATATCGAGACATTTCGTTTATTAAATTCGTTGAAAAAGACAATTCGTGATACGGGTTCATTACCACTGTCAGGCCAATGATGACGTTTGTAAAAAATATACAACTGATTTGTTGAAGTTCACATTGGTTCCAAATATAGTTTACTGCTTGACGCGCGGCAATAGTGTGACTCAGCTTTTAGTAATGAATCGAAAAACTCATCAGTGCCTCGTTCGTCCTCCGTATATTTTACTCCTACTCTGTCTTCTTTTATCCTTTAGTCTCTTTCCACTTCCTTCCAGTTTTGTCACTTTTCGTCCAGTTCAATACTGTAGATGCTTTCATGCTGATCGTATTTAGAAACATTCTTTTGCAGACTCTAAATTTGTTCTCGACTTTGAGATAGTACTTTAGTGAATAGCTGTTATCATTTGCCCTCCTTCTTCTTTTTATATTTTGAATGTTGACCAAACTCTGGATATAGGTACATTTTGCTCTCCTGCCAATTCATGTGGTTTCAAAATACGTTGAATATATATCCTCGGTTTCCGTGAGTCAATTTTCTACACCCTGTTTTACTAGATTCAGTTGTAATCTTACAGTCGCAAACATTAAATAACATTTTCTCTAATGTCATATTTCCATTTTCCATCAACCTTCATTTTGGCTTTATATGCTAAGCCCTTTTCTCGGTTCGCTTGATTTACATTTTTTAACCACATTGGTTGGTCAACATTATGCTGCTTAGCCCTATTTCTCTGGAATAACTCTTCTGATTCAATCAACTACCTTTTATTTGATGAAATGTAAAAACAATCTGGCACGGCAGCCTTTTTAAAGACGCGATACGATTATCTGAATTACATCTTGACCATCAATCATATATTTTTTTCAACTTAATCACCTGGTTTCTGAATTTGAAATCCAATTCATATTTTTATTACGACGTACCTTCTATGGCAGCAGAAATGTCAGTACAGTATTTTTTACAGCCGCTTTGGTTTGATAGGAAACAAAAAGCAAAATGCTTAGATAGCTGTAAGTTCGCAAAAATTAAGTATCTCCCTCAAATGACATGTATACACAAATACGCAACTTTATAGAAAATTACGTATATCCAGAAGCCCCTTCCCACTTCAGTTGGCCCAACTATCGAAATCTCTTATCAAACACAAATAATAAAAATGTAGCACGGTGTTATAAGTTTAAAATATTAACAATGAATATTTTGATAATATATAGTAGAAAACACCAACTTTATCACTCCCTAATCAAATTTGCAGCATAAAAATAACACATGTTGCAATTACACCATATCAACCTATTTTCATGTCAATGCAAAATATTTCTATAACGCATAGGTGGCTGTGAAAAATAAAAGCCATGACAATTGTTTTTATTAACCACAGCTGTCAGAATACGTCTAAAATAGTTTTGGGTAGTTAAGGTTTTCAAAATGGGTAGAGGAAAGGTTATTAGTGAGAAAATTCGGTCACTGATAATTATTTTTTTTAATTTTGGGAAATCAAACTCAGAAATTGCAACTTTGTTAGACTTATCGTGGTACAGTGTGAGAAATATTGTTAGAAGATATAACGTAACTGGTTCAGTTAATATTAAGCCACGATATGTGAAAAAAAGTAATATCACAAATGCCGACCGAAGAGCATTAATCGTGAAAAACAGGCGTACCAATTATTTACAATTAAGTGCTCTGTGGAGTGACGCTGTTGGAAGGAGAATTTCGAGGTCCACAAACTGGGGTTTAGCACTTGCAAGGTAAGTTTTCTTATAAAAAAAGTGAAGTAAAATCCCTAAAGTTGCACAACTTGTTTATAGGCCAAAGAAAAGCCACTATTAACTCCACTGCAAAAGAAAAATTGGCTTTGATGGGCTACAGAACATATACAATGGACACCTCAACAATGGTGTGCAATACAATGGAGTGATGAGGCCCGATTCGAAGTTTGTGTTGGTGACAGTCGCAGTTAGAGTTATTCGCAAAAAAAAATGAAGCATTCCATGTTGACTGTCTGAAGAGAAAAGTGAAATTTCCAGCATCCATTATGGTCTGGGGCAATGTGTCATCAAAAGGAGTAGGAAAACACCATTTTATTGATCGAAATGTGGATACAAACAAATATTTGGCAATTTTAGAAGAATCGCTTTTACCAGCGATGGAAGAATGTTTGACATCCGGCCAAGATTTTGTGTTTCAGCAAGATGGTGCAGCGTGCCATACTTCAAAAAAGGCTATAAAATGGATGGAAGAAAATAATGTACCACTTTTGAAATGGGTTCCTAGCAGTCCAGATCTGTCACCTATTCAAACTTTGTGGGACGAGATGAAAAAGGTTCTACAACAACATCCTGCTAGTACAATCACCGAACTGAGACAAAAGCTTCAAGAAATATGGGATTGTTTTACACCAAATTTTTGCCAAAACTTGGTTAACCTTTAACTACTCGCGCTGGTGTATATAGTACACCAAAATGGCGCCGAGGGCTGCCGAGTCCATGCGAATAGCTGTTCGTCCGCGCCGAGCCAGGTATGCCTCGCTCGATGTATCTTCCAGATGTAGCGCCAGTACGATTCGGATCGCTAGAGGACAAGGTTAGATATTTCAAGAAGTTTGAGGTGGTGTACAAAATACACCAAGGCGAGCAGTTATGTAAGTAGATAGTGGAATGTATTTTTTTTAGGTTTTCCATGAAAACTTATTTGTAATGTAGTCTGTATATTTGTATATAATTAAACATCGATTATATGTTTTGAATTAATTGATTTATTCATTCAAGGAATCGAGTTAAGGTGAAAAATCCTCAAAAATTGACCCAAGATGAATTAGCGGCTATAGCCCAAGTTATATGTGATACGGACACCGAGGAAGAAGTTGGAGGAGAAGGAGATTCTGATGGAAGTGAACAAGTAGAGGAAGAAGCACAAAATTCGCATTCAGAACAAGAAATAAGCGAACTAGAAGAAGTGGATGAAGTGGATGTTGATCAAAGTAGTTCTGATTCTGAAGATATCCTGCTCTCGGTGTTAGCGGCCAATAAACAAGATAAGTATATTGGCAAAGACAAAAAGACTATCTGATATAAAAATTATCCCATGAGTAAATCCAGCAAGTCCAAAATAAAAAACATTATAAAAATACTACCAGGGCCAAAGCAATGCGCACGTGACATAACCGATGAGACAAGTGCGTTTTCGAAAATTTTTGATGATGAAATGATTGAACATATTATTCACTGTACTAATTTAGAAATTTCAAGAGTTAGGGAAAACTATGATCGAGAACGAGACGCAAAGGACGTTACAAAAACGGAAATGCTGGCTTTTATAGGCTTACTGTTTTTATCTGGATCTAAAAAGCAAAACCACACCCATTTTTTGGAATTATGGACAAAAGACGGTACCGGATCAGAAATATTTCGAGCTTGCATGAGTTATCAAAGGTTTCTTTTTCTGCTGGCAAATATTCGATTTGATGACAAAACAACAAGGCATGAACGCAAGAAAATAGATAAATTGGCCGCAGTGCGGTACGTTTTAGATAAATTTAAGTAATTGCAAAAAAAACTACTCTATGGGCGAATTTATGACAATAGACGAAATGTTGATTGCGTTCCGAGGACGATGCAGCTTTGTCCAGTACATACCAAACAAACCTGCGAAATATGGTTTCAAGGCATTTGTGCTCTGTGATGCTAGAACATTTTATGTGAGTAATTTGGAGCTGTACTGTGGAAAACAACCAGATGGCCAATATAGCCAATCTAATACACCAACTGCCATCGTTCACCGTTTGCTAGCAGAACAAAAAGGAAGCAATAGAAATCTAACCTCCGATAATTGGTATTCAAGTTACCCTTTGGCAGTGGAACTTCTTCAAGACAAAATAACTTTCATCGGAACCCTGAAGAAGAATAAGCGAGAGCTGCCGATAGAGTTCTTGCCAAACAAAAATAGGTTGGTTGGGTCATCACTTTTTGGATTCCAAAAGGATGTAACGATAGTTTCACATGTCCAAAAAAAAATAAATGCGTGGTTTTGATTTCAACTATGCACGACGACTCCACTATTGATCCATATACCAACAAACCTGAAATAATTCTAGATTATAATATGACCAAAGGGGGTGTGGACACAGTGGACAAAATGTGCAATACTTATTCTGTTGGAAGAAGAACAAAAAGGTGGCCATTGGCTTTCTTCTTTCAGTTGCTAAATATAGCAGGCATCAATAGCCAAATTTTGTATAACGGCACTCACCCTGAATCTCCTCACAAGTCCAGAAGAATTTTCCTGAAAACTCTTGCTCTGTCATTGATGAAACCTTTTCTTTCTGAAAGAGCTGCAATACCTACGTTACCTATAGATATCAGACATTTCATATCCAGATATAGACAAACTCAAATGGATGAAGAAGAGGAGCCACCCAGAAAAATTAGAGGAAGATGCTCCATCTGCGCCCGAAAAAAAAATAGAGTTACCACAATTACATGCAGCATTTGTCACCAGTTAGTGTGTAAAGAGCATAGTGTCAACGTTATCACCTGCCACAAATGTAAGGAAGGCGGATCCCATAGTGAATAGAGAATTATTAATTATGGTTGTTTTTTTCAATTTATTTTTACTGTCTTATTTGATTTTGTTTACTATTTTTGCTAACAAATATGTATTTGAGTTCAACAGTTGCTCTTATTACCACAGCTATAACTTATAGGGCAAACAAAACATATATTTGGATCATAACTTGCAACGGTGTACAAAATACACCGCGCGAGTAGTAACGTGAAATAAAAATGCGCGAGTAGTTAAAGGTTAACACTATCCCCCAAAGAATTTCAGCCGTAATAAAAAATAAAGGTGATGTTACCCAATGGTAATCAATTGTTGCTTTGTTAACTTCGCGCATTTATTCGCACATTGTTTATTTGTTCAGATGCTCTATTAGTTATAGGTCTAAGTGATTTCAAATATGTATTTTTTACTACTATAGTGTATCTTAAACGTTTTTGAGAAAATAAATTGTTTTAGAAGTAAATAGTTTTGTCATGTTTAGTTTATAAAGGCATATTTTGATACAAATCTTGAAGTGGGCCAACTGGGCTCGTACACAATGGCTTTTATAAATATTATTATCGAATGTTGAAAACTGAAATCACTAATAGAGCATATTTATAATACCTTGCAAAAAACAGCTTTCCAAAAAGTTGATTAGACGTACTGTAGTAGAAGTACTGTCACGCAAACTGCAGTGTTTAGATAGGGACTGGGCGCTTACGCATTTTTCGCGGGACAGTAGACATCATGAGGAGGTACGTGTATTGCGTTGGCGGCTTTTAACGTGTAAATAGTGATTTTGAGACTTGGATATTTTGTGCACCGAGAAGTTACCTTTATAGCTGAACGATGGCATGGAAATCTCATTTTTGAGAAAATGTGGAGTTACGTGATTTTCTCCGGAAGGCGACGATAAAGCGTGTTTTTTAGTTTTTTTAAACTATTATTTATTCTCGAATAAGTGAGAAGATTCTAGACTTATTCCTGGATCTAACATTTTGAACAATTTTTTAAGAAAAGTTTCTAACATGATTTGTACTAATAGACACTTTTATATATACGCAATGAATCGCTCGTTGAAATTTTCCGCGCGTTTTGAAAGGGTCTCCAATTAATTAATTAGTAATCAAAAGCATTCAAGAACTTACTTATAGCGTGAACCTGTATTCCCAACAAGATTCAGTGCGGCTTGAGCTTGACATCAACATTGATTCTTGGCTGATTCTCTTAATTCAATTATAAAGACTATTTCCTCTACGGTTAACTGAGTCTATAGTTTCTTACCAAATCAAATAAAAAGTATGCATCACAGTGTCTAGTTGTCAGTAATGAATAACCATTTACGTTGAAAACAGGACCATTCTGTGTCAAAGCATAAGCTCTACAAGGATCCATAAATATCAACGCTCTCTTCGATATCATAGCTCAGTGAAGGATTACTGTGTGTACATATGTTGGTCACGCTAGCGTCAATTACTGTGGAACATCCACTAATGTCATAATAATTAGTGGCACCGATTCGAATTTTTCTTCATTTCCTTTTTTTCTTGACGACCACCCACAACTCTGAGAGGCTATACGCTTTTTATGAGCGGACGAAAATATTTTGTCGCAGAGACGAATCCATCCTTCCCACTTCTTTTTGTCGTTGAGATTCAGTGTTGCCAAACAGCTTTATGGGGAGTAAAAATATAATTGATTTACATCGAGTGAAATAAACGGAATGTTATGACATAACGTGTGGACATAAAGGCCCGAGTATACTATTGACTAAGAGGAATCAAAATTTGTGCCTATGGAATAAATTCGACCAATAATGAGGCGGTTTTAAAGAAGTGTATTTTGTTATTTTGATCCATTACTTGTAAAATATACTTTAATTTAGATGGGCCACTAATCTACATATTAAATCAAGGAATGCTTCATATATCACATGGTTTAGTTATTTTTTTATACCGAAGCAGCTGCGCAGCCAGAAGCCTAAATGCCGGGACACCGCGGCTGCTATGATGATCCCAAAGAAATTTTGTTAATCCGATTTTTGAACTGCCTAAGGTTAGTAGACACGGTTAGGATGGGAGGCCAAAGTCAGGCGGGTCTGTCTGGCAGCCACATTGTGCGGCGGCATCATGGAAGAGAGCTCTGAGGAGCAAAGCCCGTTGGTGTAATGGTAGAAGCGAGCTAGATCGCCGACGGCCCGCCGCCGGTGCGAAAGGGTCCCGAGACTGTGTGTTAGAGAAGAGTCATCGATCAGTTGGACAGCCCTCCTCTGGACAGCATCGAGCATAAATAATGTAGTCGGGGCGGCAGCACCCCAAATGTGTGAGCAATACTCGAGGCTAGGCCTTATCTGGGCCGTGTATAGAGCGAGAGGGAGCCCGAAGCAAATAGCCTAGCTTTTTCCCAACAGCTGCTATTGACGAGATGGTTTCGTGTCAGATCGGGTTCTAGGTGGTCTGGACTCCGACTAGCCGAAATAAATGGCTCCTTGGCAGAACTCGACCAGCCCTCGAAGCCGGATGAGTGCTAGGACGCTTCTTGTTCGTCAAGGTACAGTACTGAGTTTTGGAAGCATTTAGCTGTACAAGGTTGTTGCGTGCCCAAGCAGTGATAACCTCCAGGTCTCTCGTCAGAGAGGAAGTCGTCGCTAGTCTGCTTTTCTCCAGCTCAGTACAGAGATCGGCTTGTCACTGTGAATTCCGCAATGTAGAGTGCTGTCATCAGCGAAGCTGTGGATTGGGTTGATCGGGCAGGAAAGGAGGTCGTTAATATGAAAGAGCAACAGTGTCGGAGCCAAGACCGATCCCTGGGGAACACCCGCGTTGATGTTATGGGATGAAAAGGAGAACCCGTCAACTACGACGGATATCTTGCGGCCAAGGATACAGTTAGCCACCCATCTGCAAAGTTTTTCTGGGAGGCCATAGGATGGAACTTTGCTTAAGAGGGCAGCGTACTACAGCTGATCGAACGCTTTCGTGATTTCAATAGCAACGACATGAGCCTCATCATAAAACTACATGAGTTTACTCCACAATTGCGTGACGTAAGCTAGGAGGTCCCCTGTGGATCGTTGTTGCCGGAAACCATACTCCCTGTCGCTGATCAAGCGGTGACGTTCGAGGTAGTCCAGAAGCTCACGATTTATGCACCTTTTCATCACCTTACTTATAACAGAAAGCAGTGCTATAGGCCTGTAGTTGTAAGGGTCGGCCTTAGATCCTTTTTTTTTTGGGAAGGGTTGGACATGAGCAAATTTCCAGTCTTCTGGGAAGGTGCCGGATTCATAAGACATCTGGAAGATACGTGAAAGAACTGGAGCAAGCTCCGGTGCACACCTCTTCAGTACAATGGCAGGAATCAAGTCCGGACCAGAAGCTTTGTGGATATCGAGCGACAAGAGCACTCGTCTTTGAATTGACGGCACTTGTCAAGCACTTCCGCCTTGCATCTATTTGCATTTGCATACTTTTCATTACTTTTAATGACGAATCTTGTCCATTGGATCACTTCCGTTTATTACACCTGCCAGTATGTAGAACTTCAAAACTACCCTCTTCCGGTCCCAGATTTGGGGGTTGATTTTTCCTCTTAAAAACGTTTTCCGTCAATGTAAAAAAATACTTGACTGTTACATTTGGACGTAAAATAACATATTGAAAGCTTATCAAAATCAGAGGTGAATACCTGAGATGGCTTAGGGGGTTTTACCCCTTGAAAGGTACGTATTTTTGAAAAACGAAATAACACAAATCTTCAAATTTTGTCTCTCTAATTATTTTCTAATCGGAATCATGAACATAAGATCATATTCATATATCATACATATATATAGCTAGAAAAATCTATTTGCATTTGCACATTTTTCATTACCTTTGATGACGCATCTTGTCCATTGAGTCCCATCCGTTTGTCACACCGGCAAGTATATGGAACTCCAAAACTACCCTCTTCCGGTCCAGCTTTGGGGTTGATTTCACCCCTTAAATACTTTCTATGTCGATATAAAAAAAATACTTGGCTATTAGATTTGGACTTAGAATAATAGAATAGGCCTATCAAAATCGGAGGTGGATATCTGAGACGGCTTAGGGGGTACTTTACCTCCTGAAAGGTACGTATTTTTGGAAAACGCAATAACACATATCTTCAAATCTTGTATCTCTATTTATTTTAAATCGCAATCATGATCAACAGTCTTTTATTATGAAAACTTTAAAATCTGGAACCCTTTCGGCTTATATACTGTTCACCCCAATAATATGTCATGAAATGCGTTTTTCATTATTTTTGACGACGAATCCGCTTTATTTGATTCTAACCGCTGATCACAACTGCATGTATGTAAAACTTCACAACTACCCTCTTCCTGTCCCAGTTTGAGTGTTCATTTCACCCTTGAAAATATTTTCCCTGGATATTAAAAATAGGTGTCTGTTAGATCTCGACGTAGAATAAAGTACTAAATGATCCTCAAAATCGAAGGCGGACACCTATGACGATTGTAAGATCTATCAAATATCAATCTGTTTGGGGCTGAGAGTTTTTTCTGGGAATGCAAAATAAAGGGTAAATAGCAACTGGTGTTTAGATCGGCATAGGTGTTGTAAGTTTAAAAAATTATGGTGATACTCGAACTGAGAATCTCCTACCGTTGTAAAGTTAAGCAGACCTTATCCTTGTGTCGCTTTCTCAAATATTATTATAAAGGGTGGGCCATCCGTTGGTTTCTTATATAAATTGGTACTAAAACTACACTGTTCAATAATATATAACACTCGATACCTTTTCAAAAGAGTACACCTTCCGATTATTTATGAAAAGCAATTTCAGTTAAATAGCTGCCGCGGCTGGCCTGGCACTAGACCATTCTCAACCCAATTTTGAAGCACATCTTCGATAGTTTGTGGGTCTACCTCATCAATAGCTCGACGGATATTTTCCTTAAGAACATCAATTGTTTTAGGATCTTTAGTGTAACACCGGTCCTTAGCAGTACCCCACAGGAAGTAATCCATGGGCGTCAAATTATAGCTGCGGGCTGTCCAATGAACGTCTCCAAAACGGCTGATAACGCGATGACCAAGCGTAGTGTGTAAAAGATCGATTGCTTCGCGGCTGGTGTGTGGTTTCATGTTGCGCCATCCTGCTGGAACCAGAGATTGTCAAAGTACATGTCGTCTAATAGTGGCTACAAAAAGCTCTTCAACATGTATCTATAACGTACCCCGTTTACTGTCACGCTGTTACCATCTTCATCTTGAAAAAAGTAGAGACCAATAATCCCACCACCCCAACAAAAGACGCACCAAACACTTACTCCTTTCTGATGCATTGGTTTCTATGACAAGTAGATTTTCAGAACCGCAAATCCGACGGATCTGCTTGTTAACGTAACGTCCCAGATGGAAATGGGCTTCGCCCGAAAAGCTGATTTGACGATCAAAATTGACGTCCGTTTCCAATTGACGTAGAGCCCACACAGAGAAACGATATCGAAGCGGATGGTCGTTTTGTTTCAATTCTTGCAGAAATTGCACCTTGCAGGGAAATAATCCCAGGTCGTTATGCAATATTCTCCGCACAGAAGTTCGACTGATGCCCACTTGCTATGCTCTGTGACGAGTTGACATTCTTGCGTTTTGACGCACACTCTGGGCAACAGCAGCAATGTTTACGGCTGTACGTACGGTTCTAACACGCTCATACCTTCTGCTATTCACCAGCAGGCCAGTTTCGCGAACCTTCTTCACGAATTTTCTTATACCAGTCGCGGACGGAGCTTCATTCCGACCAAATAGTCTTTTAAATTTTCGCAAAGTTTCTGCAACACAGTACTCACTTTGAAAATAGTTTTTCAGTATTTCCCACCTTCGTTCAAGATTAGAACGATCCATTGCTCACAGCGGAAGTTTGTCACAATATATGTCAACATGTTGAGCATGGAAGTGTTAACAACTATCAAAATAATACCGAAAAAAGAAACAACTGATGGCTCACCTCGTATTATAACGGCATACTGTTTTAATAGCGGAAATGTTATATACCTTTAAAATGAGGGTGAACTTATGGGATAAAAGTCTGATAGGTGTGGCATCACCGCACATGTTCAGTCGATGATGAGCACATAATTTAATTGTTTTTTGTGCTGTCAGGTAAAACGAATCAACATGCTTGATTTTAATTATTTTCAGCTACGGTACATTATATTTTTCGGGAGCTAATCCCAGGTAGGCGTACCTGTACGTCAGAAAAAAGGACATTAAATTAGTCGTTATTACAGGGGTTCAATTTGAAAAAAATCAATAACATTTTTTGCTAATTCATCGAGGAATACATGAAGCACTATTCCTAAAATTGAAGTACTTTCCAATATGGTATGCTTAAGTGCAGTACTAAGGTATAAGATTAACATCTTCTTTATGACCACTATTTGCACCGTGCTTCATTGAGTCAATTTAAGAGTGGTGTCATATAGACTGACCCAGAAATAATCTTAAATGCAGCACCATAATTAACAACTTTCATTAAAATATTTGTCAATATCATTTTTCCTTGACTACTCCCAAATTGGGAACACAAGGTTAGCAAGGCTCGCAATTCGATGTGGGCTTGTAGACGTGTTGTCGGTGTAAGGTGGAGGCTTAAACCCAAAGTGGTATACTGGCTCTACACGACGATAGTACGTCCATCTCTCTTGTACGGCTCCCTGGTCTGGTGGCCTTGCATTAGAACTGAGTCAACTAAGGCCAAACTCAATAAAATTCAGCGTTTGGCCTGTATTAGCATTACAAGCGCAGTGCAAACAACGCCATTGAGTGCAATGGAAGCTCTGTTGCGAGAGTAGTCGCTCATCGACTGCGGAGTCAGGGCAGCTGGGCTTTCTTGAATCCGGTCAAGGGGCATACTGCCATCTTAGTCGAATTAGAAAGGGAGGACCCCGTCCTTCTAAGCAAGGGTGATCGTATTACCCCTAAATATCGCTTGAACCGCAAGTTTATTGTGGAGTACCCAACGAGGGAGGAGTGGGACGCCGGTAGCCGAAGACTCTCCGAAGTGAGCGGGCAGGTCTGGTACACGAACGGCTCGGTCACCGAAGAGGGCTCCGGTGCTGGGGTCTCTGGACCTAGAACTAGGCTATCTCTGCCTCTCAGTGAGTACACCACCATTTTCCAGGCGGAAATCTTTGCGATTCTGGCTTGTGTATCTCACATTCTGGAGGAGGGTGGGCCTAGGAGAAGAATAACAATCTTATCCGACAGCCAGGCTGCAATGAAAGCACTAAGTGCATGTAAGATTACTTCGAGTCTTGTATTGCAATGCAGGGAGGCTCTGGATTGCCTCGCAGCGAGGCATCCGGTATCGTTAATATGGGTACCGGGGCACGCTGGGATAAGGGGCAATGAGACGGCGGACACTCTGGCGAAAACAGGATCAGCCAGCAAGCTCGTTGGTCGTGAGCCAGCTCTAGGAGTAACCGCGCATAAAGCTAGGAGGAAAATGGAGACGTGGGTTGCAAGACAACACTCTCAGAAATGGAGAAGTATCTCTAGACATCTCCGCCAGGCACGAGAGCTCATTGAAGGGCCCAGTGCTAAGGATGGACGTTTCTGCCTATCTCTGGGTAGAGCCAACCTAAGGTTGCTGGTGGGACTGTTGTCTGGCCATAACACGTTAAGGCGGCACCTGCACGTGATGGGGGTGGCTGAGGATCCCTTGTGCGAACGCTGCGGAAGAGACCTCGGCGCACGTTTTGTGTCGCTGTGAAGCTCTGAGCTACTATAGGCAGACTATACTGGGGTCCATTACTTTGGACCCTCAGGACGTAAAGGAGCTTGGACTCAAGGCGATTCTCAACTTCGCTAAAAGGGCGAGGCTTGTGATTTAAGTATTGTAGAGGTGCATAAGGGCCCGCTTAAGCGGCCTATGCACTGGCTCCTTATGGTGGCCGGGATGCCTCTAAAATTCAAGATTCATTCATTCATTCACTCCCAAATTTAGCAAAAATCCAGAAACGAATTTTGGGGGACTTTTCGAGTCTGCAGATAACTCAACCACCACTGCATGAATTTTCTAAAATAAACTCGATACAATGAGTGACATAAATTTTTGTGATGCGGAAATACTTTTCTTATTCGCTACTTACATCTATGTATCTCTTAAAAGCCAAAGAGGACTCATGCGCCATGATTCCGATATTTTCATATGTTCGCCGAATAAAATTATTTGCTTTACCTAATGCACCAGGTTCTGATATGTGATCCAAAAATGCTATTGCTTTTTAATGTCGTTATGATTGCGTTTCACACTGACCTAAATATAAAGCTTGTGTACGTATGAGGTTGGACGTAATGAAAAATTAGTTCCGGTTAAAATGGAACGCAATTTCGATACAACATGATAATGATAGTTTATTATCTGTTGGACCTTGAGCGATACACAAATATTTTAGACAATTGACACTTTGCTGTCGGATGTGCCATGTAAATTTTTCGTTCGAATAGGGTCTGCCCATTTCCTTCAAAAAGGATTATATCTTAAAAAAGATTTTCTGTAGGTAGGCTACGAGCAAAAAGCTGTACCCATATTTATAATAGGTACATGGATAATAACACGTTTTCATATAGGTACTAATGGGTCATAAAATGCAGGCTTCCTTAGAAACAGTAATAGCGATAATAGTAAGATTCAACTACTCTGTAAACACACAGGAACTGAGTAATTAAAATAAATATTGATAAAAATGGAAAATAATGTAAATGGTAGTATTTTCACGAATATTTTTATCCCTTGTTTGTTGATGAAATTCTTTTGATACCAAATACAATTTGTAATTAAAGGCACAAGTTGATAAAGGTGTCATCTAACATTTTTTAAAAATTATTCGGCAAACGTTTCATTGCTAAATACAAATCATTTCATAACATATTAGCTTAAGAACTTTTTTGTGCCTAATTTATATCTGTTGTGATATCCGTGTTTAATTGTATCACGTTTACTGATAATTCAAGATAATTGGCGATGCTGCAGGAAACAGAGTTGTTTGGTTCAAGTCATCATTTAGATATAATTTTGATTTGATATAGAAAACTATTCTTCTAATGGTCATTTTATATAAATTTCTTGTAATTAATTGAGTATGGGGTCTAAACAAATACAGCTTCCTGTTTTAAACGAGCTCTGAAGAAGGAAATTAATCTTTTCAAAACGTTAGCAACATTATAACAGAAAACTTTGTTTCCCTTGATCCCATTTTGATTTGCCAAGCATTGATTTTTAAATTGTTCTTTGAGCACAACTAAATCATTAATGTAAGATAAGCATGGGTACCTCAGACAACTAAAATAGCATATGATATATGCGACTCCACTGAAGCTTAATATTCTATGCGTAGATAACATTCAATGGATATGCCAGTAAGAAATTTTATTTTATTTGAGAATCATTCAACTATTGCTTATATTGAATTCTCATATCTTTATCTTAAGTGAAAGTAATGTATAAATCGTCAGGCGGCATTGCAATGAAGATCTGCGTCTCCTGGGTGACCAACAAGACCGTATTTCATGAACTTATCTAATCCTTTTACCCCTTATTACCATTTAAATCTGCAGCAGCTCCTTCCCAAGGGAGAAAAACTTCCCGTTGGTGCCCCAGTCACGCTCGGGATCATTTTGTCACCGAATGGGATCCAATCAAGGAAAATAATAGGACGTCCTGGAGGCAAGGCTAACTGAGACAAATCGCATGCATTTGTCATACACAGAAAACTTTTATGCAAATGAAATGAGATGATATTTCAGACGGGCCACTTTTGCCTAAAACTGGAGCGGCGTCACGGTTGGCAAGTGTTTCTTGAATTTATTAGTTACATTTCCTCTCTATTACGTTACAGGAAGGAGTTACTTTCTATTCTAGAATCTCCTTCCTTTTTTTGAGGGTGATGTAATCTGGCATTCTGGCGACATGGAAGTCTTCTACCGTCGCACAGTGGTCTAGAATTCTGAAAAGCTGACAAAAATGCAATGCCTGCCGCATGTCATTTAGGTTTTTATTGTTAATAAAATCAAATCAAAGATGTGTTACTTACTCACTATGAGTGTATCTAAAAATCATTTCAAGGCCCTTCAAGGATTTATTCAAAATAAATCGAGCATTCCAGTACAGACGCGTGTCACATAGGTTTTTGCGGTCGTTGTGACAAAATCAGAGTAGTTTGTATTTGATGTGAAGTCCAAAAAGGATAAATCCAAAAAGGTTACAACCTGAAGCAGTATGGCCGTATATAAGGTTATATTTCTCAATGGTTTGAATTTTATCTGACAGTACTTCAAGGATTGGAAACATAATTTACTCCAATCGGGGCAATTAATACCTCTTTGAATGATACTAATATAAAGAAGTGAATCATAGTAATCAGGACAGCTCACATGAAAACAACAACAATCACAGTTTTCTGTTTCATCAAATAAAAGTTCGTACTCTCTTTTTTGTGTTCCTGATTAATATTTTCAACACACAACACAATGGATGATACAGAAGCTCTCTATATTTTCCGTTAAAGGAAGCGATGATAAAATGACACCAAAAAGTTTAGTAGTCTGACATGATGAAGGTAGTGTGAGTAAAGTTCTGATTTAACGTATTAAGGTATTAACTTTAAAATAGGAAATACTTTTTATTAATCCCTTATTGTTTGTTTTTTCAATTTTTGACAGGTTTTCGAAAAAACAGATCAATGTGCAACGCGTCGGTTCGACCGGAACGTGTACCAAGCGCCTCTTTCGCTTTGTTACTCATTATCTAGACTCTAGAGCAACATTTTTGTAATAAATGCATCTTTTGATTCAAAAGGCGTATTTCGCACCCCATTGCCACATCATCTATACAGAAAACAAAGCCTTGATACAAACTCATCATCACTACTGAGGCTTTCACGGATCCTACAGAGGAGCAGTTCATAAACTTACAGGGTGTTTCAGAATGATATGCCAATATTTCTAGGGTAGAAAGTATCTCCCAAAATAACAAAAAAAAATCTTATAGATACAGGTCCCTACCGAGATAGGGGGTGATAAAGTTCTATTTACGAAATTGAAAAAATATGTATCTACGTACAGACAATGAGTTAAGATCTTAGAAGTTTATTAGGCGCATCATAAGCAATAAACGCAAAGAGTTTGCTGGCCCAAACTATAGAAAGTGTGGTACCTGGAGCCCTAGTAGGAAATATTTCCTACGCCACTGGCATTTTGGGAGAAAAGAAGTACATTGTATAGAATACCATAAACCTTGTCTCTTCAGAAATTGCTGTCAAATCACTCGTTTTGGAGATATTTAGGTGCAGCGCAATTTCGATGTACAGGGAAGTAAGTCACTAATATGCTCGCTGGGGAAGATAGCTAAGGCTACTTGTTGTTATATATATATATATATATATATATATATATATATATATATATATATTATTTTCCTATTTTTTGTTATATACCTTTCTCCGCACGATCATTTTCTTTTTGTAGATCCTTTGGGCTTGAAGTACCACAGCAAGGGGCTATAACCGGCCGCGTGGTTGTGGTTAGATGTCGCCTTGAAAATTCGAGGTCTTCTAGCCATTTTATACTACAATGTGTAGGTTGGCTCTTGTTGTGGACTTCGTGTGTGATTTTTTTCCCTCTCCATCTTTGTTTCCTCAGGTTACACCCGTATCCGGATGTATGAGCATGTGTATCTACCTTTGAAGTTGCATATGTGCATTCATTTCGGACCTAAAGAAGCCAACCAGCAGAAATACGTATCGCTCGGGTTACCTATCGTATTTTCTGCTCGAATCCACTTTCCTTCTTTTGCGGATTTTTCCCATTATTTTCCTATTTTTTGTTATATATATACTCACCGTATACCCAGGACGTCGGCGATAGATGCCATACACACAGTTACGCACATAATTAAAAAGTGCTACGTGGTCAGTGAAAGTGTCTAAACCAGGGTCCAACGGCTGGTTTAACAAATCGTGTGACACTGCTCGCCAGCAGAAGATCAAGGCATACAGAACTTTCTTACAAAACTCCACTGTAGAGAACAGACATGCTGACGAACGTGTCGAACTTCGTACATCCAGAACTGGCCGATACGACCGCTCCTTTGTCCCGAGGATGTCGAGATTGTGGAACAATCTACAAGAGGAAGCTTTTCCCAGTTCTATCAGCTTTAGGCAGTTCACAAATCGTATAACAAAATAAAAAAAAAGTATATGACCCATATGTACTTATCATATTCATAGATTTCAAGCAGGCCTTGGCAGCATCTCACGTAAGAAAATAGCAGTTGAAATGAGAAACTTAAATAACCCGGAAAAACTAATGAGGCTGGTAAATATGACAGTGGAAGGATCGCGAGCAAGAATACTATCAAGGAAATGAATAACAGAAGAACAGAGAGTAAGGCAAGGACTCATTATCAACCACACTTTTCAATATAACCGCCGAAGGAGCTATTAGTGCCACATGCATCAAAGGAGCAATTGCACAGGCCTCGTCCCAACTGGTTGCTTATGCAGATGATATAGCGCTTATCGCAAGAAGCAAAAGAAGCTTGGAGGAAGCTCTCTTGAAACTAGCCGACTAGGGGAAGAAAGGAGGTCTGGAAATCAATCAACAGAAAAGAAAATTCTTAATGGTAACGAGAGAAAATAAATTAACATCGGGGATTACCGTTTTAAAAGAGTGTCCCAAATTAAACACTTAATAGTATTAGTGACTGCATGGAACGAGGGGGCAGAGGATATCACAGAACGAATACGCACGGGTAACAGCACGTACTGAACATTTTACAGGCTACTGAGGGACAAACACATAAGTAAAAAAACAAATGAAGAATACACAGCGTTGCAATCAGGCCAGTTATTACATACGGAGCAGATACCATGTGCCTTACAATGAAATATCAAGATAAGAGTACGAGTACTAGAGCATAAGATCACACGCAGGATAATGGGGCCAGTGAAGAATAATAACGAAGGACTTCGACCGCTAAGAAATGAAGAGACTATGAATATTTTGAATCAAGAAGACATAGTACGATGTATCAAATCCCCAAGATTAAGGTGGGCAGGACATATTGAAAGGAGAGGCAATGATTTACTGATTGAGAAAATTACAAGATGGAAACCTGCGGGAACTATATCAAGAGAGGACCAAAAGTGAGATGGGAGGACCAAGTAAAAATAAACATGGAAACATTAGTGACCAGAAACTGGAGAGAACTCTTCAAGAACTAAAAAGAATGGAGACATGTTGTGAACCCCCGCATCTAGTGAACCAAAATACGAAATTCGAATGCCATGATGATACCCAAGACGTCAGGAATTATTGGTGTATTAGGTTATGCAGTATTTCATTGAGACTGACGAGATGATCAGTAAATATTGATGGTACGGACCACAGTAAGTCCTGATCGTGTGACATTCTCCTTACAAACATCCATCCATCTCCAGTTGGGCCTTGACAGACTTCACGACGTGGTATAGTCTCCTGTCTGAGATAGATCTAAGGGGGATCATCATTGAGGCTTTAGGTGTGACCGCCTTACCTCAGACTCTGTGCTTTGGTAACTCTTTCCGGTACAGTGGAACTTCAAATCCACCTGACTTTGCTTACTTTTGTCATCTATCAACTCCGAACCTGCCTCAGAATATAGAAGCTTTATTTGTTAGCTCCCGTGCTAAAACATGGTATCCAGTAAGAATCGCTAATTCTGTTTCGATTCAGCTTCACAATGGGCAAAAACCAACAATTCCGAAATGAAATGTGCACTTAATAAAGGCGGGCGACGCAATTTCGGATCGTCCGGCGCGACAGGCGCAAAAACCGCCATTTTAAAACAATGAAGCATCGCAAGCAACGACGTGCTAAACATTCATATGCAGCCAGGCACCTAATTAGTAACGCAATCTGTGTACCGGCTGAGGCGAGATGACTTTTTGTCCGGATTCCCGGAGAAAAATATATCTTCTCTATTGCCCGCTCCGGGACCTATGGCGAGAATTGATTGCATTGGTGACGCTCCGACTATAAATTGATATGTGGCTAGTTATGCTCACTATACAGGGTGCTACTTAAACATGAGGCAGTTCTCTGGGATATAACGCTCCATGTGTTCAATGATGCAGTTTACTCATAAAGCCGACGTTTTGACATTTGAAGATACAAGTGTTTATAGATGTCTTGTAACATTTCTTTTAAAATTGCTGTTTTGCATTAAAACCTTAAGAAGTAATTATTTCATTCTGTGGTTACTTTATTTCGGAAACAAGATAATAACAAACTAAATATTTAGAATGTCAATAAAGCAAAAAGTCCCAATGAGAAATGCTAAAGGTCCATTTTCTCCATACAATGATTTTGTTACATGCAGTGGCGTAGCGACCATGTAACCATTGTTACCATTGGAACCAGTTAAAAATCTTAAAAATAAATATCGTATGCCTAAGTACTGTGAAATAAGTTCATTTATTTGTCTGCCAACAGCGATATGTAATAGTAATTCAGTAAATAGCAAATTAGCCCCACGAAAATAAGGCGCCCTATAGTGTCTAGGTTTTGTGAACACGATGAAGCCAACTCGCCTCGAGTTGGTTGTCGGTTGTTACCATTTTCGTTTATGGATACACTTGGTAGTCCGTCGGGAATCATCGGTAGCGGCTCTTGTCTTATCGCGGTCGCCCAAGTGCGTGGGGCGGTGCGACTATTATGTGGGCTTGTTACCATTTTTTGATTTGGTTACTCAGTTCTCACTCGTTAGTAGCCGTTTTGGTTACCGGCTGTAGTGTGCGTGCAACTAAACATGGATGAGTGTCGCTACGTAATCGATCAACTACTTGAAAAGTCTCCTTGTATAACTTCTAAGAAAAAAAAGATCATTGAAAATGGAAGACCAACGCCTATTTTAGGTAATTTTAAAATCTAATAAAGAAACGTAGTTTGATATTTTAAATTAAGTTGGTATATGGAAACTATTGGTTATGTGGTTGCAAAAAAACAAATTGTATTGTTGGCGATGCCTTCTGTTTTATACGTATACAGGAAAAAATGGGTGGACCAGCAGCGGAGTCAACGATTTAAATAGTTTTATGGCTCTAACTCAGTTTGGCAAAACAAGAATCAAAAGTTGTTTTAGGGCCAATTTCACCAACTTTAATATTATGGACTAATGGGAAAATACCTTATCGAAATGCAATTTGACGGAAGCTGTCAAAGGTCTCTGAATATTAGTGATTTCTATTGAAATATTGAATAAAATCGTGAAAATTCGACTGTAATATACACAATACCACTTTTTGACTCCAACATGACTCTTTTGTACAGAAAAAACAGGACAACTTTCATGTATTTTGATATATGTTATAGGTTTACATTTAACAATCCGTTATCCCCCTCAGCGAATGGGAATGCGGCAAATAATAGGTCGATTTTCTAGCCTTTAAATTTGGCAGCAGATTTGGACGTTTGTTAATGCATGGCACTCTTGAATTTACCAACTTCAATATACTGAAAGTTATCATTACATACTTGTTGAATAGTGTGGATTTGTCTGTATTTTGCAAGAAAATAGAATACAAAATACATTCCATAAAATTCTTCATCTTCCTTTACGTCATAATAGTAATCATTTATTAATTTATGGGACAATGAATTTCTTCAAAGCAATAAAAACATTATGTCCTCTCCATCCTAAAACACAGATAACATGTGTAAGACGTGTCAATCCATACATCTCCCTGATGCATAATGCAATTACTATGGACATAGACAAAAAATTATGGAAAAATGTTTCACAGGTAATGGATTTTAAGTCCAAAAATCAAAAAAACTAGTATAAACTGTATTGTTTATCTATTTTTCTTTCTTGACTGGCGGGGATATCTATCTGACACTCGCAGGGTTGCCAAGTCTAACGACGATCACGTGCCGTGGTGGCGCAATGAATCTTTTACATTTGCTGGTTTTGAATTTTTTCGTGAAAATTTACTAGGTATCATGATTATAAGCATCTTTGGTAGATTGTTCGATCCGGAACGGGAAAGATCTCCTATTTATCAGAATATTTTTGGTATCATCTAACCGTTGAAATCAGTGCACAAACACTGTTACATATGATTTATAGCATAACCCGCTGCCCTATCAATACAAATTAGAGATACAGGTCGCCTAGCCGTGGGGATGCAGTGGTTGGGATGAATATCACGGCAGCAACTGATGATTTGGGCATGTCTGGTATCAAAGTATGAAGTGAAACTCGCTAACTTCACAAATTTGAAGATTTTGTACAATTCCTTTGAAAATGATGAAAGATATGTCTGATTTGACAGGGTAATGCCGCAGCCAAATGGCAGACACTCTTTCTGACACAATCCGGATCGAAAGATGACGATACTCGTGAAATGTATTGATACTTCTAAATATAGGATCGTATCGAACATCCCTACTGTCAAGATGTATAACCCAAGGTACCGACGGAGCTATATTGCGGCGTCAAGGAAATAATTTTAAATTTTCATTTGCATTTTTTCAAGTGTAGTGCGATGATTTTGGGAAAAATGTCACGAATAGTCTTATGAAGCATAGTAGAGTATATTTCAACAGTTGGCGGAACTTACTCCACTGGGACCAGGAGGGTGGAATGGGATATTAATGCACAATCTGGCAACCCTGTCGCACCCTCACAAAATGGCCGCTGATAACCACACAAGTCACCGAGTTGTCATTGAATAGCATGGAATTAAACCTTCAGAGTATAATATGTTTTGTGACTGGTACCAAGAGTTGACAGATCCCATGCATGTGTCACTCCTGGAAATGCAATAATCAGCTGTAGTCAAATAATGTCTAATATAAATATAACCTAGAATGTGTACTCGTGAAAAAAGAAAAATATGGCAAGTTTGTAGTTTGTTTTGCAGGTTTTAGGTTTGATGGTAGCATTAAGGCGTATATTTGGGAATTTATTAATCGCTGTGAATATAGTGTGGATGTTTGTTCAGTTCCAGAACAACGAAAAATATTCAACTTTATGGATGTATGGATATCAAAAAACCTTAATGGTTTTGTGGGAATATCAGTCTAAGGTACCATAATGGTTCTGATGAACGAGTAATATCTTTTGGTAGAGCCTGTCATCAAGTAGGTGCTTAATGGCTATCTGCAAGAGGTTTATTGGAAAAAACACCCAGTAGATGATCTTGAATCAGTAAAATCGCATATCAATTGAAGAAAATAATATTATCATGAATAAAAAATCAACAATGGTAATTAAAACATGAATTTTATTCAAAAATCAAACATTTGTTTAAATTTTGACTGAATTATATATAATTTCTTAATGTTTAATAAGCTGGTGATGTTTCAATATCAAGATGTCATCTCATACTTTGACAATATTTTGTTTTCAACATTTCATAGCTATTGGTTGCTCAAATTTGTTGATTGGAACTTGAAGCTCATTCGCTGTATTTGACGGGCTGTTACCCTATAGGTGGAGAATAACGGACTGTTGTTGGTGAAATTGGCCCTTAGCCAAGCTTTTAGGCAGCACACTTCTAGATACCGTATGTTTTTTGGCAAAACAGGAATTATTGTTCATTTTGAAGGAGATGACTGTGACAATAGAGGAAATTACAGGGAATTGTTAACATTCATTGCCAAAAAAGTTCAAAAATTTTCCGAACATCTAGAAAGGTCGACTGTTTTTTCGGACGGTTTGGATTAGTCATAGCATAAGACGATGAGGTATATCTAGTACCTCAGACGCTCTGACCAGGAATGTTTACCTTAATTTAAAAATAGTTTATATAAAATACTCAAAATAAGCAAATACCTATATCTGGGAGGTTCAAAATAAACTTTTTTTAATAAGATTTTTCACATCTGGTTTTAGTAACAGTTTAGGGAAAGTCACGCGTTGCCACTGATTACATGTCATCTTTATCTACTTGTGTCTTCATTTCTTTGATGTCCTATAAGGCTAGAAAATGCGAAAAATTAATTTCGACAAAAAAGTTATATGTTAAAGAATGGATCAGAATATTCAAAGATGTTAAATATAGTAAGTAGTATACACATAGGAACAGAAAATATACATACGACGAAGGATACATGTACAAACAGAAAAACTTCAAGAGATGAAATATCACGAATTTTCATGAAGTTGGTGAATAGAACTCTATCAAAACAGTGGACAGAGTAAAACCTGGTTAAATAGTGACATATCAGGTAACCAAATAAGTTCGTGCAGTTTTTAGTAGAAAAATATGCATTTTTATTAAGAAATAATAAGACACTGTTTATTCGCCGAAGTAATTACCATCACATTCAATGACCTTTTGTCAACATGGAACCAATTTTTGTATGCCGGAAATGATGGGTTGAGGCTGTTTTTCTAGTTCTGGAACGGGCCCATTTGTTAAAATTGTTGGGAAAGTGGATCAAAGACTTTACAAAGATATTCTTAATGAACACATGCTCCCTTTTGCTGACGAACAAATGCCTTTACGATGGACATTCCAGCAAGATAATGACCCCAAGTATACCTTAAAATTCGTAAAGGACTGGTTAAGACCAAAAGACGTTAATGTTTTTACATGGCCTTCGCAATCCCCGGACCCAAACCCTATAGAACATCTCTGGGACCATGTTTAAAGACAACTGACAAGAAAAACTTTTAGAAATAGGAACGATTTATTTGATTATATAAAAAATATTTGGTAAAATATCCCAACAGACGTCTGTAAAAAATTGGTGTCTTCTATGAGCAGCAGATGTCAGGCAGTGAGGAATGCTATACTACCAAATATTAGCTGAACAGTATTTTTTGAATTTTTTTGTGAGGTTTTGTATTTAATTTTGTAATAAAAAATATGGTTCCATACTTTTTTCGTCTCATTTTTGGTCATAAAATAATATGAAGTTATTTTAATGCTAGTCTGTAGTACAAAAATCGTATTAACAAAATTTCTTTGGGATCATCATAGCAGCCGCGGTGTTCCGGCATTTAGGCTTCTGCCTGCGCGGCTGTTTCGATATAAAAAAAAAACCACAGCAAACACAAATTGTCATTTGTATCCTCAAGACTGTAAGCAAACTATATGAGAAAAAAATTGTCATAATAATAAAGAATAAAGAATTAGCGCAGTTTTTGAAAAATACTAAGAATGTTTCCAAACCTTTGTCCGCTACTGTATAATGACTAGAGGGAGGGACATTAGTCTCAAACAACATGACTGGAAACCGTATGCTTGCCTTTTTAGTCGTGTAGAAATTGGTGTGAAAAAACATGAACAATTCAAAGATTATTCTATTTTACAAAGATAAGCATTGTTTTATACAAAATACAACAGGGCTGAGGAACTAGGATTTATGTTTCAGCAGATTTTTTACAGTCATCTTTGATATAGCTGTATTTTGTCCGTATAATATTATGTACATCATTAAAGTCGGAGTTACAGACGGTCTGATTGTCTGATGATATTACGAAACAAATTACTATCGGACAATTTCAAGGCCTGCTGATGAAATACTTACTGCTTACTGTGTATCAGAATAAAAAAACATTATTTACCTAGACAAAATTCTAATATGACATCCGTAAGAAAAATATTAGTTGATTATGGAAAACAAAAGACGTAACGACACATTAAAACTCCATTTATGTCACCTTGTAAAGGACAAAACGTGGCAATGTAAATATGCAATGTTTGAAAGCAATTTTCGGAAAATCAGGAATTTTCAGAATATCTTTGGAAATGGTCTAAATTTTGAAGTGCCATTTTCTTAGTTACATTAAAAATACAACTGCTTTGCCTCCATTCAACCGACCTCGGATAGAGATTCTAATTTGAAACAACCTGTATATCTTGGGTGGGCTCTCTTCCTTTTTCTTCTCCATCGTTCATTTCCTAATACATTTACAGCGGAATACTGAGAGGAAGACCTACCATCAAACTCGACCGTACTGCAAACTTATCCAATATCCGAAGGCGAGGCCGCCCCTGCAAAATGTATTTACAGCATCCATGATACGGACAGACAGTGATCAACATATTAACCGGAGCGAAAGCAATTTGGAATTTCGATCACTCCAGCTTAATTGGCCGAATGCAAGATGCGGGAAATTGATTTCATGGGTGCGTGTTGCACTCGAAACGTATTGTCAACATCGGGGGTAATAGCTACACATCTCCTGGCTTACATGGCTGCATCATTACTGCGTAGATGTATATTATGTTGGTAGCAATGCCTTCAGTAATACTGTAATACTGTTTATTGGCTTAAGGGACATAGGAGGAACTTTGGATGCGAATGAGGAAGTGCTGATTACTCAGGATATCAAAAAATTTACCGTGCTCTAATGCTATAAAAAAGCGTCACGCACCAAGAAGTAGTGAATATGCTACTTGTTACCAAAACACTGCTTTTACATCGCTTTCCCAACTAGCATAGTAGTGCTATAAGGTTTTGGTAAAAGAACCGTTCAGCTATAAAAGCTCTCTATTGGTATTGCGAAATGTGTTTTCTGCAAAATATTTTCTCTAAAATGAGTAGTTTAAAATACTCTTATAGCATAGTTATACAACACCTTATAGGACAAATTTTTAACTGTTGCATAAACATTTATACAACGATTTTGTACGACATATTTGCACGTTAGTCAAAATGGTTGTGTTGTGGCATCCATGGTAACGTTTATAAAACAAACGCGAGCCTTGTTGTTTTGCTGTGCAAATTTACTACTTTAGCCAACAAATTGCTCCCAACGGAAGCATATATACAACAAACTGTTGTTCAGCAACTGTTAAAGGCTGTACATATGCAACAATATGACAACTTTTATAGTACAAAATTGCCATGCTCGGCATACACTTGTTGCTAAATATGTTGGTATACAACTTCACCATAACCTAACTTTCTTCTGTCATATTTTTGTTAAAATGAAACAAGCAGTGTTTTAAGACAAACAACGAATGCATATTGGTTCAAAAGGTTTTATCAACTGTTCAAGCAGAAGATATAGATCTGGTACAAATTCTGGGTAAATCATTCGACTCTATCAGTATTTCATTTCAGACATTTGTCAAATTGTTCCTTAACACCTGCAAGCAACACCAAAATATCCTAATAAACTAAAGACAACATGGGCGATGCCATGATTATACACAACCACCCGCCACATTGGGCAAACATTTATTCCTCTATTTAATATTTAATAATTATGTCTCAGTTCGAAATTACAGATATAAAGTGATAAACATTAGTGTAATTGTGTCTAAATATAGGATTTGTGGAAGATTTAACGCAGATAAGTTCAGTTTTCCATCTTAAAAATCTAGACATATTCTTGATCATTATTAAAATATGAATCAAACACGAAGCCCGTAGAAATTGCGCAACTGCTTTGCACGATAATCACAATAAAATTTGCTGCGCAAGTAATTCAATAGCCCTATATCACAGCGTAGACGTTTACTATCATATACCTGTGTATGAAATTCACAATGGCCGATATGTAAGTAAACAAGATGACTGTAATGTGTTAGTTATATATTTTTCACTTCGTCTGTACAATACATAAGAAATAGTTTGGTTGCAATAAAGTAACACACGTAACAGAATAGTTGTATAGTTGACAAAAACTGAATCTTGCACTGACGCAAATGTCCTATAGCGGCTGCAAGAGGCTTACACTTTTGTTGTATAACTGTTACCTGCAACCCTTATACAACCTCCTAAAAGACTGAAGTGTCCTATTAGGTGTGCCCATTCCGCTTGTATAGCTGTTCTAAGAGGGTTTTGCCAATGTTCTTACAGTATATAATGCTGTGTAAGAAATACTGTATAATCATTCTTGCAACTCTAATAGGAGTGATAATTGTTAGTTGGGTTGCGGCATTTTTATCACGGTTAGTACATATATCCTGTAAATGCTCCATAAAAGAATTTGTTCCCCCAAATGTTATCAATTACATACTATAAAACATTCATTTTCAATAAATGAGTTAGGAATAATTTATTACCATATTTCAATCAGTGCGTTTACTCTTCTATATCTGGAAATGAAGATAATATTTGAGCTGATGGAATTCAATATCACAAAATTTAATTATTTTTACGTAATGCCTGAATACAAATATTTTCCAATCATTTTCCGATAAATTGAAATGTATGAATTTGTTTGAGTGTATCAATCACATTATTTGCCCCGTAGTACTTCCAGCGTTATTCATATGAATATAATAACGTCGAATAAGAGAAAATCTCATTTATTCATGTGAATGGACATACATCATTTGGTTTTGTTAAAAAGTTGTGCCAGACATCTGGAAAGTTAAAATTTAAGTTACTACAGCCTATTTCGCGAATATTCATTATATTTTGACGTCTTCTGGTGGTCACCTGTCTAGATACTTCTAATGACTGGGCATTTGGCAATCAAATACAACTTTTTTTTTTAGGAAAAACGTCATAATTTTTTTCTAGAAACCATAAACGACATGATTCTTAGTTTCCTCCCACAAGCGCTATCTGTTTCCATTTGGCTGTATTCACGAACACTGCAGTGCCCCAGTTGAGTTCTAATTTGTCAGAATTACCTGAGCAATGTTCAGGCCTAATTTAGGAAATCGAACCTCTATAAGTTCAGTTTTATACTGCCACACATTTTGAATCAGTTGTGTATGTCTGTTTCATTGCTGTTTAAAATCATATGCTATTTCCAGCTCTAACAAGTAGAGATAATTAACATAGTCAAAAACTGTTTATCTTATATTATTCACACTGGCTTGAAATTTAGTCATGTTCACTTGTAGCGCTTACAAAAAACCAAAATAATGCTGTCTACCTGCCGTTGATGGATCCGTCAGCATTGTGTGTCACTTGTTGATACGAGGAATTTTGAAATATTTTCAGATATTCAGCCGCTATTCTACCGTAATGGATGCTCGTGCAAAAGACAGAACAAGCCATCCCTTTAACTAACCCAGCTCAATTTTTGGTAACGTCGAGTCTTTTACTGCAAACAACACATTAAGGCATCATCAATTTAATATGGATGTAATGTATGTTGCGAGAGGTGAACAGCTGTTTCGTGCTTTTTGACAACTCATCAGTAGTGTCTAGGTTTAATCTGAGGTAGGATAACGAACGGAAGCATAGCAACTATCCTCTATCTGAGGTATGATATCTGTTTAAATAAGACAGTTAGTTCAAAGTGTCATCAATTATTTATCAAAATCGACCACCGCGAAAAACAACAGTACGTATTATTATTACTGTAAATTTTCCGCTAGACGCTGTCAATTATGCTGCTCTACTGACTTCGTCCGTCCAGCTACAGCTTTGTAGTCCTACCGCAGATCAAGCCTAGATAGTGCTCATGAGTTGCCAAAAAGCACGAAACAGATGTTCACGGTTGGACGTCTATGGCCGATCGGACAAAAGCAGTATGTTTAGTTATTCCATGACAAGTAGATCATATCTACTATACCGCCAGAATCGACAGCATCGCGAAGTGAGATGCGTTCCAGTTTTGCTAATGATTTTGTGCAAGATTTTGGTATATGGTATAATTGTGTAGGGTGGGATGTACGGTTCAAATCTTGGGCAGTTAAAAGCAATGCAGAATGTTGTAATTGATGTAATTGATTATTCTAAAAAAACCTAGACTATATCCCACTATGCAATTTTAACTTTATTCTCAAGAAATAAACAATATTAAAATCTTATATATCCTTGCAGTATTTTTGTACATGCAAGTAGGAAATTAAATACAAATTATGTGTCCCACAATTATATGGCCCGAGCAAACACCACTCATAACCTGAATGTCCCGCAGTCCCGGCGAGATTTAAATTTGCGTTTTGTGACATATCTTGCACCTAAATTTTACAATTTGATTCCTGCTAATATCAGGAATATTGGAAATAATAAAAAATTTAATGTTTCGTTTAAAATATTCTGTTGGGAAAATCGTGAACAATTTATGCGATTATTTTAAGTTGCTTTGAGGTAGATTGATCTGCCTATTTGTTTCTTTTCTTTCTTTTTGATATTATTGTGACACTTGTTTTCTGTGATCTTAAGTTAAATCTATGACTTAAACAACAAAAATATGAAATTTTCTTTCATTTTGTCTATATCGTGTTTCATGTTTTGGTTGTATTGTTGAGTGAATTTATACAAAAATATATATTGCACGATATTTATCAATTAATAACTGTTTAGGTCTATTTTTGCGCATACAAGTTTTTAAACTTAGGCGCTCATATATTACGTAGTCATGCCATAAGTTCTGTCCCTCGTTTTCAAACAAGTGTAGACCTGTTAATACTTGTCCGATTGTTTACATTGTGGTGTTAGTTGATTAAGCGCTTTTCGGGTAATTACATATACCTCAGTTTGTATTGATCTCTCGAAGCATAACGATGGAGTGGGGCAAGGCAGAGAACCGTATTGCAGTGATAGCTTTACATAAGTGTAATCACAGTGCTAGTCAGATTTTTGAACTCTTACGCGGCCTTCAAATATCGCGTAAATTTGTGTCTAGGACCATTCAGCGGTACAATGAGACGTCCTCTGTTGATGACAGGCCAAGAAGCGGAAGACCTCGTCAAGTAAGGACTCCAGCAGCCATCAAAGCCGTAAAAGCCAGGATTCAAAGGAATCCACTCCGGAAGCAGAAGATCCTATCCAGGGAAATGAAGATTCCTGTCCGGACGATGTCGCGCATCATTAAACAAGACCTAGGGCTAGGGGCTTACCGGAGACGTACGGGCCAGCGACTTACGGCCACCTTGCGACACATCAGGGCGACAAGATCCAAGAAGCTCTTGGAGAGGTACGCAGCTGGGGGATTCCGAAAGATTTTGTTCACGGATGAGAAAATCTTCACCATAGAAGAAAAATTCAACCGACAAAATGACAAAGTGTATGCAAGGAGTTCACAGGAAGCTTCGGAGATCATTCCGAGAGTTGAGAGAGGCCACCACCCTGCGTCAGTCATGGTTTGGTGGGGGGTGTCCTACGAAGGGGTCACTCAGCTCCATTTCTGTAAACAGGGCGTGAAAACAAAAGCGGCAAACTATCAGAGCGACATACTGGATCCTATCGTCAAGCCTTTAAGTGGTACATTGTTTGCCAACCAACACTGGGTCTACCAGCAGGATTCCGCCCCCGCTCACAAGGCTAAGAGTACGCAGCGCTGGCTGGAAAGCAATGTGCCAGAGTTCATTGCTGCGGAAGATTGGCCCTTAGGGAGTCCGGACCTCAATCCTTTAGACTACAAGTTGTGGGACCTGCTAGAGCAGTTGGCCTGCTCCAAAGCCCACCGTAATATCGAGTCCCTGAAAGCGGATTTGATCCGATCAGCGGCAGCTATTCCTTTGGAAGCTGTGCGTGCAGTGATAGATGAGTGGCCCGCGAGATTGAAGCAGTGTGTGAAGGCCAAGGGGGGACATTTTGAATAAAACTGTTTGATTATGAATTCTAAAAATGTTGTCGAATAAATAATATCTTTCATATAAATATATCTTATCTTGTTTCATTTTTATCATGAGATTATCATGGGACAGAACTTATGGCACGACTACGTATAGAGAAACCTTGTTTTTGTTTTGTTAATGTATAGATATATATTATTTTTATATTGGTAAATTTGGGTTCTGCTGAATAAATGTGGTAGAGTTCAGGGCGTACTGTTCTCTCCAACAACAACAACAAAGTAACGAGTAATCGTATGTTCAAGAAAATAAATTATCTTCCTGCAGGAGCATTATACAGGGTGTTTCTAAAACATAAGACATAAGTTCAAGGGGTGATTCCTTAGACGATTTTGTCCTCATTTTCTTTAGCTCCGCTTCGTTCCCTGCCTGAAGGACGCCCCTGACAGCGTAGTAACTAGTTGAGAGATAAAATTTAGTTCGCCAGGAGTGGATCAGCTATAATGCAATATACCAATTTTTACATCTTATATAACTATTACCCAAGAGCAATATTTTTGGTTCTTTGCCTGAAAAACTGTGCCCCTGTTTGATTTCGATAGAATGAATCGTTTTTGAGAAATGCAGCCTCCTTTCAGTACTGTTTATATTGATTTAGAATACAGCTATTCAAAAAGAAAATTGTTTTAAAACCCAACGCTCAATCAAGTGGTATGAAAATCTACATAATGTTTTGGGAAACTGATAATGAATCTGCTATCAAAACTACTAAGTTTTCAAAATGGTCAAACCAGAAGATCAGAATAAGTTTCAAAACCAGTGGAACAGTATTGAAGTGAAACTGTTTCAGCCGTCCTTGAAAAGTCACTGCTGGTGTTTCTCTGTGAATACCTAGTTGACGATGATCGGTATGACCTAGAGGGCGTAAGAGTCTCTTTATCGTCTGCATCGTACGGGATAATGAAAAATCGGCTTTGGCCAACTATTGGTAGCTGAGGATCGTAAGCATTTTCACCACAATGTATTGAGTTTTTCAGAAGGCCGACGTCAACACGAGCCGTGATAAAAGAAAGGCAACAGCGCGCTCGGGCGGGATGGTAGTGCTACTTGTGATGTGCTGCGTGTGGTGTTCGAGAACCGCAATTTTAGAAAATAGGTTTACAGTACGACTCGATACAAATTGTCTAAATATGAAATAGCTTTAAAATTTTTGAAAATACGAAATAATCATGATAGATCTAATATGCTAATGAAGTTACCCTACGTAAAAGTATTTAGTTTCATTTTTTTAGTACCTATCACCACACTGTATTCCACTAGGCCCAGCTTGAAAATGAGGAGTTGTTTTTCATGCACTTACTTTCACTTTTACTGTTATTTTTCAATCTCACTTAGTCATTTAAAATTATGTTTGAAAAAATAGATAAAAGCTCAGACAAAATATCCGGATAACTCCGGGACCATCTGCTAGTTTTTAAATCATATGTCAAAACCCACTTTAAGTCACTAAATGAGTGCTTACATCCTTTACGAACAACCTGAACTTCCATCT
Source organism: Acanthoscelides obtectus (assembly GCA_963669975.1). Classification (NCBI taxonomy): domain Eukaryota; kingdom Metazoa; phylum Arthropoda; class Insecta; order Coleoptera; family Chrysomelidae; genus Acanthoscelides; species Acanthoscelides obtectus. The sequence goes on along the minus strand of CAVLJG010000009.1, from coordinate 39,064,316 downwards.
GACCATTGATTATAATCTGTGTATTCAAAATTAATTTATTATTTTCAACATCCAATTTATAGTACACCGTAAGAGTGATTCGCCTAAAATTAAATAGCAAACTAAGGCTGTATATATATATATATATATATATATATTTTTAGCGTTCTGATATATGCGTACCTCTTATTTTTCTATTGTTATTCTACTTACTCCTTATACACCTTGGTCCGTTTTTTTGTATCTGCTTGTTTAGAGTATGTTTCGTTCGTGCGCATATGCGTCCTTTGACCTTTTCCCATTAACTGCGATTCTTTCCATTTTAACCGCTGCTTTTTCGAGAAATTTATGTATTTATACTTAGATATGTTTTTGAATTTAGTAGATAATAATGTACTTACATAGATATATCTTTCTGTTTGATAATTTATGATTCGAATTCTGTGAGGCTTTGATTTTTGAAAAAGAAGAATATAAATCCTGAAAGTGTTTGATTTTATACATATAATCAAAATTCTGTATGGTTTAATCATGTTTTTCAATTAATTTCTGTCTTCTTTGCATTGGGTCAGTTCTTTTGGGTGCTTGAGTTTTCGAAAGATATGATGGCAACTTTGGGAAAATTGAAGGAACATTATCTTTCAAGTCTGGACATTTCAAGAATATATTATTTTGGATTATTCCATCCGCGGAAACGATATTTTCTGCCTTTATGATTTCCGGTTTCTTAAAGTGACGACCGCACACAGCTGAATATTTTGAAGGTGTCCAACTTTTCCTGGGTATTGCCATTAGCCATTTGTTTTTTAGATTTTCCTCACTCGGGAAGCGAAAAGTTGAAACATGGCTTTCTGCTTTTAAAGCAGAATTATAGTTTGCATTGCACAATGGAACACGGCAACAACGAGGCATATTTTCTCCATTAAGTGCTTGATAAATCTAAAAAAAACATACTAATTCGCACGTTTTCAATATTTCAAATCTCTAACGCCCTGAGCCGCCAACAGCCACAGTCACACTCACTTGTCGACTTCTTATGTTCCGTCCTCGCCGAAGTAAATATCTAGAATATATAATGTAGTACCCTCGTAGTGTACCAAACCCCCACGAGAACAATTTTGCTATCACAAACAAATGAGAAGAGATTGTTGACCATAGCTTTTTGCTACGTTGTCCCAAACGCTTTCAGTATTGTTATTTGTCGTAGGATCTTAGCCAGCATAAGCTAAGTACAAGTTAACCATCACACGCAACGGAGTTCAGTATTGAGTCATTATCCCAAACATCTTCGTGTGGAGCTGACTAGCACAAGCTATGTCCATGTTGCTATCCCAAGCAACCGACTTCAATATTACAAGGTTATCTTATAAATGTCTCCGTTCATCCTTGGTGTGGATCTGACTATCCCAAGCCAGGTCCACGTTGCTATCCCAAGCAACCGAGTTTAATGTTTCAGCGTTATCCCAAACATCTTTGTTCGTCCTTAGTATGGAGTTGGCTATCACAAGCTAGGTCCAGGTTGATATCCCAAGCAACAGTGTCAGAACGTCCATACTAATATTCACCTAACTTGCACCTAAAACAGATCGGTTAGTCGACAACTACCTGATGTCTGACGCCCCTTCAGAAAAAAAGGGCTTCACGCCACTTTCTAATTTTGCTCCTCGACGAAAGGAACCTTGAAGCGACCGTCGGTCGGTATCTTGCCGACAATGCACATCTATCGGACAACCTTCTGTCCTGTTCTCTAATTCTAAATGTTCAGCGGTCCCTCGACACTGCTGAAAACGTAAAAACGACGCGCGCCGATTGACATGGCACGGCAACAATGAATGCGTGTTTGTAGGCGACCAGAGAGGTGGAAGGTTGGGGAGGCACGGTGCCGCTTTCCTTCCCTGTGTGCGCGCTTTGAAATCGTGGGGGTTTGGTAGGCTACGAGCGTACTACATTATGTACTCTAAATATTTACTTCAACAAAGACATCACATAATTAAGATCGACCATTACTTACAGGTAAGTTCGTTTGATCATGTAATTTCATTTTGAAACACTACATCTGTAAAGCTTGATAAAGTATAACTTCTTATAATAGTCACTGATTAGTTTGAACACATTACGCACTTTAAAGTTTAGAAGTCAAATCACAAACTAAAAAGGTTGTGTTTTTCTGTGTGCTTCAACGCGGCGGTAACACTACCACGTGCGTTGCCAGATTTCTTTGTTCGCAGCTTGTAGTAGACGTCGGCTGTACCCACTTGTTTGCTTTTCGTTTCGTCTATCTTCAAGACTAGACCTATACGGCATTGATGAGCTGCCAATAAGCACGAACCAGCGCTATCTACGGTTGGTCATGGTAACAAAGGACGAAATGGAGACATGTTCTATTTCAGAAGACTGTTTATATCTGCCCATTTCGTCGACATCAGAGAAAAGTATCATTCTTTACAAAAATGTTACCTCTAGGCTATTGTTAGGGTGCAAAAAAAATAGCGAGATGCTGGCCCGTCCCTGTCGAACTAAGCGACCTATTTTTTTCATGGACAACATCGTGTGAAGGCTCAACTAATTGCTATGTTGTTGAAAATGTTTGTATTGTACGGTGTTCTTCAAAGGTAATGAAGAAAAACTGATTTCTAGTGGCATCGATCATAAAGAAGCGGGAATTTAAAATATTATAAAATAGTCCAAATCTGACAGAAAAATAAAAAACGCTGCCAAGTATCAAATGATCTTGAGTATTATTGGAAGATTCGATTATTCCAGAATAGTCCCACGTAATATTATATTACTATATTTGTTCGGAAGTTCTAATAGCTTTTTTTGAGGAATATCAATTGAATTACCTATTGCAGAAACTAAACTTCTGGTTTTTGCGAGCATAAATGTATCTTCAACTTTTTGCATTACCTTGCGCTTCTTCGTCAATAGCTGCAGTGACAAAAATGAACAAATAAATCTCATTACCTATTTGTAAACGCTAATGTCTTAATAATCCAATGAGATCAAAGAGTGCCGCCTGAAACAATTCCACAGCAGCAGCTCCAAGTTTTCCGTTAAAAATCCCCGTTCGTAACCAATGTTTGGCCTAGCTCGAGCTTAAACGAGTCTATTAATCCAACAAAAACAGCCGAAGGTCAGTGAAACAGACGCCGTGGGGGTTCCATTTTAATTAGCTTTGCCTAAAAACAAAAGAAGCGATGGTCTGTGATAATCCAAGAGAATTAGGTGATATAAATGTAGAAGATCCCACCAACCGTTATTGGACAAAGAATTCGTTTTTATAACCGTAGCATGCATTGAATAGGAACGAATAATTACTCTGAGATAATCTCCCAAGAGAAAATATTTGAGATACTCTATCATAATGTGAAAGCTTTGATTCCAAAAACAATTTTACCATACGGTGTAAGTAACCAAATTTGAGGCGATGTTCCGTTGGCTGATTTTTAAGAAGAACATGCATATAAATGTATAATGCTTCGTCTTCGAGATGCAAGGTGTGACATATCCTTTTTTCTAAATTCATTCTTTCGAAAAGAGCGTAAAATACTTTGAACCGACATAGTTGAATATTGGTATACATTCAGGTTGTCGGTCTCCGCACGTACCAGCGTAACTGACATTTTACAAATTTTACAGGAGAGCTAGAAAGCGAAAATTAGCAATAAATAAGATTGAAAATGACATACTGATTGTTTAGTCTGTTTTTTGATGTTTTTTGTTAAACTAAAATTATGTAGAATTTTGTTTTGGGATGGTTTAGCTTTGTAAAAGTAAAGTGAGTTTTGAAAAAAACATTTTTGTACATTTACGCCATTTCGTGACGACTCATGTTTCTTTTATTGTATAGTTATGCCAACAGTTTACTGGACATGGGTATCAAAGTATCGAAAATACTGTTTCAAAAATAAGAATTGTTTTATTCTCTACATAATGTTAGGTATGAGTACAAACAAAAAGTAAATACAAATAAATAAAATACAAATTTCACTATAAAAATAATGGTAGTCTTTAAACTTACTTTCAAAAGTTTAACTGATTGTTTAGTCTTCATGTGGCAGGGAATAATAAAATTGCTGCAATTGAGAAATACGCATAACTTGAGTTTCTACTATGCATAAAGATCCTTATATTTTTTCTTTGATATCTTAGTCCTTCAATCAAAGGCAAGTTACTTGGGCGGCCCTTAATTCGCTGTTCCAATACTAACCTATCATAACGGTGGTTTTGATGCCTGTATTTTAAAAACAGTGTCATAGGTTCAACCTGTTTGCCACCATGTCTGTCTATACAATTTTATTTCCTAGTTTATTCTCTTTTACCGCTAACATCCGAAGTTCCTTAACATTCACAACAACACAACAATATTTATAGGTTACATATTATTAGAGACACATGCGCTGGTATCAGAAAACAGTTTTAACCCAGAAGCCAACCCAAATCTATTTAAGCTGGTTCGTGAACATAGTTTTCCGAATTTCATCACTTACGCAATCTTTTAAGAATTTTATTTATAAGCAGCGAACTGTTTGATATACAGGTCACATCGTGAGGTAAGAAACTACAAAAAAATATGTGAAATTGCGGCATAACTCGATTTTACGCCTGTACGTACGGAGACCGACGAGGAAGCGCCGTAAATCTAAATAAAAGCATTTAACAGACACACTTGATGTATTTATATATATTTTGATCACCTCATTCAAACCCATTAATTTTTTCTCTTTTTTATATATTTGAACTGCCGCAAAGGCCTAAGGCCTAAAGACCCATGGTACCGTGGGGCTGTACTGGGATATAGGGGAAAAGGGGGACGTCACACGGACTCTAGCCAGGAAACACGTGTGCATGCAACATGAACACATTCAGGTCTTGCCTTAAAGATCTACCAGGTGGTACTTTCGCGTTCGACATTCAAAGACCGTCTACCACCTACAGACAATCACAAATTCCATAGCCAAGAGAAACGTTCTCTTGGGACAGGGTTCAAGCCCACACAACCCGGCGACTGATTAAGTCACCCATAGCGTCTACCATTATGTCACCGCTGCTCTTTGGCGATTTGCCTTCATCAAGGTGTTATTTTAAGCTTACTCCAAACCAAATTTGACTGTTTCCAACTAAGTCGGCAGACGGGTTATTTCGATTTTGCTATAGTCATATTAATTTTTTTCTTTATAGAAGCACCTAATAATCACCGCCTGAAGTTCGACCGGATAATTTATCAACACACACTATGATGAAGTGGTCATAAAGGCTTAATAATACCTCGTAGCAATAATTCCAATGAGTAAGTTGAGAAATGGTCAAAAACCGCAAAATACCCTAAGAACAATGGTGCTATATCCTACTAATCATCCCTTTTACAAACGTGTATAAAATACGAACGAAAACGAGATTTGACTCTATAAGATGGTTCTGAGACCAGCAGGATGTAGCACACTATCACTGACGTAATGAAATCCATCACAGAGATCTCGATACCCCTCACCCGGGACAACAGGGGAATAATGCTATAGCCAGCAGAATCGCATAGCTACGCTCTTTTGGGACAATCAATAGAGCAAGTTCGCGCGCACAAATGGCTATGGCTCGCACTGTAATCAAATTTAATTCATGAATTTGGAACAATCAAAATCAAGACACTGTGGTACAACCTTCACCAAAATCTGTTTGGACCACATCAAAATTGGTCGAGTGATCTCAACAAAGCCTAATCGCTTCATATCTTTAAAAATTCCCTTCTTCCTCTTTGCTCTTTTCCTTTTTTTCTGTCTTTTCTTCTTCATTCATTAACTGGTTTCTGGTTTACCAGACCTTACAGACTTACAAATCAATACCTAGATACAAGTTCTAAGGTCCTACGGATCGCTCTCAGAACCAACGATAACGTCTTGAACGGAAAAGTCTGAGCGGCAGTGGCAAATACAGATATTGGATGATTTAGTCAGGCTGGAGTCCATTTTAGAAGAGTTCCAGACCAGAGCTTCTATGGGCTTTCACAGAACAGAGATGTTGAACATGAGCTAATTTCTAGTTTCCTGGAGGACTAACTAAAATTCCTGAAAGAGGCGTCAAAGTATTAGAGCAACCTCCACTGCACATCTCCTCAATAGGATGACAGGGAACATGTTCACAGAAAAAGCTTTGTCCAAGTTGAGCGCCTGACTACTTAACGTACGAATGATTTTTTCTTAATAGGGAATACCTGATATCTTGGGCCTTGGGAGAACTGTACATGGTGAAGCAGGCTGCAAAGATTTTGATGAGCGACATTTAGTTCAATGGCAATCGTCGCCATCTAGCGATCGCGTGGTAACTGCGACTCCTTCGCGTCTTATTTAATGGATACTCGTAAAAAAGTTTGTCTCAATAACCGCGTCGGCTTATACTGTACGTTCTCATTACCTGATCAGTTGGCGCTAGTCTTTTGTTGCATTTAGGCGACGTACCTGATGTGTCTTCCAAAGAATTGCTTTGTACCATGGGGTATTGGAATGTAAACAGAAAAAATTAACCCAGATCTTTTTACTGATGAAAATGAAAGGAGGGCTACGATTTTAAACATGCATTCCAAGTTATAATATCCACATCAGGCAGCAAAGAAGGAGATATTCCTAATTTTTTGCATACCTGATGAAATCGAAAAATAAGTTCCAAAGTAGTTAAAAATGTTCGTTCTGATTTTCGACAGATGGAATAATGTGCAAGCAATCAACATCTATTGCTTAGAATTAGGTAAGCCCATTATGCCCTTTTCTCTTTTGCGTCGTTTCGTTCTTCTGTATGTGAACTAATCAAGGGGTTTCCTGCACTATGCGGCAAGTAGTATTTAGGCATAAGACCGTCGCTCGATATCAACACAGCTGGTCCGGACTTGATTCCTACCGTAGTGTTGAATAGGTGTGCAGCTGAGCTAGTTCCAGTCCTTTCCCGTCTCTTCTCTCCGAGAATATTTGCAGATGGATGGAGGAATTTCTTTCTGACCGCAAGATATCCGTCGTAATTGACTGCTTCTCCTCTTCATCCCAAAACGTCAGCGCAGGTGTTCCCCAGGGATCGACCTTGGCTCCAACACTGTTCTTCTTACATATCAACCTCTTCTTTCCTTTACAATGGATCCATTCCACAGCTTTGCTGATGACAGCACTCTACATGTTGATTTCTGCCAGTGATCTGGGAAAAAGAAGACTAGCAGGGACTTCCTGTCTGACGAGAGACCTGGAGGTTATCACTGCTTAGGGACCCAACAATCTTCAACAGTTCAGCAGGAGCTATCCGACTGAATGACTCGTCTCTAACGGACAGTCTTGGTATCCTTTCGCACGGGCCGTCGGCGATCTAACTCTCTTCCACCGCTACACCAATGGACTTTGGTCCTCAGAGCTCTCCTCCATATGCCTGACAGGCAGACCCGCCAGACTTCGGCCTACCATCCTAACCGTATCGAACTTTGTACATTTAGAGCTGGCCGATAACACCGCTCCTTTGTTCTTAGGGTATCGAGAGTGTGACACAATCTACAAGAGGATGCTTTTCCCAGTTCTACTTACTTTAGGCTGTTCAAAAATCGGATTAACAAAGTTTCTTTGGGATCCCCTTAGCAGCAACGGTGCCCTGGCATTTAGAGTTCTGCCTACGCGGCTGCCTCATTGTAAAAAATATATCTTCGTTCACATTCATTTTTGTTAGCTAAATACAACAATCTGACGCTCGATTACCTAGTACAACTCTATACAGAGTTAGTACGTGTGCCTTCTAACCACCTTCACCAAGCCCGCGTCACGTTGACGCGCGTCATCTGTACTAGGCCTTAGGTCTGTGCAAGCAAAACGAACATATCAGTGCCAGCCTTTATAGATAGGTCCACCTTCAACCTCACAATTGTAGTGTCGGTAGTCTTGTGCGGCGATCACCGTTAATCGAATCCAGACCAGTCCAGACCGGGCTAGGACGTTAAGTACCATCCAGAAAGTTATTAGTTCGGCTGGCAATGCCACAATCACATTTGCCGATGCTCGTCGACGGTTAATTGCCGCCGCGATTAAGGATTCATTATAATAGATTAGTGGAAACGCCGCCATCGATGATACTGACGCAGCACTGGCGGTCGGACGCAGTGCTGGTCATAACATGTGGATTTAATGCGGTACACCTACCGGTGCTCCAATGGTCATTACCATAAAGTGTATTAAGTGGGATTCGGTAACAAAATTAGTTCCAGGTGTTGGTGTGTTGACCACTGTTTTTGATTAACCGCATACTCATAATCACTTCTATATTCTCATCCTGAAGCGGAGATTAAATACCAAATCCCAAATAGGTTAATGGTACCTTACTGATTCGATTTTAAATCCTACGCCACTGGCGAGGAAAATAATTTGATAAACGAGTTTTTGGATGTTATATCAAGTCCAGGTCACGAAAAACTATGACACTCATTTCTGTCAGTCTGTTGGTCTGTTTGTCATTCTGTCTGTCCCCTATTCCTTGGCCCGTCTATAATTTCGGAAATTCTGCTCGGATTTTGATAAAGATTCCACTCAAGGTCACTACTATGGCAAGAATTGGTTGAGCAACTTCGGAGAATGAAAAAAAAGTTCAAGTTTCGTCTTCCGACGTCTTATAGGACCTTAATCACTTTCAAATAAGCCTTTGCAGGTGTTAAAAATTGGATGTCGGACTTTTAAAGTGCGTGAGGGAGAGCATATATCAATTTCTTGGTGCCAGCAATGTATACTTTCGGACTACTCAACCAGCGTACGTTTGTCTGCTCCGAATGCTGAGGAATGACAAAACATATATACTAGAGAAGGTTTCATTCCATGCCATTCAATGGCAACAAGGCTGACCTGTGATTGTGAGCGGCAATTTTTTAAAGGTTGTCCATGGTTGATAGATTGAGCATTATTGCCCCGCAACGTTGCCAGCTCTACATATAAATCTGAGATTGCTATACTTTTATATATATAAATTTGATGGGATATGGGAGATCCTATGACAGCATGTATTATTAACATTTTGCGCTATCTTGACGAATAAGCGCTTTTATGTTTGCAGAAATAGCAATCTCAGTAACACAGCACAGCACTTGTTGACACCTGCATGAATAAAAAATTAGGTAAAAAATTGAATTGTATACTAAGTGACATATAAATCCGAACACCCAGTTTAAATTGTTTTTATTTTAATAAAATTTTGTATAAGTACTTAATGAAGCATAATAAGTAAATGATAAAAATTTCAAAATGATTGCACTGCTTTAAAGCCCTTTGACCTCTAATAATGTGTGGATGCACCCTGATGTGCTACGCATTCTCCAACGGGCCTAGGCATGCTTCTGATCAGGCGGTCAATGTCCTCCTGTGGTATCTCATTCCAGGCAACCACCAACTCCTCTCGAAGTGCTTCTAGAGTCTGAAGAGGACGTTGCAAATTGAGCAATCTCCTACCCATCATATCCCACACGTGCTCAATTGGGGATAAGTCGGGAGATCTTGGTGGCCATGGTAACAGTGAGACATCATTATGTTGAAAGAAGTCTATTGTGACTCTTGCAACATGTGGTCGGGCATTATCTTGTTGGAAAGTTGGATCTGCCAGGGTGTCAAGATAGGGTAAAAGATGGGGTTCTGGAACTTCGTGGATATAACGCTGCGCGTTCATGTTACCTCTGATGAAGATTAAAGGTGACCTGGAACCATAAGCTATAGCACCCCAAACCATAACTCCAACTGTGTGATGAACATGTCTTTCAACAAAAAACTGTGGATTCCTCCTTTCACCACGTCGCCTTCTAACCCTGGCCCGACCATCGTGCATGCCTAAACAAATTTGAGACTCGTCACTAAAGACAATACTGTTCCATTCCTGATCCTAGAATGACCGTTGTCTGCACCACTCAAGGCGATTACGTCGGTGTTCTCGAGTTAAAGGGAGGACCCAGTGTGGCCGGTATGAAAACAAGCCAAAACTTCTCATTCGTCGGTAAACACTTCGCATGCCAATAGGTCTTCCGTGTTCTGCAAACCATTCATTTGCAATGGACCTGGTAGTGGAGAAACGGTCCCTTAAGGCCAATAATCTTAGGCGGCGATCTTCACGGTCTGTTGTTCTACGGCGGCGTCCAGTGCCCCTTGCTCTTTGCGTACGGCCTTCTCGAAGCCATGCCTGACAACACCTAACCACAGTGTCTACACTTCTTTGCACTCTAACTGCAATTGCTCGAAAAGAAAGTCCAGCTTCCCGAAGTCCCACTGTACGGCCCCTATCAAACTCACTAAGTTGACGAAATCGTACAGGTCTCCGTACTCTAGGCATCGGAACCGATCGTACAGGATGTCAAGAACCAAAATCCGCCAACGTTGATTCTTTACTGCGGCTGAAATATTCATTTTTAGAGCGTTAGTGAATTAAAAAAAGCAGTATAAAAACCGGAATGTCCAACTGATAAGGCTGAAAATTTTTTCACTTGTTATTTACAGTAAGATAAATACATTCACCAACTTTTATTAAAATAAAACCATTTAAACTGGGTGTGTCACTTAGTATATATGGCTGTAGTCACCATTCTTGGCGGGTCAAAGTAAGACTATCTATCAATATCCCTTTATACATCTACATCTCCCTCATACATACACATGCAACCTACCCCTGTGCGCGAACGTCTGTTCAGTAAGCTGAAAGACATACGTTTTTTAGTTGGGTGTCTCCGTCTCGAAAACTTTATCGTGATGTACGAGTGCTTATCAATCATTAGAGTGTTCCAGGAACAGATTGAAGACAGCGGCCCACTGTTACCCAATTCATGCGTACTGGAGAGAGTAGCAGATGCGCTGAAGATTGAGATCCACCCATTGTACGATCTGTTTACTTATTTCAGATGTCGTTGATTACGTAACCGTCAAGAACGGTAACAACGGTACAACTATAGATTATGTTACTATATTTCACAGAATCCTTTTTTTATTAGAACAATAATATTATTGTCCATGGATACCCACAGGAATTTTTTTCGGGGGATCATCGTCAAGAGATAACTTTTTGTGGAACTGTACCTGCCCCCAAAATTTTCTATCGAACAGAGGTACCAAATTTTTTGAGCAGGGCCAAATCCTAAAAAAAGCTGTAAATATGCAAATTTTAGAGCGGTGGGCAAGATAGCAATGTTGTCAAATCTGTGGGACTGACAATATCCATTCAATGTCTTTGTTATATACGTTCATTGCTAACTGTTTTTTGAAAGGAACTAATTTGTGCCGAATATCATCATTGACGTGCAGGGTCAACTTACTTGACGTCATTTTTAAGTAGTTGTCAGAGCATATGGAATATTGTTCCACATTCTCGATTTTTTACGAACAAAGGATCGGTCGTAATAAGTTGTTCAGCTCAACGAAGTCATAATAGAATGGGGAGCAGAACTCTGGCAGGTACGACTGTTAGACCAAAACTCGTCTGTCTGTGGAAGAGGCTCGAAGCCGTTTGTTAATCAAGCGTGACTGGCTAGTTTGGCAGTAGGCCTTTTTTGAACAGCACAAAGAAACGTGGATAGTATGGTCGGACCTCGTACAGACTGATGAGGTTAAATGGCGAGAAACTGCTTCTAGTTTGCAAATCTGTAATAGCAAAATCATTATTTTCAAGCATGATGTTTTATATTATATGCATATTGTAGATTACGATGAATCATATCGCTCATTCTCGTCTGTCTGTCGACATTAATCCAAGGTGCTAAGTCTAAACCAGATACTGCTTGGTGAAATATTCACATAACGGTTCTGTTATAAAAATGAAGTAATAATAATCATAATAGTAATAATAATACTTAACGTATTTTTTATTTGTAATAATATTACATGAGGTGAAACTTAGATACTATATATATGTATATTCCAGCACCTAACCCCAATGTCTTATGGTTTTTGAACCTCGGTAGGCGGAGCTATGATAGAAAACTCAAGCTTTCTTTTACACATTCCAAGGAATGACAAATTCTCTGACCATCAAAAATGTTTTATGACACCTTTATCCACTTGTATCTTCAATTGTATTTCAGTATCTAATCCGAAGAGATCTACTAGGTAGTATGCCTCTGGTGTACGGTACGTCATACGAGAAACCAGAGGCGTACTACCTCGTAAATATCTTCGGAGTGGAAACTTCATGTATTTACGTTCGTACTTCACAGGTAAATTCTCTATGAAGCTCAATCATTTTTATATAAAATAAACTGCTCAACTTAATTAGTTGGTAGCTTTCTTTGGTCATCTACCAGTATTATCACTTGTCTAATCATGTCATTGTGACTTTGAGATAAATGTAGTCTCAATATGATGCTTTGAAGTGCATCGCGTGTCTGGGCTAAGGTACTTTCAGCAGCGAGATGAAAAAAATTCACGTGATTTTACAATGTCGCGATAGATTTTCACAGTACGACGATGATGATAAATTTGAAACGTGTCGGGTTGTCACTAAAAAAAAAATGTTATAACACCAAAACGTCATGAAATAATGATATTTTGCCTAGCAGTTTGACTTACACCAATTCATGTACGTGGCATTCTCTGCAACTTTTGTTGAGACTACATATACCTCAAAATCGTAATGATATCAGACAGGCGGTAGCGGAAAAATAATGAGGTGACCCGTTAATTAAATTGAGCAGTTCATAAATATCAAATACCAAACAAATCTGGAGTTTATAATGAAAGGCCCATAACACCTTATTAATATTGGATGTTGGATCGCCCTACTTTCAGTTGAAATGGAAGTATTACAGAACCAGTACAATACAAAAATTGCCTGTTACATTCCGCTGCCCCATTTTCCGAGACTTGTCCCGTATTTCAGTTGGAGCACGTCTATCTATACAGCAGCCATCGAAATAATAGGAGCCTAAAACTGTGCTACTTTCAAAGATAGTAATAAGACTGTACAATCCTTTTACGTTGCATCCGCTCTCTAAGATATAATCTATCATTGGCGCTTCTTCGGGAGAGGCAAGGAAAGCACTGCCACCTCTCTGATAGATAAACGGCAATTAGTATAAGTGTCAAATCTCGTTAAAACTATATACTTTGAAGAACTCTACTGATGCAGGCTATTTCGTGACGGAACCACACACACAACTACTATTTTGAGCCTATTTTAAAAGAAGAGGTGTTTCAGCCTCGGAAATCAGGAAGACATTGCTCGTTTTATTATTGATAGGTGAGCTTGGAAAGTTATCCTAGGTCGATAAGCATTTCATAAAACTATACCGGTTCATTCAAGTTCGATTCTCACCACTGCATTGGATATCGGAAGCCGTAAGTTACACGAAGTCGGTTAAATGAGAGAAAGTTGCGCATTAAGGTGGATAAGAAAATGTCACTTAGAAAGTTTCACAATTCATACTATAAGTGGCATATAAAATGCAACTCCCAGAATTATTGATTGAATTTTGATAATAACATGTAAACGTATACATACATGCAGGGTGACTTCGAAGTTGAGTCATTTATTTTAACAGTTAGTAGATCTGATAAAAAGAAATGTTTTTTTCCTTTAACATTTTTTTGGTAAAATTAAAGCAACAAAGTTATAGCCCTATAGAAGTTTGAGTACCGCCCTGTCTCAATAATAATATTATGTGCTCGTGTTTGGCAACAACGGATATAATCCGCCTTATCGGTTCATCGCATCGGAGACAAAAAAGGGAAAGAATTTGAAACGCTTATCACGATGTTTTTACTACAATTTTGTTCAGTTGTATTCAGTCAATGTGTCAGTCGGTAACGCGTGAGTGAATAGTGGTGTTTGTTGCGTGGCTCAAACGAAATAAAAAATGGCACATGTTTACGAAAATGCTGAACTTGTGGACATGATTCTTATTTACGGGGGGGGAGTCCTTACAAAATGCTGCCGCGGCATCACGGATTTATGCGGATCGGTTTCCCAATCGAGTGCAACCAACCCCTCATGCCTTTGTTAATGTGGTACAAAGGGCTCGTGAATCAGGTGACTTACGACCTCACAGGGGAGGTCCAAGACCGCACGATCAAATACAGGTCCGCACTGAAATACTTGTCGGGAAGATACTTTATAAAACAAGGTAAATTTTTTTTTTAATTTTTTTTTAATTTTTACACACATATTTTGGTTTATCTCCCTTCTACAATCATTATCTGAAAATTAATGACTCAACTTCAAAGTTACCCTGTTTATTTGCTATCATAAAAGTATACGTTGATAAAATGTTGAGGGTATTCCGAGCAGTACTTTTTTGTAAGATTTTTCTGCGATGGTTCCAGTTGTTACATTGTTGTTTCTCTGCATTATCATGCGAACTCTCGCAGATGCGCTGATTTCACTCAACTTTCCGAATTTGAGAGGGGTCAAATAATCGGGCTACGTGAGGCCAGATTTTCGTTTAGAGAAATCCGGTGACTCGAAGCTACTTTAATGAGATGTTGCCGAGCGTGGTTCCAAGAAGGCCGAAATCGACGAGTTAGAGGTACTACATGTCTGAGACAGTGTACAGAGGAACATCAATGTTATTTAAGGCAACTAGCACTTAGAGATCGATTTTTCACAACCTAAAATGAACGCATTCACACATTTATTTGATAATTGTCACAACAGCCATTAAAAGCTGCCAGACAGGGTGATAGTACACGATAATTTCCACACCCTGGTTTTCAAGAATTGATGTCGAAATTCGTCGCAGAGAAATTTCGAACGCTTCAGCAAATATATTTTAGTTCCAAATTTTGTCCAGACCATCGAATTTTTATACCTTATGTATTTCCATGTTGGTACCTGTACATTCGCGTTTTTTCTGTGCTCGTTTTATATAAGCGCCACCATTGTTAAATTGTCAGTTCATGACATGTCTATCTTACTCTTTGTACATAAAGAGGGGAAATAGATATATCTTTCTATCTATCTAAATAATTGGTGTTGTCGTTTCGACATCGGTTTATCGGTATGCTATCACGTTCGTAATTTTTGGAAAAGGAAGCCAATAACGAAAAAAAGAGTATTTTCATGCAAACTTCTACTTCGTCATTCATTGTTGCATGATATTAGCTGTCGAATGCAAAATGTCAAAATACGCGAGTCGCCACTGGAATTAAAGCAGGAACAAGTGCTGCTGCACTGGCACGATAATGGCATAAGAAGCCACCATCTGGAAACGAGTTCAGATGTTTGTAGAAAGCACTTTTCCATTTTTCATTTTCCATCTGACTATGGTCATTAGTCAAGATTACGTAGCATCCATTCGTACATATAAAGTGAAGATGAAAATACAAATTAGAAACCTGCTGATATTATATAAATAACTTCCTAGTATGATGTAATGGAAGCGAATGCGAGTTTGATTTATAGCGTTTTGCCTTTTTATACAGTCATATTTAAAAGCGCAAGTTATCAATAAACTAATCAATTCTAAACATGAATCTAGGTTTTGAATCACAAAATATAATCTAGTTTCCATTTTCCAGCCGTGAAAAGGTAACGGCTTGCATGTTTTTTCATTAGATTCAATTTTTTATGTCCATCCATTTGCTCAAATAGTATGGCTGCATACTTGGTTTGAGGAAAAGTTTATTGGTGATTAAGAAATTTATATGTATGTGCGAATGATAATATGCTGAACTAATGAAGCTCCACGTAAGCTAGGCAGTTGATCGAGGGTGTCCCAGGAAAAAAGTATCGAACTCCTGAATGTATGTATGTACGTTGTTTTGTCATAAATATCAAGGGTGCCTATAAAATATGTCCTACGGGATTAATCTACGAAGGCACAGACCTCTGAAAGGTGCTACTGAACGATATTTTAATTCAACGAATTTTTGGCAGCACAGTCACCAAATTAACGAGCCTCCACGTTGGTACCGGCTGTACTCCAAACAGGAAAACTCTTTATAGAATGACGTTTCTACTCAAGAACTGCCCATAAATATGTTTTAACATCAAAAACATATTTTCCAGTCATTATAATGCTAGATGATAAATCAGCAACAAGTAGGTTGACCCTGCACTCCCCACCCAAGGCCATCGTCAAACGATAAAGGATTATACGAGTATTTAGCACAAATCTATGATGTTTGAAATATGTCTAACAGGTGCATAGAATTTCCGGGTGTGGAAAAGTATTAATAAATCGCGAGAAGTAACAGTCGGAAATTACGCCCTAATTCACATTTGAAGTCATAGTGACGTTAATTCGACTACAAGGTAAGTTAAAAATGTTGCATGACCAATTCTATGTGGGCACTATTGACTTCTCAGTATTTTCCCTTTAGCCAATTTCGGAATGAGACTAAAGTAACTTAGAATTCAATATTAGGTCGATTCCATTACTAATAATTTGAAGGATATAAAGAACTATTAAGGTCAATTCGTGGTAAAATTGTAGTAATTTTTTTTTATTGATGATCTGACCTACTGGATTGAAAGTTGTGTGTTAAAGAAATGACTTCAGGTTCTGGTAGTGATAGTGAAGAATTTCGAAACTAGATTTTTGTGAAAAATATATGCTCAGAAAAGTTTGTTGTGATATATGGCCACATTAGTTACTCAAAATTAACGCACCTTCAAAAATAAGTTCGATTAACGAAATTTTTCAACAATTTCAATAAGTGCCTTGATAACAACATAATTTGAAAAGTAAAAACTCTGTTTTAAAGTGCGAAGCTATCATTTATATACAAAATAAGGTATTTTAGGTATTACTGAAAAAATTAACATATGCAAAGAATAAATTACTCTAAGACTAAAGTAACTTAGAATTCAATATTAGGTCGATTCCATTACTAATAATTTGAAGGATATAAAGAACTATTAAGGTCAATTCGTGGTAAAATTGTAGTAATTTTTTTTTATTGATGATCTGACCTACTGGATTGAAAGTTGTGTGTTAAAGAAATGACTTCAGGTTCTGGTAGTGATAGTGAAGAATTTCGGAACTAGATTTTTGTGAAAAATATATGCTCAGAAAAGTTTGTTGTGATATATGGCCACATTAGTTACTCAAAATTAACGCACCTTCAAAAATAAGTTCGATTAACGAAATTTTTCAACAATTTCAATAAGTGCCTTGATAACAACATAATTTGAAAAGTAAAAACTCTGTTTTAAAGTGCGAAGCTATCATTTATATACAAAATAAGGTATTTTAGGTATTACTGAAAAAAATTAACATATTCAAAGAATAAATTACTCTTGCCGATTATATTTTAAATATAGCATTTATTATGAATGACTTAAATTTTGACCTGTGGGCATTTCTTCTCATCACTTCTAACCAATAGTACATTTTTACTATTCTGCTTGCAAGGGCATATTCAGGATATTAGTAACTATGCTGTCCGAGTTTCGTTGAAATACACACAATTTTGGTCAAAATGAATTTTATAATTACTGATTTCTACTATAAATAAATAATTTAAAACAACTTTCTTTGTGGGCGGAGTTTGTATTTACTTTATTTTCTATATCAAGCATACCAAAAGAATGATTTAAACCCTTTATTTTTTGAATGCTCTATTATCTGTCAAAACACTGATCTTAATCTAGTCTTATGACTAGGATAAAGACACTTGTATGAATACGCCTCAGACTTACATGTAATTCTGAGTAGGGTAAAGCTTACGTTCATGCGTCCGACTATGACTAACTACTATGACTTAAATATACTCAAGCAACAAAGAAACGTCATTTCCACCTCGCTTGTTTCAAAAACACCGATAAGATGACTTTAGTAGCTGAACGCCGGACTGATTTCGATTGCATGTGATATGTTGTAAAGCTAGCTCATTATTTTTGATGCGTGTGTCGGTATTATGGTTTTTAGCTCTGCATGCAAACCTGTTCTATAGCTATGTATATTCACGCAAATCCATCACTGTTTTCGGTATACACTGCGATACTGTATTGTTAGTTTAATGTGGTTCCGATCCGGATTTGTGGTGACTTATGAATATAGAGCTGAAATTAATGTGGATTTTTCCATAATCACACTACAAAAGCAATCTAGCATGACTAACTCAAGGTGTACAGGGTCGGTCAAACTCCACTAAATACTATAAAGATGTTTAATTTGATGGTCAATCTGAACAACCAGATAAGTTGATTCTAAATTATCTCTAAATAGGCTGTGACAAGGGTTTTCTTTGTTAGCGTCATTAAAGTCGTTAAAAAAGGAGCACAAAGCAATATTTCTGATCGTTAACGACAATGCAAAGCAATCATGCCTCCTTCAATATTTTGCAGGTATTGTACATTTTACCTGTATCTGTCAAATCAGCTGATACATCCTTGCAATAAGGTTATAGCAAAACTTTTACTATAAGCTAAAAAGACTCCATTTGTTCCTAGTCATCCTTACACTGGGGTAAAAGCCGTTCATAATAAACAAGTTCTTGCTTCATTAGGAGCGGAAGCACCTTTATCAGTCTCACAATTTATGCACACCCATTAATACTCAATTAGCATACTTATTTAGTAGGCTTAAATTTAGTAATAAAATATTTAGACGGCCATTTCTACCTACTGACAGCACTAATAGAGCCGCAAGAGTTATCGCAAACTTAGAAGAGCAATAAAAATATAGCGACAGGCGGAATTCCTAATGACTTTTTATAGAAAAAGATAAGGCAGTCATGCCACCTATCAGGCAACATACCCATAAAAAGCATATGAAATATAATATATTGGTATACCTCATGCTAAAGAAGTACTGAGACGTCAACTGTACTTGAAAAAGACCACAGTGGTGGTCGAAACGTCATACGATTAAAAGAAACCTAAGCATACCCGTACATTCATGTGGTTTTAATTTCGCCAGAAAATGATAGATTCCTATAATTCAGGCTAGCTTCATTCTTAATTAGCTCTGCCAAAGTTATAGTATCATCTACACTATGATAATGAATTAAATTCTGACAGTGCTTAACAGCCATCGTGAGTCAAGTCAAACTGCGAAGGGTTTATTTAGCAAGTCCAGCATATTGTTGTTTTTACCAACAGAGCACTGTGGCGCACCCGAGTACCCAGGAATAAGTATTTTTTTTGGGATTTTGGGTTCAAATCAGGGTTTTACTGCTTGTCAAGTCATAGATCACACCACATCAGGCGAAAAATTAAGGGATTCTGTCTTTGAATCATAGTGTACCTTCCTTAAATGGCCGCTAGGAAACGTAATTGTAACCCCAAAAATGCAAATGCCTTCGCAAACGTTTATTGTACCTAGAATACGTTTTTGAAGTGTGATATGTAAAGTTTTTTGTTAACATATTTTTTCTTTCATTGCTTTAGGGAGGGAGTAGGGATCAAGGACAGTGGAGAAAAAGTAGTGGTAGTAGTGGTCTTATTTCCATTCAAATTGGTTTTAATGCGCGCGCGCTTCTGATGGAGATTTTATGTATTACCAGTATAGTGATTATTGCAGTCATTTTCCTGGATTGTTCATAAAATTCCAGCTCAATGATATTATCATCATTCGAGAGTACATGAAAAATTCTACAAAATGGTGGAAAACGTAGGTCGATCTTTAATAGCTATTGAGCTATTTTCAAGTTTAGCTGGATAAGGTATAGCAGTGAGGCTTTGGTCGCCACTTAAATACTTCTTCAACATGTAGCGAGTCATAGCAGCAGAAACAACATAACTATTGAAAATAACGAAAATGTAAAAACCATAGAAATCCACAGCAGGAATACCAGAAAACACACCCTCAAGCGGCATCTCAACTCAACTTATGAACCAGCACGAACATTTTCATTATTTACAGCTGATATTCTGTTTCCTTCCCTTAAACATATTGATTTTATTTATAAGGAGCATCAGAGTAAGTCAGCACATGATCGCCATTCCATTTAAACAAATGTTACAATATGGTTCCCGGTCGCCATTTCGATGTTTTCACCTGTTATTTTCACGTCACAGAATTGTACGCATCAAATAATTTCATCGCCTCTAATTTTACCTTACTAACTTGAATCATGAACATATAAGGGGCTTTTTTGGAGAGCACTAAATACTGTATTAAAGTCATTATGCAGGGGACACATTTGCAAGAACATGATCAACTTTAGCACAGAGTCGCTAACTCTTAGTCAGCTTAGTCTGGCCGCTCAAAGAGTTAAGAGAATGATAGAGGAGAAGCAAAACTTCTGAAAGAGAGCACCATCTCTGGATATGTTGGTCAGGTGCTTATCTTTAGGCTTCTTTGCCCCATAGAGACCCAATGGCGCTTCTGAACGGGCAATATTTTTTATTACATTATATAGCTGTACTAGAGTTTCCATCAACATACGGCAATATCTTTCGTATGG
This sequence comes from Acanthoscelides obtectus, assembly GCA_963669975.1. Classification (NCBI taxonomy): domain Eukaryota; kingdom Metazoa; phylum Arthropoda; class Insecta; order Coleoptera; family Chrysomelidae; genus Acanthoscelides; species Acanthoscelides obtectus. The sequence continues at coordinate 39,044,013 of CAVLJG010000009.1, read as the reverse complement.
CTCGTACCCGTATTACGTAATGTAATCACAATGATAGCTCTATTTGTCACTTGTGTATTAGTCGCTAGCACAAGACACGAGTGCTTGTTGTGAACACCACCTACGGAGGAATGGCACATCGTCGTATCTCTGAAGCGGATGTTACACCACATCAGTGTCAAACTACATAGTTCTAGTGTCTTGAAGATCAGGCAACACACACCTATTACAAGTGAACATGAAGTGGATAATAGCTAGTTTGAAAGTCAGTGAAGGGCGCCGGCTATATTGTTACATGTCATTTGCGACATATCGTCGCACCAGAATGATAGTATATATAAATATACCATATTGAGATAATCGCCTTTTAATATTCATTAGGCTGTATTTTTTTATTATTATAATAAACTATATAAGAAGTAGTGCATGTTATGGACTATTAAATAACTATGAGTGTGTTACAGTTCCATTAATTTTAAGCTATCCGTTATTTTTTTTTTATGGAATAGTTTAAGTGGTCTCAGTATAATACTCGAACGCCTTAAAAAAATTAAATATCTTCTTTTTTTATTGACAATGACCCTATATATATTATACGGAAATTATGCTAATATTTTTATTAATATCTTTTTTATTGTAATTTGTCTATTTTACTGAAAATTCTATAAAAAATGTAAAATCATTTCATGATGTTATTATTCTACAATAATAATTATTATAAAATTTACCTGTTTGCTTAATAACTGTAAACATTTCAGTAAAACAAGAAGGGGTTTAAGTATACAAAATAAATATCAAAAAAAGGAACAATTTAAATTATTTTATTCGTCATCGACTACTTCTTGTCCTTTCTTATAGGCTTTAATATTCCTGTAAAAATGTCGATGCTCTTCTGGTATATGTGGCAATAAAGATAGTAGACTTTCTTTTTTCTTGAACGAAATTTTTTGTTTTTCTTTATAGGCTTCTTGCAACTCTGGGTTAAGTATTTTCATTCTTATTGCTTTAAATGACTTTTCTTTATAACTATTCTTATAGTATATGATATGAGGTTCTTCTCTTGTCAAACGAATAACTTTAATTTGTCCCCAAGCAACTCGTTCACCATTTGTACTCAGATTAAACTGGCCATAGTGGGAAGTCAACATTTTCTAGTCAATAACGTCATGAATTTGAAATCATTGACAACGTATGGTTTACCAGTCTTTTTATCACTTTTCAGGCGTATAGAAGGATATTTTAAAATGTCTTAGTATAGTTCCACAACCTAACAATTATTTTTTGTACTGATTAAAAATCAAGACAACTTTAAATATTTTCATTTAAAATTTTGTTCAATATAAAGACATTTTCAATTATCTTAGTTTAGTTCCATGAAATTATAACACTTGGGAGAAGTTAATATAAAGACATTCAAGTCTCACTCTTACGCAGAACTTCATAATAGAATTCTATATCCTTAAGCTGGGTTGTAACTGCGCGAAACTGTTTGGCGAACCAGTTTCGCCAAAATATTTCGCGAAAATGTTTCGCGAAATATATGTCTTCGGCTTATGAAACGTTTCGGGTTGAGAGGTGAAAACAATGTGAGCCACCAGTTTACGCGAGATAATGATGTCGGCAACTCCGAGTGCCGCATTAGCATTTGCAGCTAGGACGATGACTTTTTTGAGGAAGAAAAAGAAAAAAGTAAAACAAGACGCCGATGGTGGAGCAGACAAATATTTCATCGGAGATCTCAATATGGAACTAGACTACTGAGAGACATGACTGCTGAATCTTGCGAAGATATAATCAGGAACTTCACTAGGATGACTACAAAAGATTTCGAACATGATGTCACTCCCAAAGTAAGAAAAATGGATACCAACATGGGAGAGGCTATAACCGTTAATGAGAGGTGGACGCTATGCTTAAGATTTCTTGCAACAGGTGATTCCTACACTAGCCTGCAATATCTCTTCAAAATATCGAATAGCGCAATATTAAGAATCATTCCAAAAGTTTGCGGTGCCTTGACCGAGTCACTTCAGGAAAATGTAAAGGTAAAATAATTCATGCATTGTGTTTTATATGCTTTTATTTAGACTAGAAAACCTGTACTTAAAACTAGCTTTTACAAACTCAAGTTAAAGAAAGATGGAAATATTTAATAAAATAGATTCAATAGTGGTAGCTGGAATGTAGTTGACGACTCAGTAGGCGACTTGTATGGGGTGGGTGTTCGAAAGGCAGTGCCATAACTGCTGTATGATGAATGAGTAGAGTATACTCCCATATCTGCATCAAATAAAATATTTGCGAAGGCTCTTTTGACGTGCGCCAAGTTTAAAGCGTAGGTGAAGTACGCGCCATTTGAAGAGTTAGCTGATGACTGTATGATCTTCAGAGCTTCATGAATCATTTTTGAGTCTACGTCTTGCTCTGGGACCAGTTCTCTGCATCCTACAGGTACCTGGAGCACGGAAGGTAGTGTTTTGGGGCCCTTGCTGCTCTGTGGCAACAGATGTTGTAGCTGCAGAGGCGACCGACGGCTCTGTAGAAACTTGCACTTCGGATTGTTCCTAAAACCAGATTTTATTTTCACCCATTTTTTTTTATTTACATCATCAGCTGCTGCCGTGATATTCATCCCGACCACTGCATCCCCACGGCTAGGTGACCTGTATGTTAAATTTGTATTGATAGGGCAGCGAGTTTGTCACAGTGTTTGTGCACTGATTGCAACGTTTAGATGATACCAAAAATATTTTCATAAATAGGAGAACTTTCCCATCCCTGATCGAACAATCTACCAAAGATGCTTATAATCATGATACCTAGTAAATTTTCACGAAAAAAATTCAAAACCAGCAAATGTAAAAGATTCATTTCGCTCCCTCCACCACGGGACGTGATCGTCGTTAGACTTGGCAACCCTGCGAGTGACAGATAGATATCCCCGCCAGTCAAAAAGAAAAACATTACCAGTTTTTATGGTTTTTTGGACGTAAAACATTTTTCATAATTTTTTGTCTATGTCCATAGTAATTGCATTATGCATCAGGGAGATGTAGGGATTGACACGTCTTACACATATTATCTGTGTTTTAGGATGGAGAGCACATAATGTTTTTATTGCTTTGAAGAAATTCATTAACCCATAAATTAATAAATGATTACTATTATGACGTAAAGGAAGATGAGGAATTGGATGAAATGTATTTTATATTCTATTTTCTTGCAAAATACAGACAAATCCAGACTATTCAACTGGTATGTAATGATAACTTTCAGTATATTGAAGTAGGTAAATTCTAGAGTGCCATGCATTAACAAACGTCCAAATCTACTGCCAAATTTAACATCTAGAAAATCGACCTATTATTTGCCGCATTCCCATTCGCTGAAGGGGATAACGGATTGTTAAATGTAAACCTATAACATATATCAAAATACATGAAAGTTGTCCTGTTTTTTTCTGTACAAAAGCATCATGTTGGAATCAAAAAGTGCTCTTATTTATAATACAGTTGAATTTTTACGATATTATTCAATATTTCAATAGAAATCACTAATATTCAGAGATCTTTGACATCTTCTGTCAAATTGCATTTCGATAAGATATTTTCCCATTGGTCCATATTATTAATGTTGGTTAAATCGGCCCTTAATGTTTAATGTCGCATATCTCAGACATTATTAAACCGATTTTTTTGAAATTTGGCACAACAAGAAGGTTATCTATGGGTTACTAACAGTAGACGGGTGGCCAAAGAATCCAAGGTGGCACCCGATTTTTTACGTTTTTGTTTTTAATCAAAACCTTACTATTGAAATCTTTGACTATATACAAAAAGCCAAGAATGGTGCTAGTTAATAAGAAAAATAGATTGATTGCGCGTCTTTCACTTTTTTACTTGATCGTTTTTACTATATCAAGTATCTTATTTTTTGCAGATTATGTGAGGGTAAGAAGATGTTGATTTTGATAAAAAATAGAAAAGTGAAAAAATCTACCTTTATTACCTTATTTTCAATGCATTAGCGACACGCTGTTAAGAAAATACGTAGATTACTAGATAAACTATATTTACTACCTAATACCTCTTCAACGGACTGTAAAGGCCATAATGGAGCTCCATGTGGTCGTTCGGTCTCAAAATGTTTCGTCAAAGAAATGACGAGTTCTTTTGCTTGTCGACTCAGAGGTTTCGGCATTTAACAAAATGCTTAAAAAGGACACCTCAAAGTTTTAAAACAAACTGTTTTTATAAAATAACAATGCAAATATTGAGGCAAAAGGAACGAAAATAAACCACAAATAAACATCAGGCGTTTACTTGACAGGCTTTGCTGTCTTTGACACAACACGGAAAACTGTTACCAACATAAATGTACCCAGGAAATTCAAACTATACGTGCCAATTTAGGATCTATTTTGCATTAAGGCTGGCAGTGAAATTTACTAAATATGGCGTAACTGCTTTGTTTCAGTGAAACGACTAACTCTGGCAATCGGAAGAAAGATTGTTCGTTGTTCGTTCACGAACTAGTTCCTGAGCGCTGCCTATTGAACTAGTTCAACGAAATGAACTAGAAAGCACATTACTAGTGATAATGACTAATGCTGGTGTCTGTACTCAGTTTGATGTGTTGGTTGGTCAATGAAGTTCGAGGGGAAACATTGATATTCTCGCAACGTTAGCTCATTGGGAAAAGACGCTTTCTATCAACACTGCTAAACGGCGGCCATTATCTCGTGTGAAGTTCGAAAACCGCACCGTCCGCGTCGGATAGAAACATTCAACAAAGTGTATTTACATAGTAAAACAAAGAGAATGGGCCGACGGACGAACCCAACCAGCTGTTGACTTCACATCCAACCGTCCGCATGTAATTAATTCAGATCGTCTCGTGTTGGCCCGCCTGTTCGCGTCTAGCTCAAACCAAAGTAGACGGAATACGAATAGTAGAGTCACTCAAGCAAGTTTGTTCCTACCCCCTCCCCCTTCCTCCTGCGAAGAAGCTATAGTCGAGTTCCAAAATGGAAGATAACACAACACATGGTGCGCTACTGCTGACGTGAACATGTGCGTGAGTCTCGCCTTACTTACCGCTGTTGCTTTCTTCCATTTCGGTATCCAACTATAAAACACGCTGGAACTCAACGGGCACGGGGATGCAAAATTATTATTAATAATGATACAGAGCGGTTTATTGCCTAACAGTTCAGTAAACCATTTATAAGACAATCCTGAGAAAAGTTAAACTAAGTAACATAAAAAAGCAGGTGATTCTATATAAAAGAAAAAGTCCGAATAGATGGGACATCAAACTTTAGTTGAGCCACAATCTCATTAGAATCAACTTGATTGAGCAGCAGCTTTTGCTAGAAAGTAATTGACGCACACTTACTTCTCAGCTCTAAAGACTACAAATGAACTAAAAAAAAATGGCGTTAAATACGTCGGCAATATACTTTCAAGGCTTTTGCTATGGCTTGTGGCAAATTTTTGTAGTACGACTACAACTTCATCCAATTTTATAATTCTAGTAATTACAAAAAAATAATGGTCTAGCCAAAAAACTCAAAACCCGACTGGGTGTTGGAAACTACATCCATTGAAAATAGCTCATGTGACCGTTCCAATAGCAAATGTATGGAGAATATTTTACCATTGCATCAAACAGGTGCATAGCATCATCGAGAATACATTAGGGTTGTCACATGGGTTGGTTGTCACAATTGTTAAATCTCAAGAGCTCCGCAAAATGTAGTTGCCTGCCGCGCTACACATCGTTTCCGCGTCCGCGCAGAACACTTGTATTCAGTAAGAAAGTTGTCGTTGGTAGATTAAGGTCGCACGCACCAAAATAAACAAATCGCCTAACCTGAGTAAATTTTTCGTTTGCCACATATTTTGTGTTTTCAAGACTACATTTGATAATAAAAATAACTGTTGAATTTATTTTGCTCTTCAATAATCCGAATACGACTTAACGTAAGTATTGACTTTGAATTTGTTAATTTAGTGACGCTATATAACCTTAAAAATTAATTATCTAGTGCGGCAGGTTGTCTCAAATTAGCGGGGGCCTCTTGTCACATGTGACAACCAGCCCCCACACTAGACGATTAGCTTTGCACATCATTCTACGTAGGTATATGTATACAACGTATTTTTTTAATATTTTCAGGTTACATAAGCATGGTTCGAAATTTCAAAAGGAAAACTGAGAAGGGCAAAGCGCCACCTGACGTGCTTTAAAGAGCTGCTAGGTTAGTGAGAATAGCATCCTCAATAAGAAAAGTGGCAGCTGACTTCAATGTAAATTACCGCACTTTAGCAAGATACTTTAAGAAAATTCCAGAGTCTGAATTACTTGATGATCGAGTTGTTGCACCGTCAATTTCAGTTGGCTACATCAAAAATCATTTAGTATTTGAGCCTGAACTTGAAAATCATCTAGTGGAATATGTACTGCATCTGATGTTTATAGTGGATTATCACCCAAGGAAGTACGTGGACTGGCTTATGAATTTGCTAATGCTATTTCCTTGAAAATGCCGGAAAATTGGAAGCTCCATAAAATAGCTGGTCCTGACTGGTTTAGTGCGCTTCTTAAACGTCTCCCTGTACTGTCTATTAGCAAACCGGAAGCAACTAGTTTAGCAAGAGTCAGTAGTTTCAATAAAACGGAAGTCAACGCATTTTTTGATAATTTACCTTTAGTTATGGAAAAATATAAATTTGAGCCTCACGAAATCTGGAACATAACGAACCTGGGATTACAACTGTCCAAAAATCCGACCGCGTTGTTGCCAGAAGAGGTTTCAAACAAGTTGGTTCGATAGTTTCATCAGGAAGAGGAACTCTTGTTACTTTAGCAAGTGCAGCATCAGCAATTGGAAATTCCATACCCCCTTTTTTCATTTTTCCACGGGTACATTTCAAACCACATTTTTTAAATTCGGCTCCTCCTGGCTCACAAGGTTCAGCAAACCCATCAGGTTGGATGAAAGAGTCACATTTCTTGGAGTTTCTTAGATTTTTTGACCTTCATGTGAAAAGTACTGTGGAAAGACCGTGCCTGCTTTTACTAGATAACCATGGATCACATCTGAGTACAGAAGGACTGAATGTTGCCAAAGCAAATGGCATTGTCATGCTCTCTTTTTACCCTCACTGTTCACATAAACTTCAAACTCTTGACCGTCCCTTTTAAGAAATATGTAAATGCTTGGGTTTTAAATAATCCCGGTAAGACCATGACTATATACGACATACCTTCAGTGGTCTCTATTGCATACCCCCTGGCATTTACTCCCAAAAATATACAGTCTGGATTTCGGGTGTCGGGTGTGTTTCCTTACAACAGAGATATTTTCACGGATGATGACTTTCTTGCGAGCTCTGTCACTGATAGGCCAGATCCGGGTATCTTGAACGAAGCAATAACTGGACCAAACCCGGAAAAATCAAACGAAAAGGAAGTTGGGCCAAATCCAACCATCTTGAATGAAGATGAAACTGTAAGTATGATAAATATAAACACGCAGGAAGCAATAGATAATATACGAGAGGGCAAAACAGCTAATCAAACTAGTTTTGATGATACCTGCTGTAGTAGTTTAGTAAGGCTGCATGCGGGAAATATACTATTTCCAGAAAGTTTAAAACCTTATCCAAAGGCATCGGCAAGAAAAATGAATCGAGTTTCCCGTCGTAAACGAGGGACTGGAATACTCACTGACACTCCAGTAGAAGACGAATTAGAGAAAGAGAAAAGTAGATGCTCGAACAAGAAAAAGAGGAACAGGGAAACAGCGAAAAGGGACGTTTTGATTCAGAAAAAGTCCTGTTCAGATAATGAAGCTGTTGGAGAAGAATTTTTTTGCTTCCTTTGTCTTGAACCATTTTCTAAGAGCGCGTCAAATGAAGAATGGGTGAAATGCTCATCGTGTAATGGTTGGTCTCATGATGCGTGCACTGATGAACGCAAACTTTACATATGTCATAACGGCGATAGTGAGTAGTTGTAAAAAACTCTTCTACTTTTTTCTCATAAAGATTTGGTATCTAAATACCAAATCTTTATGTCTTATGTCTTATTTGTAATAATAAATATGTTTAAAAGTATGATGTAAATTATTAATGATCTAAAATACACGTGACAACCCACCCGAAGCAATGTGACATCCAGCCCCAGCAAGAGGCAAGTTGTCATATTTGTTTCTGTATTTTGAAACATTTTAATTTAATATTGTGAATTATTTTACAGCCTTATCGATTTTACATCGTGGATAGAAGGGTAAACGATATTAGTTATGCACCAAATATGTGCATATAACGCTTCAGATCGAATAAAAAAATGAATTACTGAAAATTGTGACAACTAGCCCCGTTCTCCCCTATCAATAAAAGCCGCTATTAGGAGTGACACATTAATAACGCCCTCCTACAACCCGCAACCACCAATTTCCATATCTTCGATCACAAAGTTTTAAAAGTGGTAATCGAAAAGCCAAAAATGAGTTTTAGAGAGTGTGATTTTTTTCTGTTTCTTACCCGCTTCACTTCAAGACCCACTAAGCGTTTTCTTCTTTGCCGTAGTAGTTCACTAGGCGGACATGGATATAAATGAGCGACATGGTTTCTGTCCGATAACACCCAGAACATACCTCATTTTCAAAAATGTTCGCAATAATCTTTATTTTTGAGGTATAACTAATACATTTGAGCATATGAAAAATAAAGGCTTAGCTTTGTATTTGTTTAAATAGCGTCAAGTATAGGCTTCCGGCGTATAAAATAAGGAGTTAGAAAATTCGGAAGAGATGGTTACTGCTTGTTTGTTTTCTAATTTTTTTGTTTTGGTTCACTTTAAGAAAAGTGCCAAGTCTTTTCAGAAAGTTACATATTTAAAAAACAAAAAGAAAAACCTTTTTGAATAAAGCTTATAGCTACTGTGTGTTCAGGGGGTGTCCATTTGAAAACTTCCCACCTCGGATTTATCGAAAACCACTGATTAAAAGAAACAACGCCGTGACACGTCAAAAGATTTGTTAAGGGAGGTCAACCAAAAATTACTTCACCCATTTCAAAAACATGTGGGATATGGCAGCTCTCGATGATGCGTTGACGAAGTTCATCCAAACTTTCAGGCTGGGGGGCAAACACAATAGATTTCAAATATCCCCATAGAAAAAAGTCTAATGGTGACAGATCGGGAGACTTAGCAGGCCATTCTATAAGCCCTCTTCGCCCTATCCATTTATCTGTAAACTCGTCGTCTAACCATTGCCGAACCGGAAGAACATAGTGAGGAGGAGCGCCGTCTTGCTGGAAATTAGTTCAGCCTCATCAAGTATAGGGTTTTTTCTATCCTCTTCGATCTTGTTTTCAATGGTTTCAGTGATAAGCGGATTGTTGGTATTTTACAACATATCCAAATAAATGTTTTCATTCAAATTTCCATTTATGAACAATGGCCCAACCACTTTGTTTCCCAAAATGCCTGCCCCTACATTAATTTTTTGGGGATACTGGGTATGCCGGTATGCCCTTCTACAAAACCATGACGATTTTTATTGCTCCTATACCTGCAGGTATGCTTATTAACAAATCCATTTCGAGAAAATGTGCATTCATCACTGAAGCAGATATGCTTTATATAAATGCAATATTTTCATTTTGAATGGATGAAATTTATGGAGCTTAGTAATTGCGTGTACAGAGCCTGAAGAAGTTCCGGTCGTAGCAACAATTTTGCGTAATGAAGTATTAGGACTTATTCCAAATGACCCAAACTCCAACTTGAGTGGCTTCATCCAAAACTCTCAGATGATCACGTTTTTTATTTGCAACAGATCCAGTTTAAGTAAATTTAGTAACAAGGTCCAAAACATACATATGCGAGGTTATGTTCCCCGGATGTCTGGCGTTAAACGTGTCGGCAGTTTGCCGGGAACATTGATTTTGGGCACCATAAATTAGAATCATATCTACTCTTTCGGCAAGTATGTAAATCATTTTGGAAGTAACATCTGAATCAATAAGTTAATAATACTTACTATCCCCAGATTGTCACAAAGGTAGCTGACAGCAAATTAAATCCTTCTTTTTTCGCTTAGCTTCATATAACTAAACAGGTATACCAATAAATACAGTTCGTCCAGGATGTCTGTGTTGATAAAAATGAGGATAGCTTCCGTTTTAAATTATAAATGAATTATTGATTTGGCAAATCCTAACGGGCAACATTTTCCAGACTTATTGAAATAAAAAGTGATATTTTCGTGGGTTTTTGTTTTCTATCTGAACAAATTAGAATAAATAAAGGATTTTTCTAATTTTCTCGAAAACGAATCGACTAATTTAAAAAAAAATCAAACGTCAAAATAAAGGACTCCGAAAGACTTTTCAAACACGCTATTACTTAATACCCCTTGTCATTTAAAGTTTTTAAGGAAATTACCCTGGGGGGCCGAGAGTGAAAGGTTTTGATGAAAGAGTTGTCTTTCTTGACAAATCTTTCGCTGCATCTCAGTGTTTTTTTTCTAATCAGTGTTTTTCGATAAATCCGTGGCGGGAAATTTTCAAATGTCACGGTCTATGTAAACACATTCGTTATACCAGAGCTGCAAAATTTCATCCAGTTTCACGCAACACACTTCCCCTCACTTGGCATTTTTTATAGAAATATGTAAGTATGTAGGGGTACTGCCTTAAGAAGTCCGAAGACACGAAGATTTTTCCATCAGTAACCCAACTATTCGGTGTCTGTAGACTGGCGCAAACCGCGATGAGCAAGCTTTATCGACGATAATTATCTTTCCTTTGGACCAACCGCTCTCTTGAGACCTCCAAACTGGAGGTTTGCTTTGTGCGAGGGCCTTTGCTCAAAGCCAAACTTTGCCCTTTATTACCGAAATTCCGTGACCCTATCGCAGCTGTAACAATCCGTTCATATTGGAATTGGTTTTAGCGAAAATACATCTATAGCATATTGCAGTTATAGCCGAGGTAGCTACGTTTACGGGTGCCAAGTTTGTCTCCAAGCAGCGCTTGAAGTTCAGAAGCTGTGGAGTATGAGTTATGTCGTGTGAATGTTAAATGCATCACGACATCATTGAGGTAGTACCTATTGATAAGACAAGGCTGAATTTTTTCTAGATCCCAGACACAAGACATGATGTTTTTGCTAGGGTTGGATGAAAACAATTAAATTACTTCTGAAATAATTTTTTATAAAACTTACTTGGATTTCTGTGAGAAACAGAATATTATTATACAGTCATCCGACAAATTTTAACCAAATATGCACTGCTACGAAAGAAGTTCATTTTTCAAATAAAAAAAGGAATAAAAGTCCTACAGAAATTAAGCTATAAACCTAGTTTCAATAATAAATTGAAAAATAAATATCTGTATCTTGCGTTCATCGTCGTGATATTAGAACACGCATTAATAATTTATTGTAGCCAATGTTGTACCCAGCAACTGACGAAAACAAAATACCAGAAATTCGTTTTTCATTTTTCTTCAAACGTGTGGACAGGTATTGTCGATGAACGTCTAATTGGACCGTTCATATTGCCAGATCGGATGGATGGTCACCAGTATTTGGAATTTCTTGGGAATGATTTGCCGGTCCTTCGTGAAGAGGTGCCGATGGCGGTCCGTGCACGGATGTGGTTTCTGCACGATGGGCCACCGCCGCATTTTCGTTTAGAAGTTCGTGATTCTTTTAATCAGGTATACCAGATACGCTGGATCGGAAGGAGTGGACCAATTGCATGGCCTCCACGGTCTCCCGATCTAAAGCCTCTGGACTTCTTTTTATGGGGATACTTGAAAAACGAGGTATACCGTGCTCCATTTCAGAATGTTGAGAATTGCGTGACCGAATCATAGTGGCTGTCGATAACTTGAGCCTTCAGGCACATCAAGGAGGTGTATTTGAATTAGTGCGCCGAAATTGGCTTAGACGCGCCCAACCTTGCATTGCAGTCAATGGAAACAATTTTGAACAGCATTTAAAAGTAGCACTGATCAGCAGCCAAAAAATATCCTAAATAAAATCAACAAAATATTACTATTTTTAATGTGCTAAAACAGGAATGAAACTTATTTTTTCAATATTAGTTCAAGTTTTAGAGATACGGTAATTATATGTATGTGTTCCTGCTGTGACAGTGTTAATATACTGTAATTCACAAGAATGCACGTGCTACATTTTTATATTCGGCAAGGAAAGATGATGTAATCGGCATGATTGTGTTACGTTATACATACGTGTACATTATATTGTTTTATATTAGCCATTTTTTCCTCAGTGGGCTGACAGCGTTCATGCAAAATGTCTCGAAAGTGTGTAAACAATCCAGATCAGTTTTGTTACGTGTGTGGTGATGTGACTTTTGCGTCTCAGAGACGGTCTATTACTCCACTAATAACAAAGGCATATCAGCTTTATTTCGGTTGTAAACTAGGTGATCAAGACAAACAGTGGGCACCCCACATCTGCTGTAATACATGTGCTTCAAGTCTGAGGGGCTGGTTAAATGGCAAAAAACGGTCTATGCGCTTTGCTGTCCCAATGGTTTGGAGAGAGCCTACAAATCATATTAATGATTGTTACTTTTGCATGGTACCTTGTGTTGGACAAGCCACAGGTATGTCCAAGAAAAAAAATCGGTTATTAACTACCCAAACATACCATCTGCGATGAGACCTGTGCCTCACAGTGACGAAAATCCTAATCCAAAGCCCCCAGAATCCTACACTTCGAATCAGAAAACGAATCAGATCATGGCGATCGAGTGATTCGTCAGGAAGAAGATATGCCATCAACATCAAGAGATCCTGATTTTATACCGAGCACGTCATGCCACCAACCGCACAAAATAACACAGTCAGAATTAAATGATCTTGTAAGTGACTTAGAACTTCCAAAATGTAAGGCAGAGTTACTTGGATCAAGACTGCAGCAGTGGAACTTGTTAGAAGACGATGTTCCGGTATGTGATATTTCGTAAACGCCACACAGACTTAGAACCATTTTTCAATATGGAGAATAACTTGGTTTTCTGCAGTAACATTAATGGCTTACTGGCGGCTTTAAATATAAACTATAACCCAGAAGAATGGAGATTGTTTATAGACAGTTCAACATTGAGTTTAAAGGCAGTGTTATTGCATATTGGAAATATTTTACCATCTCTTCCTGTAGGGTATGCAGTTCACATGAAAGAATCATATGACAATATGAAGTACCTATTGACATGCATAAAATACGATGAGCACCAATGGCATATTTGTGGCGATTTGAAAGTTGTTGCACTTTTACTTGGGCTGCGGCTAGGCTACACAAAGTTTTGCTGTTTTTTGTGTGAATGGGACAGTCGGGCAAAGGCACTTCATTACACCAGACAAAACTGGCCTGTTCGTCAATTCCTAGAGCCAGGTCAAAAAAATGTACAGCATATGCCATTAGTAGATTCGAAAAAAATTTTATTACCACCACTGCATATCAAGTTGGGCCTAATGAAAAACTTTGTCAAGGCATTAGATAGAGATGGGTCAGCTTTTCAATATCTGCGTCAGAAATTTTCAAGACTAAGTGAGGCAAAGGTTAAAGAATGTATTTTTGTTGGACCACAGATTCGAAATATTTTGAAAGATACACAGTTTGAAAACACTTTAACAGGTATTGAAAAAACTGCTTGGAATGATTTCCGTCTGGTGGTCACTAATTTCTTGGGAAATAGAAAAGCTGACGACTATAAAACCCTTGTCAAAAATATGCTGTCAACGTATCAAAAGATGGGCTGTAATATGTCTCTTAAGATACATTTCCTACACTCACACCTCGACTTTTTTCCTGACAATTGCGGAGCCGTAAGTGATGAGCACGGCGAACGTTTTCATCGGGACATTTCAACAATGGAAAAAAGGTACCAGGGAAAGAGGAATCCTTCCATGCTTGCAGACTACTGTTGGACTCTTGGTAGAGATGTTCCAGAAACGATCCATAAAAGAACAGCAAAAAGACAGCGCATATAGTGATTCTTATAAGTATATGAATCTTGTTACTTTTTTTAATATATCATTAAAAATAAAAAGTTTTTTTCTAAACCGCAACTATTTTTTTTATTTCATTGTCATTTTTGGATTCAGCGCCCCAAAATTAACAAAGAAGTGCACTTTTCCCACAAGATACAATTAAAAAACTAAAATTTGTTGTCCAGTGATAAGTGAACTGTTAAACTGTATTATTTTATTATCTCGATTCCTGTTAGACTTTTATTACATTTGTTTTTTTTTATAAATCAACTTATTTCATAACAGTCGTTAAAATTTGTCGGATAAGTTGTGAAACTCATTGTAGAAGAATAATCTCCGATATGTTTAAAATTTAAATGGACCATGTCAGTCTAACGAGCCGATACAAACAGTCTATGGTCTCCACAGATTTGACAATATTGCGATCTAGCCGACCGCCATACCAACAGTATCGACTACGCAGGAACGGCGTTGCATACAAGAATATACGCATCATCATTCAGTTATCCCTCAGCATTCGAAGCAGGCAGACGTACGCTCGTTGAGCTGTCCGGCACGCGTATATTGAAAATATTAAGTAGAAATTCTACTCAACAATATATCTAACAGATGCAAAGAACTACCGTGGTTGGAAACATATAAATTGCTAGAAAAATTGACATATACTCTCCCCTACCCCCTCTCCCTATTCAACGTTTAACCGCTGCTGAAAAAGATTAGGATCCTCTGAAATGACGAAAAACGGCGTTTGAGCAATTTCAATTTTTTTTAGTCTTCGGCCTTTCTCTCCGCCATCACTGGACCGATTTTCAAAAACTACTAACCCTTCTCGTCCTTGGCATAGTAGTAATTTGTTTGTAGATTTCATCAAAATCTGATTATTATTTCGCAAGTAAATAGACGGTTTAAGGATTAGCAGACAGACAGTCCGGTGGAAGCGAATACAAGGTTTTTCGTGATGTACATGCCATACAAAATCCAGAAAACCTAATATCCCAGTTTCTAAATTTTTGGAGCTTACAATACTTCCTTGCCACTGGCGTAGCGAGTAAAAACGTCATCACACATGACTTCCAAAGTATGTTTCTTCCGAAAGCGGGAATACGGGCATAGAATTATTCTTTGCGACTTCCCTGAATTTTTCTAGGTATTGCCTAATAATTCGAAAAATATAACGTAGATTCGTAACGTGCCGATAAGTAATCACCAAGTGAGCATCTTAAGTAAATTATATGTTTCTCATGTCTACATATTTCCTTGAGCGGGCATGTCTCACTTAATATTCCTTCTCAACACACCTAACGTTCAATACATCCCATCAGGTGTAGTTTTATGTTTCCTGACGTAATTGTCGTATAATTCAATCATCAACTGGAAGTAATTCTAATAAGTTCTCTCACTAGAATTCCTTTATTAGTTTCAGTGTTATTAATGGCGGTGAAGAGACATATGGAAATACGAGGTCGATAATAAATGTTCTAGACTCACAATAGGTAGATCATGTTGAATAGAGTCATGTTCTTTTGACGGTTTTTCACAGTGCCATAAGAAATGAATAAGCCAGTGGACTAATGGTTCCGTTCGTCTCTTAACCTTCCTAAGGGAAATGGCACAATGCGCAAGCCTACCAGCTGCTACTCGCTGTTGCACATACATACACACCCTTACACATACA
This sequence comes from Acanthoscelides obtectus, assembly GCA_963669975.1. Lineage (NCBI taxonomy): Eukaryota > Metazoa > Arthropoda > Insecta > Coleoptera > Chrysomelidae > Acanthoscelides > Acanthoscelides obtectus. The sequence goes on along the minus strand of CAVLJG010000009.1, from coordinate 39,028,308 downwards.
GACACTGGTGACAGAGGACTGTTGTTTTCACTCACTGCTAAAAATATTTCTAATGTCGACATTGTAGTCGTATCTTCGGGCACTAATTGTGTTTTTGTATCGAAGATCAACATGTCATGCTGACAGTGAAAAGCACAAATGTGGCAGACTCACACGTTAGCGAGAAAATGTTCATGGTGGTGAGCCAAAGCTAAAAAAATATATGTCCCAGCTTACACAAATAAACGTCCTCGCATAGAGGCTGATTGAATACTATGTGTGTGAAAGAGATGCATAATTTTTGCAAGTTAATCTTGTAGTTCTACTGTGACCCGACAAAAACCGTGTAAAGAATATACTTAGGTTTCATAAAAAAAAAATCAGTTTAATGATGTCTCCGAGTTAGATAAGCCAGCTGTCAAGTAACAAGGCGTTCTGATTTTGAAGGTCAGTATATCTGGGCGGGACCCTCTTATAGAATATTGTTCCGTGTCTGCGACATCCTGCGATCAAAAAAAAACATATCAGGGTCCTATCGGTTGGTTTTTGATGTACACAACTGAACTTAGAATACGGGCAATTTCTAGGCAGGTTCCTCAGGCTTCAACATGGAGGATAGTTTAGAGACGCAAAGTATATTGACTGCTTCTAGTGAACCGCGCCAAAGCCTCTTTTAAACAGGTACTGCCACTGAGGAGACGTGTTTATACTGAATTATGTCCTTAATCACCTGAACTTTAAGCTTAGGGCTTCCTAGCAAAGTTTGGCTATCGATTACAACCGCTTATGTTCTTGGGCGCCTCTGGGTAAACACAGTAGTATGTCTTATAGCATTTCTAAACGGTCAGCATTTTTACTGCATTTTCTGGCTGTAACATACGGCAATAATTTTAGTATGGCCCTTCTATATTGCTACATATCTTTAACATCCCCGGTCTATGTTTATAAAGGGTGTATCAATAAGAACGCTATATTTCCGGGGGTTGCATGGAAGAGCAACTATGTTGAATGCCGCCTCCCACATCAAATGAGTTTTTTCCTTGTTATTCTTTTAACCAAAAAATAAAGACATATTATTATTTGAATTACGCACCATAATGACTGCGACAAGACAGAGCGATTGTAGACATGCGGGAGTTGATGAAAATGAATCATTACGCAATAGAACAGCACATCCTAATTGTTAAAAATTATTACCAAAGTGGTGAAAGTTTAATTGCAGCTAATTTGCGGTCGGAATAATGTTCCTACCCCAACCTCTGTTAGAACAATAATCCAAAAATTTGAGAGTATTGGTTCAGCTATTGATGTGAAACATACGAGACGAACTCGCAGCGGTCGTTCAGGAAAATGTCAGCGCAGTTCGCGAGAGTGTAATCAAGAGTCCAGGGACGTCGATTCGCAATCGCGCTCAAGAATTAAACATTAAAGCAGCCACTCTCCAGCGTATTCTAACGAAAGATTTACACCTGTATGCCTAGGAAGTCTAACTGACTCAATAGCTTATGCCAACAGACCATGCGCTAAGAGAGTTCAACAATTGGATCCTTGGTTAGGACGTGAATGCTGATTTTGTGGACAAAATCATTTTTAGCGATGAGGCCCATGTTCGCCTTAGGCAAAACTGCCGGGGCACAGAGAATCCAAAAGGAATTGGAATGAGAGAGCTAAGCTTCCAAAACGTTTCACTGTTTGGTGTGCATTATGGTCTGGAGGATTTTTTTAGGACGAGGCAGGTAATCCACTAACTGTAACACTAGTGAGTGACATATGGTTTCAGCAGGATGGTGCCACATGCCATACTGCTTGTGAAACATTGGCAGTTTTGCCTAGGAAGTCTAACTGACTCAACAGCTTATGCCAACAGACCATGCGCTAAGAGAGTTCAACAATTGGATCCTTGGTAAGGATGTGAATGCTGATTTTGTGGACAAAATCATTTTTAGCGATGAGGCCCATGTTCGCCTTAGGCAAAACTGCCGGGGCACAGAGAATCCAAAAGGAATTGGAATGAGAGAGCTAAGCTTCCAAAACGTGTCACTGTTTGGTGTGCATTATGGTCTGGAGGATTTTTTTAGGACGAGGCAGGTAATCGACTAACTGTAACACTAGTGAGTGACATATGGTTTCAGCAGGATGGTGCCACATGCCATACTGCTTGTGAAACATTGGCAGTTTTGCACGAGTTTGCTCCTGATCGGGTCAACTTCCGGTTTGGTGTCCAGAATTGGCCGCCTCGCTCTTGCGATTTAACACCTTTCGACTTTTAGCTTTGGGGTTATCTGAAGGCACAAGTTTATTCCAACGAGCCTGCAACCACCGAAGCATTGGAAGCTGAAGTCAGACGCTGAATCAACAGTATACCACGACATGTGTTATCACAAATTTTATTAAAAGACTGCGCATGTGCCAGTGGATCCGTAGCAGCCATTTACCTGATGTGTTGTTTCATACATAATTTCAAAGTGTATATACCATAATTCAATAATATATTTTTTTACGAAATACCATGTTTTATAGAATCTTGAAGTATTGCGTTCCCATTGAAACACCCTTGACATTGATATGAAAGTGCCGAACTATTGGAATCCTGCCTAATGTGATGTTATGTAAGAAATGCAAGTTGCCGCGACGCGTACAATTTCTTCAGTCAATCTTGCCTGACACTGTATCCCCTTTAATTGTGACGTGTGAATGTGCTTACATATCGCAGACAATATTGTTAAGCTATAGGCTAGGTATGTACCGTTAGGAGTATTAGACCGCACCGCTTGACTAACGTCAATAACATTATCTCACATGATGGGCAACAGCCACGCTGTTGTTTCTGTATCTGCAAATTGTTCACTAGCATAGAAGTTGGACAGTGTTGTGGATGGCAGTACTCTGAAAACAGATTTCCTGAAGACATAACAATATATAAGCTGATTGAAACCCGTAGCAGCACTTGTCACTAGCAGGATATTTGTATTGAGATCTTAGCTATATCTGTGGCCAGGGATAAAGAACAAACTTGCCATCGAATTTGAACTTACCGTAACTCCTCTGTATACAGCTTACCTAATGTATATCCAGTAGAGGTAATATCGTTAATTACATAGTACCTTAGTACTTTTAGCAGCATCGCTACACTGTTTTCATTTCATTTACTTGATGTTTTCAGTAACTCGAGCTGTAAGTCAACGACCAGTTAGTCCAGTACAAAGATCAGTACCTACCTTATGTATACATTTCTTATTAATTGAGGGCTTAATCATGATATGTAAGATACGGGTACTCACGGTTTACTTGGTTCTGATTTGTAACAGATCCTGAGAGGTTTAATTGATTAATTGATTGATGTGGTACCCCAGGTACTAGGTGTCATTTGAATCTCTTCTAGTGCTTGAAGTATATTCAAAGTTGTGACGTAATTCGCGAAAGCAATTCTCTAAGAGCAATTACATGTCATTAGCTACTTGAGACATACATTCCAAAGTTCCTAACAATCTACAAAATGATGTAGCTAGCATATGTAACTACTCGTAACAGTCAGTAGAATTGTGAAAAGGTACCGCGCTTATCTCTAAACAAACTTGGCTTCTCTCGAGCAGCTGCTGCGATTGCTGTATTGTAAGATGAGTTATTCAATGGTAAAGCTTGACTATCTGTCAAGCCAAATATTCGTTTGGAAGCTCCTTAAATTAAGAGGTACGGCACTGTATCTTGAAAACAACAAACCGTGCTATATCGCTACTCCTAGACACCATCCAGGTCTTTCGCCGGAGATGAAATCGTTAGCTACTAGCTTCCTTCCACAAAGCTTTTTTGTCCTTGACAGAGTAGAAACCTTGTGTAAAAATTTCATCAGAATTTGAACGGTACTTTCCAAATTACAGATGGTCCAAGGATTAGCGGGCAGACAGACCCACAGAGAGACAGATGGCTAGACAGACAGATAGACAGACAGTTAGACATATAGATAGATAGACAGACAGATAGACAGACAGATAGACAGACAGATAGACAGACAGATAGACAGACAGATAGACAGACAGATAGACCAGACAGATAGACAGACAGATAGACAGACAGATAGACAGACAGATAGACAGACAGATAGACAGACAGATAGACAGACAGATAGACAGACAGATAGACAGACAGATAGACAGACAGATAGACAGACAGATAGACAGACAGATAGACAGACAGATAGACAGACAGATAGACAGACAGATAGACAGACAGATAGACAGACAGATAGACAGACAGATAGACAGACAGACAGATAGACAGACAGATAGACAGACAGATAGACAGACAGATAGACAGACAGATAGACAGACAGATAGACAGACAGATAGACAGACAGATAGACAGACAGATAGACAGACAGATAGACAGACAGATAGACAGACAGATAGACAGACAGATAGACAGACAGATAGACAGACAGATAGACAGACAGATAGACAGACAGATAGACAGACAGATAGACAGACAGATAGACAGACAGATAGACAGACAGATAGACAGACAGATAGACAGACAGATAGACAGACAGATAGACAGACAGATAGACAGACAGATAGACAGACAGATAGACAGACAGATAGACAGACAGATAGACAGACAGATAGACAGACAGATAGACAGACAGATAGACAGACAGATAGACAGACAGATAGACAGACAGATAGACAGACAGATAGACAGACAGATAGACAGACAGATAGACCGACAGATAGACAGACAGATAGACAGACAGATAGACAGACAGATAGACAGACAGATAGACAGACAGATAGACAGACAGATAGACAGACAGATAGACAGACAGATAGAATACAGGAGACAGACAGATTAGACAGACAGACAGATAGACAGACAGATAGACTATACAGATAGACAGACAGATAGACAGGACAGGTAGACAGACAGACAGGTAAGACAGATAGACAGACAGATAGACAGACAGATAGACAGACAGATAGACAGACAGATGGACAGACAGATGGACAGACAGATAGACAGACAGATAGACAGACAGATAGACAGACAGATAGACAGACAGATAGACAGACAGATAGACAGACAGATAGACAGACAGATAGACAGACAGATAGACAGACAGATAAAGAGACAGATAGACAGACAGATAGACAGACAGATAGACAGACAGATAGACAGACAGATAGACAGACAGATAGACAGACAGATAGACAGACAGATAGACAGACAGATAGACAGACAGATAGACAGACTGATAGACAGACTGATAGACAGACTGATAGACAGACTGATAGACAGACTGATAGACAGACTGATAGACAGACTGATAGACAGACTGATAGACAGACTGATAGACAGACTGATAGACAGACTGATAGACAGACTGATAGACAGACTGATAGACAGACTGATAGACAGACTGATAGACAGACTGATAGACAGACTGATAGACAGATAGACAGACAGATAGACAGACAGATAGACAGACAGATAGACAGACAGATAGACAGACAGATAGACAGACAGATAGACAGACAGATAGACAGACAGATAGACAGACAGATAGACAGACAGATAGGCAGACAGATAGACAGACAGATAGACAGACAGATAGACAGACAGATAGACAGACAGATAGACAGACAGATAGACAGACAGATAGACAGACAGATAGACAGACAGATAGACAGACAGATACACAGACAGATACACAGACAGATAGACAGGCAGATACACATACATACAGGCACAGACAGACAGACAGACAGTCAGGCACAGACAGACAGACAGACAGGCACAGACAGACAGACAGACAGGTAGATGGACAGATATACAGACCGACAGGTAGATGGACAGATATACAGACAGATAGACACAGACAGACCGACTGAAGTGAGTGACGTGGTTTTTCGTTACATAGATGTCATAAATATAGCATCCAAAATACAATATGTCTAGTGACATAAGAAGTGGAAATGTTCGGTTGTAGTATTTCGGGTGTTAAAGTGTTAAAAAATAGTTCTTCTAGGGCAGAAGCCTAAACAAAGTTAATTTTTTCTGACGGGAAAAAAGTTTTATATTTTATCTCTGTTGACAGGTAACAAAATGTCACTTTTTATGAAATTACCTTTTTCCCCGGGAAAAAATGTGTACTTTTTCCCGGATATTGTATAAAGACATAAGCAAAGGTAGATATTTAATTTTAGAGTATTTTATAATACATTTCCTTTATATCAAAAATACAATTATTAAAAAAGCATTCCGTGAACTATTTTGGTACAACAGTTTAATTTTATTGTGTTGAAACTATGTATTCTGCCATCACAACTCCCGTTGATGTATACTAAGTGACATATAAATCCGAACACCCAGTTTAAATGGTTTTATTTTAATAAAAGTTGGTGAATGTATTTACCTTACTGTAAATAACAAGTGAAAAAATTTTCAGCCTTATCAGTTGGACATTCCGGTTCTTATACTGTTTTTTTTTAATTCACTAACGCTCTAAAAATGAATATTTCAGCCGCGGTAAACAATCAACGTTGGCGGATTTTGGTTCTTGACATCCTTTACTATCGGTTACGATGCCTAGAGTACGGAGACCTGTACGTTTTCGCCAACTTAGTGAGTTTGATAGGGGCCGTATAGTGGGACTTCGGGAAGCTGGACCTTCTTTTCGGGCAATTGCAGTTAGAGTGCAAAGAAGTGTAGACACTGTGGTTAGGTGTTGTCAGGCATGGCTTCGACAAGGCCGTACGTAAAGAGCAAGGGGCACTGGACGCCGCCGTAGAACAACAGACCGTGAAGATCGCCGCCTAAGATTATTGGCCTTAAGGGACCGTTTCTCCACTACCAGGTCCATTGCAAATGAATGGTTTGCAGCACACGGAAGACCTATTGGCATGCGAAGTGTTTACCGACGAATGAGAAGTTTTGGCTTGTTTTCATACTGGCCACACTGGGTCCTCCCTTTAACTCGAGAACACCGACGTAATCGCCTTGAGTGGTGCAGACAACGGTCACTCTGGGATCAGGAATGGAACAGTATTGTCTTTAGTGACGAGTCTCGATTTTGTTTAGGCATGCACGATGGTCGTGCCAGGGTTAGAAGGCGACGTGGTGAAAGGAGGAATCCACAGTTTTTTGTTGAAAGACATGTTCATCACACTGTTGGAGTTATGGTTTGGGGTGCTATAGCTTATGGTTCCAGGTCACCTTTAATCTTGATCAGAGGTAACATGAACGCGCAGCGTTATATCCACGAAGTTCTAGCACCCCATCTTTTACCTTATCTTGACACCCTGGCAGATCCAACTTTCCAACAAGGTTTTGCCCGACCTCATGTTGCAAGAGTCACAATAGACTTCTTTCAACATAATAATGTCACATTGTTACCATGGCCACCAAGATCTCCCGACTTATCCCCAATTGAGCACGTGTGGGATATGATGGGTAGGAGATTGCTCAATTTGCAACGTCCTCCTCAGACTCTAGAAGCACTTCGAGAGGAGTTGGTGGTTGCCTGGAATGAGATACCACAGGAGGACATTGACCACCTGATCAGAAGCATGCCTTTGCGCGTTGGAGAATGCGTAGCACATCAGGGTGCATTCTGACATTATTAAAGGTTAAAGGGCTTTAAAGCAGTGCAATCATTTTGAAATTTTTATCATTTACTTATTATGCTTCATTAAGTACTTATACAAAATTTTATTAAAATAAAACCATTTAAACTGGGTGTTCGGATTTATATGTCACTTAGTATATTTGGTCGCACATGTAGCAGACGATCTTCGACATGAATGGCCTGTATATGAGCATTTTCAAGTTGAAGAAAATTAGCCACTGTTCCGGGAACCTTATAAAACTGGTTTTTAGCCACAACCTGACTGATACATTTTCCACTGTGATATGCATAAAACAGGCGGCGATCCTTTGCTGCTGCTGGACGAAGGGCTATGTACATTAGGTAAAATTTAATATATTTTTCAGTAACTACAAATCTCCTGTTTACATCATTCTTTGTAACCTTAAGCTTCACAATTAATAACGTTCCTGAATCTTAAATATCGTCTAATGTTACCTGGCTGATTTCACAAATCCGACAAGCTCCTGCAATTCCAAATACAACAACAACCTTGGCAAATTAAATAATCATCGTCGAGAGTATTATTTAAAAAATCACTAAATTTGTTCTCGTGTAATCGCAGCTTTCTTGGGCTTGTAACCTTTCCCATTTTGTTTCAGAAATGTAATTAGTTTGAAATATTTTGAAATGTCTACATTATTATTGAATCGTAACATACTTTTAATCATTCCCTTCAAGCTAAAATCTAGTACTTTTTTCGCTTGTATAATAAATAGCTTTAGTTAGCATCGCAACTCCGCTGTAGATAAAGGAAAATAGCAAGAAAGTTGAGCAAAAGACCCATTGTTTATTCATTTAGTAATGCTAATAATCATTCTGGCTAATCGATTTTTACCATCAAATCTAAAATATGATTGAATTTCGCCAGAGTGACTCATGTTTCCATGTTCGACGTAGTTGAAAAATTCTCCAAATATATCATATCACATAAAATCTTAAGAATGACAACTTGGCAATTTTCCTATCTGACTGAACTATGTGTGCATATGCATTACCACTCGCTAACAACTAAGTACCATATCCAGTTCCACGTAAATAACTTTCAGCCTTTAAGCCATTACATTGTTGTCATCATTTTGTGGGCATGGCAGCAGTGTCGCATACCAAAGTAAACAACTGTTAGCGCCTCTTAGTTGAAACAATATTTCCCTATCTCATTAGCTCTCATTTCAGCTGACGAATTCCCCGAACTCCAACAATGCATACGCACACATGAGTTAAAATTAGCTCTGAGCATGAAAGGGCTGATGAGTGATGTCACAGTCACAGGTAGAAAATCCTCATACGTGATCGCTGAGGTGGTGGTGGTATCACAGTATAATTAGTTGTGATTTGCAGATGCAGCACGCAACTTATGCATTCATAATGCGCTGATATTATTTATATCATCTATTGAACAATGATAACAAGTGGATTAATTTGATACTTCCCAGATATTTATATAGATATGTGCATCCAAATTCCAGTTTTCTTTTTCTGAAGGTACTCTATAAAAAATAGATGAGTAGTTTTATTGAATAACAACTTCAAAATGCTATTCTTTTATAAAATAATAATTAACTAATGTAAATGATTACTGAGTGAGTAAACTGAAACCTACTGGGTTAAGTCCTTTGAATGCAGGTGGCACTATCTCCAGCTAATCTCCAGTTGCTTTTGTCGGGTGCCCTTAGCAACATGATGTCGGGCTTTGTCAAGCAGAAAAAATAGTTTTTCATATTGTGGACTCTTTCCACGCAGTTCAAGCTTTAGTTTTTTAAGTTGACCATAGTACACATTGACAGTAATCGTGGCATTACGTTGTATTATTTTGAATAATTTCCTAGTGTTACACCATATACGCCCCCCTCCCACGGGATGAAGAACTCTTTTTGGTGTAAATTTGCTTGATTAGTTGGGATCTAGCCACAGACGATTGCGTGCATGGTTAATATAATTAACTCACGTTTCTTCTTTACGAACGGGATGGTCTAGCCAGTTAAATGTACGGCGAAATAGTCAAAGATGTACTCAGACATCTGCTCGATAACTAAGTTGACCTTTGCTCAACTGGTGGGGTATCCAACTACCAAAGTTGTACGGCTGCCCTAAGGCATGCCAAAGGTTTTTTATTGTGCTTTGAGAGCCCCTGAGCTCTGTAGCCAAATCACCTGTACTGCATCGAGGATTTTCGTCAATTAATCCCTTGTGATTATTTGCACACCCAGAGTTTGGTTATTCTATGAAGGAATAGTCATCTCTGAGGATCGATGGAAGTACCACTTTGCCTTAGAGACTGCCCTTTGGCATATATTTCTCGTGCATCTCTTTCAGCGGAATGCCCGAATTGGTACTGATATAGTGAACAGTGTTGGATATGGGCTTAAGTACCACTTATTTTGTCATTGTAATTTACGCAATGGCGGGTGAAGTATTACTGGCGTGCACCATGATCACGCACTCTTTATATATCCCTTAATTGAAGTCTTTCGATTCTACCCAGGTCTTCTAGCGCTCATTACATATTAGCCAACCTGATACAAGGCCCTGAAGAGGAACATTTGAAAACTTTTTCAAGCTGCAGCAACTGCAAAAGGTTCATTGCTATGCCCCAAAATCTCTAAAACCTGAAAATCGTGAAATATAGATTTTGAAGTAGTATACAAAGGAGGCTTTTTGTTTTTTGCTCATAGGTCTGCGGCCACTTCACCAATTTTCAGAAATATGACCTTAAGTCATATAAACTTCTCCGACATCGGTGGTGTCGTTTCCGAGATAACGATCGAGACCGACATGCCTAAATACCGGTCAACTGAAATGAATAATATGACTTTATGGGGATCATAATACCCAAGAAATGTGTTATCAGAAACAAGTCAGGCTAAATGAAAATCACCGTTACTTCGGAAATCGTTCACCTTATCATAGGAAATTGTGGAATTTTGTTGACATTCCTTTTACCCTAGTAGGTAATTATTTTTTCGGTTGGTAGTATGATGTATATTAAACAAAAAACATTCATCTCGTGACCACCTTCATAATATGTGGAATTACCTGTGACCATATTGCATGTCAGCTCGGGAGGGTACTGCTTAATTCGTCCTTCGAAAAATCAACTCCTAATGAGCAGAACAGGACATCCACAGCGGTAATTTCGTTAAAAATTCGTAATTGGGCTAGCAACCTGTCGCATCTTCCTGCGCACTGGATAGAAATTAAACTGCCTGGTGTCACGCGATCCCCCTTCCGAATTGGGTAAACTAAGAGAATTGATTAGAGCCATTTGTTATTTTGGACGATTTACCTGGCTGATTTATGGCCAGGACCTTTTTGCAGGAGACGCACGGTTGACCGAATCCGGTTGGGGAAATAAGAGCAAATTGACGTTGACGCTGCGCCTCTGGACATGTCCATTAACAAATGGCAAAAGCCGCAGGCATTATTTACTCATGCTATTGCTGGGTGCAATTTTAGAAGAGAGAGAGCCAGATTGCTGCCGGCTCGACGGTGCAAAAAGATCTCGAGACTACCTGTTAGAGAAGGTTCATCGATCAGTCGAACAGCCATTCTCTAAACAGCATCGAACATGGATAATCTAGTCCAGGCGACAGCACCCCAATCATGTGAGCAGTGTTCGAGGCTAGGTATTATCTGGGCCCTATACAGAGTGATGAGGTTATGTGAGAAAAAGTACTTCTTAGCTCTAAACAAAAAGTCTAACTTTTTTCCCAAAAGCTGCCGCGATTGACTAGTCGTGTTCGTACCAGCTCAAATCCTCAGTGATCTGTATTATGACCAGCCGAAATGAACGGCTTTTTGGTGAAACTCAATCTTCCATCAAAACTGGATGAGTGCTAGGGCGCTTCTTGTTAGTCAAGGTACAGTACTGTGCTTTGAGAAGCATTAAGCTGTATCAGATTGTTGCGTCCCCAAGCAGTATTAACCTCAAGATCTTCTCACCAGCTCATAGGCAGAAATCGTTTTGACACTCCGAATGCCTGCATGTAGAGCGCTGTCATCAGAAAAGCTGTAGATCGGATTGATTGTACAGGAAAGAAGGTCGATGATATGTAATAGGAACAGTGTCGGAGTCAAGACCGATCCCTGGGGACCACCCGCATTGACGTTGTGTGCTGAGGAGAAAAACCAATCAATTGTGACGCCTTTCTTGCCGCGACAGAGGGAGTCAGCCTCAAATCTGAACAGCTTCTCTGGGTGGCCATAGGCTGGAAGTCTAGCTATGGACAGACGATACCTTAGCAAATTACATAGTTTTTTGATGATGTTGCGTCTGCTTCAACCTAGCTGGATGCGCTCAATTAGATAATTTTTGCTACTTGCAAATGTATTATCGAAGGTCACATTAAAAAGTTGTTTTCTAAAGCACTGACATTAGCGACGTTCGTGAAGACAAGTCTCTACGTTCAACGAAAAACTATATGTAGTGGTTATAGCATCAGTATCTCAAAGCAAATTGATCATACTTAAAAGCAGCCTTACGGAGTTTTTTGTTCAGATGACCGTTTTTAAAATGAAAGTTGTTCTTCCAAGCTTTACATCAAGCTGTTTATCGTTATTAAGAAACAGTAGTGAAGCTAGTACTTATACAGAACGAAAAATTAGAGGGAGGCTGGCCGCAGATAGACCGAAACATTTTGTCTCGAAACGCTGAGAAACATTTCACCGTGTTGCAGAACCGTAAACAATGCATTCATGGGACCATTGTATACGCGTATACAATGGTGAAGATATACGTCTCGATATTCACGTATACCATGTACAAAATGTATATAATGTATACAATAGCAAATCATCGTTCAACTACCTGCATATAGTGCTGCAAAAGTCCCTTTTCCTTCTAGATTCCTATGTGTATGAGGAAGAGAGAGAGAGAGAGAGGGAGACAAGCGACCACACTTGTGTATAAAGAGTGCGCCACACCCCACGTTGAATGGCACAGCAGTGATGAAGATGACAGAACACAACTGTAACTTGCTACAACGCCTTGTTTTCTACGCTCAATACAAATTTCTGTCGAATCTGTTTGGGATCAATTCCAGACCGATCCTAATGGTTCTCCGATTTTAGGTGGAACTGAAAGTTCAGGATAGATACAAATTCTGCAACATAGCATTATTGGTTTGACTGTGGAAGCAGTTTACAAATAATGAAAAAAATATGCAATATATATCATATTCGTGTACAAAGATACAGCTTTAAATAAATTAAGAACAACAAATGAACCCTAGTTCATCGATTTCTTTGTTCGTGAAGCGTCCAACCATTTTTCGGTTCACTGTTTACCAACTTTCTGACGTTTGCTAATAAAACTAACCTCACTTATGCTATTCTGTACATTGTATTCATCATTGTAAGTATACATTGTATACGCAATGTATACATTGTATTCATTGTATATTATATACGCATTGTATACATCGAGACGTAGAAAATTAATGTATACGCGTAAACGCCTGTCACTACATAGGAGACACCGCACATTTACCGAAACAATGACCAGCTGAACTACGTTTCCTGGCAAAACGTCTACAGACAATCCAGCGTTTAGATTTTCTCTTGTCACATGCTTGTCATCGATTCTATTAACGTAACCTGTTTGGAAGAACCTGGCGGGAAAACGTAGTCGCCGCAAAATTAATAATAAAAGATAGCCGCGCACAGAAAGTTGTTTCAACCTAGAACCGTCTCTACCTGTGTGCAGAGGCGCAAGTTACAAGACAAAATGTTTCAGTCCGACTGCGACCGGTCAGCCAATTGAAATATTTCATTTCAAGATAATTTGTTTCGAGACAAGATGTTTCGATCTGTCTTCGACTAGTCTGACGCGTAGAGTTTATCTCTAAATATTTATAGTGGAAAGTGGGAGCTTCCGGTTTCACGTTTATACTCGTATATTCTTCTTACTTTTACGCCCTACATTTTTGCTGTCTTTATCTTACACATATAACTTACGTCCACCTTTCTATTGTATGTTTCCTCTGATGAGAATTTCTACTAGATGAATATGTTCTCTGTCAAACTAAGAACAGGATTTGTTTCACAACAGCGGAGGGGAGTAGTTTAGAAGGCTAGAAGTAGATGGCGCTAGTTAGGCTGGCGGCTTATCTGAGGTTATAAAGAAAAAAATGTCATTTGCTGATCACCTGTTTACGTCATGTACATCGAAATGTGATGAACTATTTTTCACGACTCTCTTTTTCCCATCAATTTCTGACAGATCGACCTTCAACGACATTAGGAGCCCCTAGCGGAAGCAAAATTGGGATTAACTGTTGTCTAGGACATGCAACGATGTTATACCCTGTGTTCCATCAGCCGGCTTTCAAAACTAGTTTTTCACCAAGAGATAATATCCACTGAATTTGATATTGGTGATTAAACGATCCTCTGTTAACAATCAATAACCAAAGTATGCTTTGCTGTCAGCTCTACCAAAGTTGTCTATAACGGTGATTATATGAGCCCCTTCCCACTTCAGTTGGCCCACTTCAAGATTTGTACCAAAATATGCCTTTATAAGCTAAAACTGACGAAACTATTTACTTCTAAAACAATTTATTTTCTCACAAACATTTTAGATACACTCTAGTGGTAAAAAATACATATTTGAAACCACTTAGACCTATAACTAATAGAACATCTGAACAAATAAACAATGTGCGAATAAATGCGCGAAGTTAACAAAGCAACAATTGAAAGATTACCTTTACGGCTGAAATTCTTTGGGTCATAGTGTTTTGGCAAAAATTTGGTGTAAAACAATCCCATACTTCTTGAAGATTTTGTCTCATTTCGGTGATTGTACGAGCAGGATGTTGTCGTAGAACCTTTTTCTTCTCGTGCCACAAAGTTTCAATAGGTGACAGATCTAGACTGCTAGAAACCCATTTCAAAAGTGATACATTATTTTCTTCCATCCATTTTATAGCCTCTTTTGAGGTATGGCACGCTGCACCATCTTGCTGAAACACAAAATCTTGGCCGGATGTCAAACATGACTGGTAAAAGCGATTCTTCTAAAATTGCTAAATATTTGTTTGTATCCACATTTCCATCAATAAAATGAAGTTTACCTACCCCTTTTGATGACATACTGCCCCAGACCATAATGGATGCTGGAATTTTCACTTTTCTCTTCAGACAGTCAACATGGAATGCTTCATTTTTTTTGCGAATAACTCTACTGCGATTGTCACCAACACAAACTTCGAATCGGGCATCATCACTCCATTGTATTGCACTCCATTGTATTGCACTCCATTATTGAGGTGTCCATTGTCTATGTTCTTTAGCCCATCTAAGCCGATTTTTCTTTTGCAGTGGATCTAATGGTGGCTTTTCTTTGGCCTATAAACAAGTTGTGCAACTTTAGGGTTTTTGCTTGACTTTTTTATAAGAAAACTTACCTTGCAAGTGCTAAATCCCAGTTTTTGGGCCTCTCTATGAGTTGTGGACCTCGAAATTCTCCTTCCAACAGCGTCACTCCACAGAGCACTTAATTGTAAATAATTGGCACGCCTGTTTTTCACGATTATTTTTCTTAATGCTCTTCGGTCGGCATTTGTGATATTACTTTTTTTCACACATCCTGGCTTAATATTAACTGAACCAGTTACGTAATATCTTCTAACAATATTTCTCACACTGTACCGCGATAAGTCTAACAAAGTTGCAATTTCTGAGTTTTATTTCCCAGAATTAAATAATTTAATTATCAGTAACCGAATTTTCTCACTAATAGCCTTTCCTCTACCCATTTTGAAAACCTTAACTACCCAAAACTATTTTAAACGTATTCTGATAGCTGTGGTTAATAAAAACAATAGTCATGGCTTTTATTTTTCACAGCCACCTATGCGTTATAGACTTATTTTGCATTGAAATGAAAATAGGATGGTATGCTGTAATTGCAACATGTGTTATTTTTCTGCTGCAAATTTGATTAGGGAGTGATAAAGTTGGCGTTTTCTTCTATACAGGGTTATCCAAATTAAGTGTCCACCATTAGTAACTTTATTATTAGTGAAAATACAAATTTGTTTGAATTAGCAAACTAGTAGCATTTTTAACGCTGGTAAAAATGAGAAATAAAAAAAAACAATTGAGAGTCGTTATTTTGATTTTTTTCAGTAAAATAACATTTTTTTAAATGGAAACC
Source organism: Acanthoscelides obtectus (assembly GCA_963669975.1). Lineage (NCBI taxonomy): Eukaryota > Metazoa > Arthropoda > Insecta > Coleoptera > Chrysomelidae > Acanthoscelides > Acanthoscelides obtectus. The sequence goes on along the minus strand of CAVLJG010000009.1, from coordinate 39,012,529 downwards.
CCTGTATATTATATTTTTTTTCTGTTAAAGCATCAAATTTTAAACAAAAAAGTTCATAATGACTTTTCCGCCAAAGTCAAAAATAAAGTCAAAATAACGATAAATATTTTTAATTATTTGCAGTATTATAATATTAAGACGGCTATGAAAACAACATGACGTTCGCGATTTGACAGCATTAAGATAAGCGACAAATTGTTAAACTGGACATACTCGCAACTAGAAGGCTTTGGAAAACAATGATAAAATCAAATAATGTCAAACATTAGTGTAAATACTTGTTTATAAGCTTTATTGTGTCATTAATTTAAAGAAAAATGTTCTCCCATGAAGAAAAGTGTGATATGTTAGAATGCTATTTAGTGTGCAGAAAATCCTCCTTGAGAGCAAGAGAATACTACAGTGAATTATATCCCGCTCGCATTCAACCGTATGAACGATATTTTCTGAGACTTTATCGAAAATTTAGGGGCAACGAAAATGTTTTTGCTAAAACAAGGGCAAAAAAAGAATTCATAATAAGCGAGGCCACGGAAATTGCAGTTATTGGATATTTTGAAGCTTATCGTGAGAATTCAATAGCAGATATTCTCAAGGACTCTAATTTCAGTTATGGTACTGTTCAAAGGATTTTAAAAAAATACAAATTTATTCCGTATAAGTACCGACCAGTTCAAACGCTTTTGGCAGGGGATCCAGAGAGAAGACTTGTTTTTTGCCATTGGTATCTTAGCTTCTGTCGCCAAAATGTAAATAACTTTCGTTACCTTTTATGGACAGATGAATCAAATTTTTCAAATTCTGGAATGTTTAATAGAAAAAACCACCATTATTGGTCAAGAGAAAATCTTTTGTTAGTACATCCAAGAGGCCCACAAGTCCGTTTCAGTTTCAACGTTTGGTGCGGTATAATTGGTTCAAAAATTGTTGGCCCGTTCTTTTATGAGGGAACCCTAACTGGTGAAAGATATGTGGAATTTATGTCAGAAATTCTGACTAATGTCTTAGACGAATTGGATCTTATAAGTAGACATCATCTGCATTTTCAGCAAGATGGCGCACCTGCCCACAACTCCAGAGGTACTTATCATTTTCTAAGTACTACTTTTAATGATCAGTGGATAGGAACAAATGGCCCAATACAGTGGCCTCCCAGATCACCAGATCTAAACCCACTTGATTACTTCTTGTGGGGTTACTTAAAGAACCAAATTTACAAGCGAAGGTACGATAACCTTGACGCGTTAAAGACTGCAGTTAGGGAAAAGATAACCCAGATAGATGGTAGGACCATACTAGACAGTTCGAGCAGTTGAAAAACGTGCCCAAAAATGTATTGAAGAACAAGGTGGTGTTTTCGAGCATCTTCTTTAAAAAAAATTGTTATTGTATTTTGTAAGATTATAAGTTGATGTTGAAAATAAAGTTTGTCGATACAATTTAATTGTTTCAGATTGGAGGCCATAACTTTAACAATTTGTAACCTAGGAGAAAAGTTATTGTAAGCTTTTTTGTTTAAAATTTGATGCTTTAACAGAAAAAAATATAATATACAGGGGTTTCCATTTAAAAAAATGTTATTTTACTGAAAAAAGTCAAAATAACGACTCTCAATTGTTTTTTTTTTATTTCTCATTTTTACCAGCGTTAAAAATGCTACTAGTTTGCTAATTCAAACAACTTTGTATTTTCACTAATAACAAAGTTACTAATGGTGGACACTTAATTTGGATAACCCTGTATATTATCAAAATATTCATTGTTAATATTTTAAACCTATAACACCCTGCTACATTTTTATTATTTGTGTTTGATAAGAAAAAAACTAAGATTTCAATAGTTGGGCCAACTGAAGTGGGAAGGGGCTCGTATGTCACCCTGAGAATTTCTCGTCAGATTACCTTGTGATTCCTAACGTGCAATATGGCTTTAGGTCAGAGCATAGCACGGAGTTACAGGCAGTGAGACTGGTGGAATGATTTGCCCTCAGTAATACTACTGGTATCTTGCTATTGGATGATTCAGAGGCATTTGACAAGGTGTGGCTTCTAAAACTACTGAAGTTCTTCCTTGAACGAAGGAAATTTCGGGTCAAAGTTGACAACGTTATGTCGACAACATCGCTCATCAGAGCCGGCGGCCCTCAGGGTTCGGCCATTGAACCAATCCTATACTAACTGTATATCCATGACGACAATAGCCTCACCAACTGTGACGACTAGCTTTATGCTGACAATACTGCAGTATTGGGCCAATGGTGCTCTTGTGACCTAAGTTCACGACAGGCTTCTAAGTGCGGTGGAGGAAGCATTATTGTGGACGGATCGGAACATTAACTATTCGAAAACGCTATTGTACGAAAAGACATACTGCCGCAACGAATAGAGTTCGTTTTCCATGGGAAAGCTCCGCTATTTCGGTGTCATTACGGACCAAAGTATGACCAATCCAAATTCGTTTCGGCAGCTTTACCCACTATTGTGTAAACGTCTGATCAACAAGATTCAGCTCAATAAGGTGGTTATAAGACCAACAATGACTTACCCTTGTGCAGCTTCTAACGAAACCTTTAAAAGGACCCCGACATCCTTTACATTGAGAAACAGATGCAGCGACGCTATAGTCATGCGTAATCGCACAGCAATCCTTTGTTGCGCTGGTCGTTGAACTACACAGGCGAGCAAGTTTGCAAGTAAAATGTGGAACTACCAAAATGGAGATAAAACCTTTACAAGAATCTCTTTCTTAGCCCTAAAAAAAATTTGTCAAGTGGTTTCATTAATGCCAAACCGCTTCCCTGTCCTAACAGATTCTCTTTTTCGTCTTTGCACTCCCACTTCCTTCTCTCCCTTTCTTCCTTTTTCCCTGACAGACAAACTGGCACTATGGCACAAGAGCTTTCACCGATGGGTTGACTTCTCGATTCTGTATTTATATGCAATAACCAACACATTCGTTGCTTTTTTGATATTATCATGCCAGTTTTGACCTTTCAACTGTAATGAGAGTTTCACACAAGTACCCAACTCTTGAACCTTATTGCCTAAAATCAAAAATCATTAACCGTTCTATTTAGTGTTATCATTCACTGTAATTAGACGGGGTTATGTTGAATGAAAGAAGAGTTGATTTAGTGTCTCAGCGGAAGCCGAATGCCGAAACTATGTATGTCTGATCTCGGTATTTCATTAATCTACGTCATTGGTATCACGCTACTCACGCTATCCTGACAAATATAGAAGACTGTAATAGCATTCGAAGAAAATATCGTGCCGAATGCTTATAAATTAACATATATAAGGCGAGTTGTGATAAATGGGCTACCACTTAACATCATTTCAGGAATTTCCATATATAATGTTATTCACTTAATTCTGATGCTCAGAATGAGGCGTCCTTAAAGGCCTGCCTCTTGTTTATGTACAAAATGTGAATAACTTTATCGTGTCATTTGGTAAATGAAATTGGATCGCAGCTTTTAGATGATGTGATCTGTCACATAAATCAAAGATATGTTAACTGCCATATGAAGAGGTTTTTTCACATATGTTCATTATACTAATAGTGTGTGTATTTAAATAAAACGAAGTTCTACTGTTGTACTGTTTTTGGATATCATTGTGTGGTTACATTACGGCTTAGTACAGTAGAGTTGGAAGCTGAGCTTAACAAACGCTTAGAGGACAGTACGATATTTCAATGATTCCTTTTTTTAGTATGATACTGATGACATAAAGGTTAATATACTAGATGATAATATATTGAAACTTTTGGATATTCATGCTCTAAAAATTATTGTCTGATGCACTAAGAATCAGAAACAGCGTTTTACTCGTGTTTAAAAGGAATAGAACTACTTAACTAGAAAATTTACGAAATTATGAGGAATCTCACAATTCGTACCATTGAACGAGAAGAAGCTTATATTGAATTCAGGTTGAAAAACTGTAATGATAAAGAACGTTGGAAGGAATTGCAGTCCAATCATATTATTCCAGATCATAAAAAATAAAAGTATTCTACCTGATCACCTGTGTAATGCGGACAGGATCAATGAATACAGGGTTTGTCCGGAAAGTAATAGGACTGAGTCAATTTAAAAAAATTTATTGAGCCAATCGTTACAATTCTTTAAAAACATTCAAAATAGGCTCCTTCTGCGTCGATGTAGCGCTGCCAGCGCGATTTCCAAGCATTGAAGGCGTCACGGAAGGCATTCTCCGGGCTAGCCTTGAGAGCCGCGGTGCACGCTGCTTGGATCCCCTCTGTCGTCTCAAAATGCTTGCCTTTCATCGGCCTTTTCAGGCAAGGAAACAAAAAAAGTCCGGGGGACCCATCTGGGCTGTAGGGCGGCTGCGGAAGCGTTGGGATGCCGGCTTGGGTCATGTAGCTGTTCACAAGAAAGGCGGTGTGAGCCGGGGCGTTGTCGTGGTGCAACTTCCAGTCGGCTGCGATGTCTTGTCGGACCCGACTGACCCTTCGTTTGAGTCTCCTGAGCACTTCCACGTAAAACTTGGCATTCACGGTTTGTCCAGGAGGAACAAATTCATGGTGGACGATGACCTTGATGTCAAAAAAGGCAATGAGCATCGTTTTCACTTTGGATTTGCTCATTCTTCCCTTTTTTGGGCGGGGAGACGCCGTCGTGTGCCACTCAGAAGATTGCCTCTTTGTCTCGGGATCATACTCAAAGATCCACGACTCGTCACCTGTGATTACGTTATTCAAAAATTGGGGATCACTGTCACACATGTTCAAATTTTCTTGGCACACTTCCACCTGCCGCAATTTCTGGTCGTCAGTGAGCACTTTTGGGACCATCTTCGCGCACACCTTGCGCATGTTCAAATGCTGTGTCACAAAGTCATGATCCACAGATTTTTGTAAATTTAACATCTGGGCAATTAAACGAATACCTAGTCGACGGTCTGAGTTCAAAACTTTGAGCACACGAGTCACATTATCGGTGTTTGTCGAAGTCGAAGGTCTTCCAGCACGGCCTTCATCAGCGACCTCTTCCCGGCCCTCCAAAACGGCCTGGTGCCACCGAAACACACCACTTCATGTTAAAGCAACACCTGCATAAGATTTACCGAGTTTCACACAGAATTTAATCGCGTACCTCTGCTCTAACGAACGCTGCATTTTCGGCATGCACCACTCACAGAAACACGTCGCGCGAAAATGCCTGTCCTGACTCTCCAAGTGCTTGGAGACAACTGACCAGCCGCTCATTCGTTAGCTAGGAACGCCCTCTACCGAATCCAGTCATGGCGGAAGAAAATGAGTCCTATTACTTTCCGGACAAACCCTGTATTTTACCAAATCACTACATACCCTGATTCCAGCTGATCATCTTCTACAGAAATATGAAAACAATGCTCTTTTTCTGTATGGGTTTTCATTCTAACTAGTTGAAGATAATCTAGTTCTCCATAATAGGTATATTAAGAGAAATCAAAAGTACGTCAACTGGTAACGTTGACTTAAATATTATAATGATTGAGTCTTGCTTCCCTCGTACCTTTGGGCACATACTGAATTTTTTTTGTCTGATTCATCCAGCTGGAAAAGGGAATGCTAGTCCCGCTACCGAAAAAATCTAAGGTAGATTAATTCAAACACGTGCAATAAGCATTTTACCGGCATTTGACAAACTTCTGGAGAAGATTATTGCGATGCAGTTGACAGAATATATAGAGGCTAAAGCGGTTTTACCAGATATTCAGTCTAGGCTTTGATGAGGCTATGTATGCTCAACTGCATTTCTAAAAGCTACCGATCATATTATTGCAGCGAAGGATGAAAGTAGATATACTTTGGTAATATTGTTGGACTTCAGTCGTGCCTTTGATACTCTGAATCATTTTTTTTTATTGAAAATATTAATTAATAGGGCTAGCTCAAAGTGCAGTAGCTTTTCTCCATAACTACCTTAAAGATCGACAGCAGGGGGGTTTTAAGTGGCAAATCATCATGGTTCGTGGATATTTATTCCAGGGTACCTCAAGGTTTCGTGTTAGGCTCTTTATCATTCATGATATGAAGAAGCAATTAGCTTCAACTCTACACCATGCTAAACTGCATCTTTAGGCTGACGATACGCAGTTTTACCTCTCATTCAAAAGAGAAGAGGTATGAGCAGCTTGTGCGAAATTAAATATTGACCTCAATAATTTTATAAACAAGCTGCACAATGATAATGTAAAATCATATATTCAAATACAAATTGACGCCGTAAACATTCCCTTATCAGAACAAGCTAAAAGTTGTACTTGATTGTGAAAGGTATCTTTTTCAATGTTTTACTGTATAATACTACTCTAACCTTTGATACACGAAACGTCAATAAGAAACACTATTCCTGTATGACCTGAATTCTCTTCTCCATTGAACGTCAAAACTCTTTAACAATAAGGATACATATGAAAATGAAAAGCGAAAAAAATAACTCTTAGTTTTTTTTATACAGAAGCCTAGATGCCGGGACGCCGCGACTGCTATAATATTTTTAACATAAAATAGCCTCGAGTTCTTTTGTTAATTTCACTTTTTTTAACTTGTTTTAAAGATCATATCAAGTTATTAAAACCACTCACAATTGAGTAAAACGTAAGAAGACATCACTCTAAAGAATGCATTTACATTAACATAATTCGTTTTTTTTTATACTCCAACTACCACGAAGGCCTAACGCCTAAACACCCATTGGGTCCTTGGGGATATAGGGGGATACAGGGGAAAGGGGGAACGCCACCCGGACTCTGGCGAGGGAACACGTGTACATGCAACATGCACACATTCTGGCTCCGCCTACAAGATCCGCCGGGTGGTACCTCCGCGTTCGACAGTCAGAGATCGTCTACCACCTACGGACAATCACAACATCCATAGCCAAGAGAAAAATTTCTCTTGGAACGGGATTCGAACCCGCACAGCGCACGGCGACTGATCAGGAGACCGAAGGGTCTACTACTGCGGCCACCGCTGCTGCCTCCCTGTTGACTTCCACATGTTTGTAAATGAGTTTGTAAATAGTAATAAGTATAATGACTTTATGGGCTAATTTGTTAATACCTCTTTATGCCAGAAATTATTTAAACTATGTAAGTATTAACAAAGGAACAATTAAACTACATCCAAGATCTGTAGTTGAAAGTATGGGAAATATCAATTAATTCCATCAAAGTGGTTGATCCCAAGCAAAAACCTATATTAGAGTAAAATCAAATACACTAATACCATCTAGATTAAAATCAAATTACATTAAAATATCCACACTAACTAAATAATAAGCCCAAAATTATATCATGCAATTACACGTCTCTTATAGAAAACAAACAACTTTTGTCTCTTAATGGCGGGTGGGACAGTAACATTTTCAAATTACATGAATTCCGGATAATTCTTGGGATATGGGAATATAGCATTAGGTTGGCTTTCTCCGGATAGTATACGTAAATCAGTAATTATAGTCAAGTGCTCATTCCCTCCCAAAAACAGAAAAAAGAGCACAAAATGCAGCGGGTAAAACGACTCTTTTAAGTGTCTGCACATAAAGCGGCAAAGGGCCGGATTTTTCCGATCAGAAAAAAATTAATTAGCAGTGTGCGGTCTTAAAGAGAGGAACATATCAGATTTCAGTCGAGCGCGTTCAAAAGGGCCCAAAGGCTACCGCGTAGGGTCAAAACCCTTTTAAATCGGACCCTTTGTAAACCTCTTATTAGTTTTTGTCGGCGAATCGCACAAAAGAGACGCACAATGAGCGCGGTATTGAATTATATAATGGTAAATACTTTTGCTTTTTATACGGGACGCTCTTGAAGCACCACCGAAACTTTTTTTAATTTTGCGGGAGCCGCTCCGATCCGCTACGCCAGCCCTTTTGCAATATGAAGCTTGGTCTCGTATGCGGTTTAATATTTCTTTTCATGACTACTGCAGATGCACCTTCTAGATGCGTTCGTCCTTATTGCATCTTTAGTGTATTCGGAGAAGCTCTGAGTTACGAAATCCTGAAAGAGGGCATAGCAGGTTCACTAAAACTTGGATGGCTTTTTTATTGAAAATCGTCGTCGATATTTTCTACTGCTTGGGTTATGAGCATAATCTGGATAACCCAAAATGTTTATGAAATCCTTAATACCAAAGCTTCAATGGCTTGTAAAGAACAACCAGCCTGTGTATCTCATATGGTTTATTTTGTGTTTGGCAAGGTGTCTGAATGTTATACAATAGCTGAAACTCTCGTACTAATACGAGGGACGTCTTTTAAGTTTTGCATATAGAAATATATATAGTAGGCCGCGCGGATCGAACGTCAGTACTGAATCTTAACCTCACTCTTTAGTAAACTTAAATTCAAAGTTTCACAACAATACCGTGTTCTCACTACAGTGAATTTTTAAGTGTCACCAAGTCATTAGAAAAATGGAACTGTACCGAGAACATTTTCGCGCCATAATTTATTACAACTTTCAGAGACAATTATCGCAACAAGAATGCCTTGCTGAGTTACTGTCTGTTTTCGGCAACGAAGCGCCACACCAGTCGACAATTTCCCGTTGGTATGGAGGATTCAAACGTGGACGGGTGAGTCTTAGCGACGATCCCATGGTGGGTGCACCAAAAACGGCAGTCAACCAGGAAAACGTCGATGCTGTGCGCAAACTCATAATTGAAGATAGGCATGTGACATATCGAGAGATTGAGGCGTCCTTGAAGATCTCAAGGACCTCAAGTCAAAAAATTTTACATGAATAATTAGGAGTAAGAAAGTTAATTTCTCGTTGGATATCCCACCTGTTGACTGAAGAGCAGAAAGCATCCAGGGTTAATTGGTGTCAAAAAACGCTTGACCGTTTCAATTCCGGAAACTCAAAAAATGTGTACAGCATTGTTAGTGGTGATGAATCGTGGATTTACTGTTATGAATCAGAAAATAAGCGACAGTCTGCTGTTTGGGTGTTCCAAGGTGGAGAAAAGCCAACAAAAGTCATCCGTTCTCAAAGTGTTTCGAAAAAGATGGCCGCGACATTTGGGTCAAAAGCGGGTCATATTGCAACAATTCCTCGTAATGAGCAAAGAACTGTTACTGCGGATTGGTATACCACCATTTGTTTGCCAAAAGTCATCACCGAGCTTCGAAAAATCAACCCCGAAAGAAGAATCATCCTCCACCAAGACAATGCAAGCTCGCACACAGTTCAAAAAACAAGGCAGTATTTAACGGAAGAAAACGTGGAATTATTGGACCATCTTCCATATTATGATCCCGATCTAAGTCCTAAGGATTTGTTTATTTCCCTAAAATTAAAAACAGACTGCGTAGTCAAAGGTTCCAGTCACCAGAAGAAGTGGAATAAGTGCTTCGAAAATTGGTTCGAGTGCATGCAGATGTGTATTAATCTCCGTGGAGAATACTTCTAAAAACAATAAAGTCATTTAAAACTACCTACCGTGTTGTTTTATTTCCATATGCAAAACTTTAAAGACATCCCTCGTATAGACGGGCCAGGGATTACCAGACAGACAGACTGATGACAGACCGACGAAAATGAGTGACATGACATTCAAAAAGCATTATACCTCGCTTACGGAGTTTTTCGCGACTGCAACACATCCACCCACTTTATAGCGGAACATCCTGTACGCTCTTGCTCGCGATGGCACTAACAGCAAACAAGCCTTTCTTTCGTCGTATGGCCATCCTAATGACACACTCAGCTAATCCGCTTTGGAAGTAGGTCTGCCGCATAATGGGAGCACTTACAACGTGGACCGATGCCAGGAGGTTTTGCCATGGCGATGGCACCGATGGCGTACATTACCCGACCACGATCAAATTCAATTTCGGACAAAGCATGGCGTTGCAACATGAAGCTTTCTGGTGATGGCGGCTGGAGCAAATATTGGAGTTACCTTTCTAGCGGACACTTCCTTAAATTGATGTCATATGTTGCGCCCGTTCTCATATACGCTAACCTCATTTCAGGTTGCTCAGTTTATTTTGATGGTCTTTTTGCGAAAAGTCAGTTTAAATGATTTGAGGTTTCGGAAGGAATCGGATTCTTTTCGAATGTTTGCTACTGCGACAAGAACTAAGAATACTGTTGAAACACTGTGGTGTATATAAAAAACGATTGAGATCCGGATGATTACAAACTTCATAGATTTTGATTTGTTTTAGTCGCCGTTCTTGGCGGGTCAAAGTAATACTACCAGTATCCCTCTATTTATCTCCCTCATACAGGGTATCCAATAAGTACCACGACAAACTTGAGGAGGAGATAAGCTTTGGACTGACGCACAGTGTGGTGCCCAATGGACAAAATTACTCAAAAACATAATTTTTGACATTAGAATTCTGTTGCTTTTATTATACCATTGGATAGATAAATAGTCACTGCAACACGTAAGTATAGTACTTTAATCAAGTTGGCTGCGATTTACCTATTTTAGCAACTTTAAAGTTAGACATGTCGAGACCTGTCAAGAAGGCGAAAAATCTCCCTGTTTTATTGTTCGGGAAAGATATAAATTTTGTGTCGACATATTTAAATATTTTAACTTTTCCAATATGGCTGGTAATGAGGCTGGTAAGTAGATTATATTGATGTATAGATTTATTTAAAATATAATTATGATTAGATAATTTTTTAAGTTAAAGTGACTATTACCGAGTTTTTTAATTTTTTTAAACTTGTGACTTTGTTTAGAGTTTTACAAAAATCACCTCCCATCACAATAAAAAAAAATTTATTTATTGTTTATCTGTCCATAGTAAGTTTTGATAAAAAGTTTAAATCACGTCATGCCATGTCTAAGGGAGATATAATATATAATAGGACATGGTGCTATTGTCAGAAATAGAGATTTGATTGATGTGTGGATAGAAGCACCGAGAGGAAATAGAAAACAGGTGGTTTATGAAAAGATATTATCTCTTATTGATATAACAGATGAACCTTCCAAACATCTTAAAAGTAATATTATGAAATGCAGCCAGTTGTTTGGGTTGAAAATGGCAAATAAATGGCAGAAAGTAGGACAATCTCGGAATCGACTTTTACAAAATCAGGTATATTGGTTAGACAAGATTATATATAGAATAAATAATGATTCTGAAGAAAACACATCTTCGGATGAGGAACAAGAACCTCCTTGTCGCTCAGTTGGAAGGCCACGGGTGTAATTTGAAGAGGCATCGAAGAAAACAAAACGAAGACGTGTAGCCGAACTAACCACAGACAGATCTGCAAATGAACTTCAATTTGCTGTAAATGTCGTTTCTTGAAGCAATCACAGTGAGGCCTCGCCACAAATTTTTAGTTTTAGTACAGCTGAAGCTTTAGCCCTTATGGTAGATTTGGATATATCCGTAAGAAAGTATTTGCTACTTAGGTCTGTTATTACTGGTAAGGCCCAGAACTGCCTTCCTAGTTATAAAGAATTACAGAAAACAAAAAATGCTATCCTCCCTTCACAATTTATTACTGAAATTTCTGCAGAAGTTGATTTGCAAGAACTTCTACAGAAAACAGCTGAAAGTATCCTTGAAATAATATATTTTGAAGAGAGAGATTGCCGGATTAAAGTGATATGCAAGTGGGGATTTGATGGCAGTTCTGGGCATAGCCAATATAAGCAGAAATTTTCTGATTTAGAAAACACCGACGAATTTCTGTTTCTTGTAGCAATGACGCCACTCAGATTGATTGATATGGAAACGAATAAGGTATTGTGGAAAAATGAGAGCCCTTCATCTACTTTATATTTTAGGCCGATCAAGTTTTTATTTAAAAAGGAAAATGCTGATTTAGTGCGGAATACGGAAAAGGAAATAATAACAAAAATTGAAAATTTGATTCCTATTGAGATTAAAACAAAAGAAGGGCACTCTTATATAATTGAAATTGATATGATGTTAACAATGTTGGACGGCAGTGTTGGAAACGTTCTATCAGAGACAAATTCAACTATGAAGTGCATCATTTGCGGAGCCACACCCAAGGACATGAACACGTTAGCAGGGATTAACCGTCCTCCTAACGTAGACAATTACCGGTTTGGTTTGTCAAATTTACACTGCTGGATTCGTTTTTTTTTGAATGCTTACTCCATATTGGATACCGCCTGCCAATTAAATATTTTCAGGTTTGTGGGCCTGAAAACAAAGCTATAGTCGAAGCAAACAAAAAACGAATCCAAGCAGAGTTCAGAGCCAAGCTGTCTCTAATAGTTGACAAACCAAAACCCGGGTATGGCTCCTCGAATGATGGCAATACGACCAGAATTTTTTTCCACAATCCACAAACAAGTTCAGATATCACAGGGGTTGACAGGGAATTAATCGAGAAATTTGCGATCATCTTAGGAGTGTCAGCTAGTGGTTGCGCTATTGTGGAAAAGTTTGCGTCATTGCTGGAAGAAGCAAGAAATTTGTATATCCACCTTTATAAGTGGTACAACATGCCAAACACGGTACATTAGGTCCTTGTTCATGGGTGTGAGATAATTGATGCATTTTGTTTGCCCATTGGAGAACTGTCGGAGGATGCGCTTGAGGCTCGCCATAAAGAGGTTAGGAAACATCGATTATCTCACCCCAGAAAATGTTCAAGAACAGATACGAATAAGGATCTCATGCGTGTTCTTTTACTTACTTCTGATCCTTTTATATCCTCAAAAAATATAAGAAATGCAACGAGGCAGTTCAGAACTATTTAAAAAAGCAAGAAAATGATGATTTAGGTATTGACTCAGGTACAATAACGAATGACACAGCACCGAGCAAGAAATCCTATTCCGATTAGAATGGGTATATTTGGTGTTATTTTTTTAATATAGTTTATATTATTATTTCATACATTACCTACTAAGTAATTGTTATTTTGTTAAATATATTTTTTTAAATAAAAACCTAAATATCAATTTCAAATTATACAGATGCATTTTTTATTTGAATTATGCTTATTATTTTTTCAAATAGATAGACAAATTTAATAAGTCATATTCATTCGGTAAAGATCTTGAAAAATAAAAGCGTGACTTTTATGTCTCTATTAATAATGCTATAATAATATCCTACCTTATCCCAATTTATTCGAGATCATCCACTTAATATTTTGACTTTTACAAAAAAAAAAACGATTTATACGAAATGCATCCCGCCTGCTCCCCCACCCCTTCTTATTATTTTAAATAATTCTTGTCATACTTTAGAAAGCTACTTAAATAACTAATGGCCCTGCGTTTACAGAATTCAAATAGGACCACTAGTTTTTAAGATATCGAATTTTGTCCCTGATCCCTGTAAAGGAACACACTGTGTGATGTCCCAAATAACAAAAACTTACCCACATGAAAGTGTCACCGTTTTTGAGATATTGAATTTTTTCTTAAATTTAAAAAAAAAACGAACCCTTTCATCTGTGGTTTTTAGCTGCATGTACAAATGAGGTTATACTTTATCATATATAAATGCAATGTAGTTAAAAGATATTATGGAACCATGATCAAATAAGGACTATTTTGGAATTTGTACCCTTCTGATGTTTTTTCCTCAACTTTGACCATCTGAGGTGAAACAAAAATATATTGGGCTATAACAGCATCATATTGAATAAGAAGATTGCTCATTGAATTCATATTCCAGCAAAGCACCACACGTGCTATTTGGAATAGAAAAAAGTGACAGCTGCTTTTGTTAGTGACTGACACACACTACAATGCAGTTATTGAATTTAAATTCAAGATGCATTGGTTACCGATCAGTGACATGCTAAATAGTACAAAGCGACATTATTATTACCTGCTGCTGATATGATTTTATGAAATTTACTAAAATTCTGACTCGAGTCAGAATATATCCTTTTTTTATTGTAATTGACTATACTCCGAATTCCATTAGGTATCATAAAATAATATCAGGAGCAGTTAGCAATATCGTTGTACTATTTAGCATGTCATTCGTCGGTAACTTAAATTTAAATCCAATAATTACATTGTAGCGTGTGTATCAGACACTTACAAATATCACTTTTTTTGCATTCCAAATAGTACGTTCTGAAATCTGTATTCAATGAGCAATCTTTTATTCAATAAATGCAGTTATAGCCCAGTACATTTTTGTTTCACCACAGATGGTCAAAGATGAGGAAACAATATCAGAAAGTTACAAATCTCAAAATAGTCCTTATTTTATCATGGTTCCTTAAAATCTTTTCACTACATTGCATTTGTATATCATAAAGCAACTATCTAGAAGTATTTTACAGAACAAATCAACAAAGTGTAACCTTATTTGTAGATGCAGCTGAAGACCACAGCTGAAAAAGTTCGTTTATTTTTTTAAATTTAAGAAAAAATTTAATATCTCAAAAACGGTGAGACTTTACATAGGTAAGTTTTTGTTATTTGGGAGGTCAGTACAAAGCCTACCTTCTCCTTAAGTTTGTCGTGGTACTTATTTGCACACTTGCAACCTACCCTTTTTCTAATCGTCATTGTCTGTCAGCTCTTGGTTAAAGTCTTTTAAGTCAGTAGGTCTGTCAGGTCTGGTTGCCCAGATACCAAACAAAACCCTTGTTCGTGAATGTTTGTTCGGTAAGCTCAAGGACATACCTTTTTTAGTTGATTGTCTCCGTCTCAAAAACTTTTTCGCTACGTATGAGTGCCCTTCGATCATATTTGTCAGAGTGACAACCTGCTTGACACTGGCGTACAGCTTAAGTTGTCCTTTCGTCAATCTGCAATATAAAATTGTACATAAAATATGAAGAGAGTAGCAAATCCGTTGAAGATTAGTCTGCGCAGTGCTCAGCGAACAAAAACAGAAAATAAGAAAGGTTTGCCCATAGTAACACCTGGGAACACTGACAAAATAAAAAAAATGCAAGACCGATGATGTAAGTGATGCCGCTAAAACAGAAGTCAGGAATACTTTCTACGATATGAGAAGTAAAGGACGACATACTAGTATCCTGACTTCTGTGCTCAAGATCTGCCCATGGTACGGAGACTCGATTTGTTCACTTATTTCGTATGGCGTTGATGACGTAACCGCCATGAACGGTGACTACAACTATAGATCAGTTCGTCTTTGATGGAAGCAGTCAACGTTTTGAGTTACTTAGACATCCTGTTAAAGATAAAATGTAAAGTATACGTGCTTTAATGGCCTTATGTGGTAGATATAAATGTTTTCAGTAAGGTAATACGCTTATATAACTACATACATTTTGTTCTGGGCATTTACGCTATAGCTAAACATTGAAACCTAACACACCACTGCCAAAAAGGTGCATAGATTGTCATACCTCTATACACTTTTTGTCTGGACTCTATACACTTCATACGATAACGTCAATAACAGAACAACAAATTTCGCCCCAAAGTAGGATTTACATGTTTTCTATTAGCATTTTAAGGCACCACAAAGTATATTTCAACAGTTTTTTATATTTTTCTCTTAGAAGTACAAATTCGATATAATTCGCATCGAGCCAGAGCTTTTTCCTTCCTTCTCACCCAAAGCTCAGCTGAGTCAGAAATACCCTATTCCACGAGTATCAATCACGCTTTGACATCTATTGAGGTGAACAGCTGTTCAGCAAGTGTCATTTTAGTCGGCCACGTTGGCAATAATGAATGGGGTATAAAATCTAGTACATTTTTTTTGTGGGGTTATGTTTGTAGTATGCAAATGAACTTTGCTAAATAAAAAGCTGTTAGAATGAAAAAAATGAATCTGTAACGTACAAAAACCAAAATAATATACGGCTCTGTGCCGATATGGGGAATTTTGACATATTACTAGATAATCAGCAGTCATTCCATCGTGATGGATACTCGTGAAATAAGGTATATGTCCTCACTTGCAGCTTTTAGGTTAAGTATATTGCAACTGCAAAACGAACTCAATTATAGTCGGGCGAAATTCGAATGTTTCACGTAAGTCTACAATACGCTTATCCCAGTTTTAGAAAAAAATGTTAATGCGGAGACCTGCTTATGTTTCTTCAGTTTAGATTAGGCTTTGGTCAGTTTTGATGCTTTGATAACAATTCTCGTAATAACTATGATAGAATTAAAAAAAAGACTATTTCGCAACATAATTGCAACAGTAGCCAAACATGTAGACATCTGTGATGAGGCAAGACAAATGGAAAGATGCCGGTTGAAAAAGGATAAACGGTTATGAGAAGCAATGAGGGTTATACACATCAAAGGCATCGCTGTGAGGATGCGAGACATCGAGGTATATTCGAGAAACTCCCTATATGTTTGCTTAGTAAGCCATTGTTGATCCACTTTGTAAATACTTTGTATTCCGGTTAGTAAAACCAGTGGCGAAGCGTCCATGTAACTATTGTTACCATTGGTAACAGTTAAAAATATTAAAAACAAATATTTTATTACTAAGTACTGTGAAATAATTTCATTTATTTGTTTACCAACAGCCATATGTAATAATAATTCAGTAAATAGCAAATTAGACCCACGAAAATAATGCGATCAACTACTTGAAAAGTCATTGTCCTTGTATAATTTTTAAGAAGAAATGAAGATCATTGAAGATATAAAACCAAAATCTACTTTAGATAATTTTAAAAAGGAATAAAAAACATAGTTTGATATTTTAAATTAAGTTGGTATATGGAAACTCTTGGTTATGTGGTTGCAAAAAAACAGATTGTATTGTTGGCGATGTCTTCTGTTTTATACAGAAAAAAATGGGTGGACCAGCAGCGGATCAACGATTTAAATAGTTTTAGGGTTCTAAAGAGGAGACATGAAATTTCTCCGTTACATGGGAGATGTGTAGCCAATTTAGTTCAGTTTGGCAAAACAAGAATCGAAAGTTGTCTTTTTAGGCAGCACACTTATAGATACCGTATGTTTTTTGGCAAAACTGGAATTACCGTTCATTTTGAAGGGGATGACTCTGACAATAAAGGAAATTACAGGGAATTGTTAACATTCATTGCCATAAAAGATCAAAAATTTTCCGAACATCTAGAAACGTCGACTGTTTTTTCGGACGGCTTGGATTAGTCATAGCATAAGACGATGAGGTATATCAAGTGCCCCAGACGCTCAGTCCATCAATGTTTACCTTAATTTAAAAATAGTTTAAATAAAATACCTAAAATAAGCAAAAACTTATATTTGGGAGGTTCAAAATAAACTGTTTTTGGTAACAGCTTAGGAAAAGTCACGCGTCATCACTGAGTAAGACCATTGCGCATTGGTACGCCAGACTTTTCGCCTACCTCCGCACTTGAAGTTTTCTTTTTAAATCAATCTGAAATGTTAGCACACCAATAAGGGACAATGGACACATTATTTTATTACTACCATCATTATTTTATTTTCCTCTAATGCATAATCAATTTATTGTCTAATATTCGGTAAATGCAAAACATGCCAATTTCCAGATGCGTGGAGAACTGCAAGAGTGTGCCCCGTTTTCAAATCTGGGTATCATTCTCATATAGTTAACTATAAAACTGTTTTGATTTTATGTAACTGTGCTAAGATTCTGGAAATAGTCACTCGCAATCGAATATATTCCGTACGTGTTCTCATTCCACCCTGTCAACATCGCTGTGTTTCAAAAAGATCAGCGACAACAAATCTGATGGTATTTACACAATATGTATCAGATTGTATTGATAAACGTGGCCAAGTAGACGTTTTATATACCGATATTGCCAAAGCCTTTGACAGGTTGGATCATCCAGTTCATATCAATAAAATCGGAAATTATGGCTTAGATCGTTCGGCGTTGCTGTTTCTTTTTGAGTCATATATATCTATCTTCGTTTGATGCAGTGGTTACAACTCTTATGAATATGCTTGCACAATGGGGTACCGCAGGGATAAAATCTTGGCCCATTGCTTCTTACATTTATATATTTATAAATGCGAAACTCTCAAATGTAACAAACCTCTTTATGCTGACGATTTGGAAATTTTCCTATCTATTAAAGGTACGGAGAACTGTAATACCTTTCAGATGTAATTGGATAATATTCACACTTGGTGTCATTTAAATATAAGAAGTGTAACGTAGTAAGCTTCACCAGAAGGAAAAGTCCGTTTGCCTTCAACTATGCTATAGGCGATGAGGTACTCCCTCGTTGTCAGAAGACTGAAGATCTGGGAGTTGTTTTTGACTCAACTTTGCCTTCTGTTGAGCATATCTCAATAATGGTTAATGCCGCATTGAATGTATATGGATTCATAGTGAGAAACTGTCGGCAGTTTACAATATTAAGGCTCTTACAATATTGTATTTGACTTTCGTCCATTCAAAATTAGAATATGCGTCAATTATTTAGTATCCCCATTACTGAAAACATAAAATGACAAATCGAGAAACCGCAACGACGCTATTTGGAACTGCCCTCTTACAAAGCTGACGGTAAATAACCTCCTAGCAATATATTGATGAGCAACAACTGCTAGATTTGAGTTATAAAGTCTAAATCTAGGACATGAATGTAATTTTCAATTTTTTGTAAGCTCTTAAATAATAACTTAGGCACCAGCCTAATTTTATCTAGTATTAACTTCTTTGTTCCATGTTTGAGAACTAGAAATACCAAAACCGTCCATTGTGACAGAATTATTAACTATCTGTGAAAAGCTCAATTGAATGTCTGCTGTTTGTGTTACTAATTTTGACAGGATATCAAAAATACTGAATTGTGATCGTTTGTACTTGAACCGAGCAGTCACGCAAATGGGTCATCCTTTTCTTAGTATGTCTAGCAACAAACATCTATTATACTCGTATGGTTATGTCTGTTTTATACTTTTTTCTAGAGGTCAAGCCACGCCCTTTTTTATAAATAAGAGGAAATGGTGGTGTGATTCCTCTTTCCTTGTTTTAAATTAATTTATGAATAAATTACTATAAATGAGATTTAAGGATCAGTCAAAGCAACACAGCTGTCAAGTGGCGTGCAAATTTAGGCACTAGCTCAATAAAGCGGAGAGTAGGGGGTGTCTTAAGGGCGCCAGTGACTCAAGACGGATTAAGCTACAAATCCCCGCGTTTTTAGTCGGAACTTGTTTTGCTTGACCACCACACAAAGAAAAGAATCTAATACTAAAGATGAAACCTACTTAACTATACACAGAGAGCCAAATAAAACAAGATATCTAACAACAAATCACACCCAGTTTAAATGGTTTTATTTTAATAAAGTTTTGTATAAGTACTTAATGAAGCATAATAAGTAAATGATACAAATTTCAAAATGATTGCACTGCTTTAAAGCCCTTTGACCTTTAATAATGTGTGGATGCACCCTGATGTGCTACGCATTCTCCAACGCGCCTAGGCGTGCTTCTGATCAGGTGGTCAATGTCCTCCTGTGGTATCTCATTCCAGGCAACCACCAACTCCTCTCGAAGTGCTTCTAGAGTCTGAGGAGGACGTTGCAAATTGAGCAATCTCCTACCCATCAAATCATACACGTGCTCAATTGGGGATAAGTCGGGAGATCTTGGTGGCCACGGTAACAATGTGACATCATTATGTTGAAAGAAGTCTATTGTGACTCTTGCAACATGTGGTCGGGCATTATCTTGTTGGAAAGTTGGATCTGCCAGGGTGTCAAGATAGGGTAAAAGATGGGGTTCTAGAACTTCGTGGATATAACGCTGCGCGTTCATGTTACCTCTGATGAAGATTAAAGGTGACCTGGAACCATAACCTATAGCACCCCAAACCATAACTCCAACAGTGTGATGAACATGTCTTTCAACAAAAAACTGTGGATTCCTCCTTTCACCACGTCGCCTTCTAACCCTGGCACGACCATCGTGCATGCCTAAACAAAATCGAGACTCGTCACTAAAGACAATACTGTTCCATTCCTGATCCCAGAGTGACCGTTGTCTGCACCACTCAAGGCGATTACGTCGGTGTTCTCGAGTTAAAGGGAGGACCCAGTGTGGCCGGTATTAAAACAAGCCAAAACTTCTCATTCGTCGGTAAACACTTCGCATGCCAATAGGTCTTCCGTGTTCTGCAAACCATTCATTTGCAATGGACCTGGTAGTGGAGAAACGGTCCCTTAATACTTAAAATAACGATTTTTACCGACAACTGATACTGAGCGATGAAGCCGACTTCGATATGAACGGATTTGTTAATGAGCAGAATTGTCGTACCCGGGCATTAGAGAACCCTCGTTTCATCGATCAACGCGAACTATATCCTCGTTGAGTCACAGTTTGGTGTGGTGTTTGATATGGATGTATCACTGGACCTTACTCCTTTGAAGACGCAGGTAATTCCCTTACTGTCAGTGGCGAGTGTTACCGTGATATGGTGAAAAGATTCCTGGATAGTCAAATCCAACAATTTAACCTGCAAAACATGTGGTTCCATCAGGACGGAACAACTTGTCACACAGCGAGGAAAACAATGAATCTTTTGCAAACAATATTTCCGGGACGTTCAATTTCGCGATTTGGTGATGTCAACTGGCCACCAAGTTCACCGGATTTAACGGCTCCTGATTTTTGGAAAATATGGTTTATGTCAACAAACTGAATACTGTAGAGCTGCTGAAGACCAATGTTACGGAAGCGATTGAAAATATTTCTCACGGAACCTACTAAAAGGTGATGGAAAATGTAATCAAGAGGACTCAGGTTTGCGCGGCTTGTAAGGACGGACATCTGTCTAATATTATTTTTCATACATAATTTCTAAGCTTCAGTAAAATATTAAGATGAAAAAAATGGACGTGTTATAATTCATTTCACAAATATTCAAGATACAAACCAGTCAGTTACATATCAGCCACCTTGTATTACCAGAGGAAAGTGCCTAAGGATCTACTTCATTATTGGTTGAAAAGTTATAAAAATTAGATAAAATTGTTTTAAAACCGTACAACGCTTACTTTGTCATGTTGGGCTTCACTAATTTTGCATAAATTGTAGACGAAAATTAAGATTAAAAAAAGTAGCTTCCAAAAACTTACCTAAATCGTAAAGCCGTATACTACATTTAAGCAATAAAAAATCAGTATTTCAATGTTTCTCGGAAACTGTTAATTTGCGATGCAGAAAATCTCGCATAAAAACTTTATTTTCAATGTCCAGTAAGATAAAACAAGAGTTTCCGTTCCTAAAAATGGACATTTTGTAGTTTTGTGAAACCTAATTTTGACAGCACAATAATAAGCATAAATTTAAACCAAATTAATAATTAGGTGAAAAAGTAAATTGATGAAGTTTGACGTCATGTCAAGCATTTGGATGTCACGTGCCAAAATCACGTAACCTTACTTTATACTATTTTGATCACTTATGAGTAATTTGAATTTCTCTTTATTAATAGTAGAGTACCGATTTCTAGACCAAGGCCCTTGTTCATGATTTTCTTTTGTCAAATTACATAGTTTATTGATTTTAGAATTTCACACTTATTACATCTGTCATTCTCAGCGACTCAATATTGTAGTGAAATCTCTCTTCTATCTGAGAAATTTCCTCATAAAATATTGTTGGTACCTCGTAGACAGATTTGTTTCTCTCTATAGTCTGCCCAGTGGCAACCAGCGCGCCACCTTGTGACTTTACACATACTAGCAGTATAGGGACATTTGGTTCTATCAAGATACCTACTTCAAGGCCATTCATTTTAACCTTCTTTTATTGTTTACTTTCCTATCAAGATACCTTCTGTTAAAATTTGATTTACTATCAAGTTACCTTCTTTTGAAATGTGATTTACTGTCAAGATACCTTCTTTAATTGCGTACCGACGCGTCCAGCGCCATTTTTACTTGTGCTTTTCCGCTGTGATTTTGGTTGTGTTCGGGTGTTTCTTCGTTAACTTCCAGATTTTTTGATATTAACGCCCCAAGCACCAGTTTATGGAGTACTACCCTTTTATCTTGTACCTTACGTTTAGTTGTGTCCATTTTGTAATGGGATTTTAACATCCAGCGGTAAGTTCTCTTTTTGTATACCGTCCTTTAATGCCTGTCCTGAAGAAGTTTGTTGAATATTTGATTCCTTTTAGTGGACAGCCATTGTGGAGAACCACCATTTACACTCCTCCAGCTTTATTTTGTAGCTGCCTTGTAGCTGTTTCGCAGCCGATTTTGTTGGAAGCCATCTCTTGCCCTTTATAAAAACCCTGATGAACAGGTAACATATCATTTTAATTGGGTATGTTATCGATATTGATATATTGATTGTTGCTGACTGAAATTCTTAGAGTACTCTTGATTTTGTTTGGCATTTTACGTATTAAAATATAGGGTAGTGCCTAAATGTCACTGTCTTTTGCGCTTATTAGATTATATTAATCATGCTTTTGAACTTTGAGCTGCCATAACTTATTGTAGAACAAGGGATAACTTTCTGAGGGTATATCACTTTGGTAAATTCTTATCTTTTCTTGCCCTTGCAGAAAGAAAAGTAGGTTTCTTGTAAAAGAGAATGTACTTGACTTTTTCTTCAAGTTTTGAGTCTTTTAAATGTGTAGTTCTGTCTCAGACATAGAGTAGAGAGTAGATTTTTAGACAATCTTTTTCTCTCTCTTTTTATACTGTAAATTTTGAGAACGAGGCAAGCAGCCCCTACCTTGTGACATTCCTTCCGTCACTGCTCACTACTGGCCACTGATTTTTGACCTGAGTTTTTGAGAGCTGAGAACATCACAGCTACGCCTAGAGCTGTAACTGGAAGAAAACCATTATCAGATAAGACCGCTAACCAGATAAGTTTAGGTTTAGGCATTGAAATATTTGTAAGACCTATATTTGTACGAATACCATGGTAAACGTTTTGCAGGGTCAGTTATTACAGTCTATTAATTTTATTGTCAGGTAGTTTTTAATCTCTTTTCTTTTAATTTGCATTCCAGTGGTGGAGCATATGTGCTGCTTGTTTTTATAATATACTAAGTAACATATAAATCCGAACATCCAGTTTAAATGGTTTTATTTTAATAAAAGTTGGTGAATGTATTTATCTTACTGTAAATAACAAGTGAAAAAATGTTCAGCCTTATCAGTTGGACATTCCGGTTTTTATACTGCTTTTTTTTAATTCACTAACGCTCTAAAAATGAATATTTCAGCCGCAGTAAAGAATCAACGTTGGCGGATTTTGGTTCTTGACATCCTTTACGATCGGTTACGATGCCTAGAGTACGGAGACCTGTACGATTTCGTCAACTTAGTGAGTTTGATAGGGGCCGTATAGTGGGACTTCGGGAAGCTGGACTTTCTTTTCGGGCCATTGTAGTTAGAGTGCAAAGAAGTGTAGACACTGTGGTTAGGTGTTGTCAGGCATGGCTTCGAGAAGGCCGTACGCAAAGAGCAAGGGGCACTGGACGCCGCCGTAGAACAACAGACCGTGAAGATCGCCGCCTAAGATTATTGGCCTTAAGCTGCAATATTGCATGACTGTATTATCGGCAACTTTCATGGTCACTAGGCTGTAGTTCTTGGGTTAACTGAATTTTATATGGCCGCAAATGCAAGTCTTGTTTTAATTTGTGTATAATGAAGTGCGACGAATACCCAGTTCTTGAGAACGATGTCTGGAAGACGTCTCAGGGCGGTCCACTGCACCTTCACGAGCTTTCTCCATATTTTCCGGAGTACGAACAGTTCGAACACGGCCCGACCTTGGCAAGTCTTTAACTTCACCTGTTTGTTCAAAGTTCCGCAGCAACTGACAAATGGCGTTGAGACTGGGCGCATTATTTCGACCGAAATCTTGTCGTAGCTTCCGAATCGTTGCAACAATCGACTCATCATTTAAGTGAAACGTTTTAGCAATACGGACGTGTTGTGGGATCGCGTAGAGCTCAACGATGAATTGGATACATGTGCTTTAGACAACTACTACGGCGCCAGCCACTGAAATGCGTGTATCAAAAATGCCAAGCAATTTTTTAATCAGTCAGTTATATATTGGCCACCCTGTAGTACAGAGTTAGGGTACAACTGTGATGCTGTCGGAAGACACTCTCATAAAATTTATCCAGTCCTTGAACGTTCTGGTATCCCACGACCTGACCTCACACGACTCCCAATTTCTCACCGACCTTGCCCGAAGGTGTAAGCTCAACTCCACGATAAGACCCGTGAATACCCCCAAATCCCTTTCTGATGCAAATTAGATATATGTATTGAATACTGGGTCACTAACGAAATGGATGGCATTTAAAGGCGAACACTTGTAATTCCAGGCACGTATCCAAACAGATGACCGGTAATGAGTAGCTGGAAACATAAACAGTGGAGTTAAAGTGGATGTGCCAGAAGTTCGTGGTGAAATTAATAAGGCGAAAGTCTAGCCTGCACACGTAGGGAGTTTTACTGGGATGTTTACTTAGTTTGGCTGTCTTCAAGGTAAACATTTCAAAATGGTAGAGTGAAGGTGAGCTTCGTGAGCAGGGACTCCATCCTGTTTACCGATCCTTTTCATATAGAAGTCACAGATTGTTGTCTGATAGACATACTTCAATAACCTCAGATTTTACATGTTTGTTAAAATTGTAATATAAGACGACTGTAAATTAAGTGATAAATTTTTTAATCAAATATAATTTTCAATTGTATATTATCACCCTCAAGATAACTTCCATCTGAAGCCACAGAGCGCTGGAGACGGTTCTTCCACTCCTAGTAGCAGTGTTGAAACTCCGATACTGGAGTAGCCTTCATCTGGTCGGTTACAGAGGCTTGAATGTTTTCGACTGTTCCAAAATGAGATCCCCTGAGGTGGTTCTTCAACTTTGGAAAAAGAACAAAGTCACAACGACTCAAATCAGGCGAACGAGATGTGCCAAATGAATGTTTTTTTTTGTTCTTGATTTGATGAACGGTGGTTGTGAGTCAAATTTCTTTTCCCCGATCATTCTAACTGTCAACCGAATGCACAAGATCCCAGATTGTGTCGATATTTTCATCGGTTCTTGGAGATGAAAGCCTTCCGCTTCGTGGTTCATCTTCATCCGACTCTATTCCTTCTGAAAATGCCTTAAACCACCGAAAAACCTGCGCTCTTTACAAAACACTATCTCCGTAGGCCTCTGGCAAAGTTTTCCGTTGCAGTGCGCCCAAGTCTGGAGCAAGATTGATAGCACGCCGTTGCTCTAAATTGATGTCAATCATCTTTAGAACACGATAAAGAAAACTGCTTCACAAAAAAATACGCAACGGACAACCGAATGACTCGAACGAGTTCAAACTTGTACTGAATGCGGATCACACGTTCTACTGTCTCCCCTCCAAGCCAGGCGCCTCCAGTGTTGCCAATTTATAGACCACGTATAGCTACTCCGGATGCTTTCTGCTTGATGAATAGTCGTTTTTTATATAGTGCGCCAACTTTCTCAGCGTCTATTACGAGTACAAGGTACCATTTTGGGTTTAACGTTTTATGCAACAATGTTTGCGTTCGAATTGTTTATAAGGTTGTTTCAAAAACTACAGCATCAACATTTTCCGAAATCATTAAGCAAACATAATTTTTTATATTACATGAATATTTAATCTGATAATGGATGAAATCATAAAGATAGTTAAGAAAAAAACAGGATATAGAATGGGAGAAAAGGAAATGCAGATAATATACTATGCCGACGACGCCATAATAATAGCCGAAAATGAAGATGACCTACAAAGATTAATTAAAGAATTCGAAGATACGGTGCTCATATACAACATGGTGATTTCAACAGAGAAAACTGAATCGATAGTGGTATCAGCAGAACCGAGACGATGTAAACTGGTCGTAAATAACAAAATAATAAAACAAGTGATGGAAACGGAATACTTGGGGGAATCAAACTGTCAAGCTATGGAAAAGTGGAAGAAGAAGTACAAAAACAAGTGAACATGGCGAAGAGAGCAGCAGGATGTCTCAACAGTACAATCTGGAGAAACAAATACCTCACAACGGAAACGAAAACTAGGATATATAAATCAACAATAAGACCGATAATGACGTACACAGAGGAATTATTGGAAACAGCAGAAATGAAAGTCTTACGAAAAATAACAAACCAAACTCTAAGAGACAGAGTAAGAAGTGAGGAAATACGAGCGAGATGTGGTATATAGGAAATAAACCTGTCGTCCAAACGAAGAAAAATAGAATGGAATCAACACATAGAAAGAGTGACAGAAAATAGAACAGTACGAGTAGCAAGAGACAAATTGCCAAATGGAAGAAGATCAATGGGATGACCGAGGAAAATATGGTCAGACAACATCAATCGAGGCTAAAAACCGAAGTAAAACAGGCATGGGCCTATTAATAAAGTGGGAAGAAGAAGAAGAAGATATGAATTCTGGCAACGTCAAAGGCTTGTTTTTCTACAACTTTGTAATTGAGCTTTTAAACGATGTTCAAACGTATTTTTGGAATGCATTCCCAGGTATGTTAAAATACCTGGTTGAATTATCTACTAAGATTACAGCAAAAGGAACATAAGAGTTTTGAGAATCATAAATAGGGAGTTTTCGCATGTCACTTAATGTGCTGCGGTATTTTCTAGGCACGTTATTTTCACAGATACGTATGCTCAGTTGTGGGTTTCATGATAGCGGGCACTAATTACGTTACCGCCTTGCGTAATTTGAAAACACTTAGCGCGAGGTGGTATATGATCGTTTCGTGGATACCCGGAACAAATCGGGCGATGATCGTTATGATTTGAGGTTAAGTGCCGTTAATGGGTGATTTTTCTTAATTTGAAAGTAGAGCGGTTGGCCTGTGGTCATCATTTTTATTCATAAAGTTTGTATTATGTGAACTGCGAAAGAAGTCAACCGAACGGGGAACTTGTCTGTTGAGAATGCTGTGCAAAATCCCAGTCTCCAACTTATCGTTGTTCACTGCCCTATAGCGGCCAGATCAAGAAGTTCTTGTACATCCATTTCGTCAAAGATACCTTTACAGCCAAAGTATTGAGGTTGTAGCATTGTAGGGTACAGCTTTAAGGTCACAAATTTAAGGTTATATCCACGTTATTTCTCATGCTGTGGCGAAAAGTATCCAAAACCGATTAACGTAACGTATACGTAATGTGCCTTACCGGATAGCGTTTGCGCCTGCGTCGCTTCTCTAAGCGTTATGCGAAAACTCCGTAAAATCGCATGCAAACGCTAACGATATCCTATAACGCAATCTTCTTCTTATGAAAGTTTAGCTCTCTTTGTATTGGATTGGGCTTGGAAACCTGCAAAAAAATGGCGTCAAGTAGTTTAGATCTGTACTCCTCATGTAATTCTGTCATTAATTAGATTGTGTTCATTTTAGTTAAGAAGTATATGCTTCTAGGAGCCCAGAGGTGAGGGAAGCGAGGCCGACCCTGAAGCGTTGGAATATGGACGAGTGATGCTAGCTGGACGGGCGACTCGGTGAGTCAGTTAAACAGTCAGTAATATGTATGACTACTATAGTTGATTTACTGAAACAAAGCGGTTACGTCATATTTAGTAAATTTGAATGCCAACCTTAACCCTTAACCTATCATGTGAGCCATCTGGACACAAAGATCGGTGTGGGGTCTCACAGACCACTAACTGGGCAGATAGTAAAACAAGTAATTTTTTGGAAATAATTTATTATTGTTATGTATAAAGCAATAGGGATCCTACTACTACATGTAAATGAGGAAAAACGGTTTGTTTCTAAATTGGTTTCTGACAACAACGAATATCTGGAAAACTATGTCGTAACTTGACCAAATTAAACATGTATTCTTAAAAGCTCACAAAAAAAAACATTAGCGACCTAAGTAGGAAAATATGTGTCTGAAACATTTTTAGGAACCTAAGCTATATAAAAAAATAGAACTCAAAGGAAAATAATACTGAAATGCTCCTCTAGCAGAAACTAATCATCCGTCTTTTTTGCGCATGTATTGCATAGAGGCTTCGAGCAAGCAAATCGCCCGTCTAAACTGCACACAGAGATACTTTGTCTTGCGATGTTTTGCTGCAGGACACAGATAGCATGATTTACGTGTTGTAAGCAAAAGCTCCCCTTCATTCTCTGTTTCGTTTGTTTCCGAAAGCCTCAAAGTTCTACTAATATTGCTGCGTGTTTCACGAGGCACTCGATCATTTCCTAGTCTTCTTTCCATATTTTCTCGAACTAATTCAGCAGCCAGTTGTTTTTCAAATACTGATTTATCTTTTATCACCTCATTGTCTTTGAAAGCTTGATGTAAAATAAATGAGTTTACAATAGATACATCAAGAATACGGAAGAATATTGCAAGCGGCCATCTACGTGTTCACCGGCTTGTCGAACTTTTAGATCATTTCTCGTCGAGTGTATCTACACCGCCTTTGGTCCGGTTATAAAAAGAAATTAATTCTGGCTTTTGGGTTTCAGGGTCGGTGTAGCGCCTATTGTGCATAGAAGAAAGTAATAGTGTTGCTTTTCCTTTCTTTTCCACATAAGAAACCAAAGTCATATCTTCACGAAATCCATACCACAATGATCCTTCTTCTCTTTTCTTATTTGGTGAAAATTCTGTTGGTACTTCTCGTTTATTTTTCTTTAGTGTACCTACGTAAGTTAGTCCATTTTTCATTAGCAGGTCAACAAGTTCTATAGATCTGAACCAATTGGCAGCAGTTATATTTCTGTTACTTCCGAAAAGAGGTTTTGCAAGACGTATCACTGATTGTGTCGGCTTAGAAAATCTTCTCTCTTCTGCAAGCAACCCAAAGCTATCAGAGTCTTTACCAGTATATATGTAGGCATTGTAGAGGTAACTAGTTCTGGCACCTATAAGGCACATCGCCTTTCTCCCGTCCTTACAGGGCTTGTTGAAATGGACACGTCCTCTGAAACGAACAAGTATTTCGTCAATGGTTAGTGACTCCTCTATACCATAACAGTTTTGGCAATTTTCAATAAATTTATAAAATACTTCCGAAATTGCTGCCGCTGGGTGTTCTTTTTTACGAATCTATCTTGTAGCTGGGTCATCAAAACGCAAAGCAATCAAAAGAACTGCAAATCGATTCCGGCTCATTACTGCCCTGAATATATCTCGACCAGTTCCATCAGTAGCAAATATTGTATCGATACTTTCATAATTGGAGTTGAATACTGATCTGTATATCAGCAGGCCAAGAAAACCCTTCTCTAAGGTGACTGATACTATTTGTATCTGCGTATCCTGAGCGCATTTGCGAAAGCTTATGATTTGTCCATTCGAGAATCGGCTGTAGGATTTCCGCAGACAAAAGTAAATTCCATATGGCTATGGGACTTGCCTTGTTGCCTAAATCACGGGCTCGTCCTCTTATCACAGGAACCTTTGTCACCAAGTTGTGCTTCCTAGTTTGCGATGAAGGAACAACTTCGGTAGAGGACCATCTAAAGCGGTTTTTGCTATAGAAGTATTTATTGTCCGTCTGATGGGTGTCACTTTCTTGGTCACTATCATCGCCTGCCGAGAAGTCTGAGTCCGTGTCGTGTTCTGACGCAATATTTTCATCCTCTGCAGCACTACCTATATCACTAGCGGTGTCGTCAACTTCACTGTATCACTTGAGGACAGTTTCCTCAAAATTTTTGTCACTTAACCGAAGTCTTTTCGATGGACCGGCCATATCGCAATGTAAACAATTTTCACATAAACGCACAGGTGACGTCTGGCACACCCCTACACACCAAATAATGCCTGTGTTTCGCCTTCAAATAAAGCGTTTTTTTTTTTTTTTTTTTTTTTTTTTTTTTTTTTTTTTTTTTTTTTTTTTTTTTTTTTTTTTTTTTTTTGGTGAGGGGGGAATGCATTTACGCACCATACCATAGCCCGAGCTACGGCGTGTGTGGGACTCCAGGGTCTTGAGGAGAGCACCTAATACCCACTAAACCCTAAACCTCCGCGTGGCCCGACTCATCAGCGTCTCGGTAGGCCATGTGTTGTGCGTGACCTGCGGTCTGCTACAACGTCTCCTCATGTGTTTCAGTCTCTGGGAACGCCGGGCTGGTTCCCTTTACCTCGCACATTCTATCGATGTCGTTAAGCGATCATCGATAGAGGGTCTGCTGGTTCTCTTGAAACTCTTGTTTTCGAAAAATCAAGAGTTTCAAGTCCTCTTACGAATATGTTGTTCCTGGTTCTGGTCCTGAATGGTCCTGGTCCTGGTGGGTCCTGGTCGTGGCGGGTCCTGGTCCTGGTTGGTCCTGGTCCCGGTGGGTCCTGGTCCCGGTGGTTCCTGGTCCTCTGCATCCACGCCGTGGGGTGGGGGGGGAGCAGCCGCAAGTTCTCCTAGTCTCCTAGTCAAGGTTCCAGTTAGCGGGTGCCAGCTGAGACCTTGGCCTGGGGTACCTGGTTCTGCGGTTGCGAGGCCTCTCGTCCGGATCGTAGTCCATGAGGAATCGTAGCTGCTCGTTCGGGTGGTCCTGAGCTTTCTCGAAGGTCTTCTCCGCTTTTTTCCTCATGTACTCGTGGATGGTATCCCAATGCAGGTCTCTACGCAAGGTTGAGTTCCTTACGTAGGAAGTTGCATTGGTGGCGATCCGGAGTAGCTTCATCTCTAGAGCAGCAAGTCGCTTGCGGTAGCTGGGGGCAGCGTACCCCCAGACCGCGGAGGCGTAAGCGAGCTGAGGTCTGGCGATGGCCTTGATCAGCCGTAGCTTGGTCGCTAGCGGCATCTGGCTGTGTCTACCCAGTAATGGATAGAGGTTGAGCCATGGCTGCTCTGGTTTTTGCGATGACAGCTTCTATGTGCGCTTTCCAGGTGAGGGACTTGTCAAATACGATCCCCAGATATTTGACATTGTCGCTCCACTGGATATCTTCGTCGAAGATGGATGCTTCGAGAGGTCTTGCAATCCTTCTTCGTTGAATGAAGATTGCCTGCGTCTTCTGGACGTTGATGCGGATTTTCCATTTCACGCACCAGTCCTGAATGTGGTCCAGTTCATCCTGTAGTCTCCTACGGATGATCTCGGGTCGTCTATGCTTGGCGGCTATAGCAGTGTCGTCTGCATATAGGGCCAGCATTGTGTCAGCTGTCCTCGGCACATCGTAAGTATAGATGTTGTAGAGCAGGGGGGCTAAGGCTGACCCCTGGGGCACGCCTGCTTCCAGCTGTCGTCTTGTTGAATGGCATGTACCAATCTTCACCGTGAACCATCTTTGTGTTAGATAGCTCTGGATCAGTTGGCACATGTTCGCATCGATTCCGGCGGCTTCCATTTTGGCGATGAGTCCATCGTGCCAAACTCGGTCGAAGGCTCGTTCCACGTCCAGCAGGACGAGACCGGTTGCCTCCTGGAGATTGAAGCCGCTGGTGATGTTTTCTGTCAGTCGTAGCGCTTGGAGTTCCGTGTTGTGCGAGGATCTGAAGCCGAATTGCTCTGGGGGGAGAAGTTGCAGTTCTTCTGCCTGCTTCTCTAGTCGAACGGCGATAGCCTTTTCGACTACTTTGCCCATCGAGGAAACCAGGCTGATGGGCCGGTAGTTCTGGGGCAACTTCCGGTCCTTGCCTGGCTTGGTGAGCATTATAACCTGGGCTTCCCGCCACCGCCGCGGGAAGTGGTTAAGTCTCAGGGTGGCATTGGCGATGTCGGTGAGCGCAGCAATGCCTTTGGTGGGAAGGTTCTTCAGCATCCTGTTGTTGATGCCGTCCCTTCCCGGCGCCTTTCTGACCTTCAACCTGCGGATGATCAGACGGATTTCCTCTGGACTGGAGGGGTGATCCGTCTCCTGGCCAGGTGGTCGACTCCTCATGTTTTCGGCTGCGACTTCCACGGCCTCCTCGTGGTTGTCGTCCTCGTCTTCATGGTAATTGAGTCTGCATTCGGATTCTAGCGAATCGGCGAATGCTTCGGCTTTTTCTTCACTGGAGTAGGCCAAGCCGCGTTGGCCGTGAAGAGTGGGGATCGTGGTGCGCTAACGACGAAATTTTCGCTCCATAGACCAGGCCGTACCATCCTGGGTCTCTAGTTCTGCACAGGCTGCATTCCATCTGCTGTTTTGGAGTTCCGCGAGTGCGTTCTTCAGAGCTAACGATGCTCTGTTTCGCGCAACTCTCGACTCCTCTGTCAACAGTTGGAGATGTTCTCGCTTGAGTCTTCTGTTCTCCCTGATCAGGTGCCTAATATGGTGCGGGTGCTGGACCATTTAGGTGTCTAGGAACTGCCGTAGTCTCGGAGCGGGTGCTGTCCTCGTGCGCTCGCAGGACAGCATTCTCCAGCTCCTCTACTGCGTTGTCCAGTTCCTCCGCTGATCGGATGGTTGGAATTTGAGTGATGTTCCTTTGGACGTTGGATTTTTACAGGTTCCAGTTCGTCCGTTTGGTGCTCAAGCTATCTCGAGTTCTAGACCCTGTGCCAAGTGTTAGTAGAATCGGATTGTGGTCCGACGATCCTTCCACCAGGGTCTCTATCTCGAACTCCTCTCTGATGTTGCGGAGGATGGCTATGTCCAGTACCGCAGGTCGCCCAAGGCCGTAAATAAAGCGAACTCACTGAGCATCGTATGACTTGTCTGGCACCGATAGGCGAGGGATTAGGTGACCCGATTGGCCAGGAGGCGTTACTACCGTGGAAGATACCGGACAGTTTATTTACAGCGGGGTCTGTCAGACTCCACATGATCGGTTATGCAAAATATATTATAAATTCGCTGGTGGGGGTGAAAAAGGTGATAAGTCAAAGTAACATAATTCGAGAAAACTCGATCTAAAGAAATGTATCAATTGGATTGTTCATTTTAGAATACTTCTATTAACTTTTCTGATAGAAACTTATTTGTATGTTGTTTGGACAGTATTAAACATAAATTTACGCCAAAGTAATGTAATTAATCATTTTGGAAAAGTGAGTTTTGATAGACACACCTCTCTTTTTCACAGCAAGTTGTTTGACTTATATCCTTCAGCACTATACAGAACGTGAAGCAGAATGAAGTTTACCTGCTTCTTAAATATATTTTATTTACAAAAGGCTTACAAATAGACAAAAATATATTATGCCAAATATTCTTCATATCAGTAAGCGTCTGGAAAGACATCAATTTGATCGCTAACAGTCGTCAAATTTTTATAAAAATCCCAATGTCCTTCTGAAATATGAGGAAGTAGGTCAATCAGATGCTTCTTTTCTACGAATATTGGCACATGTTTGTTTTACAGCTTCTCTGGATTCAGCATCACTTCTTGCTATGATCGTACCTTTTTTTCTAGGCTAAGAGTCCTAAAATCCTCAATCTTACTTAGAGTGTTTTTGTATAGCAATGTTCTATTACCTTTTGCGTATCAACTCCATCTCAATTCTCTCCAGTTAAATTCACCGCCCGTTTTCTTCTGTTTTCTGTTTACTAATGACTTGGAATATAATCCAGCAAAATTTGAAAATTTTTTCATGTACACAAAAGGTTTCTTCTGACCTACTAGGCGTATGAATTGAGCCTAGTCTTGAAATTGATAGTTTGACATTTAACTATTCCATTATATGTAATTGGCAACTTATTTGAGATCAACACTAAAATTATTTTTGAAACATTTTCATTAATACATTAGTTTTTACGATAGTGTTAAAATAATATTCGTTGATTATTTAGCATTGGAATACATTATGCCAAGTATTTACTAGTCCACTTAATCAAAAACTTTTAAATGTAGTTTAAGTAATATACTCGTAAGCAGATGTTTCAATAACAACGTTTGCTTTAAGTTAAATGATATTATATTGCCCTTACATGGAGCCTTGTTTCTTGCAATGCCAGTCGGAATAATTCAATAACACTTAAATTTAATGCGTAATATTGAACTCTCAATGGTGCACAAGTTACAAGATAAAGTGTTACTTATATTTTTTAATCATTTATCCAGTAAACATGTGAATAATAACTGATTGTTAATTAAGGTGGCTATCCATGCTCCACCCATCTTATTTCGTTATATTACTAAAATAACTAAAAAGCTTGTCCCCTTTTGTTTTTAACCTCCTCAATTAATTTAGGAATTTTTTTGTTATTAGCCTATAAAACCACTTAGTTTATCTGTTACGTCATCTTGTGTGTTGTAGTTTTTCTAGAGGTTGGAAGTACCCATACAAGACATTTTATTAGATTTAATCTAATATATCTATCTATTTAATAGATTAGATAATGAAAATCAAATAATCAGTATAAGTTAATCGACCAGTTTTATTCGTAAACGTAAAATCCAACTTTTATTACCAAGGAACCTTATTTGCGCAA
The DNA here is from genome assembly GCA_963669975.1 of Acanthoscelides obtectus. NCBI lineage: Eukaryota > Metazoa > Arthropoda > Insecta > Coleoptera > Chrysomelidae > Acanthoscelides > Acanthoscelides obtectus. Next base: position 38,978,289 of record CAVLJG010000009.1, on the reverse strand, counting down.
TACGATTGAATGTGCCCAGAATGGCTTGCATATAAAATCTTTTAATTTCTCTGCAATAAAAAAACAGGTCCATCAGTCGGCAATCTTACATGGATACCCCTAATAAAATCGTCTGCCTACTACTATAATTTGTAATAAACTTTAAGAATTGCTTCCAAGAACGGGCGCAATAAAATTATCCCGTTTCAAATTATTAATGAGGACGCTAAATATAAAACGTCAGACAAAGCATAAATTTGTTTAATTAGATCTTTTGCCGGAGGCAGAAGTCGAGATGAAGGAACGAGAAAATTTTTGTACTGGATTAAAAATTCCCTGTTAAAGTTAATGCAGTTTGTAGAGGCATCGCAAAACATTATTCTTGCTCACATGCTAGGCTAATGACATCTCATTGTAAAATTCTAGAATGTCAACTTACTTTGAATACTGTAGATGATTTTTGAAATGCCGACCAAACCAAATGGGATGCATATTTTCTAGAATCGCTGGCATGGCTGTCAATGATGTTGACATGATACGAAAGGCGGTCAGATCGTATCCCAGTGGGACGAGACTAGGAGAAATCCAAACTTCTAGTTTCTGAGCGAATGTAGTCTTTCAACCGAATATAGCCTTTCAACCGAAATTGGAACATGTTCTAAAAACCTATTAGATAAGGGAACTCGAATAGTGGATCTCCTTCAAATAGCAGTTTTATAAAAACCTTCTTAATTTTTAATAGTCTGTGTATTTAGCATACTCAATGACAAAAAAGTAAACATCTACGTATGTTTATCAGATTTTAATAATTTTGGCATATATGTTCAGTGTCCCTTACTAGTAAAATGATTAGACTTTCGGCTTGATTCATCAACTAACTGCAGAAGCTGGTTCAATAATGTGTTGAGGATCCACGATTCCTTATACGCTCACTGACATGCCTGGGCATGGTAGTGGAAGTTGGACGATATCCTGTTGAGGTATCTCATACCAAGCTATTGCATCTTCGTGAGTAAGAGCTGCTAAGGTCTGTGGAGTGTGTTGCAAATTCAAGAGCCTGCAACCTGTTCCAGACATTTACAATTGGAGATAGGTCAGGCGATCGTGGTGGCCAAGCTAAACGGTTGATGCGATGTTGAACTATGAAGGCTAACAAAGTTTCTGGTACCTCCTGAATATACCGTCGGGCTGTCTGATTGCCTCTGATGAAAATTAGTGGTGATCTGCTACCATAAGCAATAGCACCCCATACCATTACTCCCACGGTGTGGTGAACGTGTCGCTCTCTGTCAAATTGCGGGTCACGCCTTCTCACTTTTGCCCAACGATCGTGCATCCCGAGACAGAAGCGGAATTCATCACTAAAGACCACCTGATTCCATTCCCGGTCCAATGCTGACACCGTAAGGGCCAATTTCACCAACAACAGGCCGTTATTCTCCACCTATAGGGTAACAGCCCGTCAAATACAGCGAATGAGCTTCAAGTTCCAATCAACAAATTTTAGCAACTAATAGCTACGAAATGTTGAAAACAAGATACTGTCCAAGTTTGAGATGACATCTTGTCATTGAAACATCATCAGCTTATTGAATAATAAGAAATTACATATAATTCAGTCAAAATATAAACAAATGGTTGATTTTTTAATAAAATTCATGATTTAATTACTATTGTTGATTTTTTATTCATGCTTATATTATTTTCTTCAATTGATATGCGATTTTACTGATTCAAGATCACCTACTGGGTGTTTTTTCCTATAAACCTCTTGCAGATAGCCATTAAGCACCTACTTGATGACTGGCTCTACCAAAAGGTTCATAGATATTGCTCATTTCCAAACATTCATTCTTTTACTTGCCGTTCATCAGAACCATTATGGCACCTTAGATTGATATTCCTACAAAACCATTCTGGTTTTTTAATATCCATACATCCATAAAGTTGAATATTTTTGGTTGTCCAGGAACTTAACAAACATCCACACTATATTCACAGCGATTAAGAAATACCCAAATATATGTCGTAGAGCTACCAGCAAACCTAAAACCTGCAGAAAAACTATAAATTTGTAATATTTTTCTTTTTTCACCGAGTACATATTCTGGGTTATATTTATATTAGACGTTATTTGAATCACAAAACATATACACTGATTTGAATAACAGCTGATTCTCTCGTGATATTTTAAAACTAACCATATCGACAAGTGACACAATTCTGTGAGATCCGTCAACACTTCGTCCCAGTGGAGCAAACTCTGCCAACTGTCCAAATAAACTTTATTAATTCCAAGTCTTATTTTTGTTCTACTGTGCCTGCTTAGATATTCAAATACGGCCAGGAATTATTAGCGCCTGGCTATTTTAGGCCTTCAATAACTACTTATTTTAGATCTCTCCTTATTTTATTTTTTCCACGCATTCATGGTAGAAAGAAAAATATTTTATAGAACATCAATGCAGCAGGCACGGCCATCACTACTTTGACAGATTGCAGAATGATGTCAAGGTGACAATCGTTATGTGGCAGTTGTTTTTGTTTTTGTCTGAAACAGGTAAGTAGACTTTGTGTATTCATTTTTATTTTTATAGCGTTTCCAGAATTTCATATTTCGAAACGATGTCAAGGGCCGGCAGGGGAAAATGTTTCCCTGAGAACTGAAAATCATTAAACGCGCTGTTTTCGGTCTATTTTATTCTATCCCTTGGGCAAGTACAGAATGAAGAAAAGACTACAGTGCTCAGTGGCCACTCAGTGGCTCTGTGTTTGTCTGTAATGATGATATTCAAATACTACAAAACACCTAAATAGCTTTCTGGCCTTTCAATTTAGAAGCTACCAGTCCTCGCTTAGAGATGGTAGCTCAGTTAAGGATAGACTTGGGGTTTATGGTTACGGATGTTTATGATTCCTCTCGATCTCGATATATCGTCATGAAACCATCGATGCGTAAAGATCGATGTTTTCAATACATCAACGTATCGTCTATCGTCGCCATCCCTATATTGTATCCCCACCAGTCACCAGTCAAAAACCTTAGCCACCAATATTTTATCACTATTTATAATTCTTTTTAGCTCTTGTTTTTCAGTAATTACTAATAATTTTAGATCTATGTCTACAGCAATTACATTATGCACCTCGGAGATGTAGGGATTAACATGTTTTACACATATCAGTGTTTTAGGATGGGGACGACCATACTGTTTTGATTGCTTTGAAGCAATTCATTAACTCATGAATTTATAACAATGATTACTATTATGATGTAAAGAGAGATGAGGAATTGGTTGGAATACATTTTATATTCTATTTTCTTGCAAATCCGCACAATTCAACAGGTATGTGTAGCTATAATGATCACATCTACACACAGTATATCGAACAACAAATTTCGAGATTGCCATTAATTAACAAACGACCAAACCTGCTGCCAAATTTAACAGCTAGAAGATCGACCTATCATGTCTCCCATTCCCATTCGCTGAGGGGATAACGGATGGTCAAATGTACACCTATAACATAAATCAAAATACATGAAAGTTGTCCTGTTTTCTATGTACAAAAGCATCATGTTGGAATCAAAAAGTGGTCTTGTTTATAATACAGTCGAATTTTCACGATTTTATTCAACATTTTAATAGAAATCACTGATATTCTGAGACCTTTGACAGCTTCCGTCAAATTGCATTTCGATAAGGTATTTTCCTATTGGCCATAATATTAATGTTGGTGAAATCGGCCCTAAATGTACGAAAACTGAATGCTTCTTTATCACCAAACAATATACACAGAAAAACCAGACCATTTTTTCACTCGTCATGGGAAGATAAATCGATATGTAAAAAATCCATGAATTCTAAAGGTGCCCACAAATTAGCAACCATGTGCGTCATACACTTTTTTCATACATGTGTGACATACATGTATGTCAATAGATTTTGAGCCCAGACCTGCATACAAGATTGTTAAGCAAGTTAGTTTGAAAGTGCATAGTGAGCAGTTAAGACGAGTACATTCTATTGGCAGCGGCGTACGCTGCTTTAATTAAAAAGAAAACAAATAGATTAGTTAAAAAGCCACCTATCCGGAAGAAATGGTTAAAGGAATGGCTTTCAAAACGCCCACAATATACCCATATTAGTCTGCTAGAAGAACTACGTTTAGAACCTGACGATTGGCGAAATTACCTGAGCATGGATGAAGAAAGCTACTCAACGCTACTAACCTTAGTGTCTCCATTAATTGTAAAACAGGACACGATTTTGAGGTCTTCAATTTCGCCACATGAACGATTAACAGCCACTCTTCGCTATTTAGCCACAGGAAGAAAATACGACCTGTCGAGCAATATTTGAGGTATTGAAAAATGAGTATATGAAGGTAAGAAAAATATATGCATGTTTTTAGCATATTGCATTTATTATTATGAGTATAATATACAATGTTTACTTCAACATAAAAAAATATAGTCAGCAAAACTTTAATAATAAGAAAACACGAGTCTAACCTAAAACAAAAATCATGACAAAACCTAGAACCTGAACTAATGAATTCAAACTAAACTGATGTGATAAAAACTGAAACAACAATGAAGTAATACTCGTTTTTTCTAATACAAAACTAATAACCCAACTGTTGGCTTTCGTTTTTGTTGGCGATGAAGCGTTCACCCTTCGAAAAAATCTTTTGAAGCCATTCAGTCGCAGAGATTTGAATAAAGAAAACAAAAATTTCAATTATCGTCTATCGTGGGCTTGAAGTAAAGTTGAGAATGCGTTTGGAATATTGTCTAATCGATTTAGAATATTTCACACAGCAATTTCTGTTAATTTAGAAGCAATTGTTATGGCAACCTGTGTTTTGCATAACTACTTAAGCAGAAGATGTGCGACTGTATATGCACCACATAATAATATGTACACAGAAAATACAAGTACCGGCACTATTAAACTGGATGAACAACCAACTAATTTAATTCGTTTACAACAAAGTCTCAACCAAAGAGTCAACAACGAGGCAAAAGAAGTCAGAGAGTTGTACATGCATTATTTTAATAACGAGGGCGCAGTGGAATGGCAAGAAAAGATGGTGCATTAATTCCATGTAATGTAGTAAATAGTATTTTTAACAAATAAATTTGTATTGCAATAACTAAATTGTACTTTTCTTACCTCATCTTCATTATTAGCATCTTGTTCGCTTTCACCTTCCTGATTCTCAACCAAATTGCTGACCGATTCTCGAGGCATTTCTTGATCTTTGGTAAATAGCAATAAATCATAATACCATAAATGTGTGTTTTATATTTCATCTGACCCTCTGCCTGACCATTTGGAATCTTCTATTTTCTTGATTTCTCTTCTAAAGCTACCGCGGATGCTATTTATTTTAGCTTTCACACACTGTTTTGTACTATTTGGCTCAATTTCTTGTATTTTTTTCAATAAAACTAAATAAGCTGCATCTTTCTTATTTCGATCCTTGTAATCATCACTTTTAGTTTTCCATAAACAAGGATAACCTTTGTAAAGTTCAATAAAATCTGCCAAAAAGGCTTTTGAAAAGTGTCTTACGTCAGACATTGTCAAAAGCGACGACAAACTGTTAATAAACACGCGAGACACTGTACCCAAAATGCATGCGTGAAGAAGACACACACCGACAATCTTGTCTGCAAATTCATGTTTGCGCGTTGATGAATTCCGACTAGTCTGGAAAACTTGTACGACGCACATGCTTGCGGCTTTTGCACCACACACCGGCAACCATCAACGCGCAAACGTGGTTGACATACATGTATGACGCACATGGTTGCTAATTTGTGGGCACCTTAATACATACGTGGATGTTTACCTTTTCTTGTCACTTAGTATATATTTAGTATATCACGTAATAGTTATATTATCAGAAAGAACATTTTTATGAAGCTTTTATGAAGCTTAGGTCTTCTGATATTTTTTTAGAAAACCTGCATTGCCCGACGTTGGGCGCCACAAAATTTGCCACTCCTTTTTTTTGGTTAATTAATAAAACACAATGATAAATGCTATCTAACGGTTGGTCCAAGCAGAACAGTTGTCTAGTGGCGTGCAAATTTAGGCCCTAGCTCAACAAAGCGGACAGTAGGGGGGGGGGGGTTAAAAGCGTCATTGACTAAAGACGGATTAAGCCACAACTCCTCGAGATGTTAGTCGGAACTTGTTTTGCTTGACTACCACACAAAAGGAGACTCTAACAGATATGACGAAATTTAAGTAACAGTACACACAGAGAGAGGCAAATAAAACAAGATTGTTAATAAATGAATCACAATATATTGATTAATAAAAAACGCACATGTGCTCCACTACTGGTGTGCGAGTAATAAAGAAAGAAAGGATGTTATAAATCTTAAATACAACCTGACTAAATTATTTCTCGAGATAGCACAGCGAATCGTCTACCATGGTATACGTCCGAAGTATTTACAGATATTTTGCGCCTAAATATTAAACTTATCTGTAGGTCTTGTTTGTCACACGCGGCCGAGGTGCCCTCAACTCTGGTCAAAAAGTGGGCATGTTACTGGGCAGGGCTGCTTGCCTCGTTGCCAAAAATTATGGTAGTAAAACAAACCCTAGAGAGAGAAAGACTGTTTAAAATTCTACTCTACCCTCTGTCTGAGATAAAACTAGCTCGTTGAAAACAATCGCACTTCAACCAAAACCATGTACATTTTTTTATACAAAAAAATAAAGCATAGGCAAAAAAAAAGATAGAAATGTACTAAACTAATATACCATTGTTTCAAAAAGTTATTGCAGCTCAAAAATGAAAATCATAATCAATGTAATAGAAGGTGCCATGTAGGCACTGCCCCCATATTTGAATACGTAGAATGTCCAATAAAATCAAGAAGTCTCCAAGAATTTCAGTAAGCAATAATAAATGTATAAAGATCTATGAAATTGTTAATTAGAATAACATTTTACCTGTTCACATCAGGTTTTTTTTTTCAATGGGATGACTTCGACCAATTTGCAAAACTGCAACAAGATGCAACCAACTGGATGAGAAAGGATGATGATTCTCTTCTGTTTCTATTGACTAAAAGGAAGCAGATATTGAACGAAAATCCCATAAAAAAATGGAAGACGTAGCAATCAAACCAAAATAACTAAACTTAAGGTACACAAAGCAAGGGTGCTAGTCCATGAATTGGCGCTTGAGGCCTAATATCCCAGAGTCCGGAAAATGACAAAACGACCCCTGCACCACGACCTCAACGGAGATAGAAAAACGAATCACGCAGAACACGTAACGTTCTAGAAGAAGGTATCTTGAGTGGCCTTGAAAAAGATATGTTTTATAGGAAACCAACTAACGGAGAGAAACTACAGAGTATTTTGCTGATCGTTAACACCATACTGAATCGCTGAGAAAGAAAGATATAATACGAGTGATATTATACAATCAATAAAGTATTAAACTTGCCAAAAGAAAATCGTTGAAAAGGTTTTGGCCTAGAATGGGCACTCTATTATCAATGAAGAGAAATTCAAATTACTGATAAGTGATAAATAGTAAAAAAAAGGTAACGTGATTTTGGCTCGTGACAATACAGTTACAGATTTTACTGGTTGTTGATACCTAGTTGGGAACCACATTTAACAGAGGCATATTTGTATGTACTCGTAACCTTGGAGAGATCTGCTTGTTTTTTGAGTACAAAATACCAAAAATGCTTAGGATTCGTGAAAGAAAATAAGTTTGGCCGTGCGTATGCGAAAATTGTGATTGTGCAGATATTATTTGGTAGATTTTCTCGGATTACCGACGAACAGATTTTCCTTTAGTATTTTTTCCTGTGATGCAGCTTTCTTAGTTTCAATCATGCTCTTATTAACTTAAAGAAGCTATCATAAACAATTGAAATGAAAAAATGCATTCGTATGGTGCAGTGATTCAAACTCTGCTAGGTAGTTTCATTATTCGAGTACATAAATTTGTAGTATTATTTTTATCCAGAAAATAATCCCTTCAATCCACTGGAAAGAATTTTAATAAGAGGGAATTTCGAAAATGAGACATTATGTTTCATTGATGTTATATATGGGAGTTTCGCGGAGTCTCAAACACATACAAGCTGCAAATCATTTGCTCGAAAAAAAGAGTCAAGTGAACTCAAATAAGTGTACCTACTTCGAGCATTTTTTTTATTTATTGATAATTTGCATCCGTCAACTAAAGACGAATATGCATTGATGCGTGGAATCCCTGACTATTTACATGGCCATCTGAAGCGTTTGCTGCCATCTCCAATTCCCCTTTGGCTAATGGTACTACTGACGATAATCAGCGCAAAGATCGGTTTCTCCATTAATCAGACTTTTCATCTTTCCACTACGATGATATATTTACTGGTAGAGTATATTTTTACGCAAGCAGCTAGACATTATTTCCCAGAAGGACAAATTCCCCGCAGAACTTCTCAATATAAATCCACTCCGAGCGATCCGGCTTCACACTCGAATAAGTTGATTACTGAAATCAACGGCATGACAACCACAGACGACATTCATTAAGTCTTGCTTCGGTAGATCTGCTAATCAAAATAAAGCCAACGTAAAAATGTTATAAATAACATATAGCCGGTGGCATTTACAGAGGCGTAGGCCATGAAGAAAGCGTGTACCCCGTGTGTTAAGGAGGTGTCACTAAGTAGTCGGATGGTCTTCCTTTGAACTGCACCAAGCGTCAACGACTTATTTAATTTAGAGCAGCAGTATTTCAAACCGGGCGTTATCTAGACTTTGCATGATTTAGGAGAATTGCTTAAAGGAGCATTTCCTACCTAGGTAGACATATAACCTACTTTTTCCCAGCAACTGCAACCATTGTTGAGATATGTTTGATCATTTTAGATCCTTGTCAATTTTAACTCCCACGAATCCGACAACTAACTTTTTAGTAAAGGCCAGTCGCAAACAACAGTGCTACTCGTTTGCATGCCTCTCGTTTGACACGATACAATAATATATTTCAACAGCATCCTGACTGCAGTATATTTCTACACCCCTGCGCGCTGATATCCTTTAGAGCTATCGTCATTCTAAGATGTCAGTCGGCTACTTCGAATGCATTCACATTCTGTCATTTGCAAAACTATAGATCAAACTGAAAACGTGAAAATCTGATTGGCAATATGGAGCAGAAAGTACCGTACCCAACACTTACAGGAAAAATAAAATCAACTAGGAGAGACTTATGAGCACATAGAAGTCCTTCATCCCTGCCAAAACCGTGAAGGAGGTTGGTATAAAGTAAACAACAGCTCACACCTGATCGGATGCCTTGATAATATTAACAGACCAAAAAGTAAGATAATTTGGAAAACACAGTTTTGCAATGAATGCAACAGAGTTTTTTTTTACTGATATTGGTATAATGCTACCTGTAATTATAAATCTAAAATACGGTTCGGAGCTTGAGCCGCCATTTTGGTAAACGCGTTTGGTCTGATTAAAAAACTCCTGGCAATCTGCTCAACAGAATTTTTCCAATGACAAAATTTATTTAACAGCAAACAGTTTGGATTTCTCAAGGACTTATCCACAATAGACGCTATAATAGCGTTCATCGACAGGATATACAATTGCATTGATGAGGGAGGCAAGTCTCTTGGGATATTCATGGACTTGAGTAAAGCTTTTGACCTAGTAGATCACGAGTTGCTGTTGCAAAAGCTTGAATATTATGGTATCAGAGGACTGCCACTCCACTGGTTCAAAAGTTACTTGGTCAATAGACAGCAATATATTCAAGTAAATGATAGTCAATCTACTTAGCTACACAATCGGTGTACCACAAGGATCAATATGGGGTGCACTGCTTTATATAATTTTTGTGAATGATTTCAAAAGCATTTGTCATGCTATGTATGGCCATGACACATCCATCCGCATTAAATTTCCCACTGTCTCTGGTCTAATAAGATCTGCCAGTGATCAGTTTGAAGGGGTACATGACTGGTTCAGGGTTAATAGTTTCGTATTGAACAGAGATAAATCATAGTTTTTGCGCTTTTCCTGTTCAACGGACTATGACAACAGCGTACTGATAAAATCGAGGGAGGGGTCCATCAAACAAGTGAATGATGTAAAATTCCTTGGCATACATTTAACAAGTAACTGCAAATTGAAACTGCATATAGACGTTATATAAAAGAAACTACTACATCTTGTGTAAATTGTATAAACCAGCTGAAATCCGTTGTGGATAGATCCGTGATCATTGTGTATTACTACTCTTACCTTCAGAGCACCATTTTTTATGGAATAATCATCTGGGGTGCATCCAGTTATACAAACAAGATATGTGTAATCCAGAAAAGAGCCATGATGATGATAGTTTCTGCAAGCAGTAGAATACTTTTTCATTATATTAAGTATACTCACCCTGCCTTGATTCTACATATTCCAACTTTTACTATATGTTAAGAATAACTACAGCTTTGATGTACTCAATGCACACAGCTGCTACAATCCTCAATCTTACAAATTCCGACACATAGGCTAATAACTGAAAGCATACCCATGTACATGGGAATAAAGGTATTTAATAAACTACCAAATTGTGTCTAACAGTTATTTCTTAGTAAAGCTTATTACTCAGACAAAGAATACCTTAGTTCCATTTTAACGGTTTCTTATTTTATGTATTTTCATTTAATTGTATTTTATAAATGCTGTTATTATATATTTCCGTGACCGAGTAAATATTATATTGTATATATTTTCTATATTTATATTACTTGTGATTTTTTAATCTAAGATGAAACTTGATTAGTTTTTTTTTTACTGAAACTACCGCTAAGACCTTAGACCTAAACACCCATGGGGTATCGTGGGGCTATAGCACGGACGTAGCTATAGCTTTGATAAGGGGGGTCCCCAAAGTAAAAAAAAAACAGAGCTCTAACCCCAATTGGATCTATTACTTACAGATTAAACATTGCGATTATAACACGCAACTATAGTCGCGGGTAATCTATAATATATAACTTAGGTTACTTAGGTAGGTGCCTTTAAATAAAAAGTTTAATGTATGTATTGCAATATTTATTCAAAAGTAACAAAGATGAAACTTTAAAGTAATAAATTTAGTCTTTTACGTTTTATTGCTAACTGATTAATAATTTCGTCGGAATCTAGTTGCACCGCCAGATCTCGGTGTTCGCTCATTAAAGCCAGACCAGTAAGTCTTTCATCGCCCATTTTATTTCTGAGGTAAGTTTTTAACCTCTTTAAGGTAGAGAAAGATCTTTCAGGGGTTGCAGTGGACACTGGGAGTGTGGCTAAGATAATTCGAAGCTTTTTTATTGAACGGAAAAACTGATCATCGCAGTTATCGATAGCGTCGAGCACAGTTGCAGGTTTTTGTTAGTAAATGATTCTTAAGTGCTTCATCGCCAGATCGCGCACGAAAACGAAGAAGTGCTCTAAAATTACCATCATTATGTTCAGGCTCATTTATCCCAATTTCTCCAGAATCACGACTTCCTCTTAGTGCTATTTCTTGCCTTCCGCAAAGAATGATTGTTTCAACAATGGCTTTCAATCTCTTTCTGTTCTCTTCGGCAATTTTATTCTTTTCCTTCCATGATCCTTGCAAAATTTGCTGCCTGCTCAACAGCAAATTTGTGATACTTCGTATCTGCATGGTGAACAAAGCTCTCTAAAGCTTTCTTCCAGTCAATAAATGGCTTACTAACAAAGGCTCCAAGTGCTTGATGACCACGACTGCCTTGCGTTTTTCCAAGTAGAACACATACTTTGCAAAGTGCTCCCTGCATGAGGTTTGAATATACAAGCCATGAGTACCTGGTAGTCCAATGGCGTTGAAAAGAAAGTTTCTTTTTACCAATGTCAGTGACTGGAAATTTAAATCTATCCGGAGGGATCCAAGGCTCTTTTAATACTCTCAGCTTCTCCTCGTCATTGCTTGGAGGACGTAGCCGAACATAAATCCATCCTGGCTGTAACAAAGAAATATTTGACAAAAACTAAAAAGTTATGTTGGGAATAAGAATTTTCAACTAAAAATTAAGTCTACGCGAACACAGTCGCGGGCGCCACTTAGTTGTTAAATATAATTCTATTTCTTTGAAAAGGCGAAATGATTTTACGACACTTAGGTACCTTCCACATATACACTGGAATTACCATTATGGTCAAATATTTTATGCTCACGGCAACACAATTGTTTACAAAAATTCTCTGTGAATGAAAATAAGAGCAGGATAAAAGTTTTTAGAGCGTCTATTAAATTCAAATAACTGGATCCCTTCCTAATAAAATAAATAAGAGACTTACCTTTCTTCACTTCATCGTCATCAGTATCTGTGGATGGCCCTGCTCTATTTATTCCTACTTCTTCAATTCGAAGAGAGGCGAAGAGACAAAATAGACTAGATCACTAGACTAGCTTGGTTTGGTGCGCACCGCCGAAGCGCGGGCGACGGTGGCGGGGGCAGTGCCCATTCCCCCTCGCCCCGCACTACGCGGGCGTACGCATCGCGTTTTCCGATACTCGCCCTGCGGACACCCTCCACAGCAACTAGCGTTTTCTATAATCGGCGCGGTGCATGTAACTTCTTTCTGTTGGAAAAGTAAGATGGATATGAATGGGGGGGGGGTCCGGACCCCAAAAGCCCCCCTTATATACGTCCGTGGGCTATAGAGGCATACAGGGGTAAAAGGAGGGGGACGCCACACGGACTCTAGCGAGGGAACACGTGTACATGCAGCATGCACACATTCTGGCTCCGCCTACGAAATCCGCCGGGTGGTACCTCCGCGTTCGACAGTCAGAGACCGTCTACCACCTACGGACAATCACAACATACATAGCCAAGAGAAAAATTTCTCTTGGGACGGGATTCGAACCCGCGCAGCGCACGGCTACTGGTCAGAAGAACCAAGAGACTACCACTGCGGCCACCGCTGCTGCCTGAATACTGCATGTTATGTGACCCTGTATATATTTTGTATCCGTCAATGTAAATCTTTACGCACATCTTGCAATTGTGTTTGCAACATTTAATTCAACTTCTCATGTAACTAACGTTCACAGCTTTGACGTATTCTGTGTCATCAATGATGATCCCTGAATAAAGATTATTATTATTTTCGTTATATCACATAGCTCTACCTATGACTATGGTACCAAATGCATACACCGAGTATACCGTACACCTAGGGTAGATCCAGGCTGAAAAGCGATCATAATACTTTTATGTGCCGCCTTCTGCATGCTGATAAGGTTGTACTGAGCTGGGACGGATTTTATTGCCCCGGTGGTGGCTTTGGAAATTACCCCTGTTACTAGAATTACGATAGGTATGACCTTCGTCTCGATATTCCATAGTCTTTGGATCTGGAGATCTTTAAATTTCAGACATTTTTCGGCTTCCTTCTGAGTGATGAGATGGGATGGCAAATAGGCAAAACTTTTGTATCTTATCTTTTAGAATTATGTCCGGTTTATTTGCTTTGATTGCCCTGTCTGTTATTATTATTATTATTATTATTATTATTATTATTATTTTCATCTCATAAATTAACAATCTTAGTAATAATAACTTATGGCATCACTCATTTTCCATTAAAATTGTTACAACGGATGCTGAAGATACGCAGTGACAGAATATACAGACTGATGGAAGTGAGTGGCTTAAATTTGTATGATGGATATACCACAGATCATCTAAAAGTATTGCCCTCTGCCCTGCCCATACCTAAAATGGTATCCCTGTCCATAGATAATTATTTTGTAGTTACCCCTAGGTGAGATGGTCTTGCATGCTGACACGCGGCCAAAATGGTCCAAACAGTTTTTTTTATGTAAGGTTCATAGCTTACATAAAAGAGATTATTGACTGTACGCATTTATCAAAATGGCAGCTAAAGCCCCTGCCGTATAATTAAGCCGGCGTTACAAAGACAGTAAAATGTTGCACTTATTGCAAGAAGAAACTACGTTTTCCCTGAAGTAAAGGAGCAGTGACGTAAGTTTTTTTGTCAGTCTCTATAATAAGCGCACGCCTTTTTTTTATAAAAATAGAATTGAAGAAACATTACAATTGTGCAGGAGCTTAGGTTTTTTCAAGTTCTCTAAAGGTTTTTCATAAGTTCGCAATTCTGAGCATTATTGGATAGCAATCCACGCCTCTGAGGTTCGCGGTTGATAATGGCGTCTTGTACGGTAGCTGAGTTGGTCGGTAGGCTGCCTTAGGCAACTAATAAAATTGTAACGTTGCTGACATTTTATTGAAATTGGAGAGAGATAAAGTATTTGCTGTGGAGCCTGATAACACCGATAATTACTAAGTATTCACGACTACCGAGGATGCAGCTAGTAATAAAATATATAGATCACGGTTCAGATAAATTATAACTCTTGCAAAGGAGCGTATGGTCAAGTTAGCCCAAAAAAGTATAGCCAAACTTACAATAATTCGCAGGCAAGTTTCGCAAATATGAGCTTTTTTAATATTTCAGCCAGAAAAATATGTCAGGCAAATATTCTAGATCATGAAATAATGTTCAAAAATTGGTTTTATGCTTCTTCATCGTTTGATGGCAATTTATAAACTTAGTGTTGTCAACTAATTATTGTAATCTTGACTGCGTATTTTGAACGGATTATGCTAGCTTGTTCTGAAATATTTTTGAGGCTTGGCGGCAGAAATTATTTCTACGTGGTAGATCATATCAGTATTGCCCACATGACGGTAGTGAAAATATTGCATAGATTTCAGTCTATAACTTTATCTGTTAATCAATGAAATCACAAATATAACAATTTTTTAATAAAATTATCTACACGAAGACATTTCCATAATGAGGTTTAATTAAAACTACTGTTGTGTGAAACGTTTCACACTATTCACGTTTCAATAAAATTTAATAAAATATGCACGCATATTTTAGTAATTTAAAATACGTTGAACAAGGCATCCGTAATACCCAGAATTATTTACTAACCGTTAAAGCCGTGTGTTTGCTGCGTTCCAGCTGGGATTACTGGGAATAATAGCATTGTTGCGGTAGTTGACAATATATTGAAAATGTTGCCCTAGATTTGTGTATATTTTTTAATTTAAATGCCAGTTGGTCGACCACAGCTGTGACTACAATCCTCTCGTGCATATTGTTCAGTAGGTACTTTACATGAGCGCTACATGATGATGTGGATGGCGGTGCTGAAGAGCAGCCAAAAAGTACGAAACGGCTATCCGTGGTTGGCTGTCTTTGGTCGGACGGATGAAAACAGATCATATTCAAAGTGTCTAATGGCAAATAGGAAGTAGACCACATCTACTACACAGCTATAATGCCGCCATCTAGCGGTCACGTGGTGGCTGGTCCTCCTGAGATCTATTATTCACTGAAACAAAGCAGTTATGTCATAGTTAGTAAATTTGAGTGCCAGCATTAATGCAACATAGAACCAAAATTGGTATGCATAGTTTGAATTTTCCAGGTACATTTATGTCGGTAACAGTTTTCTGTGCTGTGGCAAATGTCGCAAAGCTTGTCAGGTAGTTACGCCAACGGCTGTTGTTTATTTGTGGTTTATTTACGTTCTTTTTGCCTCAATATGTGCACTGTCAATTTACAAAAACATTTTTTTTCAAAACTTTGGGGTGGCCTTTCAAGTATTTTGCGAAAATGCCGAAACCTCTAGGTCGACAAGCAAAAGAATTCGTCATTTCTTTGACGAAATATATTGAGACCGAACGAGATCATGGAGCTCCATTAGTGCCTTCAGTCAATAAACTATTTTCTGGGTTCTTTTTTGGTGTGGATTAAAACACTGTATTCCAAAAAAAAAATGCACTAATTTATTTAACTTGACTAGACAGAACATTTATATACTCGTTGGTTCGAGAAGACTCCGGTGAGCCATAAAGCGGCAGTCTAGAATCTTCGAGGTCACTTCGCGTCGATCTAGAAGGCGAGTCACCGGCTCGGTCCTCAACAGATGTCGCCACCGAAGGAGAGTCTCTGGCATGGTCTCCAACAGAGATCGACCATGAAGCTCTAGCGAGTAGGAGAGTCTAGCGCGGACCCCAACAGATGGCGCCAACAGTACTATTCATTCTTGTTACATACAGTCTCAACTGGTTGACTGCGTTTCACTGTTTCGCAGTGGTCGATTCTAGCTAGAGATGGCGCTTCACGCTGTCTTATTTCGAGAGATCACACCTAGACCATTCTGAGAAGTATCCAAAGGCACGAAACAGCTGTCCATGATTAGTTGTTCTTGGTCGTAAGGACGAAAGCAGAGCATGTTTTATTATTATGATTATTCATTTAGCCGATTCGCTACAGACATATATGTCCACACCCTTTAGTTGGCATCATGTATCAACACCTATACGCGCACCAATGTATTGGTGAGAAGGACTGCAGAATTCTTTAAATATCATACTTCTTTGATCATAGTACCCATAGCAGTGCATAGGCAGATCTTCCTAAAATATGTTTGGCAATCCGCTTGACCATCTGTTTCCAAAGATTTCTGTGTCACTTCGCATATACAAAATCACAAAAGGTGCTATGCAGGTAGGGCTCATCAAGCTCACAGGCTCCAGCTATAGTTCTCATAGTTCAGCGTCAGTCTAATTCTGATTTTCTTAAAATTAGTACTGCTATTATTTCCAGGCTTTTGTTTTTTCATTGAAATTGCCTATGTTACGTGATATATCTAAAAGCGAATTAAGATAGTCACCGTTTTGGAAGACGGTGAGACCGAACTTGTTCGGACCGTATTCCAGCACATTTTTCCTAATATAATATCTGTATAGGCAGATAAGCAATTGCAAGTCACGTGGGTATAGACATACAGGCTTCATTTTTATAGGTAAACTTGGGCTGACATTACAGCAGATACGTATACAAACATACTGGTTGGAACTTCATAATACGAGTAGAGGAGACCTGACACTTTGAAGTTTCTGCTAGTATGCAAAAATGTTAACTGATATAGAACTATGTAAAATGCCTGAAATAAATAAATTTATTTATCCGCCTTCTAAAGATAAACCATTCTTAGTTGTACTTATCAAGAACTTTCCTGTAGATAACAAAAAAGCAGAAAAAAGGATGCAAATCATCCACTTGGCTCTAAAAAAGAAGACTAGCAGTGACTCCCTCTGCGACGAGAGACCTGGAGGCTGTCACTGCTTGGAGACTCAACAATCTTGTACAGCTTAATGTTTCCAAAACACACTACTGTGCCTTGACGAACAAAAAGTTCTTCTTCAAGAAGGTCACCGACGACTTTATTTGGCACGAGCACATCTTGTCAACAGAAGCAGCTGCTGGAAAAAGGAAAGGCTATTTATTAAGGGCTAAGAAGTACCTTCCCCCACATGACCTCCTCACTCTGTACATGACCAGATAAGACCTAGCCTCACATGCTTGGTGCTTCCGCTCCGACTACCTTATCCATGCTCGATGCTGTTTAAAGGAGGGATGATCGATGACTCTTCTCTCAGATAGTTTCGCTACACGAATGAGCTTTGCTCCTCAGAGCTCTCCACCATAACGCAGCTGCGGGATGTGCCAACTAGACTTCGGCCTCCTACTCTAGCTTGTCGAGTTTCGTACATCCAGACCTGGGCTATACGAGCGCTCTTTGTTCCTAACGTGTCGAGATTGTGGAACAACCTACAAGAGAAGGCTTTTCCCAGTTGTACTAAGCTTAGGCAGTCCAAAAGTCGGATTAACAAAGTTTCTTTGGGATCTTCATAACAGCCGCGGTGCCCTGGCATTTAGGCTTCTGTGCTCTGGTTTAAAACAAAATTATGCGGAATTTAGGGTTAAATTTGAAGACATATCATGTGTAAAAGTGAATACATATATCAAATACTTAGAATATTAATTTCATGTAAAAGTATCACAAGACCTAGTATTAATAGCATATATTATGCCACATGGGCATGTCTCAAAAAACCGTTTGTACGGTACCTCGGAAAAGCAATGATTTTGATGACAAAACAGATTTTGTTTCTGATAGCTGAGGTCTTAAGTCACCTGATTCACGAGCCCGTTGTACTACATTAACAGAGGCACGAGGGGTTGGTTGCACTCGATTGGGAAACCGATCCGCATAAACATGTGCCATTTTTTATTTCGTTTGAGCCACGCAGCAAACACCACTATTCACTCACGCGTTACCGACTGACACATTGACTGAATAAAAACATCGTGATCTGCGTTTCAAATTCTTTCGCTTTTTTGTTTCCGATGCGATGAACCGATAAGGCGGATCATATACGTTGTCGCCAAACACGACCACATAATATTATTATTGAGACAGGGCGGTACTCAAACTTCTAAAGGGCTATAACTTTGTTACTTTAATTTTACCACAAAAATGTTAAAGGAAAAAAACATTTCTTTTGATCATATCTACTCACTGTTAAAATAAATGACTCAACTTCGAAGTCACCCTGTATAAATGCTTGTTGTTGTGCAAATATTTTTCTATGCCTTTTTACGATGGTTGATTCATGGTTTCAATACAAAGTGAGAAATTGACCTTGCCCTAGGGGTTCGCTTTGCCCGGTTTCCCTTTACGCGGAAAAAGGAGCGATTGACAGAAATAGAGGAAAATGCGCAGAAGGATCAATATACAGTATGACAGTAGCTAAACAGATCGAGTAGTCTGTTATTATACTACGTTGAAATTGTGATTTTTTTGTACTTATGGCATTACGAACGCTCAAGGCTTAAATACTCGAGGGTACAGTAAGGATGTAGAGGGTGATACAATGGAAAAGGGGGAGGCGTCACACGGACTATAACGAGGGAACACGTGTGCATGCTACATGCACACATTCTGGCCTCACTTCAGAGATCCGCTGGGTGGTTCTTCCACGTTCGACAGTGAGACTACTGTAGGAGTGTACTGTATACCCAACAAACAATTGTCACTCTTGTTGGGGTTGCAAGAACTTTTATACAGTATCCTTCATACAGCATCGTGTGTTGGAATAGCATTGACAAAGCGTTCTTAGAACAGATATACAAGCTGTGGTATAAGGGCTGTAATTAAAAGTAATACAACAAAAGTGTGAACACTATTGCATCCGCTAAAGAACCTTTGCGTCATAGCAAGATCTAATTTCTGTTAACCATACAACTATTCCTTTACATGATTTCATTTTATTTCAACTAAACTATGTTTTATGTATTGTACAGGCGAAGTGAATATTATTGTGAATTTCATACAAAAGTAGCTATATGATAAGGTTCTACACTGTGATATAGGGCTATTGAATGACGTGCTCAGCAAATTTTATGGTGATTTTGTCGTTCAAAGTAGTGACGCAATTTCTAGGGGCTTCGTGTTTGGTTCATATAATAATAACGATCAAAAATATGTCTATATTTTTAAGATGAAAATCTGAGCTTATCTGCTTCAAATCTTCAAGTCCTATATTTAGACACAATTACACTAATTTTTATCATTTTCTATCTCAATTGTCTGAGTGAAACAGAATCATTTGATTTTCAATAGAAGACTTTATTTTTTACTCAATACGGCGGATGGTCTCATCTAATCATGGCATCCTACTATTGTCTTTAGTTTATTAGAACAGTTTGATGTCGTCCGCAGGCGTTTATACATCAATTTGGCAAATCTCTGAAATGAAATATGGACACTCGTTACGCAGAGTTTATACCAGATCTACCCTATCTGTTCGAAAAGTTGATAAAGCCTTTGCAACGAATATTCATGCGTTGCCTGTATTGAAGAAAAAAAAATAATGGTCAAGGCATTTAATCTAAAAAAATTACAGCAGAGACTTAGGTTATGGTGAAGTTATATATCTACATATTAGGCAACACATGCCGAGCACAGCAATGTTGTACTATAGGAGTTGTGATATTGTTGCAAATGTATAACCTTCAACAGTTACTGAAAGACAATTGTATAAATGCTTCTGTTGAGAGCAACTGTTGGCTAAAGTACTAACTTTGCACACGGAATTAAGCAACAGCGCACCATTTTGTGGAATAAATGTTACCAACATGACTATTTTGACTTCCTAGCTTATATGCCACATAAAACAGTTTTATAAACGTTTATGCAACAGTTCAAAATTCATCCTATGAGGTGTTATATATGTTAACTATGCTATAAGCATTTTTTACACACCCCATTTTGGAGCAAATATGCTGCATGAAGCCAACTTACATATCATACAACATTAAGCCACCGTCTTGGAATTCAGGCAACAACGGCTTAAAATTTGGTTTGCCAAAAACTTGCAGCACTACTTTGCCAGTTAGATAGCAGATATCATCTTTGTCAGGAATCAGTAACTAGAACACCCTGTATAACCATCCAGACGGTCTAAATCTCCACCGTCTGCCAACTGGAATTAATTTCCTCCCAAACAAAATCAGACGCAGGTAAAGCACCAGAGCGTTATAATCGTAAACAAGACAAAAACCTCATTAGCTTTGATTCCACGATGTTACGTAATATTAAAACGGAGCACCTTCGGCTATAGTATCACGAATAAAAACGTCACAATGAGAATAAAAAGGAGGTGAGCGCGTCTCTTTGAAACCTTACCCGAGCCCAGTGTGTGGTGGCCTGGGCGCAGCAGTTTGATACATCCTTTTTATTTTATGGACGGACCGAAACATAATGTTTAAAAATTACGACTATTGCTTTTTTGGGGAATTTGTAGGTGCCAAGGTATAGTGTATAAGTGTCAGTTGAGGCTTTTCTCTTTATATTTATATCGAACATAAATGCCTACACTTCATTCTTTAATTATTTATGGATGTTTGTTGTATTGTCGCCATTTCGCGAATATATTAACAATTTCCTTCACGATGACTGAGTGTGTATGGCAGTGTATCTTCTAGAGATGTTTGTCTTAAGCTGCATATTGTATATGCAGTAAATTTTATTTATTTGTAAGCAGAAAGGCGTTGAGCTTCATTTACATGTTTGGGTATACGCTGTCTTGCGGTTTCTATTAGTTTTTTTTTCACACTGTAACATCTGCAGCATTTGTAGATGGACAACTGACAAAAATCTATCACATTATGTTAGTAAAGTGCAGGCTGCTACCAATAGTTCGATATAATAGACACAGAGGTAGAAATCAATTGAAATCAGTAAGATTAGCAATAATGTGTATCATACCAGTTGAACCAGGTGTTAAATATAGTATCTTGTATGGTACCTGATACCAGACTTTAGTGGAAATATCACATCTGGACACTTGGGGAGAACAGCCTACCTTACGAACATTATTACTGGTTATTGCGAAGGTCCTCAAATCCTCCATAACTGCAGCTTATATAAAAGGTCGGCCATCCGTTGGTTTCTTTTTTATTTTTTATTAAAACTACACTCTTCAATTATATGTAACACTGTATACTTTATTCAAAAGAATACACCTTCCGATTATATCCATGAAAAACAATTTCAGTTAAATGGCTGCCGCGGCTGGCCTGACAAGTAGTGCATCCTTTCAACCCAATTTTGAAGCCCATTTTCGATAGTTTGTGGGTCTATTTCATCAATAACTCGACGGATATTTTCCTTAAGAACACCAGTTGTTTGAGGATCGTTAGTGTAATAGCGGTCCTTAACAGTACTCCATAGGAAGTAATCCACGGGCGCATCACAGCTGCAGGCTGGTCAATGAACGTCTCCAAAACGGCTGATGACGCGATGACCGAACTTAGTGTGTAAAAGATCGATTGTTGAGTGAGAGACTGTGCAAGTGCATGTCACCTAATAGTGGCCACAAAAAGCTCATCAACATATCTCTATAGCGTTCCTCGTTTACTGTTACGCTGTTACCATCTTCATCTTGAAAAAAATGTTACCAACTGTCAAAATAATACCAACTTAAAAAAACCAATTGATAGTCCACCCTTTAAAATCAGATATTAAAACAAAAAGTGGCTTCATGGTTGTCATTTACATGGTCAACACGCTTTGCTTTGTTTGTGATAGGGACATACATTGTGATTTGAATATTCCACTTGTTCGGTTAAATAATCACAACGGTGACCGATGACTGTAGAGCACCAAGCAATACGAACTTCTGAAGTCTTTCAACGCAGAGCATACGTGAGTAAATTTATAAGTGATGTTAGCGATAATATAATTCATTCGCTAAGGTTATCTATCATTAGCTTGTAGAAACCTAGGGTAAATAATTGTCAAGTTGATCAACTTTAATATTTGGGCGTCAACGCCAATCTGAAACCCAAAACAAAACAAATATACAGCAGCCAGCCCACAGACACTGCAATCTTTCAGACTTATTGTAACTCACTCTCCGCCATTTTGGTGACTTTGCACTAATTGGGACAGGACTTGGTGTGAATTTCCCGTCTCTTGTAACTCAACAGTTCGCCCTTACAAAGGACCTGAAGGGTCAAATCCATTCCTCTTCCAAATGGCTTTCAGTTGAGGACATCATCAAGCTGCCCTATTTTCTGCAGGTGTCCTTTGAGGTTATCGTGGGTGTTAGAAGACCTGTTAGGATACAGAGCTTACATTTCTGACATGAACTCAAAATATTATTCTCTACTTTGCCTGCATCTAGTCAGTAATTTCCAATATTCTTTAAATTGGTTGCGTTTTAGCATTTCCAATACAGCTTATATGTCCATATATTGGACCAGGACGTCTCGCTCTTGCAGTATGTATTCAATGACAAAGAAAACAGAACACCCAGCAAAAACGTTTGTCTGTCCGAAACTTTTTACTTCTATGTAAGTGTAAAAAATGATGAAAAAGTTTTGTAGAAGTATCAGTTGCCAAAGGGTACCTATACAGGGTGTACACGTTATGGTAGTCATTATTGAAATGGGTAATAGGGGGGGTCAAAACAAGTTAAAAAGTTCATATAACCCATGGTCCAAAAGTCAATAGATTTTTGTCTAAATGACTTTATAGTTTACAACTTTAAGTGCTTTATATCGACCACAATCACTACAATCTCACTATTTTTTATAATCTCATCTAAACCGTTTTTAAATTGGGTAATTAAAAATAAATGGCATTAAGTTTTCCTAAGTTAAGCCAAAATTTGTAGTCAGTAAGTAAGTAAGTTTCATTAAATTAAATATTTAAAACACACATGACAACAGCGCGTCGGCTTTTCATCACTCTTATCGGACCGGCAATCGATCGCAAACGGTAACAGTGGTTAGTTATCGGGCATCTGGCCTGTTGTTTCGTTTTTGTTCGCGTACGTCGTCGTCTTTATTTACAATGTCCTCGAATCAAGAGTTCGCCGACATGTTGTTAGTTTACGATGAAGCTCGTCATAATTCAAATCTTGCAGCTCAAATTTATCGCGACATATTTCGCCAACGGGTACACCCAGACAGAAGGACATTTGTGCAAGTGTACCAAAGACTTCGAGATACAGGAAGTGTGCCCCCTAATATTCGCACTCGAGAAAGACAGGTTACTGTAGAGCAGGAGGAACAAATTTTAAATATCGTGGAAATCAATGCAGATATCAGCACTTGGGAATTAGGCCGCGTAGGACTATCGCATACCATAGTCCATAGAATCCTACGGGAAAATTTGCTTTATCCCTACCATGTACAACGAGTGCAGGCCTTGTTACCAGAATACTATCCTCGCAGACTAAGATCCTGTCAATGGTTTTTGCACAAAAACATTGAAAATCCGGATTTCTTTAAAAACATTCTAGCGACGGACGGACGGAATGTACTTTGACGCGAGGCGGGATATTAAATTTCCATAATACTCAGACGTGGGTCCAAGAAAATCCTCATACCATTCGTGAAGGTCATTTAAAACAACGTTTTAAAATAAATATTTGAGCGGGTATTCTTGACGATCAGGTAATTGGCCCATTCGAGTTACCCCAAAGTTGTCAGAAGAAGAATACCTTAGGTTTCTAGCCAATTACCTACCAGAACTTGTGGAACAGACCTTAGACAACATGCCATTACAACGGAGACAGAATTTGTGGTTTATTCACGACGGGACACCACCACACATTTTTAGAGGCGTCATTCAGTATTTGAATGAACATTATCCAAATCGCTGAATCAGTCCAAATGCTCCTGATCCTCGAAAATGGCCAGTAAGATGTCCTGACCTCAATCCGATGGATTTCTGGTATTGGGGAGAACTTAAAGGGATGGTATATTGGCTGGTCCAATAACAACTAAAGCACAACTTCGCGAACAAATTTTTAATGCTGCTGAAATAATAAAAGGACAACTTCGAGGATTAAGAAGAAACTGGGTTCGTCGTAATGAAGCTTGTGTGGAAATTGGAGGACGACATTTTGAACACCTTCTTTCAATACAAAAAAGTGCAGTGTGGGTTTAAAACAAAAACAATATATGTATCAAAATTGTGTTCCCTATTTATAAGTGGATTTTTTTAGTACGTTCAATAAACTTTCACACACCAGGTGAACCGCTGAGACAGTTAGTGGTAAATCCGTTTTTTTTAATTGTTTGCATTTTACGAGTACGTTATCAAATAATGAAATAATACCCAAGAACTAAAACTAACAAACATCATCTTTATTTACACTGCGTACCGTCGTGATTGACGTCTGGCATTGCGGCGTTGTCAGATTTTATTTAACTTTAAAGTCGCTTTTCTCTAAAAAATGCCGTTTTGACTCCCATGCTACATGAAACTTTTTGCTCCTTTTAACCCCCTCTGTCACCCATTTAAATAATGACTATCATAACGTTTACACCCTGCATAAATCTGCTCATTTTTTGCTTGATAATACCATGTACAGGGTGATTCACAGGTCGTGACCAAAAATGAAACATACACAGGACCGCATTTTAAGGGGTGTCTTCTTTGTAACATTTTTCCCTCGAGGGCTTCGTTAAAAAGATACGGTTGAAGTTTTCCTTGAAATGCGGTCCAGTTTATGATGTTTTATTTTTGGTCACGCCTTATGAAGCACCCCGTACGGTGGATCTAAGTCTAATCAAAACAGCAACTAAAATAAAAAAAATAAAGTGGTACAAATACTACTTAACTCATCATCATCGTTGTATGTGATTAATACAGTCATTGTCGTTTTATAGTTGGTCCGCCGTTCAACAGCTTTTATGACCGTATGACCCGCTTAATATATAAATTATTTCACACTTATTTGACGCCTCCAGGTTTTTTCCGATGTTTTATTTAATAACCAATCTACATTTCTATTGGGTATTCTGATTTCCTCGTCGCTGTTATTACAGTTCCCAAATCAATGCCAGAAGCTTTTAACGCTTCCATTGTCGCTGGATTTCAGCTACAGATTCCTAACATTGGTCTTGTTATTGACAAGATAATGTCTTCTGTTTGTGATTGTCGCCGAATTATTCTGATTGGGCGAGCGAATCATATCTGGAACCATTGCCCCGAATACGATCATAAACACGACCTAAATTATTGTAACATGCCGAACTGGTAGCAAATAGGTCTAGTCGGTTATGCTAGATGCTTGTGCACTTCAAAAATTGTTTTTGGATCACTATTATTTCAATTAGTTGTGATGTAGAAAGCGAACATGGAGTTGTTTTTACTTTTGTATGATGATGCGTGAATAATAAAAATGTGAATAATATTAGTACAATGAAGAAGAGGTAAATGCCAGAGATTCTTGCAATCCAGAATGCAGTGATTTTTGAAGTGCAATGATTTATAAAATACCTACACTTTTCCAGTGTGATAATTGAGATATTCATAAGTCAGCTAATTATTCTTATTTACTATGAAATTATCACAATTGTTGCGTTATAAACTTCAATAATCAGTGCAATCGCATATAGTTGATAACATCGGTGAAAAATGACTTTTATATACTCAAAAGCACTCAAGAAAATGGTCTTGTCAATATTAAAGTTCAAAGCTTACCCTCAAAAATTGGTTGGTGCCACGCTTGGGATTTTCACATAATATGATAAAATGAATTGTTTGAGCTCATGTACAGTGCGTTGACTATTTATGATTAAAAATTTGAATATAACATAGTTTTGGTTTGTGACATATGAGTCGAGATTATGACTTTTTGTTGTTGTTTTTAGTGTGGTGTGTCTGTTACGGTAGTGCAGAATTCACTCTGGCTCTTGCATTGGACTCTTCAATTATTATTATTATTATTTGCACTACCATCCGTATTATATCTTATGTTCATCAAATACATTGTTAATTTCACTTATTTATTCACAAATGCGTTATTCATAATTCGTGAAGCAAAATAATTACGGCTGCCGACATAACAAATTAATATGTGCCAGCATTATGTATTTCCATGCTTGCAGTACATAAAGTACTTCAGAATTATCTAAACGAAAAATCTGACATTCCGTACAAGCTTTGCGAGTTCAATTACTCCCCTGTGAAAATATGACATGATCAGCGCAGTAAATCTCTCAAACCAGGAACTACCTTCGCACAGTCTTATCCAGAAGTATGATTCACTTCACGTAATTCTTTGCACATGAGAAGATTACCAATGTATCAGGCTTTTCAATGATATTTTGTGTCCTGTGACCAAAACTGGATATAATTGTATAGATCACTTGAGTTCACTTGAAACGAGGTACTAAATATCTAGTATTGAAGGTATTTTCATTCCAAAATAAGTTCCGGAAAAAAAATAATGACGTCATTAGTGTTGTTTGATCTGTCACTCCTGATGACCCATCATATATACTAAGTGACATATAAATCCGAACACCCAGTTTAAATGGTTTTATTTTAATAAAAGTTGGTGACTGTATTTATCTTACTGTAAATAACAAGTGAAAAAATTTTGCAGCCTTATCAGTTGGACATTCCGGTTTTTATACTGCTTTTTTTTAATTCACTAACGCTCTAAAAATGAATATTTCAGCCGCAGTAAAGAATCAACGTTGGCGGATTTTGGTTCTTGACATCCTTTACGATCGGTTACGATGCCTAGAGTACGGAGACCTGTACGACTTCGTCAACTTAGTGAGTTTGATAGGGGCCGTATAGTGGGACTTCGGGAAGCTGGGCTTTCTTTTCCGGCAATTGCAGTTAGAGTGCAAAGAAGTGTAGACACTGTGGTTAGGTGTTGTCAGGCATGGCTTCGGGAAAGTCGTACGCAAAGAGCAAGGGGCACTGGACGCCGCCGTAGAACAACAGACCGTGAAGATCGCCGCCAAAGATTATTGGCCTCAAGGGAACGTTTCTCCACTACCAGGTCCATTGCAAATGAATGGTTTGCAGAACACGGAAGACCTATTGGCATGCGAAGGGTTTACCGACGAATGAGAAGTTTTGGTTTGTTTTCATACCGGCCACACTGGGTCCTCCCTTTAACTCGAGAACACCGACGTTCGAAGTTCTAGAACCCCATCTTTTACCCTATCTTGACACCCTGGCAGATCCAACTTTCCAACAAGATAATGCCCGACCACATGTTGCAAGAGTCACAATAGACTTCTTTCAACATAATGATGTAACATTGTTACCATGGCGACCAAGATCTCCCGACTTATCCCCAATTGAGCACGTGTGGAATATGATGGGTAGGAGATTGCTCAATTTGCAACGTCCTCCTCAGACTCTAGAAGCACTTCGAGAGAATTTGGTGGTTGCCTGGAATGAGATACCACAGGAGGACATTGACCACCTGATCAGAAGCATGCCTAGGCACGTTGGAGAATGCGTAGCACATCAGGGTGCATCCACACATTATTAAAGGTCAAAGGGCTTTAAAGCAGTGCAATCACTTTGACATTTTTATCATTTACTTATTATGCTTCATTAAGTACTTGTACAAAATTTTATTAAAATAAAACCATTTAAATTGGGTGTTCGGTTTACTGCAGCCCAATGAACAATCTTCTTAACGCCAGAGGAACGCATTTTATTGCAAGCTTTAATTTGTTAACATGACCTGTTTATATGTGTGTGACAAATCTTGGAACTTAATTATGAACCAGTTGCCCTTAATCAAGTGAGCTGAAATTTTGTACATTATGTTTGGTTCGCATCAAAAACATTCGCCATTTTGTATCCAATATGGCGGATCATTTACATAGTAACTCCTATGATATGGGTTTCAAATGAAAAGGCTTGATGAGATAAATGATTCCAATGATTCCATATGGCAATTGCTGCAAAATATCGATTCATTTTTATGTCTATCGACATTTTATAAAATAAATGAAGTGAGAAGTTTATAGAAATTATCTAAGAAATTATTTAACATCATAAATAAATAATCATAGTAATGAATAAATAATATTCAAAATACATATCCAAAAACAAACTTTTACCTGGCTGTTAATAAAGAGAACTAAAAATTGAGAAATATTGTTTTCGTTAGTGAATGGATGAAAAAAAACGGAAGGAACACAATAATTATCACAAACACAATTTGAATTTATATTTAACTATAACTAACCTGTATTCGTTGCTAGCATCTCAATTGTGTTTTCAGAATCCTGATGAAGGCTTGATTTCATCGTCAAAAGAGTAAACTTAAGCCTAAAACTTTGCCAATTTCCCAATTAACAATTAATTGTATTTTTTGCCCAACTGGTCGTTGGCAATGGCAACGACTACTGCTCACCTCATATATATATACAGGGTGACTTTGAAGTTGAGTCATTAATTTTCAGATAATGATTGTAGAAGGAAGATAAACCAAAATATGTGTGTAAAAATAAAAAAAAAATAAAAAAAAAATGTTACCTTGATTAATAAAGTATCCTCCCGACAAGTATTTCAGTGCGGACCTGTATTTGATCGTGCGGTCTTGGAGCAGCATGCCCTCACCTGTGAGGTCTTAAGTCACCTGATTCACGAGCCCTTTGCACTACATTAACAAAGGCACGAGGGGTTGGTTGCACTCGATTGGGAAACCGATTCGCATAAATCCGTGATGCATCCGGGAGCATTTTGTAAAGACTGCCCCCCCGTAAATAAGAATCATGTCCACAAGTTCAGCATTTTCGTAAACATGTGCCATTTTTGATTTCGTTTGAGCCACGCAACACACTACTATTCACTCACGTTTTATCGACTGACGAAAAACATCGTGATAAACGTTTCAAATTCTTTCGCTCTTTTGTTTCCGATGCGATGAACCGGTCAGGCGGATTATATCCGTTGTCGCCAAACACGAGCATATAATAGGCAGGGCGGTACTCAAGCTTCCAAAGGGCTATAACTTTGTTACTTTAATTTTACCAGAAAAATGGTAAAGGAAAAAAACATTTCTTTTGATCAGATCTACTCACTGTTAAAATAAATGACTCAACTTCGAAGTCACCCTGTATATATCTACGTTCAATAAATAATGACCTTTTAAGTGACTACAGCAGCAAGTTTTAAATTAGGATAGTAAAGGAAACCGGACAAAGTTCAAAAACAAGGCTTATCAAGCTTCAGTCCCTAAGCTCATTTTATAACGTAGACACAAAGGAAATTAAAACAAGGTTCACAAGTTTGAAAATTTTGTACTTCCATGACAGTGCATGGAAAGTGATAATGTTTGAACGTCACCAAGCCCTACCTGTGAGAATTTTTGGCTTTCTGCCCTTTTTTTCATGTCATTTTTGCGATGACTGGGACGTTTGAAACAACTTCTTGTTCTTTGTAACATTAGAAACTTATGCTGTGGTTTTCTTGTCAAAGAGTGTCATGTACTGAAGATGGCCACCGTTCTGACCAACAAATTTAATAGTTCAGAAGAAATCAAGCCTATATGTCTGTACCTCAGAGCCAGTCTAGGTTGAGTCCATTTTTGTCAAAAATACGTTTAATATGTTAAACTTATGACATCATTGTGAATTTTCATTTGCTACATGCAGCGTCCACCTACCTGTACAGTATATTCAGATAAGAGGTAGACCGGATGTAAACAAAAGGTTCGGGTGATTTTCACGCTAACGCCGCCGTCTCGACGTAAAACAGGAGCCCTCATTGGTCAATTCGCAATTAAATGTCTATGCCGAGCAGCAGAGCAGTCGTATCAAGGCAGAGTCACATTCAGGTTCAGACGTGTTACGTATGTCGTGTGCATCATTGCAATTTGATATTTCTTTGGACGTTTTCGTTTGTTATCTTATTAAGTTGTTGAGTTTGTCGTTGTTATTGTTATACCTTGTTATTGATTGTTATTGTTATCAACTGCTTGCGCAAAATGCCCAGTGGTACAGATACTGCCGATGAAGTTGTAAACTCCTGTAGTCCACCAAGGAAACGCTCTAAAAAAGACACCTGAGTGCAGAAATGAAAGAGGTCATTTTGAATGGTGGACTCAGCAGGACGGCCATGCGCACCATAAATTGGACGCAATGCGCGGAACGTTTCACGAACCGAACATCTGTTTTGATGATAAATTTTCACAATTTCCACGCGTTGTTGAATCGTGTACTGCTCCATGATTAAATGTCAAGACTAACTTAATAACCTCACAAAATTTGACAGCTGTATCCCCACCGGTTTGGGCGCGCGCGCCGTTCAAACATCGAGCGTCCCTATCTGAACACCCTTTATATAAGATCGAGCGCGAGGAGAACGAGGCATCAGCCATCAAAGAAATTGTTGTGAAGGTTTCTCACAAAGTTGGGGTGTGTCGCGCATCAGTGTTTAATGTGTTAAGACAATACAAAAAAAATCACACCTTTTCTGAGCCAATGACCAGTAAACATCGCAAAAGTATTGTTAAATCATTGGATGAAGCTGATAAGCATGCGATTAGGAGGAAAGTGCATGAATTCTTCTTTAGGAATGAAATACCTACTATAGATAAAGTACTGCAGGAGGTAAATGGAGATACAACGTTGCCAAATTTCAAACGATCAACTTTCCATGCGTTACTGAAGCATTTAAATTTCAAATGGAAAAAACCGGGTCGCAATAGTTTACTACTGGATAGAGAAGAAATTGTACTATGGAGGAGGGATTATTTAACAAAAATTGGGAAATATAGAAATCAAAACAGGAAGATTTATTACCTTGATGAAACGTGGGTAAACGCAGGACACACTACAAGTAAAGTATGGGTTGATGATTCTGTAACTTCATCCAGGAGGGCCTTTCTAGATGGACTGTCCACCGGATTAAAAAATCCAGCAGGTAAATACGAGTAATAGACAGCAATCGGATGTTAATTCCAGGGGGCAGATAAAACATATTACAAGTAACAAAACTTTTATAACTTTCGATAAAATGCGTGGATGTTTTATTGTCATTTTCATTTTTAGAACTTTTTTAAGCCATGTTTTTATGTGTTTTCGATATTTCAATAATTTTTTAATATAATCTTAAAATATGTCGAATATTATAAACTTAAAAAAAGTTACTAAGTTTTATATTGTGTACCGTTCCTAATATTTCTAATCATTTTAATTCATACTTTAAGCTTTATAAAGTTATAATTTTTTAATATTAATATTTGCGCGTATTTCAGGTTCCTGATCATTCATTTTTTAAAGGTTTATAACCTTAAATTAAATTGTGAAGCGCTCAGTAATCATACGACGTTCAATATTCTTTCTTTCAATATGACTAAATAATCCCAATTATAGCAATCTGATACTCATGTCTCAATGTTTTTTCGCTGAATGTGATGAAAACATTTGAAAAAGGTTCGCTTATTGAAATAAATCTACACCAGTTAGTACTTCGATTTCCAGGTAAAGGGACAAGGCTCCTTATCTGCCATATTGGCAGTGAGGATGGATTTGTTGCTGACGGTCTGTGGTGCTTTGAGTCTAAGAAAACTGGAGATTACCACGAGGAAATGAATGGCGAATCGTTTGAACAGTGGTTTTCAAAAATTTTACCGAACTTAGAGGAAAACGCAGCAATTGTGTTGGATAATGCGCCTTATCATTCTCGAAGAATGGAGAAGGTCCCAACAACGGCTTCAAGGAAAGTTGATGTTCAAAATTGGCTCCGCTCGAAAAATATCAACTTTGAAGAAGCAATGCCGAAAGTACAATTATTAAGAATTGTCAAGGATCACAAGGCGGAATATCAAAAATACGCCATTGACGAAATGGCAGCAAGTCAAAATAAAACTGTGCTCCGTTTACCTCCATACCATTGCGAGCTCAATCCCATTGAGCTCATATGGGCAGAGGTTAAACATTATATAGCTAAGCACAATACAACTTTTAAATTTTGTGACCTCAAAGGACTTTTCAAAGAAGCACTAGAATTAATAACAGAGCAAAAATGGGAAAACTGTATTAAGCACGTGAAAGACAAAGTTGAAAAGAGAATGTGGGAACTGGACAATATTTTAGAGGAACAAGTCGAGCCATTCATGATTGACGTTGGTGCTTCAGGCAGTAGCGATGATGAAAGCTCATCAAGCTCATCTTTCCAATAAAAGATGTCGTTCATCAAATTCGGTAAGTTATAAGTAATTATAAAGCTACTGTATTTTTTAATTAATTATTGACATTTTTGAACCCATTTTGGCAAAACCTATTCAAGAATCTACTTTCTGACAATGTTCAACCATGCACATTTTTTTACGTTTTGAACGTTTTAATTTGGTTACATATTTACCTAGAAATCAAAAAATACTCTAATCAATATTCTAAAAGCAATTTTAAGAGATATACGATTATTTTTAATTTAGGCTAATTTAAACGCCATTTTGAGATTATATTCGACTGTATTTCACCAAACATCAGGCGGCATCCGAAGCTGGAAATCGAAGCGAAAATTTTGAAACCCTTATGTATATTTACATCATTATATATTTCTTACCCCACCCCCACATGATCCTATATCCATCACCAATCGTATACACATCGAATTGTGCTAATTTACTACAAAGTTACGCAAAGCAGCATCTACTATCTAAAATATGTACTGCGTGACTCTTAATACGTCCCTGCCGAATGTTACAGCGTTCGATGATCACGTGGTCTTGTTTATGTCCGGTCTATCTCTTATCTGAATATACTGTAATAATAAGGAAGTTACGATTTTTTAACTCACTGAACTCATTGTCAAGTCAATACAATGCATAAACAATATTTCAAATACAATTATCGCAAAACTACTGATTTGGACTTAACTTTGCCTAGCTCTGAGGTACACTTGTCTACTAATGCCTACCAAAGTTACAGCATTGTATCAAGGTAATAATAGTACTTGTACCTCTGGAGTCATGTATCTGCATTAGGCTTGTGCCGCTCTTTGCAAGTTATTTAAGAAGTATCATGCCTTGAAATCGTCTAACACGACAATGATCTGCGAACACTCGCACTGATAAAAAATAATACTAAATATACGAATTTAATGACAGAACTGCCAAGAAATCGACTTATGTCAAGTGCACTTTGATCCTCACTACAGACTATGGCAATAAGGAGACAAATAGATCCTTGACTCGCCCCTTCTTTCTAGTCTGAAGTCGTTGGATGTGACCGTAACGTATACATTAAAGTATTAAGTGTATAAACATAATCATAAAACCAGATATAAATTACGCGCAAAAAATGTTCCTAAACCAAACAAATCCCTAATGAAACGATGTCACCTGTATATAGCTCCAAAATTGTACGAACATTTACCAAATAATTTAAAACAATTACGCAATACATTAGGCTTCAAAAAAAAATTAAAAAAATTTATTAACACGATTGGGAGAAATCAAATTAATAAAATAATCTCAAATATTACACAATAAATGCTCTACCATTCTTACCAATAATTTCTTTTTTCTCTCTATTTTATTATATTTTGCAATTCAACATACATATGATCCATGCACAGGCGTTGTCCTCCTATGGATATATTATATTTATTTACTCGTTTCATATTCCCTGTATTTTAGAGTAAATAAATATTATTATTATTATTATTATTATTATTATTATTCCAGCCCAATCCATTTGATCAAATACATTTTTTAGGTAGCTCGGCGTCTTGTTAATATATGTCCCTTTTGGTGTGCGAGGCAGAAACGTACATCTTTGCACAACTATTACTTTTGGATAAGACTATAAATACACACTGCACTCTCTACCCACACCTTCCAACCATACCGCACGTACCTATCTACCAAACATAAATAATCTAAATGTGAATAGCTTGATGATAAGTCGCCTAGCAATTAATTGTAATCCTATCCGTTTGATGAGTTAATAGTAAAATATCGCCGAGCAACCCGATAGCTCCACACGTCGCCGACGCTAGTCCCCCTATCCACTAGGCATCTACATGACCACGTATTTTCTTCTTCTCTTGCGAGTACGATAAGACCCTTGAAACATGCGAACACTTCATATCGCGATCTGTGCGAACTCAAAGGTACAGGCTAGTTTATGTGCATGCTAGAAAGAATGATGTATTGGAGACGTAAGAGGTTTTGTGGTGTTAGATATCGCACATGCTATGACGAAGATTATACGAAAAGACAATTATTTTGAACTGTTGTTTCTAAATAGCTAATATTTTCTAAGATTGTTTCCTCTTGAAAAGCTATAGGGAGAGTTATTTCCTCAGGTCAACTGGGGAGCTCTTACGACACACGTTTGTGGATTGAATCCAGATTCGCAGGGTGCTGAAGACAGGAAACACTAAATGGCAATTCTAATATTATTCGTCGTTTGTTTAACTGGGTAGTTCGTAGGACCTCTGCCCATTTTTCAGCGTCTAATGTACATAAGACGAATTTATCAATCCTAATTGACCATCAACCCGACAATTCCCAGGAAAAGGGAAAGTGGTATAGAAAAGAAAAAAAAAACAGACGAGCAATGAAAGCCAGAATTTCATCAACATAACGGCCATCAGCCATATTGCCTTGAACAAAGAGCGGGGGGGGGCGGTGATCGGCTATCATAGACAATAGCCTCCCAAACTGTTACTCCAACAGTCCTGTGTACATGCCTCTCAACAGCAAATCCAATAGCACGCCGTTCTCCATGGCGGCGTCTTACCCATCTATGACCATCGTGCGTACCCAAACAGAATCGCGATTCGTTGCTAAGATGACATTATGCCATTCTGCCTCCCAATGTTGCCGGTCTCTGCTACAGTTACAGGGTTACCTGCTTCTACAAACCATTGGTCAGCGATCTGACGCGTCTGGTATGGCTATGTTACCGGACAAACCCGATTTTAGGATAAACTAGTTTTTCCTAGGCCAAACCAGTTTATCCGAAGAGCGATAGGATGAACTAGTTTATCCTAGCCTAGACCGGTTTTTCCTGAAATAAGTTAATTATGATTAGGAAAAACTGATTTGTCCTAGTCTAAACTATTTCGACCCGCGATTTAACTAGTCTGAACTCGTCTGAACATTGGTTTGGGTCGCCGGCGCCGATCGCAAGGATTTAGTTTGCACGCGTACGTTGACTGTTATGGAGCGTTCGTCTTATTGCAAAATCGTTGCGTATTGTGCGTGTTGTCCATAAGCTAAACATTCTGAAACATTTCGTGATTGTTTATGTATCTAAAGTTCGCAGAGTATTTCTGTATCTCAATAACACGGATGAGGCTTCATCAAGTGGGCACGTAGGTCAAAAAGAGTGGACGCAGAGATTCTTGGTAGAGGTTTTAAGATCTGAGGACGAAAAATCAACTCATTTTAATGTTTTGACAAAGGAAAAGTATTTGGCACTTATCCAACAAGTGGAAGAGGCTAAAAAAACGGAAAGTAAATCACCCTTGCAACAAAGAAGACTGAAAAGATTTGATGTGGTGGAAATCGGAGGTGTAAAGAAACTTACCTCACGAAATTGAGGAAATACAAATAATATAAAGTATTATCTCACCGCTGATGAGTTATATGACGTTATTGATGCAGCTCACATAGCAGTGGGACATGGTGGTCGTGACAGAATGTTGGCTGAAACTTCTAAAAAGTTTGCGAATATCACAAAAGAAATGATATGTCTTTTTTATCTATGTGCATAGTCTGTCAACAAAAAAAGACGAAAAAAAAGAAAGGATTAGTCTCCAAACCGATTTTGCACACCGAAATGAATAGCCGATGCCAAGTCGATCTTATTGACTTCCACAACCAGATGGAAAGTTTAAATTTATGTTGGTGTATCAGGACCACCTAACAAAATTTGTCCTGCTTCGTCCATTGGAAAGTAAGAGAGCAGAAGAGGTAGCCTACCATTTAAATGATATGTTTTTAACTTTCGGGGCCCCATGCATTCTACAATCTGACAATGGCCGAGAATTTGTGAATCGTGTAATTTTAGAAGTGACAAGCTTATGGCCAGAGCTCAAAATCGTGCATGGAAAACCACGACATAGTCAAAGTCAGGGATCAGTCGAAAGAGCAAACCAAGATATTGAAAACATGCTGAGTGCTTGGATGAATGACAGCGAGACAACTAAATGGTCAGAAGGACTAAGGTACATACAGTTTATGAAAAATCGGGCATATCATTCTGGAATTAAACAATCGCCTTATAAGGCCATGTTTGGTGCGGAACCCAAGGTTGGCCTCTCTACTAGTTCATTACCTTCGGAACTGCTAAAGGACATTGAAGACGAAGACGATCTTCAAAAACTGATTGATGGGAAAAACATAGATGGACACAAAAATGGAGGCAGTTATGGATACGAAGATACGGATGGAGACGAAGATAAGAATGGAGACGAAGATAGGAATGGAGACGATGACATGGATGAAACCTCACAAAATATTTTAGAAGCACGATCAAAGGTTGTGCAGAGCCTTGAAAAACAAGCCAAAAAGATGAAAGCAATCTCTCACAAGGTGCATCCACCAGCGAAAGTTGGAGATAACATCATCATACCTACTCCTGATGTAGACAGGGCTAAAGGAGATCTTCGGAACGTTATTGGAGTTGTGCTTGAAGCATCTGATGGCGGATTTTATAAGATTAGGACCCAACATGGTATCTTACAAAATTATATTGCAGGTAATTATTCATTTTGCTACGGTTTTTATTTGATTTAAATTGAATATTTTCATTTCAGAAATGAATTTGATATCTGCACACAAAGGTTTTTATTGGAAGAAGAAGTAAACAAGAACAATGAAATTTCGTTGAGAACCGCAGCGATAAAACATTCAGTTGGAACAGGCCAAGGTTTCTTTAAGTGTAGTTGCACCAAGAAGTGTAAGTCGAATCGATGTCTTTCGGGTTTGTACGGTAACAGCTATACCCCAGTGCCGGATGCTCAGCTGTTCGATTTTCGCCGGCGCGCATGACGTCACACGGAGAGTGGTTATCATTTGTATATGGAAAATGTGCATATTTTCACCTACAGGCCAAACGGCTGGACGGATATTCACATATGAAGTGTCGTTGGATTCGTCTTAGCGAAGCGAGTGACACTAGATACATTAAAATTTTATACAAAACACAATGGCGGATTTTAATAAAGGATTTCAACCTTTTAATTCATATTTCATAGGCTACAGCTCAAACGGCTTGATAGATTTTCACATATGAAGTGTCGTTGGATTCGTCTTAGCGATGCGAGTGACAATCTAAATTGAAATTTCATACAACAGAAAATTTCGGATTTAAATACAGGATTTCAACCTTGTAATTCCTATCTCACGGCTTTCTAGCTCCACAATAGAGCGTGTATCGTCACTTTACTGTAAAAACAAGATATTTCTACATTACCTAATTTTTAGTATGTTCTGTGGAGCAGAATTAACATGCTCATGACATAAATACTGCACTACATTTATTCATCCTTATTTCACAGAAGATCCTAAGTACTAGCTACATGCAAGTGTGAAAATGTACGCAGCTCGAAAAGTAGAAAAGTGGAGTAATCATCTTTTTGCAGTAATCTGACAGTATAACAATAAATGGCAATGACGTAGTCTAAGCCACAATTCTTCTCCATTTTCGTTCACAATTTTTCTGGTCTTTCAAACTTGTACTCAGTTCTTTAATCCGGAAGAACATCCGTGACCTGAAAAATAGTTTCCTAGCTCTTTCAGGACAGTCAATGTTGCTGCTCTTCAACAGAAGTTCGCCTATAAAATTTTGCTTGTCTGTCACTATTCCGTCCCCATTGAATGTAGTAAACACCTTATTAAGATACTCAATTTATAATAATAATAATAAACCGTCTTTTTAAAAAAAAACAAATTACAGATAATGCATATATTATTATCTATAATTAGATTAGTGAGCAGCTTAATGGCTAAGTTTAGCTATGACAGCTATTCTTACACTTAACCATTTACTGCATAAGAATAATAGATGGTAAAAAAGTACAGCTGTAAAGAAAATAAAAGGAGGAAAATGTCCATGTAACCAATTACAACCTAAACAAAAATTAGCTTAAAAATATAATGCTGGAGAAAAACACCTTTAAGACGCATCATCGAGCAGAAGAGCTTTTAAGTGTTTTTTAAAACTATACAGCGGCAGGCTTTTTGTTCTGTAATCTAAGCTATTGTACAACATGCATGCATTCTATGAGGAGCACCTGTTAAAAATAGATGAACTATGAAGTGGTACTGTTAAAGCGAATGTGTTACGGATATGTCGTTGATGAACATTATACCTAAAAATTTGATTCATGAAAGCTGTGGAAGCTTTTGATAATCCACTCTCATTAAGATGGTTTATCCAGGAATAAGTTTCGTTTAAGGAACTTTTCAACCTCTCATCCTGCAATTTATGGCAAACAAAGCAGGCCAAATTTTTCAGCTCATACTCGAGCTCATCCATTTCTTCCACTAAAACTTCCTCGTTATAGTCAGCTGATACTTCAGAAGCATTCTATTTATTCATTAACGATGCGGTTAGTGGAATGTCCGGAGTATCCTCTTCCTCTACGCTCCAATACTCTGAGTATGCGCCTTCGTTTTGCCCCAAAATATACGACCTTATTATATACTTAAGCTCTAGAGGATAAGTTGAGCCCTTTGCCTTTTTTCGTAAGCACTTTTCCGCTTTTCCCCATCAATAGATGTAGATGGTCCAGGTGATGATAGAGACTTGGGTAAATCTTACATATTAATGACATCGTCTTTTAGAGCGCGATATCTTTTAGGGGTGTAACAAAAAAGGGTATGTTTCAAATTGACCTTATAGGCACTTTCACAAAAGTGCTTCAAGCAAACCCTAGCGCTTTTTACATTGACTTTGATTTTTCATTTTGTATGATGTAGCCATGTTTTGCTAATGTTTGGGTCTTGAGGAAATCTGTAGAACTTCATGTCTTTACAGGGATTTCGTTTAGACTGGTTGTCGGAATTACAGCACACCGCATTTTTAACGATTTATCAACCACACAGGCTATATAAAGTATATATAACTAATAGAACAGGTCACAAAACTACCACAAAACACCAACAAATTGCACTATATAGTATTAACCACGATACACGTGAACTGCAGTAACGTTACGACAATCCTGCCGCTGATAACCACGAGCCGACAACTCTCCGGGTGACGTCACGGAGCTCCGCCCGCATGCGCAATATCTTCAGTGTATGTATATCGTGGCTATACCCCATTCGTAGTCCATCTACGCCCAGACAAAACACAACGTGCCCAAAAACTATATTGTACAGGTACGTATTTTTCTCAATGGTCTTGGAATAATCTAACCAAATTAATGATTATTTTTAGAGAAAAAAAATGCACATACTTTTCACAATCCTTTGTTCGCTGAAACTACTTGAGTCATCGTCCGAATGGTTAATATTAAAAAATTACGTGTTCATTTTGAACATCGATCATATTGTACAGATCTCACATCTTTATTTCGACTGTCTCTTGTACGTGACGGATGCAATCTTCCCACTCTGTTAACAGCTTGATAAAACAAATTTTTAACGTCAGAAAATTTGAATGTTATATTGTTTGAAGGCACATAGTCTTTTATATTTGTCCAAATCATTTCAATGTCATTTAATTAAATATCGTCTATAACATTAAGATTATGTTTATATGTCTGCTACATGACTAAATGGATAAGTTATGCTTTGACCATATTTCCATTGAAACTAATGTCATTTGATAGGAGCCATTGTTGAATTTCTGCCTTTATTGTAGAAATTGCGAGAATTTTTTCTAGTTTTCTAGTGTGGTATGCAGCATTATTAAGTACAATGGCGGCATTGTCATCAAGCTTTGGGAGCGTTTCATTAAACCATCGTTCAAATGAACTACCGTCCATTTCTTCATGGTAGTTGGTCATTTTCTTTGACTCAAATGGTCATCTTCACTGACAATGTGACAGATAACAAATCGTTGTCCTTCTCCTGGAAATAATTATTTCAAATAGTATTCAAAAACACTTATAACAATTCAAGCATAGTATCCTAGCAGGTGTTGGTGCCAAATCTACAGATACAGCTAAGTTTAGTGTAGCTAAGTTTTCAGCGTGGGCTCATAGATTCAGTCTACTTGATATCATTTTCACAACACGAATGACGAATTGGTTAGATAATCGTACCTGACGGATTCTTTAGGCCAGTGGTTAGTCCTTGCTGATTTAATTAATTGTAGAGTCAGCGGTATTTCTTTTACGATCTTAAATAATGTCTTCTCCATAAAATAGTCTATTGGCTGTCCATTAAAATGCTATTTCTACCCCGTTTTGTATTCTCAAAATGAAGTTCGTTGAGTAAACTATAGAATCTGATCCTTTTGAAAGTAGGTAGGTCTTCATCACTATTAACCTCCTGTAATACCTTATCTATGGTGGG
The DNA here is from genome assembly GCA_963669975.1 of Acanthoscelides obtectus. NCBI lineage: Eukaryota > Metazoa > Arthropoda > Insecta > Coleoptera > Chrysomelidae > Acanthoscelides > Acanthoscelides obtectus. The sequence continues at coordinate 38,937,578 of CAVLJG010000009.1, read as the reverse complement.
AAATTGCTTTATTCACAAAAACTAAGAGATAAAGTTTTCACAAATGTAAACAAAAACAAAGATAAATCGTTGACATTGTTTCCACAGCACTCTTTCAATATAGTCATTATGTTGGCAAAAAACAACACTTCTATTGTCAGTAAGTATATCATAGCGAAATGCGAATTGTATGTAAACTCTTGCTTTGCAAATCTCACGAAGTAACTCATAAAACCTGGTAGTTGGTACCTAGCTGATGAACTTTTAGGGCACTGTGTAGGAGGTTTCATGATTAAAACTTTGGTATTAACAGTACTGTCGGTTTGAGATCCAAACTCTTCCTAATCTCACTGCACTGGGAGCTCCGTCTTGACCTCATCTTGTCATATGGTGATGCTCACATGGTTGTGGCCTCCCAGGTGGGCTCTGCAAATGTGGCACAATGCAAAATGGCTTCACTTCTTGTGATAAGTTGTGCACCGTAATTTAAAGTTTTCTTTTTCACCCTACAATATAGAGGGAGGTGTCCCACAAGACTGGTTCCCGCCCCAACGTTGTGACGTATTAGTAATCTTTTCATCTGCTCAGCATGGTAAATTCCATCCACATTTGTCGACGAGCGCTTCATATACAGGCATTGATGGTACTAGCTTGATGACTGTGGACGCATGAGAGACAAGACTAACAACAACTATCTGCTCTAACGTTAGGTGTGGAGGCTACCACTGCCTGACGACTCAAGAAGAACGATGCTTAACTAACGAGAGACATCCATGTAAACTTAGTTTTGATAGGTTGGTCCTTAGCTTCTGAGGTTTTCATTTCTTGTAAACTTCGATAGTTGGTGCAGACTGCTGAAAAAAAAAACGGCTGAAAAAGGGCACAAATTAAAAAAAAATCTGCAAAATAGCAGTTAAATGAAAAAAGCCATGTGACTACACAAACGTGGATTATAAATCATTCCTTTAACTCCAAAGATACAATTTATAAATATATTTAACTTTACACATAATGACGGCCCTGGAATGAAATGTTTTAATATGATAAGTTGCGGGCATGCAGAGATTATACAGGGTGATTCACAAGTGGTGACATAAATGAAACATCATACACAGGACCAACGGTATTCTGTGCAAGATTTTTTTCCTTGACGGCTGCATTAAACAGATACGGGGTGGGGTGTTGAAGTTTAAAAACAAAAACCAATTTTTTTAATATCTTCAAAACCGTCAACAGAGATAAACTAAAATTTGGTATGTAAATATTGTCCACATTCAAAAGTCCTTATTTAAAATTAACAGAGATACAGAAGATTAGTGGCATTATTTTTCCAAATAAAAATAGTACGCCATTGTATTTTTTCGAAAGGCGCCATTTGTCGAATTTTAATATCAATTTGCTCTTGTGTTTTTTCCTAGAGTGCACTGTTTTCGTAAAAATAAAACAAACTAGATCATTCATGAAGATCCGAGATACAATTAGTTTCCCAACAAAATAGGAGGGTTTGATACCAACTTGACGTTTCTTGTGAAAGTCAAGTCAAAAGTTTCTCTTTTCCATTTTTGAGTGCTTTTTAATGAAGCCCCTGACATAAAAATGTTACATAGAAGACTCCCCTTATGATTCTATACTGTGTATTATGTTTAATTTTTGGTCACGGCTTGTGAATCACCCTGTACCTGAACCTTGTGTAAATGGAAGTGAATCTGGTCGTCACAGGTTGCGCAAAATCAGAACATCGACAATATCATTGATGCATGACATCAGTTACATTTAGGTACCGATTCGCAGTTCTAGTCATAGTTTGGACGTGATTGGGGATATTTGCTTTCCCCGGGCCTCTCCTACTAACTATTATTAGAAAGATTTCTTGACACCAAATATAATTTTTGATGTAGCAGGTATTATTACGGCTCTGTACAAAGAACAATACATTATTCACGTCCACCTGAAACAGCTTGCGTGATAATTTCTCGAACTCGACAAGCTTGTCACCATTTTGTTTCAAATTCCACTGTTTCTGAGCTCCCATAGCCTACTTATCCGTTCCAGAGTGGCGCGCTAAACAAACCCGAGCAGGGCATAAATCGCAATCAAGCTTGGCCGGTCGTCACAGCCAACTGAGATTGCCGTCCGGCTCGGGTCAAAACTTCCTGGCAACACAATGAGTGCGGTCCGGATTTATGATACGACTTTCTGCCGGTCCTGATCCGGCTGCTCGCACCAAGAGAAAAACTCACTTGAAGCTTGTGTGCGACTTGCCTTAATTACACGCTAATTATATTCATAAATCGAGACAGTGGCGTGCGGCAAGATGGACAGTAACACAGTAAGTGAAGATTGTTTAAACATGGAACAAACATTGCACGTATGATTTTTGAACTAGTCTGATTCCACTTCGTCTTTCGGCAAAGACCTCTTTGTTCAGGGATACAGGACGATCAATTTCTTTTATACGATTTTCAATGTCCAAAGCTCAATATGACTACCATCCTTACTGAGTTGTATCCAACAATGGCTGCCTTACCAAAACTACATTTACATTGCTGAGATAAGTTGTTGACATGCAATTTTCCAAAGATGATGCAATTATTCCCGCTTTTTCGCTTGTGCGTTGGAAAAAGACGTACAGTAATGGACAAAAGTATATAGACAAATTAATATTGTGCTGTATTCCTTTTTTAACTTGTTTTATTAATACACCAACCTGTATACATAATTCGTTATAGCATAATACTCACCTATACATAAATAAATTTATTACACTCCCCTCAATAAAAAATTAATTGAAAAAACCGGACCTATGAAGGACAAACATGTATAGACAAAGCAAAACAGTTATAGAAAAAAGAAGCTAAGTCCATTGAATTATAGAAAACCAACCATGTTTGTGTAAATATTTTGTTGCATAACCAATTATCAATCACCGCCTGGCATCGTCTCGGCATAGATTGTAGAAGCTTCTTGATATAAGATTCATCAATCTGTGTCCACTTTTGCTCTAAAGCGGCAAAAAGTTCATCCTTGTTTGAATAATTTATATCTCGTATTTGCTTATCTAAGTATTCCCATAGATTTTCTATGGGGTTTATATCGGGAGACTGTGAAGGCCATTTGAGAACTGGTATTTTTTCATCCAGAAAGAATTTCTTTGCGAGAATTGCAGTGTGCTTCGGGTCATTATCTTGTTGGAAGATTGATCTTAAGTGCATATTGTCTTCCAAATAGGGTAACATGACATGCTTTAGTATGTCTGTGTATACAGACTTATCCATAATGCCATCTATTCTATGTAAAGGTCCCATCAAAAACCCCGAAAACCATCCCCAAACCATAACACACCCGCCTCCATGTTTGACAGTGCGCAAAGTGTACTTGGGGTTCAATCTTTGTCCACCAGAACGTCTAACGTAATGAACACCATCTGATCCAAACATATTGAACTTGGATTCGTCACAGATGCTAGAATCAAGTTGCAACCGTGCAAATTGTAATCGGTGCTTACGGTTTTTCCTCGAGATTAGCGGCTTCATACTCGAGCGACGCGCAAATAACTTCAAATCATTTAATCTTTTACTTATAGTTTTCGTAGAAACACTGACAATTCCTTTTGTCTCGATTTCGGCTATTATTTGTCTTGGGGTTTTAAACGGATCTTTGGATGAAATTACTTTTATTAATCTAACTGATCTAGCATTTAGTTTTCTAGGCCGACCACTTCTCTTAGATGCTTCCAAGATACTTTTTTGTTTATATTTGTTCAATATTGCCCAAACTGCTTTACGCTTCAGCTTCACATTTTTGACAATGTCGACTTGACGTTGACCATCTTTGTATAACTCAATGATTTTAGTTTTCACATCGAAAGAAATTTCTGGACTACGCGACATGGTCTTAAAATCATTAAACTTATTCCACAATACTCGAGGAACACAAACTAATCCTCTTCTGACACGAAACTGTACTAAACTAATGTTGAAAAGAATTTATCTACATATTTTTGTCCTCATAAAAAACTGCTTATATTCATACTCCTATTGTGTTCATTGCAGATAATGTAAAAACAAGGAATTTAGTTTTTCTACTAATAACGCATTTGTTAATGGAGCAATGAAGTATGAATTCGTTTTCTAAAGGTATTTAGGTAAATATTCATATTTGTCTATATACTTTTGTCCATTACAGTATATTGTGAAAGAATCGAAGTCGACATTTCATGTCAAGATGTCAGCGTCAGAGAACAATGGTTATTTTCTTCACCATCGGTAGCTTGGGGATACATTGTTAATCTAATTTTTGAACTGTCTAAGACTTCTAGAACTTGGTAGCTTCATTCGCAATCTCGACATCCTAGGAGCAAAGGAGCGGTCACACCGACCAGTTCTGGATGTGCGAAGTTCGACACGGTTAAGACGGAAGACCGAATTATGGCTGGTCTTTCTGGCATGACTGTCCGTTAGAGAACAATCATCGATCAAACGCATATCGTTCCTCAGAAGAGCAGTGAGCATTGATAATGACATTAGGGCATCAACACCCCAAGCATGTGAGCAGTACTCAAGGCTAGGTCTTATCTGAGCCTTGTACAGAGTGAGGTTATGTGGAGAAAAGGACTTTTTGTCTGTAAAGAAATGACGTAACCTTTTCCCAGCAGATGCCGCGGTCGATGAGACTTATTCATGCCAGAAGCCTCGTGATCTGGACTCCGACTAGCCGAAATGAACCTTTCCTTGGTAGAACTCGGCCTTCCATCGAAGCCGTATGATCGCTGGGTCGCTTCTTGTTAGTCGAGGAGCCGTACTATGCTTTGGATGCATTAAACTGTTGCAGATTGTTACGTCCCCAAGTATTAATAACCTCCATTTCTCTCGCTGGTCGCTGCTGGTCTTCTTTTCAACAGCTCACCAGCAGAGATGGGCTTGGTTCTCTGAATTATCTCCTGCATATAGAGCGCTGTCATCAGTAAAGCTGTGGATCGGATTGATCGTACAGGAAAGGAGATCGCTAATATGCAAGAGGAGTGTTTTTGGTCAAATGGGGTGCAAGTTCCCCCACTGCTCTTCAAGTTTCAATCGCTGGCAACTGATCCCCTTCCAAATTATCTGTTAAGTATTAGCAGTTTTGTCTGATTACCTATAATAGCCACAGCACGTTGGCGTTTAGTCATTCGCGGCCACTTATATGTACATACAAAATGGCGTCAAGTAGATTTACCACAGTTCCCACGCCTTTGAAACAGCATCTGGTAAAATCTTCCATGTGTGCAATTTCATCGATACACAGTGGCATCAAAGAGACGTAAGTTTTGTCAGAACCATTTTTTTCAATCGATGCACTATTCAGCTTATCGTCAAAAAATTCTCGGGTTAAAGCAATAAGCAGGTCCGAACATGGTAGCGTTATTCCTTTGGAGCTGGAATGTAACATTGTTTTTCACCAGTGTTTGATAACTGATTATATTAGCTCCTAATACGTACTTTGGATCATGGAGAAACCTCTAACCCTCTAATTGGACCTTAAATAGTAAATACCTCAGACAATAGCAGCAGATTGTTATTTTGCTTATTGCCTTTCAGCAGTTCTTGACAACTGACCGTGGATATTACTACCAAAGCCAGATGACCTCATTAAAATACATGTCAAATGTTAAATAATGTTAAATAGCATCGCTTCCACCTCCTATATTTTTGTGCATACGGCCACGCTTCCTGTTATAGCATCGACCACCATCATCGACTATCGCTATGTCGCAACCTAGTATATTATATTATAATTTTATATAAATTTCTTGTAATTAATTGGAAATACAGTTTCCTGTTATAAAGTTGCCGACGTTTCGGAAAAATTTATTTCTTGGGGGCTCCTTTTCGTCGGATCCGTGTCTAGCTGTATCTCGTGCTAGTCTTTTTTTATATTGATCAGTTGCAGAAGAATAATATCGAAGATGTGAATAAGGGCAGCAGCGGTGGCCGCAGTAGTAGACTCTTCGGTCTCCTGATCAGTCGCCGTGCGCTGGGCTTGTTCGAGTCCCGTCCGAGGAGATATTTTTCTCTTGGCTATGGATGTTGACATTGTCCGTAGGTGGTAGACGGTCTCTGTCTGTCGAACGCGGAGGTACCACCCGGCGGATCTCGTAGGCGGAGCCAGAATTTGTGCATGTTGCGTGCACACGTGTTTCCTTGCCAGAGTCCGCGTGGCGTTCCCCCTTTCCCATGTATCCCCCTATAGCCCCACGGTACCCAATGGGTGCTTAGGCCTTAGGCCTTCGTTGTAGTTGGAGTATAAAAAAAGTTCTATAAATGTTTTATCTCTACATTGATTGAATCCTAAGAAACAGTGATCGTAAAGTAATGTATGGGGGGAGATGAAAGTCTTCCGTTGCTAGAAAGCAGGAACAGGTGACACAAGTTTCAATGTAGTAATATTGGTGTGTCACTGAACTATCCATATTCAAATTTGCATAGGTATATTAAGGTGTAGTTGATATGTGAATGCTTCTTATTGCTATTCATACAATTTTAAAGGACCCCGTACAACACAAAATGAAAATGGAGTTCAGTGGATTTGTCTAAAAATTGGGTATGATGTATTTCTGGCTCTTATAAACAAAAGTTCTCATTGGACCAAAGCAATCCCATGATTAGTTGCTGAGAAATCGGGAGGGGGGAGGCGTTGGTAATTTGACAGATTTACATAACAGGGTGAATGTGTAGTTCTCATACCAAATACTCAAAAGAGTACTATACTGATGATAGTATTTTATTAAAAAAAGCGGGTGTTGGGAGGTGTCATGTTGATCTTACAAGGTGGATTTAAGGGCAAGATTATTTTTATACGTTCACACTGTTAAAAAAAAATTACCCAAGGGGACAGTTCGATTTATAAGAGCACCAAAAGTTGTGGTTCTTTCGTTGTCTTTGATTACGACTTTTACAAGGTCAGCTCAAGGTGATTTTAGTTTTGACGGTGAAATATAAATAATTTTAGGAAGGTTAATTAGAGCTTACGCTATTATATAAATGCCTCCTAGATTCGGTACATGATGCATTTGAATGATTTTCTCGAGGAATTTAGAATTTGATATTATGTGCACATTCGTCATTCTTTCCAAAAAGGCAAAATGTATCCCTCTATTTCTCAGAGACGATGAAACACGAGGACTTTTATCCCCTAATTTCTCATAAGTTTTGTGCGGGGTACTTAACGTATCACAACAAATCTCATGGAATGCTATGCCACAAGTCTGACAGCACCTATATGTTGAAAGATAGCCTGAGCTGGAGGTACAATGACCCATTAACATCTGGGAGCCGTTTCTTGAATTCGGGGAAAATGTTCTCAATGGGGAAAATGCTCTTCTAATGTCAGATTTGACAACTTTCTGAGAGGTTAGTTGTCAAGTGAGATGTAAAACCTATAAGAAGACACGAAAGATCTTGTTAAAAATAACAATCAAGACTAACTTATCGTCCCTCTAATAAAATATTCATAATCATTTACTCCGCATTCCAATTTTTATTTGCATTCCGAATGCAAATTATCATCATCTGTTTACAATCGAGTCATTTCATAGGAGCAGATACAAATCGACGTTTACTGAAACTTTAACAGTTGCTCTAGGTAGTCATTGAAACTTAGGAGGCGTATGGCGGCAAGCTGTTTGCAGTGCCATCTATTAGAAGGTAGCTAAAAAGTCGCAAAAGTATAAGTATTAAATAGATTAATTAGCATTATACATTACAAAAACGCGCGTTAATGATCTTGACGAACCCTTAGGGGCGTATCGTCAGCCGTTCCTTCAATTGTAGGATACCTTTATGGCCTTTGATTTTCATAGTTTTCTATTGTTCCGTGCCAGCGCTCTATTTTGAGGTTATGTTACAAATATCTATTTGCATCAAATTGTTCATGCATTTGATTTATGTCATCTGTTATATCAGCCTGAAATTTTCTGCAATTCAAAAAGAAAGCACAGCCTCGCAATAGTAGAGCGCTGACGCTGCCACGCAACAGTAGAAATCTAGAAATGCTCCAGCCATTCTGAAGGATGGAAAAAACTATGAAAATCAAGGACGTCATAAAGGCCTCCGACAATTGTAGGAACGACTGACGATACGGCTCTTATATAGAGATACTCGATTTTCCTTGATTAATCTGCTGACCGTAGGTGATATTGTTGGGAAGTAATTCATTAACAGGAGTAGCCATAATGTAGCAGCAACAAATGCATACTGCCATCAGAGTGCTGCCCTCATTTTCGAATTTTCTGTGTGCATCCATGAAATCCGTGTAGAATTCCTGAAACATACATATTCAAAACTCTTTTTCTGAAATCATATCTCCGTAAAAAATAATTCTAAAATTTTTTCTATTACTTTCTGTGGCCTTCCAGCAAATGCTTCTTCAAACTCCTTCATACACTAGGAAAACGGCAACAGACGGAAACAGGTGTCATGGATTTTCCTGATGTACTAGCTATATAGGCTCCTTTCTCTACGATTACGTGATTTTTTGTTCTTTACAGTTTTGAACTAAAAGGAGTCCTCGAGGATATAATTTTTTCCGAAACGTCGGCAACTTTATAACAGAAAACTCCGTTTCTTTAACAGGTGCATAACATAAAAATGCTCATGAAAGCGTAGCGCGTTCAACGTTCATATTCCATGAAACCACAATTACCTCGCTCAAATGGTAGCAATTTCACAGCTTTGAACTGATATTAAAGGTTCAGGGCTACGTCACCTCTTCTGGCGATTTATTAATTAAACCATCATTCATTTAATAGCTGTATCGTAGTTAAATGCACTTTATCGATCAAAATAAAATTGTATCAACTATGTGTGTAATTTTGCCACAGTATGGAAATATATTGGCCCAAGAAACCGTATTTGGTGTGTATGTATTTTGATTACAGTTTTGAGACAATTTAAAAAAAAGATTACTATTATCCGTTGGATCAAACGGTCATATATCTCTTAGAGATGCTGATACATTGGTATTTTAACTCCAGAGCAGAAAATTGTTTTTTTTCGACTGCCTTTTGGAAATATCTCTGTGCATATTTCACTCATCATAAGTTTAACCGCTCATTTACCCCTAAAAGAACTCAAAGTACTTCCGAAGAGAGACGGAAGAAAGCGAATTTTCCTAAAATCGTTTTAGTTCTTTCCCAACTTTATTTGTAGTGGGACTTAAAAGTAAATTGCACAATAGCAATGCCAATTTTCTATGAGACCCGGCATACGAAACAAATGACTATCTGTTTCTCTTACATATCAACGACCTCCTTTCCTGCACGATCAACCCAATCCACACCTTCGCTGATGACAGCACTCTACATGCAGGAATTCAGAGTGACAAGCCGATTTCTGCCGCTGAGCTGGACAAAAGAAAGCTAGCGACGACATCCTCTCTGACAAAAGACCTGGAGGCTATCACTGCTTGGGGACGGAACAATCTTGTACAGTTCAATGCTTCCAAAAGACAGTCCTGTACTTTGACGAACAAAAAGCGTCCTAGCGCTCATCCAGTTTCGATGGATGGTCGAGTTCTGCCAAAGAGCCATTCACTTCGGCTGGTCGGAGTCCAGATCACCAAGGACCTGATCTGGCACGAACACATCTCGTCAATAGCTGCAGCTGCTAGGAAAAAGCTAGGCTATTTGTTTAGGGCTAAGAAGCACTTTTCTCCGAATAACCTTCTCACTCTATACCGGGCCCAGATAAGGCCTAGCCTCGAGTATTGCTTACACGTTTGGGGTGCTGCAGCCCCGACTACATTATCCATGCTCGATGCTGTCCAAAGGAGGGCGCTCCGACTGATCGATGACTCTTCTCTAACAGACAGTCTCAGAACCCTTTCGCACCGGCGAGCCGTCGGCGATCTAGCTCTTTTATAGCGCTACACCAACGGGCTTTGCTCCGCAGAGCTCTCTTCCATGACGCCGCCGCGAGATGTGCCTGCCAGACAGACCTGCCTAACTTTGGCGTCCCATCCTAACCGTGTCAAGCTTCGTACATCCAGAACTGGGCGATACGACCGCTCGTTTGTCGAGAGTGTCGAGACTGTTGACAATCCACAAGAGGAAGCTTTTCCTAGTTCTACTAACCTTAGGCAGTTCAAAAACCGTATTAACAAAATTTCTTTGGGATCATCATAGAAGCCGCGGTGTTCCGGCTTCTGCCTGTGCGGCTGCTTCGATATACAAAAAAAACATTCGATTTTTTATGAAAAATATTTTTTGAACCAGAATTGAAAACTCTATCATCTGTGCAGGAATCCAATATGGAATCTGTTACAAAAAATAAAGTTGATGGTGGAGGACAAGGGGCAAAACGTCACATTGAAATTGTAATTATCCCATCTTGTAGAAGAAAAAGAGTGGCGATGTTGATGTGCAGTTTATTTTGAAATCCCACTACAAATTACGTTAGGAAAAATCAAAACTGTTTTGATAAAATCAGTTTTTTCTGTTTCTCTTCGGAAGTACTTTGAATATCAAAACTTTCTAGGCGACATCTTATTAGTTACCTAGATACGTAAATATAAGCTAGTACGTATCTCTTACCGTTTCTGAGATCCCAATGGTGAGGGTCGAATTTGAAACATCCGGTATATACGAACATTGGCTTGGAGAGCAATGTATTGAGGTTACTCGATTTCAAGAGGTAATATTGTTATAGTATGTAAGCACGTATCAACAGCTGGAATACTCAGTTATCAAACATAGTTGACAATCATTTTACACATGAGCTCCAAACAAATGATGGACACGCTCATTGGTGCGATCATAGGAAACTTCCTTTCATGAAAAGCCCAAATGGTGCACTAATGTCTTTGACAAAACCTACGAACTTTTGACGCCATTTCGCCACATGGAAAACTGTACTTTACGTTATTTCGAAGGCGTGGGAAGTATAGCGTCAATCTACTTGACGCCATTTTTTTAAACCTGAACAGCTGACACCAGCAGGATAAATACATTTCAAAGCGGCGCGAAAAGCGAGGGATGCTCGCGATCCCTTTGTTTACAACTCAAACTTTAACTCAATTAAGCGCTTTTCAAGTGCATCAAAGGAATATAAGATTTATGAAATATTTTGTACGCCGAAAGAGCAAAGAGGTAATTTGAAAATTTTCATTAATTATGCTTAATTGAACCGTCAATTAAAGCTGCTCTGAAATATCAAAAAGTATTGAATCTACTTAGGAATGTTTTGTTTGCAGAAAACGGTGTCAAGTTGGTTAACTATGCCTTTCACGCAATTCTGTCTACGAGCCCCTTCCCACTTCAGTTGGCCCAACTATTGAAATCTTAGTTTTTTTCTTATCAAACACAAATAATAAAAATTTAGCAGCGTGTTATAGGTTTAAAATATTAGCAATGAATATTTTGATAATATATGGTAGAAAACACCAACTTTATCACTCCCTAATCAAATTTGCAGCATAAAAATTACACATGTTGTAATTACAGCATAACATCCTATTTTCATTTCAATGCAAAATAAGTCAAAAACGCATAGGTGGCTATGAAAAATAAAAGCCATGACAATTGTTTTTATTAATAACATCTGTCAGAATACGTGTAAAATAGTTTTGGGTAGTTAAGGTTTTCAAAATGGGTAGAGGAAAGGTTATTAGTGAGAAAATGCGGTTACTGATAATTAATTTTTTTAATTCTGGGTAAATCAATTTCATAAATTACAACTTTGTTAGACTTATCGCGGTACAGTGTGAGAAATATTGTTAGAAGATATAACGGGCTCAGTTAATATTAAGCCACGATATGTGAAAAAACAAATGCACAAATGCCGACCGAAGAACATTAAGAAGAAGGCGTGCCAATTATTTACAATTAAGTGCTCTGTGGCGTGACGCTGTTGGAAGGAGAATGTCGAGGCCCACAACTCATAGAGAGGCCCACAAACTGGGATTTAGCACTTGTAAGGTTTATAAAAAAAGTGAAGTAAGAACGCTAAACTTGCACAACTTGTTTATAGGCCAAAGAAAAGCCACTATTAACTCCACAGCAAAACAAAAATCGGCTTACATGGGCTAAAGAACATAGACAATGGACACCTCAACAATGGTGTACAATACAAATGGAGTGATGAGGCCCGACTCGAAGTTTGTGTTGGTGACAGTCGCAGTAGAGTTATTCGCAAAAAAATGAAGCATTCCATGTTGACTGTCTGAAGAGAAAAGTGAAATTTCCAGCACCCATTATGGTCTGAGGCAGTATGTCATCAAAAGGAGTAGGAAAACTTCATTTTATTGATGGAAATGTGGATACAAACAACTATTTGGCAATTTTAGAAGAATCGCTTTTACCAGTGATGGAAGAATGCTTGACATCCGGCCAAGATTTTGTGTTTCAGCAAGATCGTGCAGCGTGCCATACCTCAAAAAAGGCTATAAAATGGATGGAAGAAAATAATGTACCACTTTTGAAATGGGTTTCTGGCAGTCCAGACCTGTCACCTATTGAAACTTTGTGGCACGAGATGAAAAAGGTTCTACGACAACATCCTGCTCGTACAATCACCGAACTGAGACAAAAGCTTTAAGAAATATGGGATTGTTTTACACCGAATTTTTGCCAAAACTTGGTTAACACTATGCCCCAAGGAATTTCAGCCGTAATAAAAGATAAAAGTTATGTTATCCAATGGTAATCTTTCAATTGTTGCTTTATTAACTTCGCGCATTTATTCGCACATTGTTTATTTGTTCAGATATTCTATTAGTTATAGGTCTAAGTGATTTCAAATATGTATTTTTTATGACTAGAGTGTATCTAAAATGTTTTTGAGAAGATAAATTCTTTTAGAAGTAAATAGTTTCGTCATATTTAGTTTATAAAGGCATTGTTGGTACAAAAGTGGGCCAACTGAAGTGGAAAGGGGCTCGTACTTAGAAATAAAAACGAGGGCACGGTAGCAGAGGGGTTGTCGGGTGTCGAGCTAGCCTTCGTTGGTAAGTTAAGTCCGAGCCCTGGATGTTGTGTTGTGTGTTGTCTATATCAAGCACCAGGTGCGTGCAGGATCAGCATGCATCGTATCGCTGGAGCTGCTTTATCTACTACTACTTCAAATAAGAGAATACGGTTTGCCTTTTTTTGCAATTGATTTTTGGTAGTATGAGGTAAAAAATAGACATAGACATTTTCAAGATCTCTATATTGGAATCATGATTCAGATGTTTTATTTGACAAACAAGTTTTTGGTACGGATACCTTTCAGTTGTCTAAATCTACGATCTACTATTACATGTATACACGGTAATGAGGAAAACTTCACAAATAAATGAATACCTAGTATTGTTACAGCTATTGATATCTCTCGGATTAAGAATATTGGGAGATTTGTACTCTGCAGTTTATGTCGGAATTGAGATAATTGTATCTGTTTTAGTAGGGGGTCCGCATTTGGCAACCATTTTCAAGTCAAGCGCTTTTGTAGAGGCTTTGAAAACCAATTTTGACATAATGATGATGATCAAATGATGATCATTTAAGATGCCATTGTACACAGTATCTCGCGAAAATTTAGTATTTTCTATGTGATTATATGCATTAAAATACCAAATACGGCTCATCGGTCTTAAAAAATAAATTTCTTTGAAGGTCTGTCTTTAGTAGAATAAAAATGTAATTTCCTATCAGGTATCAAGTAGTATGAAAATCCCTAACCTCAAGCCAGGTAGAGCAATAAAAACATCATGTCAAGTCAAGCATTAACATTTCCATTACTTTTACTTCCAAGTCAAGTCAAGTAGTTTATAAAAATATCAAGCTACTTGAATTGATAAATCCCTGCTGGTACTATTGGTAAGGCGGGGGAGAAATTTCTAGATTGCTATGTTGTCAAATGGGTGGAGACTGTGGACTAACTGTATTAGCGTATTTGATTAACTTGATCTACTTACTTTTCTGCTGTGCATGTTCTTAGCTTGTGCCGTGCATAATTCTTTATGAAATGGACTGAGCGTTGCGTGGGAAGTGCAGAGTCAATCTAACTTGACGTCACCTTATTTGAAATCAATAAGAAAATTGGGCTCCGGATTTGGGCACTCTCCACTATTAGTGAATACCACTTAGTGACAAAAGTCTATCGGAAAAGTATGTACTCCATGATGGTGTGGTTGGTAAGCATCAGCACGTATTGTAGCTTATTCCGTATTCAGCGTGTGTACATTGTCGGATTATGCCGCAAATCCATGTGGATTCGTATTGAACGTGTATACATCACTAGTTAATTACCCCTATTTAAATATCAACGGTTTATGTGAAACTACGGAAATATATCCTGCAACTGAAATTGATATATGTGAGCCTGCATACATGTATTGTTTTGATTGGGTGCGTCTACACCTGGTTCCCAACAATAGGAAAACTTGTCACCCTTGCTCAACTACAAATGTGCGACTAAATCCATAGGAATAGCTTCTTTTCACGGCTGTAAATACTATGCTCGATAGTTTAGCGGCACAATTTCGTTTAGTATGTTGTGCTGGAGGTAACTCAGACCTGCAAACAACTAGCTTAGTTTAGTAATAGTAATATTTATTTGTCTCCAAAGTACATAACCATTACACACAAAATTTTATAGGAGGCAAATAAATGAAGAGCCCGCAGAAGGGTGACCCTTGTGTTCGGGTAAAAGAAAACAGAAAATACTTATATACTAACGATGACGTAACAGACAGAGTAAAATTTTTTTTATTCTAATTAATAAATGATGTATATGAATTTGAGTGTAATTTCCATATATGTAAGTGATGCACGGATTATACTTATATTAAATATGGTGTATCAGACGAAGTACTAACTACTAAAGGATAACCTGCGCGTGGCTATTACATCCAATTGGACCAAAACTAAACTTAAGGATTATAAAATACAATACTGAAGATAATTTAAAATGTGCCGGTAAGGTTTAATGACTTTAAATTAGCGACTGGTCTATCTATAACTATTTTTTCGACCGCTTCACAGGCAGCCAAGGGTAAATAAAGCTACAATAAATAGAATATAAGAAGGGAAACAGTACTGGTTGAGAAACGGAAAAATTAATCAGAGGCTTACAACTTACAGTGTATAGCTCGTCCCTTCTATGTATAGATACGAGTATATGCATTTTAACTCTCGGGCCCTCGTGCAGCCAGGCTTTTTTTTAAATGAATTAAAATTATTTTTTTTTGTAAAACATTGGGATGGTAATTAAAATTCTTGGACAGAGAAAAATCCAGGACCTTTGTATGAGTGTTTTCTCCGGCTTTGGGACTACATTGTGACAACATTTTCTGACGGGTGCCATAGCAGTGTTCAATTTGCTCCAATAAAGACCTATTTTTGTAATAAAAAGTAATGAGATTGTACATAGGTAGCTGTCCCACGTCAAAAACATTAGCCTCAACAAACAACTTGGAAGGATAGGTTTTTTTTGGTGTATCAGTTTAAATATCTATCTTTGTATGCATTCCAGATTTCTGAGGTGACTTGAGGGCACAGCTCTCCATCCACTGACAACATAGCTTAAATTAGACTGAACAAGTGTAGTATATAATATTTTTATAGATTTCTCAGTCAGTAATTTTTTTCACGGTGTATTTTATACGCTTCGCCATTTCAAGTTTTCATCGATGTCACCGGTCCGTTTCATATAGATTGTATTATCAGAACTTAGATTGATACTTAGCGTGTCGTACTCTGGCAAGAGATTTTTGTAGGATGCAGAGACGACAAAGTTGGTTTTTGCGATATTCACGTTATATAACATCCAAAGAAGATAATATCTTATTTTCGAAATTATTCCCGATTACAATACTTCCTCGCTCAATGGCGTAGGAAGTACAAACAGCTCAGCATTATTAGTTGATAGGAACATATTTTATTTGACAGTGGACACGAGTCATATTTTGTGTTCAAATATCTTTAAACAATCAATAAAATACAGTCCACTCTAACTACTAGACATAAAAATGTCGTTCCATAGTTATTGTAATATACAGGGTGGCGCATCGAAAACGAAACAGACGCATTTACTGGCAGCTCAGTTTTTTTTTGGAAAAACGTTCAGACCCATCGATTTTGTTTTCGAGGGGGACACAAGTTTGGCAAAAAGTCGCGTTAACACGTGCTGCCCCCTGGGCAGGGGTGACACCACCCCCAAAATCTTAAATGGAAGGGGGGTCGAGTGATACCTTATTTTGAGGGTCTTTCAATTCCCTTTATAATGATATGAAATTGATGTACTTTAGTACAGTAGTTTTGAAGATTTACATTTATCCTGGTAATTGAAATTTCTCACTCACAATCTTTAATATAAACTCACATAACCCATCTTTTCAAGGTTGTATCACTATCTCACATTCGTACACTCATATGAACTACACATTTTTCCAAAACAAATTAATTCAGCATTTTAGTAATTTGGGTGGAGGTTTACCGAGCATCTCTCGTATACTTCATACTCAAATTACAGTTCCACGGTCCGTCGCGTCAATCACTTGTCATCTGTCGACGCATTATCTTTCCGTGCCGTCCCCCTCTCCACGTGTAGCGGGAGTAGGAGGTTAGAGACTGCATTCCGATTGTTTCCCTAAAATGTCTTCTCATGTTCAATAATTTTTAATATGTTTGGGTGTCTTATCAACAAGCCCAATGTCTCCGTCCTTTTGTTTTTATACTTATTACAAGTTCTACCTTCTCTACGTTCGTTTCGAAACACCTTGTGGCTGCAACCTCAACGACGAGTAAGTTGTTTGACAATTTAAATCTGTCCTGTATTCTTTGCTAGCATCACAATTGTGTTTCCAGAATCATGATGACCGCTCCATAGAGAATGCTGAAAGCTTGAATCGTCAAAAGAGTCACTTAATCCTAAAAATTTGCCATTTTCCAATTAACAATTAATTGTGTTCGGTGCCCAACTGGTCGTTGGCTTTGGCAATGAGTACTGCTCGTATATATATATATATATATATATATATATATACTTTTTATATCTACGAGTATATCTGCAGACTTACATGACAACTCTAAGGCTACACATATTGATTTTTTGCTTACCTGTAATACGCAGGTAAAGTATGATTTTGAAGCCGAGAATGCCTTAATGCCTTCGAGACCGTGACGCTAGTAAATGCAGATCTTGATAACGTCAATAGGTACTGGTAGCTCTCACATCTTGAGACTAAATAAATACTTCGAGAATTTGACAATAGTAAAACATTCAACCGTTAGTTCGGTTCAAATTCAATGGGGAGG
This sequence comes from Acanthoscelides obtectus, assembly GCA_963669975.1. NCBI lineage: Eukaryota > Metazoa > Arthropoda > Insecta > Coleoptera > Chrysomelidae > Acanthoscelides > Acanthoscelides obtectus. The sequence continues at coordinate 38,920,327 of CAVLJG010000009.1, read as the reverse complement.
AAATTATGTTTTCTGAATAAGTAAAACATTTGGGCAACTATTTCGGCTGCGACTTACTTTTTTAACTCCCATCTGAATAAAGCCTTGAAAAAATGCTATCTATCCGTCAGGCTTCTGTTTGCAAATAAAAATGTGCATAGAGGCATCAAAATTAAACTGTTTCAAAGTCTAGTTATTTTTAATGTGTATTATGGTTTATCTATATCTACTACCCTTGTCTGGCATCTATCTTTTGCAGATGATGCAGAATAACTGTGAAAGGTTTATCGAAAGCCAAATAAAGTTTGGTCATATATCACTTTCATACTGTAATCTTGCATGGCTAAACTTTTAAAATCTTTTCAGATAGTCTGTAGTAAATTTTACTATCGAGCTAACGTCATCCCCTCCCTCAGTTGTTCACTTGTCTCAAGGGCATTTGTACATAATCTTACTTACTTGCTTACAATGCAAAAATATCTTACAACAGCTCAGGCTAGGACTATGCAGTCTTCCCGGAGTTTTAAATAACAGTTTAAAAAATATTTACAAGAATCACAGAATAACCGGTAGTTTCATGGTCATAGCTTGTAGTTTTGATCAGTTATTTTCCATTTCTTTATATCCAATTGTCTGTTCTGCTTTTCATAACTGAATCGGCATTACTTTGTACTAGATTGCATTATGACTTATTCCATCTATTTTCACATTTCTTTGTATGACTTTTTTTTAGTTACTTTTGTACGGCGTTGGATGGTGAGATATCAGGTGCTAAATCTCGCCTCACATAATGTACCATGTTTTTGGCCAATAAAGACGATTATTATTATCTTGAAATAAGGTGTAACTCACAGACATTCTGATACGTATGATAATTTTCCATTTGAGATGCCATTGCATGTACTAAGTCGTTGATGCCAGTCTTCTACTATAATGCCAAAAAACGTGCACGGCGAACAAACGTGTAGCTTCGATAATGCATGTATGTGCGGCACCATAATTATTACATATTGTTGCAGCCTCCATACCATAAAACTTTTATTGTTGAGTTCTCATGGTAGCTCCATGAGCACTAGAAATGCTCTATAAAAATGAGACGGTATGGAGGTTTATTGCAGCCGGAGCCCAATATAAAAACTTAATACGTTACTCCTCTTGCATTGTAAGCGCTCGAGTCTAATCAGGTAGTGATATACTGTTACGTCGCAAAAATGGACGTAATCGTATATTCTGAACAATATATATGATCATTATAGGAACATCCGCTATATAAAAAAGTTTTATTGCATCAGCGGTTTTTGTTTCACAATAAAATTAGGCAGTAAAAATTCCTCGACCGGTAACGTTTACGTACCTACTTAAAATATACAAATTGTAATGAGCGTATATAAATAGAAGGAAATATATCTTGAAAACGATCATAAATTTTGTGCGTGTCTAATACATTTTTTGGAAGGGTCATTGTTCGTATCCACACCACTTATATCTCACAGTGTTGACCAGTTGTTATTGGTTCTGATAATGTCAGCTGCCAATAAGGATGCAAGAAATTATATAATATATTGCTTCTACAAAGTGAATTTTAGGTATTGTTACCTTTATGTATGAAAAAACAGCATTTTACCCGTAGCATTATAGTTTCATTTGAAACGTATGGTCACTTGTCACCCGTTTCCAGAACAAAAGGGGCACCAGTTTTAGAAAATGTGCCTAAACAGTCTATCAGCTACGAAAATGCAGTTTTAAACAGTTATGGAAAATATGACACTGCCTCACTTGAAATGTTTGACAACAGTAGTATCTGCATAACATTGGAACTGACAGGAAGTACCACTATGTATTGATCTCATGTGTATATCCGCATCCTTCCTATAAAAACCTTTTCGTTTTTATATACCTTCAGTCTTGCCATAAACATTTTATGAAGACACAGGAAAGGAATCCAATAAATATCCGGCTATTACTATATATGTATGTTGTATAATATACTTTAATCAGCATCTGAGTGCCTATTGAATGTAAATATGAAAGTCCTTTTTTAATTCGCGCCTTTATAATAATAAGCCCATTCACGCGACATCATCTTTATTTATACAGCAAAAAGAGCAAGACGACCGCATACATCATTATTTAAACGCAACAAAGGAAATTAAATACATGTAACAACATCAAAGGTGGTGTTACACCCTACATTGATACTTTCATTACGGATTTGCATACAAAAAAGCGTCGACACCCTTTTTCCTTATGCAGCTCGCTCGTGGGCGGATTTATTCGAATAATACTGTTATTTTTATACAAGCGTTTTGTTTATACAAAGAAATTGTGTTTTAATGGCCGAGTGCTCTCGAACAGTGCTGCCAGGTCTACCGTTTTGAGTCTTCGGCAACCGTTTCCTACCGTAGAAAGCTCCATTTCTGCCGCTTTTTTTATCGCACAAATTTCTATCAAATATTGCTATCTCTTTTCTTTCGATTTCCACACCCAAGCTTTAATATCTCTCTTTTTTCTTCCATCTACGGGTTCTTAGATGTCTCGTGAGCCGTTTTCTTTTTTTAATCTGACAGCACTGTTTACGAAAAACCGATTTCAGCCTTTATTCAATATAATCTAACTTATTGCAATTGAGGGGACTAATACCAGAACCAGTCAAGTCCATTTTTTTATAATTTTACAGGAGAGCAAAGAAATGTTTTATTGAAAAATGGTAGAAAATTAATTACTAACAAAGCTGTTATTGCATTTGTTTGGTGATAGTGACGCTTGCAACAAAATTTCATTAATTGTTTAAATGGGCTGGATTTCACAATTTAGCAAACCATTATTCGGCACCAAAAGGGTACGAGTACCAAACAGTCCGTTAAACATACCCAATCAGCCTCAAGATCTCTCCGTCAAATTTTTGGCAGCAAATAGCATCAAAGTATTCAAAACAAAACACTGTAAAATATGAAGTGACAGCTTGCCATTGGAATCTTTTCAGATTATTAAATATTATGAAATTATGTAAAACTGAGCCAAAATTTTTAAAAATACTTGATGTCTGAGTAAAATCTATTTTTTCAGATTAGCTGAAGGTTTTTCCATGTTTACTGCAACTTTTGTAATCCATATGTGATTATATCACCTACTGTGTGCTTATAGTTTATCCTATATTTGCAAACTTGCACTTCCAAACCCTTACATGAAAAAGCCTTTTCACTCAAATTTTTGTTAGGTGTTGCATTTCAACACATTCATAAACTTCTTTCCAGTTCCTCAACGATATTTTAACCCCACTGGTCCGAAACTGTTCAACAGTTTCAACATTCATACATACAATTGCAGTTGCAGTTTTCTGATTTAATTTCAGTGTATAATCAGTCGCACCATCGGTGATGGTACATTCAACATAGCCACGTATTTAGGGGTTCGTGCAGATTTAACGTGTACACGACAGTGTAATACGTATTTCTTCACAAAAAAATCTTGGAGGAGGCACTTTTATACGGAAATTTGTTGTTAAAAAATTCCATTTTTCACACATAACAAAACAAGTGATCACAAAACGTAGAATACAGTGACATTGGAGAAGGAGAATAGACCAAAAGAGATCGGAATTGACATTTGAAATTAGTGTCTCATAATGTTAGTGATGGGAGAATACATTTGCTATCAGTGGAATGTGTTGGAACGGTTAAAAAATATGAATTGAATCGTTTTTGCGTTATCTCGACTGAAAGACTGGAATATCTGCTCTGTTTCTGTATATATATTTTTTGTGGTATTGTTGCATAAATTAGTTGGTTCACGAACTAGTTCCTAGAACTGAACGCAACTTAATGAAACGAACTGGAAAGCACATCACTTTTTCAAGTAATCCAAGAAGGGATAAATTGTCATTTCATCACACTAGTGATGGGAGAATCGAAAGCCTGAGATTTGCTTTACTTCTGTGGCTCAGAGATATAGTGTTTTCTTCTGATAAAACTAGCGCAGTTTTTGTGTTTAAAATACTCTACCTTAATTAATACCTTTGATACTAAAATTGCTCCCATAACAATATTAAACAACTCTCATGTCGTGTCGCGTATTTCGAAACGATGTCAAGGGCCGGCAGGGGAAAATCTTTCTCTGAGAACTGAAAATCATTAAACGCGCTGTTTTCAGTCTATTTTATTCTATCCCTTGGGGACGTACAGAATGAAGAAAAGACTACAGTGCTCAGTGGCCACTCAGTGGCTCAGTGCTCGTCTGTAATGATAATATTCAAATACTACTAAACACCTAAATAGCTTTTTGGCCTTTCAATTTCGAAGCTACCAGTCCTCGCTTAGAGATGGTAGCACAGTTAAGGATAGACTCGGGGTATACGGTTACGGATGTTTATGATTCCTCTCGATATCGATATATCGTCATGAAACCATCGATGCGTAAAGATCGATGTTCTACGTCCGATGTATCGATGTTTTCGATACATCAATGTATCGTCTACCGTCGCCATCCCTATATTGTATCCCCACCAGTCACCGGTCAAAAACCTTAACCTCCAATATTTTATCACTATTTATAATTCTTTTTAGCTCTTATTTTTCAGTAATTACTAATAATTTTAGGTCTATGTCTACAGTAATTGTATTATGCACCTCGGAGATGTAGGGATTAACATGTTTTACACATATCGGTGTTTTAGGATAGGGACGACATACTGTTTTGATTGCTTTGAAGAAATTCACTAACCCATGAATGTATAACAAACGATTACTATTATGATGTAAAGAGAGATGAGGAATTGGTTGGAATACATTTTATATTCTATTTTCTTGCAAATCCGCACAATTCAACAGGTATGTGTAGCTATAATGATCACATATACACACAGCATATTGAACAAATTTCGAGATTGTCATGAATTAACAAACGACCAAACCTGCTGCCAAATTTAACAGCTAGAAAATCGACCTATTATTTCTCCCATTCCCATTCGCTGAGGGGATAACGGGTGGTCAAATGTACACCTATAACATAAAACAAAATACATGAAAGTCGTCCTGTTTTCTCTGTACAATACATCATGTTGGAATCAAAAAGTGGTCTTGTTTATAATACAGTCGAATTTTGACGATTTTATTCAACATTTTAATAGAAATCACTGATATTCTGAGACCTTTGACAGCTTCCGTCAAATTGCATTTCGATAAGGTATTTTCCTATTGGTCCATAATAATAATATTGGTGAAATCGGCCCTAAATGTGCTTGTTATAAGTTATATATAAAAAATAAGGACTTAACTTGCTTTTGTCCAGTTTATAATTTTTACTTTTTTTGATCTATATTAAAAAAAGGTATTTGCTTATTAATTAAACATAATAAAAAATATACAGTCGGTACGACTATAAGCTAAAACTAACAACAATTTTTACTTGTCCATCCTCAATATATTTGTACGCTGAAATATCTTTAAAGGTGCTGAAGAAGTTTTATTGTATTCTTCTATCACATTATAAAACCAAAGGTCACATGGAGGAACATAATTTTTTGGCACTGTCATAACATTCAAATTTGTTTTTTTTTTGTTTATAATTTGCGACCCAAATAAAGCTTTCGACAATATTAGGTAAAGAAATATAGGATCTAGTATTTTTTTATTTTGTATATCAAACAAAATAATAATAGGAAGTGCTACCAATTCGGTACATTTTACTAATGTGCCTGAATCGCACTTTTCCTAATGCAAAATTCGGTATTTGGATGAAGTAAATTTACTTTGTTTATTTGATCGATTTTTTAGAAAAAGTGATTCTAGATATTTAAGAAAAGATCTTGTGTCAAGTTTCTTACTTCGAAAGCTTTACTTGCACAACGAATAATACTTGCATAATCTCTTGGCAAATATATTATATCGTGTTTTCTTCTGCACTTCTGTTACCCCAAAGCTGTGGTCACAAGGCAAAAAACTATGCCCCGGCTCTGGATACCTGTGACAAATCACCTTGCACTTCTCAGTAACCACTTAACTGAAAAAAAATATTGCACCAGCATATAGTTCTTATTTTGTGTCGCGCAGTTATCAGAAAATATGTGAATTTCATTAACCAAAACGCTAAAAACTAACTATCCCGACATTAAACTTCAAAGTAAAATCTTTCTGACATTACTTTGGAAGAACCGGTCAAGTCCAGACTTGACTTGTTTTTGCAACGTTTGAGAAAGCAGGAAACCACCAATACGTTTATAAATTGCCTAATTTTTGGGTTACACTCCGCGTACAGCCCGATACATAATCTTAAAATGAGATTTAGAGAAAATCATAATGCTCTTTACTTGACACACCAACTGACGAGAAAGTATTATAGTCGTCAGAGTTTTAAATAATGAGACACAGTTTGTTACGTACTACGAGGGATGTCTTTTAAGTTTTGCATATGGAAATCAAACAACGCGATAGGTAGTTTTAAATGACTTTATTGTTTTTCATAGTATTCTCCACGAAGATTAATACACATCAGCATGCGCTTGAACCAGTTTTCGAAGCACTTATTCCACTAGTTTGCTGGCAGATCCAAAACGACACAAATGTCGCGACCATCTTTTTCGAAACACTTAGAGAACGGATGACTTTTGTTGGCTTTTCTTCACTTTGGAACACCCAAACAGCCGACTGTCGTTTATTTTCTGGTTCATAATAGTAAATCCACGATTCATCACTACTAACAATGCTGTACACATTTTTTGAGTTTCCGGAATTGAAACGGTCAAGCGTTTTTTTACACCAATTAACCCTGGCTGCTTTCTGCTCTTCAGTCAACAGGTGGGGTATCCAACAAGAAAATAATTTTCTTACTCCTAATGCTTCATGTAAAATTTTTTGAATTGTGGTTTTTGAGATTTCCAAGGACGCCTCAATCTCGCGATGTGTCACATGTCTATCTTCAATGTTGAGTTTGCGCACAGCATCGACGTTTTCCTGGGTGACTGCCGTTTTTGGTGCACCCACCCTGGGATCGTCGCTAAGAACCACCCATCCACGTTTGAATTCTCCATACAACGGGAAATTGTCGGCTGATGTGGCGCTTCGTTGCCGAAAACAAACTGTACCTCAGCAAGGCATTCTTGTTGCGATAATTGTCTCTGAAAGTTGTAATAAATTATGGCGCGAAAATGTTCTCGGTTGAGTTCCATTTTTCTAATGACTTGGTGACACTTAAAAATTCACTGCACGTATTGGTGTGAAACTTTGAATTCAAGTTTACTAAAGAGTGAGGTTAAGATTCAGTACTGACGTTCGATCCGTGCGGCCTACTATGTTTCTATATGCAAAACTTAAAAGACATCCCTCGTAGATGTCATCATGAGAAACTGTCTCCCGGCCTGAACGCTAATTCTTGGCCCTTTCTGTAACTTGGAAAGTGCTAACCCCCAAATTGCTCTGGTCATTCGGAAGCACATGTGTTGAAAAAACCTTTTGTGTTGTAACCATTGGGGACATGTGGCCTTCTTCAGTACAATGACATGAAATATTGCTCGGATTTTGATGAAATTTTGACTCAAAGTAGTACACTAGTAACCTCCCATAGGTATTTGATGTGTCTGGCTCCTGCTCATTAAAAAACTATAAGACTGGTTTTTGGGGATGACGGTTGTAAATGTTGCATCTTTGGTATTAAAATGCTGCTAATTTCAAATAACGATAATTGATTTAACGCACCATTCTTCGATCCCTTTCGTTTCGATCCCCATGTCTATCGCCGTGCGCAAAGGTACAGGCATACCTCCGCGCAGACTATAGGAGTACGAAGTATCTTTTACCAGGCTTTGGAGGACATTCCAGTGGCAGCGTTAGGAATACTTAACACATTGCTTTTGCTTTTTTATACCATAAGTAACATATCTTTTGCGTCTTAGAATAACAACTGAAGTTTAATTATACTGATACGGTATCAGCTAAAGACGTATTATTAGAAAGTGTTTGATACCAGTAATATAAGGGATCTACTCTTAGATATAATATTCACAGATATTGTCCATACATTTGCGATTAAAATAAAATGCGACAGATTTTTTTGTAGCTTGATATGGGGAATTGTACAGTTTTACGATACAGTAATAATACACGCCTTAATTATACAACAATTACTGTACGTAAGCGAACATACCTAGTCATTAGAATCTTTGTAGTAAGCGTCATGTCAAGTAGGACAACTCTATAGCTCACATCTTTTTTCGATTTCGTTTTAATCATAGTTTGTATGACGTTAGGTCTGGAAACAAACCGAATATAACTTAATTGATGGCAGAGTTGGGCATGCAGTACAGAGTGAACCTACTTAATACCATTTTATCAAGTAGTCTACTCAACCATGCCGATTCAAGAACTGATAGCTGCTAAGAAGTGCTAGCGCGGACAAATTTTATAAAATAAGGCAAGATACACAGGGTATTTGAGGCTACGACAAGTTTAAATTTCAGACTGACAATTTCCTTTTCTTATTGACTACCTACCTAACTTTCTAGCCCAACTAGCAAAGTAGTGCTATAAGCTTATGGTAAAGGAACTGTTCAGCCGTAAAAGATTTGTTTCGTTGTTGCCTGAACACCAAAATGCTGGCTTAATGTTGTGTGATATCCAAATTTGCTTTCTACAGCATATTTGCTCTAAAAAGAGGTGTTTAAAATATTCTTATGGCATAGTTATACAACACCTTATATGACAAATTTTGAACGGTTGCATAAACGTTTATACAACTATTTTATATGGCATATTTGCGCGGTAGTGAAAATAGTTGTGTTGTGGCATCCACGTTAACGTTTATACAATAAACATGGGCCTTGTTGTTTTGGTGTGCACATTACTACTTTAGCCAACAAATGTCTCCCAACGGAAGCACTTATACAACTGTCGTTTAGTAACTGTTAAAGGCTGTACATCTGCAACAATATTACAGCTTTTATAGTATAAAATTGCTGTGCTTGCTTGCTAATTATGTTGGTATACAACTTCACCATAACCTACCTTTCTGCTGTCATCTTTTTAGTTAAAATGCCTTAACCTATATTTTAAGACATGCATATAGGTTTAAAAGGTTTTATCAACTGTCCAAACAGGAGATATAGGTCTGGTACAAATTCTGGGTAAATCATTCGACTCTGTCCGTATTCCATTTCAGAGATTTGGCAAATTGTTGTATAACACTTGCAGACAACACCAAAATATTCTAATAAACCAAAGGCAACATGGACGATGCCATGATTATACAGAACCTCCCGCCATATTGGGCAAAAATATATTCCTCTATTGAAAGTTAATCAATTATGTTTCAGTTCGATATTTCAGTTATAAAGTGATAAACATTAGTGTAATTGTGTCTAAATATAGGATTTGTAGAAGATTTAACGCAGATAAGTTCAGTTTTTCATCTTAAAAATCCAAACATACTTTTGATCATTATTAAAATAGGAATCAAATACGAAGCCCGTACAAATTGCGCAACTACTTTGCACAATAATCACAATAAAATTTGCTGCGCAAGTAATTCAATAGCCGTATATCACAGTGTAGAAGTTTATCATATACCTGTGTATGAAATTCACAATGGGCGATATGTAAGTGAACAAGAAGACTGTAATGTGTTAGTTATATATTTCGCCTATACAATATATAAGAAATAGTTTGGTTGGAATAAAGTAGAATCGTGTAACAGAATAGTTGTATAGTTGCCAAAACAGAATCTTGCACTGACACAAATGTTCTAGAGCGGCTGCAAGAGGCTTACACTTTTGTTGTATAACTGTTACCTGCAGCCCTTATAAAGGGTGTTTTTTTAGAGGTACAGAACTTTAAATTGCAATAAAACAACGATGGATTATTCGATTGACATGCATTTTTTTTACTCGAAAGATAATCTTATGGCATTACATTTTAAATATGATTTCTGGCATATGACTGCTACGGCTGACTCGGATGTAGTCCAATCTGGACGTCCAATTTTTGATAACTTTTTCCAACATTTGTGGCCGTATATCGGCAATAACATGGCGAATGTTGTGTTCTAAATGGTCAAGCGTTTGTGGCTTATCTGCGTAGACCAGTGACTTTACATAGCCCCACAGAAAATAGTCTAGCGATGTTAAATCAAAAGATCGTGGGGGCCAATTCACAGCTCCAAAACGTGAAGTTAGGCAGTCACCAAACGTGTCTTTCAATAAATCGATTGTAGCACGAGCTGTGTGACATGTTGCGCTATCTTGTTGGAACCACAGCTCCTGGACATCATGATTGTTCAATTCAGGAATGAAAAAGTTAGTAATCATGGCTCTATACCGATCACCATTGACTGTAACGTTCTGGCCATCATCGTTTTTGAAGAAGTACGGACCAATGATTCCACCAGCCCATAAAGTGCACCAAACAGTCAGTTTTTCTGGATGTTACGGTGTTTAGACATAGGCTTGAGGATTAGCTTTACTCCAAATGCGGCAGTTTTGTGTGTTGACGTAGCGATTCAACTAGAAGTGCGCTTCATCGGTAAACAAAATTCGCTTATGAAAATCGGGAACAACGGCAATCTCGTTTTGGGCCCATTCAACGAATCTACGCCACGCGTGATGATCTTGCACAAGTTGGATCTTGTAAGCACGCAAACCAAGATCCTTCCGCAAAATCTTCCATAAAGTGGATGGACACAGATCCAATTCCTGTGATCGATGGCGGATTTACTCATTCGGGTCTTCCTCAATGCTACGCTCTACAGTAGCAATAGCTTCTTCTAGGGATGCGAGTTATCAGTTAGAAAAAACGTGGTGCGAAAGCGTTCCATGGTTAATCGAATTAACTGCTCTGATGGACGATTTTGTCGACGTAGTGCGCGATACGTATTCCGCACAGAACCATTATTTTCAAAATAAAACTGCACAATTTGCAAGCATTGTTCAGGCGTGAGTCTATTCATGACGAATTGCCAAACCAAACTGGGAATAACTAACTTGACAGCTGTCTAATCAGTGGCTAAAAAAACACCCGTTACAACCTCTTAAATAACTGAAGTGTCCTATTAGGTGTGCCCGTTCCGCTTGTATAGCTGTTCTAAGAGCGTTTTGCCAATGTTCTTACAGCATACAATGCTGAGTAAGGAAAACTGTATAATCGTTCTTGCAACTTTAATAGGAGTGATAATTGTTAGTTGGGAGGTTACGTCCCATTGGAATAACGCTTTTGCCCCTTGCTCAAGGCAGGGTATTCCGTATGCCTGAGGAACGCGGGCGTGGCCCAGAAATATATTTCGAAGTTTTGTACTGGAAGGTTTGAGCTTTAATTTAGACACTTGGCAATCCCGAAAATGATAGCTTTTAACCGAGTTTCTAAGCATTGAAGATAGCAATTTCCAATTTCACTTGGAGCATTGTTTAAATTCACTCAAGGTCAACGCTCGGCAACGTCTTATTGCAAAGTAAATTCTCCTTCGAATGTAATGCTTTCGCTTCTTCTACCTCAGAGGATTTGAAGCAGGTATTAGCATTTTTTAATTCCGTGGCCGACAGATGCTTGTTTCAATATATTGTGTTATGTGACTGTGTCTAAAAAAGATCTTACTGGGTACCCGTATCATGTTCATCCAAAGACAACTAATATCAGCATCTCTGATACACTAGTCTTACGGTGTACTTGTCTTTCGTTGCCCAATGTACCGCTATGTCAAGGTCGACGATCACATCAGTGAAAAGAGCTAAAATTTGAGTAATGGTGTTGTATTCCCAAACAATAGCAAGCTTCTACTTGAGAACGCTGCTTTTTGAGAAACTTTTTTGGGGATGTGAATGTACCTCCTAGATTGTGAGCTGTCGTTTAAAACACAGGTACTTGAAATGACTATCACTACCCACTTTTTAAAGTAAGTAATTTTTAGATGTTTCTAACTATCGCGTACAAGGTCAAAGAGGAAGTAGGACATACCTCGAAGTATAGAATAAAACTGTTGCATAAACCAGTCATATGATGTTCGCTTACGATTTTGATGTTGCATCTGTTTTAAGGTTATGATAGGCGCATAAATTCCAGTAACGTATCGTACATTCCTCTCCATACTTATATCAGTATTATGTGACCAAAAATAAACGAGACGTGCGTGTTTTTAAAAAAATGCTCAATGAATATTTATGAAACCAGGCCAGGACAGAGATACGCTCAATTTAGTTCTGGATGCGTTGCGACTGTATAAGCGGATAATTTTTACAAGAACACATTTTAATATTTTGATGTTATGCTCAGGACGAGACCGGACTTCCCAAATTTTCAGGTCTTTTAGCTTGCCTTAGACCAGCGGTCAAGTCGAACCAATTTTGTTCAAAATGTGTTAGTCAGAAATCCTACGAAAGCTATTTACATTATCGTACATAACGTATATAATACAAATTCGCTCTCATTTTCATGCAAAATAACGAGGGTTCAACGCGAAGTTGCGTTGTGAATGCTGTACTGCGTTTCAGAATTGGTGTTGGAAATTCATAAAACGTAATTAAAAAAGTTTTTCATGAGATATGTGTAATAAAATGTAATTATTATTGGAAAAAAATAATTATTAACTGAATATGCAGTCGTATATTTTCGTACTGGACAAATCACATCATGTTAAAACATTTTGTGAGTTTCTAATACCACGTTTTAGATGAAAATTTATCTACTATTGGCCTTATCAACAAAACGTAGCATATACACTTTAAAAGAAATGGTAATATTTCTACGATGTTGGTTAGAATTGACCAACAGTGATCCATACTTGTGTCATTTACCAAACTGCGCTTAGAAATAATGTTTCGAGAAATAGCCGTAATATTGCAGATCAACAAATTATAACTTGGAAAACCAGTATTGTTCTTTTTACTTATATCACTTTAGGAACATAATAATCTGCCGTTATTACTTTACTTATACGAAAAATGTCTGTTCCTCTTATGTGGTATCTCTTCTGAATGATAAACCAGTTAGAAAATCGAGCATTTAGTTATATAGTATATCTAAGAAATAATACAAAAATGGCTTTCACGTGGTTCTTAGATAATAGTAAGCGTATATTGTTGAAAAGTGATTTTTCTATTAGATTTTCCAAGCCTCAGGAATACTCGAACAGAAAAATATTCGATAACTCATTTGAAAGTTGTTGTTTATAATCATCGTTTTTATAGAAATGAACACGTATTTAGGGTTCGTTTATGTATGAGCTTCGATAAATGATGAGAACAGCGACAAAAGCAACACAAAATTCATTTCGTGGTATGTATTTTATAGTAGAGCTTCGACAGTAGCGACGATACCTGCTGCTTGAAAATTGAAGTATTGTACATACCATAGATCTCACCTAACTGTATTTCTTATTAAAATGAGTGTTCCTGAAGAAGGAATACTTTTGCCGTCAAGTGCTGTTAAGTACTATAGTTTAAGAACGACATATAGAAATCTAAAATTCTCTGCACAACCTATAAATACCCAGAGGCAAATGTCTGGAGAGTTTAATCATCTTTATAAACATCTTAGGGAGCATCCTCCATAGTTTAAGGAATATATGAGAATGGACGTAACAACGTTCGATTCTCTATTGACATGCATCTCTGATATAATTGAAAACAGATCGAGAAATTGTTATGGTAAACGAATTTTATCCGAGGAGCGATTAATGTTTACAATCAAGTAAGTAAAAGGACATAGTTTAGCAACATAATATTTTTGTTTTGAAACACAAGCTAAGATAAGTCATTTTAAAACAAACCTAACTCAACAATATAAGGTGTAATACACTAATAACAAAAAAAAACCTGCAAAAATAAACTCAACCGACATACTTAAGGTAATATATACATCCTCAATGAATTCAATATTTAAATCAATAAAGTGAAATTACTGTATAAGTGAGGTACTGATTGGGATAAATTCAAATTTCTTTATGTATCATTATAGAAATTCCTTGCCGAAGTTTCGTATTCACCAGATGTAGATCCAGGGTTAGTATTTGGAACCGGATGGTGGCTTGGGCTTGGTTTTACAAAATCTTGAGTTAATTTCATCACTCTCAAGCGATATTCGAGTTTCTCGTAAGCCGAAGTTTTTCTTACATGTGGGGGCAAGGTTTTAAAGAAATTCCAATTTTCATCTTCGCTTGTATCCTGTTTTTGCTCTCAAAGTTGCAATTTTTGTTTTTCTACTGGTAGTTAAACCCTGTCCGTCTTTCGATGACCGCAGAACCAGAAGCTCGAGATGAAGTTGGCGTGATATCGTCAAACGGTGCTGAGTATAATAGGTCAACTTGCTCATGTGGAGATTGGACGTCCACTTCTACTATTTGTTCGTTAGCATTGCCTTTATCCCTTTCATCTTGTGCCATTATGGATGAATCGTCATAAATGTTGCCATCTCCATTTTTTGGAAAATAACCCTCAGATTGCCTTGGAGTAAATTGTTTTAGAAAAAAAGACTTTTATGCTACTTCTACAGTAATTTCTCTGAGCATCCCCCGATCTTGGTTTAGGAGTGGATGCCAAAGTAGTCCTAAATTTGTCTCGCAAACTTTTCCGTCTATTTGGTACTGTTGCACCTAGAATGGAAAATACACCATACTATACATATAGAATACACCATTAAAACTAAAAAACCAAAAAAATTGTTTTGTATCATATTGCAGGTATTCATCAACTGGACAGTCATTTAGATCTTTGGCTTTTTCGTTCCGGATGGGAGTTACAACAATTTCACAAATAGTAGCCGAAATGCTCAAACTGATATGGGAAATACTTCCCAACTAACATGATTTCAGGAAAGTTGCAGATGATTATTATAATATTTAGAACTTCCCTAATTGCATTGGTTCCATTGATGGAAAACATATTAGTCCTTCATACTCTGGTACTTATGATTACAAGAAATATATTTCAATTGCTTTGCAAGGATTAGGTGATGCTAATTATAGATTTATAAACATTGATATTGGAGGTTACGGAAAGCAGAGTGATGGTGGAACCTTTAGATATTCAGCCGATCTTCAGAGCGCGAAGAACGGTTGAATACACTTTTGGCATACTGTGGTCTAAGTCAGGGAAGATATTGAACATCACTCCAAGAAATAGGCACACCAAAATCATGAAATGTCTCATGAGCTAATATCTGAAGAACAAACCAAACTGCTGAAAATATTCGCAATCTATTTAAAACGTACCAATATAAATAACATTTTTTATTAACTTTCTTTCTTATATCCTACATAAAATCATAAATATTACTATTATCATTATAATTATTACTATTAGTATAATACAAACTAAAATGTCTGCTTACGTGTTGTATCTAATATACCAGCCACTTCATCACATAATTTGTCGAGAACAAATCTGTTATGATGGTTTCTGTATGTTTGGTCCCACAAAGTGGGCCTAATGAATATTTCACTTATTAAACTGTCTATATCCATATTGCAACCACCTGTGATAAAAGCGAAGAAAATAGACGAAACAATTATCGATGCTGTTAACTTTGCTTTGCGTCCAAGCTTGTCTCAAATCGTTCCTCCACTATTGACGCATTCATATAAAACTACGAAATAATTTTCTCTGCTTCGCTAGGATCGCCGCTATTATCGTTTGTCAAAGCTCCAACATAAACGCACCCTTAGAAAAAACCTCCAGTTCCCATATCTATCATCCTTTTTTAAAAAAGGAGATTTTTAGAAAAAATGAGGATTGTAGAAAGTCGGAGGAGGAAGAGTATTTAAACCAAGCTATAAATTTTTAATGTATTATATTTAGGTAGTTTACTGTCAAAACTTGCCAATAAATTAAGAAAGCTCCAAAAGGATGCAAATAAGTCAAAAAGCATTACATTCAAATCATTTATGCGTTAAATAATGTTGCCACTTATACTACATGATATGTCCGAACTAAATGGAACATCCTGTACAGTCCAAAATCAATTTTGATGGGAAAGCATATAATTCTTCTCACAATTATTGGTGGGTTACAGTAAGTCATTACGTTTCAAAAGAAAATAATGTCAGTCAGCGAAACGCACACTATACAAAAACAAGTCAGTTATTAATAGATTTGAGTAGCTCTTTCTTTAATCTATGGGGAGCTCAACATCCTTTGATATACCTAGGCAGTTTAGTTAGTGCATCGGAGTCTCTAAAATATAGTAAACACATAGAACTCACTCTAGCAGACTTATTAACGTATGTGTTGTCGGATAAGGGTGAATATCACAAGCAAAGTTATACTGATCAATCAAGTACCTAGGAGCCATTCTTTGACCTATCTTAAAGATTAAAACCATTGTGAAATACTGCCATACTGATATTTGGCACTGCGTTGTCAGGGTCGAACGATTACATCTCAATATAGCTCTCATTGCATGGTTTTGTAGTTTTTGAAGCTCAGCTGATGAGCTGAGTTGTATCGGATAATTAATTGAGGGTTGGGCAATAATCGAAATGAGGCTGAATTTGAAGTGCTAATTTTTGAATAACAGGATAGTTTTATGTTGTTTTACAGATATTCTTTAAGAGCTTAGCAGCTGTCCAGCTGAACTCACAAAATGCTTGACTACAGTGACAATTTTAACTTTTTTATTGTTTGTGTGTGTACTAATTTTAGCTAAGTCAAGTTTGAGCAAATCAAGTTTCATACAGGGTGATTCACAAGTCATGACCAAAAACGGGACACCATACATAGCACCGCATTGTCTATGCAACATTTTTTCCTTGAGGGCTTCATTGAAAAAATACGTGGTGTTGAAGTTTAAAAATAGGAAACCATTTTTTAATTATTTGAAAACCGTCAACTGGAATGAACTAAAATTGTGAATTTACCTAGGTGTTGTCTACATTCGAAAGTCGTTACTTAAAATTAACGCGCACCAGTGGCGGAGATACAGGCGATTTCTGCAATTATTTTTCCAAATAAAAATAGTACGCCACTGTTTTTTCTTTCAAAACGCGCATTTTTTCGAATTTTCCTGGAGCGCACTCTTTTCGTAAAAATAAAAATAAAACAAATTAGATCATTCATGAAGAGCCGAGGTACAACTACTTTCAAAATTAAATAGGAGGCCTTGATACAAACTTGACGTTTCTTGGGACATAGTTTGCCAAGTCAAAAGTTTCGTTTTCCATTTTTGAGTGTTGTGAAATGGAATTTAGCAATGATGAGTACGCCGATATTATTTTTGTGCACGGGTCCTGTAATGGAAATGCTTCAGCGGCTTCACGTAGATTTCCTAACAGACGCCAACCACAAAGGTTTTTACGCGTTCACTTCTGAGACTTCGGCAATATGGAATTGCCAAACTTCTTCAGCATAATGTTCAAGAGGAAGTGGAGGTAATTAATTTGGCGTTGGATGCTCCTAGTACAAGTACAAGGCGGACTGCATCTCAGTTTCAACGTTCCCAAAGTCTTGCATGGAGAATTTTAAATCGGGAAGTTTTACATCCTTACTATCGGCAAAATGTGCAATGTCTGCAACCCGGCGTCGAAGTGCAACGGCAAAATTCTTGTGAGTGGTTACTGCAAATACATAACCAAAATTCAGATTTTATTTATTTGGTTTGTGGTCAGATGAATCGCTTTTTAATTCTCATGATTAGCATATGGACCCATACACTGGCCTGCGAGGTCTCCTGATTTGAACCCCCTGCATTTCTTTCTGTGGGGCGCCTTCAAACAGCTAATTTGTGCTGAACAAACTAATACATCATCAGTTACAAGAAAGAATAGATGTTGCGTTTCATCAAATTCAAGCCACAAAAGAGTTGCCGCACTTGTATCCGTCAGAATGGTGGTCTTTTTGAACATTTATTGACATAAAGCTCTGATTATCTATTTTTTTTTATTTTTACGAAAACAGTGTACTCTAGGAAAAAACACAAGAGTAATTATTTGTAGCAAATTGAAGGTAAACTTCGAAAAATTGCGCGTTTCAAAAAAAAATATTGACGTACTATTTTTACTTGGAAAAGTTATGCCACTAATCTACTGTACCTGCGCCACTTGTGCACGTTGATTTTAAGTAAAGACCTTTTAGTGTGAGCAATACGTAGGTAAATCAACATACTAAACTTTAGTACATTCCAGTTGACGGTTTAGAAGATACTAAAAAAGATGTTTTCTATTTTTAAACTTCCCCGTATCTTTTTAATGAAGCCGTCCAGAAAAAAAAATTACAAAGAAGACTCCTTTAAAATGTGATAAAATATGATGTTTTATTGTTGGTCACGACTTGTGGATCACCCTGTATAGGTATCTACGTTATCCTAAACAATATTCTTCTTGTCAAGAGCTGTTTCCAGAGCTTGCAAGTACCGTATCTTCAGCAGCAATATTAATGAATTCACAACTCACATTCAACAAATGTCCATATAATGTAAGTTTTTAGTGGTTCCAATGGTGTCAATACGCTCCTGTATAGACAAAAGGCAGAGTTTGGCTGTGCTTTGGCGGAGAGTGCACCATCATACATCTGGCATGGCGATCCGATGCGATGGTCTGCCAGCCGACCATGAGCGGTAATCCTATTAGAGGATTTGCGTTCGTGTAGCTCACAATAAATTAGAATTATCCCATTATTCACGTCCGACTGTACTGTAAACACCGAATAAATCACAATTACAGACTTGCTCCTATACTCTTCCTTCCTCCTTGCATTTTCAAAATACTGATAGAATATGAAAGGTGTATGGATATGCTTTTTCGATTTGAGCAGTCTGCTAAATCTAAGTTATTTGAACAGTTTTTACCAGGAAGTCTCGATCGAACTACTGCACCGTTTATTGACCTCTTTGAAACGAAATTATCCATGCGAGCTTTATCATTAACGAAATATAGAATAATTTATTTAGAATTGGGAAGGAGGTAAAAGAGCCTGAACAGAATATGACAAGAGCGATTTTTGAATGATCATTTTTTTGCTTTCTTGTCAAAGTAAAAGCAGTAGCTGATCTACATATGTGTATATTTCTGATTACTTTATGGAACTTCAACAAACAGATACTGGGTATGGTTTCATATACAAGATACTTTATTTAATAGAATAATGATATTTATGATTCTATGTATTACACATGGAATTGTGGGAATTTTTTCAAGAATTAATTAATGATAACGCACGGAGCCAACCAGTGAGCAAACTGAGAGAGAGATTTTCCAGATTTTCTAATGATACCAGTAGACTCCGCACTAGAAGTGACTGGCAGATTGAATACGGGTAATGTTTGGAACAGAAAAGCACACCTACAATGGCATGATTCTTGAGCTCTGTTGAGCTCCTGAACTAACTAAACAATAGGAAATGGTAGTGTGGTAACACCTTCCTTTTTTTCTAATTAATTAATAAATTAATAAAATATGTATGATAAATAAAATTTAATGGTCAGCCAATGCAAAGCAGCTGTCTAGGGGAATGCAAATTTAGGTCATAGCTCAATAAAGCGGTGACTAGGGTGGGGGGTTCAGAGCGCCAGTGACTCAAGACGGATTAAGTTATAAGTCCCCGACATATTCGGAACTTGTTTTGCTTGACCGCCCACACAAAAGAACATAATCTAAATAGCAATGACGTAAACTTATTAGTTGTACAGAGAGTCAAATAAAACGAGATATGTAAAAAAATACAATATATTAACTAATCAACTAATACACATGTTCCACAATAGAAATGTTTCGCCATTGGAGTGCAAGCTAAAAAAAATTACGGTCAAAAATACACAATAATGCACGTGGTTAGATGTAATATAAAAAAGAGCTTAAAGCTGAAAGGGTTGAAATTCCATAAAAATGGAGCATCCAAACCAAAACAAACAACTAGACGTAAGGTAGGTACAAAAAAAAGGTGCTTCTCCATAAACTGGTGATTGTGGCCCAATATCCCAAAATCTGGGAATCAAGCCTAGAATTCAACATGAAAAATGACAGACTGTCAGGTGACTATTCAACAATGTCAAAAGTAGGAGTGCGTTGCAACTTAAACCAACTTTACGAGAGACCAACGATATTTTGTGAGGAAATTTCTGAGATAGTCATTAATAAGATATTATAGCATAAGTGTCCAGCAGATCACAACACAATACTGAGTCGCTAAAAAAGAAAGATATAATAATTGTGAAATGATAATTTCAGGATTAGGTAGTTCCGGGCGCAATAGACCAATACAAAAAAGAAAATCATTAAAAAGGGTTTGGCCTAGGAATCGGTACTCTATCACTAATGATGAGAAATTGAAACTACTGGTAAATGATGATCAAAATAGTAGAAAAAAAAGGTTACCTGATTCTGTCACGCTGCAGTACTATTATCCATTATGTAAGGCACTCCACATTGCAGTCATAGGAACGTAAGCAGACATCAAATCTTTATTGCGAAAATCAGAAGATGATACACTCCGAAAAGTTCATGAACGTAAGAAATAGTTGCCTGCACTGTGAATAGAATTAAATTATCGAGCACTTTATGATCGCCCAGTATTATGTGTACTCGAAGTTTTTAAGCTTCATTTAACAAATACCGTACCCCGTAACATATACGACTCATTCCTTCTTGCTTCCATTATTTCTTCCTTTCAGTCTTGTCAGTTGTTCGGGTCGCTAAACTTAACAAACCTGATCCAAGAAACTTCTACCAGTATCAGAGTTCCTGCCAAGCAGTGTTTAGTTTCATCAAAACATATCGCTGTGATATGCTAATACTTAAAGAGGTGAGTCTTGGACCTATTTTTAGAAAAAAAGTCATATGAACGTGTCTCCTAAACGTCTTGACTTTTAATATACATGGTGTTCCTTAATGATATGCGAATATTTAAGGGTGTGAATTTACATGAATAATTGATGTTATTTTGCTTTATAAACTATGGTCCAAAAATGTTTCCTTACAAAAACTCGGGGTGTTGAAGTATTAGGAAAAAAATTTAAATTGATTAATATTTTCAGAACCGCTTCAGATATTTCACTGATATTTAGTACGTAGTGAAAGTTGATAAAGTTGCATAAATGCAAAAAATCGTAAGCCAATGGTTTTTTGCCAAATAAAGATTATTTTTGAATTTTCCGTTCAATTTAAAACAATAATGACCTCTGCCTTACTTCGATGAGCCATCTTTGAGTAAAAAAATAAAAGCCGTTCTATTTTCTAACATGCAAAATCATTATTAATCTTATTGGAAAAATTAAACACATTAGGGGTAATGGACAACAACAAGTGACAACATAAACATAACATTAACAACAAAAATTGTTGAAAATGGCCCCTTCACTTAGTAACCATGCTTCCGCCCTCCTTCTGATGGAATTGCGCACTCGTTGAAAGATCCCTGGAGTGTTTTTTATTCTATCACAAGCTGCAACTATTCTTTCTCTTAATTCCTCTATAGTGTTAATGGGACTTGTGTACACTAGTGTCTTAAGATAGCCCCACAAAAAGAAATTTAAACTGTTGTGGTATGGGGGCCTTGGTGGCCATTCTTGGGGCCCACCGCGGCCAATCCAACGACTTGGATAAACAGTTTGTAAATAATTACGAACCGCTACACTAAAATGCGCTGGCGCACCATCATGCATGTACCCCATATTGTTTTTTATTACTAACGGAACATCATCAAGCAGCAAAGGCAACTGTTGTTGAAGAAAATTGAGGTAAGTCTGTCCGCCAAGTCGTCCCGGCAAGAAGAATGGGCCAATAAAGTGGTTGCCAATAATTCCTGCCCTTAGGTTAACCGAAAATTGGTGTTGGAAATGGATTTCGGTTACGGCATAGGGATTTTGTCCTGCTCACAAAGTTAGCTTCGTCCGTGAACAGAATCATTGATTCACATTGCCGATTCTGTGTAATTTTTTGAAGATACCACTGACAAAAGGTCACACGCCTTGGAAAATCAATGGGAAGTAATGCCTGTACTCTTAAAATATGGTAAGGATATAATAAAAAATGCACTAAAATTCTCCAAACAATTTGATGGCAAATATTTAAGTGTCTAGCGATCTTCCTCGTACTCGTTGCAGGATGTTCTCTGACTTCGTGCAGCACTGCTTCCTCAATTTCAGGTGTTCTCACACTTAAAGGTCTACCTTCAGATGTTCCTTTTCGGACAGAAAGAGTTTCCACAAGACGACGAGGAATATTAGAAACGGTTCGACTATCTTGCAAAGCACGATCGGGATATCTCTCGTGATAAATACGTCTGGCTTGCTCACCATTACCGTCGGCAAGGCCATATACGTAATGCATTTCCGCCATTTCTGCATTTGAATAATTCACCATTATTAACAAGATTATAAAAACTAAATAATGAAAGAGATGTCACAGTGAACAGATTTGAATAACAGAGACTTGTCAGGTGTCAAAAGCCAGTGACATATCCCAGAGCAACTAGATCTTTATTGCTATATTTTATTCTTCAAATATTACATTCATTTTCTCGGACAGTAGAACGGTTTTTATTTTTTTACTCAAAAATGGCGCATCGAAGGAAAGCAATTAAATGGTTTTAAATTGAAATGGAAATTCAAAAATAGTTTTGATTTGGCAAAAAACCATTGGCGTACCATTCTTTTCTTAAAAAATATCAACGTCAATACCCTGTTAAAGCTAAAAATTATTTTTGCATTGAATTTATGGAACTTTATTAACTTCTACTACGTACTAAATATCAGTAAAATATCTGCAGCGGTTCTGAAAATATTATTTAATTTCCATTTTTGCCTAAAACCCCGAGTTTTTGTAAGGAAACATTTTGGGACCATAGTTTATAAAACAAACTAACATTAATTTTTCATGTAGATTCACACCCTTAAATATTTGCATATCATTAAGGAACACCCTGTATACGGGGGTGAAGTTGTCAGAAAAATATATGTATTTTTTGATAACTGATACTGTTATAGATATTTTTATGAAATTTGGAACTAGTGGCGTCCGTCCGAGTTTTGCATTGAATATTTTTAGAGAAAAAAGACACGGTACGCCACTGTTTTTTAAATGAAAGATATTTTTGAGCAAATTGGTGTGCTAATTTTTTCCGTCTGATGCTTAAACAAATAAAAGTCATTTTACTTCAAGATCAAATCGATTTTTAGATTTTTTTAGCTATTGAGTTCGCTGGATATCAATTGTTGATTAATTCTGAAATAAGAAACTGATTTTACTTTAGGTAGAAAATAAAAAAGCCTTGAAGTGACAGTATTACCACAATAAAATTTCTGCGAGGATTTCAACATGCAAAAAAACGAATTTAAATTCACTGATTATTATAGTCATTAACGATTAATTGTTAGTAATAACAAATATTATGAAAATTGCTGAAACTGGCCATCTTAACTTAATAGGCATTCAAATATTCCCGGCGTTTTCCGTAGTTTCACACGAGGCAACTATTTGCTTTCTTAAATCTTCGACACCAATAACTTAAACTCAACGTCGTTTTAATTGTACAAAAAGCCCCCTATCACAATCTATGTGTCCAAACTTATTAATCATTTCTGAGATATCAATATTAATTTAATTTTTATAATCAAAAGCGGTATATTGGATAAGAAGAACTTATTTTTTGGAATTCTCATTTATTTTTGAACAGATTTGATTACTCAACTTTCTTTCAGATTTTATCGCCCTGTATCTCAAAAGTTAAAATGCTTGTGAAATACGTTCATATGAATTTTTTTCATAAAATTGGTCTCAAATATAAGCATGTCATTAAGGGACCTTCTGTATACCAATGAAAATATAGGATCGCATTAAATAATACATTCTCTACGAAGTGTTAGTAACTGTACTTAAAGTTAGATTCATCTCACATGAGACTTATTCACGACATTAAACTTGCTGTAGCATTATAACAGCACATACGGTCATTAGGCGAATATTCATGTAACATTTGAATAAATACAGTCCACTGTTTCGTATTCTCGATAGCGCCGAGCAGGTTGAATGGTGTGCCCCATAGATAACTATAATATACAACGTCAGATAATGCGTAGTTCTAAGTTGAGCGGAACTTCAGATGACTGTGACGCTGTCGTTCAAATCACGTAATGTGTATTTAAGGCACGTCACTCTCGAGTCGAAACTAGCAACGTGACGCGTATTGACGCTCGGTTATCATGAGTGTTCGTGCTGTTGGTGCAGTTCAGCGTAATGGCGGATTCTAGTCATTAAGCTCTGCAAGCATCTTACACTAATTTCGTTAGACAGTACGTAAGCGCACCTCTTGATGAGCTGGATGGTACAGGGTGTTTCTATCCTTGCAGAAATCATCGGATATCTTGAACAAAGACATTTGGATACACCGCTTATCAAATAGCTTGAATTTATTTAAAAAAGTAAAAGAAAACAATTATTGTTTGCCTCACATGTACCGGATGTATCTTGATAATATGAAGTCATCCACCATGATAAAAAGTTTACTCAGAAAATATATTTTTTAACTGGGAGAAAAAAGACGAGAAAGCTAGTGCGAATTGTTTAATAATCATAATTTTATAGCCGTTGTGTCCTTTTTCTAAGTAAAATGTATTACTAAAATTATTTAAAATAAAATCTACCCGGTTTGACGTGCTGAAATCACGTAACTGTTACTTTTTTGATTACCAGTAATTTGAATTTCTCTTTATTCCTAGGCCAAGCCCTTTTCAATTGCCTTCTGGCAAATTTCATAAATTATTGATCTACTGAGCTAGAAACTGCCTAATCCTGAAAGTATAATGTCACACATATTATTCTTCCTTTCTTAGCGACTCAGTATGGCGTTGAAATCATTTGGATACTAATGTTATAGTGTACTAAGTGACATATAAATCCGAACACCCAGTTTAAATGGTTTTATTTTAATAAAAGTTGGTGAATGTATTTATCTTACTGTAAATAAGAAGTGAAAAAATTTTCAGCCTTATCAGTTGGACATTCCGGTTTTTATACTGCTTTTTTTTAATTCACTAACGCTTTAAAAATTAATATTTCAGCCGCAGTAAAGAATCAACGTTGGCGGATTTTGGTTCTTGACATCCCTTACGATCGGTTCCGATGCCTAGAGTACGGAGACCTGTACGATTTCGTCAACTTAGTGAGTTTGATAGGGGCCATATAGTGGGACTTCGGGAAGCTGGACTTTCTTTTCGGGCAATTGCAGTTAGAGTGCAAAGAAGTGTAGACATTGTGGTTAGGTGTTGTCAGGCATGGCTTCGAGAAGGCCGCACGCAAAGAGCAAGGGGCACTGGACGCCGCCGTAGAACAACAGACCGCGAAGATCGCCGCCTAAGATTATTGGCCTTAAAGGACCGTTTCTCCACTACCAGGTCCATTGCAAATGAATGGTTTGCAGAACACGGAAGACCTATTGGCATGCGAAGTGTTTACCGACGAATGAGTTTTGGCTTGTTTTCATACCGGCCACACTGGGTCCTCCCTTTAACTCGAGAACACCGACGTAATCGCCTTAAGTGGTGCAGACAACGGTCACTCTGGAATCAGGAATGGAACAGTATTGTCTTTAATGACGAGTCTCGATTTTGTTTAGGTATGCACGATGGTCGTGCCAGGGTTAGAAGGCGACGTGGTGAAAGGAGGAATCCACAGTTTTTTGTTGAAAGACATGTTCATCACACTGTTGGAGTTATGGTTTGGGGTGCTATAGCTTATGGTTCCAGGCCACCTTTAATCTTCATCAGAGGTAACATGAACGCGCAGCGTTATATTCTAGAACCCCATCTTTTACCCTATCTTGACACCCCGGCAGATCCAACTTTCCAACAAGACAATGCCCGACCACATGTTGCAAGAGTCACAATAGACTTCTTTCAACATAATGATGTCACATTGTTACCATGGCCACCAAGATGTCCCGACTTATCCCCAATTGAGCACGTGTGAGATATGATGGGTAGGAGATTGCTCAATTTGCAACGTCCTCCTCAGACTCTGGAAGCACTTCGAGAGGAGTTGGTGGTTGCCTGGAATGAGATACCACAGGAGGACATTGACCACCTGATCAGAAGCATGCCTAGGCACGACGGAGAATGCGTAGCACATCAGGGTGCATCCACACATTATTAAAGGTCAAAGGGCTTTAAAGCAGTGCAATCATTTTGAAATTTTTATCATTTACTTATTATGCTTCATTAAGTACTTGTACAAAATTTGATTAAAATAAAACCATTTAAACTGGGTGTTCGGATTTATATGTCACTTAGTATATTTTATTAATAAAACTAAAATAACTATCTCAGAAATTTCTCCACGAAGTAAAGTTGGTTTCCTACGGTTCGCCCATAGGCAACCAGCGCCTTCCTACTTTTGACATTGGTTGACAGTCAACTGACTGTCTCTCATTTCTCCTGTTTAAGTTTTGGTTACGGTGTGTGGGTCCTTCGTTTGATTTCCAGATTTTGGGATACTGGGTTCCAATCACTAGTTTATGGAGTAGCACCTTTTTTCGTACCTACCTTATGTTCTGTTGTTTGTCTTGTTTTTTTTCTTTGGTGCTACTCTTTACATTTTGATGGGATTTTAACCTCTTCAGCGGTACGTCCTTTTTCTATGTCCAGAATATGTGCTTCTTTTTAGTGGGAATGCATGGAGGAAAACCACCATCTGCGCTCCTTCAGCTTTGTAGCTGTCTTGTAGCTGCTTTATAACCGATTTTACTGGAAGCCTTCCCTTTCCCTGACAGAAAAACCCTTATGTTAACAGGTATAAAAGGTTGATCAGGCTGCGTGACCTTATTCCATTGCTATCAAGATCGTTGGACCTGAATCCACAAAAATTTGTATTATTTTTTTTTTACACTCCAACTACCACCAAGGCCTAAGGCCTAAACACCCATTGGGTACCGTGGGGCTGTAGGGGGATACAGGGGAAAGGGGGAACGCCACACGGACTCTGGCGAGGGAACACGTCTGCATGCAACATGCACACATTCTGGCTACGAGATCCGCCGGGTGGTACCTCCACGTTCGACCATCTACCACCTACGGGCAATCACAACATCCATAGCCAAGAGAAAAATTTCTCCTGGGACGGGACTCGAACCCGCACAGCGCACGGCGACTGATCAGGAGACCGAAGAGTCTACCATTGCGGCCACCGCTGCTGCCTGATTGCTTAAGAAAATCCGTATACCAAGCTATGCAGGCCATAGTAACAGAATTGGGTTCCAAAACTGAGGCATCCTCGAGCATTCGAGCAGTTATTTTTTGTAGGTTAAAAAATGCTATGTGACAAAATGTAGATCATGCATTACAGTCAATCGTGCTCATTATTTTTAATATAAATTATCATTTAACGTCAGTCCTGTTCATTTTTTTGTATCCAAGCATTACATTATTTTTTGATATCTACGATAACTGACCCATCTCCATTATAACTGCAATGAAGCTAAAAAAACAGCAGAGGTAGGAAAACACTAATACCGTTTAAAAATTGACAATAGTTTCCCAAGTTATTTGACAAATTGGCACAGTGATCGTACTTGATCCTTTCACTCTACAGGGTGTCAAAGTCAGACCTGAGGAGGAGCTTTAATAAGAATTCAGACTTGGGCATGACTTTTATGTGAGTTTTTCGCCATCTTAAGGAAAAATAATACTCAGTTTTAAGACAAGTTGGTTCCAAAAAGTTGATATTTGTAGAAATGGCAAGGGATTAACTGAATATGTCAGATTTCCAAAAAAAAAATGAATGCAGATCCGACTCATAAATATTGCTAGTTTGCAGTGAGAGGTCGGATTGTGTTATTCGCCTCAAAAAAGTCCCTTACGAATTAAGCTGCCAAATCAATATGTAATGAATATGTCTCCAAGTCGTACTCGCGATAATCGGCTCTCCAGGTGATGCGATATTTCATGAGTATTTAGTAGCATCTGGCTGACTAATTACGACGAAATAAATTATGATTTTTTCGACCCACCTTGGATCCCGAATTCCTAAGTGCCTAGTTTCGGGATAAGATAATAATAGATAAGTTAGGGCTCCTTGCGGTTTGCCGCACCTGCCTCACTAGGCTGCCTGTTCTGCTAAATTTATGGGATACGGAAGTGAGTTAGTAGATCAGTTTTGCAGATGCCATATTTCGATGGAGTATTAGGATGTCGGGGTCTCTAAAGCACAGTGGGAGTTGTAGTTTGGAGGGTTGTTTAATGGCGGTAACCTATTATATACAGAATGTTGTGGCAAGTAACACGTAGACTATAGTTTCTTAGCTCATAAATAAAAATAGCCAGTTTTATTAACAATGTGAGTGGACGACCTGGCGTTATTCTGCTTATGTACCAAGGGGAGATTTGCATTAAGGCTTCTTGGGGGAGTGGCCAAATACTTCTTCTTCCTACTGCAAATCATTCTATTTACATAAAGAGCTGGTAAGTATGATCACTTGTAAGATCCCAGGTTGTTGAAATTAAGGTTGTTTACTTCTTTTTCGCCTTCCCCGTTTCAACAAAAATGATGATGGGTCCCTCAAGCACTAAGAATTCCGGACATACACTCATTCCACGCTGGGATTGTCCGAATCGTGGATGGATTCATGGGATCAACATCGATGAGAAAATCTCATTCACGAACACGAACACGAGATTAACGGTAACATTGATGCTGTTCACCACTATCTAAAATCTAGTAGCTCTGCCATGCTTTTCTTGGTGGAGGCCAAGATCTTCGATTCTACCCCGATTAACCATTCAAGTTTTTGGAGCAATTTAAGAAAGAACGGGGGAGCTGCGGTTTTTGTTCGCTGTAGTCTTTCTTGCCCCAGAGACGTTTATATGGGATCAGGCCCAAAAGACAGTTTGTGACTTCGGCTCAACTTCGGACCATCTCCGAAATTCATTTGCTGTCTCTATTGCTTTCCCTGGGATGACCCACTTGAATACCTCGTTGTCAAGGTCGACTGCATGAACCCTGCTTCAGAGATAGTTCTCCTTGGTGAATTCACTGTTCATAGAGAGCTCGGATTTGGCTGAAACAAAAGAGCTGGTCCTGATGATGAACCATTTGACATGACCCAAGGTGACGACAAGCTCTACCTTTTTCTGCCGCGTTTCGACACATGCTGGATCTCTTTCTGACCAGCAGAAATCCATCTAGGCCAAAAAATTTTAATAACAGGTTGCTGACTGGAGAAGGCTCAGATACTTTTTTATCACTTTACCGTGGAAAGATGTTTATTTCTATGACTAGGATACGTCAGCCGTCTGTTCGACAGTAGCCGAAATTACCAGGGTCCAACGGCCGGTTCAAGAAATCGTTCGATCCTTTGTCTCTATGGTATAGAAATTGTAGAACAATCTATCTAAGAAGGCTTTTCACAGTCCCACTAATCTTAGTCTGTTTAAAAATCAAATTAAAGCTCCTCATAGCAGCTGCGGTGCCCTGGTTTTAGGCTTCTGTTTCCGCGGCTACTGCGCTATAAAAAAAACTTTAATCACCATCAGCAGATGACGTTCTCGACTTAACAGCGTATGCAGACAAGAACTCCATGACCTTGATAAAAACAGACTTTGTGTGAACTTTGATGATGACAAGCTTCGCTCGTTCTGCAGTCAAATGATACACCTTTATAATTCTACAAATATAGAATTTCATTTTTCTGTCGTTTAAAGAACAATGTATTATATTTCATAAACGTATACGTTTTCAGATATACTATACGACAGCAGATATTATTGCACATCCGTTCATATCATCGAAACGCAGCAATTTATCGTTATAAGCCTTTCAGCTAGTTGATTAAAATTTAATCAACGTTTTCGACACTTTCAGTAATGTTTTGGAGATTTGAAGAACAGGGAACAAGCGAAAATCTACAAAGTGTTTATAAAAGCACATGACTAAACTGCAAGGGCTGAGTCCTTGATTGAACGTATGAAGAAAAATTCTCTCAAACGCAGCGCCGCGCGGATACAGTGTGCCAACTGCCAAACCTTTTTTTTTTTTGCAGAACCCGCAATTACTCTTCAACCATTGGTTTTGATGTAGCACGTATGGACATACCGCCTAAAATATAACTGAAATCATTTGAGAATAAAACGCCTTATTGCAAACACCAACTGTCCTCGCCATCTAGATTATCAGATCCATCCTTGATCATTTCGTTCAGAAAGTTTAGTTTTAATTAACTTGTCTTGCTCAACCATAATGCAAGTGCATGCGAAGATTCGTCAAATTCCAAGTAAAATCTGCATAAGAATGATTGAGATTCTTAGGAAAAATCTGTATAAAAAAAAAGAAGTTTGACATACTGGACCTGGAAGAAAAACTTAACAAGACCCTGTATTTGTTCCTTGTAACCAAGTAAAGATACTTGTCAGACAAGTTATTCGTAAAACCTCTAAGTAATCCCCTAGATGATCAGGTTCTGGGGCCACACGCTGGAAATTATACGATTTAATTTTGAACCAAAAATTCGGAATTCAAATTTGTTCTAACCTCAAATAACCTTGCGAACGCTGTCTCAATGGAAACAGATACTCACTTCAAGTACTCTCCTCCATTTTATCATGTAAAAACAGCATCATGAATGATTTACGACCGATTGTTCAACTTCAGTGTAAACTGTGGTTCAACTGTACTTCAGTACAAATATGAAGTTAGTTCAAATGAACGCCCATTGTTCATCTGTCAGTCAAGCTCGGTTTAACTGAACGTGGAATATAAAACAGTTGGCAATACCAAAGAACTAATTTGTATGGACAGAATGATATGAAACTGTCAGTATAGTCATTTTGTTTCTAAATCTTAGCCCTATCTTCATTTATTACTTAGTGGTTTGTTCTGTTTCTGTTATTTTCACAGATCACCTGCTCTTTATAAGAAAGGACACTTTTCCTGTTCCTTGAGATCTTATTTTAACGTGAGCGCGGTCTAAAGCAGGAATGCACCTAGGAAATCAAGCGATATTAAAACATTCCTGACGTATACAAATTTTCTCTTCGTCGGTTTTTATTAATTCTGTAAAATGATTTGCTAATAAATGTAAAAACTTTCTCCACAATCCTGCTTGCAGTTCATTTCTCGATACGTTGCACATTCCCTACTACTTGTGTAAGAAGGACCCACTTGCAGGGTAACGCAACCTAACAAAAACTATATCATCTGGAATGATGGGTAATAAATTTTTGTTCGTGCATACCAGATGATGAAAATTATTTTTTATCTAAATTTGAAATAGGTAATTATACTTATTCATCGGTTTACGTATTCCCTTGATACCTTTATCTGGATTGTAAAATTGCATGATATACACCTGCCAGTTAAGCCTCTGATACCTAATAATTATAACAAACTTACTGTAATGTTATGTTTCTGGTGTCATCAGCAATTTCATCTATTATGAATTGTATAGTGTTTTTAGATAGAGTCGGAAACGCTGAAAAAATTGAGTGTCGTTTTAAGGCGGCTCCGACGCAGTGAGTTTCAAGCCATTTACAAGGGTTCAGCTGCTTTAAAACTGACCCTCCATTTTTCAATATTTTTGAATGAAATTTATACAGTATGTTGAGAAGATACTTGCCCAGGGTGCTATAGGAGCAAGTTTTATGATGGGTTGAAGTGCGCACTTTTTCTGTTCAACTTCGCGATTTTTTTAAAAAGAACCTAGTGAAAAAAATGAAAAAGTGGCTCTATAGCACCCTGTGGGGTTTTGTTTTCAGCACTCTGTGATAATTTCATCCAAAAATATCAAAAAATAAAGCGTCAATTTCGAAGCGCGCAAACCTCTACAAATCGCATTTTGGACGAATTTTGTCTACTGTTTCGTGCTGCCAACCCAAGCGTTGCGGCGCAATGTACGGACTAAGAAAGGACGTATCCGGATAATTTGGTGACCCTATTTCATATAATATCGCGTAGAAAAGACGATCTGCAAATAGGTACTCATAATCGCGATCGCTGATACTCCTCGATTTTAAAGCCGTTTTACTTCCCACGTCATTGGCGAAGTATTGTAATTGCGAAGAATTTCTAAAATGAGATGTTATGTTTTTTTAAGTGATATGAAAAACTGTATCACTCATCAACTTGGAAACAACCGTTCGGATTTTTATGAAATTTCCACACGGGGTTACTAGTATGCCAAAGCTTTGTAGTTTTAGTCCAGTGGTAACGGTGCTATAGGCAAAAAAGGAAAAGTAACAATTGCTGAAACTCCGTTTTTGACGTTACAGGGGTTCCTTATCATTGACAGAAAAAAATTGAACTGCTTAAAAAGTGGGGGTTGGGGGAAGGTGATTCTAAATGTTGTATCTTTGAAGTTATGAAGCTTCTGATCCCAGTGATTACAGGAAATTTAAGTAACGTAAATCCGACGAATAATGTGCTCACGATTTGAAAAAATCGGTACCTGCTTTATAGGTTTGACACCAAGAGCCAACAGATCTATCTGCAACTGCTGACAGTAGGGAAGAATAAATTCGGATATCACTCCAGTCAAGTATAGGGGAATTTAGCGTGGAACTTTAAAATTATCCATATGTCAAGGAAATATGTTTTTGAGAAGGATAATTTGGTAGATTTTATACTTGAATTTTCATTTGAGTTTCATGACCCGTGAAATGTACCATTTCGCGGTTACCTACAACTTGTGTTCTGCAGTTTGTGATGTTTTTCTGGATATAAGCAGGACATAATTGTCTAAGGTGCTATCAGATCTTTTTACAAAATTTTGTCTTTGCGCAAGAATTATGGTGGGTTGAAATGCTTACTATTTGTGCTCAACTTCTTGATATTTTAAAAAGATCCTAGTGGATAAAATCGAAAAAGTGCACGCTGCAAGAGTTTCATTTGGAAATAATGAAAAGTAAGCTGTGAAGTGCAAATCGGTTTTTCTGCGAAATTCATCTACTATTTCGTCCTGCCTGTCCAAGCGACGCGACGGTGCGTTCC
Organism: Acanthoscelides obtectus; assembly: GCA_963669975.1. Classification (NCBI taxonomy): domain Eukaryota; kingdom Metazoa; phylum Arthropoda; class Insecta; order Coleoptera; family Chrysomelidae; genus Acanthoscelides; species Acanthoscelides obtectus. The sequence goes on along the minus strand of CAVLJG010000009.1, from coordinate 38,887,480 downwards.
GAGTAAGAAAAAATGTATTAAAACAATTTTATATATTTCCTAAAATAAATTCAAGAACTCGAATTAAAATTCGTTTATTCATGTCAGTAAACACAATTATGTTTACATGGGTCATTTGGTACATGGTAACAATTGAATGAGGGTCATAAAAATATCTTATGGTGTCAAAATAAGAGGAAACAGTTAGGTAGTTTTTGCAAAGCAATAAACAGGTAGGCTTATATCTGGATTAAGTACATTTCTTGTCTACTGTAATACGTAGATGGAGGCGATGCTGGCCAGAAATGGATGTGTGTGATCAATAAACAAACCACAAGACTGAACTGCGGTGTCCAATGATTTTTGTATTGCCTTTTTTCATTGCCTTACTAGAAAACTCTGTTGGGTATATGATGGAGTTTGCAAGAACTTTACAGCTTGTTGTCTGCCTTCTTCTACAAACTTCACCAACTCGAGACGCTGTCAACCTTATCCTCCGATGAAGGCGCGACAAAGTAAAGTCCAGTGATTTGGTGACTTAATGTCAGGTTTCTGATTGAATTCGCTATAAAACTATTCATTTTCTTTGGAATTGCTATCCGAATTGTTAGTTATTTTTATATCTGCTTTTTTTGGTCTGAGTTTCTTTTCAAGATTCTTGCGTTTGAGTCTTTATTCCATCTTAACGATAAGCGAGGTTGGACTAAGCTTAAAAGGCAAATGTATTTAGACCACAAATACAGGTAGCTGGGTATTGTGGCTCACTACAGCTGCAGCACATCTTCCATGGCATGACCTCTTCTTGCAATGATTTATTCGCTTACCCCAATGTATTTTGCGATTATAGAGTTGACCTGCTCCACACTATTGTTGACCGCAGCATGAATTAAACTCACTGCATTCGTAATTAAAATGGTCGCATATGACTCTTTATTGTCCATTATCAGCCTTGATAAAAAAGGCACTCAAGAACAATCACACCAACAACAATTCAACAACACAATATCGACGAACAGTAACAAGGGGAGAAAAATACTAAATGATCACTTGTTGAGTACCAAAATAAGAAACGATTTACATTCTAGATCGCTAATCGAAATCCGACGCTGTTATTATAAAAATTTACCTTGCTGTGCACCCGCAGTCATCCTTACCTCTTTTAAAGTAGCGCCGACGACCGTTAAGGGCCAGCCTACCCTCGTTCCCTTTTCACCCCCCCGTTACGTCAGCAGATGATACTCGTGATTGTAGGAGCCCCGATAAGTCAGAAAATTATCAGTCCTAGGTGATCTTGGTTTGTTTACAATATTTATTAATTCCAAAAGGTCTTCATCATGTCTGCGCGAGTATCCATGTCACTAAATATAATTATGAACAACAAGCCCTTTGCAAAGCTGGTAACTCAATACTTTAGCGCATATCGCAAATACTTCATTTCTTACTTTAAAATGAAAGATTATGATGTAATTTGCTCGAAAATATCATTTTTTCTTTAAGGAACCCTCTGTTTGCTATTTTATAGAACTTCAAGGTTGCATTTTGTGTGGTAATACTGTGGTATAGAATACTGCTTCATAAGCTGTTTTTCTTGTTTACACAAAAGATTGCTCAAAATTATATGACTATAACATACAATGTAAATTATTGTGACACTGTTCATCGCAATAATGTAATTTTGCATTATTTTTATGATGATAATAGTTCATTGCTAAGTATTAATCTCTTTTATTTTAGGTAGTTATAGTTATAATGTATTTACTTTTTGTAAAGGGCTTGTTGTTCATAATTACATTGAGTGACATGAATACTCGCGCAGACATGATGAAGACCTTTTGGAATTAATAAATATTGTAAGCAAACCAAGGTCACCCAGGACTAATAATAAGTTACATCCCAATCTTTCATGTTAAAATTCGAAATGTAACATTTGCGATATACGCAAAAGTATAGTTCAGCCGCAAAGCTTGCTATGATGATGAGCTGCTTTAGGTTGAGGACAACATTTAACTGAGCTTAACCCAGGGACATTGATTCTTGATTCTATGCCTACTTGAACTCAGTTCAAGCTTTGACCTTGATTTGTACCACTGACTTTTAACTTTAATCTTAACCCAATCTGAACAGCGGTTAAAACTAAACTTAAGCAACCGGCCCTTGGACTATACTTACTTCACTGTTCCTAAAATTATTGAATTCAGTTACATCCATCATTGCATAGCAGGTACATTATCTACTTCGTATAGATATCACACATTATAATGCACAATTTCCTTGATATATGACCATTTTCACCCACATATGAAGTGCTCAATCACCTTATTATTCAAATTTATGCCCGGCCTAACTGAAAATGAAGCCATTATTATATATTAACATTTTTAACTGTGCTTTCAGGCAATATCAATTACTCAACTTTCTTACGGACACCACGGAATTCCATATGGTAATCGTCAGTATGATATATGGCCATGGTTGTAATGGAAAAACAAATCTAAAACACTCATCTGCTTGATTTATGTTATCGCGCCGAAGTATAGATATGTGGTTCAGCCGGAATATTGTATCTTCTTTAGAGCATATTTCTCTATTGATTTATAAAGCTGTGGTAGTAGAAAAAGTTTTATCATGATAGGATTTGGGCGACATATTTGAAATGTCGTATGACAAGACGTCTGCAGTGATGTATGGTAATGTCGATGTTACTTCCCACGCCCACTGGCGGGGAAGTATTGTAATCGCATAGATTTTCGAAAATGAGATATTATGTTTTTTTGAGTACCGTAAGGTCGGGGTACTTTGTCCCAAAATAATGAAATTTTTTATTGCCCTTACAATTACACCAGTTTTAAAGATGCTATGTTTGTGTTATTTAGACAAATGTTTAGTAGGGATATAAATAACACATTTATAGTCTAAAAACGCTGATATAACTTCAGGGTTAGACATAATGTTTTTTTTAAAGTTAGGGCCAAAGTTTTACTTAAGAGATGGTTTCTTTGACCCACTTGGTTTTTAAGTATTACAACGCATTGATATTTGATGGTGGACCAAAGTAAACAGTATATATCGGCAAATATGAAAGAAAGACATATTATATTATTGTTAGGCACTGTTTATTGCACAAAAAAACTAAAAAAAGTCACAAAAATTAAAAATATTTCCAGCACACAATTTTTTCTTATTTATTTTAACAATTACGAAATACATTTACTAGAAGTACCTCAATACTAAAAATAACAACAAAACATCTCTCAGTTATTACAATAGTGAAGTAAACAAGAGGTAGGAACTTAACAGTCTAGAGTTGCTCATCAGTCTTCCAAATTGAGAATCTTGTCAAGACATATTCAAATTAATCAATTAAATTATGGCTTAATTTATAACGAACGTATTTTATCAAGTTCAGGTACAGAAAATTGTCCATTTTTCACGAATTTTGGTACTCCAATCTTCGTTATCACTGACTCCCAAGCGTATAATTGCTCATCTTTTATGTTAGGCCATCTCCAGAACTTTCCTTTTTTCATACAACTTATTAGCGCTCCTTCTGCAGATATCGATATATTTTCTCTGGATAAATACGTGAATTCCACTTAACCAATACATGATCATTGATACAGTAACCATCGACATTTTGATATTCCTCTTCCGCTTTTTGTACATCATCTGGATTAATTTTATTTGGCAGGGGCGGCCCTTCTTTATTTTCGTCTTCATTACTGCAACTTTGACCGTCAGACTTTGAACAGTTTCTTAAAAGCGGATCTTCAATAAACCTTGTGTTGCAATCCGGAGGAATGGGCTCTGGTAGCTGAGTTGATGGCCCAAGCGCCTCCAGATTTCCATCATAGTTGCTTCTGGGATTGCGATTTGTAAGCTGTGCTAGGCGTAAGTTGTCCTCTTCATCATCAGATTGATCTCGTGCCAGAATGAGATCTTCACTAGAAGATGCCAAACTTATGTCTGTGTCACTGCATTCTGAAGAGGAAACCTCACTAATCAATCGCTTCCTGGACTTTGCATTTTTCTTAGGATCTGATCTATTTACTCCTGAAGAGCTAGCTTGTTCTCTGTCTGAAATATCTTCTGAGCGAATGGATCGACCAGCAGGTACATCTAGCTTTTTCTTCTTGCCTTGATTCTTTCGGCTTGGGCTATCGTTACTCCGTAATTGCTTCAGATTTTGCAAAAAAGTGGATTGAGATCTACAATTCTGCCTTGCCTTGGCAATCTACTCAAAGGTTCTTCTACGTTCTGAGGATAAATGAAAGTTTTCCTGAACCCGTTTACGAGATAACTTTGGGTTTCTTTCATGCTATTAACTGCAGTTTTTAGTAGTCTAGGAAATTGATCCTTCGGCACGGTTGGAAGTCTTCTTCCTTCTGGGGTATTTTTCCAATCTAGCAAGACTTGACGCCATTTAATCTTCAATGGCCTGAAATATGCCACATCAAGTGGCTGAAGAATATGAGTTGCATTGGCAGGTAAACAGATAAAACTGATGTTGTTGGCCTCGCATGCTGCTAACACATTTTTGTTTATATGGGAGGACAAGTTGTCACCAATAATCACTTTGCGGCCATCTTTTTTCTTTAAAATGGCAGTAAATGACATTCGAACCAGTCCTCAAACGTGATACTATCAATCCAACCGCTTTTGGTTCTATTATACCGGATTCCGTGTGGTCCATTTTCAGTCCAAGTAGACCACAAATGCTCTGCCTTAAAAATAACATATGGCGGAACAGTTTCCCCTACGGCATTCCCACAAAACATGACTGAAAAACTTACTTTTGTAGCATTTACAATCATTTCAGGATACTTTGTGTCACGTGTACAAATTACTTTCTTTTTTCCGGGGTCATCGGTAAGGCTACTTTCATCGTAGTTGTAGATATTCTCTGGTGAAATATTGTCTAACTCTACAGTCAAATTTTCAACAAACTGTTCAATAATTGGCTCTGAAATTGCTGCTCTTACTTTTTTAATATTGTTTGCTAGTCGTCTAGACATAATCTTGTTTCGCTTGAGAAATCCTCTGGCCCACTCGGTGCCAGGTATGTTTTTATTAAACTGTTTTACCTGTCTTCCACGAGCTGACAAGTAGTCTTTGATAATAATTTTGAGGTCAATATCTGTTATCGGAAACCCAAATTCTGAGAGCGCTGTAACATGGGCAACAAATGCTTGTTCTTTTTCTGTTGTGAATATAGTTGGATGGCCGGGTTTGTTACAGTGCTTATTCTTCAGTTTATTCTTTATCGTACTACGAGGAATTTTATACTTAGATGCAGCAGCCCGTTGAGTCCGTATCTTGGATCTCACGTCATTTAAACATTTCTCCAACTGCTCTTTAGTATAGTCAATGTAACGACGATTTCCCGCTTTCCTTCTATAGATGGTAGGCATCTTTGTGTATCTAAAAGGTCAAACGTAACGCATTATTCCGTCTGAATGGCTTAATATAGCTGGTTATGTAAAAATATAATGAAAAATCATTATAAGGATGCTTTGGCCCATGGGCCAAAGATACCCGAAAGCGTGGGCCAAAATATACTGATATTTGATCACGTAAAAGAAGTGCAACTTATCTGATAACTTGATTTCGTGAGAAAGTTTGCACACAATAAATTCACGTGTTCTGCAGACATATACTTGTTGTCCTAACCTCAAATCTACGCATGCGCTGTGAGCCCCAGATAATGTGCTACCAATATCACTATAGAGTCATCTATCGATTACTAAGTGAACTACATCGATACGTCGCAATGGCATGGCAGAAAGCGAAAACTTTTTAACAGTTTGGGCTTAAGTAGCACCGTAGGGCTAAAGTACCCCGATCTGACGGTATGACATATACATCACGAAAAAACGTATCACTCATTACCGTCGGTCTGTCTGTCTGTAAGTCTTTCGGTCTGTCCGCCCTTCTTAGAACTGCCTATAGAATAGAATAGAATAGAAATTTATTGGTGTCTCAGTTATAAACAAAAAACAAAGAAATTTATAACACAGATAACACGTCATTGTGATACAGTGTAAATAACACACAATTTTTCTAAAGTACATACAAATAAACATTCATAGACAACATACAACAACAGCGATATTAATTCTTACGGTTTTACTAGAGCTCTTCAATACTATATGGTTCCATATCACATATACATTTATGAATGCTTTTTTTGAATATAGTGAATACTGAAATGGATTGAAGATGTCGAGGTAAAGCATTGTAAAGTTTCAGGGCAGAGTAATGTGGACATTTTTCGGTACAATTTAGCTTATGTGATGGGTAGAAGTATTTCTGACTTTTGCGAGTATTGTAACTATGGTTGAAGACGTTTTTTCCAAACTTTTCTTTATGGCTAAAGATAAATAGTAGAGTGTTATAGATATAAACTCCCGGTAATGTTAATAAGCGGTTGACTTTAAATATACTTCTACATGACTCTCTAGGTTTCATTTTGAACATTTTGCTTATTATCCTCTTTTGTATGATAAAAATTCTATTGGCTGCGGGACTATTACCCCAAATTGCTATCTGATAAGATAATAGAATACGCAAGCCCATAGTAAGCAGCCTGCACAGCTTGCAAGGGCAGGTGACAAGTGAGTACTCGTAGTGCATACATGCTTGATTGAGTTTTGAAGCCATACTCTCAATGTGCTTATCAAACTTAAGACAGCTATCGTAGATGACACCTAGGAGGTTTGTATCGTCTATGTATTGATACATAGAGGTTCATTAATTAAGGGTAGTTCTTTGGTGGCATGGCTTGACTGAAATAGGACACAACACGTTTTTTGTATGTTGAATGCTAACTTATTCATAACTTGAGAAGTCTCGCTCGGACTTCAATGAAATTCTTACGCAATACTCAACTAGCAAATTAGTGCTATAAGCTTTTGGTAAAAGAACAGTTCAGCCATAAAAGCTGTCTATTGTTGTTGCCTGAACACCAAAATGCTGGCTTAATGTTGTGTGGAATGAAAATTTGCTTTCTGCAACATTTTGCTCTAAAATGAGGTGTTTAAAACATTCTTATAGCATAGTTACACAACACCTGATAGGACAAATTTTTAACTGTTGCATAAACGTTTATCCAACTATTTTATACGGCATATTTGCAAGTTAGTCAAAATGGTTGTGTTGTGGCATCCATGGTAACGTTTGTAAAACAAACCCGAGCCTTGTTGTTTTGCTGTGCAAATTTACTACTTTAGCCAACAAATTGCTCCCAACGGAAGCACTTATACAACTGTTGTTTAGTAACTGTTAAAGGCTGTACATATGCTAAATATGTTGGTATAGAACTTTACCATAACCTAACCTTCTGCAGTCATATTTTTGTTAAAATCCCATAACCAATGATTTAAGACAAACATCGCATGCATATTGGTTAAAAAGGTTTTATCAACAGTTCAAACAGAAGATATAGATCTGGTACCAATTCTAGGTAAATCATTCGACTCTGCCGGTATTTCATTTCTGACATTTGTCAAATTGTTGTATAACACCTGCAGGCAACACCAAAATATTCTAATAAACTAAAAACAACATGGACGATGCCATGATTATATTCAACACAACTTATTCCTCTATTTGATATTAAATAATTATGTTTCAGTTCGAAATTACAGATATAAAGTGATAAACATTAGTGTAATTGTGTCTAAATATAGGATTTGTGGAAGATTTAACGCAGATAAGTTCAGTTTTCCATCTTAAAAATTTAGACATACTTTTGATCATTATCAAAATATTAATCAAATACGAAGCCCGTAGAAATTGCGTAACTACTTTGCACGATAATCACAATAAAATTTGCTGCGCAAGTAATTCAATAGCCCTATATCACAGTGTAGAAGTTTTTCATATACCTGTGTATGAAATTCACAATGGCCGATATGTAAGTAAACAAGATGACTGTATTGTGTTAGTTATATATTCTTCACTTCGTCTATACAATACATAAGAAATAGTTTGGTTGCAATAAAGTAGAATCGCGTAACAGAATAGTTGTATAGTTGACAAAAACTGAATCTTGCACTGATGCAAATATCCTATAGTGGCTGCAAGAGGCTTACACTTTTGTTGTATAACTGTTACCTGCAGCCCTTATACTACCTCTTAAATGACTGAAGTGTCCTATTATGTGTGCCCATTCCGCTTGGATAGCTGTTCTAAGAGGGTTTTGCCAATGTTCTTACAGTATACAATGCTGTGTAAGGAATACTGTCATTCTTGCAACTCTAATAGGAGTGATATTTGTTAGTTGGGTATTACCATTATGTCAAGGTCGCTAGTTTTTGAAAACTGGTCTAGTGGCGGCAGAGAAAAAGGACAAAAACGAAAAAGAATAAAATCGCTAGTTCGCTTTTTAACGTTTCAAAGGACCCTGATCATTTTGAAAACATTTTAGAGGTAAAAAAAGTTTGAGGGTTGTAGGGAAGTGGAGGGTTAAACTCAGTTTTTTGATGTTCGTATATTTATACCTTGGTAATTCTACGAGCTTACTTACCAGTTGCAACAGCTGCTCCCGGCGGCGTGCAGCCAGCCCCGGTGAGTGTTCTGTTGGTCTGACATTGTTACACGTATTGCTGCTGCACCACAACATCCTATGCTCTGACCATGCTGCCACAGAGGCACTACCGGTAACAGGGAGGCAGAGAGAGAATGTCTATGGTCTGAATGTATGGACCCGTTTGACTGACTTTTTTCTCTAAGCGTCTAGTTAGTGCCGAACATAATCCTTTATGAACTCATAAGGGCGTTGCGTGGTAAGTGCACAGCCAAGCTATTAGACGCCATTTTTTATACTGATACAGCCGTGAAAACAGAACCCTGTTATAAAATAGTTACTTATGAGTCTGGGCGTTAAGTGGACATTTGTTGCCCCAAAGCAAGGGACAAGGGACAAATTTAAAAATTATGGCTTAGATTTAGATCGTTCAGCTTTGCCATTTTTTGAGTCATATCTGTCTAACAGAAGATAGTTTGTTTCATACAATACTTTTCACATCATTTATAAGTCACTTATGAGATACTTTCAGTTGTAACAAACTTCCTTTGCTGACAATCTAAAAATTTTCCATTCACATGTATGAAAGTCTGTCATACCTCACTGATGGGATTGAATGATATTCAGAATTGGTGTCATGTAAGCAAACTTGATTTGAATGCAGAAATGTATAATATAATTAGCTTTACCAGAAGGAAAAGTCAGTTTGCCCTTGATAGACTATAGGCGATTTCTCGTTTTCAGAAAATGATGGAGCGAATCTAAAAATAGAAATTCGTTCACAATTTACTGTGTTCATGAAAAAAAAATAGTGCCCAATTTCTTTTACAGGAACTGAAGATTTGTACTCTGTTTGTTTTGATCCATATTCAGATGCTCAAATTTTCCCAATTAAAAGTAGCGTCGAATAATACAACAAGAACTTCAATAGCAGTCTGCCATGACGAAAATAGTGTAAGGAAAATTCTGATTCCATGGTCAGCTTATTGTTCAAAGCACTAACTTTAAAATGAGTAACAATTTTTGTTAATTTTTCATAGTTTTTATTTCCAGTTTTTGGCGCTGACCTTCTGCAAATACAAAGATAATTAGTGTAAATATACTATGTTCAATCCATTTATCTTTTATCCCCATTACTATACAGTGTTGTGAAGTCCAGCTCCCCAAAAGCGACTAGTGAGCATAACGCTGTCTGTCGCTTTTTAAATGGTCTGGATACGTCATTCTCGCCCATTGTTCCGAAAACACTACATTTTCTCAAAGAACGCGAAAATCCCCTCAGAATCATTGTCACACCATGCCGGTTGATGTTGCATAAGTATGTATTGTTCATTTTCAGGGCTGAGCGTCCATCGAGAGCGAATCTGTCTACCCCGGAAGATCATGAAACATCCGAAAGACATAATGTCCTACCTTCGGAAGCAACCTGCTATTGACCTTTTCTATACGACACGCCAAATTTTTGACAGGCCTAACCGCGTCTACAGTTTGAGAAGTGCTACTTTTTTAGTATAACAATCGCATTTGGGAGTCCAGTGACAATAAAGTCAAAGAAAAATTGAAGTTTCTGAGAAAAAAACAACTACAGGGAAGAACATAAGAAAATAACTGTGGACCTGTTCAGCAAGTCATCGATGTTCAATATTTTCCTGGTAGGATTTAAACTGGGATCCTTACAACACTCGTGAATAAAAAACCTGAACGATACCCAAAGGAAAACAGATTTAAGCGATTAAATTGGAATTGTAAATAGAAATGTTGGTAAAAGGATATGTTCCTCTCTTTAGAGCAATTTGCTTTGTTTTGGTAAAAATTTTGACCTAGATAGCACAACCGCCAAACTACGCTCAGACATCTTCCTTAACTCTGGAGAAAATGGTTTGACCCTATTAGACGAAAAATCCTCTGGTTTATGAAACAATTGTAACATTTGGCTTTACCGATGCAAGTTTTCAGATGGTATCTAAAACTTGGCGCATAAAATGGGTAGCTCATTTTTTGTAGGAAAACCTCCCATTTATGTATAAACAATCTAACAAAGTGAAAGAAAATTCAAGTAATATTCCTATAGTACATTTACTGAGCTTTCATTATTTGTAGGCAGAATTCCAAAAATTATCATATTTTCCAAGACATGACGAAGACAATATTATTTATATTATAACTTTAATCGTTGTCGGTAATTACCAGTATTCTAAATTTCACCTTGTTATTCGAAAAATACTCTTCCAAGTACCCGTGCTCCAAAATTATATCAGTTATCCTGTGCCTCAGCTTTCTGGCACCGCTAATGTAATTATCGCGTATGAATATTACAAACCGCAAAACAAAACGAGCTCTAATAGCATGTTGACCGGTTAAAATGTTTCCTCCATTAACAAATCCAATTATGCTGAAATATTCAAAGGCTTCTGTTGACACTGGGTCACCTGCAGCTGTAGTGTGGTTGATTACTACTGTTCAGTATCCGCCACAGTAAATCCTGTTATAGTTCGAATGAGCAATAAAACAAGTTAGTCTTTAATCGAATTAGCGGATGATTAACATCTAGCGCGTGTCTGTTACCGAATTAAGGTGAGAGTTTATAATAGAAGCCTGAAGTGTGCCGTTGACGGTGGAATACAGAGTGCGTCAGAATTGTGTGACGGCCGTTGGGATCCTCATCTACGAGTGATGTTTATAACAAAATAAATATATAATATCCATCAACATATAGGATGCCTCAAAAATATCGGCAGTCATATCTCGCAGCGGTGAACAACACATAGAGTGGTTATCGACGTCAGAAATCAACTGGAGACCTCCTAGAGTCACTATTGTATACTCATGTCGCCTTCGTTATTGTTCATAAATACAGAGTGTCTGCGAGAGGTTGATAGTTTGCGAGATACAGGGTGTCAAAGTTAAAATTTTATTTTCTATTTTTTCTTATTGCTTGAGCAGTATTTCAGATTTTGGCATAAAACTCGGTACAGTGAGGTTTTCTAGTATCAGAAACAAGAATCCGTTATTTTTTATGGCCAAGCTTCTAGAGGGCGCTACTTACAGCACTATTTTGATAAATAACTTATCATAACTTTTGTGTGCTACTCTGTATACGACAACTGACCGAAAAATCTCATTTTCTCGCAATTTCACAGCAAATAATGTTTATTTGTTAGATGTGTCCAAAGTTAATAGTTTTCGAGATATTTGTTTTTAAAGCATTACATCTTGCCAATCCGTACATTAAATGCATATCAGAATATTCATCAATCGTATACTCCATGATGTTTAACAACTTATTGTCAACTTAAAATTATTCAAAGAGTTTAAAGCAATATTATGACAGACTTGAGCAACCATAGCAACGCTACTCAGATATTATCCAAAGCAACTTATGTTATAAAAATGTTTTATTATGGTACAAATAATTCATTGGAACCTCTAGAAACAAATATCTCGAAAACTATTAGCTTTAAACGCTTCCAACAAATAAATCTTTTTGGTGGTCGACATACGAGGAAATATTATTTTCTGGTCAGTTGTTGTATACAGGGTAGCACAAAAAAGTTATGATAAGTTATTTACCGAAATAGTGCTGTAAATGGCGCCCTTTAGAAGTTTCGCCATAAAAAATAACGGATTCTTGTTTCTCAGACTAAAAGACTTAGTTACAGCGAGTTTTATTCCAAAATCTGAAATATTTCTCAAGCAATAAGGACAAATACAAAATAAAATTGTAACTTTGACACCCTGTATCTCGCAAACTATCAACTTTTGGGCTAGGGTAGATCAATTTACATATTTTGGTCAGTAGTATCTCGAGTTTCGAGATTTCCCAACCTTGGAAGCCTTTGATCAGCTGGGACTTGATAGAGACTTCTAAGTGAACACATGTCCATCTTTTTAACATTTTCAATCAAAGATGGCAACGAAAACTAGATATACACCTCTACAATGTTATGAAACAGAAGACGTTACAGATGCATGTTTTCCCATGCAAATTAAATGCTAAAAGTTTCTTGGACTGTCTATGTCCATGAGCGGTAGACTAACTAACAGAAGTTTGTACTTGCGGACTGGACTAATTGCCATTAGACTATGTTTTCGAACAAATAGAAAAAGTTACACGATCCTACAGTACAGTAAACACACCCACACAATTTTGTGATATTTACTATAAGAAGGGAAACGTTACACAACTTGGTAAAGACTGGGTTGCTTACGATATAAAAACTGCGTTAACTTCTTTAAAGAACATTGATGGCCCTAGTACTGCCAAATGAGTTATTATTAAGACAACACAAAACAACAGCGATATTTTGCTCAAAACTGAGTTGTTTTACACAACTAACGATGGCTCCAAACAATTTCCTTTTGTAAGGCTTCAAAGTGATATTAAAACCAAAAAACCACAGAGTCCTTTGAAGCTGCTCATAGAACTATCAGAGGCAAATTGGGTCAAGGATCCTGGATCCGGAAGATGAAACTGACGATGATGATGTTCCAGAGGAAGCTGAAATCTTATGCGATTGCAATAATGATGTTGGCAAATTTTATGACATGTAAAATTTGTAATCATTGTTTTGTATTTCCAGTTTCATAGGATATAATCAATACTAGATTTTTCGCATATAGGTATAATATCTGCACGATTTTTAATCCGGTTTTTTGGGTGTATCAATTTATTGGCTAATTTCTTGCCAAACACGTAGTAGTCTTTCTTTATTTGGAAAAATTACAAAAAATGGACAAAATGCGTCTAGGAAGCCTGCTCCTCATATACTCTGTGGCCTTCTAGATTGGATTTTTCCTAATTTGAAAAGTGTTCCTCTTCATCCCATAATGTCTACCTAAGGCTTGCTCGAACGGTGGACAGTGGTCGGTGACTTTTCGATGACTGTGTATGAGATCCGGTCGTGTTAAGTCCGTCTATATAGTATATCAGAATGGACGGAATTTGTGTAGCGGTATCTGCAGCTAATCCCCAAGGACCCATTTTCAGCTCATCGTTCCTGTTAACCACTCTTCCTGCACGCACTTGACATCACTTCATATGCAGCAGCTTCCGAAGAAAAAGGGAAGTTGTCTGCTTAGCTAGTACCTTTTGTTAACTGAATACCGCGCAGTATCTTTGCAACTGAAAACACAAAACCACTTTGTCTGTAGGCATTTTTCAGTTGTAGATTTGATGTAACTTGCTTATATTTATCGGAATATCAACCAATCTGCGACACCCGAAATGTCTCGTTTATGGGTCCCTAGTGTCTCTTTCACTCACAATTCGAGCAAGTTATTTTCGACAACATAATAACAGGTCCAATATCCGTCGCATCAATAACCGACAATAATAGATGCCATTGTATGTCGGCCATTTCTTCATCTTTAATTCATTATTGTGTTGGGCACAGGTGTAGCATGTTTGCCCTGGAAGTGTGGGCATATAAAAAATTCAGAACGATAAGGATGGCTGGAATAATCAATTCATATATGCCTGTCAACACCATCAGAACAAGAATACGGGTCTACCCTACGGCCTGCATTTAGTTCGAATTTAAATTGTAGATGGTTGGACGAAAACAATAACGTATCATGAACATAAAGGCTTGGTGGTTTCAATCCCACTTACAAAACTTTTGACGTGTGCCTTGCTCATATGCCACTTGTTCAACCTTCCACGTCCTACAGAAAATGCGATAATTTAGTTTTACTGTATCTTCTTATGGTAGTCCGTAGTACAAATATGCTAAGTGACATATAAATCTGAACACCCAGTTTAAATGGTTTTATTTGAATAAAAGTTGGTGAATGTATTTATCTTACTGTAAATAACAAGTGAAAAAAGTTTCAGCCTTATCAGTTGGACATTCCGGTTTTTATACTGCTTTTTTTTAATTCACTAACGCTCTAAAAATGAATATTTCAGCCGCAGTAAAGAATCAACGTTGGCGGATTTTGGTTCTTGACATCCTTTTACGATCGGTTACGATGCCTAGAGTACGGAGACCTGTACGATTTCATCAACTTAGTGAGTTTGATACGGGCCGTATCGTGGGACTTCGGGAAGCTGGACTTTCTTTTCGGGCAATTGCAGTTAGAGTGCAAAGGAGTGTAGACACTGTGGTTAGGTGTTGTCAGGCATGGCTTCGAGAAGGCCGTACGCAAAGAGCAAGGGGCACTGGACGCCGCCGTACAACAACAGACCGTGAAGATTGCCGCCTAAGATTATTGGCCTTAAGGGACCGTTTCTCCACTACCAGGTCCATTGCAAATGAATGGTTTGCAGAACACGAAAGACCTATTGGCATGCGAAGTGTTTACCGACGAATGAGAAGTTTTGGCTTGTTTTCATACCGGCCACACTGGGTCCTCCCTTTAACTCGAGAACACCGACGCAATCGCCTTGAGTGGTGCAGACAACGGTCACTCTGGGATCAGGAATGGAACAGTATTGTCTTTAGTGACGAGTCTCGATTTTGTTTAGGCATGCACGATGGTCGTGCCAGGGTTAGAAGGCGACGTGGTGAAAGGAGGAATCCACAGTTTTTTGTTGAAAGACATGTTCATCACACTGTTGGAGTTATGGTTTGGGGTGCTATAGCTTATGGTTCCAGGTCACCTTTAATCTTCATCAGAGGTAACATGAACGCGTAGCGTTATATCCACGAAGTTCTAGAACCCCATCTTTTACCCTATCTTGGCACCCTGGCAGATCCAACTTACCAAGAAGATAATGCCCGACCACATGTTGCAAGAGTCACAATAGACTTCTTTCAACATAATGATGTCACATTGTTACCATGGCCACCAAGATCTCCCGACTTATCCCCAATTGAGCACGTGTGGGATATGATGGGTAGGAGATTGCTCAATTTGCAACGTCCTCCTCAGACTCTAGAAGCACTTCGAGAGGAGTTGGTGGTTGCCTGGAATGAGATCCCACAGGAGGACATCGACCACCTGATCAGAAGCATGCCTAGGCGCGTAGGAGAATGCGTAGCACATCAGGGAGCATCCACACATTATTAAAGGTCAAAGGGCTTTAAAGCAGTGCAATCATTTTGAAATCTTTATCATTTACTTATTATGCTTCATTAAGTACTTATACAAAGTTTTATTAAAATAAAACCATTTAAACTGGGTGTTCGGATTTATATGTCACTTAGTATAGTTGAAACGATTTATTTGAAGAAAATATTATTTTACGCTAAGAGTTAAAACTTTTCTGCGAAAAGATACTACCAGCTATAATGACGTCACTCCAAGTTACGAAAGTTATCATTAATATCGAACAGCTGCTAATGTTGTGACGGTGTGTGTGGTACCTCAAGTATCTAATCCAAGCAGGAGGGTTTCACTGATGCTGACTTGCGCATAAAAATACCTGTTCAACTTCGAGTAATCTTTATTTTCGGTTGACGAAGATCTTATGTTATAACGCCGCTTTAATGAAGAAAAGTCCTCAACCTTTTACAGGCTTGAGAAGGGAAATATTGCAATCAAGATTATCCTGATTACTTCAGAGACGATGTAGTATGAACCTGCATCCTGAATACGGATGAAATAATTTTTGGCAAATCGTGTACTTGCTCCCTCTGCCTATTCCGAGTTCTTTGGGTATTTTAGGACTGTTGATTATACGAACTGCTACTGCTATTTTTAGACTCACCCTGTATGCATTTACATTTCAGAGTTGATGCATCTGATTTTGAAGCAATACGCCAACAGCACATTAAGCTGGGTATTAAGCAACAAATTCAGGCTAATGCATTTCCAGGTAAATGCAGCCTTTGGGTAAAATCATTACAAACGGAGTTTATTACAAATGATCTATAAATACTAAATATTCCATGTATCTGTAATGTGATTGAACCTGAGTTATTTGAAAGCCTGAAATTGTTTGTACTACACATAATCGTCTCTTGTAATTATGAGCAGGAGTTTAATATAATATTATGGGCTTAGAATGAAGTCGGTTCTCCTGTTCTAAGTTGCTCAGATAGTTGCATTAGGTCAATGTAAAAAATTGTAACAGTCGAGCGTCTTGCAACTAGAGGCGAGTTGATGCAGTGGATCTAGGTTTTTTCCTCACCAGGCGCCTGATTCTAAATGGGTTTCGATCGTTCATTTCGATAACGCCTGGTGACCATACACTTGATTCGCTATGATAATTTTGACACTGCCATGACAATTTGGATATAGGATATCTATTTAATTAGATGTCAAACTTACCATAGCCAATCGAGTATATCGTCACAAGGCGCCATCGAAATTAATTTCACCGGCTGAAATCCATTTAGAATCAGGTCCCAGGAGTACTTTTTCTGTTCGCGTCAGTGGTAGCCAGTTTTTCCTCCATCGTACAGCAAGGCTCAGTCTTGGGTCGCATGCGTTTCCTTTTGTACACAAGCGATCTGCCAGACTTGCTGTCCTCCACATGTTCTGCCTATGACACGAAGTTTTACAACATAGTTACATACCCTGCCCTGCTTCATCGTGATCTTGACGTTGTTCGTCAATGGTCAGACTCTTAGCTTCTACCCTCAAAGTGTTGTGTCTTACACCTAGGGAAAACCAATCCGCGGCTAGTAACAAGATCTCTGATCGAAGCGGTCTCTGGTCATACTAACCAAAGCCAAAAAACTTCTATACATGCTGGAGAGGTCTTTCAAAGGATTTCTCAGCAGTTGCCCCTTCATTTACAAAAAATTTGTTAGGCCAATTCTCAAATTTTCTGGTGAGAAACTGTACTCGTGCGCGACAGAAATCTAATTGAAGCAGTGCCGCGTCGGGCAACTCGAATCCAACTGCGAGCTCTCAGAGCCACCTGTGAAGATCGCCTCGAATTACTCCACTTGACCACATACTCTGATCGAAGAATTCGAGCGATCTCATAGTTACTTTTAGGCCCAATTTCACCAACATTAATATTTGACGGTCCCTTGGACAAATGGGAAAATAGATTATCGAAATGCAATTTGACAGAAGCTGTCAAAGGTCTCGGAATATCAGTGATTCCTATTGAAATGTTGAATAAAGTCGTGAAAAAATGGTTGCCTTATAAATAAGGGTACATTACAGATGTAATATTATGTCTTTGTGCTTTAGAATTAGGATAACTTTCATAGAATTTCCAGTTTCACAAACGAGGGTCAGTTATTCAACTGGGACCAATGGGAATGCGGCAAATAATTGGTCGACTTTCTAGCTATTATATTTGGTAGGATGTTTTCACTGTTATTGACGACTGTTCATGCACGGCAATCTAGTTTTGTCTGTATATCTCGTACAGGGTGTTGTACAAAATACGTACCTGTAGAAATGTACCGATTTTTATTTTGCAAAAAAAGGATATAAAACGTATTCCAACTGGTTCATCATCTTTTGTTACATCAAAAACAATTTTTGCCAATTTATGATCTAGAAATCCACACTAAATGTAAACAAACAGCACATTCAGCATTTCTCGGTCCTAAAACATCGATATTTGTAAAAGTATCCGCATACACCTATTATAAATCGTCTAGATATCATAAGTCATAATCAAAAATACCTATTTATGAATACATATCTCCAAACATAGTTTTGTTTTCTTATTTCTATTATTTTAACCCTTTCGTCCATGAATTCAAATACCTTAGTCCAAATAATGAACAGTGTAAACTATTATTGTTAGGATGTCTTACAATGAGTTTTTATTAATATATATTTTTTTCATTGGTCAGGTAACGGTGGAGGGGGTGGTTCATATATGTACCAGCAGGTATTTATGGTGGTACACATGCGTACCAACACGTATGATCGGAAAATTCATAAAAACAGAAAAAATAATGGTATAAGAATATTTATTCAGAAAAAAATACAAAAACAGCTTTGCAAAGAAGAAAATGAACCTAAATAACTACTTGGTATGATACAACATGAAACAGAACTTGCACAATGGAATATTGCACTCCTCGCAAAGAGTTTTGTTCTTGTTTGTTTTTTCTCTTCAGAACATCTAGTGGATCTTCTTCTTGTTGATCCCTCCACAGGAAGATGTAATGATGATGCACTATATAATTTTCTTTTTCTTGAAGGCCTTGTTTTGGTAATGGTAAGCTTGTATTTTGTATACCTTCAGATATTAATTCTTCTGCAAGTGTAGTGAGGAAAGAAAGAAAATAAATATTCTCATTTTTACGTCTCATTTCAACTTTTTCCACCACTTTGCTGATTTTCGGTCATGATCAATGACCAATGAATTGATCTGCCCGTTCAACCCTTTGCATTCTTTTTCTGTAAAAAGATATGGCCTCTGGACATTGGATATTTTGTTGTTCACCGGTTTTGCTTTTTTTGATAATTGTTGTCAAATTGGGCTTATGACAGTTACTCATCAGCAAAACTTAGATTGTTTCCTGCCACTTTACATAAAGTAATCCCGTAGAAGTGCATCTGAATTGAGATTCCCCTTTTTGCAGCTTGTCTCCCATAGTTGGTACGTTCTTGCGATTGGACATGTAAGTTCCCAAGGCTGCATAGTCTAGTTTTAGTAACAAATTCACACTTGTAAAAAAAGCGATCAAAACATAACACTACATTATTTTCTTTGACTGTAAACGCAACGGCTGTTACGACTCGCTCTCCCAGAGTTAGTGATTGATTTTTGGCGGGAATTGGGTCCTCTTTTCCAGAATACTCATTAACATCATACGTATAGCCCGAATCTGCATCGCAGGGAAGCCATAGTTTTATGCCCCTCTTGGTTGGTTTGAGGGGCATATATTGTTTCAAAGATCGACCCTTGAATTTGGTCACAGATTCGTCAATACATACTTTGATACTGGCTATCCTGGCGACACTTTGAAAACGTGTATTTGAAACAAGATAACAAATCTTCAATATCATGTTTTTGAAGCATTTGGGGGTTTCTGAGGAGAAGCAAAGTACATTTTTGAGCTCAAAGTCATGTATCGATCTCTTGAAAAAGTTTTTTCAATTGTGCTATTTCCCATTGACTCCTTTTTACTCCAATAATTTTTCAGGCTTGGAAGGCGATTGTAGCACATAATGAACATGCAGCCAATTAACTTCTGTATTTCTCCTTTGTCATGTTCTCATTCCTCCTTTTTAATTGGTTTATGATTTTTAGGCGTTCATTTGTACAATTTGCAATGTGCAAATAAAGAGAATGAGGAAATACTTTATGAAAAATCTGCATAGGTGTCAACTGCTTGTGATATCTGGAGCCAGCTTACATTCTCTTTTAGAAGGAAGGATTTTAGCAGGCTCAAATGTTTCATCAGGAATGACCCAGTCAAGAACTTGGTTTCTACCAACAGTTACCTGTGGTGAAGGCGCAAAATGGATGTCTGAGTTAGACATATCGGACGTATCACTGCCTGCTTCTTCATCGGAATCTGGTTCATAATTGTCACTGGAGTCAGCAGAAAATGGTTCCGAATCTGAGATTTCTTCAATATCTTCAATAAGCGCTTCCAGCTCTTTTTGTGCAAGCGTATGGCGGCGATCCATATTGAAGCTGAAACTGAATAAACGTAATTAGAGACCTGTTGGTATACATGTGTACCACCATAAATACCGGATGGTACATATATGTACCACATGAATATTACACGCAAAAAAACAAAAATAAAACATAGTTTTGACCTACCTTTGTAAAAACACTAATTACAGTTGAATAGCAAATAGAACTTCATCAAAAAACTGCATAAATAAGCACTTTGAGTGTCCTAAATAACTAATTTTCTTAGAGTAATACTGCCGCTACTACATACACGTGCTAACTAAATCGACATAATCACAAAATATCCACAATGCATGTTGTAGGTACACTGGGGAAGCCTGATACACCGGACCGGTACAGATTTATACCAAATAAAATGCTTCATTTCACAAGCAGGGATTTTTAAATTTGCCTGGTACATATGGGTACCGTTCGGGACGAAAGGGATAACACGTCTGGGATATTGCTTTTAACTAAAGTGAACTGCACATCTGCAGTGTTGCCGAACCAGCAAAAAAAAACGGAATCGGCAAATAGTGTCCTTGAATTTGGTATAACGTAAATGCCGTCCCAAGATCAGTGGTAGATCAAGGACCTTTGAGTCATGAAAAACGTCTGTTATTGTATTGGGCGCGCATACAACATGTTTCTTGAGGGCATAGTTCTATATTACAACTTCTACAATGTGCATACTGGTCGTTCTTTCAAAGTACTTTGCAACCATTCTAGAAACTCCTTTTTCGATTCTTGCTTATAGTTTTGTATATATTTAAACAGGCTGGTTTTGGTTTATTTATTGCTTGTCCGGTGTCAGTCTTTACATCTTGTATGCACAAAAATCAAGCCAGTGCAAGTGGGGTAAGGGATGAGGATGTGCGTTCGTAGTCATAGGCAACCCAAAATCTATCCCTCCCATGTGCCCAACTGCCTGAGTGTTTATGCATATGTTTGATTGATATGGGGCATAAAACTACGAAGACTACAGAAAATTAACTTCTAGATTTATTTTTGGTTTCAGCTTTTTTTCGGCAAGTATAGAAATATTTAAATTATTTTGAAGTCCATGCATAGACAATCTGAAATTTGCAATATGAATTTATATTCTAAATTCTAGGCATATCCGTTCATATTCGTCAATATTTCATTTGAAGCTTTTATTTGTCATAAGATTTTAGCAAAATGTAAGATAGTAAAGGCAACACCGCATCCTGCAGCCCAGTTGATAAGAACGACAAGCTGTCAAGATTAGGCATGTTTAGATCCACGAAAAGTATCGTAAGCACTGCAACGATTTTGGGAAAAAATCCATGAATAGTCTTATAAAGCATAGTAGAGTATATTTCAACAGTTGGCGGAGCTTACTCCACTGGGTCCAGGGGGGAGAAACGGGATGTTAATGTACAATCTGGCAACCATGTCGCACCCTCAAAAAATGACCGCTGACAACCACGTAAATCACCGTTTTGTCATTGAATAGCATGGAATTAAACCTTCTTCAGAGTATATGCTTTGTGACTGGGACCAAGGGTTGACAGATCCCACACATGTGTCACTCGGGAAGTTTTGAAATGCAATAATCATAATATAAATATAACCTAGAATGTGTACCCGTGAAAATTGACAAAACGTTTAAGCGTTTACTTTTGCGGAAACCGTTTATTCGTTATTCACATAATTGCCCTGGAAAGCTTTGAATGCGATCACAGACGTACTATTGCTTGTCCTCGTAATAGTAACTTACACTCGTTCTTTTATCGTCTCGCTATCATTATCTTGATACAAACTCCTTCCTACACACAAATCTAAGGCCCACCCTGTCGTTTGTGTTATGAAAGTAGTTTTCAGAGCACTGTAATTATCCTACTATCATTATGCGCGTTTTGCTTGAGCAAATGTTTGCTCACATTATACGTCTACGCAAAGGTCGCCTTTGATATTGTATACAAATTTTTTAATCGTCTAGACCTTTCTGTCGCAGGCTGTATTCCTCTCCATCGTACATTCACGGAATTAAAAAATAATACAAAAATCCCACCCATCCCAAGCATTGTTTCAGCAGAGATGCGCAGGCTGTGTTGCCATGCTTCTTTCGCTTTTGTACATCCTCACGTGCGCTCAAAAGCTATATGCTCGTCAAAGCATGCTTCGATCTACACTCAAAATAGGGTGGGCCATACTAGAATTCACCAAGGAAAAGTGGTACGGGTAGATAGAAGTCGCGTATAATCAATGAATTTAAATGGGGTAAGATGTAAGAACATGGCTTGATTTGTCTACCAAGGTAAGAAGTTAATAATCGGCGGCAATCATTATTTTCTTTAGAAAGAATATTCAACTAGCTAATCGGACTGGGTGTGCTTCCGTACAGCAGGGCAAAAAATAAATAATTCATATATGAATAGCAAACCAACAATTCTAGATTAATTCATGATTTTGGAAAATTAGGATACAAATCAAGCAGATTCGTGGCTAAACACAAATATTTAGATGCACACTATACGACAATCACTGCTGTTATATCGCTATCATTCTATTGATCGAATTAAAAGAAGCGATTTAAATAATTTGATATAATAGATTTTCTGTGTCGTGCTGAGGTTCCTTAACAAAATATCATTGCGATGAAATGGGTGAATGCGAAAATGACGACCTTTCCTAAGAACTTTTAGATCCAAAATGGAAGAATGTTTACTTAAAGCTGAAATTCTGGTTTGTCTCTAATCCTACTTTTCTATGTTAGACTTTCTTAGCAAACCTTTGATTGAAATTCAGTACTAAAAATACTGGAATGACAAAAGTGAAGATTATCTTTCCACTGCCTTCGTATGCCAATGTTCGCAACGCCGATGACTCTCAGCCCTAATGTACCGATAAAAAACTGCTTTTGTTGGACCTAAACTTTTGCTTTGCAGAAACCTTTAACATTTTAGGCAACTGTCTGAAACACTAGATCTATATGGAAAACCAGGCACTTTGATACACTCTCACAGAAACATATGGATTTAATGCGAAAAGTCAACAATCCACTTGTATGCACTTACATCCTGACTGCTGACTAGGGTTTCGTCGGACAAAACAAATTGCATGCTTGCTCCCTCTACCTAATCGGAATTCGTTGGTCAATGATGTCAGAAATACTCTAGCGTGAATGACTACTTTTACGTTTACGTAAGTTTTTTTTGCTGCTTTCATGTTGAATGAATGTGTAGATTCAACTAAAATACACACTCCCTTGATTTCATACCAACAAAGGCAGCTGAAAATTGTAAATCTCATGTACTGCGTAATCTCCACCATATGTCAACGAATGAAATTTGCGTGAGGTGTGTACGTCTCTAGATGTTGATCCACACGGGTGTTATGTAAAAACACTATAAAACGTCAAAAAACCTGTAAAATGTCGTCTTGCAGACTAGGTAATTTGTATGGTGCGAACAGTATTCCACGTTTGCTCACTAGGATCTTTGTGAGCGTCCATCTATGGAGGAATAGCTCAACTACACGCATTGTTGGTTGCATATGTTTTGTGAAGCCGAGTAGTATATAATTTCCATCTCTGAGAAGAAAGTTGGTTGAATAGCAAGATCGCATCTGGATGATTGTGTGTATTGGTCTGCATGTGTATAAAATCAGTGATATTTGCTGAATATGCTGCCAGTGTATCTATTAGCCGTACCCGACGGGTTATTTATAGGTTGTCCTTTGTGAAGACAGGTTATGTTCAAACTTATAACATAAATTACGAATTCTTCCTTTTTTTGTGTTTTCAAAAAATTTCAGGAGAATTACGGGAAATACCACCGCGCCCGCGTTGGGTGTAATTACTAATTAGAGATAAGTTGACACTTGTAGAAAAAAACAACATAATGTCAAAAAATTTACATAATGTTACTTTTCAAGATACGTAATACCCGTTAATCTGTTGCACATTGGACATAAGGGGATAGGTGAGTACCTACAGAGTAAATGAAATTGGGTCTAAGCTAAAATTCCACCACGTGGCTTGGTGGGTCGCATCCCAGATCCGGCTCAAATTTTGTTCCTGGGGAGTGCCTATGAAGGCATGAGGCTTTTTTTCGGGGTTCTAGGTCGATCGGTTCGGGTGGGGACGCACCTAACGTCTTCATTTTCGCTTCTCTTATACCGGAAAGGATTAAACCCTAAACTATATTAATGAAAAAAGTATTTTTTTCAATTTATATTGGTTGTTTGGGCTGACAATTTGAATGCCTTCCGAATCAAAAAATGTATGAAACTATTTTTGTTCATAAATGAAATAGAGCAGCCTAATTCCGAACGTAGGAATTTTATACTAAGGCCTATACATTGATAGAATAATCCCTTGAATTTAACTCCCGAAATTCTAAACCAAAAGTGACCATTTTCCTGATACTGAATGGCGGGACATTTCGGGCCAAATTTAGTTTTTTGAAGAGATCCTGTTTAGGCATGACCCTTTGAAAAATCTATTCTAATAAATTCCTAGATCATGCGGCTCACTTTGAGGGCGCGTTCAAAAGTTTTAAACGAAAAAAATGTGAATTTTTAGTATTTTTGGCAACATAATCATTTTCCCACTAATACGGTCTTTAACGAACAACTAAAAAATGACCTTTAAACTGCGATCTGATGATTCGTACGGCATATTTCAATCAAAAGTAGTAATCGAAATTTTCCATTGTTTTATAGACAATTCGAATGACTTCCAAACCAGAAAATTCGCAAAATTATTATCATTATTTTGGATCGCTTTATATTAGTTTAATTTTGCTCACGATCCTCTTAACTAGTTGAATAAGCCTTTAGATTCAATTTTCGATATTTTGATGTATAATTTACCATTTTCATCATGCTAGAAGAAATGTGTAGATGGTAGCAATGCTTCAACAACCATTTGTGCCTTTCGTACCTTCAAATACTACTACCGCGAGTTGGGTCGAAACTCTGTTGCAAATTAGTCACTGATAATGTTTTAGCTTTAGTCATAAAATTCGTTGCTTGACTAACACTGTTAGTAGCAGTGAGAGTGTTATTTACCAACGTCCAAACATACATATTTTCCATTAGTAGTGCCCATATTGTATGTGAATGTGTCGAATTGGCATCTGTCGTCGTACGGTAGGCTTTGCTTGGTATGGAGGCTCTTACACTATAATAATACCCCAGTGTAACGTTCATAAGTAAACAGCTCGTCGAAGCGTTGTACATATATGATAATTTTATTAGCCGTTTAATGAATTTTAATTATATAATATTTCATTTATATGCAGCTTAGCTAATAGCATCTCGTTTTCTTTATTCCCAAGATTACGTCTTTAAAGCTTGTTGACATACCAGGAAATGTATATACGTATTACCGTTACTTTTTATTACATATGAATCACTATTTCCTACTGCCTTAATGGAATACTTGCTATTTGAACTGCATTGTAATAGCTTAGAGCTTAGAGGTTCTCCTGAAACTTATTTTTTAGCTTCCTATGTGTTAAAAATGTAACCATGACTCGAAGGAATGTTTAAGGCGCTGGTGATATGAAACCTTAAGGGTATTAAAGCGTCACTGCAAAGGATTAAGATTATTTGAAATATACTACTAAGTGACATATAAATCCGAACACCCAGTTTAAATGGTTTTATTTTAATAAAAGTTGGTGAATGTGTTTATCGTACTGTAAATAACAAGTGAAAAAATTTTCAGCCTTATCAGTTGGACATTCCGGTTTTTATACTGCTTTTTGTTAATTCACTAACGCTCTAAAAATGAATATTTCAGCTGCAGTAAAGAATCAACGTTGGCGGATTTTGGTTCTTGACATCCTTTACGATCGGTTACGATGCCTAGAGTACGGAGACCTGTACGATTTCGTCAACTTAGTGAGTTTGATAGGGGCCGTATAGTGGGACTTCGGAAAGCTGGACTTTCTTTTCGGGCAATTGCAGTTAGAGTGCAAAGAAGTGTAGACACTGTGGTTAGGTGTTGTCAGGCATGGCTTCGAAAAGGCCGTACGCAAAGAGCAAGGGGCACTGGACGCCGCCGTAGAACAACCGCCTAAGATTATTGGCCTTGAGGGACCGTTTCTCCACTACCAGGTCCATTGCAAATGAATGGTTTGCAGAACACGGAAGACCTATTGGCATGCGAAGTGTTTACCGACGAAGTTTTGGCTTGTTTTCATACCGGCCACACTGGGTCCTCCCTTTAACTCGAGAACACCGACGTAATCGCCTTGAGTGGTGCAGACAACGGTCACTCTGGGATCAGGAATGGAACAGTATTGTCTTTAGTTACGAGTCTCGATTTTGTTTAGGCATGCACGATGGTTAGAAGGCGACGTGGTGAAAGGAGGAATCCACAGTTTTTTGTTGAAAGACATGTTCATCACACTGTTGGAGTTATGGATTGGGGTACTATAGCTTATGGTTCCAGGTCACCTTTAATCTTCATCAGAGGTAACATGAACGCGCAGCGTTAGATCCACGAGGTTCTAGAACCCCATATTTTACCCTATCTTGACACCCTGCCAGATCCAACTTTCAACAAGATAATGCCCGACCACATGTTGCAAGAGTCACAATAGACTTCTTGCAACATAATGATGTCACATTGTTACCATGGCCACCAAGATCTCCCGACTTATCCCCAATTGAGCACGTGTGGGATATGATGGGTAGGAGATTGCTCAATTTGCAACGTCCTCCTCAGACTCTAGAAGCACTTCAAGAGGAGTTGGTGGTTGCCTGGAATGAGATACCACAGGAGGACATTGACCACCTGATCAGAAGCATGCCTAGGCGCGTTGGAGAATGCGTAGCACATCAGGGTGCATCCACACATTATTAAAGGTCAAAGGGCTTTAAAGCAGTGCAATCATTTTGAAATTTTTATCATTTACTTAGTATGCTTCATTAAGTACTTATACAAAATTTTATTAAAATAAAACCATTTAAACTCGGTGTTCGGATTTATATGTCACTTAGTATATTTGTTTAAAGGTGCCGTTCCACGCGAATACCAAGAAAAGCTACTAAGCCAGAGGCCGAAACGGTAAGATAGTAACTCTCATCCAAAAGAATTTGTCGTTTTCATTATTCTTGAAAATCCAAACAATGCAATGCTTTTATGACTTTAGGCTTCCTGGTATGTTTTTGGTATTGCAATTTAAAAACAAGCTCTAGCAGCAGGCTGTTACTTCAGTAGGGTCACTATGACCCAAGATAGACTTGAAAACAGTAGCTTATATGGACTGAATGCTGCTAGCGTCCCTCGCGTACTCACCTGATATGAGAATACCTAGGACAATACCACGACGCGTTCCGACCAGCCCCCTATAAGATTGGTGGTTTTGAATCAGAGCATTGAGTCATAATGCCCCGTCCATAGCAGTTAAGGATTAACCGTCTAGGAGAGGCCGTTATTATGTTATTTATTCTTGAAAAACCGATCACGGAATTGGTATAAAGCAAGAATTTTAAGCTCAACGTTTATATTCCAATATTAATGTTTTTCTTTGGAAATTTGTCATCATTTAGTCAAATAAGGACGTGGTTTCCTCGTATCTAATTGACGATTAATAATTAAAGGTGGACAAATATATGTACCTATTTACTTAATCATGATGTCCGACTGATGGTATGGTCAATTATGGTTATAACGAACGATATTTGCTTTATCCCGCAGGGTTATTTCTGTAGAAAACCTATAAATCGGCAAAAAAAAAGACGGCAATAAACGGTAAAATGTCAACTTGCTGATTGAGCGCTGGGAGCATCATCAAAAGCGTCATCTACGGAGGAATGATTCAACGACATGACTCGGTCAATGACCATGCTGCGAGTTGCCAGTCAATCCACCATCATGCTTTGTTGGTTGCAGAATACTTTGAGAAGCTGTGTGGTTGAGTAGAGCAGCGTGACAAGGTCACATCTGGATGATTGTGTGTATTGGTCTGCAAGTGTATAAAATCAGCGACAATTGCTATGTGAGAAAATTATTACTGAACATGCTGCCAAGAAATACATATACCTACCGATTTTTAGCCCACAAATCCTCACTATGCACTGCCATTTCCTTCCATCTATAGTAAACAAGTCATAGCTTAGACCTCCAATAATGTCATCTCTGAAGCAGGTGTTACATCAAATCAGAGTCAAACATTGATAGCTGAAGCATCATGATGTTTAGGCATCACGTACAGCTACAGAACGAGTACAGATGAAGCGTACAACAGCTGGAGCCAAGTTGACATCTTGAAGAAAATCCTACATAAGGTCACAAAAAACCTGTATAATCCCAAATAACCGATATAGTGTCACTTCAAGATACGTGCCCTGCCGGTCTTCAATAATGTGATAAAATTTTGGAATATGAATTTTACTTTGTGATTAGACGTCAATATGCACAAAGATCGGGATTCACTCCATTTGGCTCTTCCACACTTCAGATATTTAAATAACGAGTAATCTGGCAACGTTGCAGTGAAGCTTTGGTTTCGATTAATGGTAGTTGTTTTCAGTCAGTGCTCCATGTAGAAACGCATTCAGCTTTGGCACTCTTCGGTGTCAGAAAAATAAAAGTATCAAAAGACGAACAAAATAAATCTTGGTATGCATCGAGCTAGACAGAAAGGCGTCTTTAGTAATCTGACATAGCTAGAGCTAATTGGAGTACATATCCATTCTCTCGAATTCATATTTGCAATAAGAGCATATCATATGAATATTTCATCCAAATTTTAATGTATGATCATAGTAACATTTCAGTAGCTTGAGAGAAATCTCTTAATCTTCTACAAATCCAAAAGATTGAAAGAACATCAGGACAAGCCCGTAGTTACAGACTGGAACAGATCTACATTTTCTATGATTCAGGAACCCGACAAAATTCATTTGAATGACTCGGGTTCACAAAACAGGAAATTAGAATCTTGGTACAAGGACACACAATCTTAACCCAGATATGCCCACTGTACTACATATAGTACACCCATAAAAACGCACCCCACACTCCAGTTACGCAAGTAGGGATATTATGTGTTGCCTACATCCGTCAAGCAAGAAACGGTAACTATGAATGTAGCTAGAAAACTAACGCTAACTGTTGTGAAGAGTATTTATTCCGATTTAGATCCCTCGAATTTGTGATCATGGCCGAATATGGTGTACGCTTTGCCCGGTGAGTAATTTTGATTGCTACAGAGTTCAAATGTTTTCAGTTTATATATTGAAATATGTACATAAACATCTGATTTATGGATGTAAATGTGTCAAAGTCAATTCAAAGTAGGCTAAAGGTCACTTTAGACCCTTTTTTTTGAAGCATCCTATATGTAGTACGGTGGGCATTTATACGACTATGAACATTTCCATTACAGAGGCTTTTCTTTGGAGGAAGCCATGGCGATGCTAGATGAGGACGAAGATATGGCGGAAAACATAGAGACCTTGACAATTTTGCCGCCAGATAATGAATTTGGAAAAATATACTGATGAAGATTCAGGTGAGGAGGATGCATTTTCCATAGATAACCTACCCGGAAACCAACATCGAGCCCCTGCGGAAATAAGTTATCGTGATAATGACGTAAGCTCTAGTACTTCCCAAATAGATCATGACTTTTCTTCGGAAGACGAAATTCCTCTTATACAGCTGAGAGAAAAAAAATCACAAAAACAACATAGTGGTAAAAAGGTACCAAAAAGAGCTACAAGTGGACAAACGATGACCTCTTTCCTAGTCCTAGTGATGGAGCCTCGAATGCAGCTATCATCGATCAGGCTGATGAAGTAAACTCTGAAAATCGTCTGAACTTATTTTCACTATTTTTTGATGAGGAAATAATTGAAGTCATAGTAAGAGAAACAAACCTTTATGCAAGTCAAAAGAACCATCACGTTAGAATAGAGAAATATGAAATAAAAGCGTTTATTGGTATTCTGCTGCTTAGTGGGTATATTTCAGTTCCAAGAAGACGAATGTTCTGGGAGTATGAAAGAGATAGTCATAATCAGCTAGTTGCTGGTGCTATGTCACGTAACAAGTTCGAATTCATTTTATCTCATTTCCATTTAGCAGACAACACGAAAATAGATGTCACCGATAAATTTGCGAAAGTTAGACCCCTAATTACTCATCTGAACAAAAAGTTTCTACAAAACAGCTCATGTGAAGAGATGCACTGTGTCGATGAGGCTATGGTTCCATACTTTGGTCGCCATGGATGTAAGCAATTTATTCATGGTAAGCCAATACGGTACGGGTACAAGCTATGGGTGGGTGCAACCTGATTAGGATATGTCAATTGGTTTGAACCATATCAAGGTGCATCAACCAATATTAGTCTTCAGTATGCTGCTTATGGAGTGGGCCCGTCCGTAGTTCTAGAGTACACAGACGTTTTGAAGCAAAGATGGCCAAATGAGAAAATGCATATTTACTTTGATAACTTTTTTTCAACCATACCTCTCCTAGAAATACTCACAGAAAAGGATATCAGTGGTACGGGTACCATCCGTGAAAATCGGATCACTAACAGTCCTTTGACGGATTCGAAGAACATGAAGAAAAAAGCAAGGGGTCATTATGATTATAAAAAGGTCGGAGACAAAAATATTATCATCGTCAAGTGGCACGATAACAGCATAGTAACATTATGCTCAAATTATGCAGGTGTGAATCCGATTCATTCCGTGAGAAGATTTTCTCGTCAAGAGAAGAAAATCATACAGGTAAAGTCAATAGCTTTTTTTTCATTTGAATACAAATTCAAGTGGGTACAAGTTTTAACTTTTTTGTATGGTCTGTTTATTGTTTACTAATCTAGTTTGTATTTGTTTCGGTATATAAAATAATGAAAATTATTACTATTATAAATAATTTCAGGTGCAGCAGCCGCATTTGATCAATCTGTATAACGCGAATATGGGGGGTGTAGATAGATACGACCAGAACATCAGTCTCTATCGTATATCTATAAGAGGTAAAAAGTGGTATTTTCCACTCATTACACACTTCATAGACACAGCAGTGCAGAATGCTTGGCAACTACACAGAAGACGAGGTGGTAACTTGGACCAGTTAGGATTTAGGAGGAGAATAGCCACAGCATTATTATTACAAAACAAAAAACAAACCACATCAAGAGGGCATATGTCAAGGGAAGAAGGAATAGATATTCGCCATGATCATACAGATCATCTGGTTATACCACAAGATAAACAGACCAGGTGTGCACACTGCCATGATAAGACCATGACTAGATGCAGCAAGTATGATAAAGGATTACATGTGAAGTGTTTCGTGCTTTATCACACACCTAAAACGAATTAGATGGTTGCCTATATGCCCACCGTTCTCTATGTAGTACGGCTAACAAAAAACAGTTTTCCAATAATAAATTTAATTTTTTTGTAGAACATGTTTATTTATCACAAAAAAACCCCACCAGGCTCAAAGAGTGCTCTTTATTAATAAATGTTTATGAATGGGCATATCTGGGTTAAAACAGTTTCTCAATTGGAAGAACCTTGTCGCCTGTCGCCATTTATTTCAAATTGCCCTTAAAATGTACCATTAACCGAAGTTATTCTCATTTCTATGCACCAATAGCGTTTGGTACTAAACTGTGCATGCGTTTCTGGATATTTCATATACTTTTATATACGTACGAGTTGGTATCATAAAAGTCTAAAGGTTATAAGAATAAATTAAATTAAGTGTAATATATTTGATTATAAAACAATCGAGCGATGCTGGGTGGTCTACAGCGACGTCTGCAACACAATTGAATGTCATAGGTGATTTTATGCTCTGTAAAACAGGCTGCTGGCATAAACAAATAACTGCGTGTCATTTAGGCCTACATATACACTCATTAGCACTTACATTAGCTGTTTATGGTTCAATTACCGTTTTACAATGAACACTTAATTGAAATCTGTTATTCCCATTTCGACAAAATTTTCCGGTTTCTATATCGCTACAATTTAGGTCCATAAGTATTACAGAGAATATGTGAATACCATGTAAAAAAATGGTAGGCGATCGACAGCTTGCTCTGCCTAACGTGCGCTTCAATAGTTTAAGCACCGGCACACACAACTTGGGAAAAAAACTTTTTCACTATTTTGCAGTATACTGGTTGCCTATGATATCGGATTTTTATCTGCTTTGGAATGATAGCCGACAAACTAAGTCAGCTTCAGTCACACGCACTCTGTATTAAGTACAACAAAGGCTGTTTTGTTGAATTCCATCCAACAAAAGGCAATGGGACATTTTAGCTGCTCGTCTGTTTCATTATTTTCGGTATAAAACTAACGTGGTGCAACAATCATAAGAACCATAATTTCTGCGTCACATATTGGTGTATCAGTACTTTAATGACTTTGTTCGTTACTTTTGTCAGAAGCAAGTTGGAATATGCAACCCTGATCTGGCCTCCAATATGCCTAAATTCAGTTTCAATGATCGAAGGCATTCAACGTCAGGCTATTAAGTATTTTTACCTTAAATGTACTAATTCTTATCCAGAAAGATGTTTTTGTCATCATACCCTTTTGAATTTTTTCGATTTAGATTCACTATCAATTAGACGTAATATGTTTGCCTTATGGTTTTTATATGGCCTTATGCACAATCAAATTGACTGTCCGGACTTACTTGAAAAAATATATTTTCGCATTCCAAGGCTTGAAAGTCGTCAACAATGAGCCTTTTATTGTCAAGCAGGCCGGACGAACGTAATGTTGAAATCTCCAATTTATGGAATGTGCAGTCTGATGAACTCTATTTGTGATTTGTGCGATATTTATAATGACATCTGGAAATCAATCATGAATTGCTATGTCATCGATTGTTCTCTGAGCTTACTTAGGCAAATTGATACTAAGTTTATGTTTTCAATTTTTCTATTTATTCTCTTTTCGTTAATGTATTTGAGATTTTCCTGTAATTGGGTTTTACCTGTAGGAAATATGAAATATAAATAAATGAATAAATATCGTAAATCCTTGCTAGTTACCTGGAAGATCATATCCCCCAAGATAACCATACATGTCTATGTTACAATGAACATTTCACAGCTGAAGCTGACAACATCGATGGATCAGTTAAGTAACCAAATGCTGTCTGATTTGAGCAATTTGGCCAATCAGGGGCTATGGGGTCAAGCCACATGCCTCCTTAGGCAGGCAACATCATCAAGCCAACTATAATACCTCCGATGACTGGCATCCGTATTACGTAACTTTTACGACATTACGTAGTTTTTCCTATAAAATGCCACCTTTGACCTAGATGACATTTACTTCATGCTCATTTGTAGTACTCGCGGAATGAATTAGAGGCACAATAGCGGCTACCTAGTGCACATTTTACCAGATTTTCTTTGACACTACTCGTATATACGACATTTATCATTAAAACGGAAGATTTCTTAATAAACAATTACATCAAACAGGTAGTAGTGGGTAACCTAGCTCGTACGGCTTGTCTATTCAATACCAGACATTCGACCTACTATAAAAGAATTAATCAAACAACCGGCTTTTCTCTGAATATTGAAAGCAATATTTTGTTCAGAAGTCTCGTGATATCTAAAAAAAATGGAGATATTGCCCGCTCTAAAAATTACTAAAAAACTGGAAATTGAATTAAGCAGACTCCTCCGCCCTTTTTTAAGATCGCCCGTCGCCACTGGCCTCAATGAATTAAAGGCGCGTGCCCATATAGAATACGACATCTTGGTACTCATGACTCTCATGACAGAAGTGGTTTTGGTGATGATAGATAAATGAAGCTGTGCCATCACAGCTGTAGGTCTGTTTGTTGAGGTTGTTTCAAACGGCATTGTTTTCAAAAAAGTTGTTTTGTCTGAATTTTTCTGTATGCCTACTATGGACTGCTAAACATATGATTGTGTAATAGGCATATAATTAATATTTGTTCTGGAACTGTTACTTATATTTTTGGATATGTTTGTTGAACATGATATGTTGATGTGAGTCACTGCTGTAGTAAAAATATTCGTTGATTCAAAGAAAACACGTGCAACAAACTATTATAATACACTGGTCTGCTAGTTGATCTTTTGATTTCCCTTTTGTATTGAAGATACTCCATCCTGTGAATGGTAGAAAAAACCCCTTAAAATAACATCAATGTTATCTCTAATCCAACCCTCATGTATTTATTTTTATCGTGTAATTATTTGGGGTCTCGGGGTTTTTGGCAAATAACGCCCTTTATTTACGTTGTGGGGATGTTTTGTGTACGGTTTAAATTGCTCATTCTCTATCTTGGCGAGCATAGGGCAAAAAGTGCCAACCCCGTCTAATTAGTTTATTGTTCTGCTCTCACTCTGTCCTTCAGTGCTCCGGTCAGCCCTGGTCATTAGGGCCAAAGTCTACAGACTTGGAATAGTAGTGCCATTCAGCGGTCATGCTATGTTCTACCAGCGTGAGTTTCATGCCCGCTCAGCAGCAAGGGCACGATACACAGTGGTCCAGAACACGGAAGAGATGCCAAAAAATATAATTTCTACCGCAATCATTCAATAGTCAGTACGGTAACGTTTAAGGTCATTTTAAGAATATTCTTGGAAGCAGCTGCATTGTTGAGCTATTGTGTCCAAACCAGAGAAGAATTAATCACTTTATTGGCATGTAAAGGTCATTTCAAGGTAAATTCAAGGACGCACTCAAAATAAGTTTAATTTGAGCCCAGACGCGTGTCAAATAGGCTATTGCGATCGTTGGGTCCGAGTCAGAAGTCACTTTGTCTCTAGGAAGGTATTTGAAGATCACTCGTAGCACATATTCCGACCACCTGCCATACTATAACCATTATAGTGGGTCACTGTTAATGCACCGTATTGCTTCCAGAACTAGATAGGTGACCTAAAATTCAACAAATTCCACAATCTACAGGGTGTTCGAAAAATAGACCTAGATATTTTAAAGGGTGATTCATTGTTAAAAAAATATGAAGGAAAGTTTCTATACCTAAACATGGGGCCAGAAATGCAGAGTTTTCAAAATACAGGGTGATAGATTTAATTTTTATTTCTAATATCTTAAACAATATTTACACGATTCTGTTGAAATTTGACAATATTATCAGTTGTATTAAGAGGCTATTTCTTTATTTTCGTTTTCCAAGGAACTTGTTTCTTTTATACCGAAGCAGCCGCGCAGGCAGAAGCCTAAATGCCGGGACACCGCGGCTGCTATGAGGATCCCAAAGAAATTTCGTTAATCCGATTTTTGAACTGTCTAAGGTTAGTAGAACCTCAATAATCTCGACACCCTCGAGACAAATAGGCGGGCGTTTCGGCCAGTTCTGGATGTACGAAGTTCGACACGGGTAGGCTGGGAGGGAAGTCAGGCGGGTCTGTCTGGCAGGCACATCGGCGGCATTATGGAAGTGAGCTCTGAGGAGCAAAGCCCGTTGGTGTAGCAGTAGGGGAGAGCTAGCACGCCGGTGGGAAAGGGTCCCGAGACTATCTGTAAGAGAAGAGTTGTCGATCAGTCGGGCAGGCCTCCTCTAGACAGCAACGAGCATAAATAGAGTGAGTGATGTATAGAGTGAGAAGGTCATACGGATACTTCTCAGTCCTAAACAAATAGCCTAGCTATTTACCAGCAGCTGCTGAAATTGACGAGATGTGTTCGTGCCAGGGCAACTCTCGGTGATCTGGACTCCGACCAGCGCTTTGGCAGAACTCGACCATCCGTCGAAACGGGATGAGCGCTAGGACGCTTTTTGTTCGTCAAGGTATAGTACTGTGTTTTGGAAGCAATAAACTGTACAATATTGTTGCGTGTCCAGGCAGTGATAACCTCCATGTCTCTCGTCAGAGAGGAAGTCGTCGCTAGTCTTCTTTTTTCCAGCTCAGCGGCAGAGATCGGCTTGTCACTCTAAATTCCTGCATGTAGAGTGCTATCATCAGCAAAGCTGTGGAGTGGGTTGATCGTACAGGAAAGGGGGTTGTTGACATCTAAGAGGAACAGTGTCGGAGCCAAGACCGATTCCTGGGCATCACCCGAGATGACGTTGTGGGATGAAGAGAAGAACCCATCAATTACGACGGATATCTTGCGGCCAGAGAGAAAGTCAGCCACCCATCTACAAAGCTTTTCAAAGAGCAACGACATGAGCCTCACCATGAGACTGGATGAGCTTAATCCACAATTGCGTGACGTAAGCTAGGAGATCCCCTGTCGATCGCTGGTGCCGGAAACCATACTGCCTGTCGCATATCAAGCCGTGACGTTGGAGGTAGTCTAGAAGCTCGCCATGTATGCACCGCTCCATCACCTTACTTATAACAGAAAGCAGAGCTATAGGCCTGTAGTTGTAGGGGTTGGTCTTAGATATCTCTCTCCGAGACTTTTTAACCAAAAATTAGTTAACCGATTTTGTCCGAAGTGAGATACGAGAAAAAATACAAGAGGCGAAGGAATTTTATATTTAGATGCTTAATCAAACTACTAATATTAAACTTACAAAAAGGCCGTGGCGTACATTTTTTGCCAATAATATTCGCTAAGATGCCCCCAGGCCGCCACTGGTCCTAATAATTTTAATCTATTTAGGGCTAAATTAGCCTCTTAATACAACAAATAATATTGCCAACATTCCCAGATCCATTTTTATAGAAACTATTTTTCATACTTTTAAACGAGGGATCATCACCGTCTAAAATATCTGCTTCTATTTTTCGAACACTCTGGATATGTGTAGATAGATGAAAATCGATATTTTTTCAGAGTTTACAACTTTTATAATTTTTCGACAATAATCTGAAATTGGACATTTCCTTATAAGTGTATTAAAAAAACTATGTGAGATATGAGTGACTCTGTGGCGGATTTTCGTAGTTGGTTCAAGTGAGATATACAATACCAAAACTACTAAAAAAACGTGCCCATAATGACGGCTTTCTAGAATGGTATTCAACATCACGATGAGAGCGCTTAATTCTTTATAAATTGTTGGTCAAACCAATGTAGCTCAAATAATATTACCTTGAATAAATATATTCTAAACTATTTCAAATGGGCGTACTAATTTCTCGTAAACCGTGCTCAGTTCCGGAGCAATGGAGAAATACTTCTATTTTTATACATGTCTTGTATCTCTCAAAAAGACGAAGTTAACTATCCTAAAATGGCTGAATTTGGGACAGAAATGCCAAAGCTGCAAACTTCCAGCTTTTAAAAAACAATAAAAAATGTTGATAACGTTCAAAATACATAAATATTATCAAAAATATTTTATGGCATACATTTCATAGCTAGAATCAATTTTAAATTTGAAATATTTTCGTAGCTTTAGTCAACTTAATAAAATACACGGACACATAATAGACGTAACCGAGAGATTATCGTACCGTTTGTTCGAAAAAAGGGCTCTAGAGCGTCAGTTTTGAAAAATTGCAATCCTCGTTTATTTACCCAGGAAATTTTTCCTCAGATTAGAGATTTATTAAATGCCATTTCATCATCTAATTAGAAACTAGTAAGGTGCGATATATAGGTCATGGAAAAAAAGCACTTGTCCCTAGTAGAAAATACACCAAAGTCTTAACCAGATATCAGGCTCCACAAAATCAGTCAAAACTAAACCAAACCTAATCCGCTTCTGTATTTCGATCAGATCAAAAGTGAGGAGGCACGATGCATGTCAGTGCTCAACCGACTTCGTCAGCGTAGGTAAACAAAGCATTTATTTACAATCGGTTCGAAAAAAACAAAATAGTACACTCGTACAGCAATATCGCGAAGTGGCTAGACAAGTACAAGACAAGACAAAGTGGTAAAAAAGTAAGTTCTTGTGACTGGTGTTGGTGCGGTCTATATTAGTCACGGACGAATAAACCTTCACTCGTAACGGGGTGAATAACTTCCGAAATACTCTTGTGTGGTCATTGGAAAATTCTCACGTAGTCCGTCGGTCACACTTTCAACAAACATTTTCTTTGAACATTTGGGCTGGCATGGTAGATGGTATGCTCAACGGCCACCACTTACAGTCATAAGTGACAGAACCGTACTTGAAATTTCTTTGCAAATTAACGGTGAGTACCTTCTTTCCACCTTTTCGCTATTGTTTCACCACACATCAGCTTTGTTATTTGAAGCGTTGTTGTTTCTGTACACACTGTATAAGATAAGCACCCAATTGTAACGCAAAGACAAGGTCCATCAGAAGATAAACCCTTGTAAGTTAAGCCTGCAACTAGGTACTCCCTTGTTCACGCAGTCCACACGGTCTTGAGCTCCATCTATGGAGGAATGGCGCTGCGGCCTTTTTGTTTCGTCTCGCCAGCATCGTTATAAACCTTTAGAACAAGAGATATACTTGGAGGAAATATGACCAGGTATAAAGATCGCATTAAGACTAACATGTCTACATAACAAGGGACATATGTGCAGATTCCAAGACAGATTCAGAAATACTCGACTCCGATGTGCGAGAAGCATATGCCACTTATGAGCTATAATGCGGGTGCAAGCAATTGTTAGCAAGTACCATCGATTAGCGTATTCTTCTTCAAGACGACCAACCATATGCTGTATTCCGATGCTCAAAAAAAAGGATCTGAAAGGTCCTAGCGCTGCTTATAAGACTTTAAAGTAGTCTCCTAAATTCAATTTTGAGTTTTTTAGACTAACGCAGAAAATTCGCAATACCCACGAGTATTCGCACGACGTACGATTTCGCACCATATTGTTTTTACTGCGATAAATAGACAAGTTCAAACTAGCGAGGTTCTCTTCGCATTGATTGCGATTTTTCTGCGTACTTACATATTTATCCGTACGGAAACGTGATTGCATGCATTTTTTGTCAGATCCGCAGTAATTTTGTAACGCTATAAAGTGAATAGTAAAGTGATCTCACCGATGAAGACTATAAAAATGTCCGCAAAGCGGATACCTAATTCCACTGCAAGGGACAATAGTACCTCTTCTTCATCCGATTATGTATTGTTTTTTTCAGGTTAGCAAAGATACTATTCGTTTTGTCTTCTATAGCTCTAGCATTCAACTTATTTGATATGATACTGAAAATACAACGTGAGTGATGTGTTTTTATTCGCTTTAGTATGATGCCGGAACCGCACGCTTGCCATTTGCCGCAAACTCCAAAACCCCTACAAACGCTTGCCTTTTTTTTGAAGAAGCAAACGTCGCCGTCCACACGTTTGCGGGTGCGTCACTGAAAAGGCAACAGGCAAACATGACGGACGTCGAATTTCTGTCTGCTGTAGCATTTGGCTTAAGCTATTTTCATTTAAATAGTTATGTCATATATTATTTATTCACTTGTACTGCTTAAAATCTTCAAATGCTGTATTAATTATATTGTTACTGTTTGTGATTTACTAAATGCTGCGCTAAGGCGACTCCATGCGTCAGCTTTTTTTTGTTATCTTTGTGATCCAGATGGCCTGTGTCCCAAATGCACGGTTCTCCTTGGTACCGCTCCAAGAAATTCAAAATCTCTTCGTTCGACCAGTCACTCATTTTGTTGTTATCCAACTGGACCCACATTATTGCTACAAAGCTTACACCTATTCGCCACCAGTGCATAAGCGAGACTGAGGCGCACAAACGTATGGATGTGTCACAAACGCTTGTGGCAAACTCCTTTTGATTTGCGACCAAAAAACCGACACCCGATCGAATCGGCTACAAGCGCTTGCAAACCCACGCAAACCAAGTCAAACGCTCTATCCGCATGTTTGCGTTTGTGACGATTTGCGGCGATTTGGCAAGCGTGCGGTTCCGGCATGAGGTTTCATCCGGAATCTGCCATAAAATATGTTCCGCAACGGATTCACCGTCACGAATCTGCCGCGAATAATTCGCATTGATTTGAGGGAAGCTTGATTTTGCTTCTTTCTCAGTAGTAGTTAAATGTTTATTAAGCGTCTGTCTAATGCTTATCTTAGTTGGGTACGTGCAGGTGGCGCCGAAAAGGGAATGAACACCCTAGCGCCATCTATGAGACACTAGCAGAACCAATTACTCATTCCAACGTAGATACCTAAATTCATTTTCGTGTTCTTCTACTGCCTTATAGGAGGTATTAGAACCTTATATGCCCCTCTTTGAGCATCGAAATACAGTACGCGATTGGTTATCTTCAGATAGAGTACGTTATTCATTACTAGCACGCCGTACGAGTTTTGCAAAAAATCGCGCGTGACATAAGAAGTCGCGATCCAACATCAGGGCTTCACATTTGCAGTTTCAGTTACGTAATAATCTAGCGAAACAAACGACTCTTTCGCGAGTGTTTTTACTTTTCGTAGCCTGTATACGTTATTAGGACTCCACCGGCCACATCACGCCCCGTTTTTCTTAGGGGTGAAGGGGTAGGAAGGGTCTCATTTCCGTCCCGTTATGTCGAATATACGCGACAGGCGATGGACAGGGTCAGACAGGATGGGCAGTCAGACTGGTCAGACGTCATCAGATGCTCGTTTATTTTAAGTGGAATTTCTGGGTGCTCATTTAACGCCCTCTCCATTTGTATGGATGCTATCGGGCGTAATTATAAGTTGGTATTAGCAAGACCCTCATTGCCGAATCTCAAAACGGGGTATATGGAAGAGATGATTATCTGGAGCAACACACTAATTTGTGTAAGCTGTACCATAAGGCTTGGTCTATGGCTCTTTCACAAAATTCAAGTTCAAATTCTTTATTCACTCTGTTAATCTCAAAAAGATTTTGAACAAGTCATACTTAAATTAGGAAAGGACAAAAAGCTAAAAACCAAACCAGGAACAAAAAAAATGTTTTTGTACAAAGTATTCCATTAAAGATTGCTAGGTGCTTCTTAACTATTTTTGCAAACGTACTGACGAGTGAAATTTTTATGTAGTTCTTAACATCGATTTCCCGGATTTGAGGAGTAATATTGTTTTGGAGATCCTTAGGCAGTCAGTAAATTGTTACATTTCAAATCACGAGTTTGACAGATATGTAGTTGGTTTTAAAATGAAGGCAGCATACCTTTTTATCCAATTAGTGCACCTTGAGAATCGGTGTTTTTAAGGTTCATGATAATACTAATGACATCATTTTCCGTAGCTGGCCAGATGAAAAAGCTGCCTGCCTGTGTTGTTTACCTAAGTGAGTCAGGCCTAGTTAGTATATTAGATTTTATTTTTTGGGACCTTCTGAGAATTGTTGTTGAATAGTGCTGCAATTTATTTTGTGTCATTCTCTATTGTGCCATCGACGTTTAATTCAATATCACCCCTTTATTCATCTGAATTAATTATATTGCTGACTGCTCAAGCTTGATTGTTCGATTTTAAAATTACTTTTGATTTTGATCTATTATTTTGGTTGTAGTAGTTTTGAATGTGCCGATTCAATTTAGTTGCAAGCGAGTTAGGTTGTGTTGAGCAGCTCAAGGTCAGTTCCAACATTTGGACTCCTTGCCAATAGTCATCCATGTCCTCCCTTAATGGAATTGAATGGCTTTCCGTCAAAACTGGGTGTTCCATCAGTACCGGATGTGCCATTGGGAAGCTCTTATTAATTGAGTGATAACTTAATTTCTCATTGCAAACGAGTTTTCAGCAGCCTGCCTCTCTCTAGATTTACCACAGAGGTAAATCGTAGACTAGAGTGCTGTTATCTGTGCTGATATGGGTAAAAAGTATCGTGTGGACAAGGAGATATGTGTACATCAGTGGAATGAAGAGCGGAAGCCATGAATTACGATGGATATCTCATGATGAGAATAGGCTAATCATCTGCTGGGTCTTTGTATCGCATCACTCCGTGTTTATGAAAGTAACTTCCTAAATAACATCATTGTAATTACTTACTATATACTAC
Source organism: Acanthoscelides obtectus (assembly GCA_963669975.1). NCBI lineage: Eukaryota > Metazoa > Arthropoda > Insecta > Coleoptera > Chrysomelidae > Acanthoscelides > Acanthoscelides obtectus. Next base: position 38,845,622 of record CAVLJG010000009.1, on the reverse strand, counting down.
ATACCTTCTAAAAATCACTGTACGTCGATGTTTCCAAAAATGTTATAAGAGCCTATAAAATACCATCGCCGGATTCCATTGCCCAGTGAAAACCCGCTAGACTGGTAGTTCTGTTGGAAGCTCAGATATTCCGTAGAAGGGGCATTTCCGCAACTATATTTTCGCGAGAATTGAGAGACTTACATATCAAGAAGGAATCATTGACCAGAAGTAAGAAAAAAACAAAAATAAAACCCTGAACGATAATCAAAGTGAAAGTGAAGATGACGTTATTGAAACAACGTGTAACAGCCATAATGAAATCAACTTGATTGAACTCAAAATAAGGAACTAAAAAGAATAATTGAACAAAACAATGTTTTACTGTTCTAAAAAGAAAAATACATATTACAATTAGAAAAAGAAAACAAAAGTCTACAAGAAGATTACGAACAAAGGACTAATATAATGCATTATATCGAAAATATGGAAGATAGAATTAAAGCTGTTGAATCGAATGGCATGAACCACCGATCATATAGCCAAGTAACAGGCAGAACTAAGGCATACAACAAACTCCTAAAAACACTATGCGTGAATCCTAATAAAGAAAAAACAATACTTGAAACAAAAAAAGATTAAAATACAATTGACCTATCGAAATTGAAAGTACAAGTAAACAACATTAAACACACTAAAAAAAGGGGGAATCGAATTGAAACTAGAAGAAAAATACCTCACTTCACTGAAAAATGAAATCGAAAAAAGTTATCAAGAAAATACAATGTTATAGAACAAGAAAAGAAATTACCAAGAATCAAAATTGCCAGCTACAGAAGTGAAGAACCACCTACTGAAGCAAGCCTCAAGGAAATTATTATTAGACAAAATTATTTCATTCAAGAAAATGATATCAAAATTACTTATATAAGAAAGAATCGCTTAAAAAATTACTAAACATTATTTGCAGAAATGAATGCAAAAACATATAGATCCGTCACAGATGAAAATAATGTATATGATCATAACCAAATCACACAATGTAACAAATGTTTTAGATTTCACCATGCTTCATATAAATGTAGAAATAATACGGTGTGCATCAGATGTGGAGGGAATCATGAAAGTCGCCAATGCAACATTGAAGGAAATAAAAGTGCAAATTGCATATATTTTATTCAGAAGTATAAAAAAATTATAACACCGAGCATGTACCAACAGATCAAAAATGCCCAATTTATAAGTATATGCAGTCTGAGTATCTTGATTCAATCGATTTTTGAATCTAAAAAAAACAAATAAATATAAAAGTAAAATAAGTAAAGCAACATTCCCAAAAACATACATTTTTTACAATGGACAATTACATAATTAATTTTAAGACAGAATAAAAATAAATTATATATTTCACATGAGTCAATTAAAGGCTTTAATAACCAATGGAAACATGCATTTACAAATTTTCCACATAAACTTAAGAAGTCTTAATCAAAACTTAGTTTCACTAAAAGTTTACACTTATTATGTATATATAGTATATATTATATCTGACACATTCGGTATTTTGATATTAACGGAAACGTGGCAGGTATTCTGCCTTTTATATAGTTTTGTACTAAGCTATGGATCAGTACATAAGGGATATCAATTATACACAATTTAATGCCAGAATCCTGAATAATGCTTCAGAATATAATGTTTCAGACGGAAAACAATTTAGCATATTTCATCAAATTATTAGAAGTATATCAAAGAATTTTGACGAATTCGAACTATACTTAAATTCTTTTAATAAGAAATTCGATGTTATCATTTTAACTGAGACTTAGAATATTGCAGATGTTAGTTTTTTCAAACTAAATGGTTATAAAGTATTCTACAACAATGCAAATTTTAACCAAAATGATGGTGTTATCATATACGTAAATAAAATCCTACGTCAGACACTATACAGTTCACAGAGTGTACAGGGGTACTTACTAAGATAAACATACATAAAATTGTTATCTCAATATTATCTTTCTACAGACCACCCTCAACTGATATAAACCAGTTCTTAGTCGATCTCAAATATTATTTAAAAGGTCATGTTATAAATACAGACTACTGCGTTTTAAATGGAGACTTCAACATAAATATCTTAGACAGTAACAATTTTCTTGTTCATGATTATCTTAACATGTTGTCTATACTAAACTTCACCTCAATTGTGAATATTCCAAATGGAGTGCATGGCGCCTCATGTACTGTATTGACCACATTTTTTTAAAAAATAAAGAAGAAAATGATAGTTATAAGGCTTTCGTAACAAAATCAGGTATTACTGATCACTATAGTACAGTATCAACTCTACCCCTCAACCTTGAAGATTTTGTACATACTAACCCTAATAAAGCGAAGTATAAAGAATATATAGACTATAAAAAAATAATAATATACTTAAAATCTGAAACCTGGAACAACTTATATAATATAAGAAATGTGCACGCAGCAACTAAATATCTGACTACAACAATCACTGAAAGTATATCAAAATATACCAACAAAATTAAAATAAATCGTAAAGACCGTCCAAGAAAAAACTGGGTAACTGTTGGACTAATTGAATCTATCAATGAAAAAAACGAGAAATATAAATTATATAAGAGAAATCCAACAGACGAAACAAAACAAAATTATTTGTACTATAAAACTAAACTCTGTCAATTGATCAACATTTCAAAACAAAAATATTACACAGAAAAACTACAAAACAACAAATCCGACTCTAAAATGATATGGAATACCTGAAACAAAAATTGAAGAAATTAACGTCCATGATACAACACTTAACACAAGTAAAGGTATTGCTGTTGTAATCAATAATTACTTTATAGAAATAGGTGAAAAAACAGGTACTAACAATTACAGGCCTACAACTCTAATATCCAACTTTGCAAAAATTATTGAGAAAATTATAAAAAACAACTTCTAAAATTTTTTGATAAAGATAATCTGATTAATGAAAACGAATTTGGATTCCAGAAAAACAAGTCTACCCAAGACGCAATTTTTGACATCAAAATTATAAAAATTACTGGACCAAAGTGAATATAGCAAAAGCATTAGACACAGTAGACCACTTGCTACTATTAGAAATCTTACACGACTCAAGAGTTAGAGGCAAGGCTTATAACCTCATGAAAAGTTACCTTTCCAACAGAACACAGTGCGTACAAATAAATAATTCCTTAAGCACAAACAAATTGATAACGTATGGTATCCCACAAGGGACAGTGGTAGGCCCCTTATTATTTACACTTTACATTAATAGCCTACTGAGCTTAAAATCTGAAGGGACAATTATATGTTTTGCAGACGATACTACTAAGATTTATTCGGATAACAATTCGTGGGATGATCTAAAAGTGAAGGTTGAAAGAGACTTAATGATAATTGCAGACTGGTTCAGACATATATGCCAATCGCCACCTACTGAACTTTAAACTGAGAAAAAAACTTTGTGAGTCTCTTGTGTTGCCAATTCTCAGTTATTGTGACATTTTATATTACCCATGTCTTGATGAACGGATGAAAAGCAGGCTTCAAATAATTCAAAACAATTGCATTCGCTTTATTCATGGATTGAGGAGATTTGACCATGTTAGTGACAAATACAGCCAAATGAAATGGCTAAGAATTGATAAACATGTGCGGTGCAAATACTTAGTGCCTTTGCACAAGTTGATAGCTGCGTCAAGACCTGTATACCTGAGAGAAAAGATCATATTTAATCGAGAAATTCATGACAGGATTACCAGGGACCGTATTATGGTCAGGATACCTCCACACTCTATGACACTCTTCAAGCGTTGTTTCTCATATAATGCTGCCGTATTTTACAATGCTTTGCCCAGAAAGTACAGGGAAACGTCTTTTGCTAGTTTTCGAAGGCAAATCAAGCAATTTAGGCTCACTCTTCCCTGATATTTATATAACTGATTTTCTGAGCCGTTTAGGCATACGTGTACATAGTGTATATAGTTGTAGTGTACTTTAGTTTAGTTGATTAGTTATTTAACCTTTCTGTTCTGTATTCCTTAGTGTTTCTTATATATTTTTTTTCTCTTTTTTTGGAATTGCACACAACATCGTGCTTAAAGTACAGACAAAGGTAGTTAAGTGTAAGAGTAGCTCAAGCTAAACTTCGCTACCTTTGTCCGTCACATGTACAAAATATGAATAAAGGCGTTATTATTATTATTATTATATAAAAACCTAACTATTAACTTTCAAAAGACTATGGTCGTGCCATTCACAAATCACAGAAACAAATTACCATCCTTTGTATCTATACAGATTAACTGTGATAATATATTATTATTATAAATATACTAGCTTGCTGGAAACATGACATTCACGGAATATTGCATTCGCAAAAAATCCAAATCAAGCAAGTAGTTTTGACAGAAATGTACCTTAATTTTCCAGCTACTTTTTGGCAGTGGATATACCTTTCTGTCTGTTTACTGACCTTAAATGGAAACAAGTCACCAAAAAAATATTAGCTGAATTTTCAGAAACTGTCGGTCAATCTGCAAACTCGATACTCCAGGAATGATATAACGTGGTTCCTGATAAGTGAATCAATCAAAACGGGAACTTCAATGCATTTTAACTACTAACAACAATTTAATTCAATTATGTTAATTATGTTCATTCATATCCAGAAAATACTTCAAAGGCTTTACTACAATCAATATAGTATTACGTTGCAAACACCCGAGTAATTTCTGTAATTAATAGCAAATTTGGCTGACCGCAGAAGCTTTGGCTAGGCAAGCTGCAGGCCGCCTTTGATCAATCACTGTCCGTTTGACTGGAAACGCATCAGATAGAAGCTGCTGTTCAGTTATTAAAAGACATCATGGAGTTGACAGAGTAGAGGGAGCAGTCGTCCTAATTAATTTGTGCAAGGCGAAGTAGCTAGATTATTGTTACTAAATAGATACCTGAATCAATTGTACCGTTATATCATAAACAAGGATTTTGGATCATGGAAAATAGTCGAAACCAGTTCAAGAGACGCAAAAGGGATTATAAGTTGACCTCACTGATATCAAAGACGCAAGGTTTACAACTGCACAACCAACAACCCTCAACTCAAACGTTCCAGAAGAATTTCCCAAGACGAGCAGGAGTTTCTGATATATAGTTTTATTGCTGGTAGTGTTATTGTTCTTTTGTTGGTAGTAGCCTTACTGCCACTGGATCGTTTTTCAATTTCCGCTAGGTCCTTCCATACTAGACTCAGTTGCAACCTTGTATTAAAGTCTCACCAAGATCAGAGAGGTAGTTTCCGATTTATGGAGGGGCCAAGGGTTAACGGATAGACAGATAGTGATGTAACAAAAGTATAATCCAAGGTTACAATACTTCCTCGCCAACTGGCATGGGTATTAAGAGGGCTATAACAGCCTTATATTTTTATTTACAACCTGCCTAAACAGTGCCATTGATTAATATGTTCCACTTGTCCGCCCACGAACCTTATATATGTAGGTATGGTAGCTACAGAAGCTTTCCTAAGTTATTGCCAAGTGACGATGTAACTACGGCACGGGTATCACGTGACATTATGCCGATTTTTTTGACATTATGTTGTTTTTTTTTTGACATTATGTGGATTTTTCTACAAGATATTAACTTAGCACTTAGTTGTACATGGTGCCTAAACGTCATCAGGATTGTTATCAATCCTTGGCTTTGATGTGATGTAAAATTTGCTTCTGAGATGCCATTACTGGGGCGGTCTAAGCTGTGAGTTGTATGTGCTGATGATAAGTACATTGGGTTAAATACACTTAATTGAGATTTAAAGCTAGAAATTAATTGCGCATCCACTTTTTCTTATCCATTCTGGAAATTACATATACAAATTTGCTGAATTTCAAAAATGAGGGAGATGAGAAATAATTATATTCACTGTAAGTACACTGTCGAATTCCAAGCCATATACATGATTTCCCGTAATTCTCCTCAGTTTTTTCGTGATTTATAACTTTTAACATAACCTCTCTTCCGAAAGCACAACATAAAAATAACTCGTCGGGCACAGCTAATAGATATTCTTCATTGGCAGCATATTCAGTAATGATTTTCTCACATAGCAAATATCACTGATTTTATATACATGCAGACCAATACACATAATCATCCAGATGCGATCTTGCTATTCAACCAACTTTCTTCTCAGAGATAAAAACTACAGACAAGGATCATTTGGCCTCACAAAACTTATGCAACCAATAATGCATTTAGTTTAGTTGAGTGATTCTTACTTAGATGGACGTTCACAACGATCCTAGTGAGCAAACGTGGAATGACTGTTTGCGCTCTAAAAACTACGTAGTTTGCAAGGTGACCTTTTATAGATTTTTTTGACATTTTATAGGTTTTTTACATGATACTCTTGCGGGTCCGTGAAGTTAGCCCAGAAAAATCAGAGCTGTTGACAGACCATGTGCCATACGATTTTCCATGGTTTTACTACGCTTTTCCATCAAAAAGATTCACTTGTCCGCCTTTAAATTACGAGAAAAACTTCGCAAAAACAACCAATGACATGTGAAGTTAGCCCAGAATTAGTCAGATTTAAAAAAATAAGCAGACATTATTTTACCACATGTTTTTCTAACCAAATTATTTGTCTTTCCACAAAAAAATGTGAACTGATCTTTAAGGGTCAATTTTAACTCAAACCTGTCTAAACTTCTTCAGGCAACGCGGAAAATTAGTACGTATCGTTTTTCCATCACTTCAGTTTTTCAATAGAAAATTTCGTTTTTCCACCTACCTTTTGTTAATGAGAAAAATTGAAAATAACAAATCAAGGTCACACATAGATAGCCTTAATTAACTCAAAATCTTCCGGAAATAATTGCGAATCATTTTTTCATCCTGTCACTTTGGTGGAAAAACGTGGTAAAACGATGGAATATCGTATGACACATCGTTTTTTTTAAATCCCCAAATTGTTTTGGGGTAACTTCACGGACTTTGTAACAACGAGTAATAAATGGTCAATTAAATAAAATCCTCATTTTTAGTTTTACTTAAAAGATACTGTGAATTTTTGTATTCTAGACGATCGTACACAACCACAGACTACTAAAGAATTCTTTAGTAGTCTGTGTACACAACACTTGCCATGTAATTCAGGCGTAATAAGGGGTGGCCTCTGATTTGACGCTGCGGACCAAACCTCCGGCTTAACGTCCCCGATGCAAAAATAACTATTGTAAATAGGACTGTGATGTCTTCTGAGGTAATAGTTTCATGTAGGGTCCCACCATCCCTGTGCGGCCATCTTTTACAACAATCGTACGAAAACCAGGGTGTTTGAAAACTATAATAAGCGCATTCGTTTGGGACAATAAATATGCTTCTCTTCCCATACCATTATTAAACACACGTGTTGACGGATAGCATGGCCAAGTGTTTCTCGTTAAGAGAATAACGTCTCGCACATATAACAAATAGTTAACAAAGTACAAAGTGGAACCGTGAACTAATACAGACAGCCGAATGTTTCATCACCTATTAAAATAGATTATACAAAAGCGCCAGTTTCCCTTTGAACGTCCACACAAATAACCGTTAAGCTGGAATAAATGTCGACGTGATCTCTTTGTAAATCCAAAGAATGAGCCAATAGTCTGTTTCGATTTCCTATATATAAAAAGATGTACGCATTCGTTCACTTCGGTTATTCTAAGTAACAATTTCTGCAGATCAGCTGGAGAGAAGAAGAAGACTGGTACCTAAAGACTTCGTCACCAACTAAGTACTTCGAGGTTATCTCTGCCTGAAGGCACATATATATATATACATATATATATATATATATAATGCTTCAAAGACACGCTTCAGCCATTCAGAGACCGCATATCCCAACTAACAACTATTATCCCTATTGGGGTCGCAAGAACGTTTAGACAGTGTTACTCACAGAAGATGTTGCAGGAGCAAACGTTCTTAGAACACCTATACACGCGGAATGGGCATACCAAATAGGGCTCTTTAATCACTTAAGGGCTATATGGAACAGTTGTACAACAAAAGTATAAACATTCTTGCAGCTGCTAAAAGCTGTGTAAGGTTCAATTTTTGTCATCTAGGAGTATATAAACATTCTGTTAAATTAATGATTCTACTTTATGGCAACCAATCTATTTTTTACGAAATGTATAGGCACAGTGTAGAATATTTCCAAACTAACATTTTACATTCGTCTTGTTTGCTGATATATCGACCATTGTGAATTCCACACATATATATATATAATAAGCTTTTAGATTGTGATATAATAGGGCTACTGAATAAGTCAGCAAATTTTGATATGATTATCGTACAAAGCAGTGCGGCAATTTTGACTATATTTGGATACAATTACACTAATGCTTATCATTTTCTATGTCTAATGTTGAACTGAATCAGAATTGTTTTACCGAATATGGCGGGTGGTCATGTATAATAATGGCATCTTCCATTTTGGTTTATTAGATCATTTTGGTGTAATACGCAGGTATTATACAGCAATTTGGCAAATCTCCGATATGAACTACGGACACAGTCCAATGCTTTTCTCAAAGCTTGTACCAGATTTATACATTTTGTTTGAAAAGTTGATAAAACCTTTAAAACGAATATTCAGCCGTTGCCTATTTTGAACAAAAAAATTGTTTATGGCATCTAACCTAAAAAGATGACACTGGGATTATTGTGAATTGTGTTCTGTAAATGTTGTGATATTGTTGCAGTTGCATAGCCTGTAATAGTTTCTAAACGACGTTGTATTAATGCTTCCGTTGGGAGCAGCTTGTTAGGTAAAGTAGTAATTTTGGAGACCAAAGCAACAAGGTTTGTTGTATAAATGTTACCGTGGATGCTATAATACAACCATTTTGACAACCGAGCTAATATACATATGAAATAGGTGTACGAGTACGTATATATGTGTTAATGCAATAGTTAAAAATTTACCATATAAGGTGTTGTTTAAGACTGCTATAAGAATATATAATAATATAAGAGTAAACTCGTATTTCAGTCAACAAAAGGGGTACTTTTTTTTCTTGACAATTCTTTTTATCTAAAACCTATATTATCATTTTGCTAGTTTAGACATGGTTTCATCAATCGTCAAGCTTTGCCAGGAGGTCGTTGGTCTCGGCTTGTCAAAATTCAAACCACGACATAATTTAGTACGAACATGCATCTCATTTGGAGTTGAAAAGTTCATTTCACTATCTAACCTCCTCATTATCTTACTCTGTGCAAGGCTCAGATACAATCTAGCTTAAACTATATTGCCTAAATGTCTGGGCACCTGCTACCCGTCTGTATGACTCGATGCGTTCAAAAAAACAGCAATCTCAGTGAGCAGTGGTACTTCTTCGACAGGCAGCTTTAATAGTTTCAAATATCAGGGGAGCAAGATGGAATTTATTTCTGTGAACTCCTTTCTGTGATGCCAGCTCATCCTAGTCTTGCTAGATCGGCTCGCTAGGCTCTTAGGACATTGAAGAGTAAAATAATCTGTCAGAGGATGGTTTTCCCCAGTTCTCAATTGTTTCTGAATAGAAAGTAGAAATATGAAGGGTCTATTATGATATTTGTTATATTCCTATATAATCTTGTATAAAGAAAACCCAGGTCGGACCTTGTGCATAAAAACTAGGCCAAACATACCAAGGTTGTTTTCCCGAAGCAACCAGTAAATATTTACCTTTAGAAGTCTAACTTCTTAGGGCATTTAACATCAATCTGAATTAATTACTGAAAGTTTGTTTTGCAAACTGTTGTTAAAGTAAATAGAAACTTTTCCTGTTAAAGCGGACAACTTCAACTTCCTCGTTCTATTTCCTAGGACGCTATAAGAATTCTCCATCAGAAAAGGTTTTTATACTGAAATGAGATAGCACAGGTGAAATAGGATTACGTACAAGGAAGAAATTCCAACGTTATGAGTAAGGAGATACTCAAATACCACTTAAAAACTAAAGACAGTTAATCTCACACCTGAAACTTATCTGTTGGTTTACATGTCGATAACTCTCCATGTTTGTCTGGCAAATAAAATTACATGTATTGACAGAATCTTCTTAACTGCAGACGTTTAAATTAGAAACAAAACAAAAAACGCCGCTGGAGCTTGATTATGTTTACAGGTTGTGTAACCCGTGTATATCCTCAAGGTACTTGACAACATTATCTACGTTGCAGTTTAGGTCTATAATGTCATTAAGGTTATTACAAATATCGTTGACTGCTCTTAGATGATTCATTGAAGGGCATTCTACTAACAAATTTTAGCTCCCGTTGTCAAAGAGTAAACGAATTATCAGCACGTGGCGTCTTCTATTGGAGGTACTACTTCCATGGTCCAAAACTCAGCTTCAGTTCCCGCAGCTTCGACGGTGCTGCTTTCCACTCCCTGTTCCATTTGTTACTCAAGCTGGTTTTGATATCACCCAACTAGCAAAGTAGTGCTATAAGCTTTTGGTAAAAGAACCGTTCAGCCATAAAAGCTCTCTATTGTTGTTGCCTGAACACCAAAATGCTGACTTAATGTTGTGTGGAATGCAAATTTGCTTTCTGCAACATATTTTCTCTAAAATGAGATGTTTAAAATATTCTTATAGTATAGTTATACAACACCTTATTGGACAAATTTTTAACTGTTGCATAAACGTTTATACAACTATCTTATACGGCATATTTACAAATTAGTCAAAATGGTTGTGTTGTGGCATCCATGGCAACGTTTATAAAACAAACCCGAGCCTTGTTGTTTTGCTGTGCAAATTTACTACTTTAGCCAACAAATTGCATCCAACGGAAGCACTTATTTGTATGTTGTTTAGTAACAGTTAAAGGCTGTACATATGCAACAATATTACAACTTGTGTAGTACAAAATTGCTGTACTCGGCATACATTTGTTGCTAAATATGTTGGTATACAACTTCACCATAACCTAATTTTCTGCTGTCATATTTTTGTTAAAATGCCATAAAAAATGTTTTAAGACAAACAACGCACGCATATTGATTCAATCGGTTTTATCAACTGTTCAAACAGAAGATATAGATCTGGTACAAATTCTGGGCAAATCATTCGACTCTGTCGGTATTTCATTTCAGACATTTGTCAAATTGTTGTATAACACCTGCAGGCAACACCAAAATATTCTAATAAACCAAAGACAACATGGACGACGCCATGATTATACACAACTACCTGCCATATTGGGCAAACATTTATTCCTCTATTTAGTATTAAATAATTATGTTTTAGTTCGAAATTACAGATATAAAGTGATGAACATTAGTGTAATTGTGTCTAAATATAGGATTTGTGGAAGATTTAACGCAGATAAGTTTAGTTTTCCATTTTAAAAATCTAGACATACTTTTGATCATTATTAAAATATGAATCAAATAGGAAGCCCGTAGAAATTGCGTAACTACTTTGCACGATAATCACAATAAAATTTTCTGCGCATGTAATTCAATAGCCCTATATGACAGTGTAGAAGTTTAATCATATACCTGTGTATGAAATTCACAATGGCCGATATGTAAGTAAACAAGATGACTGTAATGTGTTAGTCATATAGTCATTCACTTCACCTATACAATACATAAGAAATAGTGTGGTTGCAATAAAGTAGAATCACGTAACAGAATAGTTGTATAGTTGACAAAAACTGAATCTTGCACTGACGCAAATGTCGTATAGCGGCTGCAAGAGGCTTACACTTTTATAGTGTAACTGTTACCTGCAGCCCTTATACAACCTCTTAAATGACTGAAGTGTCCTATTAGGTCTGCCCATTCCGCTTGTATAGCTGTTCTAAGAGTGTTTTGCCAATGTTCCTACAGTATACAATGCTGTGTAAGGAATACTGTATAATCATTCTTGCAACTCTAATAGGAGTGATAATTGTTACTTGGGCAGTCACTGGCGGTTTCAGGTTTAACTGAGCATCTGAAGTTACTGCCTTTTTGTTTTGATCTGCCAATTAGTTTCCGCCAGTTCCAGTGCGAGATGAAACCCAAATAAACGCGAGGTCCTTACCACTAGTCAGAATATGGTGTAAAATTTATCTAATTTTAATGACAATTGGGTGCTTCGTTTATAAGTCGTTCAGAAGCTTTAGCTTTAGAGGGTCTGTTATCACCAACCAACTGCTTGCGTGGTTATGTTTCATTTAATTAAGGGCAGCTAGAATCACGTAAAAAACCTCACAGCTATTATTCTGGTAGTTGTCAATATGGCTGCTTCTGTACCGTATTAAACTTTGGAAATTATTTATCATTAAATTATGGCGATAGCTGCATGTGAGAAACTCTATTTGTCCTTCAATCCATGGTTACTCACCTCTTATGCAAAAAATAACATCTGATTATCTTACAATGGTAGAGTCAACTCTGGATTCTGGATATCGTACATGTGACGTAGAAATATAGAGTGCCAATTCTGGAACTAGACGGCGTGGCCAGAGCCGGCGGGCGTCTTTATTTATGTGCCTTACAGGCGTCAATTTATCGCTTCTCCCAATTTAGCTGTTTCACGAGCTGCTCCAGTGGGATATCTCTTAGGTGATTAATTCACACTCCGTAACAAGCCAGAAAATTGCCAAAATCATCTTTCTCCTTCCAGACATCACCCATTAATTCCGTGGATTTGGAATTTGGGAGCAGCGGAAGAGCCCGGCTGTTCGTAAGAGTTATGGTACCTAGAGACTGGACCGTTTAGGATGACATATTTGTTGCTTTGTTGTTCCTGAAGTGTTTGGACCAGTTGGCAAACCACCGTAACAAGAGCTGCTCCAAAACCTTAAAATGAGCGCTTTGTGATAAGTGGATGCATACTGTGATTGCTATAAACAAGCTAACACCCCAAATACTCAGCAATCACGCATTTTTCCAATAAAAAAGCATTTTATGGAAGTTTTAGGACATCAAAACATGGCATCAAGTAGGATGACTCTGCACTTCCCACGCAACGGTTTCATCAGTTGATAAAAGATTGTTATTATGAAAAAAGTTAACTACGAACATGTATAACAAAAAAACGTACGGAGAAAGTTCTATGATGATAGGAAACGTATGAAATACAGGGTGCGGCAGAGAGGACGGACGTTTTTGGGATGGGTAGTACTCTCCGCCTCCATCTACGAGAGAGGTGGGAAGGGTGCCGTTTGACTCATGAGATCCTAGCATTATTTTACCAGTTTTCGCCTATGATTGTTTCGTCCGAAATAATGAGTCAGTGATCGTCGTACAGCGTGAGTTTCGTCGCCACTTCAACATTCATCGGAATAGAGCTGTTCCCTCTCAAAACACCATCCTTCGTTGGGTTGAATCACTTCGCAGGCGTGGTGAACTGATCAACAGAAGACCAAGAGGAGCATTGCGAACAGTTCGAACTCCTGAAAATGTTGAACGCGTTCGACAGGTCTTTCTTCGCAACAAATTGGCCATTGTGCAACAGTTACAGCCCGGAGATTATGCACAACGAATGAACTTCGCACGTGAGATGGAAGCACTGATCGATCAAAATGAGGAACTCATTTTGTTTATGAGTGACGAAGGCCACTTTCATCTAAACAGCATGGTTAACCAGCAGAATTGTCGTTATTGGGCTAATGAAAATCCGCAACAGTTAGACGAAAGACCGCTACAGACCAAAAGTAACGGTTTGGTGCGCTGTATCGCAGACTTGCATCATTGGCCCTTACTTCTTCGAAGACGGTAATGGTCGTGATGTTACCGTGAACGCAGAGCGCTACGTCGATATGATCACCAACTTCTTTCTCCCTGAATTACGTTCCAATCTGACGTGTGTGGTTCCAGCAAGACGGGGCGGTCGCCCACACAGCCCGAGCATCCATGGACGTTATTCGCCCTCTCTTCCCTGGTCGCCTTATTTCCAGGTTTGGCGATGTTCATTGGCCTCCTCGGTCCCCAGATTTATCCATATGCGATTTTGTCTTATGGGGACACCTCAAGGCTAGAGTATACGCGAACTCTGGACGAATTGAAGGGCGAAATTCGCGTGGAAGTCGCCCGAGAAAGACATACTGTAACGTTTAAAAAGTACAGGAACACCACAAAAACTTGATAGCCATGTATTTTTTTGAAAAAAATGTAACAACACTTTCAGGATATTAAAAAGCAATTTATGAATGACCTCAAAAGTGATCTAGGTAATGAATGACATGAGAGATCATCTACAGGCCAAGTTAGTGAGTTCAAATGGCAACAAACGTCTTTGACAGGAGCTTCCAGTTATATCAGAGATCAGAGGGCATATCTATGGTACTGTGAGAATAATTACAAGCTTGATCTGCTTTAACTAACCACTATAAAATTAAAGATAAACATAAATTGGTTTTGGTGACATCATTCTCTAGGTTATTTTTTCGAAGGGAAAATCCCAACTAACAATTATCACTCCTATTGGAGTTGCAAGAATGATTATACAGTATTCCCTAAACAGCATTGTATACTGTAAGAACATTAGCAAAACCCTCTTAGAACAGTTATAGAAGCGGAATGGGTACACCTAATAGGACACTTCAGTCATTTAAGAGGTTGTATAAGGGCTGCTGGTAACAGTTATAAAACAAAAGTTTAAGCCTCTTGCAGCCGCTATAGGACACTTGCGTCAGTGCAAGATTCAGTTTTTGTCAACTATACAACTATTCTCTTACGTGATTCTACTTTATTGCAACCAAACTATTTCCAATGTATTGTATAGATGAAGTGAACACATTACAGTCATCTTGTTTACTTACATATCGGCCATTGTGAATTTCATACACAGGTATATGATAAACTTCTACACTTTGATATAGGGCTATTGAATTACTTGCGCAGCAAATTTTATTGTGATTATCATGCAAATTAGTTACCCAATTTCTACGGGCTTCGTATTTGATTCATATTTTGACAATGATCAAAATATGTCTAGATTTTTAAGATGGAAAACTGAACTTATCTGCGTTAAATCTTCCACAAATCCTATATTTAGACACAATTACACTAATGTTTATCACTTTATATTTGTAATTTCGAACTGAAACATATGGCGGGTGGTTGTGTACCATCATGGCATCGTCCATGTTGTCTTTAGGTTATTAGAATATTTTGGTGTTGCCTGCAGGTGTTATACAACAATTTGACAAATGTCTGAAATGAAATACCGACAGAGTCGCATGATTTACCCAGAATTTGTACCAGATCTACAGGGTTATCCAAATTAAGTGTCCACCATTAGTAACTTTGTTATTAGTGAAAATACAAAGTTGTTTGAATTAGCAAACTAGTAGCATTTTTAACGCTGGTAAAAATGAGAAATAAAAAAAAACAATTGAGAGTCGTTATTTTGATTTTTTTCAGTAAAATAACATTTTTTTAAATGGAAACCCCTGTATATTATATTTTTTTCTGTTAAAGCATCAAATTTTAAACAAAAAAGTTCTTAATGACTTTTCCGCTAAAGTCAAAAATAAAGTCAAAATAACGATAAATATTTTTAATTACTTGCAGTATTATAATATTAAGACGGCTATGAAAACAACATGGCGTTCGCGATTTGACAGCATTAAGATAAGCGACAAATTGTTAAACTGGACACACTCGCAACTAGAAGGCTTTGGAAAACAATGATAAAATCAAATAATGTCAAACATTAGTGTAAATACTTGTTTATAAGCTTTATTGTGTCATTAATTTGAAGAAAAATGTTCTCCCATGAAGAAAAGTGTGATATGTTAGAATGCTATTTAGTGTGCAGAAAATCCTCCTTGAGAGCAAGAGAATACTACAGTGAATTATATCCCGCTCGCATTCAACCGTATGAACGATATTTTCTGAGACTTTATCGAAAATTTAGGGGCAACGAAAATGTTTTTGCTAAAACAAGGGCAAAAAAAGAATTCATAATAAGCGAGGCCACGGAAATTGCAGTTATTGGATCAAATTCTGGAATGTTTAATAGAAAAAACCACCATTATTGGTCAAGAGAAAATCTTTTGTTAGTACATCCAAGAGGCCCACAAGTCCGTTTCAGTTTCAACGTTTGGTGCGGTATAATTGGTTCAAAAATTGTTGGCCCGTTCTTTTATGAGGGAACAATAACTGGTGAAAGATATGTGGAATTTATGTCAGAAATTCTGACTAATTTCTTAGACGAATTGGATCTTATAAGTAGACATCATCTGCATTTTCAGCAAGATGGCGCACCTGCCCACAACTCCAGAGGTACTTATCATTTTCTAAGTACTACTTTTAATGATCAGTGGATAGGAACAAATGGCCCAATACAGTGGCCTCCCAGATCACCAGATCTAAACCCACTTGATTACTTCTTGTGGGGTTACTTAAAGAACCAAATTTACAAGCGAAGGTACGATAACCTTGACGCGTTAAAGACTGCAGTTAGGGAAAAGATAACCCAGATAGATGGTAGGACCATACTTAAGACAGTTCGAGCAGTTGAAAAACGTGCCCAAAAATGTATTGAAGAACAAGGTGGTGTTTTCGAGCATCTTCTTTAAAAAAAATTGTTATTGTATTTTGTAAGATTATAAGTTGATGTTGAAAATAAAGTTTGTCGATACAATTTAATTGTTTTAGATTGGAGGCCATAACTTCAACAATTTGTAACCTAGGAGAAAAGTTATTGTAAGCTTTTTTGTTTAAAATTTGATGCTTTAACAGAAAAAAATATAATATACAGGGGTTTCCATTTAAAAAAATGTTATTTTACTGAAAAAAATCAAAATAACGACTCTCAATTGTTTTTTTTTTATTTCTCATTTTTACCAGCGTTAAAAATGCTACTAGTTTGCTAATTCAAACAACTTTGTATTTTCACTAATAACAAAGTTACTAATTAATTAATTAATTACTTAATTTGGATAACCCTGTATATCTTCTGTTTGAACAGTTGATAAAACCTTTTGAACCGATATGCATGCGTTGTTTGTCTTAAAACATTGGTTATGGCATTTTAACAAAAATATGACAGCAGAAAGTTAGGTTATGGTGATGTTGTTTGCCAACATATTTAGCATATGTAACAGTTGTATAAGTGCTTCCGTTGAGAGCAATTTGTTGGCTAATGTAGTAAATTGCACAGCAAAGCAACAAGGCTCGGGTTTGTTTTATAAACGTTGGCATGGGTGCCACAACAACTATTTTGACTAACTTGCAAATATGCCGTATAAAATAGTTGTATAAAAGTTTATGCAACAGTTAAAAATTTGCCCTATAAGGTGTTGTATAACTATGCTATAAGAATATTTTAAACACCTCATTTTAGAGCAAGTATGTTGCAGAAAGCAAATTTGCATTCCACACAACATTAAGCCAGCATTTTGGTGTTCAGGCAACAACAATAGAGAGCTTTTATGGCTGAACGGTTCTTTTACCAAAAGCTTATACCACTACTTTGCTAGTTGAGATGTACTCTCATGTAAAACCTTGAGCTCTACAAGAAGCTGCGGTCAAAAATGACGGCTGCTGTTTGAATCCACAAATTTGACCTCCAAGTGACCTTTAAGGTCAATACCTAAGTAAATTTGAACTTTGAAGGTAAATTGCATTTTTGATATCCTAAAGCCTTTCCTGTAGCGTTTTCTTGAAAAAATGCCTGGTTGCCAAGTTCTTGGTGTTTTTGATTTTTCCCCTGATGACCCCTGGATGTTATGTATGAAAATGTATTCTGATTCTGAGTTTAAAGCTCTTCAAAGCTCTATACGATCTCAGATCAGTAGGGCTTGAATGATTTAAAATGAGGGAAGGAACCTGCTCAGTCCTTGTAGCCGACCTAGACTATGGCGACATCATGGAGGAGACCTCACTGAAGCAAGTTCTATTGGCATATCAATATTAGATAGATCAAAGTATTACCTAGTGTCTGTAAGTGTGAGAGGCATGACCTTCTTTGTTAAGGGCGGATCACTATCATTATTTACCGCCACGCCAGGATTTTAGTAATTTTGTACAAAACCATAAGGTTAGACGATGAAGAGTATTTCTTGGTTTGGTACAGCTAATTCAGATAATAGAGATAATTCTTCCGCGCCCTTTCCTATATTACCGCGTTATGCAAGTTTCAAAAATGTTTTCAATCTTACGTGTCTTAAAATGTAACAAGTAACATCTTAAAGCAAACCTTTTTCTAAGAACTATTGTGTAGAACATAAAACTGGCAAAAAGAAAAACATTCAAGTAACAGAGAAGGTAGTTCGCCATATAGGAATTCCATACCTCATGCAACCGGAAAACCCACAGTTTAGAGCAATTTAAAACTGGCCATGGCAGGGCTCAACGCAGCAAAGCTAAAGCAAACTTCCATCCAAATTGTAATTTATTTCAAAAATAGCGGCCGACATTCCGGCTGAAATCATTTGGAAATATTATTTCGCGAACAGCTGCTTTTTGGTTATGTTTTCACACGTTCTGTTGATATTGCATGATAGTGTGTACCATGTTAGCAGCCAGTGGCGTACGGCTATGAGCATTTTTCGTTTTGAGACATACGTTTGCGCTCCAAAATTAGCACCTACTAATTGGGAAGCTCCTCCTCAAATACCAACGAACCTTACATATGTAAGTGAAGTAAATGAATTTATAGAGCTGAGAAAGTGCCGCTTTGTCCAGAAACGCACAGAAGTGATCACTTCAAAGTTTCAGCAGTATTAATAATCAAGGCGCCAACTGCCGGTTGTCTCACTCATAAAATTGCACATTAACAACACAAGATCTGGATTAGATAAAAAGCACAGCTTTACGAATCATTACGTAAGACATATAAGCACCTCGTGTAATAGAATATTAATATTATTATGAATTTACACATAGTGTGATTATACAGGTCATACTACTAAAGACTTAGATTTGAAGTGACTAGGTCATTGAGCTTATACATGTATTCCGATCAAATATGATAGGTCTGTAAATTAGGTGATGAAACTGACTTTTTTGAATACTCAAATGTGATTTAAGTTTTCATATATACATTTTTAGAACAATGAAGGAAAAACTGTTTCACAAAAAAAAGTACTACGGACAACCAAATGACTCGAGCGAGTTCAACTTGTACTGAAGACAGATCACATGTTCTTCTGTCCCCCATCCAAGACCGGCACCTCCAGCGAACGCTTCGTTGCCAGTCCCATTTAGTTTACAGGCCTCGTAAGTTTAATGAAGAGTCGTCTTCAATAGCTAGGAAAAGTGAAAGCCGATGATTTTTTAACATTTCAGGCTATCAGCGTTTCCTAGGTATTTTAAGTAACTGACTCGGCCGGGTTCAGATCTTTGTGCGCCCAGAGACACGGGATAAAATTTGCCTCCTTCCATTAATTGAGAATTTTTGGGCTCCCATGACACTGCGCCCTGAGACGGTGCCTAACATACTTACCGCCTGTAGCCGGCCCTGAAAATTCAGCCCAATTGAAGCTTTTTTGTAGTTTGAGTGTGGTGCAATATCTTTCTATAATTTTTTCAGCCTTCCTAATAAAAATACTTATATCGTCGGTCTCCGCACGTACCGGCATAACTAACATTTTACAAATTTTACAGGCGAGCTAGAAAACGAAAGTCAGCAATAAATAACACTGAAAATGACATACTGATCTGCTCGTAGCTGTTTTTTGTGATGGTTTACTTTTGTAAAGGCAAAATGAGTGACGACTCTTGTTTCTTTTATTGTGTACTCGTAGTTACGCCAACAATTTAAAACTGGAAATGGGTATCAAAGTATGGAAAATATTGTTTCAAAAATAAAAATTGTTTTATTCTCTACGTAATACTATAAGTACAAACAAAAAGTAAATGGTAAGGAAAATAAATATTCTATTTAAGTCAACATTCACAACAACACAACAATATTTATACAGAAAAAACAGTTTTAGAGGCACAAATCTATTTAAGCCTGTAGGTGAAAATTGTTTTCGGAATTGTATCACTTACGCAATTTTTTAAGAATCTGATTTTCAAGCAGCGAACTGATATACAGTTACGTCACTTCTTGAGGTAAGAGACTACAAAAAATATGTAAAATTACCGCGTAACTCGATTGTAGATTTTTTTTTGTCATTTACGCCTGTACGTACGGAGACCGACGATATGTTTCACGTTCATTTTACTCCTATCTGATGTAGTGCAATATATGTATGTCCGGTGTGTTTTTTTGTATTCAATTATTTCCAGGCAGAATCGATTATTATTCAATATTTAATTTAATGTACTTTTAAGGAAGGCGCACCAGATCTTCCTGTACTTTTCGGGTGTAAGTACAGGGTGTCCGCAAAGTTGGGGTTTTCCTTTACACGACGTGTAGATCTTGAAAACATAAGCAATTTTTCTTAGTACCATATACACCAATGTCTTAAGGGAACCGAGATAAAGGGCTCTGCAACATCAAAAATATCTGAATACCGTCCTGAAGCCGCGACATCCCCGAGTGGTACTAGGACACTAGCTCAACCCCACGACAGAACTGGGTGGGGGTCAGTGTGTCAGGTCAGTATGCAACCTTCAACCGACGGTTACGGTCACGCGTATAGAGGTAATCGCGTTGACGAGAATCCCTCAACAAGCACTAGAGACGTGGCTAGTGAAGTGCAAGTATCAAAAACTAAAGTGTGCCAAACGCTGCGTGAAAAGGGGCTGTATCCGTTTCACGTCCAACGTGTACAAGCCCTTCAACCTGACGATTTTCCAGCAAGAGTGCGGTTTTGTGAGTGGTTGTTGCATCGACATGACAGTAATCCGGACTTTTTGAAGTGCATATTGGTGACAGACGAATCTACGTTCACGCGTAATGGGGTGAATAACTTTCGCAACACTCATGTTTGGTCAGTAGAAAATCTGCACGCTGTCCGTCGGGCACATTTTCAACAAACATTTTAGATGAATGTTTGGGCTGGCATGGTGAGCGGTATGCTAATTGCTAATTGGATCATTTATTCTCCCAAAACGATTGGACGGGATGCAATACCTAGACTTTTTACGCAACATTTTGCCTTCCTTGTTTGCCTGCGTCTGCTCGGTAGCGCATCAGCTGATTTCATTTTCTGTTGGAGCCGTATGATTTCGGGCAGAGACGTACTTAGCCCTTCTCGTCAACTGTAGAGTGAGTACTTCTTCCTTTATTTTTTTTTGACTTGGTCGCCCTCGTTTCACTACACATTACCTTTGTTATTTCAAGGATAGTTGTTTCTGAAAAGGTAAACCCCAACTTTGCGGACACCCTGTATATTTGACTAATTATAGTCATAGCTAGTAGGTTTCATCTGGTTACGTTCACTTTCAGAGGCCAGGTTTTCTGAGTAAGGGTACTCACATCGTTGAAAAATATGAAAACGTACTTCTCACACACTTTCGGTATTTAGGGTAGTTTTGTGTATATCCAATGTTCTATATATTAAATCACTCCAGTTAATGCTATTTACTGTAGAGTTGTTCATTAATCGTTGAACATTCGTAATTTCTACCCTTCATTATTAGAGTGGGGAGTGGTTCGTCTACTTTAGGAATGATGTAGTAGTTTTCTCTGCACTTCGCGGATGGATCTCCAGTAATTATTTCTGGATACTTATAATCATAAAAAATATTTTTCACTGGGTTGTGTTCGTTCCAATGGCGACCGAAAAACGCCTATACTTAACATTCTCTTCGAAGACGCCGTTTACAAATTGGTTATGTGATTGTCAATAGTTTAGGGAGGCTCAATATTCCGCCTTCATGTCAGAAACACTTGTCACCCCTTGCAAAAGTCTCATCCCCGCCACTAGCAATCCCCTTGCACATTTCGAAGGATTGGGACAGAATCAGTGTTAGGCACGATAAATGGCACAACCATCAGAAGGTTTTGACGTTCGGACACCTAAAACATTAACCACGTTTCAAGATAAGGCATTAGATTCGAGCCAGATAACAGAGCAGGCAAACAGCCATATTAAACCTTAAAACAAACAATTTAAACAAGTGGGGCGTTGAAGGAGGGTTTAAAACTTCTAAACCCTTCTATTTGGAAATCGGGTTCCAAAGCAATGGCTGTCATCCTCACTGGTAATGGCCAGGCTTGCCTTCCTGAAAGTGTTGTCGAAGAAGCGGTTTTGGTGGAGAAAAAACGCGAATGGCAAACTCAGAAATCAATCCCTACATGTATCCTTGATCCAGATGCTATCGTTATCACTCATCATCTGGTAGGCCTGAATTCCAACCCTCCCACCATATGACCTTTTGTAATACCAACGCCACTGGATTTTTGTCACATAGAACATAACAGGAAAAATCCGACCCGGTGGAAAAATATTTCCTGGTTTGTTGATATAGTTTATTCCATCCAGCTGGAAGCACCGACAACAGAACAAATACATTTACAGGATATACCCTCATAAATAGAGCATTTGAAAGTTCGAGTTGGACGTAAAATATAATCGCATGATTATAAGAAGAGCCAACTTGGTGGGGGATATTTGGAAGAAAACGCGCTTACTTCAAGAGTATCATGAGAAATACTTTACAAAATAATCAGAACATAATCTAGGCAGAACTGTTGATAAACATGCTAAGAAAGAATGGAGCTCTACCATGAACCAGTATTGATAAAGCAGTATCAATCTGGAATTAGGGTGCTACTATGCATTTTTACAATGATAAACTTGAAAAAGTTTTAGTAGATTTATTGAGGTGATAACTTTGATTTCTCTCCAGAAGCATATGGAAGAGGTTTCATTAATTGTGAGGGAGATAATATCACCGCTCTGATTATTATACGCTATCTGGCAATCCTTCCTCCTGATTTCCCAACTGGAGGGACCTCTCTCCTAGAGCAGTATCGGCAAAATACTTCTACTTTGTTTCGTCTCGCCCCGCAAGTCTTGAACAGGGGGGTTCATACACTAATCCCTATTTATGTAAATGTGTCTTGAATAGCCATCAACTCTTTGAAGTTCTCTCCTATCAATGAAGCTTGAAGGTCACTCACGGTCCCTCAGGGTGACCATCTACAGTGGTGTGTAGTGACTCAGTCTCATCTCTTTGGACATCCGTCGCGACACAGTAGTTCATATCAAATATTACACTCTGGTTCCGGTCCAATTAGAAAGCCTTAACGAAAGACTCTTAAGGTTCCCTGATTATCAGCTTTTTTTTTTAGAGAGAAGGAAATGTACCTACCGCACGCAACGGCGCATTGCCGGCTGGGCAACTCAACAATGCACTGCTACAGTGTGAGGCTCTCACTCACTAAAACCTCCTCTTTTTCTAGACCTTGTTCCATCTACGGTACTACCTTGCGGCTTTATCCATCCCTTGTGCCACCTTTATTGTGGCTTCAGCTACAGTCGGTTTAGCTTATTCTATTTTAGCCATCTAGGGAAGTTGTGATAGTGCCCTATTCTGCCCTTCCATCTCTTTCTTTCTGTTTCGTTATATTAGTAATGAAAGATTCAATCAGATTCCAGTTTTATCTGATTTGAGCAATAGCGGCACCATGGTATTTGCTACTATCGCTGAACTAACGGCCTTTGCAAGAGTTCGTCTCTGCTGTGCCCATTTTTCGCATACGAAAAGCGTATGGTTTGCGTCATCCATAGAAGCATCGCAGTATCTACACCCTTCGTCTTCGCGCAGTCTGAATCTTTTCAAGTAAGCGTTGAAACAGCCGTGCCCCGATAACACTTGCACCAAATAAGAATCGACCTCTCCGTGGCTCCTCTCGACCCACTTGGTAATTTTTGGTATTACTTGGTACGTCCACCTGCCGACAGAGTCCTTGCGCCATCGCCTCTGCCAGTTCTCCATCAGTAAGGATCTTGCCTCATTCCGAATCGTCTCCTTGGAGTGTGCATCCGGATAGGTCGTGTTGCTTCCAAATCTTTTTTACGATTGTAGACATATTCCCTTTCCTGTGCTAAAAGATCTATGGGGGAACTCCCGCACTTATTGTTACTGTCCTGTACGCTGATACGATCCTAAGTACCGCGCAGCGCTGTGCAGTCAAGAGCTTCGCCTGTAGTGTATGGTTGAGTGCTGAGGACCATACCGGTGCTGCATAGAGAAGCTTTGAGTGTTCAAAGCTTGCCAGCAGCTTTTGCTAAGATGCTCGTGATCCTCCAATGTTCGGCATAAGTCTTGACAGGCTTGACACATTTGATTGCACCTAGAGTAGCCCTTTGGATGTGTGCGCCAAACTTCAGTCTCCGGTCGAGCTCAACACCCAGGTATGTAATCTGCCCACTCTAGGTGGTAGCCATCTATCTCGATAGCGGGATTTTGGTACGATCTCCTATCGGTAGCGAGCAAAGCCTCAGTCTTGTCTAGTGCCATTTGCAGGCCTCTGTGCTCCATCCAACGCTTTGCTCTTGACAGACTGTCATCCACTTTTATTCCTAGTACTTCTACACTGGCGGTAGCGGAGACAATAATTGCATCGTCAGCGAAGCCAACAATAGATGTGTCTTCTGGGGGGTCCATTCGGGGGAAATCATCATACATAACGTTCCAGAAAAGAGGGCCTATCGTCGATCGCTGTGGTGCGCCGCAAGTCATTTGCTCGCACATCGACCATGTTTCCGTATCATAGATTTCCCATCTGTCACTCATATAATTCACTATCATTCTTAATATGTAGGAAGGGACCTTCTTGCATGCCGGGGAATCGATGATTATATGCCATCTTGCGGAGTTGAAGGCGTTTCGGATATCTATTGCGAGTTCACAGAATCCTTTTCGCTTGCCTGAACTTTCTACAGCCATTGCTTTCCGTGCTTTCTCCACTACGAGTCCAATAGCATCAACAGTAGACCTACCTTTGCGGAACCAAACTGATTATCCGATAGGCCGTTTTCAAGTGACATATGGGCTTTTATTCTTTGTAGGATCAATTCCTCAAGGAGTTTTCCAATCGTATCTAACAGCCAAATAGGTCGATAGGATGTTACAGAGTCAAGGGGTTTGTTTCCTTTCCTCAACAGGACCAGCTGTTGTTCTTCCCAATCTTCCAAGAATCTTCCTTCTATAAGGCATACATTAAAAACCCGTAGTAACATTTCAGGGTATACTTCGATTATCCGCTTGAGGATCTCGTTAGGGTCGGGTCCCGGAGTTTTTTTAGGCTTCAGCCTATTTCCAGCTTCCCTAAGTTCATCCAAGGTAAAAGGTATTACCTCACTAGCTGGTGGGCAGTTTTTACCCAATACTGGATTTCTCGCTACGAATGGGAACAAGTTCCTTATTATCCAGCTAACCCAGTCCTGATCTTGTAAACATGGGATCTGCTGACGAATCCCCAGTTTTTTTGTGACGATTCTGTATGCTAGACCCCATGTATCTCTCTCCACCTGACTAATCAACTCCTTCCAGCACTTTCTTCTACTGAGACGAATTTCTCTTTTGAAGGCCCTCGTGGCTTCTTCCCAGGCTTCCAGTAGCAAAGGATCTCCTCCTAACAGCTAGACAATCGGTGCGTAGACGAGAAATTTCTTCATTCCACCAGTAGAGCGACCGCCTTTTAAGACCTGGGGGCTTTTGTCTTGGCATAGAAGAGTTACAATCTGCAACTATCTGCTGCCTAACACTGGTCACAGCTTCGTCCAGCGAGCAAGGTATTTTTTCCCATTCTCATAAAAAGACTTGGTTTCCAAAAGGAATTTCTCGAGTCGTTGCTCATCGAGCCTACTTGTACCAAGGGCGTTTTGAGGGTCGCTTCTTGATTTTTCATCAGTTATTGTGAATTCTATATACTGGTGATCGCTTAGTGTTTCCTCTTCCAATACCTTCCAATATTGAATTCGTTGGGCTATTCGTGGACTTGCTAGAGTTATGTCTATCACAGAACCTTTATTACCACGTCTGAAGGTGAGGCTTCCTCCTTGGTTTAATACATGGAGATCGTTCCTTGACACCACTTCACTCAGGAGAGCACCTCTTCTATCTAACCTAGTATCTCCCCATTCCGGGGATTTACTGCTATCAGGACGGGACTCCTAGAATCATTCCAGCTCTCTTCCAGAGCACAAATCTCCGAGTTGAATTCTGACAAATAATCATTCGGAGAGAAGTAGCAACTATAAGCACGGATCACCGCGATCTCTACCCATAGAAAGCCCTGGTCTGTCTCCAAAATTCCTTAACCACAACGTTGGGATTGCAAGACGGCATTGCATCTTGGTACCAGGTTCAAGTGTCTGTCGTCCTATATTGCTCACAGAAAACCAATACGTCGACATTTCTTTCTCTGGCTACCTGCATCAGGAGGTGCTGTGCATCCTTTCCTCTCCCAAGATTTATTTGCAGGAACCTCAGTTCTTGGTCTTTAGCCTGATCAGTTCTGTTCGATAAGTCGGACAAGAACTACTTGCGGCGGCATGCTGAAAATCGGTTTTACCCATATCCATACAGGTAACACATTTCGGAGCCTCTTGACATGCTTTAGCGGAGTGTCCTGTGGCTCCACATTTCCAAGGAGCGATGCGTCTCTTGGGCTTTTCACACCATTTTTCAATATGTCCGAATCCCAAACTTCTATGACATCGCGTCACTTCTACATGCTCTCGTATCCTGCAGTTCACCCAGCCAATACGAACCCGCATTAGTGTTCTGTGCTACCTTCAGGCCGTCTGATACTTCCAATTTTTGTGTCAATAGGGGCTCTTTTGGCGAAGATGGTGGTGTTCGCCTCAGTAAAGAGCTCTTAGCAAACGCGCTCTCTACATCTCTGTTCCCCCCAGAATCCAGGGAGCTGACTGCCGAAGCAGCACGGGATTGTGAGCATACTGCTCTACCCGCCTGGGGTACCATTTCCTTGTTTTGACCTGACATCTTTGGTTTTGGCCTATTTTCTTTGCGGTGTGGAGGATTATCAGCTTTACCAACCAATAACTTTGTACCAAACACCTACTATAGAATTATAGATACTCTGTTAGCCTCGGCTAATGACCTCAACAAAACAATTGGAGGGGGCTGTTCTTGAAGCCATCATCCGGGCTGCTAAAGTAGTCATCAACCTAAACGGCATACAGAAATCACTATTTTTAATTTGGCTCATCTAATGAATTAATTCATTTGGCAACATCAAAGATAAAAATTCTTGAGACATACAACATTTAAATTTGTAGATGCGTGGGCTTAAGTACTCACCCTACAACATCTTACCTCTCTGTCTCAAATGCGTCTACCGGTCATCGTAAGAACGCAATGCCTATGCGACAGATAGCCAAACAAAGACAGACAGATGTGTGATTTCATTTTCATACATTCTCTAACTTACAGGCTGACAGAAATAAGTATTAAGGCATGTCAACGGTTATCCGCCAACGACTCAGCAATTTTTAGTCAAGATTCCACTTTCAAGAGCGATATATTTGATCCCCCTCAGCAGTGCTCCACTCCTCAGCTTTACCATCCCATTAAAACAAATTGCGCTTACCGCGGGGTATTTGTTAACCTTAAAAGCAATTTATTAACCTAACGCTAAATAGCAGTTCGTGAATTTCTTATTAGAGGAAGTTTCAAACCATCTCTCCTTGGGTAGAACGCAATTTAGCGAATAAAACAAGACGCGTAGAGGCAGCGGCGTAACGGGACGATAAAATATGGATCGGGGATCCATCTTCAAAAACTTGGCGTTCACAAAGCGCTAAGCAGATGTAACAAGATTTGAAAATACGTTTTTGAGAACGATAGTACCTTCCTTGTCATAAACATCCTATGATTTTCGAGATGTTAGCCCAACTAACAATTATCACTCCTATTAGAGTTGCAAGAATGATTATACAGTATTACTTACACAGCATTGTATACTATAAGAACATTGGCAAAACCATCTTAGAACAGCTATGCAAGCGGATTGGGCACACCTAATAGGACACTTCAGTCATTTAAGAAGTTGTATAAGGGCTGCAGGTAACAGTTATGCAACAAAAGTGTAAGCCTCTTGCAGCCGCTATAGAACATTTGCGTCAGTGCAAGATTCAGTTTTTGTCAACTATACAACTATTCTGTTACGTGATTATACTTTATTGCAACCAAACTATTTCTTATGCATTGTATAGACGAAGTGAAGAATATATAACTAACACAATACAGTCATCTTGTTTATTTACATATCGGCCATTGTGAATTTCATACACAGGTATATGACAAACTTTTACACTATGATATAGGGCTATTGAATTACTTGCGCAGCAAATGTTATTATGATTATGGTGCAAAGTAGTTGCGCAATTTCTACGGGCTTCGTATCTGATTCATATTTTGATAATGATAAAAGTATGTCTAGATTTTTAAGATGGAAAACTGAACTTATCTGCGTTAAATCTTCCACAAATCCTATACTTAGACACAATTACACTAATGTTTATCACTTTATATCTGTAATTTCGAACTGAAACATAATTATTTAATATCAAATAGAGGAATAAATGTTTGGCCAATATGGCGGGTGGTTGTGTATAATCCTGGCATCGTACATGTGTTGTCTTTCGTTTATTAGAATATTTTGGTGTTGCCTGCAGGTGTTATACAATAATTTGACCAATGACAGAAATGAAATAGCGACAGAGTCGAATGATTTACCTAGAATTTGTACCAGATCTATATCTTCTGTTTGAACAGTTGATAAAACGTTTTAAAAAAAAAGCATGCGTTGTTTGTCTTAAAACATTGGTTATGGCATTTTAACTAAAATGCGACAGCAGAAGGTTAGGTTATGGTGAAGTTGTATACCAACATATTTAGCAGTTACTAAACAACAGTTGTATAAGTGCTTCCGTTGGGAGCAATTTGTTGGCTAAAGTAGTAAATTTGCACAGCAAAACAACAAGGCTCGGGTTTGTTTTATAATGCCACAACACAACCATTTTGACTAACCTGCAAATATACCGTATAAAATAGTTGTACAAACGTTTATGCATCAGTTAAAAATTTGTCCTATAAGGTGTTGTGCAACTATGCTATAAGAATATCTTAAACACCTCATTTTAGAGCAAATATGTTGCAGAAAGCAAATTTGGATTCCACACAACATTAAACCAGCATTTTGGTGTTCAGGCAACAACAATAGAGAGCTTTTATGGCTGAACGGTTCTTTTATCAAAAGCTTATAGCACTACTTTGCTAGTTGGGAGATATGTTTGCAAAAATCAGTAATAGGTTACCTATACGCATTCCCTTTTAACATAATCAGAGTCGATATAGTGAATCTGCGGTATTCTCTACCCTTTTAATATCTATTATGCGTTTTCCAAGGACGATGCAGTTTATTCTCATTTTTCGCTCATATTTGAAATTCGAACATTTAAATCTTATGTAATTTGAATTGATCACCCAGTCGCATTCAAATCTTGTTTGATACCAAGCATTTCATACTTAACTCTCGACGTCAGAGGTTGAATATTATTTTGGAGCCCTTTCTTATAGAGATGCCGTGGTATCTTGCCAAACAAGCTCGTTAAAATATGTGGCAGCTTTGAGACGTGGCGACTGGTCACGATGGATGCCAACACTTTGGCTGTCATATATTTCAATAGGTTAGTTTGGCTACGAATGCTGGCGATGCACAGGTGTCGAAAACACCTAAAAGCTGGCAAAAAGTACATATTATATGACATTTTTACGATTTCTAATACAACATGGCTTTTTGGGTCTCTGGTTTCAACTCTAAAGTTTGTTTGTCACAAGTAGCATTTGACGTTCACTTCAAGGACATCCCAAGGGCTTTTTTCAAGAAAGCTAAAAAGTTCATCCTAACACCATGTCATTTAGGTTTTGTCTGAATCAGAGATTACTTGGTCACTATAAGATAAATTAAAGTTCACTTCAAGGACAGATTCAAAAATAAGCCTAGCATTCGATTCCAGACGTGTGTCTCATCGATTTTCGCGGGCTTTGGATCCAAGTCAGATATCGTACTGCTTCTAGAAAAACACTTGAACAGCATTTTGAGGAGAGTCGAGGGACAAATTTGAAAAAGTTGAATAACCGCTTCCGACTACTTGCCATAATGTGAGAGTATTTAAGCTTATATTTCTCAATAGTTTGCAAAAGTTAGCAACCACCAACAATAGATTTTATCGAGCAGTACTTAAAGGTTGACATACGTTACCTATTTCGGTTGGGACAAAAGGCGGAACCTTATTGAAAATACTAGTATACAGAAGTAAAGCTAAAAATAGTTATCCGTTCAATTCACGATGTATATGAAAACAAGAATTTTAGATTTATGCTACGTTAGATGGTTTTTGTACTCACTACATATAGAGTGAAGATATTTGTAGGTGCTCAAATATCTTCAACAGACAGTACAAGGGAGGATACATAAACACCAATTCCGCTGTTAAAAGGTAGTCGCGTAGACCACCAACATCATGTTTAAAAGGAAGCTCAATTCCAGTTTTTTCAAATTTTTGCCAGGTTTGCGCATAGATACACCACTGTTACGGCACTACGTATCGACATCTGGATCAGGATCAGATTCTAGGGACATCATGTCGAAGACCTCATTAAGTCACAGTTGTCGTAGGAAAGTTACGCTATCTCTCAAAATACAGACTTGAACACAGATAGGTTGGTGGGCGTTACCTGGAAAGTAATGGAGAAAAAAAAATATGTTAGAATTGAATTTCTACCTTATTGTTAATTGATATTTTACTGTTGCAACGCCATACTGGAAAGATTACATTTTTTGACAATTGGCATTGCTTTTCTGATTCAGTCTTTGACAGTAGCTGAATAGTGCGTAGTAGATGGAACTGAATCTGCCTCCGCACCAAAAAGGGAATCATTATTGAACTGGTAGTGGAATATTGGCGTGGCCCCTGTGGTAAAATATGTGAAGTGAGCTCAACCGTGCCTGACAAAGGTGCAAACATTTCGACATCATTTGTTGGATCAAAAGAGAACAAACTGTCAGTTGAAAATTCAATTTATTTCTAACCTAATAACTAAATATCTGGCATCTGCATTACTATCCACAAGCAGAAATATTTCAGGATAACATCCGATGGATGGCGCTATAAGCGCAACCAGAAAACAGTGCAACCGTGATAGTTGTCAGGCCATCAGATCAACATATTTTTTAATAGTATATGTTAATGCCTGTGGCATTGAGAAAAATCGAAACTTTTCACCGAAGGA
The DNA here is from genome assembly GCA_963669975.1 of Acanthoscelides obtectus. NCBI lineage: Eukaryota > Metazoa > Arthropoda > Insecta > Coleoptera > Chrysomelidae > Acanthoscelides > Acanthoscelides obtectus. The sequence continues at coordinate 38,814,436 of CAVLJG010000009.1, read as the reverse complement.
CTGTTTTGTGGCGAGAATACGGGTCTCTGACCAAGAAACAAAAACACTATGAAATAATATAACAACCTCTGGATAACGTTCTAACAAAAATTAACGCTTCTAATAGGATGATTCCGTCCTACTACAAATGAGAAGAGTGCTCAAGATACCAGAATTTGTATTTAACTTGCTGATTATTTGATCTGTAGCACAGCCTTCCAATATTGGCCACGTCCCGGGTGAAATGCAAAAAAATGCTGCACAGTAAATAACGCTCTAGACACCTCCATAGCAGTATAAACGATATTTAAGGTAGTATGGAAGACAACGGGTAATAAGGTGCCAAGAATGGTGAGAAACACGCCACTATGGAGTGTTAATCGTTTCCAGCAGCCACGATGAATTTTATTTTTGGAGAGGACGCTAGATCAGCATTGTCTGTTATCCCCAAAATACAGATTTATTTTGTTTTAAACATCGAGAAAGCTACTTAGAATCGTTCTCTCGTCACGAGGTAGAGTTGATAAGAGAAGTATGTTCTTTATCACTTCCCTATCGAGTAGTTACACAATATTCCCCATGAGCCTACAACCTATGAAAGAGAAATTTTTTCATGCCTTATAGCCCAATTTGACGATCAAGAACCAGGTTCAGAATCTCCACGAATATTACTTTACAAAACTTCCCAAAAACCACAAGCTATTAAAAAAGCTTCCAGCCTCTTAAAGTGAAAGAAGTCAATTCATTTTTACGCTAGTAATGAGCTGTCAGTATTCTGTAATGTTTTTCCGCATCTCAACTTGCAGACTGGTTGCATTCATACGTTCTTCTTTTTACATACGTCTTTTAAGTTTTGCATATGGAAATAAAACAACACGGTAGGTAGTTTTAAATTACTTTATTGTTTTTCGAACTATTCTCCACATATATTAATACACATCTGCATGCGCTCGAACCAATTTTCGAAGCACTTATTCCACTCGTTTGCTGGCAGATCCAAAACGGCATTTTTGAATGCGTCAACTGCTTCTTCTAGTGACTGGAACCTTTGACCACCCAGTCTGTTTTTAATTTTCGGGAAAGTAAAGAAATTGTTAGGACTTAGATCGGGACTATATGGAGGATGGTCCAATAATTCCACGTTTTCGTCCTTTAAATACTGCCTTGTTTTCTGGGCTATGTGCGAGCTTGCATTGTCTTGGTGGAGGATGATTCTTCTTTCGGGGTTGATTTTTCGAAGCTCGCTGATGGCTTGCAAATGGTGGTATACCAAATCCGCAGTAACAGTTCTTTGCTCATTAAGAGGAATTGTTGCAATATTGTTCATAACAGTAAATCAACGATTCATCACTTCATCACCACTAACAATGCTGTACACATTTTTTGAGTTTCCGGAATTGAAACGGTCAAGCGTTTTTTGACACCAATTAACCCTGGCTGCTTTCTGCTCTTCAGTCAAAAGGTGGGGTATCCAACGAGAAACTAATTTTCTTACTCCTAATTCTTCATGTACAATTTTTTGAATTGCGGCCTTTGAGATCTTCAAGGACGCCTCAATCTCGCGATGTGTCAAATGTCCAGCTTCAGTGATGAGTTTGCGTACAGCATCGACGTTTTCCTAGGTGACTGCCGTGCGCCCATCCTAGGATCGTCGCTAAAACTCACCCGTCCACGTTTGAATTCTCCATACCAACTGGAAATTGTCGACTGATGTTGCGCTTCGTTGCCGAAAACAGACAGTAACTCAGCAAGGCATTCTTGTTGCGATAATTGTCTCTGAAAAGTTGTAATAAATTATGGCGCGAAATGTTGAGTTCCATTTTTCTAATGACTTGATGACACTTAAAAATTCACTGTAGTGAGAACACTGCACGTATTGTTGTGAAACTTTGAATTTAAGTTTACTAAAGAGTGAGGTTAAGATTCAGTACTGACGTTCGAGCCGCGCGGCCTATTATGTTTCTATATGCAAAACTTAAAAGACATCCCTCGTACATTCAAAATCGATGGAAGACAATCTTGCTAATAATTATTATGCATATTTTTGTAAAAATAAGCAAAGCAGTGTTCTAGTCAAATATACAAAAAGATTTAGAGATAACCGAGATATACTTCAAGAGACCTGCGGCACTTCCAACAACGAATAATTAGATCAACAGATACGGCGGGCGGCATAACTTAAGTCGTTGTTCGCGTTAACCGCGCTGTTAGCTTATACATTGTATGGACAACCGAAAACGGCACGCTTCTATATTAATAACAATAGTCTACAGCAGGTGTCTTCAACGTACTGCTGAGATTTTGTGAGTTTTTTTTGGATGCTTTCATTTCGTACTATCGAATTTTCGGTTAGTACTTTCTGCCTGTTCGACTGACTTGATCCGTTTAGTTTCTCTTTTATACATGTTCGTAACTATTTCTTTCAGAGGGTTCAACTTGTGCTGAATTTAATCCTTTATGAACTGATGATGGCGTTACGTAGGAGGTGCAGAGTCAACCTACTTGACGCAATTTTTAGCTTTGTTTCATACCACGCTATATCAATTATCTTGAACTTAATATACAGGGTGTTTCACAACTTATCCGGTAAATTTTAACCACATATACATTTTTACGAAAATGTAATAACAGTCCTACAGAAATCGACATATTAAAATAACACAGTTGAACAGTTCACTTATAAAAACTGTTCAAAATTGTTTCCATTGACTGCAATGCAAGCTTGGGCGCGTCTAATCCAAGTTCGGCACACTAATTCAAATACACCTCCTTCGTGCTGTGTCTGAAGGCTTAAATACCTCGTTTTTCAAATATCCCCAATAAAAAGAAGTCCAGGGAACTTAGATAGGGAATCTTCTTCTTCTTCATCATTCAGATCACCCACGATACAGATTAAACCTTATTTACACGTTCTGGTCAGTATGAAAGAAAAAAATTCCTGGTATTTTCTTTTCGTCTGTTGTTTGGTACAACATTTGCTAAAATAAATTATTAATGCTTGTTCTAATATCACTACGATAAACGCAAAATACAGATACTTAATTCCTAATTAATTATTGAAACCCAGGTCTATAAATTAATTTCTGTAGGACTTTTATTACATTTTTTTGAGAAATCAACATCTTACGTAACAGTGTGGTTAAAATTTGTCAGATAAGTTGTGAAACACCTTAGCGGTTTGCTTATTCACAATTTACCTAGAAAACAAATTACGGACTAGAAAACATTCCCTAGTCTATTTATAACTGATATCTACGACTCTATGTCCCAAACGCCATCTGGAAAGTCATCGGCTTCCGTCCATCGCATCACACATTTATACAAAACGAAATAGGAAATTCATTTGTTCGCTGATGTTTCACACTTGACTTATGGTAGCCAGACAAGCAGCCTTGATACAAATATACGATCAGCCATATGGTGTCTAGGGACGACGTGACAGTAGGTCTGATTCATTACGTGTTGAAAGTATTCCAAATATGTCATCGGAACGCCGGTTTCGTTTCCTTGTTTGGCACAACTGCGAGAAATCATTTCAAAAATTTTGTAAATGGAATCTTCGAGACACATTCTTCTTAGCGATACAATTGGTAGCTTGCATGATTCGCAGAAGCGGTGTACCGAGAGGAATGACGACCAGATTCAGTGTATGGACATTTCTGACGTATCTGTGGTTGTTAGCAAGGTCGCTTTTTGTACGGAACGAGGTGAAAGACAACATGCGTGACGCATGTTACTATCTGTTCAAACAGATGTTAAGGCGGTGCCACCGACCTGCCGGATAGACCTTCTCTGAACTGTGCTAAGAATGGACAGCGTGATCAAAACAACAATACCACAGACAGGTGAATAGCCCAGCCAGTTCTGTGTGGGCTTTGCACTAAGACTGGGTTCAGATCCCGAAAAGTACCTCCTAGGCCTTGCTTTAAACAAATAACTCAACATTTTATAGCATCTGCTGCGATTGACCAGGCGTATTCCACACAAGTCACGTTTTCAATGATCTGGACTAGCCAAAACGAATTGTTTTCTGATGAAAATTGGCCATATATGAAGATCGAATCTAACTTTGCTTATTATTAGTTATTAGTTAAGATGGCACACACCGTCTGCAATAAAGGATGTATTCAAGGTGTGAGTTAATCATAACCTCCTCCTTACTTGCCTTACTTTCTATCTCCAATCACTAGACGCATATGATAGTGATGATTTGTAAAAAGCATGAACAAACATTTTATACCGTTGGTTATGATCACGGAAATGGAAAACGGGTCATATCCAACTGAGTTAATGTTGTAACAAAAACTGGTCCCGTGATGACACTGTAGGATGAAGAGAAAAATCCATTCATTACGATTCAATCTAAGACCGGCACAGCACGGGTATTATGTAAAAAACCTATAAAACATCAAAAAAGTATTACTTAGAAAATGTCATCTTGCAGACTACTTAGTTTTTAGGGTACAAACAGCCATTCCACGTTTGCTCACTAGGATCGTTGGTGAGCGTCCATCTGTTGAGGAATGTCTCAACTACGCGTATTGTTGGTTGCATATTTTTGGTGAAGCTGACTAGTCTGTAGTTTTAATCTCTGAGAAGAAAGTTAGTTGAATAGCAAGATCGTATCTGGATGATTATGTGTATTGGTCTGCATGCTTAAGAAATCAGTGATATTTGCTGTGTAAGAAAATCATTACTGAATTGCTGCCAGTGGAGTATAACTATTAGCTGTGCCCGATGGGTTATTTATATGCTGTCCTTTATGAAGACAGGTTATGTTCAAAGTTATATATTACGTTCTTTTGTGTTTTGAAAAACTTTGAGGGAAAACACCACCAGGGATTTTCTTTTCTTATCTCTCTCATTGTTGAAATTCAGCAAATTTGCATATGTAATTTTCAGAATGGTAAGAAAAAATGGATGCGCAAATAATTTATAGCTTTGAATCTCAAGTAAGTGTATTTGAAAAGAATCCAATGCCATTTTCTTCTAGCTGTAGTATACAACTTACAGCTTAAGCCCGTAGGATGCCTTTATGGTCTCCTTGATTGTCATAGTTTTCTACTTTTCCGTGTCAGCGCTCTATTTTGAGGTTATGTCACAAATATCTATTTGCAACAAATTATGCATGCTTTTGATTTATATCATGTTTTATCAGCCTGAAATTTCCTACAGCTTAAAAAGAAAACATATCTTCACAATAGGAGAGCGCTGACGCTGACACAGAACAGGTGCAATCTAGAAATTTTTGAAGGAGAGAAAGGAGTATGACAATCAAGGAGGCCATAAAGGCGTCCTACAATTGTAGGAGCGACTGACGATACGGCTCTTAGACTTCCAGTAATGCCATCTTTGAAGCAGATGTTACGTCACATCAGATCCAAATTTGATAACTGATCATGTCGTTTAGGCAACACGTAAAACTACAAAGCGAGTTCACAAGTGTCCTTCACATATGTAGTGCTAAGTTAAAATCTTGTAGATAAACCTAAAAAAACAATACAATATCAAAAAAAAATCGTCTTTTCAAGAAACGTAATACCCTTGCGGGAAGGAAGTCAGTCACCTATCATATGCAAGGGCCCTCTGCCAATGACTGAAGTGTGCATAGGAGAGCAGAACGGCATAGCTCCTCTACAATTGTGTGATATAAGATAGTATGTCCCCAGTTCACTTCCGGGGGTCAATTTTTGACCGAAGTAGCATAGAATCATTCGAGGGCAATGATCCCAAAATCTGAGAGCAGCTGACATTTATCGAACAAATTTATGAATGGATCCACTTCCAGCAAAATAATCTGTTCTTAGGTTCTTCATATCATTAAACGTTTTATCTCTGAACTACATGTTTAACGATGGAACTCACTGACGACTGTGAAACTTCCGCTCCTTTTCTCCCGAGATGATTCTGGCAGCGACTCTTCCATCAGTGTTAGGGAAAACAGGTCTCCAAGAGGTAACGGGTAAGGTCATTGTTATTCTACTCGTACTCTTCATATTACCAGAACTGCGACGAATAAAAGTACAATAAAAATGAAATAAGTACTTATTCTCTGGCCTAAGAAAGTCCAGTTCTACGAAGTGGGACCATATAGTTTTTATAAACCGATAGAACTTCCCGCCCGCCGGCGGCGAATAATACTCCTTTGCAGATTATACATTATTTGAGGACGATGTGCACATTTCTAAGTGTATATGATTTAGGGTATCTTTTGACGTATTTGCTTACAGGGTGATCAATCGTGTCAATATAAAAAAATAACCTCGTGATGTCGGAAACAACTCTGACTTCACCAACCAACCGAAAATGCTTGAGATGTGAAACTATAAAATTTTAAAAAGAAAATTCTGAATACTGAGTTCAACGGGAGATTCACCATCTTGCAAAATGCTATATACACTTTCCTGTGTCACAAATTGAAAATTCATCTTGTCTTATTTACTACCTGTCTCCAACTTTCTGTCACAATAACCTCATAAATCCACAAAAATCTCAAATAACAAATGAAAAAGAAACAGCAACTGCCCACGAAACCTTAAATTCCATTCCGTATTTTTCTATAAATCCATCGAGATGGGACCTCGGTGATTCATATCCCAATTTTGCAGCGGAAATATTTTTCGAATCGCATTATCACAGAACGATAGATCTTTGGGCGCCTTTTTAGATCGTTCGGAGGCAATTTGACAACATACGAAACACAATTACGGACCCTAGGAAAACATTATATGGCGGAATCGAAGAAAAATCGTTCTGCTCGGATGCATTTTACCGATGACCTCTTTTCACCGGCCAGCCGTTGAGTTTTCTCTGAAAAGACGCTGACGCATACAGGGTGTTAAATGTCCAAAAGGCAAATAAGTAAAGCTAAATGTTCTTTTCTGGATGACGAACTTCAATAAGAAGCTATTTTCTAAAAATGCAAGGTGAAAAAAGTTATATATTTTTTTTTGACTGTGTAGGGGTACACCAAGCAAAACGAATACCTCTGGCTAATCGAATATATATTGTAACTTGAAGAGGGATTAACCTACTAAGTCAGCTACCAGATAACTAAATGTGGGTTTTAACAAAGATACTGAGTTTGCAATATAAGTATTGTGCCTATAATTCCAATTTTATGCTATGTATAGGAATGGTCTTTAAGGTATCTCAGTTAATCAACTGAGGGGGGACAGTATAAATGGTACAAATGGCTTTCGGCAATGCGGGTAGGGCGAAGTTATTGTTATTGTTAGTTAAATAGGGCCCTAGTAATTTGTGACATGTATTCACTTCACCGAGCCAAGCGGATAATTTGCATCTATTTGTTTTTTATCCATATTCTATAGATTAGCTATGATTGCCTATTTCTTGAGGACGTAAAATAAAGTATATTTTAGATCTTTTTCTGAACGTTGGTTTAGTAATAATCGGAAGCTTATGGTACTCGGCTTGCTCGAGTCTCACCTAAAATTCAAAAAACAATTTATTTAAGGCACATGAGCATGGTTAATGGAGAGTTTTGACAAATATATATATATATATATATATATATAAAGAGTAAATTATCATGCGGAGAAAGGTATATAACAAAAATAGGAAAATAATGGGCAAAATCCGCAAAAAGTGGATTTGAGCAGAATAGGATAGGTAACCCGAGCGATACGTATTTCTGCTGGTTGGCTTCATCAGGCCCGAAATGAATGCACATATGCAACTACAAAAGTAGAGACACATGCCCATACATATGTGCATTCATTTCGGGCCTGATGAAGCCAACCAGCAGAAATACGTATCGCTCGGGTTACCTATCCTATTCTGCTCAAATCCACTTTTTGCGGATTTTGCCCATTATTTTCCTATTTTTGTTATATATATATATATACCAAAGTGGAACTTTTGAACATTTGCTAAATGCAAGTTGTTGATAAACTATATTGCTGCTTTTGACGGGTTTTGCAAACTATTTTGGGATCCTGGATCCTAACGGAGATAGTCAGTTCCTATTAGGTAACGAAAATAAAAACGTCATTTTGGAATTTTGCCACCCTGTAATTTTAATATAAAGTATTCTTATGTTACAATTACAGTTACGTATCGAAACAGTCATAAAGGCACAAGCTAAATTCCGGATTACCTGCTTTCAAGAAACTAAATATGTCTTGTTGTAGATACGAGTTTTCAGCTGTCGATAGGTTTAGCATGATTGAGAAAATTCTTTATTTCAACGCCTCTTCAACGCTGCCATTCTGAAATAACAGACATATATAAAATGTGGCAGCATCATGAAGCAGAAGCCAGATTAGCAAAAGCCATTGAAAAATTGATAGAAGGAGCAGAAGATCAAGACCTACTGTCAACGATCGGACATGAACCTTCCTCTTAAGGGCATCAAGTATGCTTATGCAGACCTTGCATAGGAAGGGGAAATTATATAGTGGAAAGTACATCTATGTTATCGGTTATCTGACCTCCACCAAGCCAAACAAAAGTCTTTCTGGCAACGCTCAGCCATCTATTTAAAATTTGATATGTGTCCTGATGTTTCTTGGAGGTACTCAACTGCACTCAATTGCTGAGTCTGCTGCTATTTTTGTAAATGTTCATATTGTTGGTGTAAGTAAAATTTCTCCTCCTAGGTGCCATTCCTTTCGAGGGTGGCTAATACTATGGCATAAACCTCCCCTATTCTGTACTGTACACTGTAAAATGGGTCCGTCCATTCTTTGGTGGTGCAGAGCCAGGATGTATATATTCCGCGCTTCTCCCCTATATGTTTCTAGATCATAGTCTTAGTTAGATGGGTACGTACACTAATCATCTGTAAAACACGTCCTTTGGTAAATTACCTATCTAGCTGATTTGAGGAATTCTTCAAATTATTTGATACGATCTACCTATATCCTCTTCCTCCAATGTCCACGTCTCGTAGGTTGGTGAATAAATATAATTACTTAGGACTTGTCCTATGTTGATAAGCCACGATCCTGCTATTTCTATGCGTCTTTTTACTTTTACTGTAATGCAGTCTGCTATCCAGATACATGTAATGATCCGTATTACCTATGCTGACTCCATTGATAGGAATATTGGAGATATCTATACTTGACTCTCTGCTAAAAATCATGATCTTAGTTGTTTGTCTTTGTTAGTTGGTTTATTCTTAGTCCCATGTTGTTCCTAGCTTCTGCTATAAATTAGTAGTGGAGCCTCATCTTATTCCATACATAAACACCATCCAAAACTCGATTTTTCAGCAAGACAGTGCCTGAACTATCTCCAATTGGATATGTCTGGGACATGATAGGTCGCAGGCTCTTGAGTTTGCAACACCCTCCACAGTCTTTAGCAGCTCTTACTCACGAAGTTACAGTAGCTTGGAATGAGATACACCAACAGGATCTCAACCACCTTATCAGCACGATGTCCAGGCGTGTCAATGAGTGTAACAGACATCATGGACCCTCAAAACATTATTGAACTGCAGTCAGGTAACGAATCAAGCTGAAAATTTAATCATTTTACCAGTAAGGGACACTGAACATACATGCCAAAAATTATTAAAATAGGATAAAAGTACGCACGTGTTTACACTTTTTTGTCACTCAGCATATATAGGGTGACTTTGAAGTTGAGTCATCAATTTTCAGATAATGATTGTAGAAGGAAGATAAACCAAAATATGTGTGTAAAAATAAAAAAAATTAAAAAAATACCTTGTTTTATAAATATAACAAATATTTCAGTGTGGACCTATATTTGATCGTGCGGTCTTGGAGCACCGGCATGCCCTCCCCTGTGAGGTCTTAAGTCACCTGATTCACGAGCCCTTTGTACTACATTAACAAAGGCACGAGGGGTTGGTTGCACTCGATTGGGAAACCGATCCGCATAAATCCGTGATGCCGCAGCAGCATTTCCGTAAATAACAATCACGTCCACAAGTTCAACATTTTCGTAAACATGTGCCATTTTTTATTTCGTTTGAGCCACGCAACAAACACCACTATTCATTCACGGGTTACCGACTGAAGCATTGACTGAATACAACTGAATAAAATTGTAGTAAAAACATCGTGATAAGCCTTTCAAATTCTTTCGCTTTTTTGTTTCCGATGCGATGAACCGATAAGGTGGATTATATCCGTTGTTGCCAAACACGAGCACATAATATCATTATTGAACCAGGGCGGTACTCAAACTTCTAAAGGGCTATAACTTTGTTACTTTAATTTTACCACAAAAATGTTAAAGGAAAAAAACATTTCTTTTGATCAGATCTACTCACTGTTGAAATAAACGACTCAACTGCGAAGTCACCCTGTATGTATCTAACGTTGCTTATTACAAGTCAATTAAAACTAAAGAGTGGTTATATCAAGAGAAGACAATTCGTAGAATGACTTTACTGCCCGCCGGTCGACCTCATTCATTTTGGGGGTCATCGATCATAAATTTTTTGTTACATCATCGGGTACTGATATGATACGATAAAAACTAAACTAAACAGCAAAATTGCCGAATTTGCTGCTTAGCGTACTTAAGATTTGACTAGTTTTAACATTCCATATGAGTACGTGATGTGATCAACACTTCGCGGTTGGCTGGAACCAGCGCCACCTTCAACTAGTTAGTTGAAGGTGGCGCTGCTGGAACCATTACTGGTTTACAAATATAAATAGCGATCTTGCGAACCGTCCTTGGCTACGAAGGCAGTGTTGCCAAGATGCCATAAAATGTTTATAAAACGCTACATGTACGACTATACTAAGCAGAGTGGAGTTCCACTCGTTTCCAGGATTTGATGGATACGTGAAACAGTCATACTAAAATAATAAGTACATCGGCTTAAGGCCAGGATGTTTAGATAACTGGAGACCATATCAAATAGACCGGATTTTAATCAAATAAGAAATTTGAGGTTAGAATTGAATTCGAAACTGAAGTACTTTTACTTATTACTAAACTAAGTATGGGCCAGGAGTTAAATAGCTATGTCATGTAACTTATGTGATAAGTGTGATTTATAGCTTTAATAAATGAAAGTGATAGTCAATGACTACGTCCAAAAAAGATTATCTATCTGGCAACCAACGCATTTGGTTTCGACTAAATGAGAACACCAGTGTTTTAAACGCCATCAGCGGTTCTGTAGACATCATGTTTTTGGAGTCATCTCTTATCTCTCCCTCCCTCTCTAATTTTTTTCGCCTGGCCTGACTACCTTCTCTTCCTATAACTACTCCTTGTTAAGACTACGATAAAGTTTCAATATTCGTTATTACAGTTTCTATCAAAACCTCTTATGCGTCAAGTCAAGTACCTCTCCGACCAAAAAGTTAATCGTTGCTGCTTGTCAAGCGGAGCATATAAACGATCCGGATCCCCCAAAAGCCTATTCAGAACCACCGCTGTGGGCTCATACATATATTACTTTTTCAATAACCGAACCACCTTCTCATAAAAATGCGCGGGCCATACTCTCTTAAACACACACCCATCCAGCTCAGTCGTTTAACCAACCCGGTGTCCCGTCGTTCTGTAAATAATCGTCTGCTGGTGTCCGTATCGATATTTTGTTTGAACGGCTCGAAAATCCGTAATAAGACTATTTCGATTCAAACAACCTCCGGACGGTGGCTTGAGATACGGCCGAGCGCTTGCTGGAAGACAAGTATGGAAATCTGTGTTTCGCTTACCTAATACGAAAGCATAAAGATTTTCCGACAGGTTTTATGAGGTATTCTTATAGATAAATACTCTACGTTGTTGTGTAACCTCGGTACGTCAAGTATGTGAAAGAAGAATTAATATGCCTCCTGCCAATGTGTCACCTGTATCAGAAGTTAGTGCAACTACTTACTTCCCACGGCTACTGACTAGGAACGATCGTAATCGCGAAAAATTTAGAAAATCAGAGACTGTTTCTTGGATGTTATACGACATGTACATCTCGAAAAACTATGTCGCTCATTTCCGTCGTTTCGTTTTTCACAAGGTTACAGCTACGCCGCTGTTCTTCGCAGATGACCAGATAGTTATTGCTGAAGACGAAGATTATCTCATGATCAGGAAACTAAAAGAAAAGTACGAGATGGCAGGCCTTCAGACGAACCTAGCGAAATGTGATTACCTTATAGTAGGCAATGAAGAGGTAAACAATCTTACCTTGGACACTGGCACAATAAGAGGAGTAAATTGTATTAAATATATTGGAATACAATTCAATAAAAATTAGTGAAAACGAAATACAATAAAGGATCAATAAAGGTAGAGCAGTAACCAGAACGCTGAACTCTCTTCTCTGGGATAAAAAAATTACAAAAGCTACAAAGAATTATCTACATAGTAGCCTTGCCCAAAGTGTAACCCTCTACGGATCAGAAATATGGAATGTTACCAAGGCCAACAAAAATAAACTCACAGCAACTGTGGACGATCAAGACTCGAAAGAGTTAGGCATGATGACATCCGAATGCAGATGCAGGTGGATGGACGTATACAGGAAGACGTAGAAAAAAGGCACTTAACTTGGTTCGAGCATGTAAAAGGAATGAACGCTGACAGATGGCCCAGGAAGGTATTAGAATGGATTCCACCACAAAAAAGAAAGTGGAGTCGGCGGAGAAGGAGCTGGCGAGATGACATTGAGCAAGCGATGACCACGAGGAACTAAGAGGAAGACAAGGTTTTGATAGAAAAAGATGTAAATTTTGTACGAACAGACGGCAGCAGCTGTAAAAAAAATCCGTTATATATATATATAACTTGAGACGTGGTCATTGTCGTCTAGACCAGTTAGGTGAAACATTAAAGCTTCCGCCTTTTGTTGGGTACTTCGAGAAAATTTAAGCAAGCAACATCCTCACATACTACTGTAAGTTAATTTAAATTCATTTTACACTACTGTTGCTACTGTTATCAATGTAATTGCAGCTCCTGATGATGATGGTAAAGACCATTGAAGGCTAGAGAGAATAAAAAAAGTATACGTATAAAGAGTCCTCCTTGCTTAAATTTTGTCGAAGTACCCAACAAAAGGCGGAAGCTTTAATTTTTCACCTACCTATATATATAGTATATATACAGGGTGACTTTGAAGTTGAGTCATTAATTTTCAGATAATGATTGTAGAAGGAAGATAAACCAAAATATGTGTGTAAAAATAAAAAAAAAAAATTTTTACCTTGTTTTATAAAGTATCCTCCCGACAAGTATTTCAGTGCGGACCTGTAATTGATCGTGAGGTCTTGGAGCACCGGCATGCAGTCCCCTGTGTGGTCTTAAGTCACCTGATTCACGAGCCCGTTGTACTACATTAACAAAGGCACGAGGGGTTGGTTGCACTCGATTGGGAAACCGATCCGCATAAACATGTGCCATTTTTTATTTCGTTTGAGCCACGCAACAGACACTACTATTCACTGACACTGACTGTATACAAATGAATAAAATAATTGTAAAAACATCGTTCCAAATTCTTTCGCTTTTTTGTTTCCGATGCGATGAACCGATACGGCGGATTATATCCGTTGTCGCCAAACACGAGCACATAATATTATTATTGAGACAGGGCGGTACTCAAACTTCCAAAGGGCTATAACTTTGTTACTTTAATTTTACCAGAAAAATGGTAAAGGAAAAAAACATTTCTTTTGATCAGATCTACTCACTGTTAAAATAAATGACTCAACTTCGAAGTATATATATATATATATATTATTCATAGTTAATTGCCTTAACTGTTTGGAGAAAATATCCTTGCATTTCTTTGTTGCATAAGTATACTCTTATAACTTGAACTCGGGCTTTCGATGGTCTATGCCATCATCGTCTGGAGCTAAAAAACAATTTTTGAAAAGTAGCAACAATAAACAATTGGGAGAAGGAATATAATTACTTACTATCTCGGCGAGATTGTTGTTCAAATTGTTCTTAAACGACAGTGAAAGGAAACACATAGTCGACGAACAAAAAACTGGACCGATGAGGTGCGATTAGGACGGAATTATTTTATTAATAAATGGCAAACCATAGCTATGTTTTTCAAAATTCTAAACACTGATTGATTTGGAAGAATCTATCAACTACTGAAAAATCCTTCGAGATTTCATCTTTCCTGATAACCTCCAGAGTGTCCAACATGTGCCGGCCGACTGCCATTCTACGTATACAGTGGTATATGAAGTGTGACATTGAAGCTATTGAACCGCCATCGAACCGTTCCGTACCTGTGAGGCGTGTTGCCTCCTATGTAGGTAGTTCCGTAAAATAGTACAAGGGGGTGTGTTTTGTTGGCCGATGAAGTTCAAGTTATTTCCAAATTTTAAAGATGCTTTGTGGAAGCAGTGTGGTTTGGATGTTATCCTACCAACGGGATAGGTAATATGAAGGAACTTTCAAACTTGAGGAAAAATGATTTGGAGCAAACTTATCTTAATTTTATTATAGATAGTGAAACATTTTTATGTAATTTGAGCGATTATTGAGAGAGGTCGATGTTAGGAGAGATATGTTGCTTTTCCAATTTTTCATCAACTTTTATGTTCATGCAATTGTCTGTCATGCAGATACGTGACATTTCCAGGAACAGACGTTTTGATAGATGATTTTCTCTGTCTAGCACCTTGATATTATTGTATCCCATTTGATGCCCTGTGGTATTGACATGTGAAGCCAGAGCACATATTTCTGCATGCAGTCGGGCATCACTTTTGTATGAGGCTATTCTACCTATTAGGGATCTTGAAGTTTGACCTATATAGGTGAGATTGCAGTTATTGGAATTGATGGAGTAGACAATATTGGATAAGCTAAGCAGAGGAACTCTATCTTTCATTTTGGAGAAAACATTGTTAATTGTGAGGGAGGATTTATAAGCAATGCGACAGTTTAAAGTCTTGCACGATCTAGAAGGTTTTGGTGTTAGGTTTTTAACATACGGCAGGATTGCAAAATTAATTCTGGAAATACAAGAGATATATGTATTATTAGAATGATTGTCATTGTTATTGTTATTGATCTGTGAAAGAGGTACAGCAGTAGGAGAGCTGAACAAAATTATGTTAGTCAGGTATCTTGGATAACCGTTAAATGAAGAGTGTTAAGAGTTTGCGTAAGTTAGAAAGATGTAATGTCTACCTTGAAGCTTGCATCAGATCCATTTACAAACAATGGGGTCTAATATGTCAGTACTGCAGTCTAACTCTGGAATCCTTTGTCACCATCTTAGAATATCTTCTTGATAACAATTACTTCACTTTTAACAACAAAACCTATTCACAAACACATGGTTGTCTAATGGGATCACTACGTGACAGCTTTAACGCAAAATGACGAAGAACTAAGCAATCCTGTAATTCTAACTGACACGCTCCACTGTTTACAAGACGCCCTGCTGCTTTTGAAGCAAATGCGGGCTTACATACTACTTGAATTAATAACTAGATGCTCCTGCAACTTTTCGAACAAACAGAAATACTGTCGGGAACTTCGAGTCTAGGAAATAGCCCTTTTTGTCGCGGGCATTAGGATATGGTAGGAAGTACCAAGTTATCCAGCTTTACATGTTATCTCGCAGTGAGTGTGTTGTGATCAGCACAATTTTTGAATGTATTCATAAGTTATATGGATGTTTTGAGAATATAACTGATTTTTGTCCTTGTCTGCAAAATAGCAGCATCTATTACGCCAATTTAGGGAATGACATTTAAGAAGGTAAAATCGGTGAAGGGAATCTATTTGCAGGATAAGTATCGAAACATTTTTGTACGTTTCTGGAATATATGAAGCTATTTGTACTTAGTATTAAAGTATTTCTTTCCTTCCTTTCCGGATGCTATATGACACGTACATCACTAGAAATCATCTCACTCATTTAAACCGGTTCGTCTGTCGGTCTTTCCGTAAATTCTTGGTCCGTCTACAACTTGGAAAGTACTGCTCGGATTTGAATGAATTCCTTACACAAGGTTACTACTATGCCAAGAAACAAAAGGCCTTGTAGTTTTAGAAAATCGGTATAGTGATGGCGGAGAAAAATGACAATAACAAAAAAATTAATGCCGCTCAAACTTCGTTTTCTGAGGTTTCAGAGGACCTTGATCGTTTTTTAACATTTTTAGAAGCGGAAACATATATTCAGCCGACGGATCGCGTACATACCGGTTGCACTTGCCGCTCGCTAGGGAATTGTAAGTATTGCGTCTTTGGTAGTGTATCCGAGGGCCGGTAACGGACTGCCTCTTGACGCAATTTGCACATACGAGGTGGGCGCGATATTACTTATATGTTCCAGCATTATGCTTGGAGTGCAATTCAATGAGGTTGCTTGATTATGTGAGGCAGTATTATATAGTATATACAATGTTGTATACGTACGTATCAAGAGCTGTTATAATCAGTTATCAAACACTCTCTATCCGTGTATGAATAATAAATAAGTTGAATTGAATTGTTGACAAGCAGTCACCAGAGCTCCAAAGGAATGGGGCTACCGATGTAATCTGAGGAATTTTTTTTTCATGAAGAGACCCAATACTATACTAATGTTTCTGACAAAACCTACGTCTTTTTGATTCTATTGCTCTTTTACATTTAGTTTGAATTTCACCACTCCTACTAGACTTGACGTCAATTTTTCCAAAATTTTGTTATAATAAAAGGGTTATGAGTCGATTAATATTAGTATAGAAAAGAAAGACGGAGAAATCCTAGGCAGTCAAGTAACAGACAGCAGTATTTTGAAAATAATAGTACTTGTATCGACAATGACGAAAATCATTGTGTACCTAAGCGGACGTTTTACTCAAGGTGTCCCAGTGTACCAGAATAACATGTCAACCAGCCGTACACATGCAATACCATATCAGAATACAAAAAGATAATGCCACCAGCCCCTGAAAAAAATATCTTACCGGACTCTCCTACGAACATATAGGCCCTTAAAGAACGCCACTCAAAATACATTTTTCTTGTGTAACCTTTGAACAACATTGTATAATTACAAATTTTGACCGCCCGATAAACCGTTCGAACTTGTGTCCATGAAAATCAAAGAACTCATTTAGAATGCCAAATATGGAGTGGGCCTGGCGCGATATTTTTTACATCTCATACAGTAATGACCAAAAATAATTTTGAAAACCTAACATTTTCGCTGCTTCATTTCGATAAATGAGCCCTCCTTGAGAAACATTGTCTTGTTTCAATAACCACACTATCAGTTTACACTGCAGCCACTCTCCAAAAGATCTGTCTTAAATCTTAAACATAACCAAGTGCACTCAACCCGGGACTTTTCAGGTTGCTAATTGCCCAATATTTCATCTGAATCACTATATTTCCAAAATGTTGAACCAATATTGTATCTACATATAAGAAAAAATGATAAACCGTCATACTGAAATTCTAATTATGTCGCCCTGTACAGGTCAACGTTAGTGTACTTCTTATTTTGAATCTCAATTCAAATACAACCAGGAAAAAAAATAAAAAAGATTTTGAGAAAATCTCTTCCATTTATCTGCAGAAGTACTCGAATTGCGCCACCTTCTATGTGCCATTTTTTTACCTAAATGCGCAACTTTGCCTCCATTTAACCGACTGCGTATCTGTTACCGTTTGCGCGATCCCAATAGCGAGAGACTTTGAAATACGAGGACATAGTTTGCATTGGACAAACTTCCCCAGGAGACTGCTCCAAAGCAAAGTCACGGATGGATTTCGCTAAAGTATAGAATAAGTAAACTTCCATCTCAAAGGTAACTTCTCAGCTGTCTAGTGAGAAACGATGAATTTATTTCACTTCAGAGATATTTTGTTTCATTCCCAAATAAGTTTCACTGCTAAGAAGTGTCGGCATCCAACGCTGAAATCCGTCATTTCCTAAAATGCCTAGCCAGTCCCCGTATTGCCGGCAAACACTCTAACAGTTTGATTATTACAACGTTCGACTAAGGATTTCAGTCATTCCCTGAAATGATTGAACAATTTCAGTCAACCACCGTAACAACCACATTAACTTCATTACTGCATTCGTCTATATTAGTCAAACGCTGTAATCGTTACAGTGTTGCTCCTATGAAGTAGATAATATAACAAGGTACTACTTTATCAGTAATACTGAAAAAAAATAATCATGCATGAATAAAAGGAAAGAAGAATAGATTAAAACGTTGTCTTTATTATTACATTATTGTTCTTTAATCAAGTATTTATATACGAAATCCGGCAACAATGGATGCTGCTGTTGAGCAAGCCTATGTACGTTATAATTTAGGTAAGGTTCACAAAATTATAAAAATTACCTTCAACTCATCTGTATTCCATGGTTTTTTGTTATTCACACTGTCATAGTATCCACTTAGTTTCTTGTAAAACAAGTCCGAATGCTGCGACATCTTTACAAACACAGAAAAGACGGTGTGGTGTGTATGCTGAAGCAAATGAACACAAAACTGATACAACAGGCAAATACAGTAACGAGGTTATGTGGTTGTTACGGTATTTGACTGAAATTGTTCAGTGATTGCAGGGAATAACTTTAGTCAAACGTTGTAATAATCAAACTGTTATGGTCTTTGCCGGAAATACGGGGACTGACTAGGCATTTCAGGAAATGACGGAACTACAGCGTTTGACGCCGACATGTACATTCTGTTTGTCTTAAAGTTTTTCTGTCATTAAGCCCTGTCGCGACACTTTGATTTCGGTTAACGTTAATATAGGTAAACATTGTATCCTCGTGATTCACAATGAGATAATTGTAATCTGCCCAATCACGACACTTTTTTGTCGTTTTATGCTTGACCTTTAGTTGATTCACTTTGAAAATACTTCGAAGGATACATCACAACGCTGTAAGGTATTGAGACGTCTGCGCCAGTATTTGAGCGTACGAATCAGGAAGATCAAAAGACGGTCTTTTAGCTGTTAGACCGTGAATACAAAGGCTTTTTATTCGCAAGCGATTTTGGTTACCTTAGAAGGCACGGCTGTCCCTTAGGATGTCGTTTCGCGTCAATGAGCAAACGGTGAGGATTTTTATGGTGTTGTGCGTCAAATTAAGCTCAAAGCGGACGAGAGAATACGGAAAGGCCCTTAGTATGGCAGGAGGATTAGATGCCAGGATTTATCGCTTTGACACGGACTATATGCTATGCAGGTGCCTTTCATGCTCTAGATCTTCAGAGAAAAGAAAACGTTTTCATCTTGTTATACCCCAATAACCAGTTTTCCTCTGAAATATGTTAACGAGGTCACAGCTTCATGAAGCGGCTAAGCTTCTGGAGCACTGAACTTCTTCATACAAGAGAAAATGAAAAAGAGAGAAGAAGAAACTGTGCATTAGTCATCAGGAGTAACCTACGAGAAACTGTGTAAAAAGAAGAGACATTGCTGCAACAATTGTGGCATATCAACAACCACACATTTCTAAAAGAAATCTGTGAGAAAAGAAAAACCGATAAAGGGAGGTCAAAAGCAACTTCACTGTCATTTTTTACATTACAGAATGGTACACTCATGAAGATATTTGCACTACGTTAACGCAAAATGCCGGAGATCTAAGCAATACTCAAACTGGTACGCTTACTTCAATTAGAAATTCCCTGCTATTTTTGAAGCCAATGTGGAGAAGGATCCGCAGGGTTCCTACGTAAGGAACCTATATAATGTCAAAAAAACCGATAAAATATCAACTTGTTGACTAAGTAGGCTTGTGACGACTTGTTGGAAACCCGCTTAATGTCAAAAAAACTGACGTAATGTCACTTTTCAAGTTACGTAGAATTCCTTTTATGTACATTTTTTGACATTGTATTGGACATTATGTAGGTTTTTATACAAGATGTCAACTTATCATTAGGTGGTGGACACTAAGTGAACTCGTTTTGAAGTTGGACGTGTTGCTTAAACGTCATGAGGCTTCAATTATTTATCAGTGTTTGGCTCTGATAAAATCTGCTTCAGAGATGGCATTACTGGTGGTCTAAGCTGTAAGTTGTATACTATAGGTAGAAGAAAACGACAATGTCTATACATGTGTATAGTGAGGATTTGTCTGTTAGTAATACTATCTGTTGATGAAAATTTCTTTGGATTCTTGTCTCAAATACACTTGCTTGATATTCAAAGCTAGTATTTAGTTGCGCATCCACCTTTTCTTATCCATTCTGGAAATTACATATGCAAATTTGCTGCATTTAAAAAATGAGAGAGATAAATAGTTATATTCACTGTATCTGTCTAATTACAAGTCATATACATGCTAACACTAATTACTCATAATTCTCCTCAAAGTTTTTAAAAACACAAAAAAACGTAAAGAATCGCAGTTTACAACTTTGAACATAACCTTTCTTCTGAAAGGACAACATATAAATAACCCGTCGGACACAGCTAATAGATATACTTCATTGGCAGCATATTCAGTAATGATTTTCTCACGTGGCGAATATCACTGATTTTATACACATGCAGACCAGTGCACATAATCATCCAGATGCGATCTTGCTATTCACCAACTTTCTTCTCATAGATGAAAGCTACTGACTTCTCGGCTTCACAAAACATATGCAACCAACAATGCGTGTAGTTGAGCCATTCCTCCGTAGATAGACGCTCACAACGATCCTAGTGAGCATCGGTGAATGACTATTTGCATCCTAAAAACTACCTAGCTGCAAGCTGGCATTTTATAGGTTTTCTTTAACATTTTATAGTTTCTTGATATAATGCCAGTGCGGGTGTTCCATATTACGTCAATTTATAACTCTAGCTGCTCTTGCAACTATTCAAACAAATAGAAATACTATCGGGAAATTCTAGTCAAGGAAATGGCCCTCTAGGAAATACCGAGTTACCCAGATTTACAAGTTACTTCCCATGGCGACCCAGAAGGTGTGTTGTGATCAGGAACATTTTTGAATCTATTTAGCAGTTTCGTGGGCCTTTTGAGAATATAACTAATGTTTGTCCATATCTGCAAAGTAGCAGCGTCTATTGCATTAATTTGGGGAATGATTTGAATGAAGGTCAAAATTGTTGTGGGGAAGATATGTGCAAGGTAAGTATTGTACATATATAAGTATTCTATGCCGTTTTTGTAGGTTCATCGAATATATGAAACTATTTGTACTTAATTTTTAGGCATTTCGTTGACTCATAGCCTTCCGAGGGACAGTTATAGATGGATGGTAAACAAATCCTCCAAAACCTTACATATTTCTATACATATATTCCTTCTGTCATCCTCAGGTTGGCAATATCAGTAGGACCATATCTATTTGTCTCTGTCTTCTCTCCGTCAATTATTCTTTACTCAGGTCTAGCCATCAAGTTGGTATCTAGAATGATGAAATTTATATAAACTACATTTTATTGTAAAGTAGCGGTCCCAGCCTCGTATTTTGAGACTAAAATGGAGCCATGTGAAGGTCGTAATCAGATGGTGTTTAATCACATTTTCCAAAACAATGGAGTACTCTTGCTGTGGTCTATCCCATTTTCAATTAAGTACAGGGTACCTCATAAAAAAATACATCAAGTAGATTAGCTCTATATTTCCCACGCCTACTAAATTACTTCAAGGGCAATTTTCCATATACTGCAATGACATCAAAAAGACGCAGGTTTTGTCATAACCAGTGCACTATCTGGGCTTTTCATGAGAAGACATTTTCTCAGATTGGAGCTATGAGCGTATCCGTACACGGAGCCTCTCTTTTTTGAAGGCGTAGTGTAAACCTGCTTTTCAAAAATGTTTGATATCATTTAATATTAATTTAAGATTTGATGACTGATTATAATAGCTCTTGATAAATACCTTTATACTATATATCGGTACATATAATATAGTGTCCACCTCGTATGTCGTCGTGCTGATTACCTGCTCAGATCGAATAAAAAAGATGCAATATTATTAAATAACTCCATGGCGCACGGCATGTGCGACCGATAGGCCGTCTGCTAAAGTTTTAATGACAAATCCTAGCGGGAAATTATGGTCCATGAAATATTAACAATAGGTGCGTATAATCACCGGGCTTAAAAGTATATACATCAAGATTTGCCATACATTCTCCCTCACACCCCTACAATCCCCCAATTAAATCCAAAAAAACATATCTCTTTTTTGATTTTTTTGCGATTACAATACTTCCTCGCCAGTGTGAAGTGGCAGGTAAGCTTGAATTTCTGAATTATAAGGATTCAGAAAATAGGTATCGCACTACAAAGCTACGATATTTGACGTCGCTGTGAACTAAGACTCAAATAATTTCGATTAGTTCTTAGTGTATTTATCCAGTCAAATCGCGATTTCGCACTGAGCGTTCCGCGGCACAGCTCAGCCAGAGAAAAACAAGTGGGTGAACATTAACTAAACACCTCCGAGCTATTTAAATGGGATTTAAGGCGCAGAGTAATGAGTTCACGGCGAATGAGGGGTAAGGGACGGGATGTAAAATACACGAGACAAAACTTAATTGAGAATCGCGAGCCCTTCCAGCTACACAATTACGTTCTTTGAGCGAATTTCCAGAAAGTTACCCCCGCTGATAGATGTCGACAGCTTCGGCGAGCTTCTGTTCATTCTACCGATAAATTTATGGGCACGCAGACCCGCTGCGAGCGGAGAGCTGCTGCATAGGTAAAGTGTGCATAGCTGCCGGCCAAGAAAGCAATTATAAAACGATGGTGCACTGGATGTAGGCATTGTTGCCAAACTGGCCAGCTGGCAACATCCCTTTTGGATTAATTTCTGAGTATGACGTACTTTGTGATAAGTAGATCACTCTACTATCGTTCAACACTCTTACAAAAAGGAAACGACCAACAATATTCAGATTATCTTAGTCCAAATGACACATTGCGGCAAATTGCTATCATAAGGGCGTAGCAAACGGTTGAGGGCTTCAACAATTATGCTACTTTCAGAGACTGTCAGACTATAGGCAGAATACTGACACATAAGACTTCCATCAAGGTTTCAAGCTGCTAGAGGCTATACAGGCTTTCCTTTTATACAAGTTTTTATATACATATACAGGGTGACTTCGAAGTTGAGTCATTTATTTTAACAGTGAGTAGACCTGATCAAAAGAAATGTTTTTTTCCTTTACCTTTTTTCTGGTAAAATTAAAGTAACAAAGTTATAGCCCTTTGGAAGTTTGAGTACCGCCCTGTCTCAATAATAATATCATGTGCTCGTGTTTGGCAACAACGGATATAATCCGCCTTACCGGTTCATCGCATCGGAAACAAAAAAGCGAAAGAATTTGGAACGATGTTTTTACAATAAATTATTTTATTCAGTTCAGTTATACATACAGTCAGTGTCAGTCGCTTAGCGTGTGAATAGTGTCTGTTGCGTGGCTCAAACGAAATAAAAAATGGCACATGTTTATACGGATCGGTTTCCCAATCGAGTGCAACCAATCCCTCGTGCCTTTGTTAATGTAGTACAACGGGCTCGTGAATCAGGTGACTTAAGACCTCACAGGGGACCCCACGATCAAATACAGGTCCGCACTGAAATACTTGTCGGGAGGATACTTTATAAAACAAGGTAAACAATTTTTTTTTATTTTTTTTTTATTTTTACACACATATTCTGGTTTATCTTCCTTCTACAATCATTATCTGAAAATTAATGACTCAACTTCAAAGTATATATACCCCATCTACCACGAAGGCGTTAGGCCTAAATAAACACTCATGGGTACCGTGGGGAGATACAGGGGAAAGGGGGAACGCCACACGGACCCTAACGAGGGAACACGTGTCCATGCAACATGCACACATTGTGGCCCCGCAACATGCACACATTGTGGCCCCGCAACATGCACACATTGTGGCCCCGCCTACGAGATCGGCCGGGTGGTACCTCTGCATTCGACAGACAGAGCCGTCTACCACCTACGGACAATCACAACATCCATAGCCAAGAGAAAAATTTCTCTTGGGACGGGATTCGAACCCGCACAGCGCACGGGGACTGATCAGGAGACCGAAGAGTCTACTACCGCGGCCACCGTTGCTGCCTAGAGCTCCGATATATTGTCGAAAATACCTATTCATATCTCTGTCATTAGCTGCGCTTTTCTGAGTAAGTTAATTAGCTTGCTGAGAGAGTAGTATCTGAGGCATCGCATATTTTGCTTGCTCATTCGATCACATCTGCAATGACGAGTGCACTGTCCTCCTACAGTCTATAGGCTCTTTATATACTCGGTGACAAAGAAGGTATAACATTTAGTTTTATTTGAATGAAGCTTAATATACGCAAGTTTTAAGCAAGAGGTAGTCGCGATTAAACTTTGAAGTGAAAACATTTACGGTATAATTCGTCCAGCGCTTGGGGCATGCTTCTGATGAGGTGATTTATGTCTTCTTGAGGTATCACATCTCAAGCTGGCTACACCCAGCTTCCGATGAGCTAACGATAATTGAGGATGAGGCAAAAAGATCCCTCTTCTTTCCCCAGGCATGATGACAATTAGCAGATGGTGTGGACTTTTAGGAGCCAAAGGATTATTTAACCATTATTGAGATAGTTGGCTGTAGCTCTACGAGTAGTAATACGAGTACCATCATTATCTTCTTGAAAGATACGGTCCTAGTGGGGTTCTAGTATTTTCTGGATATACTATATACCGTAAGGCAGACATACCTGCTCTAAAGGAAACTATAGGTGACTTAGTTCCATATCTAGCGAGGGCGACTGAGCTCACAAGAAAAGGATCATACACACCCTTTGTAGGCCCATAACCCGCCTGGGGCTGTCAGAAAGCACAGTATAAATCGAAGTCAAGGAATGAGTAAGAAGAGCACACGAGGTATTGGAAGTTCGTGATCTGATGCGGGCATAAATTTATTTTGGGACCATGTCCAAATACGGCTGCGGAACAGATCTTAATGAGTAGAAGCCAATCGCTTGTAGTGACAGGCATAGCAGGACATAGCTGCCTGAAAGGACACAAGCGCAAAAGAGGGCTATATGATGAAAACCTCAAGTGCATAATGCGGAAATGGAACAGAATCATCCTTATATGGCTTACGTGTGTGCAAGGCGCTAAATCAAAAAAGACATCGCCTCGACGGGAAACCAAAAATAGTATCCAGGGAGCTTAGAACAGTACCTGCAGATACAGAACATCAGACTGTTGGGGTGGGTATTGTTAATAATAAGATGAGCCAGGTACAATACGGCCAAGAGGCTGCGGGGTCATCAAGGAGTTCCAGAACGGTAATTTACGTCCTTGATAGTCTTGAGGCTTTTGAGGACGTAGTCAAGGTCACTGTCAAGGTCACCACTAGATAACCCTTTCTAAACCTTGCAGCTTTGCTTTGCTGCACTTTCCTGTATGTAGCATATTCTTCTCTCCATAACTTTTGGACGCAGCAAAATGACCTTGAACGTCATAGTCAAGGTCAGCATTATAAGATCCTTTTCAAACCGTACAACTTTGATCTATATCTTTCAGTGAGAAACGTATTTTTCGACATATTTCAATAAAACTATACTTTTTGGACGCCGTGTGTATAGGTGCCCTGCTCTCTTGACTTTTTTGTTTAGTTAATAGACGCCTTAGAGAGTAGTTTGACCAAAACTTACCAGGGCATCTATAACCTAGTTTGGGGACGTTCTGAAAATATCCGCTTGCAACCACTGGACGAATTTTCAAAACCTATAAAGCCTTTTCGTCCCTGTCGTATTAGAAGTTTTGTGACAAGATTTCATAAAAGAACTAACGATACTTTTTGATTTGAAGAGGGTCAATAATTATTAGTTTTTATGAT
Source organism: Acanthoscelides obtectus (assembly GCA_963669975.1). Lineage (NCBI taxonomy): Eukaryota > Metazoa > Arthropoda > Insecta > Coleoptera > Chrysomelidae > Acanthoscelides > Acanthoscelides obtectus. The sequence goes on along the minus strand of CAVLJG010000009.1, from coordinate 38,788,672 downwards.
TACTCTGCCGACAACGGACTTATTGTGAAAACTTTCTCTTCCTTGATATAGCAGCAAGATTATTCAAAAATCTCACCAGCATTCGAACAGTACCAGTGATATAGAGGGACCACGAGTCGATTTCAAAATTATAATACTTCCTCGCCAATTGGCTTGGGAGATAAAATAGGTCTGGCAAGTAAAAAAACTGTGCAGTTTTTGCCGTAAGCTATACATTCAAGCCAAATTTAGTACACGTAATGTCATTTTTCTTCGCTTTGCCAATGCAAACCGCTGCGCTAGCTGGCCTCATCTACGCCTTTATTGCCATCCGCCCATGTTGCGTCGGTTGGTCATTGGCAGAGCGTGACAACTGCGTCATCGGTATCGGAATGGCTTTTCCAGGCTGGAACACAAAATGTATAATCACATGGGAGTCGAGGTCGTTGTTACAACGGTCCGAATCACCAGCACTACATACGCGGGCGGGCTGGTGGACATGGTGAACCTCATCCACCCTGGATACAATGTACGGAGGATTAGCTGGTGTGCTGTAATGCTGACGGGTGCACGTTCAGGAGATGTCGTGGGTTGGACAGCATGTCTGTGCTGTTTATATACCGGGATGGCGGAACTATCAGCTTTCATTTGCGAGAGAAAAATAGGTTGCGGTGAATAGTGTGGTCTTTGGAATGCATATCGTATGTTAAGTCACAGATGACGTACGTACAAATACGACAGTGGCTCTTGGTCCCCTTGATCTTGGTGTCACCAACTATTTAACAATTTTCCTACCAGTAAGTTTGAGCTACCGCGGAAATTTTTCCCACGAAGGGCAGTACAAGCTTTCGAAATTCTCTGAAAAGCAAAGAACAGCTCTGAGGGACATATCCTTGTTGGAAGTATGTCAGCCTACAAAACTTTTTAAGGAACCGAAGCAGGTCAGTTTTTCCTGGGGCGGCCAAATCTCGAAAATTTAGAAGTTTTGTGATTCACAAAAGCTGTACTATATTGTATTGATCAGGTGTTATATTAAATGATTCCTGGTTCCCAAGATCTCTTGAAGGCATAACAAACGTGTTTTTATAGCTTGATATCATCTTTTAAGGTATTGTTGCAATATGACGGAAATACTACCAAATTAAGTGTACCTGATCTTGACAGGCTTGCGTCATGGGCGCGTCCAGAAATTTCTCAGGCGGCGGATTACACATCGGCAAGAAGAACCTTTTTGTGTATTATTATGTATTTTCCCTCAAAACCTCTTAAACAGATAAGGGTGGCAAATTTTATTGGAAGGCGCAAAACTATGCCAAGGTCGACCTGTGCACGCCCATGGTAATACTGCGTGGTTACGTCATAAATCTCATGCATTCACACGCGACAGTGACTGTCGGTACCCTTGATCTTAGTCTAACTGTCCTACCAATTGCCACGGGCTTCTATAGACATGTTTCCAAAGGATGCAAAAAATGTATACACATGTTCCTGAAAAGATCTACCATATCATATTAGTTATATGATAATTAAATACTAAGTGAAGTTACCTTTGATGATTCCTGGAGAAAAATAGCCCCAAGACACATGCATACATACAAACATATACATGTTTTTATTGGGTGACCTACTTTTTCACAGTGACACTGACAGGAATACTACCAGCGTACCTAATTTTTGACAGACTTTAGTCTCTGGTATTATAATCGTAGTCATCGTTCTTGGCGGTTACGTCATCAACGCCATAATGAAATAAGTAAACATATCGAGTTTCCGTACAATGGGCGGATCTTAATTGTCCTGAGGGAAACCGATTCAAAATTATTTACTAATCGCAATTCTCAAAAATCTTCTGATCTGGTACATATACATGAGTAGAGTACGGCACGACATTTCATGTTTTTTAAAGTTGAAATAAAAAATGCATACGGAATTTACAATATAATACAAAGTAACACATATATAGTCAAAATCACGAAAGATGACTATTACGTCATACCATAAATTGTACTGAAGTAATCAATGGACGGACGTCGATGATAAAATCACGATGTCAGGAACATAATGACAACAAATTTATATTATTTTATTTTCATTTTATTTCATGGCTAATAATAATTTTAGTGGAGAGTTCTTGTTTTGAAAAAAAAGTTATGAGTAGAATACTTCAAGACAGGAACACCGAAGACCAAAGTATTATTCGAAAACAACCCAACCTGCTTTAACATAACCTAACTATTCATCATTCAAATATGATCGATCGTGCAACATGAAAACATCGTCTGTCTTTGTCGGATACATGCAAATTAGCAATGCAAGTTTAGACAATAAAATTTTGTTTGTCTCGGTCTAACATATCTGAAACTTCATTAAAAATATTCACAAATCGCACAATTCGACTATATTTGCTAACACGACGGAACATTTAACATTGGATGTGGATGTGTGACAAGTTTATGAGAGCTTTAGAAGAACCATTTTCAATAATAAAAATGCTCAATTCTTTTTGGAGTGAAATGCAACTAAGTAAATTACTGCTAGACAAAAAAAATACATTTTGATGATGCTCTTAAACTCAGGCTTTTAAATCTATGTCGCCTTAATAATCATCAAGCATGTAACTTCCATATCTATCAAAATATTAAACAATCTAAATTAATGTGCAAACGTAGAAAATTAAGACTTATAAATTTTTAAAACTGTTTCAATAAAAGTATCAATTATTGGATTTCGTCATCAGAGTCATCTGAACTGTCTCCCAAGTGAATGATTATATTAGTCTCCTCCCTATTGAACACTGGACGCTTGATGCATGATTACGAAAGGTGGCTCTTGTAACGCTGGTATCAGCTTCTCACATACCCATTTTTTGAAAGCAGCTTTGTCCATGAAATCGTAGTAGTCAGCACCTTTTGAATTTGTAGCAAATAGCAATGCAGTATCTTTCAAAAAACCGTTCCGATTTTGATCCCAGAATGGAGAAAAACATACCGCTGGCCGGTACCCTGATGGCCGCTTTACGTCTTTATCTTGCCAGACTCGTTTAAACGACCCTTGGCAAATATCAACGTTTCATCTAGGAAAATGTCTCATAAAATAGATACGTTTGGAAACAGTGTCTGATTTTTCACACAAGAGGGCTATTTTCTGTCTTGTAGGAAAAACCACGAGCTTTCAATAGACGCGTTAAACTTGAATTCGAGGTTTGTATATGTACCTTTTGTTAAACTCCTGATTGATCGCAAAGGCTGTGATATGTTGTCCTTTACTTCTCATATCGTAGAAAGTATTCCTAATTTATGTTTTGTCGGCATCACTTACATCATCGGTCTTGAGAATTTTTTATTTTGTGAGTCTCCCCAGGTGTGACTGTGGGCAAACCTTTCTTATTTTCTGATTTTATTCCCTGAACACTGCGTAGACTAATCTTCAGCGCATCTACTACTCTATCCAGTACGCATGAAGTGGGTAACAGGGGACCGCTGATTTCATTTTCTTCCTGGAAATACTCTAATAAATTTATCACGAGCTGTCGGTCTTCTCCACAGATCGTATTTGCGGACATTGTACATTTTCATATTGAAGATTGATAACAGGACAACTCAAATTGCACGCAAATGTCAAGTAAGCTGTCACTCTAATGAAAGTTAATCTGCCAACATGATACTATCAGTCAATCTGTTTACCTGTTTCATATGGCATTGTGACGTAACCGCCATCAACTATTAAAAAAGCTATACCTTATGGATTCCACACATACAGCGTTATTCATAAAACAATGGCTATATTCCAGACATAAATCCAAAAATAACAAAATACTATAAACGTAGGTACTAAAATGTTTCGTTACTAAGATATCTAATAATTTTTACGACACTGATAATGCTCATTTTTGGAAAGACATAAATATCCTTCCGTGGCGAGATACTATTGCTCCCTTCTCATCCCACATTGTAACGTATTTTTAAAGAGAAACGGATTTATGCTTTTGACACGCATTGCTCCTCAAATATCCCCACCAATGTTGGAATAGGTGATCCGAAAAGTCAATTGCATACGATCTGTAAAATATCAGCGTTAGAAGAGAGGCAAAGAACAAAATTACATACAATCTGGCAATTTAATGATCTGTACGTTATATTGAATGCTTGACTACACATAACTCTATGCATAATGGGATTTTGCACAAGAATAAGAAATGTGTATGCTATATACAGGGTGGCGCATCGAAAACGAAACAGACGCATTTACTGGCAACTCAGTTTTTTTTTTTGAAAAACGCTCAGACCCGTCGATTTTGTTTCCGAGGGGGACTCAAGTTTGGCAAAACATCACGACACCACCCCCAAAACCTTAAATGAAGAGGGGGGTCGAGTGATACCTTATTTTAAAGGTCTTTCAATTCTCTTTATAATGATATAAAATTAATGTACTTCAGTCCAGTAGTTTTGAAGATTTATTAATTTAAAGCTTAAATAAAACTAATACATCATCATTAGTGGAGATCAATACATTTGACAGCAAAGTAATTTAAAAATGAAGAATGAACTGACCCGTTAGGCAAGTAAATGTTGAAAATGGCCACCATGACTCTCCATGCAATAATAAAGATTTTGGTCAAAACGTTTACGCACATTTTGCAATATTTGAGTAGTAATTTGAAGGCACTCATTCACAATTCTTTGTCGCAGGTCTTCTAATGATGTTGGCTGAGTAGCATAGATTTTGCTTTTCAAATGACCCCACATAAAGAAATCCAAAGGTAATAAATCTGGCGATATTGGGGGCCATTCAATGGCACCTCTTCTACCAATCCATCGATCTGGAAACGTCTGATCTAAATACTGTCGAACACGTAATGCGTAATGTGGTGGGGCACCATCCTGTTGGAACATCAACCTATTCGCAATGTACCGCCGATCATTCTGATTTTCAATTATGGCTGTTAATGCAGGATCTATGGCGTCTTCCAGTAATTCCAAATACATTTCATCGGTCAAATTTCCAGGTAAGAAAAAAGGACCAACTAAATGATCGCCAAAAATATCAGCCCAAACATTTAATTTTTGTGGCTGCTGTGTATGAACCTCATGATAAATTCTGGAATTAGAATCGGACCAATATCGGCAGTTATGACGACTTACTACGCCATTTAAGAAAAAGGAACATAAGGTCGTTAAAACAAGTGTTGAATAGAAAATGTTCATCGTTTATAATTCGTTCACTCATATCTTCACAAAATTGTAATCACCGATCAAAATCGTCTTCATTAAGTTCTTGTACCAGTTGAATTATATACGGATGAAAACTATGGGCCTTTAGAATCCGTTGGACAGTACGTCGACTAACGCCACACACAGTCTCCAATTTGCGGGTACTTAACGTAGGATCTACATAAACTTGCCCTAAAACCCCCACTTCTATTACTTCGTTCCTTATGGGATTTTCAATGTTGCGCTTTTTATTGGCGACTGACCCAGTATCCCGAAATTTAGCTATAAGTTATAGAACATATTTTCGATGCACGTTACTGTTCTCATGTCGCTCATTAGATATTTCTGCTGTTCTATTAGCGCACTGATTATTTCCGAAAAAATAATTTCAACTCTTGCTACTGTAGAATATACCATGATTAATTTATGTAATAAAGCGTTACAAGTTATTTTAGCAACAAAGTTTGGTCAAATAAATCGCAAACTATGTACTAAATTCCTATTTAAAATAAGTACGAGATATTTCCTTTTCTTTCTTCAAGAAATTACTCTTTTGCCACAAAAAAACGCTCCAATAACAATTTTTAACAACAAAATGATAAACAAACCATGGGCGTAGTGAAGAAAAGCGTTTACTTATTAAGTACATTCTTTTAGTCAAATTTCTTCTGAAAGTAGTACAAACTAATCTGATGTACCTATTAAAGTCTAACTTCAGGTTTAAATCAATAAATCCTCAAAACTACTGGACTGAAGTACATTAATTTAATATCATCATAAAGGGAATTGAAAGACCTTTAAAATAAGGTAACACTCGACCCCCTTTCCATTTAAAATTTTAGGGTTGGTGTCACCCCCGCCCAGGGGGCTGCACGTGTAAACGTGATTTTTTCCCAAACTTGTGTCCCCCTCGAAAGCAAAATCGACGGGTCTGAGCGTTTTTCCAAAAAAAAAAAACTGAACTGCTAGTAAATGAGTCTGTTTCGTTTTCGATGCGCCACCCTGTATAAGAAATGTGAGATACGATTTTAGTTGCATATAAATTCGGCGAAGAATGCATACGACGGTTATTTATCTTAGTAATCTCAAGTTTGAAATGACTGATACCATTTTTATACCAACTGAAAGCTAGTACTTACCTCATAATCGCCAAATTTTGAGTTCCGATCTTACATGGGTCTGTCGATTTATTCTACTGTAACTTTCACAATTAAAATGGCGACTAATTATAGCTTCAGACAATTCTGATACAATCAGTCATGCGAAATACATGTATGTTTATATTTGTCGATGATTAGTTAACAGTGTATGAAGGAAACATAGTTCTAAAAAACAAGAGATTTCATCTGGGCAAGTTGCGAAACTTCAGGGCGTTGCTAGTTTATTACATGATTTCCTTTGTATCTGCCGTCCTAATAACGAGCCCCAATTAGACAAATTTTATTGACCACTTAGCAACGCTGTGTTTTCTACTGAACACCTTTTAGGATGTGGGCATACTCACGAAGTATATGGAATATTGATAGTGGGATCACTCAAGAATCAAACCAGCTTCATTTATGTGTCGTCTGTCTGCACGCGAGGCAGCTTGAAAAGGAAGAAGCTAAGCGACGGTAGAGCAGAACGTCCAGGAATTTTTTATACTATACCTGTGCCCGCCACACAGTGGGTAGCATTTTTAATAGCAACAAAGTATGGATGCGAGGCTGAAGCAACCGCTAAGCCGAGAATGTCCATCGCTGGACAAACATCTGGCTTTTGGATTTATTGGCAACACAACTCAAAAAGTCCTATTATGACAAGATTTTCGCAAGTGGCTTTACTCTCCGTAGTTTGTAAGCTTTATCTACAAGTTAGCGGCCTACCCACAACCAAAGTATTAGAATGTTTGTCCGTTGGCCTACGCAGGTTTGTAACCAGAGTAATTACAACACAAATGGCCATATATTCTCTAAATTAGTATGGAATTACGGTCATAAATCAACTTCTTTGGACTCGCTGAAATAGCAATTATACAAAACATTTTTGTTCCGGTGACTATAAATACAACTGTCGTTAATTTTATATTGCATTGATATTGGGCATATTATAATACAAAGCGTTGAAATTAGAGCGTGCTTTTGATATGGCTTTGCACTCATATCCATTCGTTATTATACCTAACTTCTCAACAACGATCATAATTTGTTTAGGGCTAAGAACTACTTTTCTCCTCGTGACCTCCTCACTCTGTACAAGGCTTAGATAAGACCTAGGTTCGAGAATTGTTCACATGTTTGGGGTACTGCCGCACCTACTACATTATCTATGCTCGATGCTGTTCAGAGCAGGGATGTCCGACTGATCTATGACGCTTCTCTAAAGGACATTATGGGGACCCTTCCGCACCGGCGGGCCGTGGGTGACCCAGCTTCTTCTACTGCTACGCCAATGGGATTTGCTCCTCCGAGCCCTCCTCTGCCATTTCGGCACGTGTTGTGCCTGCCAGTCAGACCCGCCTGACTTCGGCCGCTCCTTTGTCCCTAGGGTATCGAGACTGTCGAACAATCTACATGAGGATGCTTTTCCCATTTTAATCAGCCTTAGGTAGTCAAAAAATCGGATTAACAAAGTTTCTTTAATCTCCTCATAGCAGCCGCGGTACCCGGCATTTAGGCTTTTGCCTGCGGGGCTGCTGCGGTGTAAAAAAATGCCTACTCATCACCAGGATCTGCCACGAACATATTCTTAGAAATTATTGCTCCATACTACCGTTTCGTGTAAAATCCTACTCACATATTGATTGAAATTGCGATTAGCATTTAAATATTCTAATGAATAATATCATCGTTTTCTTTCAATAAAAAACTGTGCAGTCTTTGTGTTCTCAGTCTTAGTTCATCCTAAAGTTGCCCCCAAAGTAACACGAAACATCTGTCGTCACGAGTCTCGTACATCTGTCAATGAAAAATATTTTATTTTTCATTTCTTTCTCCAGTTTAATGATCATTTTCAAAAATGAGAGAAGACCATGAGAAAACGCTACAAAAGCATGGTTGCATTTAAAGCCAGTCAAAGCTGTGAAGAATGTGACACGGTTGACAGTTGAAAATACTAGCTCGAGCACATCTAGGTCGTGGGATATTTTTGCACTGAGTGCAGAGCCAGTGCAAAGTACGCTACAAAAGAATATAAAAGTACAAACTGATTCTGTCAAAAGAACATAAAATATGCACCAGTGCAGAACTAGAAGAAAACGCTATAATAACTCACACAAACTTTCTTGCAATTCGACATTGCGGGTGTCCATTATCCTACAATTCATATGGCTCACAACAATATATGCCTTTCAGAATTCGTCACGTACAGCTTGAGAGACTTACAAATCAAAAACATTTAAAAGGTAGCATTTGTTGCTAGACACTTAAAACGTATAAAACTTTCGTTAATTTTAAAAAAATAATGATCCTCTTCAAATGATTTTTGAGTACACCTTCTGATCTCTAAAAGTGTTCGAAAATTTTGAACATTTTATCTTTTCTTGCAAAAGATGCATTAGATAAAGTAATGGGTTTATAATACAGCTGAATAGTTAACTTGTTTATACGGTCATACACTGTGGTTATTTGTGCCGCTTGGTTCTTGATAATTCCCATTAGCTGCTGTATTTTGTTCTCTTTCTCACCATTGGTGTTGCTTTTGGAATTAGTCGGATTCCATTTCTAGTTTTTCGCTTTCTCTCAAAATCTATCTAGCGTAAACAACTGGCTTTGACTCAAGCTCCCAATTCATGGTGATTAGTCACGTTCCATTCGAGCTCTATCGATATCCAGAATAAAAAATGACGTCAAGTAGCTTGACTCTGCACCTCCCACGCAACGTCCTTAACGGTACCTAAAGGAATAGGCTCAGCACAAACTTGACCCTCTGAGAAAAAGGTTAGTGTGACTCCAGACTAGAACGGCCATCCCGGTCGACGAAGGAGGCCAGCAGCAGCCGAGGCCATTAGCCATTACGTATGCGACCCATCTCCCGGAATTATTTTTCAGGCCTAATGTTGGAACCGTATACATGTACCAGAATCAAAAAATTGGAATAAACCCTCATCACATCCTTACAACCCTCAACCGCTAGTTTTTTACTCCTAAATTTTTTAAAAAAATTGTCAGGATCCGCTTAAACTTCAGAAAACGAAGCGATTTTTACTTTCTTCGTCTTAGACCTGGCTTTTCTCTGCCGCTACTGGACCGATTTTTAAAAACCACAAAGCGTCCTTGGCATAGTAGTAAAATTGTGTAAAATTTCAGCAAAATCCAAGCGGTACCAAGCGGTTATAAGATTAGTGGACAAACATACCGACAGACAGACCGCCATGTTGTACATATCTCATTTTCGAAAAATTTTCGCGATTTCAATACTTCCTCGCCAGAAGGCATGGGAAGTAAAATCAAACCTAATTGGCCAATTCTTTCAGTGGGAAATATACAAGATTTGAATGATATCTCTTTGAATGTATGAATTTCATTAAAACTCATGTTTACTCCAACATACGTGAGGCTAAATGAGGTTCAACTGCATCGTACACTGTAACAGGGATAAAAACAATACATTTCGACTATTTGAAATTTGGTGATGGCTATAAAATGCCCCATTTAATGTACCTAAAGCATGTTTAGTTAAAGGGAGTATCCGTTATCCTGTCATTCCCCTTTCTTAGAGATTTCCTGGAAGTCACATAAACATCACAGTAAGAATTCTCAAATTTAATATAAAGTCAAAAGAAGATGTCCCTGTAAGTAATTCTGTGGGGAACAGAACATCAAAAGCTCAAGGGAAAAATAATTTGGCCATTTACAATCCAGAATCCAGGAGCAAAGTTCTGAGATCCAATATAGCGTCAAATTTTATAGGATCTGGGTATGATCGTATATCGCAAAAGGAAACAGAAGTTGTATCCAAACAACCTTTTTAAAAGTAAGGCGACCGTTTTGTCCCTGTCTTTGCATAAGAATGGCCCTGTTCAAATATATATCCATGCTAAACATCAGCAGTTTGGGACGTCTTTTAGCATGGGCGTGCTGATCCAGCACTTTAGGAATTTGTAAAAGGAAAATGGTCTCTGGTTGGCTATTTTGGATGTAGTTGGTTAGTTTGTAGGTTTAGGAAGAGACCTTCATCTATGGCCTTTCACATTTCCGTTTTTATGATGATTGACGCTACTAGAATTGGATCAATTTATAAGTGCTGTTGAACACCTCTTTTGCTATGTAGCATCTTCAGGGGTAGATTTAAATATTTTTTGGATCAATTTTCAAGGTTTTTTTCATTTGGGTGGTAAAGGTTCGTTTCTAGTGATCTAGCTAGTGATGAGCGAATGATGTCAATGAAGCAAAAGGGTTCCAACAGTACAACAAAGTAAAAAATTGTGTATAAAAGTAATACGAAATAAATTTTGTCACCTTTAAGGCAGGATTGAATTTCAATTAGCGCTTTTTATGATGAACCTACGTAACTTATTTCTGTCGGTCTGTCTTTGTTTTTGTAATCGCAAAATTTCAAAAATAGTTACACCGATTTCAGTGAATTTCGGAATCGTATTCAGTATTGTTACTAAGTTGCTTGAAAATCGGCGCAGTGACAACATAGTAATGAGAAAAAATTGAAAATTCAAATAAGCCGAGTTGATACTTCCCAACTTGTTGTCCGTTTTGGTTATTATTGGAAGGTGTAAGTCTAATAAATGAAAATCAGATTCCTATATTTTTCAATACTCTACAAAGCTTGAAATTCGTTAAAACATAGTAAATGTGGGATTTTCAAAATTTTAATCAATTACAAAAGCATCTTTTGACTACACTAAAGAATTGTTATAAAACTCTAAAATATGCAAAAACGAAGTTTTGGAAGGATCTGAAACTCTTTCAGCTCATTACGACAGTATACTTCTTCAAATGCTATCAAAATCGGTGCAGCCGTTACTAAGATTCCTCGGTTAGAAGAACGACAACAGACATACGGGCACATCAACGTGAATGGGTAGTGGATATTCGCGATGTAGATGTTGTGAAAGAGTAAAAGAGATTCTCATCAATAAAAGAATTCTCGCGATTACACTGCTTCGCTCGCCTAAGCGCTTTGTACGTTGTTCTAATAAGTTTACCTAAGCTACTTGGCGAGAAAATATTGTGTTTGAAAATGACATATTACGTTTTTAGGATGTTATATGACACGTATATCACGAAAAACCATGTCACTCATCTCCATCCGTGTGTCTGTCGCTTTGACTGTCTTTCCGCCCGCTAATCCTTGGCCCGTCTATAACTTGGAAAGTACTGCTCTGTTTTGGAGTAACTTCTTACACAAGGTTACTACCATATGCCAAGGGTGAAAAAAATAAAAATCGCAATTTTTTTATTTATACACTCCCAGCCCCAATAATTCTACGCACCTATTAGCCATATTCCACACGTAGGTTGTCTCATACATTCGTAGTTAGAACCTGTTCCACGTCTGACAATATGTGAGGGGGCAACCTTGCCAGATGGACACGAACTGCGTAGGGAAGGGATGTATATAGACTAATTGTATTAGTCGGTTCGATTAAGTTGATCAGTTAAATTTTGTTTATCGTACATGTTCGTGACTAATTTTTTTCTCAGAGGGCTCAACTGATGCTGAATTTCATCCTTTATGAATTTATGACGGCGTTCCTTAGAATTTGCAGAGACAAACTACTTGACGCCAAAATGGGACCCACACGATTTTTTGCAAAGTGATTCCCATAAAACGGGTTGATTTTTTAAGAAAATTTGTGGCGTCTAGTAGTCTAACATTCTTATTGATTTTTTATTTCTGCTTTTCAGGGAGGTACGGGGAGCACCAAAATATTGGGTTCATAAGGTAAACAAATGTAGCTAGAAATTGATATTTCAAATAATCTATTGATGATACCAAATAATTTATAATAACTTTGGCCAAAACTGGTTGTTAAAAAATTAGAAATATGATGACCTCGCACCAAAAATTTTATTTTGCAAGTTGTTTAAAGATGGTTTCAGATTACTTAAATTTCCATCACAATTATGATCTTCGAGTTCCACCATATCTATACATACAAAATGTTTTTTAATTGTACTGAACGATTAGCACAACTGTCATCATGCATGAATGTTAAGAAAATGATACAGGGCTACCCTATCCTAGCAATGAAATAGTTCATCAAGTGTGGTAGACGGGGCAGCCATAAAAGCAGCCCTAAAAAAGTGTAAAATTCTATAACAATGGACAAACTGTATCTCGACGATAACTGTAGACACGTCATATATTTACATTCCTTTTCTATATAGGGTGTCCAACATATTCGGGCTCATAATATAACTGATGGGGGCAGTTAGGCTGATTTATTTACAAAATGCTGGAGCTTCCGCTTGTACCGAAAGCACATACCAACTTGTTTATTTTGAATAGGTCAACCTGTATATTATTAAGTTTTTCGCCTGTCCAAGATTCTAAATACATTTCATGTGGGTCATCTTTTTTTCTTTGAGGCAAGTCAGGTCAATGAATTATAATATTGTTTTCTCGTACTTTTGCTTTTGCCATATGATCGGTAACAAGTTTCTCATAGTCGGTGAGCTACTTAAGTAAGACTTATTCCGAGTTATAAATAGTACAGGGTGGTTAAAAAAGAGAATGAAGATTAGATTTGGGAAAACCAAAATAGTCGGTTGAAGTAAATTATATATGAGGCTGTCTACCGCGTAAATCAATACATAGTTTTTCAGATATATGGAAATATTGCGTTATCTAAAATTAAGATAGCGCAAAAGCGTCACCTATCACACCAGAATCGACTACTGCAGAAAAAGAAAGCACCGTATTTATTGCGTTATATATTGCTAAGATGATTCATAAATCTTTTTCCGTAAGATTATCTCATTTCATTTGGGTACATTACTAAGGTTACCACGCTGTCGCCGCGTCACTGAGATTATCATTCGGTAACAGACGTATAGGGCATTTAAGCGAAATAAAAACCACTATTTCCATATATCCCGAAAACTACTAATACAAAAACTACAAAATTAACCTATTCTTAAATTCTTAATATGGTGAAATTAATGTAAAAGGTGGTTTTGAAAAAAATGCTTTCTGGATTTACCGGAATCTAGCTTGCATTATCTTTTATTGCTCAATCTGTACTATTTGCCAATTAAATCCGGAATAAAATCTACACTAAAGTAGATCCCATACTTTAAGAAACCCATTAAAAGTCACGAGCCATAAGCAGAAATACAAGAAACTTGTTATAGTTCATTGGCTTTCATCTCTCGTTTGTTTACGCAAAATTTGAGACATCTCAAAAACGGTTAGACTTACGATGACTAAGGTGAATTGTACTTGGAAATCCCAAAATTTGATAATATACACGATGTTCTATTTAAAATAAGCAAGCTCTACCTTTTTGAAAATATTTTAGTCGAATTGCTTCCATCAGTGATCAAATTTCCATAACTGTATCTCTATAGTATTTCACACTAGCTTTAAGGGGCAGGTTTTGTTCCGCTGGTTCAATGAGGATTAGATTGCTATAATAATATCTACGCAATTCAGAACGAAGTGAGTGGTAGAATAATTCAGTGTTCCTCCCTGGACACGTCTTGAGTGGTGGCGTATTCAGAAAAATGTTCCATTCACCACAAAATATGTAGCAAAATACAGTAGCGCTTACATACATAAAGCTTTGCATGTGAATGATAGGATAGAATTCCATTCTCCGCACAACATGATATTGCCTGCGGCAGTGTGTCTGTCTCAGAAGCGTTAGACATTTGCTCGCGAGGATTTTTCATGCAACCGGATATGACGGGAACCATTGTCAAAGGAATACCGAGGAAGATAGATCTTTTCGTGTCTGAGATTATATTTTTTGTTTCAACATTTGACGATCACCAGGATCCGTCTTATTTCCCACAGGAAAGCTGCTTGTCGATATTCAAAGATATGGGGACGAGAGTGAGAAGGTACGAAACTGGTAGCTATGTGCATAAATTTACAGATACAGCGTGGTTTTCTACTATGAGGGAGATCAATACCTTTGGTAGACCGTATGAAAAATGATTCGTCAATAGCCAATATCTAAGGACAGCACTGTAGTTTGAACAAACTTGAAATATCGTTTTTTACATATTCTATGATAGGGTAGTAATATAGTTGTCGTCACCCTTCTTGGCGGGTCAAAGTAAGACTATAGTCGAAATCACGAAAGATGACGTCATCATTTTAGTCTGTAGTAAAGACAAACGACAGCGATTTGTGAATCTATTTAATGAAGTTTCTGATATGTTAGACATAGACAAACACAATTTTATTGTCTAAACAAACTGTATTGCTAATTTGCATGTATCCAACAAAGATAGACGATGTTTTCATAGGTTTGTACCAACATCGTCTATTTGCACTGTCACTTGAACCATCACGAAACTGTTGGTCTCCGACAGCGTGCGCATGCGTCAATTGTGGACGATACCGTGATCGTACGAATTAAATCTCTTGGTATAGCTGTTCATCAATCAGCCTTCATCCTCATCCCTACCGCCTCGTGTACTGTGGTTCCGTGGCTCCTGTCACCATAGAAGTTAACCTCGATTTTGTGTGTCGTTTTCGTTTGCTGCATTTTTCTGCTTTATAAGTTTACAACCTATTTTTCTATTTTAGTTTGAAAGGGTTTTAACTAAGATCAAGATGAGTGACGACGGATTCAGCGACTTTGCATCGGAGGAGTCTTCTTCGGATGATGACTTAGAATTTATGCAAGACTCGAAAGTGAAAAACGAAGACTATTTGGGTAATTTTGAAAGTTAATAACGAGGAACAAAGCATAATGAGAATATTCACTTTTCAGAGACAACTGTCCCACAATATTCTGATGAAACATTTTTCGAGCATTTCCGCGTGTCGAGAAATGTGGCCAACGAAATAAGCGGCATGTTCCAGAACAGTGAATGCTACAGAAGCAAATCTGGCCCATATGGCAAACTGTTATCTGGTGACCAGGTATTCACTTATTATTAATTTGTAGGATATAGTAGTAGCAACATATATATATATACAGGGTGACTTCGAAGTTGAGTCATTTATTTTAACAGTGAGTAGATCTGATCAAAAGAAATGTTTTTTTCCTTTACCATTTTTCTGGTAAAATTAAAGTAACAAAGTTATAGCCCTTTGGAAGTTTGAGTACCGCCCTGTCTCAATGTGCTCGTGTTTGGCGACAACGGATATAATCCGCCGTATCGGTTCATCGCATCGGAAACAAAAGAGCGAAAGAATTTGGAACGAATTATTTCATTCATTTGTATACAGTCAGTGTCAGTGAATAGTTGTATCTGTTGCGTGGCTCAAACGAAATAAAAAATGGCACATGTTTATGCGGATCGGTTTCCCAATCGAGTGCAACCAACCCCTCGTGCCTTTGTTAATGTAGTACAACGGGCTCGTGAATCAGGTGACTTAAGACGATCAAATACAGGTCCGCACTGAAATACTTGTCGGGAGGATACTTTATAAAACAAGGTAAACATTTTTTTTTAATTTGTTTTTTATTTTTACACACATATTTTGGTTTATCTTCCTTCTACAATCATTATCTGAAAATTAATGACTCAACTTCAAAGTCACCCTGTATATATATATATACATATAATTTATTTGTTTATAAATTGAACATACAAAACTGCTTAAAGTACTTACACAAAATAATATATCTAATAAGATTCCTGTTGACTGATTAAGTCAGTATTTTGTGTAAGTACTATATAATATAATAAATAATATATATAAAGATATTATACTTACTTAGAAACCAATTGTAGGTACTGGTCTATTTATGGTACGTTGGGCATGAGGCTGCAGGATTCAGGGATGTAGCAGATAGATATAATATTTCTATAAGCTCAGTCACAAGAATTTTAAAGAGACTGACACTGTTCCTTAGCAATTTATCACCAACAGTAATTCAATGGCCTGATGACAGTGAAAAAGAACAAATTGAAGCACATTTCAGGAATAATGGGTTTCCAAGAGTCATCGGTTGTATAGATGGATCGCACATAAAACTTGATAAACCAGAAAATGACCCTGAATCATACATAAACAGAAAAGGCTTTTACTCTATTCAAGTAAGTGTAGTAATTGATCATGTATAATACATATAATGTCAAAAGAAATGATATATTTGCAATTATATGGGCTACATTTATTTGTATACAGCTATTGAAATTCTTCTGAACAATACATACATATACATTACAATGCTTCACTGCAATATAAAGATGCAAAATCTCAGATTTATTCAACATCTCTTGTCTTCTGCACTGCTACTGTATGTCATGCATTTTCAGAAACATGATGTCTAAGTTTTTTAGTGAGATTTATATAATAGAAAGTTATTTCATGTTTATTTTTCTTCATTTTAGATCCAGGCTGTGTGTGATCATCAGAGAAGGTTTAAAGATTTATTTGTAGGGTATCCAGGATCAGTTCATGACAGTCGAGTTTTTCGGACTTCTCCTCTAAGTCAGACATTAGAACAAAAATGTGGGACCTGTTTTATACTGGGAGACAGTGGATACCCTCTTCAAAAAAATCTACTAACACCCTACAAAGATCGAGGGACTCTAACTCAACAACAGATAAATTACAATATAAAGTTATCTAAAAATAGAACATTCTTTTGGTATGCTGAAGCAAAAATTCCGTCAACTCTATCACATCAAGTTACGGAAGATACCTTTGATAGTCCATTTTGTAAGAGCAGTCTGTGTTCTCCATAATATTGCTATCAAGGATGAACTTCCGGATGCTAATCTAATAGAGACAATCGAGGCTGAGAATGCTACAGTAGCCATTGGTGATGATAATGAGGATATAGAAGATGATGGTAGTGCTGTTGCTATTAGGGACCACATTGCAGCTATATTATGAAGTGGGACAGCTAATAATTTCATAAAAATATGGGTCCACAAATGCTCCATTTTTATGATAAATGGTAGCTTTCCATCTTTCACAGTTTATTTTACATTCATCAAAATGTATGCATATTAAAAACTTGAGCATCGAATCTATTCAATCACAGGTTTTTGATAAATGTAAAATAGAAAATTAAAGGTGGAAAACATTTAACACATGGACACATATGAATAGAGCATGACTGGGTCCATTGTCATGTGAACTTTTCTTTACATTTTACAATATTTTATCTGACCTTAAATGTCTGTCACCACATTTTGTAACACCTTGTATAATATCATTTAAATAGTTTGTGTTAATTTTAAAGAAACTCATGTGCATAATGAGGTGAAAGTATTTATTACTGCTTTGTAAAATCTATACATGTACATTTCTCTTGTTTTATGTTTATAGATTGTCTTTTATTGCAGTCTTCCCCCAAATCACAAATGTATTTGTAGTGTTTAGAATCTAATAAATGAGTTGAATTATATGACTATGTGTATGAATCAAGAGCTGTAGCAGAAGGTATCCAGTATATGGATGGTCATGACAATACAATATGTGATCTCCTTGTTAACTAATAACTGAAAATAAATTGTCAAGATAGATGCCAATGAAATAGTAATGCGAATTAATTGCTTTTTCCTTGTAGCGTTAATAACAATAATAAAGGAGCACCAACAATTTAAATAAAAGAGAAGTATGAAAATCAAAAAAATATATTTCCATATAATTAACATTTAAAAAATCAGTCTTCATGTTGCATAAAGTATTAATGAACAATTAAAATCACTTGAAACTTATCTCATGGTTCTATGCTAGATTAGTTTTATTCATCCCTGGGCAGTCAGTTAAACCACATGAATTGAATGAAGTTATTTACTACTTTATGTCACAGCAGCATTTTTAAAGTACACAATAAGAATAGACAGTTAAGAGTTACACTGACGATCTATATTGATATGTATTTAGAATCAGAGCTATTTAATAGAAAACCCTTCATAATGTTACTGTAACTTTCAACATTTCATGTCTTTTTTTTCTTATTTTGCACTATGATAAAGGCTGCCAGGGCAGCTGAAATGTCCATAAATAAGTCCACTCATGTGTTTTAATTTATGAATTCTTTGTACCATCACAACATAAATGACACACTTGAAAGCTAATTAGAGATACTGCAACAAAACATAAATCAGTCTATCCAAAAGGAATTGCACAACTGAAAACTAATCAAAAACAAGCAGATTACACCCTGTTCAAATGACACTTGCACCTATTTCAGCCTACCAAATAAGCTTATACGTAACTTTAAAATAAACTAATTCCATAACACTTTTCAGTATGTGGTAGGGGAAGGTTTTAACTTTGATTTAGACACCTGTCAATGCAAACCATAAGTTTCAACACAGAAAATGCTTATTTGTAGTGATGTTCAGACATAAATTGCTTATAACTCGGAAATGGTCAACTTTAAATAATTTACAGAGTTTTGGGCTGTGGTTGTTGAGAATACTGGGATCACTTGACACATAGGTCACTACTAACTTGTTTCTGACGTTATGTTAAGCATTCAAGTTATGAACAAGTTAATGTCTGCATACCCATTATTTTCAAAACTGTTGAGTATCTAATTAAGGTTAAGACCTTCCTCTACAAGGTCCTGAAGAGTACTGGAAAAAGAGTGCATCCCCATTTGTTTGAACTTTATGTACTCATTTGCAATAATATAAAACTAGAACACAAATCAAATTTGAACATAACATAATATAAAATTAATATTTCAATACTGAACGCAACAAAACTAATAAACTATGACTTAACTTTAATGGCAAAATACAGTAAAGCTAGGAGCTTGTTTTGTGACAGTTACACTGCTTTTCTTTGAGGATGTTGTTTCGTTCCTCAATCAGTTGGTTCCTTTTTTCATTTCTTCTAATTTTAAGTTTTCTATGTGCAGTTTTTCCTCATAATACGTTTTGCGGTCACTTCTTATTTTTTCCATAATACCTTGTCTTTTTCGAATTATCTGACTTTTCTTCTGTGGTGTCACTGCTTGCAATGATTTTGGGCTGCTTACACTTTTAGATGGTGAAGACACATCTGGTGCAGCTGTAGTGATAGCATTATCACTGTTCATATCTATTTGAGTATCTATTTGATCACTTGCTAGCAGCAATTCAGGACGGATATTTTTTTTTCTTGAGAAATACCGTCTCCATTTCATGTTTATACTCAAAAAATGTTCTTCCCCTACCTAAAATTACAGGAAAAAATTAAATTACATCCTGCGAAGCATATGCAAAGTTGCTTTAGCTTTTACATCTAACTATGGTGTATCTCATTGGATTCATAATTAAAAGGCAATTTTAATTACTTCTCAGCTTTAGGAGTCCTCTTACCTGTTTGCCTTTGGTTATCAACATATTTTTTATAGTTCCGCTCCAGTACCCTCCATCTATTCATGCAATTGTTTGGCGTTATAGTCTAGTAAAGCCTGTGATATTTTCCACCACATCATCTTTGAATTTTTGACGTCGAAGGAACCTAGCTTCCTTTTAAAGGTTCCATAATCTTCAATGAGAATTTTGGTTGCCTGATGACTCCATCTAAATTCTGGTGCTCGTGCCGTGGAACTCTCGCTCTGCAGAGCACTTGTATTTGGCATAACAAGAAACTCGTTTAGTTCTGTAAACAGAAGGCAGTTAGCTCCATACGTCCCAACCCCATAGTCGTCAAACTTACCATAAGCTGCAAAACAACATTCCTTATCCTTATAACCTTCAAATTTCAACATTCTAATTTCTATTCAATGCGCATGTGTGGACTCACAGTCCTCGCTACGGACCAGGTACTGTTTTGACGGTCCAAAAACCGTTCGTTGAACTGTCGGAGATCTGTTGGAACAGTGTATCAAGCGTCCCATGAACCGTCATAGGTTTGTGTTGGAACACTTCAAGCGGACTGCGCACGTGCGTGACGGTACAATGTACGGTACCCAGCGTTGTTGGTACAAACCCCATGTTGCATGATCGATCATATTTGAAAGATGAATAGTTAGGTTATGTTAAAGCAGGTTATGTTGTTTTCGAATAATACTTTGGTCTTTGGTGTTCCTGTCTTAAGGTTTTCTACTCATAACTGTTTTTTTCAAAACAAAAACTCCCCACTAAGATTATTATTAAGGTATCACTCAAAACCATGAAATAAAATGAAAATAAAAATAATCGGTTAAATAACCTAACTTCTCAAAGTCATAATATAAATTTGTTGTCATTGTGTTCCTGACATCGTGATTTTATCATCGACGTACGTCCATTGATTACTTCAGTACAATTTAGGGTATGACGTAATAGTCATCTTTCGTGATTTTGACTATACCAGTCTCTCTTTATACACATATATCCATCTCCCTCATACATACACATGCAGCTTACCCCTGTGCGTGAACGTTTGTTCGGTAAGCTCAAACATATACTTTTTCAGTTGTGTCTCTCAGTCTCGGAATCTTGGTCGATACATATGTCACATTTGTCAGAGTGACAACTGCCTTGACATCGGCTTAAAATTCGAGTTGTCCTGTTATCAATCTTCAATATAAAATTATACAATGTCCGGAAATATGATCAATGGAGAAGGCCGACAGCCCATGGTAAATTTATTATGAAAACAGCGGTCTCCTGTAACCCACTTTCGTAGCAGATGCGCTGAAGATTAGTCTGCACAGTATTCCGCCCATGGTACGGAGTCTCGGTCTGTTTACCTATTTCATATGGCGTTGATAACTTAACCGCAACGGTTACTACAACTATACCAATAATAACACTTAAGGGAGTTTTTGACCTGAAGCTTTGTTTGAGTTGAGACCCCGGAGTTATACAACTGGTCGGTGTTTTCTGAACAGTTGATCAAATAACTGAATACCTTGTTACCGCAACTAAACACCTTATTATTTTTTAATCGTGTTGATTTTTTCATTCTCTTTGTTATTTTACTCCTAGATGTTCTTTAAACATCTCCACTTATACATAACTGAAGCAAATCTGAAAATAAGAACAAACAAGATCCATGAACTTCCGTAGTGACAATAGTCGGTTTTCCCGTTTTCGTTTGTTCTTATTAGTTTATCTCATTCCGTTGCTATTTTTTCTTCTTTATGGTTTAATAATTGTTTAGGCATCGCCTACGCTACCGTCTACTTCTTCTTTCTGATCGTCTTGCAATTTATGATCCATTTTGAAAATACAAAATATGTGTCAAAATACAGAATGTTCAGTTGCTAGATGGCGAGGCTGCTACTGATTGTATCAGTAAATGTACCTCAGTTCATGTATGAAAAATAAAGGAAAATGATTTATCCAGTAAATGTACCGGTGTTCAACTATTATTGTCACTGGTTCGAGTGCCTGTTTTTGTAATTGTGATCCAGATTGTGGCATGGTAGGTTCATAATGTAATTTGTAACTTTAGAAGAAATGCGGGAAATTTGTTTGTTAGATAAAATTCAACGATATTTTACTACGGACAAGATATTGAAGATATGCACCAGGTACAGAGTGCGCGGCATATACTTCTCCCCCGCATGCTTGTTATATTTGAAACATACCCCGAGCTGCAGGCATATTTTGGGTGATATGCACTCGCACACAATTGAAAATCACTCCAGACAGCCGAATGACGAGCGAGTTCAAACTTGTACTGAAGGCGGATCACATGTTCCCTTGTTTCTCCTTCAAGCCCGGCGCCTCCAGTGTTGCCAAATCTAGCGCTACGTTGCCAGTCTCATCACTTAATTTACAGACATTGTATGTTTGACCACATATTTATTTAGGACTTATCCTAAGGGTTATTTGTTTAACTTCAGGTCATTGAATCCCAAAATCCACGCGACAAAGAAACCTCGGATCACAGGATTTTTTATCTAACTTAGACCAAGAACACTGGTAAAAAAACCAAACTAATGAAACGCGTATGTCTATTCGATAACAAAAAACTAATATCTTTCTAAAGCCAAAAGACCCGCCACTAAACCAATTACACAGAGGGCAACCTTCACCGCGTCTCAGGTATCTATCTGGCCGCTAGGCCACATACTTGACTAACCATTTTGTATACATGAAAGAATTCCGAAATTATGTGCCCATTTAACGTGACAAAATTCATTAACGAGATCCATCGGTCTGATATATAATGGTACAAGTTGATATGTCAAGATAAGGCATTAATTAAATATTTTCTAACCTTCGTTTTTTACGCATAGATTAGCATTATAAGCGTTCTTCGGTTGGAACGATAAGGAAATTACAGTATATAAAAAGGGTGAGAGGTTCTTTTCTAGAAACAAAGAGTTAGTAGATTGACTCATCACTTTTTGCGTGTTTATCAAGAACTATAACCGTATTAAGGTAATTCTGTGAAAGTTCAGGCAACGGCCCATTCTTAGCCATGTCAAGCTCATTGCTATTTTGACCTTAAACTTAGCATGAAGGAAAATAATCAGTAATAGAAAAAAATGTTATGGCGTAGTCGGCCTTTCTACCAATCCTAATATAATTTATATGGGAGATAGAAGACCAAAATTGAAATACAAAAACAATTAAGCATTGGGTTTATTCGGATTAGTTGCTAATAAAGTTTTGGTCAAATGAATTAATGAACTTCACCGCATTGTACGTAAAACAGCGTTGAAACATGGCTGGACGGTATTGTGGCAATGTGAGGAGATGGTTGTTGGGCGTTTCCAAATTGTTAATCAAAATCCTTTTGCCTAAGATAAGAGGAAACATAGGTTTGTAATGTTTTGACGACAAATGTGACAAAGATGTTTTCCATCAATTTATGGAAGCTATTGAATGAGAAACGTGGTCATACCTTCTTAAATTGTTTATATGGCAGGAGAATGTATTTTTGCAGCCTTTATTTTACTATTTCAATCAGACATGGATAATAAACAATGTTGCAATGTGCTATTTTACTCAATATCAAAGACACACAACTTTTTCCTAATTTTTCTATTTAATATAGTTTTATTTGCATGTAGACGTATTTCCTCCTGCTGAAATATGACTCCTTCATCCAAATATAAGCCGTAATGGGAAAACTTTAATAAGGTATTATTGATAGAAATGTTTTATGTTGATTTGAGGAAAGAACGCTTTCCCTTAGCGCAAAGAAGTGAAGCTATCAATTCGTAAATTGGGCTTGTGGCGTATGTACACCTACATACACATTGTAAGGCTAGATTAATAAGGTTGTTTAGCCATGTGGTGGTTGCTCGGATAGAGATTATAGAAAACTTGGATTACGTGTTAGCGATATCAAAAGTATATATGAGGAACAGGAGAGCTCCTAATATGGATACCTGAGGCACGCCGCAACAAATAGACCCTTTTTCTGAATGTTTATTTTGTATCACGACATATTGATGTCGTTCATGCTGATAAGCTCATTTTTTGATAAACACGTTTCATCAAAATTCTTGTAGACTATTAATTCCACGCAAGCAAGCAATACAAGCAGTGTACGGTGAAACCTTTTAGGATCAAAGTGACAAATTTTTTTTTATCAGTTTCTTAGATGATAAATATAATTTTCCATAAAACTGCTTTTGTCATTTTTTACATAACTTTGAACGTATCAATAGAGCGCAGTACACATTTTAACATCAACAATAGTGGTTCTCTGTATCATGGGCCAGTTAAAAAACAGTACTAAAATGCTTTCCTTTTCTTGGAGCTTCAAGTAAAAGTCTATTAAAAGTAAAACTACTTGTTAGAACATGATGTTCAAGTCTGTGTTGACTAGTGAATATCTGTACTCTGAGCTCTGTAAAAATTTGAGAACCTTTCACAATAAATAAAATAAATATTACCAAAAGAAGCTTCCACTTAGATGTTAATTAAATAAACTGAAAATTAAAAAATATGTTTTGCTATTGTAACTATTTTAACGATGGTGTAGCTCCTCGTCCCAAGTTTACAAATAAAGCGTGTTATACTTTTTTTCATTCTGCTGTGATTTTGTTTGGAAACTCGAGACGAAGAAGCTTTATCATTTGAGTATTTCCAATACGCAAAAATATGTTTAAATTTTTAGTTCATTTCAAGAACATGCTAAATAGAATCTTTTAAAAAATGCCTGTTTATTTTATTTATTTTTTACTTTTCAGTATTTATGCCGGCAAATAGCTAGCAAACAAAATGGCGGCATTTAATTCATTTTATATTGTCACGCAAACCAAACGTGTGTGTAGCTTGCTCGATTGTCCAAGCCATTTCAATTTTTGGAGACATCTGGAAAATGAAAAACCTTCAAGTGTCTATAATGATACAAGGGACACTAGGAAAGAAGACTACCTAGCCATGAAAAATCAATTGAAACCCAGAAGCATTATATGTTAATAGTGACATATCTTCTAGCCTTAGTTACAAAATTTGAGTTAATTTTGGTAATTACTTTCCAATTAATAAAGTGAATTGTAAGGAAAAATGAGGGTATCGCAGTGTCATAAAATTTCTAACAAAAGCTGAAAAAAATTCTTGAGAGAATGCACGCCATCTATGGGGATGATGCGCCAACATATTGCACATTAGAATGTTGGTCGAAACACCTTTGATGGGGGGCGTTGATCCACAGAAGACCATCCCAGAAGCGGAACACCCAAAACAGCGACAAATGATAAAATGATTCTAAATGTTGAAGCCATGGTTCCCTAATATCGTCGTTTGAAGGTCCATACCATTACTATTAGTGAGGGATTGAATATATCGGAACCCAGCGTAATAATGATTTTCCACAACAATGTGAACAAGTAAGGTGTCAGCCAAGTGGGTTCCACCGCTATTGACTCTTGAACAAAAATTGGATATTTGGTACGAATTGTAACGGGCAACGAGACTTAGGTGCATCATTGGGAAACTGAGACAAAAACAGAAGTCGGTTTATAAAGGGTCTTTTGTAGAGAAAACAGACACAATTCAACAGAAACAAGTTTTTGTGACATTTTCAAGTGAGCAAGTGGCAGAAGAAATTTTAATGAAATTTCATTTTAAATATCAGCCAGAGCCAAAGTACTTTGTACTCAATATTTTGTTTATTGTCCCGGTAATGGGAAAGTGAAGATTATGAATACAGTATAAAAAATCCGAACAATAGAGGGTATAACTTTCAAGAACCATAATTAATACGATTTTAGTGAAAATTTTTGTTTCAGTTGCAAAATGCGTAATTGCCCTATTTAAGTCTTACTTCTATGTATTTTCCCAGTTTCAGTTCTTCTTGTCCATGTTGAGAACTCTGTGAAACTTATAGCTATGTAAACAGATATAGCTATGTAAACAGATCTTGGGAGTTGTAGCTATGTTCAGCCGTTTTAGCTTTTTAGTGTATAACCCTTTATTGTTGAAACACGTTATTAAATCCTTGTAGTATTTTCACTCCTTTCTCCTACTAAGAGTCTGCACATACAGGGTGTTTCTAATTTGGCCCTCACCATTGGGATCTTGGAAACTGTAAGGGATACGAAGTCGCTTAAATGGGGCAGTCAACAAAGTGACACTAAGAAGGTTTCGAAATTCAAAGTACTTCCGTAGAGTAACGGAAAAACTGAATTTTCTCAAAATTGCTCTGATTTTTTCCTGACCTTATTTATATTGGAATTTTAAAATAAATTGCACATTAACAGTGCCACGTTTTCTCCTCTACAAGAAGGCATAATCAGAATTTCTATATGACGGTTCGTCTCTTGTCCTCCAGCGTCAACTTTATTATTTATTAAGGACGCTATATTGCATTCTTGCACAGATGAATAGAGTTTTTAATTTTGATTCAAAAAATGCATAATACATCATGCATTGACGTTTTCAAACCTAATAACCTAATAACTAAGGTTTTGCAATGTCAATGTATGACATACATTTTTTAAATCAGAATAAGGATCCTATTCATGTGTGTAAGAATCCAATATGGCGTCTATAAGAAAAAAATAAGTTTATGCTGGAGGACAAGAGACGAAACGTCATATTGAAATTCTAATTGTGCCGTCTTGTTGAAGATAAAATGTGGCAGCGTGTATGAGCAATTTATTTTGAAATCCCACCACAAATAAAGTCAGGAGAAAATTAAAACCATTTTGGTAAATTTCAGATTATTTGAATACGCAACTTTGCCCCTATTTAAGTGACTTCGTATCCATTGAAGTTTCCGAAATCCCAATGGTGAGGGTCGAATTTAAAATACCCTGTATAGGGAAAATATTATTTTCACCCCAGCACAAACAGTCACTCCGTGAGAAAAATCTGTATCACAAAATCTTCAGAATTCGTTATTTTGTTTATTTTTTCAGCAGCTTTGGTTTGGACTTACGTAGCTAGAATATATATATATATATATATATATATATATATATATATATATAAATACTGTGTGTGCATACACTTCGAGGCTGGGCGTCAAAGATACAGGGAACAAACATCCTACTATCCGAGTTTTATTAAAAGTCACTCACAATACTTTGTACATTTCTCATGCATAATCACTGCAGGCGTTTATTCAGAATTCTTACTATGTATTTACTTCCTCAACTTGTCATTCCATGTGTGGATTCATATTTCTTCTAATTTATGTTTATAATTTATATATGAAAATTTAATGGTAATTACTAAGTAAACCTACTTTACATTTTTGGGTGCTGTTATTTTTTCTAGAACGTGTCCATGTTTTCCTCTCTAAAGGAAAATTCGGGCACATTTGGACAGTTGGACGAAAAATCCTAGATCATTCTGGTTTACAGCAAATGAACCCCAACTTTTTCAAAATTGTCTACTTCATTCTAAAAAATTTTACATTCGAATAATTATTGTACTTGATTTCGAGCTCTGACAATTTACTGGAAAATTATCTGCTGACTGATTTGACAGTCACCGAACAGTCAGAAGTTTCGAACAGCGGTTTAGTTGTCGGTAATCGGTCTGACCTCCCCCAGCCAACTCGTAACGTTCTTATGTACGTAATTAATACAGCCAGCGACGTGTCAGTGACAGCTAACTGCGTAAACTAGGTCATGACTTGTCCCCGACTGTCAGTTTGCTGATTGTCAGCAAACAGGCTGTACGAACAAACCAGTAGAGAGGGGAGTCATATTAAAAAATTAAATTTTGAAAAAATCGTATGTCTTTTGCTTCATGGCTAGGTAGATTTCCTTTCTAATGTTCCTCGTAGTATAAGGTGATTTTGTCCTTATTAAAACTCATAAAGGTTTTTCATATTTGGCAAAATTTTGCCAATATCAGAGTTGTAGATGGGCCAACAGGTAGAGGATTGATTGACGACAGACAAACGAGAACACAGAAATGAGCGACGTGGTTTTTCGTGGCTATGACTTTTGACACCGTTTATCTTATACCATCTACAGGGGGTTTACGGGCGAAGCATGCGGATCAACCTATACTGAGCATTGAGCAGTAGTGAATCCATATACTGAAAAGTTGCTCAGCCGAGATGCATTTCTGAATCCCTGAAACTCACGTAACGAACAATATATTAACCGTAACAAATTGGCTAAACTGCGCTGCTAAACACCGGTGCTATGCCGCATCGTGCCTCTCCTCATTAGTATGTATGTTGTACGTGTGTATGTTTGTAACTAGAGAGGTGCAACGAAAGTAAACTGTTTGCGCAAAGCAAGCCGCCCGCCATGAGACAACAAATAGGGAGACGTGCGTTCAGATAATTTAGGGCAACATGCACCGTATAACAATTGGTCAAGCGACTGATCCAAACAGGGCTATACCGGGTATTTCGACCCTCACCAATTGGAATCTCGGAAACACTAAGAGATACGAAGTCGCTTTAATGGGGGGAAAGCTACGTAGTTTGGTAAGTAACGTCTAGGAGGCTTCGAAATTCAATGTACTTCCGAAGAGAGAAGCAAACAACCGAATTTTCCCAAAACCGACATTATTTGTAGTGGGATTTTAAAATAAAAAGCATATTAACATTGTCAGTTTTTTGCTCTACAAGCTGGCATAATTTCAACTCCAACATCAACTTTATTTTTTCTTAAGGGCGCTTTATTGGATTTTTACACAGGTGAATAGAGTTTTTAATTTTGATTTCAAAAATGTATAATAAGTCATACAGTGACAATTTGGTTATTTCAAAAAAATTATGTCAAGTTGGTTGACACTTCCTAAGCACCGTCATCAGTTCATAAAGGATTGCGTTCAGCGCAATTTAAATCATCTGAGTTATTGATATGTGCAACCGAGAAATCAAATGTATTAAGTGCCAATGTCACCAACAACAGTCCGTTGTTATCCACCTATAGGATAACAGCCCGTCAAATACAGCGAATGAGCTTCAAGTTTCAATCAACAAATTTCAGCAACCAATAGCTATGAAATATTGAAAACAAAATACTGTCAAAGTATGAGATGAGAACTTGTCATTAAAACATTACCAGATTATTGAATATTAAGAAATTCCATATAATTCAGTCAAAATTTAAACAAACGTTTGATTTTTGAATAAAATTCATGATTTAATTATTATTGTTGATTTTTTATTCATGTTTATATTATTTTCTTCAATTGATATGCGATTTTACTGATTCAAGATCATCTACTGGGTGTTTTTTCCTATAAACCTCTTGCAGATAGCCATTAAGCACCTACTTGATGACTGGCTCTACCAAAAAGTTCATAGATATTGCTCGTTTCCAAACATTCATTCATTTACTTGCCGTTCATCAGAACCATTATGGCACCTTAGATTGATATTCCCACAAAACCATTCTGGTTTTTTAATATCCATACATCCATAAACTTGAATATTTTTCGTTGTTCAGGAACTTAACAAACATCCACACTATATTCACAGCGATTAATAAATACCCAAATATGTGTCGTAGAGCTACCAGCAAACCTAAAACTTGCAGAAAAACTAGAAATTTGCAATATTTTTATTTTTTCACTGAGTACATATTCTGGGTTATATTTATATTAGACGTTATTTGAATCACAAAACATATACACTGATTTGAATAACAGCTGATTATCTGATGATATTTTAAAATCAACCATATCGACAAGTGGCACATAATTTTGTGGGATCCGTCAACACTTCGTCCCAGTGGAGCAAACTCTGCCAACTGTCGAAATAAACTTTATTAATTCCAAGTCTTATTTTTGTTTTACTGTGCCTGCTTAGATATTCAAATACGGCCAGGCATTATTAGCGCCTGGCTATTTTAGGCCTCCAATAACTCCTTATTTTAGATCTCTCCTTATTTTGTTTTTTTCCACGCATTCATGGTAGAAAGAAAAATATTTTATCGAATATCGATACCGTATACCGTGCAGCAGGCACGCCCATCACTACTTTGACAGATTGCAGAATGATGACAAGGTGACAATCGTTATGTGGCAGTTGTTTTTGTTTTTGTCTGAAATAGTAGTAGAAGTAGGCTTTGTGTATTCATCTTTATTTTTATAGCGTTTCCAGAATTTCGTATTTCGAAACGATGTCAAGGGGCGGCAGGGGAAAATCTTTCTCTGAGAACTGAAAATCATTAAACGCGCTGTTTCCAGTCTATTTTATTCTATCCCTTGGGGAAGTACAGAATGAAGAAAAGACTACAGTGCTCACTGGCCACTCAGTGGCTCAGTGCTCGTCTGTAATGATAATATTCAAATACTACTAAATACCTAAATAGCTCTCTGGCCTTTCAATTTCGAAGCTACCAGTCCTCGCTTAGAGATGATAGCACAGTTAAGGATAGACTCGGGGTATACGGTTACGGATGTTTATGATTCCTCTCGATATCGATATATCGTCATGAAACCATCGATGCGTAAAGATCGATGTTCTACGTCGGATGTATCGATGTTTTCGATACATCAATGTATCGTCTATCGTCGCCATCCCTATATTGTATCCCCACCAGTCACCAGTCAAAAACCTTATCCACCAATATTTTATCACTATTTATGATTCTTTTTAGCTCTTATTTTTCAGTAATTACTAATAATTTTAGGTCTATGTCTACAGTAATTGCATTATGCACCTCGGAGATGTAGGGATTAACATGCTTTACAAATATCGGTGTTTTAGGATGGGGACGACCATAGTGCTTTGATTGCTTTGAAGAAATTCATTAACCCATGAATTTGTAACAAATGATTACTATTATGATGTAAAGAGAGATGAGGAATTGGTTGGAATACATTTTATATTCTATTTTCTTGCAAATCCGCACAATTCAACAGGTATGTGTAGCTATAATGATCGCATATACACACAGTATATTGAACTTAACAAATTTTGGGATTGCCATGAATTAACAAACGACCAAACCTGCTGCCAAATTTAACAGCTAGAAAATCGACCTATTATTTCTCCCATTCCCATTCGCTGAGTGGATAACGGATGGTCAAATCTACACCTATAACATAAATCAAAATACATGAAAGTTGTCCTGTTTTCTCTGTACAAAAGCATCATATTGGAATCAAAAAGTGGTCTTGTTTATAATACAGTCGGATTTTCACGATTTTATTCAATATTTTAATAGAAATCACTGATATTCTGAGACCTTTGACAGCTTCCGTCAAATTGCATTTCGATAAGATATTTTCCTATTGGTCCATAATATTAATGTTGGTGAAATCGGCCTTTAGTCAGTCAAACAGGTCCGACCAGGTTGCGACGTTATCCCCCTCCACATATGCGTGACATCGCTGCAGCGTGTTATCTTTCGTATCGTGCAAGCTCGGACACATATACATTGTGTTCATTTGAAAACTTCTCACCACGAATTTATCTAAAACCACCCATTAAAAGAAAAATACGCCAACACGTCAAAATAATTGTCAAGGAGGTCAACTTTTTAGCCAACAACTACTTCACCATCTTTCATCCGCTGCCCCCCAGGGTCAACCCCTAAAATATTTTAAATGACAAGGCGTACCAAGAAATAGCTTGTTTGAAAGGTCTTTCAAAGTTTGATTCTTTGGAAATCGGTCGATTCGTTTTCAAGAAAACCAGCAACATCTTTATTTATCTTAATTTTCAATAAGTGTTTAAAATGTTACCAGTTAGGGTTTGCCAAATCTGAAATTCGTTTATAATTTAAAACAGAAACTACCAGCAGAAACAGCAATTCGGAAGATTAGACGTGGCAACAGCCAAATATCAACCCGATTTTTTGTCCGCATTCTTTTCATCACCACAGATATCCTGGGCGAACTGTATTTATTTTTATACATACCTGTTTAGTTATTTGTTACTAAGGGAAAGAAAGAATTATATTTGCTGTCAGTTACCTTTGTAACAATCTTGGGCTGGTGAAAATTAAGTCATTGATTCAGATTTTGCTTCCAAAATAGTTTACACATTAGCCGAAAGAGTGGAAACGATTCTAATTTATATGTCTGTTTTGGATGTTGCTACTAAGTACTCAAACTGGATCTGTTTCAAATAAAGAACGTAATCATCAGAGAGTTTTGGGTGAAACCGCTCAAGTTGATGGTTTGTGTCATTTTGGAATAAAGCCTAATACTTCATTACGCAAAATTGTTGCTGCGACTGGTATTTCGTTAGGCTCTGTACACACAGTTACTAAACTTCATAAATTTCTTCCTTTCAAAATAAAAATAATGCAAGAACTAACCGGAGATGATTTCGATAGGCGAGCTGAGTTTTGTGAACAAATGACAGCGTCTAGTGATAATACCATTCATATAAAGGATATCTGTTTGGTAAATGCACATTTTTCAAAATTGATTTGTTAATAAGCATAACTGCAGGTATTGGAGCAGGAAAATCCTCAAGCTTTTATATAATGGCATACCCACTGCCCCCAGAAAATTAA
This sequence comes from Acanthoscelides obtectus, assembly GCA_963669975.1. NCBI lineage: Eukaryota > Metazoa > Arthropoda > Insecta > Coleoptera > Chrysomelidae > Acanthoscelides > Acanthoscelides obtectus. The sequence continues at coordinate 38,756,626 of CAVLJG010000009.1, read as the reverse complement.
TGTATGGGCAGGCACTTTAGGAAACAAAGTGATTAGGCCATTGTTTATTAATGGACATTTGAATGGAGACATTTATTTGGATATGCTGGAAAATACCATCAATCCGCTTATCAATGAAGTCATTGAAAATCAAATCAAAGAGGATTGAAACCCTATACTTGATGAGGCTGAAATATATTTCTAGCAAGACGGCGCTCCTCCTCACTATGTTCTTCCGGTTCAGCAATGGTTAGCCGACGAGTTTCCAGATAAATGGATAGGGCAAACAGGGCCTATAGAATGTCCTGCTAGATATCCTGATTTGACGCCATTAGACCTTTTTCTATTGTATTTACTCCCCAACCTGAAAGTTGGGTTAAACTTCGTCAACGCATCATCGAAAGCTTCCATGATATTCCACAACATGTTTTTGAAAATGTCCGTCAGGAATTTGAACATTGCCTATGTCATTGTTTGCAAAATAACGGGCAACATTTTAAGCACTTATTGAAATAAAAAGTGATATTCTCGTGTGTTTTTGATTTCTGTCTGAACAAAGTACGGTAAACAAAGATTTTTCTAATTTTCTTGAGAACGAATCGATCGATTTTGAAAAATCAATCGTCAAAATAAAGGACTTTAAAAGAGCTTTCAAAGAAGCTGTTACTCGATACTCCTTGTCATTTAAAATTTTTATTAATATATACATATTTATAAATAAAGCAACATCAAGAAATGTCATATACATATATATGGTATGGTGCACATGACGCATTTTATGGGGCATTCTGGTGCAGGCCACTTTTTTTCAATAAGATGAAATTTGCAGTTAGTAGATATACACGTATAGAATTAAGTAGGATTCATCTATATTCCATCTTTTGCAAAATGTGCACAACGATATGTCGAATTGATATATTTACCGCCATTTCAGGCATCCAAAACAGACTTTTCGTTGTAACAGTTCTCCATTTTGGTGAAATTAAAACATTTTTGACAGTAATTCCTAGAAACCTGTAGAGTCTATCGTGTATCTTTTCTTATATCACATTGTAAACATCTAACGTTCCCTATTATGCTACTAACTCGGAAACACTCTCCCACTACGTATATTTTAGTAGTTTCAACGACAAATAACTAGCAAAGTTACAAACTACCATACCATTTAGACAAACCAGCGTACCGTACGTTTGAAGCTCCTGTTGGATTACGTTTCTGCTTAATACGCCTCTGTGAGCTCCAGAGGAACAGTAGCAAACTTAGTGAGTCTGAGTATGCATGCGTCACTACAATGGATGTGCAACTTCTCCTGATCAAAGGATGTCTGAAATATTCATCGTAACGTAGTCTTATTCGCTGCTGGAAACACTAATTAGAATGCATACCGGAATTCGTGCATTCCGTGGGGGCGAAATGTACAAAGGTCTAGGGCTGAGTGGAAGCGAGAACTTGAGGTGGAGTTTGGCGACTCATTTCAGAGTGCAAAAAATTTCAAAAACCTTATAGGTTATGAGCGCAGTTATGAGTCATAAGTCACGCAATTCGAATATTTGCTACGCCTTTTTTATAAACAAGAGGAAATGGTGGTCTCATTCCTCTTTCTCTTTTTTAACTAATGAATTAATAAATAATTCAATAAAACACTACAAATGAAATCTAAGGATCAGTCAATGCAAAACAGCTGTCTAGTGGTGGGCAAATTTAAGCTCTAACTCAATAAATCGGAGAGTAGGGGGGTTAAGAGTGCCAGTGACTTAAGACGCATTAAGTCATAAATCACCGAGATGTTAATCGGAATACCCACACAAAAGAAAATAATCTCACAATAATGACAAAACCTAATTAGCTGTATCAAGAGAGCCAAATAAAACAAGATATTTAAAAAAAGTATCTAAATATATTACCAAAGCAAGCAGTACATATGCTTATCACTGGAGTGCAAGTTGAAAGAAAGGATATTATTATTAAACTGCCGCACACTAAAATTATTAGACCGTGATAATCAACCCTGCAAAACCTTTACCGTGGTACACGTACGAAGGCTTTACAAATACCTTAATGTCTAGACCTAAACTTATCTGGATAGTGGTCTCCTTCCAGTTACAGCTCTAGGTGCAGCTGAAACGCTCACAAACGCTCAGGTCAAAAAAACCAGTGGCAAGTAGTGAGCAGTGACATGAGGAACGTCACAAGGTAGGGCTGCGCCTCGTTTTCCCAACTTTCCGGTATACAAAAAAACCCTAGAAAGAGAAATACTGCTTAAAGAAATCTACCCTCTATTCTCTGTCTGAGACAGAACTACTCGCTTAAAACACTCAGATCTTGAAGAAAAATCCATGTACACTCTCTTTCACAAGAAAAGTGAAGCAAGTGGAGAAAAGATAAAAATGTACTAAAGTGATAAACCCTCAGAAAGTTATCGCTTGTTCTAAAATAAGCTATTGCAGCTCAAAATTCAAAATCATGATCAATGTCATGTAATAAGTCCAAAATAAGGTGACATGTTGGCACTGCCCTATATTTGAATACGTAAAATGCCGAACAAAATCAAGAATACTCTAAGAATTTTAGTCAACAATAATCGATATATTGATATCTATAAAATACCCAATTAAAATGAGATTTTACCTGTTCAGATTAGGGTTTTTTGTCGAAGGAAAGAGATGGCTTCCAATAAGATCAGCTGCGAAACAGCTACAAGGCAGCTACAAAAAAAAGCAGAAGGAGTGTGGATGGTGGTTCTCCGCAATGCCTTTCCACCAAAAGAAAGCAGATATTAAGCAAGCTTCTTCAGGGCATGCATTAATGGACGTGGTCCGATGGTACACAAAAGAGAACTTACCGCTTAAGGTTAAAATCCCATTAGAAAATGGACGGGGTAGTACCCAAACCAAAACAACTAAACGTAAAGTACAAAATAAAACGGTACTACTCCATAAACTGGTGTTTAGGGGTCTAAAATCCCAGAATCTGGAAATTAATGATTCAACGACCGCACACAACCAAAACCATAACAGAAAGAAAAGAAAATGGCGCTCTACGCGTCTGTAGACAAAAATAAGAGAAGGTATCTTTATAGTAAATCACGGGTGTTGCATGGAAGAGCAACTATGTTGAATGCCGCCTCCCTCATCAAATGAGTTTTTCCTTGTTATTCTAAAAAATAAAGACTTAAAGACATATTATTATTTCAAAAAAAGGTAACTTGATAGTAAATCGGATAATCTTATACGGCTAGTACGTGAAGAAATCACAAGGTGGCACGCTGGTTGCCAATGGACAAACTGTAGACAGAACCAACCCTCTACGAAGGACCAACGATATTTTATGAGGAAATATCTAAGACAGTCGTAAATAAAGCTATAACATTAGTGCCAAAAAGATTTCAATACTGAGTCGCCGAGAAAGAAATATACAGGGTGCTTCACAACCTATCCCACAAATTTTAACTACATATGCCCCGTTACGGAAGAAGTCGATTTCTCAAAAAAAAAATGTAATAAAAGTTCTACAGAAATCGAGATTATAAAAAAATTTCGTCTTCGGCATTTACAACGCGTTGTGGGCGAACCCGACCCCATCAACTCCACGTGTGGCGCGCAAATCTCCACTAGCACGTGCACGTAAAACAATTGAACTATACGTAAATGTTTCGTGATGTGGTATTTGCCTATTCGGAAATCGGTGTGCATACAGACGAGAAGCCGCTCGCGAATTTTTCCCTGCTTCTCCGTATTCCAAAATAATGTCAACTAACTCCTCATTAGTGTACACATGTGCCATTTTTGTTAATAAATAACTACAAACATATACTTGCAAAATACTTTCTCATTTAACTAACAAAAAACGACCGTTCTTCATTCATATGGCCCACGATACAGATTAAACCTTATTTACACGTTCTTATCAGTTTGAAAAAACAAAGAATTCCTGGTATTTTGTTTTCGTCAGTTGTTTGGTACAACGTTTGCTACAATAAATTATTAATGCGTGTTCTAATATCACGACCATGATCACAAAATACAGATATTTATTTTTCAATTTATTATTGAAACTCAGTTTTATAACTTTATTTCTGTAGAACTTTTATCCCATAATTTTTTTGAGAAATCACCTTCTTTCGTAACAGTGCATATGTGGTCAAAATTTGTCTGATAAGTTGTGAAATACGAGTGAAACTATACAATCAATAAACTATGAAATTTGCTAAAAGAAAATCATTGAAAAGGGTTTGGTCTAGGAGTCGGTACTCTATAATCAATAAAGAGAAATTCAAATTACTGGTAAATGATCAAGATAGTAAAAAGAGGTTACGTGAGTTTGCCACGTGATATATTTCAGATGACAACAAAATCTGTGTCACTAATAGATAAACCAGTTTCGAAGAACGTTTTGTGACTAATATAGTATTTTTGAACAATCGAAATGCCGAATACCCGTCAAAGTGTATTGATAGGGTAAAGTCGGGTAATTTGTACTAAATAACATATTTTATGAAATAACTCATAATGGCTTGTTTGAGTTGTACGAAACTTTAAAGTAAAATAATTTGACATGCGCACGACTTAAGACTGATGTGAATACCAAGTGTTTAAAATGATAAGATTTTTAAAAAATGTGGCGAACTGTCTTCAAATTGTATCACTAAAATGCATGAGATTTTCATTGTTAGTGGAACAGGTATGTGAATGAAAAATTTGTGTGATAATTTAAACGTTTTAATTATCCCACTTAGAATACAGAGCTCACAAATGAGGAACAAAGGTGAAATAAAATATTACTCTAACAAAATAATGCAACACATACATTGATGAAACAGAAAATCATCCTCACGACTGAGAACATTTATTCAGAAATCAAGTCCATATTTTCCCGGTTTGAATAGTTTTATTGCTGTTTTTCTTGTTCAATTTTCCATATTTTGAACCCTTGCAAGAATAATACAGGAGTTTGCTAAATCGTACCGGTACGATTAAGTAAACCAGCTGGTCCTACAAATTATCGTACTGGTATGAATGACAAAAATTATTTAATGTTTTTTAAGTGTAGTTAGGTTAAAGCAGAAAGCGGTTATTTGGACATCAAGGCTTCTCCAAGATTAAATAATACTGAAGATTCACGATCGACCGTCGGGTGCAAGTGTTTGTCAGATACGTTTTTGGTATAACTTAAAAAACGGTACAACATACCCAATCTTCACTTAATAATAATGGACAAAGCCCGAAATAGCTTAGCAAACCACTCATGTTGATGAATATTTTTTGAAAATTACGGTTAAATATTAGCTTATTAACATGTAACATGTTTCTATTTTGCATGCTCTATCTTTAAGCCTATCTGAAACTCAAATATAGTACAATGAGAGAATCTAATTTCGCGTTTTACATCTAACTACCAGACTCTACAAGCACTTTTCTCTCAAAAAAATATTTTGGCAGTTAAGTTTTGTGTCATACATTTTATACTATCGATATTGACAGCTTTTCAAAATATTTATCCTATATTAAAAAAAACGTTCTCGTTCATACAAATGAAGAGGGTTTATGTCAATCGTTTTGGTAAAAAACGAGAAAAATCCTGAATTACGATTAAAGCGGATAATGCAAAGTGGATACTGTATTCGGCCGCAGGGCATTTTTGAAGTTAGTAAATTTATAATTGGTATTTTGGTTCATATGTCACATAAATATGAGAAAAAAATAAATCAAAAATCCTGGTTTCTGTTTTTGGAACGATTCAAGTATGCGCCGTCGAGTACTGCGTGCAAGACTGCGTAAGTCACTCGACAGAAAGACTCGTGTTTACGATGTATTAACCATTGTCGTCACAGAGGCCAGCCATAGCTACTTGCTGTGGTACATCAAGCCTATGAGTAAATACAAAGAAAGACAAGTAGTCTTGCGGAAACTTAAATGGAAAACAAATGACAATCGTGGGCATGTCCGCAATAAAGGAACAAGAGCAGAGATAGAAAGATTGGTAACCCGAGCGACCTCCATTTCTGCTTATTGGCTTGATCAGGCCTTTTTGAAATACCTCTTAAAATATTTGTATAATTTGTTCGTCGCATATATGATGATTGAATTTATTTTCTGAATTCATACAGGTATTCTTACAAAAATCCATTGATATGTTTTGCCGTTTCGAAGAAGCCATTCAATGATAATTTTTAGTTTAATTCAGAATACAACTTTTCTGCTGCCGTACTTTTGTATGGAAACAAAAATGTCCAAGTTACAGAGCTAATACATTTGATTTGCCAAATATTCAATAAAAAATTGTGTCAAACAGGCTTGAACAGATCAAGTCAGTCTAGAAGGCCCATAAAATTAGTGCATAGACATTCTTTCCATGTCCTATACCGGCAGTATCGATCATCTGGCAACGTCGCCTTCCCTCGATACCTGGAAGCATGACAGTGAGGCACAGCGGAAGTAATATCAGGACACTTACCAAAGCCGGCACGCCCGCTGCCGATCACAGAGACTAGAAGCAGAGTCGCATATCGAAACGATTTCTAAGCTTTAAGGGCAAATGCATGAGGAAATCTATGATGTGTGAAATATGTCTAATAGGGTGCGTAAAGTTATCGAGGCTGGGAGCGTTTAAATATTATCTGGCGTTAATATATTATTACGGTTCTAATTAATTTTATGTAACTATTGAGACAGAATGATGGGAGTCTTTCCAATCCCCCGCGAAGCCGACATGGTCTTTCCGTTGTATCCGCCAAGTGCAACGAAGGCAGAAGATGAACCCGTCGCCATCTGCCTGCTTATTATGTTTAGACATCGCAATTTTAATTCTGGTATGGATATAATTGGATGATTAAATTGACTTGATTCCTTAGCTATACATGTTACCCAACTAGCAAAATAGTGGTATAAGCTTTTGGTAAAAGACCCGGTCAGCCTTAAAAGCTCTCTATTGTTGTTGCCTGAACACCAAAATGCTGACTTACTGTTGTGTGGAATGCAGATTTGCTTTCTGCAACATATTTGCTCTATAATGAAGTGTTTAAAATATTCTTATAGCATAGTTATACAACACCTTATAGGGCAAATTTTTTAACTGTTGCATAAACGTTTATACAACTATTTTATATGGCATATTTGCACGTTAGTCAAAATGGTTGTATTGTGGCATCCGCGGTAACGTTTATAAAACAAACCCGAGCCTTGTTATTTTGCTGTGCAATTTACTATTTTAGCCAACAAATTGCTCCCAACGGAAGCACTTATACAACTGTTGTTTAGTAACTGTTTATTGCTGTACATATGTTAAATATGTTTTAAGACAAACAACGCATTCATATTGGTTCAAAAGGTTTTATTAACTGTTCAAACAGAAGATCTGATACAAATTCTGGGTAAATCATTCGACTCTGTCGGTACTTCATTTCAGACATTTGTCAAATTGTTGTATAACACCTGCAGGCAACACCAAAATATTCTAATAACCTAAAGACACCATGGACGATGCCATGATTGTACACAATCACCCGCCATATTGGGCAAACATTTATTCCTTTCTTTAATATCAAATAATTATGTTTCAGTTCGAAATTACAGATATAAAGAGATAAACATTAGTGTAATTGTGTCTAAATATAGGATTTGTGGAAGATTTAACGCAGATAAGTTCAGTTTTCCATCTTAAAAATCTAGACATATTTTTGATCATTGTCAAAATATGAATCAAATACGAAGCCCGTAGAAATTGGGTGCGCAAGTAATTCAATAGCCCTATATCACAGTGTAGAAGTTTATCATATACCTGTGTATCACAATGGCCTATATATAAGTAAACAAGATGACTGCAATGTGTTAGTTATATATTCTTCACTTCGTCTATACAATACATAAGAAATAGTTTGGTTGCAATAAACTAGAATCACGTAGCAGAATAGTTGTACAGTTGACAAAAACTGAATCTTGCACTGACGCAAATGTCCTATAGCGGCTGCAAGAGGCTTACACTTTTGTTTTATAACTCTTACCTGCAGCCCTTATTGAACCTCTTAAATGACTGAAGTGTCGTATTAGGTGTGCCCATTCCGCTTGTATAGCTGTTCTAAGAGGATTTGCCAATGTTCTTACAGTATACAATGCTCTTTAAGGAATACTGTATAATCATTCTTGCAACTCTAATAGGAGTGATAATTGTTAGTTGGGTACTAACTAACTTTTTTTTAGAGGGGCTAACTTGGGTGTCGAAAATAATCCTTTATGAACTGAAGATAGTATTGTGTGGACAGACAGAGTCAACCTACTTAGCGTCATTTTTTAATTTACGAAGTAGTATTGTCAGAGTGGCAATTAAATCATCAAATTTCAGCATCTTTAATCATTCCTCGTAACAACCGATGGATATTGATATACTTACATTGTTGTACAATTTTGGAACTAAGTCTAATTTGGTCAACGTGGTCTCATTCCGTTTGAAACGTTTTTTTGGTTGATGTTTGTTTTAAAAAGGCACGGATAGAGAGAAAAAACATTTAAAGTTTAGTTGATTAGGTCTGAAACGAACAAGGCGAAACTAATTCCGGAACTAAGCCACCAACCGTACGTCGTCTATTCGGTCACGTACAGGCCCGAGAAAGTTGCAACTCCCTTCGGACAACAGTTTGCACACTAAAACTTGTTAATGCGTCGCAAAGTTGACACTCCAGCATGGCTGGAGGAATATCGTATACTTTGCAAACAACTCCGCAAGGAGTTTTCGACAAATGCCAAATTTATTCATGCCTTGGGAAAACTCCAGTGAAAATAACAAATTTTCTACGACAGTTTCAATCTGAAGCGATCGAGGATGTCCAAAAGTGCATGATGTACAAGGCGGTGTTTCCATTTGTTATATGTGCAATCACAAAGAACGGTCACATTTATAGAAGTTCTTTGAGGACTGAGTGCCCTTTGAGAAATGATCCCTTCTTGGATTTTAAACAAGACAATAACGCTTCGTTGTGGACTATAACAAAATTTGGTAAATTCTCTAAAGTTGCACGATTTGAATTTGTACAATTTTTCTGCATGACTCCCAAAGATTCAGGAATCATCTAGATTTTCAAGTTTTTATAAAATAAATAATTTTCTACATTTTCAACTATTTCAGGACTTTCAGGCGTTATTTCGAGTATCCGGTTTCAATGGATGGCCGAGTTCTGCAAAAGAGCCGTTATTTTGGCTGATCGGGGTCCCTTCCACCGAGGACATGATCTGGCATCAAAACATCTCGTCAATAGCAGCAGCTGCTAGGGAAAAGCTAGGGATAAAAAGAGCTTTTCTCCACATGACCTCCTTACTCTGTACAAGGCCCATGTAAGACCTCGCCTGCAGTACTGCTCACATGTTTGAAGTACTACCGGCCGACTACATTATCCATGCTCGATGCTGTTGAGGCTGATCCTCTTCTCTAACGAACAGCCTCAGAACCCTTTCGCACCGTCGTTATATCAACATACTTTGTTCCCCAGAGCTCTACCTCCTAACCCCGCCTCCCATCCTAACTGTGTCGAACTTTGTACATCCAAAACTGGCCGATACGATCGCTCCTTTCTCCCTGGGGTATCGAGATTGTGGAACAAAGGCGGCTTTTCCCAATTATACTAGCTTAGGTAGTCAAAAAAGTCGGATTAACAAAGTTCCTTTAAACTCCTCAAAGCAGTCGCGGTGCCTTGGTATTTAGGCTTCTACCTGGGTGGTTACTTCGGTACATAAAAGAATATTCCGAAAATTCTGCAAATTTTGAAAACTGTGAAAATATTGAAAATGCCACCATTAGAAAGATCTTAAAAATGTCGAAAATCGTGTAATCTCCGATTTTTTTTTCCAAATTTGGAAACCTGTGATGACAACCCTTACAGCCAATTGTGAAATACAAATTTCCACCCTCCCTTGAACGTTCTCCAAGGAAGCGTTATTTTTTGTTTAAAATACGAGAAGTCACTCATCAAATGGTACGTGTTTTAAATGCCGATTACATATTTTAGCAAATAGGTATAAGCCCAATAAACATTTGTCTTTTTCCATTTGTTACGTACAAACTAGTGTAGCAGAAAAGTACATCCGTGTTAGTAGGAATCTCTAAAACAAGAAAAACTTTTTTCCCTTGCTTCACCGTCTAACTGATCTAAACGGAAATCCATATTTGTTTAAATAACAGATCAATGTGTTCGTAAAAGTTTGATTTGCAGCGTCTTGACTAGACCAGAGTATCTTATATTCTACGAGATCTTTCGATGAATGCCAAAATCATAGATACTCTGAAAATATCAAGTTTTCCTTAACAGTTTTAACTGTGGTGATCAAAAAACTCGAATCATATTCGACAAGTGGACAGTACGCAGAATTTGGAACAAAACACATTCTTGTGATTACCTGTATTATCGGTGTACCTATTAAGGAATTAAGCTATAATCCAGGTAATGTGACGGTACTTGGGTCAGTTCCAAGAAAATGAGATTAGACATTGACCTGGAGAGTACAGGCCATTTTACAATTATACTGAACAGGTAAACATATATTTCTAGAACAACAACTGATTTGCGTGACGAAACTTATGTGATCTTTTTTATACACTTTCGAAGGCATAGACTTTAGAAGGTTTCTTTCAGCGTACAAAATACAATTTGTCTCCATTTTGTCACTAATTTACCTGTGGATACTTAAGCGTACACACATCGAGTCATAACCTATCTAAAGATCTTTTCTTTACAAAATGCTAACTTCAATGAACAATTTTTGAAAATGTTATCATTAAAACCGTCCACGTCATAAAAAACACTTTTCAATCATTTTCAAGCACAAACATTGAAAACTGAAATATTTACCTTCAATTTGACAGAACTCCAATCGCACTCCAACTGCGACCTACCGGATTATACAGGGTGTTACAATCCTATTGTCATTTTGTTTAATAAAGTCATTTTTCAATTTTTGATTAGCCAGTCTCGCCAGGAAATTTGTACCCAACCCATTCGGGATATATACTTTAATATACTAAATTTCATGTGATAGGTGATGAAAAAATATCTTGCCTGTGTTACGTACCTAATTTTGGATAGACTACTACGATTTCGAAACCAAAATTGGATTTAAGTGCATAAAGTATTGTTCATTGCGTATGTTTATGAGAATATTTATTGCAAGCATTTAATATTTGATTTGAAGGAAAGACCTTTGGCCGCTTGAATCTACAGGTATCTGTTTTTTTTTCTTAATTTGAAAAAGGGGATTCAAAGAAACAGGGGGTTCCATTTAAAGTTTATGAGAAGTCGTCCATCTTGCGTTCTTGACCATGCTGTATAAGCTGTCAAGGAAACTGAAAAAGTATGTCTATAGGAACAATATATGGGATAATAACATTTTTTTAAGGAAAAATCCGGTACTCTAGTTTAACACCTGCTGAGGTGCAAGTTGTCGAAGTTCTGATTATCAAATATCTCAACAATTTAGAAATGGAGCAAGCATTATAGTATTTATGTTTAATTGCTTCGTTGCAATCTGAAATGAAATGTAATGTATTGCATTTGGGCCACCGCATAGTTATGAACCACCCTCTATCTAGAGATAAAAATATTTTCCAAGAGCTACAATTTTTGTAGTTAATTTTTTTAGATACTTTCTAGTTATCGACTGAGCCAACAAAAAAGCTCACCCTGTATTTAATTAAAGGTAATTGTGGCTAAGATTTGTCAGACAACCCTACAGTAATATATTCTACTATTATATATTTATCATTCATAAAAATCAAGTTTTACAAAAAAAAACAGAGACCTGCAGATTATCGCGGCCGAATCTTAGACTATTACATGCAGCTTAAGTAATATAAGCACATATTTTGACCACAGCGCTGATTTACTATATAAGCCCTCTATGAAGCCTTTTTGAGTTCGTGTTATGCACTTATCTAATAAGTAAAGTAATTACTGTTTATTTGTTAGCCTGCCTCTCCTTGGTCCATCCACCTCATTTTTCATTCAGAAATCTAGGATATCTTCTTAAATTTAAATGTTATCTGTTGTTAGTAATTTTCGGTCAGAAATTGTTCAGCACTTCGAGCAATAGGGGTGCAGAAACGCAAGAACAAGGCAGTCGATAGGGGGAAATTATCCCTCAGAGGCATTAGGTTAATCCGAACACCATAATCCCTAATTAGCATAAGACATTAGTCACCACGTGCAGCGTCAACTACCTGTACCTGTTCAACCCTGCAAAATTTGTTTGTCCCTTAATAGATTACTAATGATGAAATTCCTATAAATACCACCCAGAACATCGCATATACCACCATTTCTAGTTCAGACACCATCAAGATAGCATCAATATCGAGATGGCTCACTTTTCGAATATCAGCGCCCACGACATCGACGAAGCAAACAATTTCGCCATCAGTCTTCTTCGGAGGACCAGACCAGAGCTAACGGACGACCAACGGAGGATTATTGCCCATGATTTGGTCTACAAGGCGAACAAGGTTGTTTACCAAGACCGAGGACATCCTTTGCATTTTGAGGCCAGGGACTCCAAACCGCCACCAACTAAGGACGTTCCCACCCAATTTACACGGAATAAATCTATCCAGCAAGGAGGGAGCGTTTTCGAGAGGCTGTACGAAAGAACGACAACTTCGATCAGTTTGAAGTACCGAGTTAAGAGTGAAGCCACCCAGACAACACCTCGCAGACAACTCAAGCCGGAGGGCAGAAAACGCACCAGCCTTGCACCTCTTACTGCCTTAGGGGCCCCTGAAGTCAAGAAGAAGAGACAAACCGGCGTGGAACCGCCGAACAACGTTGCGGCCAAGAGAGACGTCTTCGAAAGGCTTTACTCTTCGAGCAAAACTCACTGCAGCAACCTCAGACAAAGGAATGCATCAACATCCAGTAGCACCGATTCAGCGGAATCTCTAAAGGAATGTATCGGGAGTGTACAAAGGGCTTTGAATCAGTTGAATCTGAAGAGGTGATCACTTGTATATAACCTGAATTGAATGTGCTATTAGATAATAGGTGTGAATATGTAAGAACGGGGTGGTCGATAGTTTTACGAGTCTCCACATAAATGTTTTTGTTTGTTAATAAAGAAAATACTAAAGAAATATGGGGGTTTTCAGTGTACCAGCTTTCGATTTACTACGTCCCATAGTGCTTCATCAACATTTTCTTATAACGATCGCTTAGTTCTAATAATATCCCTAAAAGCGAGTTTTACAGTATGAAGAAAAAAGATTTAATCAAGATTAATTTGTGATTTAATGCTGATAGATGTTTTTATGATCACATTTGAGATCAGCTTTATCTGTTTTAGACAAAATATCGACAAGTAGAGACCATTCCGGCCTTGTATGTGGCTTAAGAGGTATTGGCATTTGATCACCATGTTTGATACGATCTTTTTCTCTTCCACAGTGGGTTAGATCTTTTTTACTCTATATAGAAATTAGGAAACTAATTGGGATACAGCATATTGTGCGAATATAATTTTGTTAGAAACAGCATCTTTGCGTTATACTATAATCGTTTGTTATTTGCTAACAAACAACTTAAATAGTTATCTTGTAATAAAAACTAAAAACAAATTCAGGCTGGAGTCTTCGCACAGTAGACAGAAACTCGGTAACAAGCGACAGAGTAGAACAGTTTTGGATGAGGCAATTTTATTTTTGGAATTATTCGTATCATTATTGCACTTCTTTGCTTTTCTGAAATAAAGAGATTTAATAAAAAAATGTTAATACAAGACCTTTTACTGCCTTTTCCGTTTTTACCGTCATTTTCTCTGCCTTTTTATCAATTTTGGATACAATCACTTTCTCTACCTTCCTTGGGTTTTTTTAAAATTTTGTTTTGTTCGTGAGCCATGTAGCAATTTCTTCTTACCTCTCAGCTACGATACCTTCATTTTTAGTTTCTCATCGTCCGCGACGACTTTTCTGGATCTTCATCCTAGTTTCTTCTGTCTCTTCCGTACTTCCTTCATATTGGAGTGCATTGTAAAAGTGTACATCATCAGACATTAATTTTTTGAAACCTTGCAAATGATCCCATTTCTTTTTTGTTATCTTAAGCCTAGTCGCGTAGAGCTGTTTGGGGGGAATAGGCTATATCAATTTGTTTTTGGCATTGAGGTAAGACTTCATAAGGCTCAATGTTTTCCGATTTGTAGTAGATTTGGCCAGTGCTATCATATCTTAGACATTTTAGAACGTTCACCTTTAAATAGTTTTTCTTACCACCTGGACGTATGGAATTGTACCTTTGACAGTCGTACTTCGAAATTCAGAAAATACGAATGGTTTTTGTACTCAAAGTCCAAAGAGAATGATCGAATCTCTAACTAGGTTTATGTAATCGGTAGGCAAATGTATGTCTTTCCCTCTCAGGCGCCTTTCAATGAGACAGTAAGTCCAGTCACACTTCATTTGAGTGTGACACTTTTCCAGATACTTCTGCTCAATCACTATCTTATTACCCTGCGGCCAATAGAAACAAGGCATTGGACAATATGCTGATTTTTTTTATCCGCAACTATCTGACCACAACACAACCGGTTTGGCTAGAGCATTCCGTTTATTTAGAGTAATCCTGTAGCTCATTTGCTAAATGTCACATTACAGAATGCGCCAAGTGAATCTATCTGAATTGTTCTCATGTCGCAGTACCGAACGGAACCAAACCGCTCCCTCACTATGATATAGAATTCCTTGCAATAAACTGATAATCACTGACAAGGAATACAACCTGCTGAAGCGTATTCAAGATAGCGCTAAAGTCCAGCAGCTCAGTGTGATAAACGCAGTCTATGTGTCAGTGGAAGACTGATTAAAGCCATGAGTACCCTGTGGTAGTATGGGTGACAAAAATTTAAGTTATGTATCAAAGAACAGCAGAAATAAATATCTAGAGAATCCATTAGCATTGGGATTGTTGCACATTAATTCTAATTTATCGTATACTAACAGAACAGTTGCAAGATCCAATAGGCTGTAACAAATATTAACTTTTTAATCAATCTTCCCAGCAATAAACTAATTACGCCTTCCAATCGAATTATACATTTCTGATATGATTTCTTAGACACTTACTCTGGCATAAGGCGTTATTGTCAAAATACCATAGATATCATTATTTGGTCAAATAGCGGGCACTGTCTAGCAACCAACACAGTCACGTTCAGTGAGCAAGTGGATGCTGAGGGATACAGCTTATAGGAACCGAGAATAGCAGCTGATTCAGATACGACATATTAGAATATGCACAAAAATGGTGGTTTTATTAGCAGGTTCACCACGACAAATTGTCATATGATAGAAATACCCTTTTCCATTTGAAATCCATCTCGATTTCGACATTTTTTCGGATAAGTCGAATTAGAACTAAGCCATCGATATATGGAATTGGAGGTGATATGTAATTTCAAAGTAATATTTATTCAGTGTGTTTATGGGTATAGTTTGATATTTGATTTCAAGAAAAGAAACTTTATAGTACGAAATATGGCCGCTTGAATCTGTAGGTATCTGTGTTTTTAATCTTGGAAAGAAAGGAGAATCAAAGGCTGTGAAAGTGCACCGGGTGTTCCATTTGAAGTTTATGAGAAGTCGTTCATTTAGCGTTCTTGACCACGCTGTATAACTTCGGAAAACTAAAAAGGTATGTGTATAGGAACAATAGATGGCTATCATAACATTTTTATAACGAAAAATCCGATACTCTAGCTTGAACACCTGAGAAGGTGCAGCTTATCAAAGTTCAGAGTTTCTTTGTTAGATAGATTGTCAAATATCTCAACAATTTGTAAATAGAACCGTATAGTTTGTTATATCCAGTTGCTTCGTTACAATTTGCAATGAAATGTAATGCAACGCATTTGAGTCATCGCATAGTTATGAAACACCCGGCAAAGATAGAAATATTTTTGAAGTAAGGAGCGTACTGTTTGCTATAATTTTTGTAGATAATGTTTTTAGATACTATACGCAATAACAGAATTATCGACTGTCCTCGCATCAAACACTCGCTATACTTACTTACAGGTAATTATGGCCAGACAACCCTGCTGTAATATATAGTCTGTGTGCGAAAGGTTGGGAAATCTCGAAACATACTTCAGTCCAAAAATTGATAGCTTACGAGGTACAGGGTGTCAAAGTTACAATTTTGTTTTCTATTTTTCTTTATTGCTTGAGATGTATTCCAGATTTTAGCATAAAACTCGGTATAGGGAGATTTTCTAGTATTGGAAACAAGAATCCGTTATTTTTTATGGTCAAACTTCTATAATAACTTATCATAACTTTTTTGAGCTACCCCGTATACAACAACTGACCGAAAATTTCTATTTTCACTTATTTCCTCAGCAAAATGGGTTTACTTGTCAGAAGTGTCTAAAGCTAATAGTTTTTGAGATATTTGTTTTTAAAGTATTACATCTTGCCAATCCGTACATTAAATGCATATCAGAATATTCATCAAACGCATACCCCACGATGTTTAACAACTTACTGTCAGCTTAAAATTATTCGTGAAGTTTAAAGCAATATCATGACAAACATTAGAAACC
The DNA here is from genome assembly GCA_963669975.1 of Acanthoscelides obtectus. NCBI lineage: Eukaryota > Metazoa > Arthropoda > Insecta > Coleoptera > Chrysomelidae > Acanthoscelides > Acanthoscelides obtectus. The sequence goes on along the minus strand of CAVLJG010000009.1, from coordinate 38,740,079 downwards.
GTAGCAACGCTACTCAGATATTACCCAAAGCAACTTGATTATTATGTTATAAAAATGTCTTATCATCATGGTACCAATAAAATGCATTGGAACCTTTAAAAACAAAAATCTACAAAACTGTTAGCTTTAGACACGTCTAACATGTTAACCTTTGTCGTTGTACAAATTCGAGAGAATGAGATTTTTCCGTCAGTTGTTGTATACAGGGTAGCACAAAAAAGTTATGATAAGTTATTTACCGACATAGTGCTGTAAGTGGCGCTCTCTAGAAGTTTATCCATAAAAAATAACGGATTCTTGTTTCGCATACTAGAAAACACCCCTATACCAAGCTGTATGCCAGAATCTGAAATACCTTTCAAGCAATAAGGAAAAATAGAAAATAAAATTGTAACTTTGACACCCTGTATCTCGCAAGCCATCAGCCTTTCGCAGATATTCTACTACTAATAATTCATAAAGGTCAAATTGTATATAAAAAGATACCTGCAGATTGTTGCGGCCGAATCTTAACTATTACATGTATTTTTAGTAGTATAGGCAGATATTTGTTCACAACCTTAGTCTGACTAGACTGATTTATTATATAGGCCCTGTAAGTAAAAGTTTCATAAAACTGGAACAGTAAATTAATATTGATTAACTTTACATCAAAAAAACTATTTCATAAGTTACATACTAGAACAAAGTGTTATCGATTCACTTATCCAGCAAGTAAAGGAGTAATAACTGTTTACTTGTTAGTGTTGGTCCACCCACCTTATTTTTCATTTAGAAATCTAGAATATGTTTCAAATATTATCTGTCTATAGGCATTTCGGTTAGATATTGTTCCACAAACAATAATTATCCCTCAGCGTATTCGGTTAATTCAAGTCTAACCGCCTGTACCTATTCAACCCTGTAAAATTTGTTTTGCCGCTTAATGTATTACTAAAGAGAGGATTCGTATAAATACCAGCCAGAACATCACATAAGCCATCATTTCTAGTTCAGACACCGTCAAGATAACACCAATATCGAGATGGCTCACTTTCCGAATATCACCGCTGAAGACATCGATGAAATAAACACATTCACCATCAACCTTCTTCGGAGGACCAGACCACAGCTGACGGACGATCAACTGACGATTATTGCCCATGATTTGGTATACAAGGCGGAAAAGGCTATTATCTACCAAAACCGAGGACAACCTTTCCAATTTGGGGCCAGGGACTCCAAGCCGCCACCAACCAAGACCGTTCCCACCCAATTTACATGGAATAAATCTATGCAGCAAGGGCGAAGCGTTTTCGAGAGGCTCTACGAACAAACAACAACTTCAGTCAGTATGAAGTACCGAGCTAAGAGTGAAGCCATCCAGACAACACCTCGCAGACAGCCCAAGCCCGAGGGAAGAAAACGCACCAGCCTTGCACCTCTTGCATCCATAGGGATCCCTGAAGTAAAGAAGAAGAGGCCAAATATCATCGCACCGTCGAACAACGTGGCGGCCAAGAGAGACGTTTTTGAAAGGCTTTACGCTTCGAGTAGAAACCACTGCAGCAAAGTCAGAGAAAAAAAAGCATCAAGTAATACTGATACATCGGAATCCTTAATGGATTGTGTCGGGAGTGTGCAGAGGGCTTTGAATCAGTTGACTCTCAAGAAGTGATCACTTGTATATAACCTGAATTGCATGTACTATAATATAATAGGTGTGAACATGTAAGTACATATTTTAAAAATATGCAGGGCGATAGTTTTATGGATGAAGTTTTTTGAACAAAAATAAAACATAAAGCTAACGTTGGAACGGAGGGAAAATCTTTTTTTTGTGTGTAGTTTTCGCTTGGAATATACGCATGACGCAAACCTTAGGTTGTATGTATTTCAGAGCATATCTGCAATCAACATTCTCCTTTTTACCTTCGTACTTGATTGTCTTTCAAGAACCCCAGAGTGGGCCATTTTGGATTTTTTCTAGTCAACTAACGAATTTTGTGTTTCTTACTATTTCCATATAAACGCATGCTCACAAAAATAAAAATGCCGATGAAAGCTTCAAAAACAAATGTTCTGAAATATGCAATTAAAAAAATTTCATAATTTCAACCAGCTTAAGGTTTGAAGAGAAAAGGACCTAGAAAACCCTGTTATCGACCCTTGTTCGGTTCGAGATGTCGAGCCAGCCGGTCGAACAGACCTAAACTCCGAATAATAAACATATATTGTTCCCCTAATGAAGTGAAATGTGCTAATGACACTTGAGAAGCAATACTTCACGGAAAGTGTTTTGGTGCAATTGCCAGAATCGTCGCACTGAAAAAAGATTTTCGTTGCAAAAAATGTTAAGAAGACAATAAAGCATCTGATAACACTTTAAATACTCATCTTCTGCTGAATGAAGTTAATTGTCTTTTGAGAAAAGTATGTAAGTGAACTTGAATTCTTATAATAATATATCCAAATGCATTCTGGGTCTGCTGTGTCGTCTGCTGCCTGTTTTTGCCGCATTCCTCTTCGTCAGTTTCTTACTCTCAATCAGTAAAAAAGAACGTAAACACGAAGGTAAATACATCAGCTGTTCTGGTTATAGTCTAAGATCCGATCTAAAATCGTGTTCCACCGGTGTGTCAACCAGATGAAAATGAAATTTTATCAAATGTAAGAACTCTTTGAACATACTTTGATTAGAAAACCCTTTGAAAAATGGTCATACATATATATAAATAATTAAAATTATAAAAAACTACTATTTTTCAAAACTTCGCCGGCGTGCCAACCAAACAAAACAAACTCCAATGAAAAGTTTATAATGTACACAAAATGCAGCTCCTCAGTTGTTTACCTTTTTCTGGTCCCTATTACCTGGCAGCTGCGTTCAAACAGGTAAGTCGATAATAGTAATTGCACTCTTCTGTCGAGCAACTGAGACCAGTCTTAAAATGAAAACAATTTAATTACAAATCACTTAGTATACGGTTGCTTGAGAAAATATGTTCATAGATAGTGGTTGAAAGACTTTAAAGTTGAAAAATCGCGTCGTAAACTGTGAGGGAGTGCGCAGATTATATACTCATAGTAATGACAAGGATAAATGAATTTAATATACACCAATATGTCAAAGGGGTAACGAAAAATGTTTTTAAAACAAAAAGAAAATAATATTCTTAAAAAAAACATTAAAACACGCTTAGAAAAAAAATCTTTTATTAAACTACAAATACATCAAAATAGGTGATACAAAACATAGTGATAAATAATTATTATTCAGGATCAGAGTCGCCGGAAGTTATTGTTTTCCAAGTCAGAGGAAGTTTCCTCGTTTTCTTTTTCTGTCATGTCTAAAATATCATTATTCTCAAAGGTGTCTGGTCTCCATCAAATCCTTTTGGTTTTAAATAACCACTCAGGAACCAACCACAATTGTGGCGGTTCAATTTTACAAAATTACGGTCGGTAGCATGTAGCCACATTGAATTTACATAAATAGTGCGTACGATTTTTTGTTTGAGTGATTCCCAACATAGTGGTATCGTATTTTAACTGTTTTAAGGAAATTTTCATTATCTTCCTTCGCAGAAAATTTTTTAAGAAATATTTGATATCTGTCATCATTAACTTTTATTACCATACATGACCGAGGTAAATTCTTGAATTGCATTCATTTTATCATTAATAAAAATATCAGCTTCATCTGTTAATGAAGCAAAGCAGTTTTGATTCGTTTGGTTCTTCGAAAATAGCTTAAATGGTCTTAGCTTCCCCTTATTACAAAAATCTGCAGTGTAATCGGAACCAGTGTATGCATGAAAAGCAGGTAGACCTAGACACAGATCGGATCCCAATTTCAATGCCAATTCCGTAGAATTTATGCAAATAATAATATTTTTTCTTTGTCAATGAACTTGCAAGCCAAATTTGACAGTTTTGAATTTTGTGCATATTATATTGCCCAATAAAATTATCAAAACATCTGCTGATTTGATTAAAATATTTGAACCTGCTGCTGCCTTGTAAGCGTGAAAAACCATTCTCGTATCCGCTTCTTCGTGAAAACATTTATGATCATTTCCTTTCGTATTTATTACACGATTTTGTTGAGTGTGATACGAAAGCAATGTACTTCCACTGTCAAAAAAATGTTTTCGTCATTGATTACTTTTTCTAAAGAGTGATTTTCCCGATAGTTTGCCAAAAACTGTATCAAAGCCTCTTTGGAACGATAATTTTTCAGAAAATTTGGAGGTCTGGTTTGTTGAGGACCTGAAATTTTGAACGCAATATCAAATTTCTGTCGATTCTGACGTTCTGAATCCTTGATTGAAGGAAAAAATATTAACCCTTAACTGGTATCGTCATTTTTACGTACGTAACTGGTATCGTCGGGTCAATTTTGACCCGACGATACTTTAAGAAGCTGAAGCTACCAACTTCCGAAATGCTATTACTGATCAGTTGTTAGCCTAATATACTAAATGTTTTAACAAATAAAGCACTCGTACATTCAAACTGTTTATTGTCCAAAATCAAAACAAAATACTGCATCTGAAAATGAGTAATGCAATATAATTTACGAAATTTCAACTCAAGTATGAATTTATCAAAAAACTAACATAATGGGCCATTAAACAACATATTTGGTCTTTATATTCTATAGCGAAAAAACAAATACTGTCTCGTATTAGAAAACGTGCAATAACGTTTTCATAGCCTATCACTCACATTTGGCACTTTCCACATAACAATGTAGCTGCGCTGTGAACTTTACACACGTGCTGGTTACACTTATTACAGATCGTAGAATATTTATTGTCATTGTGAGACGGGCACATGTAACACCTACGTCGTTTTTTTCCTTTAAGAACTGCACAAGGATCAAGAACTCTGGGCTGAGAAGTGGACGGCTGACTTTCATTCGTCGGCGTCGTCGTGTCGTCACATTTCAGGATTCTTTGCATGACTGAGCGAAGCTCCCTAGGAAGCCTTGGTTCCGATAAACGTCGTCTCATATGAGGTTCAATTAGAGTTTGACCTAGGTGAACAATAAAATTCCGTCGTCTCATAGAATTTTCAGTCCCAGACTGGAACAAAATAAAGGAATTTACAGAAGCTATATTCATAATAGCATACCAAATAGCACACGGCCACCTTCTTGTTCTCCGACCAGTATTGTAATTTGCACACTTCTGATCTAGTGCATCAACTCCCGCCTTTGTGAGGTTATAATATAAAATCATATCAGGCTTCTTTGATTCTTCATCTATTTTGTTATCATGGTGCATAGATGACACTACCAGTACGTATTTATTTGGTTTTGGAACGTAGGAAACTAAAGTTGTAGTGCCAGTAAACACAAACTTAGAAGTACCTGGGTCGGTTTTCTTATTTGGGACTACATATTGTGGTATTTGTGTCTTATTTTTACGCATCGTGCCGACATAAGTCAGTTGATTTTTGCGCAATTCTTCAACTAATTCTATTGATGTGAACCAGTTATCTGCCGTGATATTTCTGTTCGTATTCTTGACTGGATCAATTAGGGATAAGACAGTTAGGGTAGGCACTGACAGCTTTCTTGGATTAGGCTGCACACTTTCTGATTTACCTGTATAGACAAAAGCATTGAGCAGATAGTGAGTCTTTGCATCACAAAGGCATAATATCTTTAGTCCGTACTTGTTCGGTTTACTTTTCATGTACACACGGAAAGAACATCGGCCTCTAAAAGCCACGAGCATCTCATCTATTGTAAGGGACTCACCCGGAATATAACAATTTTGACAGTTCTGTATGAATGTCTCGAAGATTTCACGTATGTGGCGAAATTTATCAGGCTTTCTCGAATCTCTGGTAGAAATACTATCAAACCTCAATGCGACTAGCAAAAACATGAACCTCTTTAGGGACATCGTAGCACGGAAAATGTCTCTACCAGTGCCGTCTGATGCAAATAAACCTTCAACATCTTCATGGTTGGATTTGAAAACTGATGTCAAATAGAGCAAACCAAAAAATGCTTTCATCTCTGCTGAATCTGTGTAACTCACAAACGAAGCTGTTGTTCCATATTTGCTGGACAATTCCGTAATTTTCTCATTTGTACAGTCCACAATTTTGCTAATCATTTCATCGGTTATGAGAAGAGACCAGTAGTTGACAGGGTTCTTATCTTGCAAATTTCTTGCCACGGGTTTTAGTCCAGGTAAATGCGTAATAATATTATGTCGTCTGGTTCGACCAGCTGTAGGAGCTCGTTTTGACCATTTGTACATGTTCTTTCCATAAACATAGCCTATGGATGATAGTGGCAAATCTGAAGAGCTATCTGAGTCCACACTGTTGTCTGCACCGCCATCAAAATCGAAGTCGCCCACAGGAACTTCTTCAGCTTGATCGGCAACAGCGTCGTCCTCGGCGTCATCTATGGTGTATTCTTCATCAGAATCGTGATTACTGTCGAAAGTAGCCGCATCACTTATATCGCCATCATCTTCACTGTCTAAGAACAACTCACGTACTTGTTCTTCGGTATATTTCTTGCCGTCAATAACGAAAAAATCCATTGCGAAGAAAGTCCAAAACGCACACGCAACTGGTATCGTCGGGTCACATTTGACCCCAAAGCAAACAAACCAACACTTGCGACGCTCAAATTAAACTGACCTTTGCGGTATATGTGCATACGTATACTGTCTGAGAAATCACGGAACCCCCACCACATAGCTGCGAAAATCCCAAAGCTATGACGAACTGAAGGCGCGCCGGGTCAATTTTGACCCGACGATACCAGTTAAGGGTTAATATAAAAATATTAAAATGTCGAAACGATAACTTTAAAGAGCAATGTTCGAACGACTTGTCATCAAAATCAATTACAGAGATACTTTTTTTGCATAAAAAAGACCTTTTCGTCATTTTTAATTTATTTTTACTAACTGACTACTCAAACACTGCTCTATAGTAAATTCATTTATCCTTGTCTTTACTATGAGTATACAATATGCGCACTCTCTCGTAGTTTACGGGTCCTTTGCGCACATCTGTAATGCTGTGTCCTTGTCTATAGTGGGGAATAGTACGCGCAGTGCTTCTCTGTCTAACAATTTCGCTCGCTCCGACTTTTCAGCTTTAAAGTCCTACAACCACTATCTATGAACATATTTTCTCAAGCAACCCTATACTACGTGATTCGTAATTAAATTGTTTCCATTTTAAGGCTAGTCTCGATTGGTCGACAGACGAGTGTCATTACTTGATCGACTTACCGGTTTGAACGCAGCTGCCAGGTAATAGGGACCAGAAAAAGGTAAGCAACTGACGAGCTGCATTTTGTGCACATTATAAACTTTTCATTGGAGTTTGCTTTGTTTGGTTGGCACGCCGGCAAAATTTTGAAAAATAATAATTTTTTATAATTTTAATTAAATATGTCTATGACCATTTTTAAAGGGTTGCCTAACCAAAGTATGTACAAAAATTTATTTTATTTGATAAAATGTCATTTTCATCTGGTTGACACACCGGTGGAGGACGATTTTAGTTCGGATCATCTACTATTATCAAATCAACTGATCTAAACAGGGGAAACGCAGAATAAGAATAAGAGATGAAATCCAAATGAAGGCCAAGTATTATGAAAGCCAGTGTTACTGGTACAAGACTGATTAGGGATGGATCTCTCCAAAATTTGAAAGCGGGAAGTTGGTAACACCTACAGCATTTACGAGTCCTAAATGCTACGTCCTAAGATTATTGTTCATAGTGTGGATAAATATGTTGCTGATAGCGCTCATATTTCTGAGTTCATAATTTGGAAGACAATGATCTCGCTGTGCCTTTAAGTGACGTTCGTGTTATTACAAAACTTAAATATAAAGAAAGTATTAATGTCGTTTTGGGAGTTTATCGTTCAGTCTATAATATTGTTACGGGTAGAGGTTTTTTGTATGCTGGATGGAAGAAATGTAGTGTTAAAGAACATTTTAACATTGCTAAGTGTCTTAAATGCAACAAATTTGGAAAAGCGAGACTGTAATTCATCTGGTCTTCTCTGTATGAATTGTGAAGATTTGAATAGTAAGTTGAAAATGAATAACCCTGCTGACCATTCCGCTAATAGTTCGCAATATTCTTATTACTTAAACAAATTAGATCAACTCAAATCTAGAATTCAATATGAGTAATAATAAATCAGAGATTGAGCATCTGAACTCCAACTTTTTTCCACACCTTCATCAATTTGTTCAGCCTGTTATGGAAACTACTAATGTGAGTATTATAAGCTACGGCGTTGTTGTTTTAGATATTTCTGATCATAGAATCATTTTCTATGAGTTTTTGTACTATTCTTCCTGCATAGAATCATTTTTCTTAAAGAGCTAGGTATTTCCTGCTCAAGGATTTTTATGCTGGTTCGTTAAATGTCCCACGGGATAATATTCTGTATACAAATAGATGTGTAATTCTGTTTCCACCATACGTGGATCGTATAATTTCTAATTCTCGAATAAATCAGGATTTTGCTTATTATATATCATATATATATATTTATTTTTCTATGGCTATGTTATATACTTATACGAGTCCCAGGCAACACTTATTTATCACAGTAATTATTGCGTCATATATTTCTCTCTATGAGTAGACTGCTGGAAAGAGCGGTTGGAACTTGCCACCTGAATGTCAGTTCGCTGATATCAAACTTTATTGCCCTTACAAATATTCTTGAAGATGATTTATTTGATGTGTTGGTTATAACTGAAACCTGACTCGATGCGGACTTCAGATACCATCTCTTTGGAAGATTGTGATTTTTTTTCGGAAGCATAGACAGTCGGGGTGGTGGTTTTGGTTTGTATATTAAATCATGTTATACTGCTGAGCTCATTGAACATGTTTATGATGCGACACCGCATCTTGAGCAGCTGTTGGTGTAACTAAAGATAAATGAATATTGCAGTAAGTGTAATTTATCGAGCGCCAGCTCAAAGTGTACCTGATTGTGTAGCAGATCTAGATATTAGTTTACCACCCATTTTGACTAGCTTTTCAGAGATTTTTGTGATGGGAGATGTCAGTGTTACTATGCTGTGTGTGCTTTACTGCGTATGGGTTCGAGCAAATGGTTAGTGAACCAACCAGAGTTACAACAGGTTGTTCGACATTGTTAAGTCCAATGTTCATTTATACCTCTTTTGATACCAGTGATTCTCTAGCTGTGATTCCAGCTCTATATCAGATCACAAGCTTGTCTTTTTGACTTTGCATGTCAATAACGATAAAACTAGCTAGAAACTCGTTACTTTCAGAGATTTCTCATTTTTTTGTGAATATGCCTTTATGGAAAATTTGGAAGCTAAAATTTGATTAATATGTGTTACTTGGAGAACATTGATGATAAAATCAAATTTTTTACAGCCCTGCTTGATGCATATGACATGCACGCGCGTGAGTAAACCTAAAGCACCTTGAATTACATGTCAAGCATATACATCTTATCTGGCAGACAGCACCCAAGCTAATTTGGTGCGTTTCAAGCAGTTGAGGAATTTAGCATTGTGATCCATTCGGCAAGTAAAAAAAAGCTTGTTTAAATTTTCTAAATCAACAAAGCAATCCTTATAAGCTGTGGTCAGAGTTAAATAGCATGAAAGTGCTGGCATCAGAAAAAACAACTATACCTGACCATCTTAAAGACCCTGACAGTATTAGTCAACATTTTATGACAGTTTAAGACTCTGGCTTTATTCAAAATGATGTATACTTATTACAATTACTATAATGATAACAAATTTTGTGAAAATACATTTTCTTTTACCGTCGTAGAACTTAGCGATATTTACTGCATCATTAAATCTATCAAATCAAAGCCAAAGGGTGCTGATTATTTTAGTATTTCGATGATCAAGTACATTTTGCCTATAAGATTGCTGTTACTCACGCATATCATTAGCAGTTGCCTTGAGAACGGGTACTCTGCCGAAGCGTGGGGAAAAGCCATACTAGTTCCTGTACCTAGCATTAACAATCCAGATGAATTTTCTGACTTGCGACCTACAATGTAGCCTGTTGTCAGTTATTTCAAAAATTTGAGGAAAATATGTCGAAGAAAACAATATGTTGCCTGCAAACCAATCTGGTTTCGGCAAGCACCACAGCACTACCTCTTCTTTATGAACCCATTTATGCCTAAAGAGTTGCAGTTTTTTTAATATTTTTTAAAAAACCTTATTAAAAGATTACACTTTGGAGGTATTTTCAATTTATTCTAAAAAAAAAATACATAAATAGTTAGTTTTTTAGGATGTACTATACCTAGTACATTAGGAATAAAGGTAGCTATAAGAATAATAATAAAAAAAATTGAAAATAGTACAAATATTTTGAAACACATCAATATTGCAAATTTTAAACAGTATGATATTGAACAAAACATCTCACGTGAAGGCCGACATCACATTTTCTACATCTAGTAGTCCTGCGCTCATGACAGTGTGCACACCTTGTTTGTTTGCCTTTGTAATTGATCCACGTTATTTCCTCTCTGTGTGATAGACTCAGCTTCAATGTCGTCATCTTCTATCATTGCTAGCGCCTCATGCAAAGAAAAACCCCTAAAACAAATGTTCCTTCTCAAAATAAGTACTTATTCAAAAATAATTTACCTAAAACCATTTTATTTTTGTTTTGACTATGAACATATTCGTAGACCCCTTCCTGATGTACTAAATATAGTACACCTAACTTTATCATAACCTCACAAACAAAGCATAAATGAGACACATCATAAAATCATAAAATCTAGAAGCCGCAACTAAGGAAATAATATTTTCATAAAAATAAACTAGTTTTTTTTTTATTTTATGTCATAAAAAACCTACTTACTTTGCAAAGCGCACGCCATATTCATTCATCTTCTATTTTCCAATATACAAAAACTGATTTCACATACAAAATATTGCACAATACGCAAAATTACTCCGTACTGTACGAGATCCACCCGCAAACTGTCGCCGCGAGCTATTCAATTTAACCAAATCGTACAGATATCTACAGGAACAAACAAGTTTAGGCTGTACTATTCCTAGTACATTAGGCATAAATGGGTTAAAGATTTGTTATAATATCTTCAGAGCTCTAGACAAAAAGATGGGCGTAGTTCTTGTTTCCGTTGATTATTCTAAAGCTTTCGATAAAATCAACCGCAGCTTGTTGCTTGCCAAGCTAACGTACTATGGCCTCGATCAAAAAGCGAATAGTTTTTTCAGGAGTTCTCAATATGTTTCTTTAAGCGTATCAAAAACATCAAATTTTTAGAAAATTACGTCTGGTATCCCCAAGGATCGGTCCTTGGGTCGGTGTTTTTTTATATATATTGCTGACTTGACAAGAAATGTCAAGAACTGGGAGACACAATACTTTGCCGATGATACGCAGCCCCTGCACTACTTTGATATAGATAATATCCACGGTGCTCAAAAAAATGTAAGCTCTCATATTGAAAGGCTCTGTCAATTTTCAAAATCGCACAACCTTGCCATAAATACATCAAAGTCTAATGCAATGCTTTTTTGCTCTGAACCTAGGAGGGAGGCTGCCGTATCATTGTTATCGGTAAAGATTGGTACAGGAAAAATAAATGTCTCTCCATGTACAAAAATATTAGGAGTTACTATCGACCAGCGACTTAGGTTCACAGACCATGCAAAGAATTTCCTAAATAAATCCTACATACGACTCCGTTATTTATATGCTAATAAGTTTATCCTGCACTTCAAATTGAAGAAAAACCCCTGCGAGTCACTTGTGATACCAATTGTTACTTACTGTAATATTTTATTTTAACCTTGCCTCGATGGCATAGCAACGAACAGACTGCAGGTTGTTCAGAACAGTTGAGTAAGGTCTATCTTTGGTCTTAGACAATTTGATCATATCTTAAATAAGCTTACTTCTCTGTGATGGTTGAAAATGCCCTATTTAGTGAGGTTTAGTTATCTTATTTTCAACCACAAGGGGACAGCCAAAAAATCCAAGGCCAGACTCGATTGTTTTCCTTTTGCTTTTATCAAAATCAATACCTTGTGAGCTGAATACTAAAATGTTTGGCTACCTACAAAGAAGGCCAATGAATGATGCTGATCAATTAGCAAAATATATCGCCCCTCTTTTGGTTTCTTAGTTAAACATTTCCATCTATTCAAATATCTTATTTTTGCAGTTTAGGTAACACCAAATATCAATGCTTAGAATTAAATTAAATAAGCTTCAGTAACCCACAATTCCAGCATGAAGTACAAATTTTTTTGTGTTTTTTTTTGTAATTTATTAAGTGCAACGCCCTATAAGTTATAGTCTGATTTTATTCTCAATAAAGAAGACGAAAAAATGGCGACACATGTTATAAATAATAGTGAAAATTGATGTTATGCACTCCATTTACCTTTGCGGTAAGTTTGTTAATGATTTTAACTCCATTGTCTAATATTGTACAACATTGGTTCTGCTTAAAAAATAAAACGGCCTTCAATATGCATTTCATTTAATTTAGCCTTCCAGACCAACTTGGGGTTAAGTAAAAAATCTACAAAAAAGCAGTATGGTAGAACTAAATCATTAAAAACATACCGGAAAGGCTAAATAGAGTGCATAACATTAATTTTCCCTTTTATTTATATTATGTAGTTCTCTTTCAGCAGCTGACAATAATATATTTAGAGTATAACTTACATATATGTAAATAATATATGTATGTATGCATAAAATACATGGGAATAGGAAACTGAATCCGACCCTAGAATTACTAGCTACCAAAACGTCTTTAACTCAATTCAGACATTATTTTGTGAACTATTAAAACACCAAGTTGATAATCCTTGAGATTTTGAATTTTGTTTCACATACATTGATAAAAATAAGATATTTGAGAAAACAAATTTTTAATAAAAAAACCGAAAGAGGTGCCATCATCTCGTGTACATTGAGGTACCATGTATTTTTAGACCCATTCTAAGTGGACTGGAGATGAACGTTATGCACAAGTGCATCGTTTGTCCATTAGACTACGTTAAAGTTTTCTTATTAAAACACATTTGTCCTGATTTTTTTGGAATCGATAGTCGGATGTGAATGGAATTTGGAAACACATGGGTCTTGCCAGACGTCCTAATATTTGCTTTCCACAAAAAACCCGAAAAGGTTTAATAAGCGTGAAAGCTACCTTCACCCCTACATAAATTAGGGAAGAATTTTTTCGCAACTCTCTCAATGACACTACCTCTTTTTATAATTTCGGCGCTAGCGGCAAAATTACGGCCTACCTCATCATAATCGATGCTCCTCTAATCCGTTTTAAAAGCTTGGAATTTCTACGTCAATTACGTTCACGCATCTTGGACGGACATATATGTACCTTTGGCGTTTTCAGTCTCAAAGTACACAGACAGCACAAATCACATGAGAGAAAAAGCAAAGTAGGAGTGCACAAAGAACAACTGTACTAAGGAGTGGTTGAACTAGTGATTATTAACTTAGGAAACGGATTAGAATCTTCAGATTATACTGATGGTTATAGCGATTAGATAATAAATCTAATTTGTATATTTACTGGGTAATGACGAAGGACCTATAGCCCTGAACATACTAATAAAATTACCATGTTTATTTCTATGGCTGTATCCGGATAGATTTAAAAATTATTCCAATCATGTGTTAATCCTGACCGCTAATTTCTTAGGAGCCCTCTGCCCAAAATTTGGACGTTATCAGTTTTGGTTTGACTTGTGGATTGCCGAAATAACCGGTCAGGATTACACATGATTGGGATAATCCACTTTGAAGTCTATCTGGATAAAGCCGTCGAAATAAACGTGGTAATGAATGCAGGTAAATTCATTATTAAGTATTATATTAAAAAGATCCAGAATACAATCTAAAAAAGAATTGAATTTTGTAGTTCTTTTCTTTATTTCTTTCCCATGTACTGAAATTATTTTTGTAATATAAAAAATATGTAAAGTTAACGGATCATAAACTGGGGCAGCATATTTAATATATCAATGTAATAAACCTTATAGCACCTTGAAAGTAATGACAAGTTAGAAGAAATAGTGAAGATAAATTAAATGGTACCTCAATTAATTTTAAAACCTACACGCCAGTGGCGATAACGCATTATCGGTCTTGTAGGTAGTTGTGCGGTATAAATTGGGCTGCCGTGTCACTTTTACATTCGTTTTTATTTTATTTTTTTTATTTATTTATTTATTCCCAACAGGTAACACCCAATTACAGAAAAAGTACAAGAAAACGTTGCATAATTAGCAACAGCGGTAACGCCAAACACAAAAAAAAAACTTAAAAAAAGAAAAAACAAACTCTCAGTGACAAAGGTACCAGTCTCTGTAGCACTTCACAACAAAGTTGTCACTATCAAAAAATAAGTCACAACTGCAAACAGAATTGAAACATGTACAAATCATATTTACCGGAGTTCTAGACAATAAATTAGTATTACCAATAACCGGATAGAAAGTAATTTGAGCACGATTTCCCAACCTAGGCACACGAAAATTAAGCTTACTTAATATGAATGAACAATCAACTTGATTGTGTATGATTTTGTACAAAATATGTAGCGCTGATATGTCGCGTCTAAGATGCAATGACTCTATATTAAAAATGTTTAATAAAATAGAATGGTCGAAACCTCTTTCAGGATAATTGCCATAACATTTGTAATACAAATACTTTAAAGCCTTACGCTGCACATATTCAATACTAACCCTTGAATTGTTGTAGATTGGAGACTAAATTAATGAAGCATATTCCAGCTTACTTCTAATAAATGTAAAATATAAAAGCTTTAGAGTTGATATGTTTGAAAACCCTGACCAATTCCTTACAAAAAAGCCTAGCATCTTAAACGCTGAATTCACCATTTGAGTGATGTGATCCTTGAATGTCAGCTTGGCATCGAATACAACACCCAAATCTTTGAACGTTTCGGTTCTTTCGAGTAAGTGATCATTGATACTATAATCATAATGTATTACATTTTGCTTCCTACTAAAAGACAGAACTTTACAAACATTAATCGTAAGAGAGTTTCTGGAACACCAAAAATGCACTAAGTTCAAGCTGCTTTGAAGAGAGATACAGTCGTGATACCTCTGAATAGCAGTATAAATTTTTAAGTCATCAGCGACAGTTCATTGATAAACAACACAGAAAACAAAGGACCCAAATTGGATCCTTGGGGCACTCCAGATGTTGCTGTATAGGAATTAGATTTAAAACCACCAAACTCAATGTACAGATTTCTATCAAATAAGTATTATCTGATCAACTTCAATAAAGATTTAGACAACCAATCATTTCAAGCTTAGAAAGAAGCAAGTAATGATCTATCTGATCAAAGGCCTTTTGAATGTCGGTATGAATGACATCCAACTGTCCCTGGTCATCTAATACCTCAGAGATAGTTTGAGTCAGGCATGTCAGATTTGTGACTGTTGATCTGCCAGCAACAAAACCATGCTGGTTAGGAGATACAGTACATTTGACAGAGTTGAAAATGGTATTATAAATAATAACCTCAAAAATCTTACCAAAATTGCAAAGTATCGCAATCTGCCTATAGTTACAAATATTACTTCTATCGTCACTTTTAAAGACAGGAGGACCTACCTTGGTCATTTTCCAGATACGAGGGTAGGAGCATGTTAAGAATAGCATATTGTAGATCATGCACAGCGGTTTTGCCAATATATGAATGAAGGTAGTTGTGCGGTATAAATTGGGCTGCCCTGTCACTTGTACATTCGTTTTATAGATTATAGTAAATATTGGCAACAATTGAATTATTGAATACGCCAAAATAAAAGAATCTGGTACATCATGAAAAAGGAAAAAGCTCGCCCCAAATGGGAATCAAATCACCACTGAAACGTTACGTTTGGCATGTCCCATTTCTGTTACACGTACGTTATCTACTACACCACCGCATTTTGTATGTACATATAGTTCAGTGGTACTTGTTTTTTCTAACAAACTGCTTCATAATGATCAATGGCAATGGCTTAAGTCACATAATCAGCTCAATCCATAAAATATTTATATTTGCCATTAGGAAGTCGAAATTTTCGCAACCGTCTATTTCAAGTGTCACAAGTTGTAAAAAAATTTTCTAGCAACGTGTATAGAACCTAATAATAACATTATTAAAGCGTATGCCATCACAAAAATCCAATCAGTGGCAGCAGAAAAACAACATTAAAAGCGTGACCAACCACCTGAAGGCCGGAAAACCCTGTATTCTTGTTTCTGTGTTCAGCAGCCTGCCTACATATTATTTTCACAATATAGAAAGTAAACCTATATTTTTCGTAGTGTAGTGAATCGTTCATTAGACTCATCCCCGTAACGTACCGTAGCACGCCACCGGCACCGGTGGTGTCGGGCGTGAAGGGGCCGCACACCAGACAAGGGGGCGGCAGACGTCGGGGGCAGAGGGCGGTCGCTCATCAATCTACACCGTAACTTGATATAGAGCCGTACGTGACCCGGCTGCAGAACTTGTATCGGACAGAAGTGGGATATTAGCAGCTCTCCGTGTCTCTATTTTATGTGCGGACTTCGGATATTATGGAGAAAAATGTGCTCTGTGCGGCTGATGCGCGTGTTAAGAGGATTTCACTCGCGTGATACGAAGACAGAGAGCAACTTTCATCTAGTGGTTATTTATTTTGGACGGAGGGGATGTATACAACATGCCGTGGAGATTAACTGACATGGGAACAAAACATTGGAGGCGCAGTTACGCCATCCTGGAGAGTTTCTTAAGTGATTTCGCGTACTGATGTGAATGTGTACTATACATGCAAGATCTCTATTTTCGGATTGTATTTTCTAGATGGATCTCTGAAATCGCACTTCACGATAGGTACGTAACGCTATCCATGTGTCCAATACCCGGCAACCCTAGTACCCTAGTATAATTCCTGAAACTTATCGTGTGATTATCATGTTCATAGGTCGAATCAAAGCACATATCGGGTGTCTCAAATTCGACCATTCAGATCTCGGAAATGGTAAGAGATACAAAGTCGGTTGTGGGAAAAATTGCGCATTTACGTTACAAAGAAAATGGCACGCAGAAAGTTTCGCAATTTTCGTAGATAAACGAATAAAACTAAACCGTTTTTTGCGGCTTTATTTGACATGGGATTCCAAGACAAAGAAAATTAATATTGCCACTTATTCTATTATGGTATAATCAGAATTCCAATACAATGTTTTGTCTCTCTTCCTCAATCGTTAACTTTATGTTTTCTCATGGAAGCCATATAAGATCGTTGCGGAGTTGCATAGAATTTTCAATTATGATTCTAAGAATGTTAATATGTCATACACTAATATTATCAAACCGAAGTTATTTCTGAAAAACTAATATTCCCCTAGTTGGCTTTGAAAATGACATTCTATAACATTTAGCGACCATAACAAGCATTATTTTCTACATGACACCTCAGCGGTAGATTAATAGTATTTGCAACATGTACGCATCGGAAGGGGTATTACGTCTCTTGAAAAGTAACATTATGTCGGTCCTTTTTCTGACATTATTTAGGTTTTCTATCTGCAAGTTATCATCTTGGCACTAGCTGTTGTACACTTGATGTGTACTCGTTCCGTAGCTGTACGTGTTGCCTAAACGTCATGATGCTCCATCTACCCTTGTTTGGCTCTGATGTGGTGTAACACCTGCCTCAGAGATGGCATTATTGGAGGTCCAACCTGTGTGTTGTATACTATAGGTGGATCGAAACGACAATGCGTAGGTGCATAATGAGGATCTGTGTGCTAATAATCTGTGTTGATGACAATTCCATTGGCCTTGTCTCAAATACAGTAACTTGAGATGTATGCAAAAGCTAAAAATTATTCAACCTGAACATTAGATATGCAAGTTTGCTGACTTTCAAATGACAGATGGCGATAAGGAAAGCTGGTGAAGATTATTAAGACTAACAGGTGAGCGAATATGGTGTACTCAGGAGTATTGTAAGACGTTAAAAAAGTTATTACATTTCAGATTAAATGCATTTCCAGTCGTTTAAGTTTAATAGGAATTTATTTTACTGTGTCAGGTAGAAAATACAAATCAACCGCTACATGTGACACAGTCCAAACATCTTTTATATGTGATGCGCCATTCCTGATTTTAATGGCTGGCTTAATTACAAACAACGCGAGGGTGCGGTGTTGATTCCCCGTAATGCTTCTCGAAGGTTTTGAAAACGCAGAAAACATAACCTATCTGCAGATAGGACAACACAAATAACCCGTCTGGCATAGCAAATAGATATATTTCATGGGCAGCATATTCAGTAACAATTTTCTCACATAGCAAATATCACTGATTTTATACACCAATACACACAGTCATCCGGATGTGATCTTGCTACTCAACACAGCATGATGAGGATCCGTCTTGCAGCATGGTCATTGAGTGTGTCGTCTCGTTGAGTCATTCCTCTATAGATAGACGCTTTTGATGACATTCACAGCGCTCATAGCGAGCAAGGGCGGCATGTACTATTTGTACAGTAAGGGAGTTGACAATTTTGTCGTTTTTTTTACGTTTTATAGGTTTTTTACCTAATGTCTCTGTCGACTATATATATAGTTATAGATATGAGGGATATGCAATGTGTCTAGGAAGCTGCGAAATGGTCGAGGCTAATCACTTGCTAAAAGATGTTACTCTTCGTTACCTAAAATAATACGGTATTTGATGTTTTAAGATTTACCCGCGCATGTTACCTGAGTTTACAGTAAGAGATCCGACCGCTTGGGGGTCGTTTTTACAGCATTAACTTCACGTGCTCTTCCTTTGTATACGCCACTGTTCTCCGAATATGCAAGAAATTTTGCATCTCCTGATAATCATCTCTTAATTTCCCTCAAAGTTATAATTTTTATAAATTCAGTTTAGACATGTTTCTTTGGATGTCTAGGTACGATGAAGTATATATTCTAGCTAAACCCTGTATATGACGTCAACCGCTGGAATATACGCACTATGCAAATTACGCGTTGAACACAGTCGCATTGATCGAACAACCAGATAAAAGTTTGCGAATGATGGTCAAACCACAACCGGCAGCGAACGGTTTGGATCCGATCATTCTGGAATTCGTTCGTGTTTCAATTGTGGGCCTAATTCCAGTTTGTTCTCGTGAAAATGATGTGGCATCAGTTTTGCTTCCCGCACTAATATAGAGAAGACAAATATTTTCCATGCGAAAAAATTTGAATTCCAAATACTTCATCCATATGCATATCAAAACATTTCCGCTTGCCTGTCTATTGATCTGTTGGTTTGTCTCCCACCTTTCAATTCTGCTGGTTATGGATCTCATAGACACTAAATTGTTGCAGCATTGGCAAAAAATATGTCCGTGTCTGTGGTGCGTAGTCACCATTCTTATTGAATTTTGTCACAGACAGAGTCAAGGTGGATTGTGTTATACTGCCAACATGCAACTACAACGTTATGAAACAGCATCAAGTACATTGACCCTGTATTTTCCACGCAAATCTGGAGATATAAATATGTATCATGACAACAATCTGGTATGACACGACCATGAGCGATCTTTGTATCCTGACATAAGACTGTAGAGCGGAATGGCTACCAGTAAAAAATAGTATCGTTGGTTTGAGATTGGAACTAGAATAATTGCAACATGTATATTGAAGTCAAGATTCGAACATTCTGGTAATTACTATTCGACGGCCATGAAGGCTATTACAGCTAATATAGAGTTAATTTAATTGAATTGTGAATTCTAAGCTTTTTAAATCTACAAGCCCCTATCCCCTAAAACCCTAATCTTCAATTTTAACCCCCGCAAACATTTTTTGAATATGATCAGGAGCCTCTGAAGTATAAGAAGGACAGTTTGCAAGTTTTTTTATGCCCCTTTATCGGTCGCTGGGCCAAGAATTAGACAGATCGACCGACGTAAATAGGGACATATTTTTCCGTATTGTACAGTCTGTGAAAATCAAAAGTTGATCTAACAAGCAAGGTTAGCAGTCCCTTTAAGTTAAACTAAGTGTAAAAAATCCTACGATTTAAACTTGCATTTAGACACTTGGCGTCCTCAAAAGTAATATTTTTATCGAAGTTTTTAAACATTGAAAATATCCACCCCAGGTTTTTTAGGCATTGAATAGGAAGGTTCGACATTTTTCGTATTTCTCTTATTTTAATTAAAATCGAGGGATTTTGTTATTGAAAAACGGCCAAAGAAATTTGAGTGCAAAATATTAATATTTACGTCGACGGAAAGCATTTTAAAATCAAGGATCGACGCGAGGCTAGAAAACGTACCTGTACGCGAGACTAGACCGCGTGACGTCAGTAGCCCGACACGTGCTGTCGCCCTCATAGAGTACCTGTACCTTGTATCGTCTTGTATACGGAGTGAAGAGTATACGAATGCGAATTTATATAAACCGGGACCGACGTTTGTGAACTTTATTTATTTGTGCTAGCACAATGCCCCAAGGTCATCAGAAAGCTGATTCGCGAAATTTACCCCAAGTGAATGTGGAAATGGTTTTTGGCAAATAATGCAAATTTAAATGAACCTCAGAGCAGCGGTGTTAAAGTAGTTCGGTAAGTATCTACAATGAGAGCTAATTTTTTTTGTTTAGCTCCAATGGGTAGTATTTTTTGTATTTCGCAAAAATTGATCCTGCTTTGCTTTAGTCTATTGAAAGCTGATAATATTAAGATATAATAATGCCTGCTCCTGACAATAATTTTGAAGACTATTTATCTATGCTTTTTTCTTCCTAGGTAAAATTTAAATTATCATACATAACTTTTTACCTTGTTACGCCTATTAAGAGCTTCGAAATTGGTTCTTTTTTCATGCATAATCAGACTTCATTACACTGTTCTGAAGTAAAGTATGGTACCTAACATGTTTTCAATGAGAGAAATTCTAGGGGTGTAGAGAGAATCTTATTTTTTTAGGATCTATTGGAGAATACTTAAATTAGGGGAGGGGGGCAGTCACATTATAGAATTTTATAGCTATTAAAATAAAGTTTAGGGCTGCATTTGGGGGATGGGCAGTGAAGCCAGGTTCTAAACGTTGACTAATATTCCGCTTAGAATGACTACGATCTCGGCAGTAAGCTGGTCAGCTTCGCTGTCACTACTATCAGTACTGCTTCCACTGGCTTCATACGAATCAGATTCGGATGTTTCTGTTACTGCGGGACTTTCAAGATTTACCGGTTCACTTTCCACTTGCCAACGTTTTTTTGGCCGCTCTGAAATCTGATTAGCAAGCGCAGGAATTCTTATTGGCGATACAGCAACATCCATTACTTTCCGTTTTTGCGAGATTTGAACTGACTTTTCGGTTGAGGGTCCCGCCCGGCGTGCCGCCGCTGGCTGCAAATATTTGGCGATGTCTTTCTGCCTTGCCCTTTTGACGCTGAACACTCGTTTCGTAGAGTTTAATTGTCTACCCAGTTGACATGCAAATTTATAAGGTTCAATATTAGGATTCATCCGGGCTCGAACGGAACTCTTCTTGTATTGTAGATAGTTTTCCATATCTTTTTCCAGGTCAAAATGATCTTCGCAGCAGTACATGGTCGACGTGGAAGAAACTGATGTTACTTCCCGTCCAGCTGCGTCAAGCGACTTTTTACGTTGTGCGGCAGCTTTTGGAACACTCAGAAATTTTTTTTGTGGTGTTGTACTTGACGTACTTGTACATTTTGGCACAAAATACCACTTTCTGTTCGACATTTAACACCGTCAAAGTTCACAGAATTTAACAATAATCTATCGTACCAGCTCTAACTACTCCAAACCGATTACTGGGGCGTTGTTGTGAGAATGCTAAATGCAGCCGGCCAGCTAGCGAGGTGTGTCTGGCTACTGACGTGACCCGGTCTAGTCTCGCGCACAGGTACGGTTTCCAGCCTCGCGCCGATCCTTGATTTTGAAATGGTTTAGTCGACGTAAATATCAGTATTTTTTGCTCAATTTTATTTATCATTTTTTAATAACAAATCTCTCGATTTGAGTAAAAATTAAAAAATGGGGAACCATCCTATTGCTTGTAACTGGTAAACGCTCTACGTTAAAAATACGTTACTACGAACTTTTTATGCTCATAATGATACGAAAACCTGAAAAAATTATTGCGTAGAGCTAAATTATTTTTCTGTAATTTGCAAAATAGCAAATTTGCTCAGAGTTACCGACCAGCAACCACTTGATTGAACAAGATTAATAGGAGTACTTTAATCTTACTTCACTTAAAAGCAAGATTTAATCTTGTTTGGTAGGCCAGAATTAGCGAAACACGTAACATCTCTTACTCTCTAGTGGCGTAGGAAGTAAAGACAGCGAAAATGAAAGTTGGAATTTCTGACTATGTTCTAGAATTGTTGTTTTGGGTTGCCACTAGATGGCTTTTAAAAACCTTTTGGTAAAGAAGCAACTTTGTGTAAAAAATTTCATCAAAGTCGAGTGTACTTGGCGAGCGATAGGGAGGCGATCTGCTGCCGTTTACAGTTAATATTTCTTTTCCCATTGGTTTGAGAAGCTGAAAGAAATATCGTTCCTGAAACTTGTACTCACCTCTAATTGTGAAATAGTGAGTTGTAGTTATAAAACATCGATTAAAAATGAGGTTTTGTCCGGAAATCCTTCAGCTCGCATATACATACATCTGTCCTGAATGATTTCAGTAGTCACTGTGAAGGGTAGTTCGCGTTGAATCAGATCTCTTCCCTTTCCCAAAAAAACAAAAAGTTACAAAGCTACAGATGCAAAATTTTAACACGGGTGAACAACGATACACTGAAAAAGTCTATAAAGTAAACATTAATAAAATCTACAATATTGAGAACGTAAATTGCAGCAAGTTCTTGAATACGACAATAATACTATCACCAGTCATGCTATTGAGGTATTTGTGATCCATGGAAATAGGACTATCCCTCCATCATGGCCGCGAGCCGCCAGCTAAAGCCACCGATTGTGCAATTGTAAAGTTGGTTACACTTTTGGAGATGTCATCAAATCGGTTAACTAAACATTTCTCGTTCAGTGACATAAAGGAAAATCTGAAAATTTGATAATCTTAGAATTTCCAAAATATATTAAGTCAACTGGAAAATTACGTTGAGACTAATGTTACTTTACGAGACAGTTCTTTTCTTCAGCATACGCGATGCAATTAGCGATAGTTCACTTGTACAATATTGCAATACAGCGACTTCCTCTCTGATGAGAGGCCTGGGATCTGTAACACGAACACTTCAAGGATTCCAAGTCTTCAAGATACAAGGAGTTTAGCGTACCTTCAAGTCTCCGTAACATAAGGCAAATAACCACACTTGTTATTACAAGATAGAACGAATTGTGTGTTATCTATACAATAACTGTAGCTACGAATTTACGCCCTACGTATATAGTTCTGATACAATACTGGCAGCATATTTTGAATATATTTTGTGATTTAGCGCCGTAATGTGTTGACAGCGCTGATATATTTATATAACGTGACTATAAGATTAAGAGTAAAAATTATATATATATATATATATATATTATACTGTCATAAAAAAAATCCTACTCAGAGACATAAATAAGTAAAACATCAACTACAATTTTAGGAAATTCTGTAACTCAATACTACAAGTGAGGGCGTTGACAGAATACCGCTATAAATGCAACTTTTCTCCCGTAATTACTGGCGCGGTATATACAGGGTGTTAGGGAAATAATATTAGTAACTTTAAGAGGTGATTTCTTGCATTATTCTAAGCAAAAACTTCATTATAACTTATGTCCGAAAATCAACCGTTTTCGAGTAAAGCGAGTCGTAAATAATTAAATTTTCTCAAACATTTGGCAACGCTGCCACGCAACCGCGATACGAGCGCACGACGACCGCAACTGATTCATCGAATTGTATACGTTTGTATATTTTTGTTGGAAACATACATTGAATTATTGAACTTTTACGCAATTTTTTGTGGTTAATATTTTTTATTTAATAACGCTTTCAGTACAGTACCCTTACCTAAAAAAAATGACAGAACTTACCGATACGTGGCGATATACACCAACAATTCCCACGATTATCAGTCACTTATTTGAAACGATGCGATGCACGAAAAAAGAGAAAACCTACATCCGTAAATTACATAAAGTTACAGTTAAATGTATAAGTAATCACAACAGCAAGCGATGATACATGGAGTGCAGGCGGAGTGCGACGTTGCCAGTTGTGTGAGCAATTTTGTTTGTTTGTTTTTCTTCGGAAAATTGTATTTAATAAGCAAGAAGCTTATTTTGTTATAGACAGTTAATATATATATATATATATATATATATATATATATATATATATATATATATATATATATATTGATACATTTTACGCTATCAGGCATATGAATTTAAATTATTAAGGTGCGAAATTAATTTCTTTTATGACTAAAAAGAAATAGGTTCAGCATTTTTTTGCTCCGAAACGGTTGATTTTCGGACATAGGTTATAATGAACTTTTTTGCTTAGAATAATGTCAAGAATCACTTCTTAACGAATATTATTTCCCTAACACCCTGCATAGCTACAAGTGATCCGATTCAAATAACTAGTAGCATTTACAATTTTAAAACTTGTGTTACAGCGCCGTGGAGGTTACCACTGCTTGGAGACGCAACGATCTCGAACAGTTTAATGCTTCCAAAGCACAGTGCTGTACCTTGGGTAAAAGCGCACTAGCAATAAACCGGTTTTGATCGACGGCCTAGTTCTGGCAAAGACCAGTACATACCGATTGGTAGCTAGGTTTGGTTAGGTCTAAGAATTACTTTTCTCCACGTGAACCTCACTCTGTACAAGGCCCACATAAGGCCTAGACTCCAGTGTTGCTCACATGTTTGGGGTGCTGCTGCCCCAACTACATCATCCATGGTCGATGCTGGTGAGACAAGGGCCGTCCGACTAGTAGATGACTCTTCTCTAACAAATCGTCTCCGGACCCTCTCGCACCGACAGTCGTCGTCGATCTACCGATATGTCAATGAGCTTTGCTCCTCAGAGCCTTCCTGCCTGATGTCGTCGCGCAATATGCTTGCCAAACAGATCCGCCTGACTTCGGCCTCGCATCCTAACCGTGTCGAACTCTGTGAATCCATATCTGGCCGATACGACCGCTCCTCGGTCCATAAGTATCGAAATTATGGGACAGTCTGCCTGAGGAGGCTTCTCGCAGTTAGGCAATTCAAAAATTGACTTAACAAAGTTATTAAAGCTCCTCAAGACAGATGCGGTATTTAGGATTCTGCCTACGAACAGTTCCATTCATAGTTACACGGCTCATTTCTCCAGATATTTACCCTAACATTGTTGATATGAAATTTTCGTGTGGACGTTCGACTGCGGCGGAAATTTTCGTTCCTTATTAAATTCCTTAACTAACCCGCATTCATTATCGTAATCTTCGACGGAAATGTGGCAGTACTCAATGAAATCCGAAGAATTTTGTTAATATGCCGGGCGCAGTTCCGAAGTTTTCCAATCAACGGGTTATAATGGAGTGAGTCGAGAGAAAAAACGCTGGAGACGCCGAAAAATATTAATGAAAATGACATCGTAATTGGATTTCTACTCCAGCACTAGTCTCCAGGTATATTGCTGGAGTTTTCCATTACCTGCGCTCTTTATTAAAATGCATTTCTGTGAAGCTCTGATGAAACTACCGAGTTTATCAGAATGCGTCATAAGCGTTTGTTTTCCATAACATAAGTAGATTTGACAGTAAATAGAGATAGGTGTAATTTTTGGCCTCATTGCTTCTAGGCATTTAATCTTTTAGGTCACAAATACTTTTGAAAAAATTTCACCAGTATTACAACCTACAACGAATCTATTATCCGAACGTCTGTCTGTCATAGAATGTCATTTTAAATGGAAATAAAACAGTATGGGCTATTTATCGCAGAATAGCAAATATTAAAGTTATAAAAAAGGCACTGGGGTACATGTCTTTGCCAATATTCACTAAGGTGCCCCCCGGGACGCCACTGGACCTAATAGTTTCAATCTATTTAGAGACAAGATAGCCTCTTAATACTACCAATAATATTTCCAAATTTCAACAGAATCAAGTAAATATTTTTTAAGATAGTATTTTTTTTTTTAATTTATAACAGTGCATCTTGAAATTTCAGGACAAATTTTTATAATCTCCGTCTATTTTTCGAACACCCTGTATATATATAGTGATGGAAGAGTCATGTTCGTATCAATACTGACACCCAAAAGTTTTAGTGTGTCTATGATATTGTCGTTATGGTGACACAAAGTTATTACCATGGACTTCATCTTTGAAGCATTTTTAGTTTATTTGTTAAAAACCATTTTTCTAAATTTATGATGTATTTATTCAATATTCGCGGAGAACAGTTGACCAGTCGATTTGCTACTGCTGTGTCATCGTCAAACAGTGTAAGGTTTTTGTTTGTATTACAATTAGGAAGGTCATTTATATATATTAAGAATAAAAGTGGACCCAGCACAGAACCCTGTAAGTCGCCATATGAAACTGTCGTTGTACTGGAGGTAGTGCTGGTGAAGGTTACAAGCTGCCGTCTGTTGATCAAATAAGATGACAATAGCCTAATGCTACTTCAATGGAACTTGTAATGTGACAATTTTTGTAGAAGAATGTCATGTTGGACACAATCGAAGGCCTTCGTAAGATAAAAAGTT
Organism: Acanthoscelides obtectus; assembly: GCA_963669975.1. Taxonomy (NCBI): domain Eukaryota; kingdom Metazoa; phylum Arthropoda; class Insecta; order Coleoptera; family Chrysomelidae; genus Acanthoscelides; species Acanthoscelides obtectus. Next base: position 38,713,260 of record CAVLJG010000009.1, on the reverse strand, counting down.
AGCTAAGCAATAAGCATCACTTTCAAAAGCTGCATTAATTCTCTCAATGAAGCTGTCAATAGCTAACGAAGTAAACTTACCTGATCTGAAACCGTATTGACAGTCAATAGATTGTTGCTTTCAAAATAGTCAATCTTGTGAGCTTTCAAAAGAATCTTAAGTACCTTGTCAAGTAGGGGTATAAGTGAAATAGATCTATAATTTGAGAGATGGTTGGAATCGCCTTTTTTGAACATGGGGACAGCTGTTCCCAGAGGAACGAAAGCTGTATTACTAGTCGCCCATCAAACCCGATGTTGAGTCCAGAAACAAATAATGACGAAGCTGTTCTCAAAGACCAATGGAAAAATTAGGCACAGAATGATATGAGGGAGCTTCTCAAAGCATAATCTCCCACCGCCTACATGCCAGGAAAGAACGACTGTAGGTTACTCAAATGCTAAGGTGGAACTGCTTGCCAAAACCTTTGCCGCCAACTCCACCATGGGCATCGTCGCTCAAGTGCCACTGCTAAGAAGGTTTCTTTACATTATGCGGGAAGTAACTTTCAGGCATAAAACCGTAAGACGGGTACGCTTGTCGCTCGACATCGACAAAGTTCCTGGTCTGGACTTAAGTCCTGGGTTTGTACTGAAAATATGTACAGAGGAGCTTGCTCAAGTTCTTTGGTGCCTGTTCCAGATGTCTTACAAGCACTTTCCCAGAAAACTGGAAATTTGCTCATGTTCATGTTCAGCCCAATCAAAGAAAAGGATCCAAGACCGACCTTTACAACCACAGGCATACAATGCTGCGCTCTGTTATAAATAAGGTGATGGAGAGATGATCGGCGATCCAGCTCTCTTGTACCGCATCGTCAGTGGAGTCTGCTTCTCAGAGCTCTCCTCCATTTTGAAGCAGCATGAAGAGCCTGCCTGCTTCCCTGACGGTGACCTAATAATATGGAAGAATACATATCGCTGTTTAAGATTTATAGTATCGTTTATCTCAAATGCATGATTTGTTTTAGAATTTTAGAAGTAGGTGGTATTGCTTTCGAGATGAACCTTCTATTAGACACTTATTACATATTTATCAGTAATCCTTGACTGCATGTCTGTGAATTTTGCTCCTGACTCACATCAACCAAAAATGCTAACCAGAGATGTTTTTATTTAGTTTTCACATTGATCCAACAGGTGGAAGTTCCAAGAAACTCTAACGTTCCTAAAGAATGTTAAGCTGCTGCAAAGTAGAAAATGATTAAAAGCATAAGGAGAAAAGGCAATTTCATAATTGTTATTATGATGGGAACGGAGGAGAAATAATTAAGGGGTATGAGAGCGAGCATCCTCGTTATACATTCAGTTTGAGGTGAAGCAGGTACGCATCTTAACGGCAGCGCGGCGGCTCAGCGGCAGAATCCCGCATAAATTATAATAAGATCAAGATGACGCAGTGTCAGACGGTTGCGGAGATGGATCACAGGGTAGCACAATTTTATGTTGATCTACGAATAAATATTTGCAACAAGTTGTTGTAACGAAAATCTGTACCTAATTCAAAAGTAATACTGATTGTGGAGTGACTTAATATGCGAAGCAGAAACAACGCAACATATTGCTAGAGTGTTTCACTACTCTCCAGGGTGTTCGAAAGATAGACAGAGATATTTTACAGGGTGATTCCTTGTTGAAAGATATGCAATAAAGTTTCTATACATGGGTCCGGAAATACAGAGTTTTCAAGATACAGGGTGATAAATTGAAAAAAAATATTAATACCAAAAAAATATTTACTCGATTCTGATGAAATTTGGCAATATTATTTGTTGTATTAAGAGGCTAATTGAGTCCTAAATAAATTTAAATAATTATTGGTTTTTAAATTTATCACCGTGTATCTGGGAAACTCTACATTTCCGGACCTATGTTTATAGAAACCTTTTTTTCGAAGTTTTTAACAAAGAATCGCCTCCTGAAATATCTCCGTCCATTTTTGATCACCCTGTATAGGTCTCTTCACGATTTTTTGCGGGTCAAAATAAAACTCAGAAATTAGATTCATAAATGTTGCTCTCAAATCTACGTGTTTAGCTTTGTCTCGCCCTCTTGAAAGTGTTTACCCCAACGTATGAGTCTTCCACATTTGTCAGTGTGATAAGTTGCTTGGCATGGGCGTGTATGTTTACCCTTTGTTTGATTCTTTCTTCGATTTAAAATATAGCAACTTCTGAAGATTCAAATAAAATGTTAACACTCTGTGTTATATTTGTTGAAGTATTTGGGAGACTGAATAAAAACAACGGTATTCTATAACACCATCCATGTGTGTGTGTGTGTGTGCAAGAGCGAATAGCAACTGTGTCAAGGATCGGCTTGTGCAGTGTGCAGTTTGTCTTAAGGTAGTTCGTTTCCGCACATGGCGCAGTTAGTCAATCTGGTTACTAATTCTTTGTCACATTGAGGAAGAGGCGAAAAGGAAGATATATAGCGTCCCTCCAGAGAAAAGTATTATAACCTTCTCAATCGCAACATTTGGACGCTCTTTTTTCAAAACGATCAGCGTATTGGCCAGTTTCAACTATCAATAATAAATTTCTTTTCAAATTAGTTTGCGCAGTTTAATAATACGCGATAGCAGTGGGATCTATGTATAAAAAATGTATGTTGATAGTTAACCATCCACGCATCAGTATTGATATCCTCTCGTATTTTCCATAGGCAGAGGCTGAAATTATTTGATGGTCATCTGATACGTATACCTAAGTAAAAATAAGCTCATAATTCCGCCATTAAAGCAATTCTAGGAAATCTCTCTCCTCGCTCCATCAAACTTAGTGCCGCCATTTCTGAAAATATGCACCAAGAGACAGGCGACAGAAACGTGTGACCTGGGTTTCTGTGAGGTAGGCGTTAATATATCAAAGAACATGTTACTTAGAATGAAAAGCTCTCAGAGGATAAGATATTATGGAGCATTCATACCGTTCTAGATATGTATGCAGCTCCATAATAATTCTATAACGATGACCCAGCTGGCTTTAATCTCCTAAGCATGACATATAAAACGTATTATGACATATAAAACGTATTATGACATGCACCTGTTCATAGCTCATCAGTTTTTTCGTCGATACTAATGGTATTTTGTTCTTCGTCATCTTAACAAAATTAACTTTGTTTGAGCTTAATTAAAATATATTACCACTAATGGATCAAAAAATGATGCAGCACTATCGTTAGTTAAATTATCTTTAAACATACTATCAAAATTTCAAAATCCGATACAGTAACACCACTACACCCCAATAAGATTTACTTGACTTCACAGCTTTGCACCCATGGCTAACAGTTCCTTATATGAGTCGACTGCCAGAATTACTCCCTTGGCTTCTTGCGGAAAAATCAAAACACAAAGTACAAGTATATACAAATCGTCTCTAGTGACATTAAATCACTATACTAATACTGATATGTTCTTTATCTGAGTGTAGAACACATATTCGAACACCCTCTTTGTTATTTATTTAATGAATATGGAAAGTAGCTAAAGGTTTACTTTGCAGTTTTATAAATTTTAGTTGTAATTCTATAAGTTATTATCAACAAAAGTTCTTCCATAAACACGACATACTTCCGTTAAAAATTGTCAATCGTCGTTATGAGCAACAGATACAAAATATTTAAAACAGACACTTTTTTCTCCCTCCATTCTTCAATTCTGAAAGGCATCAATGAATGAATAGCTTAAGCCATTCTACAAGGAAGGAAAATCTCAGTCAAACATCTAAAATCTAACTAAATCCTAAATGTATAGGATTAGTAATGAAAACTACAGCACTGCTCAAAAACTTTCTCCACCATCAAAACGCTTAATTCTGGACAAGCAAGTAGCATGTGACGCCAAGTGTGCGTGCACCGCACTACAGCGTGGTAGAACTTTGAGTTATATTATTTACACTTGACAATGATAGATTTTGAGGAGAGCAGAAATAACTACACCAAGGGCGTGCTTTGGGCTTAGGTCAATTCTTCCTATCAGCATAATGATACTCAAGGTGCATTCCTGCATCGAGGACTTTCAGTTTCAAAATTAGTTCTTTTGGGCACGATTGACAATTTTATGTTAATCTTTTCTAACTCGCATCCTCCTGAGTGCAAGATGAGTTCCGTTAGTTTTGAACTAAAACATTTTCACCCAGCTTATTCGCGGAGCTCGTACATCATTACAGGCTCCTGTTGAATCTACATATAATTAATATCGTATCTCATAAACCCGTGCATGTTAACAATTTCGAGGAAACTGTTTGAAGTTAGTTAATACTTTAAGAGCTTTCGCGCATCTTCCTCCGTGCACCAGTTTTGATAATGGAATAGCATTGTACATTACAGTTTACATGAGGTACGCAAGGCGGCTGTACTCCAGCTTGAATATTTGAAATTCAGGTACTTCCAATAGCAGATAACTGTAGATTGCAGGTCAGACCTATAATTTTATTAGACCTACAAGAAAATAGCAGAGCTTTGAACTACTGAATATGAAAAATAATATCGAAGTATGTAGTATCCTTACTCATTCAAGGAATAGTAAAAAGTGGAGTCAAGTAGATTGACTCGGTGCTTCCTGTGCTCTGATATGCATCTGCTTGAATTTTAGGTAGACGAAAATTCTCTGAGGGATAAAAGCCTTCTTGATGTTTTTCTCTGCAACCTGAAGTGACCAGCAAATTCAAAACATCTGATAAAGCAATTCAAAAACCACCAGTAATGCGAAAAATATCCGTCTTTACTTCCCACGCCTACTGGCGGGTTGGACTGTAATTGCAAAAACTTTCGAAAGTGAGATACGTTTTTTGGATATTGTATGACAATTACATCACGGAAAATCGTGACACTTATTCCCCTCGGCATGCCTGTCTTCCCTCTGATATTTACCCCATCTATACCATGAAAGGTACTGATCTGATTTTGATAAAATTTTGACAGAAGATCTCTACTACACCAACTATATCACAACCTTGTAGGTTTTGGAAGTCGACATAATGGCGACAGTGAAAATGGTTAGTTCTTAGACTATTCAGTCCGTCTGTCGGTCTGCCGCTAACATTATAACCACCTATAACTTGAGAAGTACCGCTCGGATTTCGATGAAATATTTATATGTCACTACTACGCCAAGGACGCAAAAGCTTCGAAGGTTTGAAAATAAGTCCATTGTCGGCGGAAAAAGAGCCAAAAATAAAAAATAAAACCGCTTTGTGTTGTTTCAGACGATCCTGGTCATTTTCGGAAAAGTTTTTGTAAGGGTTAAAAATTGAGGGTTAGGGATTGCAGAGGGTACTGGAGGAATCGGTGTTTTTCACGAGTATCTATCAAGGTAGAATAACAACTGGCGATGTAGTGATATTTCAAAACTCCTCATATAGATAAGTGACATAATTAATTCTGAGGGATCGGTCAACGCCAAGTAGACCGCCGTATTTTATTGTGGTTTTTTGTATGCTATAGCTCATTTTGTACTTGCTAACAACTCTTTTATTTGGAAAGGTTACTTGCTTATAAAAAAAGCTACAAGCAAAATGACTGCTAATGATCATGATTACAGATCAGGTAGGAATAGAACAGGATAAACAGTTTTTGAATATGTTAATCATATCTACTTTTTAGAACGTAAAATACCATATTATTTTGAAGGGCAATGAAACATCCATGCAATTAGCTTAGCATATGTGGTAACATATGACCGAATTGATAGAGGCTCGATTCCCTAAATGGTGTCAGAAACATTACTCAGCTGGTTCTAACGAGTTAGAAATTAGAAAAATCTAAGGAAAATGTATAAGTATTGCAGGAACTCATGAAATGTACTCAACCAGAACAATGCGTACAAGTATAAGCCAAGTGTTGAGAACACTGCAAAGATCCAAAGGAAACGCAAACGTCGCGCTTACAGGAGAGAAATAAGAAATGCAGCTTATGGTTTTTACAAAAAGAATATAATAATAATAATAATGTGCCTTTATTCAACTTTGCATACATAAAATAAAACAAAAGAATGATATCTTGAAAACCGCAAAAGTGCAAAATTGAAAAGGTGGAGTTTTACCCTAGGGGTATTTTTCAACTCAACCCCAAATAAAAAATTGTATCTGTATCATGAACATACACATATCATACAATAATAGAGATAAACATAAGTATTAATGATAGTCATAATAACTGTTCTGTAATCTAGTGCCTAAGAGAAAGGAACTAATCATAAAAAAAAAGAAAAAAAAATGTAGTGAGTTTCAGCTCATCCATTTAACTACCATAACTTTCTCAATGGAACGTAGGATTAAAAGTCTTTTATTGCTGGTGTAGCTACCAACGTACTATCAGCAAATCATAATACATTTTTGAAGGTAACGAAAAAGTATTTTGTATCAACAATTAATAGAATAAGAATAAAAGAGAGACAAGTAGAAAAGTAGTGGGCGTAAACAGAGTCAGCATATAGGATCCTTCACACTTCAGACAGATACAAATTCTTTAGCTTTTTCTTAAAGTTCAATAAAGAGAAGTCATAAAAATCATTTGGGAGACAATTGTATAGTTTTGCTGCGTTATATGAAAAGCTGCGTTTAAAGGTTGATGTTGAGTGGGGTGGTATAACGATCATTCGCCTATTTCTAGTATATAACGTATTGATATTTTCAAACTTTGAAATTCTATCTAAAAGGTATTCCGGCTTTTTGTCCACGAGAACTTTGTGGATTAGTGATAGGAAATGCAATTTTCTCAATCTATCTAAACTTAGAATGTTGTGTTGTTTGAATATATGGCTTATGTGATCAAACTTTCTTATACCAAAACAGAAGCGCAGTCACGAATTTTGTACTCGCTGTAATTTTAAACAATCATTTTTTAAAAGAGCCGGGCCATATATGCTGTCACAGTAAGATAGGCGAGAAATTATAAGGGCATCACATAACTTCATTTTCAAGCTACTATTTAAAACACGACGCTGTGGATATAATTGCTTAAGCATACTATAGGCTGAGGAGGAAATTTTATTGACATGGACACTAAATCGCAGATCTGAATCAAACCACAATCCCAAATTTTTGCTCTCATCCACTACAGGTAATGGTATGTTATTAATGTTCAGATTAAACGAATGCTTAGAAATCATACGTTTTTGTTTAGAGCCAAACAGCATTGCCTTTGATTTGTTGGCATTAAGGCTTAGATTATGTGCAATTGATATATTGTATAACATATTAATATCGTCGTTAATCAAAGAGTAGGAGTTGAAAATGTGATCAATCTGAAAACTGAAGTACAATTGTGTATCATCCGCGTAGTGATGTATTTTGCAAGTTTTTACGTAGTTATAAAAGTCTGAAATATATAAAAAAAATAGTAAAGGGCCTAATATGGACCCTTGTGGTACACCCATTGTAATCATTATTTTGTCAGAAGATGAAGAGTTTACCGATACGTATTGGTACCTACTAGTTAAGTAGTCCCTTATTAAATTTACCGCATTATCTGCAAATCCAAAGTACTTCAGCTTCATGCACAATATATTATGATCTAGGGTATCAAAGGCTTTACTAAAGTCCAAGAGAATTAAACACATAATATTACCTTTGTCAAGTGATTTGTAGAAGTCATCAACTATACATGCCAGTGCAGTTGTCGATTGGATCGGTGGTATAATTTTGTTTGTCATAACAAATTGCGAGATTTGCTGCCTTATGACCATTTCCAATAATTTGGAGAGTATTGGTAAAATACTGATTGGTCTCAGATCTTTAAAATCTTCTATTACAGATACCTTGGGAATTGGGATGATTTTTGAAATCTTCCACGCTTCTGGAAAAACGGAGTTTAATAAACAAAAGTTAATAATATAGGTAATGTGGTACAGTAGATGATCCTCAAAAACATATAGCATTTTCTTGGAAATACCATCATGTCCTGCTGCATCAGATTTAATGCTTCTTATGTTTTATGAAATTAATGCAGCATCTACTGAAGTGAAAGAAAACAAGTTGTTACTGCGAGGTTCTTTGTACGCATTTAACAAATCTAGTTGAGACTGAGTTCTATGAACTTTGGGTAGATTTGAAAAGTAAGCATTTATTGTATCTGGATTAGAAAGGTGTTGAGGAATGGAATTTGTACTGTTTTTGACAACTCCTATTTGACGTAGCCGACGCCAAGTCATTTTTATATTTCTCTGTTTCATAGAAAATTCAATATAAGCTTTCTGCTCACGCTGTATGGCCCCTTTTGTATAATTTCTGAGTTCCTTATAATAGTCCCAGTGAGAAGGTTGACGACTTATTTTGAACTTACAAAAAGCTTTGTCGCGCAATTTCATTAGAAGCTTTATATTATCCGTTATCCAAGGTGAGAAGTTTCTGGTGACTCTAAATTCATATACAGGGCAACACATATCGAAAAGACGTATTAATTCTCTAGTTAAGAATTCGACCATTAAATTGACATTGTTGAAGGTATAAATTGTATCCCAATTAATAAAATGCAGCATATTATTAAAAAATTCATCATTGAAATGCTTCCAGGAGCGGGCCTTAATGACTCTTGGCGGATTTGAAATCAAGTTTTTCTCAAAGATGTGGCACGAAACTAAAAAATGATCAAATGTATCATGCAGGCTTAGAGCTTCATGGAAACTAATATTTAACGTTTCACTAACTATAATAAGGTCTAACAATGTCTGTGAGGTAGGAGTTATTCTAGTAGGGACATCGACTATTTGTTTCAAGTTATATAAATCAAACAATTCATTCAATTTCTGAACAGCTGTGCCTTGGTTGAGAAAATCGATATTGAAGTCTCCAGTAATACAAATTTCTTCACAGCTAGGAATCATTTGGGAAAGAGACTCATCCATAGCATTGAGAAATTCAGTGATATTACCTTTAGGAGGCCTATAAATGACACCAGAAATGTGTACCTTGCCATATAGTTTAGTGTGTATCCATAACTGCTCCAAATCCTGATTACTACTTTTATGTAACGTACAATATTTAATGTTATTTTTCACATAGAACAATAAGCCTCCTCCCCTGCTGTCTCTGTCTACCCTCTCTACCTGATAATTATTCACTCCTATAGCATCAGAGCTGATATTCCTAGACAGCCATGTTTCTGAAACACCTAAAACATCTACATCAGAAGTTAAAATGTAATTTTTTAATGTTTCTAGTCCAGAAAATATCGATCGAACATTTAAATGTGAGAACAGCATCGCATACAAAAGAAAATCAGTAAGACATGTTTGATACCAATGAAATCAAAGAAAGATACTACACATTTCTAAGATATACAGATAAAACAACTAGTGATGATTGAACATGATTAAGAAATCCAGATAGATCAGTAGCGTCACAACACTTAAATTATCACACTTCAAATAAAAGCCGCCGTATTTCACTCAATTAGACTTGGATTGACTCTGCAGTCTAGTTATTCTCGGGGGCTGGCCTTTAGAATTCGGTTTAGCAAGTTCCTGTTTCGCCTTCTTAGCCGGTGGTTTGCTGTCGGGTGAGATGCTGGCGCGTGTGACAGAGTTCTCTGGTAATATGTTGACTAACTCATTGTCACTGGGGTGGTCAAATACGTCGCCAATCGGATCTATAATAGGTGTAGTTGGAGCGCTCGTGTTATTGTCTGACTGCGTCATGAAAGTATCTCCTTCTAACTGATCAACAGTGTATGCGTCGCCATTGATGATCAGTTTGTTGCCGATTATTTTTGCCGAATATTGTTTCTCCTTCGCTGCTTTCCGGGGTTTTTGAAGGATTCTATTTGTTTCTCGATCTTTTGGGCATAGATCGTGTACAACGAATACAGCACTGTTTTTAAGTTTGTGTACGTTCTGGAAAACCTCCTACTTTTTGAGGTATGACACGAACTCAATTTTTATAGGACAGCTCCTACCTGACTTAATACTATAAATATTTTTAAGGTCTCCAGTGGATATATTTATTTTTAACAGTGCGTTTAATTTCTGAATTGCTGTACTTTGGAAGCTAGTGGTCCTTGTATCAACTTCTAAGCCAAACAGAAGTATGTTGTTTTTTCGTATCGCCCTTTCCAGCTGTAAATTTTCTTTCTCCAAATCCTTACACACTGTCTGTAAATGATCTATTTTTGTGTCTTGTTGTTTTATATGTTCCAGCAGATTCGCGTTTGTTCTTCTAATTTCTTGGATATCTTGTCTAATCTCATTCTTAATAGCATCACTTTCCTTTTTTATTATTGCTACCAATTCTGATAGCAGCTCGCTGTTACTCAAGTCGCCACCACTGGTCATTCCGACAAAAAATAATAGTATCTACACAACAAGCGATTTGCGTTTTAGAGGAAACTGAGCCTTATGTGATCAGTAATCATTCGCACTAGTTCTCCAATTATCAAATTTTATTCATAAATGATGACTTACTGCTTTAACCTTTTTGTATCACGTATGACATCTTTATGATTTGCATACACGGTCTCACAGGTAAATTTTGTCCACTAAAACTAGACTTTTTTGAGAGAACTGAAAACGCTACCATACACTTCGTATGCGAACTCGACTGGGACTGGCATTCATTTTGTCATTACTTATCAAGAGAGTGAGAAATTCCAGGAATTATATTCTATTTTTATGTTTGAATGCATTGTATTCATTACTAATGCTTATGACAGGTTCTGCACATACTTAAGTTCTATTTGAATTACATTACACTGTCGACAGACAATATACCAGAAACACGTGTCTATATTATTTTTACAGCTAAAATCACAGCTTCTGGAAAGGACAACACATCCTGTTCTATTGACGTACCTCGTACTAAGTAAACTCCAGATGTACAAAAATAATTTTCTAATAACCATTATTAACATTTACTTCGTACAGATTTGTGAGCAACATCTCTGAATACGGTCCTGAAATTGATTATTGCCAACGTTACAGACTAATACAAAGATGCCGCCTTTGTGATCAGCTGATCACCTCAGTAGACGTCAAAACATAATAGATACTCGTGGAAAATACCGTATATCTCAATTTTATGACGTTGGTATATTTATACACCTTTCTATGTTCTTATTGGGCATACCTACTTCATAATTGATGTCAACTAAAGTTGAGTGTCTATACGTGCGACGTGGTTCCCGATGGACAAGAGTCGTCGTCTGTGGTCGTACGTCATAGTCGGCAATTGCTTCTACACTACTGTGGATTGCGTGCACTGCGCATGGCGAAGACCAATATCGTCACTCACGCGGAACTCGTCATCGCAAGGATCATGTGGACCTGCAGCAATTCCTCTCAGAGGGATGATTTTTTTGTTACACATGTTCGTAAGTAATTTTCTTCTCAGAAGGGCTAAACATAATCCTTTAAGAGCTGATGACAGCGTAGTGTAGTAGTAGTAAGATCATACTGTATAATATATTGTTATGAGAAACTTGTTAGGTATTACAAGTAATATAAATCACTGAAAATGCTGCGCCAGGCAGAGAAATGACCGAGGTACCTTGCAGTACCTATCAATATATATTTTTAGATAGAATAAAGTAAATCATCCTGAAGTTGTGTTACTGAAGGGCGCAAAAGCCAGAAGTAGATAAATTCATTTCAGTAGCGTGAGGTATAAAGAGTCATCTTCCTTTTCGCCATTTTTCTAGGATAACTCGAAAAGTTCGTATGTTGTCGGTGTGGTAGTATATTTGTGGTTCAATCAAAATTTGATCGGTAAGTATTTTCTGAATTCAGTGCCAAAGATTATCGCACATACAGGGCAACGAACCCTCAAAAATAGAAAAATTGTTTTACACCTATGTTTACCTATTTTAGAGATTGAAATTGCATAACCTGACAGCGTTCTCGGGAAGCTGAGAATGCTTTCCACTATCTTCTCTCAATCACTTTTGTCATGAGAATTTATTAACAAGTAGTTGAGTGCTTGCCAAGACAACGCACGTCCCCTATACTAATGCCCACCAGGTACATGTTACGGGACACCCGTAACAACATGTATCAATTCCAAAAATTTCATAATTATAACAATCTTCGCCATAGCGTAAAAAGTAAATTATCTTCTCATCTCAAAAAGTCTAAAACATGATCATGATCAGCGAAACATAAAGAAACCGAGAGAAAAGGAATTTAAGACCATCTTGATGGATGACCATTGTAATCAAAGAGGTGGTACCTACACATGATGGTTAGCATTTAATTGTAGCAAAAACAAAGAAGTACACCTAGAGTGACCAAAACTCGAATATAATCATGCACTACAGTAATCAACTTCGAGCAACTCTTACATGGTTGCACTTCTCTTCATTATACTGTCGTACCGTCTACAGAATAACAATAGATATAAGCACTAGGTTAACGTGGATGAGTTGACGAGCTGAATTAACAAACGAAAACCATATATCTGTTTACATTTATCTAAGAAAAATATGAATTTAGATAAGTTCGGGTTCACCAAACACACCCCTGTCCTATAAACATTAGACTGCCTTAGGCACCCCATTGAGAAACCAACAACCGTGGGTTAATAAATGAATACCAATCCATATTTTTAATTTACTACCCATATGAATAAATATGAGACCATGTTAAACAGAATTGGTGCTTAATATTGTTGAAATACGAGCACACCCTTAAAAGGGTCCTTCCTCTCAGCTTGTGCCCTTAACAAAGGTAATAAATACGATTTTATTGCCTATTTCACAAGATTATGTACGTACCTTAAAGGCAGAGTAGGGATACTTGGATGATACCATTAGTATTATGATATATGGGCTAAGTTTGCCCATGTTATTTAAATTAAGTAAATAAGGAAAAGGAGAGAACATCGTATCTGATACGGAAAACTAAGTACATTAGGTCCCAGTCTTCAATGCATGAAGAATGAATGCTGTCGCTATAAGTTCGAAAACAATTGCACGCAATTTTCATGGACTTTTACATCACTTTTACGATTAATAAATACCACGAAAATACGTATAATGAAAATCTCAGTCTTATCCTGTGGTTCTCGTGTTGGTAATCCTCGATGTTCCTCTGGCCGAGTCAAACCACATATATGTTCAAATTTCCTCTTTATTGTACGTTTCGGTCCCAACGGTGACCTTCTTCAGTACTAATAAAGAGGAGTTTCAAAAATGTGACTTGATTGGTACCAAAATGTATAATGGAAGTATAATCAGTTAGGACTTGAAACGACTCCAAATGTACAAGTGAGTTCAGATCAGATCCTGTTAATAGTATATATTCTAGCCAACGAATACCAATTTTAGAAATGGGCTTCATTTTTGGGGTAGATCATTCAAATAAATCGCTAGTTATTTCACCAAAGCACAGCATCACTTTTTTTGGAAGATCGTTAGATTTAGAGCTTCTCAATCAGTTGTTTCATTGTGTTCGACAGAACTTGAATTGACAGACTCGCATCCAGTATAATGAGCATTTATGCCTGACGTTCTAGAGGCATTTTATCACTTTTGAACTTATTTGAGCGGTATTATCTTTTGGTCATTATCATACTAGATACCTATCACACGTATTGGACATGCTTTCATATCTTTTCTATTGAAACAAATACGACGTATTGACAATAACATAACACTTGAAATTTTACGACACAGCGTGACTAACTCACTGACACCTTACCCACATGACATTTGTTTTATTTTATTCATAAATGGTATTGTAGACACCAGTCGTATTCTTAAAAGGGCATCGTATCTTGGTTAGGGAATAAATATACTAGCAAGGGAGTAAGTTCTTACAGAATGTAGGTTTCTCACAGTATATCCAACAAGAGAGATAAATGTTACTAAAAACGTAGGCAGCTTCTGTAAGGTAAGATTATCCTTCATAGAGAAGTTGGTTTATGGATTTGAGGGTAGTATTTATTGGTAGGTAATGAATGTGATACTGTATTCTCAAATTTGTATTTAAGCCTCTCCTAATACGAGAAATGGCACAGTGATATACATACGTACATGTATGTCTCTTCGTGGTCTTAGGCGGTTACGTCACAATATAAGTAAATATATTGAGTGACTGTAGCTTATCTTCCAAAGAGGAAGTTGCATTCTGCGCAAGCTGATCCTTAACACAGCCGTCACTCGCGCCTGCACACACACACACATGATTTGGGTGATAGAGGGCCGTTGTTTTCATTAGGTCTATGAAAATATATCGACAAATTTGCCACCAACTGCCAACATTGCATCTACAGACATTGTTATGTTTTGGCCTGGGATCAACAAAAGCTATCACACGCCCATGAGAAGAAAGTTGTCATACTGACAGTGACAAGCATAAAAATGGAAGACTCATTCGTTGACGAGAATATTTTCAAGTCTGAGGAAGATGGGTGTATTAATGTTTTGCTGTGACTCACAAAAATCGGTAGTAGGAACTATGAACAATTATTGACTCAATGTATATGCATATCAAAATAGCCATCCAACATTAAAATGCTGTCGATTTGGGATAGCTGTTTTTTTCTTTTTAATTCTAGCACAACTTGGTTGGAAAGTCACTGACTTTTTTCAGTCCATGGTCTATCGAGAAACTGACGGTTCATGGACCATGAATTCTCTAGTTAGCAATACAAATATTTTTGTTAACCCGCAGTTGTATTAATTCTTCCCACATATGTACTTTTGCACCAGACACCAAACACAAAGAAATCTTCGCACATACAGCATCTGTTAGTATCTGAAGCAACGATTTATTCAATCTAACGTTTAACTGCCGACATGTCGATCTTTCCGATAGTGGTGACGTTTCTTAATACCCAGTGCTACCTATTCCATTTAATTGCTCTTACGGTGAAAACTACAACCATTTGAGCGAAGAGCGGGAAATATAATTATAGCGGCATAATATTGACATGCGCCTATAAAGGTATTTTCTATCTTGTAATAGCTTCTTGCTTACCTCCGTGGCAGTTATTTAGTATTCAGGGATTAACAGTTAACTTGATTGAATTTGTGATAAATCTTTTACAGCTGATCTGTAAATTAGTGAGTAGCTTGTCTCTATTTCTCTATTAAATAATTCATTGCTACAAAAGAAGAACGATTAAAAGTCGATTAGGATAGAATTTTAAGTGAATTCCAATGTTGGACATTTCTGAGATGACTGTTGGTCTCTAGGAACGTAAAAGTGGTCGCCGGAGCATTGTGTGATATATGAGGTTGACGTTAACGGAGATTCCAGATTCTAGTAGCGACCCGTTTGTAACTAGGTACCAATCGGTTTTCGACTCATTACATTTTATTAGATACTTAGCAGTATTAGCAGTATTAGCAGAGTTTCTGTTTTCAGTAACCGCGCTTTTTTCAAATGCAATTTTTATTTGACAAACTCAATGCCCCATAAAATTCTTTTATTGGGGATTTCAAAAAACAAACGGCAGTAGCAGTTTTTTAGGTTATACTCCATACTATTGGTAGCTTTTGCAACTACAGAATCAATTGATAACAATATTGTACGAGGGATGTCTTTTAAGTTTTGCATATGAAAATAAAACAACACGGTAGGTAGTTTTAAATGACTATATTGTTTTTCGAAGTATTCTCCACGAAGATTCATATACATCTGCATGCGCTCGAACCAATTTTCGAAGCACTTATTGTTGGCTTTTCTTCACCTTGAAACACCCAAACAGCCAACTGTCGTTTATTTTCTGGTTCATAACAGTAAATCCATGATTCATCACCACTATCAATGCTGTACACATTTTTTGAGTTTCCGGAATTGAAACGGTCAAGCGTTTTTTGACACCAATTAAACCTGTCTGCTTTCTGCTCTTCAGTCAACAGGTGGGGTATTCAACGAGAAACTAATTTTCTTACTCCTAATTCTTCATGTAAAATTTTTTGGCTTCAGGTCTTTGAGATCTTCAAAGATGCCTCAATCTCGCGATATGTCCCATATCTATCTTCAATGATGAGTTTGCGCACAGCATCGATGTTTTCCTGGGTGACTGCCGTTTTTGGTGCACCCACCCTGGAATCGTCGCTAAGACTCACCCGTCCACGTTTGAATTCTCCATATCAACGGGAAATTGTCGACTGATGTGGCGCTTCGTTGCCGAAAACAGACAGCAACTCAGCAAAGCATTCTTATTGCAATAATTGTCTCTGAAGGTTGTAATAAATTATGGCACAAAAATGTTCCCGGTTGAGTTCCATTTTTCTATTGACTCGGTGACACTTAAAAATTCACTGTAGTGAGAAGACTGCACGTATTGTTATGAAACTTTGAATTTAAGTTTACTAAAGAGTGCGGTTAAGATTCAGTACTGACGTTCGATCCGCGCGGTCTACTATGTTTCTATATGCAAAACTTAAAAGTCATTCCTCGTTTTTTACTATTGCTCAAGCTAATAGACGTAGATATAGTCATTGCGTGCATGAAGCTACTACTATACAGGGAGGTTGTAAAAACCGGAGCAATTTTACTAAGGCAGAAAGTAATTAAAAAAATAACACAGACACTTTCTATAAATTTGGGTCCTAAAAATGATATAGCTGTTGGTTCTCGCAGTGGTTGTTGTTACAAATTGGAAAACATACCTAGAAGAGACGCAGAGAGTGTGCGTCTTTAGCTTCTTTATACCAATCGCGGTGCCCCGGTATTTAGGTTTCTGTCTACGCGATTTTACAAAAATGGACTTATACCTGTTTCTTTCAGTCAAGGTTATTTAAGAATAGAAATAGTCGATTCAAATTCAAGTAGTATAAACAATATTGTTTCTATCTCGAGAGTTTCCTATTATTCTACTACACTTATTTTAGGAACACAGGCTGTTTTCGTACAACAAGGCTATTACTAGAATGGCAATAAGACATAACAAAGTGGGAGCCGTTTTTCCTGTCATATATTACTTTGTATACGTATACAATAATTTGTAATGAAGAGTCATTAAAACATATTTCCATTGAAAAAGCTTCGCTACTAGAATACTTTCTTCTATAGGCGTGAGAAATAAAATGTATTAATTACCTTTAAGTAGCAAAACACTGAAGGGGTCTCCAGTTTTTACGGTGGTCTGGATATAAATATATCCGGCTGTCTGAGAGTATCAATTTTCCGAACGGGCAGTTATTTAAGGGGCTCATAAAAATGCCGACCTGTCAAAGCAATAAATACACAAAAGCAATTAACACAACAAACTAGCATTCAACGCCACGCTGAATATTCTGAATATTTCCAGCGTTTTATGAGGCATAATGAAGAAGCAATGTGGAACGTGAAATCGAACTCTGAAGTTTATTTCTAGCGAGTTAAGCTTGCACTTGTGACGTATCAATCACTTGCAATAGGGTAATCAGGCTTTTTGATCAAGGACTGGCACAGTCATTGTAGCTTATGAAGCTCACACCGTGCTTAGATAATTATTCTGGTTAATAAAGTCCATTAGGGGCATGTGGATTCAACAACTTGATTGATACCCTGACTGCACACATAGCAGTCAAGGCTTCGCGTCTGTTTCAAAATTTCAGCAGAATATTACTGTCACATCTACTATACCATTGATCAAAATGATGAACAGTAGTGGACTTGAAGAAGATCCGTGCTAATACAAGCGACAAGTCAAAGAAGGAAACAATAATTGATACATAAGACAATAAAAATTATAAAGAAAATGTCCGCAAAGTTGGGGTTTTCCTTTTCAGAAACAACTACCCTTGAAATAACAAAGGTAACGTGTAGTGAAACGAGGGCGACCAAGTAAAAAAAAATAAAGGAAAAAGTACTCACTCTCCAGTTGAAGAGAAGGGCTAAGCACGTCTCTGCCCGAAATCGTACCGCTCCAACAGAAAATAAAATCAGCTGATGCGCTACCGAGCAGACGCAGGCAAACAAGCAAGGCAAAATGTTGCGTAAAAGGTCTAGGTATTGCATCCCGTCCAATCGATTTGGGAGAATAAATGGTCCAATGAGCATACCGTTCACCATGCCACCCCTAAACATTCACCGAAAATGTTTGTTGAAAATGTGCCCGACGGACAGCGTGCGGATTTTCTACCGACCAAACATGAGTGTTGCGAAAGTTATTCACCCCATTACGCGTGATCGCAGATGCGTCTGTCATCAATATGCACTTCAAAAAGTCCGGATTATTGTCATGTTGATGCAACAACCACTCACAAAACCGCACTCTTGCTGGAAAATCGTCAGGTAGAAGGGCTTGTACACGTTGGACGTGAAACGGATACAGCCCCTCTTCACGCAGCGTTTGCCACACTTTAGTTTTTGATACTTGCACTTCTCTAGCCACGTCTCTAGTGCTTGTTGAGGGATTCCTCTACACGCGTGACCGTAACCGTCGGTTGAAGGTTGCATACTGACCTGACACACTGACCCCGAACCAGTTCTGTCGTCGGGTTGAGCTAGTGTCCTAGTACCACTCGGGGATGTCGCGGCTACAGGACGGTATTCAGATATTTTTGATGTTGCAGAGCCCTTTATCTCGGTTCCCTTAAGACATTGGTGTATGCGGTACTAAGAAAAATTGCTTATGTTTTCAAGATCTACACGTCGTGTAAAGGAAAACCCCAACATTGCGGACACCCTGTATAGTTTGCAACCTGACATCTGAGACTGAAACAGTAAAACCAATTTTTTTGACAAGTCAATGTTATTTAGATTTTCCAGGAGTGAACCATGGTATAGAATACATCAATCTATCCATTAGAATCTAAAGCACCTGCTAATATCTGAGTTAGACAGGCTAAGCTTGTTTTTGTCGACATTGTCTTCACAAATCCATGCTGTACCATAGTAATAGAAGAACTTACGTTGTTTTGCAGAAAATCGTGTGAACCCATTTCAACAGATTTCGAAAAACTACACACAATGGTGATAAGACCATACCGCCATCATAACCAAGAAGATAGTATCTGCTAATTTCACATGTTACAGGAGCGATGGGAATATGTTGTAATCCTTGTCAAATTGTAATATTAATGCTTCTGGTTTGAACCCGGCTAGAATTGATAATATTTTCTAACGAAGTCATTAATTTTATCGAGGATGCCTATCTCTAAATAAAAAAGAGCATATACTGTTACCGCAGAATTGTCTGTCTTTTAATCAATAACACAGTTAGTACTACGCCATGTTGTTTATCCTACGTTCGACATACATATATATGAAGCCTCAAAAAAATCCTTACAGAATCCTAAAAAGTCGACTCCTGCAACGAAGTCTATAGTATCTCAAAAATCCTTGCTTTTGACCTACTATACGGTATCGATAGACCTTGTCGGGTTTTCTTTGGTGGAAGAATGTTGCATCTCTCTCATGAAACTGTATGGAACCAGTAAATATTCTAAGTCATACAGTAAGTATAATAGTGGCCATTGCTCCCGCGTAAACTGTATCAAATTGAGTTACTTCAGTCTTCGATGCAAAAAATCACGGAAAGCCGAACTCACTGTTAGACCTACTGTCTGATTTACTATATAACGAAAACTATGAAAACGTTTCAAGGAGTTTTCAAACCGCACTAAAATGAATTCAAGATCCAAAATAATTCTGGCAAACGCAAAGAAGCTAAGAGGAGTTGCAGCACCGTTAAATCCAGGCAAGTTTGATTCATAAATAGCTTCATTCTTTACTACCACAGGTGTCGAATTCACACAACAAAAAGGTTCATAGCATCCTGTTCTGCACGTGATGCATTGGGATTTGTCGCATCATAGTCTGTTTCTCTCATGCCTGTGAAATAAAAAAGTTTAACAGAGAATTCAACTACCACAGTCCTCGGGTTTTGCTAAAACGATACTCGCGTGTTTGCTTTTCATTCGTCCATCTCCAAGTCTGAACCGGACATAGACCCGTATCGTACTGATGAGGGCTAAAGATCTCGTAACAGCGCTGTCTGCGGTTGATCATGGATCTATTAGTTTTAAACAAAAGGTGAAATCGGAAAATTGGAACAAAGACAATTGTTGAGAAGAGTTGAAAATAAATAAGATAAAGGAAGTCCATTTTTCCTCTGACGTGCCTTGTGAAATGCAATATAATATAATATCTCACGATAGTAAAATCGAAGGCAAATTATCAGAGAATGAGACCGAAAAACAATACGCTTCAGGAACTACCTTTACTGTACACAAGCTTGCTTCCAGTAGATGTAAGAAAAGTAAATGGTTTATTAGACCTATGTAAATCAAAAGCAAACGGTCCTCCTAGCATTCTTGAGGCTTCACTGCCTTTTATTTTTCTCTAAAACCCAAGGAAGATAAGAAAATGCAAAGAGGACATAATATTAATAGTGCTGAAAGTACAGAAGTTGGGAACGATGATAGTGAAGAACACGACGATGTATAATTTAAGTGACTCAGATTGGCATTTAAGAGAATTTCTTCGACCATGTGTTTGAAAAATACTGTAATATTTCAATAAGTGTCCTAATAAGTCTAGAGCAAGTGTACTTTTTACTTTAATTGATCCAACGAAAACTATAGTCAACAAAATCTATAAAAAAAATTGTCATATTCGCTAGGTTTGTAATTCTATTTATAACCTTCTATATACAAGGATTACTGCAATGTGCAACATACTTTTGATGAGATCGTCATTTTTTCTGACAACGAAATTCATCAGAAAATGTGGTAATGCCTATCTCTCAATTCAACCAAAACTGAGTTACAATAATCTTCCTTGCAGGGGTCTAAGTATACTAAATGACCGACGAGAAGCAATTGAGAATATTACGAATTCGATGTGATTGAAATTATTTCTTACAGTATTTGCCAGCGCCATTGCTTTGGTTACAAATTAAAACACAGTACATATCTGTATAGTTTATAAACAAGAATACAATTATGGTTCTATATTTTAATTTATTGTTTTGCAGATACTGTATTCTAATTTAGGACGATCGTAAAAATACTGTAAAAAATTAGATTTTTGATATTTATCATGACATATACTATATTTTATTTGGGTTATAGGTCTTAGCTTTCTAACAGCAAGAATAGGTGTGCAGTGGCCGATTAAGAATGCAAGTACACCATCAGCGTCACTGGTGAACGTTATTTTCATTTTCTTCAGTGCCATAAGAACCTTGATTTCTGTAAAGACATTCAACACAATATTGTTAGCAGCAATGTTGTCATCATCAGGTTTAGACGTCACATTGACTGAGTGCACAGACTGGAAAAAAATAGCTAAGACATTTGCTATATCAGCTGGGCTACTGAGATCTACATGTTCAGTAATAGTATATTTGTTTCAGTTAAAAGGTTATGATTGAACGGTTACAGCCATCTATTATACAATGTATAAGAAATAGCAATAGTACATTGCGAATTGTCCATCTCTGGCGGTCCAAATGTAATAATTTTTGGCTATGTACACTATCATCTAAAACTTGATTAATATTCTGTCATAAACCGGTTTCCATTAATATGGGAAAATGGGAAATTATTTTATAATATTTATTATTATTCTATGTGCATAAAAAGATCTGTGGCATATTATCATAAAAAGCCGCTTTCGAGTACGAATACCAGTTCCCTATAGCAGGTAAACAAAATCTTCAAGAGACTCATCGAGGATAATTTGAGTTTAAGTAGCTGAAATTTGGCCAGCGCACGAAACCATGATGTACGAAACGGAAAAATACCGTAGTCTACATGTTAACCTCTCATATTTCAAAATGTTTGTTTGCCAACGCGTACGAGTATTTTCACTCCATTTAGAACTATTATCATTGTTCCGTATTTTCGTGGAGGGAGAAAAGAGCCCTCAAACTTCTCATGCATGTGTCCCGTTATTAATATAAGGTCGGAAAAGGGGGAGCAAGGAACTCAATTTCTCTAAAGAACGTCTGCAGATAGGAGGCGTTTGAAAAGTAGTTTTTATATCTTCCTTTGCTTATATTCAGCGACCCCTCTCCCTAGCAAAACCATTCACGACCCGAAGGCATGTAGGCTTATCTATTTTTTATTGAAAGCCCCTATTCAATTTTAGCGTATAGACAAGTCAACTTTGGTACAATATATCTATTGAAGTGCATAAAGTAATAATGACGAAATAATAGTTGATTAGTTGAAAGATGCGTTGGTCAGTGGAATATGTTCACGTGTTGTTTGTCTGAGGAATATGTTTAATTCAGTTCTGTGTCTTGAATCCAGATCCGCACGCTAAGCGCTAAGCACTATGGCGCAGAGACTAAAATCTTGAAAACGGACGTATGAGTTGCAAGTAGCAGATCGGTACTTACGCGTGCACCCGGTGTCACTACAGTGTTCATAATAAATACTACACGGTAATGTATTTTCTCCTCCTTACACTTACGTTGAAATTCAGGGCATACTTATGTGACCTTGAGAGCTGGGCACATGCTGCGGCAGCTGCCATGTGCAGTGGTGCCGCGTGGCTAACGATGCCCGTCGTCCACGTGGTATACGGTATTTGTTTTGAATAAGCTGGCGGGATGCTTTGGATAATAAGATGCATGCCCGTTATCCAATGAGTGGACCTATCATATCGTCGGCAGTTGCAATGCTGTGGAGTGTTGCATATACAGTGGAAAGATCAACAACCACTGTCTAAATCCAGCAAATCGGGACGTGGATAAACCAATATTCATAAGCTGTAGTATTTGCATCTGTTTAAAAATTATGATTGCAGTTTCGTGGTGTATGGGATATAGGAATATAAGTTAGTGCAATACACGATTTAGCATGAACACGTCTTGCCTATTATGCTATATTAACCCAGATATACCGAACTTCAAACTGTATATCTGTTTTGAGTTATGATGATAAATAATATATTCATCAAAACTGACAGATTAAAGGAGTTTTTAATACAACATATTTTTTAATGTTCGCAAAGTAAAAAATGGCATCAAGAAGGTTGAATCTGAGCTTAACTATGCAACGCTGTCATCAATTCATAAAATATTATTTGTCGCATAGTCTGACTCTGACTCCACTTGACAATGTTGAGATCTAGAAATTTACACTTATCTTCTACTAGCGGCGTGTCCCTACTTTGCACGCAGAACTGCCATATTTTGCTACTGAGAAGCACATCTGGATTAGATTGAGATGTAATTGACGTTCATCGTGTTGTTTGGGATGTGGATGATATGACTGTCATGTTTAAATGTCAGATGAACTGGCGAAAATGCTCCTCTCCTGACTATTCATACCGTTTGATGACGTGGCCGGTGGTTGGTTGTGACGTGTCCCTTGTTCCGGTTGGTTCAAATGTAGTTGTCCGCTGTTTCTTATAATTGGCTGTACTGGTTTAATTTACACACTGGGATTAGTGCAAAAATTTTTATTCACAATTATTAAGGCCGCTTTATTGAATTTATCACAGATTTATTTGTTTCTTCCCAATCCGTGTTGGACTTATATTCTTTTATTCTTACTAAGTGTGGTCAAGCCTTGGTGTATTGGATTTTGTTCAGAGGTCTTGTTTTTGTGAGGATACTGGGAAGTGCGGTGTTATTTGAAAATCTAGTTACGATTTGGTTTCATCTTCTCATTCTTCTGATTGAATCACTTAGCCTCTCAACATTATGAAGGATACAGGGGAAAAAGGGTGAATGTCACAAATTTTGTGTTTTGTAGTTAGAACCGGCAATATCTAGCCTTAACACAGTAGAATTTCATGAGGTATGGAAAACTTGCTAAAACAACGACAGTCTGTAGTTATACCCAATTGAAAACTAGTAGCTACTACAGCAATTTACAATGCACCAATGTGCGACGAAAGAAATAAACGTTAAGCAATCATTTTTAAGCAGTTACCATTAATTTTGTTTTGTTTGTTCTATATCCTTTTGAAGAAAGCTTTTTTGGTACACTGTTTTTTCTTGCCTCAATTAAAAAAATATTTAGAAATAATTCTCATATTAGAACAGCTCGTAAAACCTATATGACGAAATGCTCATTTCTAACCTCAATATCTTAAAGTTGAATGCAGGCATGGACGCTAAGACATAAAAAACGTTTAAAACCATAAGAAGAATCTCAAAATACAAAGATTAAAAGGATTTTCCATCAGAAAATGTTTGTTCTGCTTTCACTTTTGGGCTACGCCGTTTATCAAAAAAATTTATTTACCTATAATTTAACTTTTTTCAATTACTTATAATAAGGAATCTATGGTTCTCCGTCAGATCTATGACCCCACTCTGTACAAGAGTCTAGAAGACTTCAAACTTTTAAATGCACTTTTCTCGAAGCTTACTTTTTGTGACATCAATCTTCTGACACCTGTTCCTTTCATATGGTAAAATTAGTGTACAGTTGGGTTTATTCCGCGTTTTTCAAGTGTTGTTGGCGTTGTTTTATTTCCAAACTTCATTTTTTGGTCGTCTTTGGTAGCCGATTTCTTATTAGATCT
The DNA here is from genome assembly GCA_963669975.1 of Acanthoscelides obtectus. Lineage (NCBI taxonomy): Eukaryota > Metazoa > Arthropoda > Insecta > Coleoptera > Chrysomelidae > Acanthoscelides > Acanthoscelides obtectus. The sequence goes on along the minus strand of CAVLJG010000009.1, from coordinate 38,688,858 downwards.
TCTTTGATGCGGTTGATTTTTCTTGGAGATTTATTTGTCAGTTGCAAATGTTTTATGCCCAGTCGATAAGAGTTCTAATTATTACGCCTGTCTTCGTGGTTGCTGGACGGCTGGAAGATATATTTAGGTATTGCCCTATATGTGTTGGTTTTTTGAGAAGGTCTTATTGAATAATGTGTGGACTAACGGTGGCAAAATTTATATGAACGTAAACGGGAAGATTCATTTAATAACGTCAGAGGGTGACATTACGAGGCTGTTCCAAAACTAGCTTCAGTTTTGCCATTATGAAGATGAGCAGATCAATAGTGGCAAACTAATGTGAGTCTGAGTTCATTATGGTACTCAGTGCTATATTTTGTTTGTTTTTCGTGTTTCAATATAGCTGAAATTCTGGAGCTTCTAAAGTCTTTTCCTTCTTTTTCCGTATTTTAGAATCTTGTGTACTGAGGGAAATGGATAATAGTTAATATTAATGGAGTTGGAGTGAAAAATGTATTGATGTAATAAAAAAAAAAATAAGTATATACTCCCCTTTTGTCTTTTGGCCATTTTTAGATGAGATATGTCGCTTATCAAATAAATTGTATGATAACTATTAGAACGTAAACATTATTTCGGGAGAGGAAATCATGTCAATCTTTGTATTCAATTTTTCTATACATTTTAATTCTTTATGAAATTGTAACTTGTAATTTCTAGATTAATTTTTTTTTCTTTCTTTTCTGTATAGGAATTTAATGGATGAATACCTTCGTGATGTAAATTATATAGAAATAAAAACATTAGAGGTTTCTAACGTGGAGGAGCACAATAAGTATTGGAGTGGTAAAGAAGAGAGTACATTTTTCAAGCTATATCATCAAAACATCTGCAGTTTAAGAAAAAACATTGATGAGGCCAAAATATTATTTGATCAAATGAACTGTGAGTACGATTGCATTATATTTACAGAAAGATTCATTATACCAGACACCAGTCTCTTTCACCTATCAGGTTGCAGCATGATCTATAACAATGGTGAATTTAACAGAAATGATGGGGTGGTGGTGTATTTAAAGAAAAACTTTGACTACGTATATAAAATCATAAATATTGGTTACTGTAAAGCAATACAAATGCAAATATTTCTAAACAAGTCAAAAAAGAGTTATTATTACTTCAGTATATAGGTCGCCATCAGCCAGTGAGAAAGTTTTCTTAGAAAATGTTGAAAAATACCTACAACAAACAAACAATTCCAAAGTCTTTTCTCATATTCTGGTAGGCGATATGAATTTTGAGGTTGAGTGAGTTGAATGATAACACCCACAATTACATAAATATCTTGAGCGAACACAACTTCATATCTATGATAAATAAAAATACGAGAATGCATGGTAGCCAATTGTATGGACCATATATTTTTAAAATCTAATGTGAGAAATTTTGAGAGAAAGTGTATTTCCATGATTTTGGAAAATCGCATAATTGATCATAAAGCCACAATCCTAGGGATACCAATAGATAAGGTAGAACATCATGCGAATACTTCTGTTAGAGAAATTCACTATGTCAATTATAATGGCCTAAGAGAAGACCTAGATAAATATAATTGGACCAATTGTTACTCTGAAAATAATGTTAACATTTTGGTTAGCCAACTAAGTGACATATTAAGATCTTTAACTGATAAAAATACAACCACAAAAAAATTGAATAGGCGCGATATCAAGCGAAAGCATTGGATCACATCAGGTATTGTAAATTCTGTTAATGAAAAAAATCGCCTATATTCTGAGTACTTGATACAGACAGAAAATGTGGAGGTGAGGATAAGATATCTGGAATATAAGAAAAAATTAGAAAAACTCATACGAAATGCTAAATACAATTTTTACAAGAAACAAATAAATAAAAACAAATATACTCCTAAGAACTTGTGGAACGTAGTTAATAAACTCCGTGAATGTGCAGTTAAGTAAATAGTTGAAGAAAATAAATTATGTGATTCGCCAATAACAATTGCGAATAAGTTTAACGATTTCTTTGTAAATATTGGCAAATACTATGCTGAACGCATTGTGAGGCCAAACAAAAATAGACCGCAAAGGAAAATAAATCAAAGCACACTGTTCTTAGAGGCGGTAGATGTAACTGAAGTAACCTCAATCATTAACACATTAAAAAATGGAAAATCGCCCGTTTTTGACAACTTGAAGTCCGAAATATTTAAATGCACTGCTAACATTATTTCAATGTCGCTAAGTCATTTAATCAACCGGATTTATATCTCTAATGAAGTAACAGAAGAGTTCAAAGTAGCTTCAGTTACACCTGTCCATAAAAAAGGTAATGTAAAGAGTATAAGTAACTATAGACCAATATCTGTCATCATAATTATAGCTAAAATATTTGCGAAAACATTGAAAAATAGGCTAGTTAAATTTTTGGACAAATGTAAATATCTTTCAGATAAGCAATTCGGTTTTCGAAAGGGAATATCAACCAAAGATGCAATTGCTAAGTTAACAGAAGAGATTAGGAAAAGATTAGAACTGAGTACACCTGTACTGTGCGTAGTCTTGGATCTTGCCAAGGCCTTCGACACTGTGAATCACCAGCAGATGTTGGAGACCTTGGAGGATGCAGGAGTACGAGGCGGACCTTTACAGTTGTTTACAAGCTATCTCTGAAATCGAAAACAAGTAGTGAAGATTAGTGTCACATTCAGTAATGAACAGACAGTTGATTACGGTTTACCTCAGGGTACTGTGTTGGGTCCAATCTTGTTTACAATTTCCATAAATTTTTTTCGTCAGTTCGTCAAGTATTTAGCTTTGCAGATGGTACGCTGGTCCTGTATGATGGTAACACTTGGGAAAATGTAAAAATTAAAGCAGAGCGGGATCTAGGAACTATTTTTGATTATTTTGCTCATAAACTTTTAACCGTGAGCTATGAACAAACATTCTTTATGTCTTTTTCTAATACAGTACGTTGTCTACCTCAGTACGAACAACTTTTAATAAACCAAAGTATATCTCTAACATCTGTGAAAACCTATAAATACTTAGATGTCACCATTGATCGCCACTTGAGATGGGATGTTCATATAGCTAACATTACAAATATCTTACGACAACTCTTATATCGCTTTAAATACTTAAAACATCTCATAGACTACATGCATCTGAAAACGTTGTATTATTCATTAGTTGAATCTCGTCTACGATAGGCTATTTTGAGTTGGGTAAGTACCGCATATTGTCATTTGCGGCCTCTGGATATACTGCGAAAAAGAATGTTGAAAGTAATATCTGGCAAAAAAATTACTTATCCTTCTGATAAATTATTTTCAGAGACTGGAGTGTTTGACCTAAGTTAACTGTTTCTGCATGAATTAATTCAATTCATATACAAACATAAAAACAACTTCAATAAAACTAGCCATGCTTATAGTACTAGATATAAAGAAAATGAAAACTTAAAAATACAAACTTTTCAAAGTAATGTAAGCTTGCGATGCCACACCTACCTATCATGTAAAATTTATAATTCTTTCCCATACGTGTACCGTATGTATGTTGATAAAGTAAACTCATTGTCTTTGATAAAGTCTTTATTTAAAAAATATATTTTTTTAATTTTTAGACAAGAGACACGAAATCTAGTAGAAATTATTTACTAGAAATCGTACTACGCTAGTATTACTCCCCCTCACCCTCCATATTTCTGTAGTTAGTGGATTAAACTTTCTTATATTAAGATAACATGTTAACTTAAGATTATTTTGTGAAAGTCAGGTTTTATATTTTTTTTTATGTTTATTATTGTACTGAAGTTAACATTTGTATTTATTAACACATTGTGTTTTGGGGAAAAAAATAAATGTATACTACTACTACTACAGAGTGAGGAGGTTATGATTAGAAAGCATTTAAAGTATCTTAGCAAAACTATTTCTCCATTTTTCCCGACCTCTGTCGTCTTGCCTAACACAACGTTACGCCCTGCGATCAATCCCTCGAATCTGCGTAGCCTATATATAGCTTTTCGCTATAGCGACTGGAGCATTACACGAAAGATAACAGAAAAGAAGAAGCACCATTGCCGCGAAAAGGAAGTACTCCATTACGCTTTATCAAGACGTATCATTTCGGTAAACGCTTTCGCCTCCGGCACTTCGAGAATATTAATTTTATCAAGATAAAGGACGAAATTCGGTGTATTAGTATGCTTACCGAAACAAGCCTCGTAATCGTAAAAAAATGTCTCGTTTAAAATTCACATCCACTGCCGAGAAGAGGAACAGTAGGGGTTCGTTACCCAGACGCCTACCTGCATTTTCAATTTTTTTCTGCAGCTTCATAGTAAGCATCGTGGTTAACTGGATTACGTTATGACAGCGTGACGTCAATTCTTCTTCAGACACTGTATAATGTATATAAGTCAACGCCAAACAAAGTGGCGTGCACGTCATCACGATAAAAATTCCCCGACCTAATGCCTAGGTTTCTATCACAAAGAATTGCTCTATTGCAGTTTCATATTAATGTGATATATAAATTGTAAAATGGTCATTACTCTCTTATTATGGTTAATAGTCATATAAACATTGTTATTAAAATATCACATAAGTTGCTTTCTGATAAATTTAGACGCATTATGCGAAATAAAATGTTTTGCAAACGCTCCAATCACTTATCGACATGTAAACGCACTAAACCGATTTCGCAGCGTTGACACATTGTCACCTTGAAACTTATTTAAACTGGGAACTGACATTTGTATTAATTTTGACACTGAATCAATTTGTGGCATTTCAAATCTTTATAAATCCTTTGGCCCCGCATTCTGTAAATCAACAACTGTTTGTTTCAAAACAAAATTATTCATTTTACGAGTAGATAAAGGCAATTTTGGTATATAAAGATGCCCAAACAGTTAAATAGTCGGTGTAAGGAACTCGTGGCCCCGTTAATGCACTACTTTGAGCAAGAAAGGGACAACAACGGGCCTTTGTTGCCTTTAAATGCTGTTCAAGAGGTAGGTTACTAATAATTATATGTAAAGTATATTAATAATAGTGAAATTTTATTTCATTTTTTGTAGCGTGTTGCTGCTGCTTTAAAAATTAGTTTAAGGACAGTTAGTCGTATTTCCGAGGGTGTGAAAAGTGATGCAAATTTAGAATCGCCCAAGAAAAAGCGGAGTTATATTAAACGTGTAACCAACACAGCGACATTGGATACAAGTGCCATTCGAGAAGTGATCTATAATATGTATCACAAAAGTAAGATCTTATTATAATAACTTATCAGAAATTTGCATTAATTTGTTAACTAAATTATAATGTCATATTACACATGGTTTCAGAAGAACAAGTTACGATACAAACTTTATGGTCTCGATTAAGAGATAGGGCATTATTTGATGGTAGTACTACGTCTTTAAGGCGGTTGCTTAGAGATCTTGGATTTAAGTGGCTTAAGGACAATCCGCGACGAGGGCTCATGGAACTACCAAGTATAGCTTTGAAAAGGGTGGAATTTCTAAGGCAATACAATCAAGCCAAGGTTGAGACCTTATACCAGTTTGTCTTCCTCGATGAAACTTGGATATTTCAAAATGGGACCATAGGTCGCTCTTGGCAAAATGGAAACCAAAAAAGCGTGAAAGCTATTAAGACAGATGGTAAAAGGTATGTACTTTTACACAATTTGCACTATAAAATTTAAAACTAATATATTTTAGATACATTATATTACATGCTGGAAATGAAAATGGGTTTATTGAGGGTAGTGAAGCGATATTTTCTTCGAAAACAAAATTGAGCGATTACCATGGAGAGATGAACCAGGACAATTTTTTGAAATGGTTTCAACATCAGTTATTAGAAAAATTGGAGAGTCCATCTATGATTATACTGGATAACGCCGCTTATCACAGCATGATATTGAACAAAGTGCCCAACAATGCATGGACAAAAAAAATATCCAAGACTGGTTGACAAATCAAAACATACCATTTTTAAATACAATGTTTAAAACAGAGCTATTGAGTATTGTTGCTCGGTACATAATGCTTCTTAATTATATATATTTTGGTCGACAGTTTATATTTCTTTTGTTTATTCCTATTCTTAAAATAACTGCTTTTTTAGAAACAAACCACTTAAAATATACGTGATTGATGAATTGGCGGAACAACATGGGCACAAAGTTCTTCGTCTGCCTCCTTACCATTGTATATTTAACCCTATTGAGTTAATTTGGGGCATAGCAAAAGGTTACTATAACAGACATATTGGTAGAGATGGTAACAGTGAAAAAGACTGTTTGGATATGTGGAACGAGGCTCTACAAACGGTTACCCCAGACATGTGGAAAAATAGTGTTCGACATACTGAGCAAGAAATTTTTAAATGGTATGAAAGAGAACGAATTTTTGATCGACCAGACATCGAACCTTTAATGATCAACTTTGACAGTGATGAAGATTCAGATTCAGACAGCGCTGAAGAAAGAAACTCCGACTAACTTTATTGTACAGAAGAAGCTTACACCAGTAGCTTACCTAATTTTAGAATGCATTTTTCTGTATGAATTCTGTAAAATAAATACCATGCATAAAATTTGGAGGACACCATTTGGATTTTTATTCAGTACCTTTAAGCTATCAATTAAATATGGTAGTTTCATAGTGTCATCTGATCAATAATTGTCATACTTAATGATTATGCAAGTACAGATCTATAATTTTATTATACTATTATTTTTGTTCTCATTTGAGGTTAATATTGCTTATAAACCTAGATATGTAAATAATAAATTTTATTATTTTACAAAAAGTTTGGCAACAATGTAAATTTTTCAACACACCCACCTTGATGACGTGCACGCCACTTTGTTTGGCGTTGACTATACGTTTACGTACCATATGCCGACGAAAGAGTAATTTGGTTGATTTTTATATCAGGGATATTTAGACAATGTGAAAGCCGTAGGCAAATCTAAAACAGTTGGTTTGGTTATACTCTTTGCACTTAAGGCGGCTCCGACGCAGTCAGATTCAAGCCATTCACAAGGGTTCAGCTGCAACGAAACTGACACGCCATTTTTCAATATTTTTGAATAAAATTCATATAGTATGTTCAGAAGACAATTGCCCAGGGTGCACTTTTGAAATTTTACTTTTTACATAAGATTTGTGGTGGGTTGAGATGCCTACTTCTTTTGATGACCTTCGCGATTTTTTTTAAAAAGAGCCTAGTGGAAAAAATAAAAGACTGGTTCGATAGCACCCTGTGGGATTTTGTTTTCGACAGACTGTGAAAATTTCATTCAAATAAAATAAAAAATGAAGCGTCAGTTTCGAAGCGCGCAAACCTCTACAAATCGGATTTTGCACGAATTTTGTCTGCTGTTTCGTGTTGCGAGCCCAAGCGACGTAGCGGTATGTGCGGACTAAAAAAGGATGTATTCCGATAATTTGGAGGCAATATTTCATGTAATATCGTATATATAAGTCATTCTGCAAATAGGTGTTCATAATCGCAATCGCTGATGCGAAGTAAATGTTCATAATTAGTTACGTAAATGTAACTTCTGAACGTATGCCGCGTTTGTCCTCGCATGGTGAATATACTGTTTTGCTGACGTTTAAGTTGCTTCGACAAATTAAAAATTTTTACTCCTCCATCTTAAAACCATTTTACTTCGCACGCCAGTGGAGCGAAACAATTCGAAAATGAGATGTTATGTTTTCTGTGTCGTATGTGACATCTACATCACGAAAAACTGTATCACTAACTCCCGCTGTCTATCTGCTAACCCTTTGCCCGTCTATAACTTAGAAAGTACCACTCGGCCTCCTATCAAATTTCGACACAAAGTTTCTACTATACCAAAGCTTTGGAGGTTCGGTCCAGTGGCGGCGGCGCTAAAGGCAAAAAACGAATAAAAATCTCCGTTTTTGACGTTTCAGGGGTTCCTAATCATTGTCATAAGAAAATTGTAGTGCTTAAGAAGTAGGGGTAAGGGGAGGGTCATACTAAATGTTGCATCTTTGACATATGAAACACGTTATATTATCAAGAAGCTTCTGATCTTAGTAATTACATGAAATTTAAGTGACGAAACTCCGACGAATAATGTGCTCACGATTCGAAAAATAGGTACCAGCGTTATAAGTTTGACATCGAGAGCCAACAGATCTGCAACTGTCGACAGTAGGGAGATTAAATTCGGATATTTATAATGGTGATTATTAGGGCTAGATCGCCAACCGAAACCCCGATCGTGGAAGCGGCGTTAACTGCGCCTCTTTTGGCGAAACGTACGATACACACACGCATCAGGTCAAACTCCGATACAAAGATACGACCTAGTTTATTGCTTTTTTCTGGTAGGTCATCAATATGTTATTAATATGTTTCATGTTTTTACTTTACTTACGCAACATATGTAGTTTGGCCAGGTAAGGCACAGTGAAATTCTGATTATGGACACCCAAGTTGCAGGATATAAACCTATCAAAATGTATGAAAAATATTTAACTATTCATCCAACCGATAGGAGATCTCTGTAGTAGGATGCATACCGGGAATGTCGCAACGCTTTCAGAAATTGAAATGGTAAGATGAGCTACACTAAAAACCTAATTTTTTCCTAATCAGCTGGGGTTCCTATTTGAGGACAACATGTATAACAGGCGTATCGATAAGCGGCAGCTCAGCGGGGGATGGTAATTGATTAAAAGACTAAACTTTAAAAGAGCAAAAGCTTAAAGGATTTAAGTAGCCGCGTTTAGACAGAATTCGCAACAGATCAGTAGAACCCACAAGAGTGATAAATGATTCTTCTTTGGAAAGGGCTACCTCAAATATGAGACGATGAACAGGGCGATCCATTAATAAATGCAAATTAATGTGTGCATCAGTGATGGGACACCATGTATAGTTGTGAATATTTTAAAAATGTGTCGCATGTACACCCAGCAATCCATAGATAGTGGATTTCTTCAAAAATCCTATCTAGGAGCAATGTACCGTCCACGCAAGATTGTGCCACTCTGTGCAACTACAGACAAATTTGTGGTTTTTGGTGATGGAAATCAATTCTAGTGGGAATGAATTCAATTTAGTTAATTAAATTCAGTAGATTTAATTAATAAGAATAAAACCTTTAGAAATTTAAATTAATCAAAATGTTAACTGGATTAAAGTAATTTATGTGGTTATTTAAATTTAGTACGCATTTTTTTGAGCGTCAAGCTTTTCAGCACATCAGATCACGCGTGGTCGCGCCATAACTTGAGAACGACTTTACCGATTTTATTCAACTTTTTTCTAAAAGTTTCTTAATACTGTATAGAAAGTTCTTACATATCATTGGGAATTTGATTCATGTCTAAAATTTCTTATACGTCAAAAAAGAAACATAACCTAATATCACAATTGACTTCTGATTGACATCAGACTAGAAATCAAAAGCAGGACATGCATGTACCTTACTGAAGAAGACGTAATATTATAGAAATCAAGGACGCCATAAACGCGCCCTACAATTGTAGGGCGCGTTTATGGCGTCGTTGATTGTCATACTCGTTTCTATCCTTCAAAAATTTCTAGATTACACTTGTGCCGTGTCAGCGTCAGCGCTCTCCTATTGTGAAGATATGTTTTCCTTTTAAATTGTAGGAAATTTCAGGCTGATAAAACATGATATAACTCAAAAGCAAGCACAATTTGATGCAAATAGATGTTTGTGACATAACCTCACAATAGAGTTCTGACACGGAGAAGTAGAAAACTATGACAATCAAGGAGGCCATAAACGCGCCGTACAATTGTAGGGACGACTGGCGATACGGGCCTTAGTGAGTTTGTGTCAATAACTTCATTATTAGAATATCAAAATAGAAACATTTATTTGTTCGATTAAAATTACTGCATATAGTGGAATATAACGTTTTCACCTCACTGCCCTAGAAACTATGCTTTTATATACCATCCAGCTGGCGTGCATATACAGCCAATCTTCTCAAATCTCAATAAAGTATCAATATTGTTCATGAGCGTTATTATTTCAGTATAAGGCAGGAACGCTAGCTCACAAGAGCGTATTATTTCATCATTTAGGCGTGTCTGTACTTCAAACGCGTTATAAAGAATCATTATCCTGGGCAAATTCACTGTTAATGGCACCCCCGAGGCTCTACAGCTCTATCTTCCTTCAATTTACTCATCTAATTACACAAAAATTGTTTTGGAGAAAAACATAAATTCAGGTGAACGCTCAGTCAGTCATGAACGTGCGAGATACAATATTATGAGGATAAAATAACGTTTAAAAGTAGCGTAACAGAAGAAAAATCTAGTGCCACCTCACGTGTTAAAACTATTTGCCTCATCATATACAAAAAAACACACCCATCCTAATGACATCACATAGTTGCCTTACGGTTTTAGGTTATTTTTCTCACCCTGACTAACAAAAATATATTTCTTCCTTGATTTTATATATGTATATACTCGTATAGGTAGGTACGTTCTATATCTTCAATCAAATGCGAACTCATATAAGTACAAGGTCTGTCGCAAAATGAACAGGACTTTTGAAAGATATCCGATACAAGTAGCGCCATCTATTATCGGAGACTAGCGTTGCATAGATACATCTCTCATTGATGCCCTGTCAAAATTTCATGACATTCTACTACACGCGGAGTTATCGCGCTCAAAGTGACAGTACCTTTTCAAAAAATGAGCATCGAACAAAGAGCCAATATTAAGTTTTGTGTTAAACTTGGTAAAACAGTTACCAAAACGCATCAGATGTTGATGCAAGTGTATGGTGATGTAGCCGAGTCCAGGAATGGTTTACACGGTTCAAAGAGGGTCGTGGGTCGGTGGAAGGCGACTAACATGTTGGCCAGCGAAAATTTGTGCCAGAAACCGTCGAAAAAGTGCGCGAATTTATAAAAAAGACCAAGAATTTGGGCATGAGAAAGATGTGTTCACGGTTTGTTCCGCAGAAGTTCACGGTTGACCAAAAATTGGTTCGAATTCAGAATTCGAGAGATATCGATAAAGTCGCCAAAAAAATATAAAAACTTTCTGCACAACATTGTAACTGGTGACAAAACTTGGTATCTTCATTACGATCCCAAAACCAAACATCAAAGTGCCGCATGGAAGCAGCCAAGCAAGCCAAATCCGAAAAAAAGCCGTTTGGAAAAGTCCAAAGTGAAGAAGGACAATGTTGACTTGTTTCCACGCACCCGCCATATTCTCCCGACATTTCGCCCAGTGATTGTCACCTTTTTTTTGTCTCTTGGCAGCTGTATGAGGCACCGACAGTTCACAACTCGAGATGGTGTAATAAATGCAGTCCGCCAATTTTTTTGACTCTAAGGCCCGTATCGTCAGTCGTCCCTACAATTGTCATAATTTCCTACTTCTCCGTGTCAGCGCTCTATTTTGAGGTTGTGTCACAAACATCTATTTGCATCAAATTGTGCTCGCTTTTGAGTTATATCATGTTTTATCAGCCTGAAATTTCCTACAATTTAAAAAGAAAACATATCTTCACAATAGGAGAGCGCTGACGCTGACACGGGACAAGTGTAATCTAGAAATTTTTGAAGGAGAGAAAGGAGTATGACAATCAAGGAGGCCACAAACGCGCCCTACAATTGTAGGGACGAGTTCTACAATACCGGCATACAACGAACTTTTTTGTTTACCTGATAAAAAAAATTACTTTCGAACATTACTATTGTACTTCGCACCGATAAATGGGAAAGGTTCCTTAGCGATGAGAAAAGTCATACGACTCCGCTCTCGTCCTCGTCTGCTGTTCATATGGGTCTATACTCCTAATCGTACGTGAGTTGCGGCAATGTAAACGTACTGTATTATAAGTTTCCGCGTTTTTTCGGCGATGATTTCTTGCTATTAGTTGCATCCCCTCCCGGATGTCTATGACTTGAAGATAAAAGTAAATTTCTTCAAGACCCGAGCGGATAGTAATTTCGCGGGAGTCGGAGAAAGAGCCTTTTGTTTAAAGTACAAAGGAGCTTCATAAAATCCCTGGCCTTTTTATTCAGTGCACATCTCACGGGCATGCATCACGGGATAATATAAAATAAGGAGCGACTCAAGACTTACGTCGCTTTCTTTTGATACGTTAGAATAGCCAGGAACAATGAGGCTCTTAAAATATCCAGGTTAACAGCTTAATACTTTTTAACAGGTTGTAAAGCGTGTTTATGTCTAGTAATAACAATAGTGTTAACAACGTTTACTATTTAAATAAATGACGATGTTGCACCTCATTTAAAAAGAAGACTACTGACGTATTTAGAACTTAAAGTACCATTTCTAAGCTCGATAAATATTTGTACATCTGTCGTGATGTCGATATGTCAAGCTGCGAACAATGATGATACAGTAATTCACTGTAAGGTTATGTTACACACAATGTTTGCGTATGGCTCTCGTATTACTCTCATAGCCACGTGTATTTGAGTTGATTTCAAGTCAATTTTACAACTCAAGCCAATAGGAATTATCATGCCGTCGTTTCAGGAGAAGGAGCAACAATACTTCAGAAACTAGATACGACAGCAAATCATTTTTCACGTTGAGAAGCATACTTTGATGTCAAATTCAGGTTTCTGGCTTCCGTAATACATATTTTGTCCTTGTAAGTTTTCTTTATTTTTGCTACTACGAATATTGCCTTCTTGGCCACTAACTTTGAGTTATGGGGCAAAGACATTAGAATAGAATACAAACACTGTGCACTTGTAATGTTGGACTATGATCATTACCTGGCGTGCTTTGTAAATCACTTCATGATGTCATACCATCCATAGTAATGGGATGGTCTTTTACTCTGGATTACTGTGAAACTTCACTTTTAGAACGCTTAAATGTTATGTAGTGGTAGGCGACTAATTCCTAATCACATTTTCTGCTACAATTACGAGAAACGCTATGGATACATTTAGCCTGAAAAATACATATTCTGCCAATTTTGAGCACTTTTTTTAAAACCAAATAAAGTAAACAAACAATGAACAATGGGAATGACAAGTGACAACATTCTTATTTCTGACGTTTTAAATGCGGATGAAAATCACACTTTTGACATTCCGGAAGTATTACTTTGTTCTATTTCTGAACGCATGGAACAGTCACGTCAAATAATTACGAGCGTTAAAATTGTCACAGACTAGTACAAAGTAAACTCTGTACAAATTTACGAACGCAGCCCAGTAACATATGAAATTGAAAGCAAACAGTAATTTACGTCATTTTGCTTGGATGCTCTTGTCTCACTACATTAACTCCATCAAGCTTCATCTCCACAAAGCTTTTCTACTTTTCAGAGCGACTTTTGATGACATAATGTTATCAAAGCAACATTATAGATTAGCAGCGTGGCACTACCTGACTCAATACAGATCTATAAGTCAACGCCAAACAAAGTGGCGTGCACGTCATCAAGGTGGGTGTGTTGAAAAATTTACATTGTTGCCAAACTTTTTTTAAATAATAAAATTTATTATTTACATATCTAGGTTTATAAGCAATATTAACCTCAAATGAGAACAAAAATAATAGTATAATAAAATTATAGATCTGTACTTGCATAATCATTAAGTATGACAATTATTGATTAGATGACACTATGAAACTACCATATTTAATTGATAGCTTAAAGGTACTGAATAAAAATCCAAATGGGGTCCTCCAAATTTTATGCATGGTATTTATTTTACAGAATTCATACAGAAAAATGCATTCTAAAATTAGGTAAGCTACTGGTGTAAGCTTTTTCTGTACAATAAAGTTAGTCGGAGTTTCTTTCTTCAGCGCTGTCTGAATCTGAATCTTCATCACTCTCAAAGTTGATTATTAAAGGTTCGATGTCTGGTCGATCAAAAATTCGTTCTCTTTCATACCATTTAAAAATTTCTTGCTCAGTATGTCGAACACTATTTTTCCACATGTCTGGGGTAACCGTTTGTAGAGCCTCGTTCCACATATCCAAACAGTCTTTTTCACTGTTACCATCTCTACCAATATGTCTGTTATAGTAACCTTTTGCTGTGCCCCAAATTAACTCAATAGGGTTAAATATACAATGGTAAGGAGGCAGACGAAGAACTTTGTGCCCATGTTGTTCCGCCAATTCATCAATCACGTATATTTTAGGTGGTTTGTTTCTAAAAAAGCAGTTATTTTAAGAATAGGAATAAACAAAAGAAATATAAACTGTCGACCAAAATATATATAATTAAGAAGCATTATGTACCGAGCAACAATACCCAATAGCTCTGTTTTAAACATTGTGTTTAAAAATGGTATGTTTTGATTTGTTAACCAGTCTTGGATATTTTTTTTTGTCCATGCATTGTTGGGCACTTTGTTCAATATCATGCTGTGATAAGGGGCGTTATCCAGTATAATCATAGATGGACTCTCCAATTTTTCTAATAACTGATGTTGAAACCATTTCAAAAAATTGTCCTGGTTCATCTCTCCATGGTAATCGCTCAATTTTGTTTTCGAAGAAAATATCGCTTCACTACCCTCAATAAACCCATTTTCATTTCCAGCATGTAATATAATGTATCTAAAATATATTAGTTTTAAATTTTATAGTGCAAATTGTGTAAAAGTACATACCTTTTACCATCTGTTTTAATAGCTTTCACGCTTTTTTGGTTTCCATTTTGCCAAGAGCGACCTATGGTCCCATTTTGAAATATCCAAGTTTCATCGAGGAAGACAAACTGGTATAAGGCCTCAACCTTGGCTTGATTGTATTGCCTTAGAAATTCCACCCTTTTCAAAGCTATACTTGGTAGTTCCATGAGCCCTCGTCGCGGATTGTCCTTAAGCCACTTAAATCCAAGATCTCTAAGCAACCGCCTTAAAGACGTGGCGCTACCATCAAATAATGCCCTATCTCTTAATCGAGACCATAAAGTTTGTATCGTAACTTGTTCTTCTGAAACCATGTGTAATATGACATTATAATTTAGTTAACAAATTAATGCAAATTTCTGATAAGTTATTATAATAAGATCTTACTTTTGTGATACATATTATAGATCACTTCTCGAATGGCACTTGTATCCAATGTCGCTGTGTTGGTTACACGTTTAATATAACTCCGCTTTTTCTTGGGCGATTCTAAATTTGCATCACTTTTCACACCCTCGGAAATACGACTAACTGTCCTTAAACTAATTTTTAAAGCAGCAGCAACACGCTACAAAAAATGAAATAAAATTTCACTATTATTAATATACATTACATATAATTATTAGTAACCTACCTCTTGAACAGCATTTAAAGGCAACAAAGGCCCGTTGTTGTCCCTTTCTTGCTCAAAGTAGTGCATTAACGAGGCCACGAGTTCCTTACACCGACTATTTAACTGTTTGGGCATCTTTATATACCAAAATTGCCTTTATCTACTCGTAAAATGAATAATTTTGTTTTGAAACAAACAGTTGTTGATTTACAGTATGCGGGGCCAAAGGATTTATAAAGATTTGAAATGCCACAAATTGATTCAGTGTCAAAATTAATACAAATGTCAGTTCCCAGTTTAAATAAGTTTCAAGGTGACAATGTGTCAACGCTGCGAAATCGGTTTAGTGCGTTTACATGTCGATAAGTGATTGGAGCGTTTGCAAAACATTTTATTTCGCATAATGCGTCTAAATTTATCAGAAAGCAACTTATGTGATATTTTAATAACAATGTTTATATGATTATTAACCATAATAAGAGAGTAATGACCATTTTACAATTTATATATCACATTAATATGAAACTGCAATAGAGCAATTGTTTGTGATAGAAACCTAGGCATTAGGTCGGGGAATTTTTATCGTGATGACGTGCACGCCACTTTGTTTGGCGTTGACTATAGATTGAGGGTGAGAACCAAAACATCTTAAAAGTGCAAGTACATAGAGGAGAAGGGAAACAAAAATATCGCTTCACGATGCTTGACATACTGCTGCCTGTTTCTGATTTTATAACAGTTTTTTCTATGCTTGCCAAGAAAAAATGGTACATTGTGAACATACCGGCCTTTCTGCGCTCACACAGAAAAGAGGCCATAACTAGCTTCCGGTAGCTCAGACGGCAAAAGTTCACGATGGCATAGCGAGAAGAAAGAAAAACAGAAACTGAACACGTTAACATTTGACAAATTCTACTAAGTAAAAGCATTTCCACTAAACTTTTGAGGAAAACCCAGGAACTATGAATATACAATGAAGAGATCAATTTCCGTCAACTAAATTGTACAATGAAATGAGAAACAAAATTAAACTTGTCTTTGCAACTACTATGCCTTTGAGATCGATGGAATCCATAGGCCGTGGATCGAGACTTGATGTACAGGTACATGTCCATGAATTAAAATAAGGGTAACATTGCGGTAGCCGAGGTTCACAGACCCACAAGCCCCAGGTAAAGTACCAAAAAGGAGGTGCTTAAGGCTAAGTGAGTCTAAGGTGCCCAGAGGCTACGAGCAATGCGTTAGAAAGATGTTTTATGACCTAGATGTATATAAAAAAAACCTATGACTTTCTAGGTTACAATACTGAGTGTATAAATTAGCTTACTGACAAAAAGACTTAGTGCCTTTGAAAAGACAAAATCATGATTCAGCAAAAGCACGGAAGAAAATAATGTTTATTAAGAATACCAAATGCTCCTGTGAGTGCTTCTTTTTAAAGTTTTTTAAGATATAATTTCGAAATTCATATGGAAGATTTAAAGTATAACTTGGCGGCAGTATACGAGAAGCTCTTATTGTAGAGAGACGTAAAGTGTTTAGGTATAGTTAATAATTGTCGATTTCTGCCAGTCAAGTTTGTTAAGTTTTTTAAAAGATATTCTGGTTCCTTATTGACTAAAATTTTCTGAACCAAACATAAACTTTGGTATTTTCTGAGATTCTCTGGGTTCATTTTCTTTGTACACATGGCTTATATGATCAAATTTCCGTATACCTAGAGACAAAGGTAACAAGAGTTGTGTACCCATTGTAACTTGTATTCAGCACTTTTTATTATAGCTGGACCATATGCACTTGCGGAGTATGAAACTGTTAAAATTATAAGAGCATCACACTATAGCTTTTTCAGTTTATTGTTCGATATATTTCCATATAATGATATACAACCCTAAATTTTTGCTTATGGTTACAATTGGTAACGGAATTTTTTTACTTGCTGTTTTTTTTAAAGCTGAAATGTATATAGGTAGAAAATAAAAGAGGACTGAAAATGGAGCCTTGAGGTTACACCGATTTTCTGGGCCGATTTATTAGGTAACTCGTTATTAATGGAGACATACTTATATCTTTTAGTGAGGAGGTTTTTAACAGCTCCTAAATTGTAATTCGTTGGGTAGAACGGTTACAACTTCATTGTCGAACATCGTTGATTGACATTTCGCCCGACACAAATCGTTTCAATGTGCGTGCACCTTTAGACATGAACACTCAATGTAAAACTGCTTTAGGACGGTGTACGGCGTCGATGCAAGGCCCCGAGGTATCGCAGTGGAGCATCTTTAGCATGAACGTATCCTATATAGAAGCAGGAACAATGGGATTCTTAACATTTCAAGGTTAATGCTGCTGATGCGTTTTAAAGAGAGCTTATGTATGGTAATAACAATAAAAATAATTGTAACAATACTGTTTACAGTTTAGATAAGGGATAATAAAACTCGTTTTAAAGAACCATTAGTGTCCCGAAGATTAATAGTTTATGCTTCTTTAAACGGTTTTGACTCTAGTTAGATAAACTAAATGAGTTTGGAAATAGAGTAGCAGTTGATATGGGTGACTGCATAGGTCGCCACTCCTTTCTTTCAAAGAGTAGATTAACTCAGAATCTTGATAGGCTTGCTGCTGCATAGCCTATTGGCTACCGAGATTACCAGATTTATTATTTGATCTTACTCTACATCATTTTATACTGTGTGATACCTCACCAAAAAAATTCAAGCCTTTCGTCTTTTCATACCGGTGTGTCTGCCAATTTTAGGAGGACAGTACAGGCCTACGGTCTATTGTTGTAGAAGATGTCAGAATGTGTGTAGCGTTTTTTGTGACCGCGTAAATTCAGCAACCTCCGGATGGATTTCAATTAAGTTTGGAGGGGCCTAACTATGTTGTGAAAATTCGTTCATTGATTTTAGAGTAGTTAGCAAAAGACTAAACAGTGCCAAATTTCGTATTTACATATTTTCCCAGCCTCCAAAGACTTTTGTGTGCAGCCATAATTTAAATTCGAAAGAATTAAGCCAATACCGAGGATTTTCATGACACCTTTAAACTCAAGATGTATTATCCCTAATGAAAATGTTTTAATAGATTTCTTCTCCGATGACCTTTAGTATCAATTGAATCATAGTGATCTAAATTGTTGTTGACTACGGACAACAAGATTAAAGAAGTATTTTTTATTGCATGTATCCATTATGCTTTATGCATCTGGTGCTAGTTACCCCACTAGCTGTAAAAACGCAGACGCTATAAGTACACTATGCTGTAAGCGCCAAGTTGTGTAATAATTTGAGATTTAGTTGAAATTATCTCACACATACTCGTCGTTGTGCATATTATATGATGCTAATCAATTCAGGGTTGTTAGTGGGAATAATGTTAACATCGTATACTTGAACCATTCTCCAGTGGCCGACACGTTTCTAACTTCTGATATTTCTGGTATTTTGTACGTACTGTTTTCGAACATTGTTACTTTTCATGACTGTACTGTATGTATTGCAATGCTGACTTTGCTTAGTAGGATATGCTAGTATGGTAAATTTAATTGAAACTATTTCTTGCAGAAGAGTAACCATGCCATTCAGCTCAGTGTTTCTTAGATAAGCGTTAGGAACTCCAGCTTTTTTAATAGCGATTGAATAAGGGATATCCAGAATGAAGTCTATTTCTCTACACCAATTGATTTTTAACGTCAAATTTAAAACATATACAGTCCAAAAAATGAACCAAGACTGAATTGTATTCTGTCAGCTAAGGGTCAATTCCACTAATATTAAAATCTAGCGGGGTCTTAGGCCGATTAGGGAACAGCTTATTGAAATGCAATTTGGCGGAAGCTGCCAGAGCTCTCTGAATATCAGTGATTTCTATTGAAATATTGAATTAAATGTGAACAAGCGATTGTATTATTTATAAATACAAAAGAACTTTTTGATTCAAACGTTACGCTTTTGTCCAGAAAAAACAGGACGACTTTCATGTATTTTGCCTTTTCTTATAAATTCACAAAAGGCTGTTGAATCTATCTCTAAGGCAATGAGAATGCGACAAATAATACGTCGATTTTCTAGCAATTAAATCTAATAGCATGTTATGTTTGCTTAGCTCTACATACCGGGTGTTTAAATGTTCTCATTACAGTTGCATACCTGTTGCAATGTGCGGATATGCCTGTATTTTGCAAGAAAATAGAATATAAATCGTATTTCAACCAATTCCTCATCTTTAGTTACATCATTATAGTAATCATATATTATGGGTTAAACAACTGGAAAGAAGTGCAAGTTTGTAAATGTGCTATAGGATGAGCTGTAAACACACGGTAGGTAATGTTAAAATAGTGTAATCACATATGGATTTCAAAAATTGAAATAAACATGGAAGCATCTTCAGCTAAACTGAAAAAAATGGATTGTATTCAGACATCAACGATTTTCTTTAAATTTTGTCTCAATTTTACATAATTTCATAATATTTAATAAACTGATAACATTTCAATGACAAGCTATCACTTCATATTTCACAGTGACTTGTTTTGAACGCTTCGGCACTATTTGCTGCCAAAAATCGGAAGGATAGATGTTTAAGGCTCATTGCGTATATTTTTTAAGGTCTAGTTGGTAAGCTACCCTTTTGGTGCAAAAAATGCTTTTTTAGGTTGTGCAATCCGCCCTGAGACTATTTATATATACATGAATTCATGGAGATCAAAAATGAGTGCGTCCAATGACTAAATTATTATTATTGCTAAAGATATGACCAGAACAATATCTATTGTATTTTTATTTTAAGTTTGCAAGCACAAGTTCATACTTTTTTGGGTATGTCATGTTTTTGGTATATATATATACATTTTTTTTTATACTCCAACTACCACGAAGGTCTAAGGCCTAAACACCCATTCGGTACCGCGGGGCTATAGGGGGATACAGGGGAAAGGGGGAACGCCACACGGACTCTGGCGAGGGAACACGTGTGCATGCAATATGCACACATTCTGGCCCCGCCTACGCGATCCGCCGGGTGGTACCTCTGCGTTCGACAGTTAGAGACCACCTACGGACAATCACAACATCCATAGCCAAGAGAAAAGTTTCTCCTGGGACGGGATTCGAACCCGCACAGCGCACGGCGACTGATCAGGAGACCGAAGAGCCTACTACTGCGGCCACCGCTGCTGCCTATTCATGCGTTATTAATATTACATTTTGAATTTTAACTAATAAACATTATTACATATTATATCATATTTCGTAAAGGCCCTTGTTTTTGTCGGGTATTTTCCATTACACATGCTATTTTAATATCGCCATAGTGCATTAATGTCACTGCGTGTTGACCATAAATATATCCATTTTCTTTTTTTCTATAACCATTGTAAACGTAACGCTCCCTTACGTGCAATGTTTGGATGTAAAACAGCATTAAAATTTCAAAGCTATATATCGTGTTTGCGTTCCCCACGCTATTGTTTTACACCTGTTGGTATAACTGGGTCGTTCAAAGATTAGGCCAGTCTTTGGCTTATTGCGTGCAAAGGACTTAATCCGTTAATTTGACGGATCTTACGAGGATTATGATTGCTGGGAGACTGATGGCTTACAAGATATGGTGTCATTCACATCAAAGTCTCATTTGCGTTAACGACAGAAACTCTTCATTAGCATGGCAATTCGTCCACTCAAAATCTATGAAGATGTTTGGAATTTTCAATATGCTCAAGGTGATGTATCGACCCACGTCACTGTGAGGTTTGGAGGAAATCTAAAATTTAATTACTTAGATAATCCATATATGACATATGATATTCCTGCGTATTATTTTAATTTACTTCAGAGACAAAATAGAAATGTTTATAAACTCTCGCATCTGATGTAGATCCACCGCCCCATTTCTTAAATACGATAATCCGGCCCCTGTCTAATCCGGCGCCCCCTGTAATCCGACAGGTCCTTGAATATGTATTACATACATACGTATTTGACAATTTCGCTAATGTAGATCACGCAGGTTTGAACAGGTTACAACTTGTACGCGCCACTGCTATCGTGCTCGACGCATAAGCATTGTTTTACTCAGTTTGAATTTGACTACTGGTGATAGCGGTACGGCATAGCGTGCGTTCATTGTTTACTATTTATTCATTGTGTATTAAGAATAGTACCTAGTAATGTCATCACAAACGCAGAAGCCAAAGCACAAAACATTGACAATTAAAGAAAAACGTGATATTTTAGACCACTTAAATCGCAATGAAACTTTCAGTAGTTTAGCAAGTGAATACGGCGTAGGCCGATCTACAATTGATGACATTAAAAGAAACCACGAGAAAATCAAGAAATTCGTGTCAACTACTGACTGCGGGCCAGGCAAGAGGCAGACACTCAAGAAAGCTGAACATCCAGAAGTGGAATGAGCTTTGTACATGTGGTTTCTTCAGGAAAGAAATAGGCAAGCACCAATTTCAGGACCCATGTTGGCCATGAAAGCTAAGTTTTTTTATAAGGAAATAACAAAAAAAGATGATTTTGTGACCAGCAAAGGATGGCTAGAACGTTTTAAAAGCCATCTTGGCATACGTTTAATGACTATTACAGGAGAGAAACTTTCTGACGATGCCACCTGCATAGAGCACTTCAAATTAAGATTTTTGCAAAAGGTGAACGATTTAAATCTTGACCCGTCACAGGTTTACATTGCAGACGAATCAGAGTTTTTTTGGCGTGTGATGCCTAACAAAACTTTCGTTTCTACCGAAAAATCCATACCTGGACGAAAAGTAAGTAAAGAGCATGTAATCATACTACCATGTACCAACGCTGCGGGCACACACGCGCTTAAGATGATGGTCATTGGGAAATCTAATAAACCACGGGTACTCAAAAAACATTGATTTACCTGTACACTATTACGGACAAAAAAGTGCATGGATGACAAAAGACTTTTTCAAAAAGAGGTTTGATGAATGCTTCGTACCTGTAGTTAGACAATGGTTAAAAGATCATAATTTTCCTCAAAAAGCATTGTTGCTTCTTGATAACGCTCCCGGTCATCCGTCTGAAGAAGAACTATCAACTGAGGATAAATGCATAACTGCGATGTTTCTTCCGCCAAATTGCACTGCACTGATTCACCAATGGACCAGAATATCATTCTGTTTGTCAAGCAAGACTATAAGAAAAACCTACTTCTAAGAGCCGTATCAAAAGACCAACCAATAGAAAAAACTTTCAAAGAATTTAATATGAAAGACTTGGTTTTTGCTCTTTGTCAGTCGTGGAATGCGTTACCGTCAGCAACTATTAAATCGTCTTGGAAAAAGGTTATGGCCAGATATAGTCACCACTCCTAGCAACGTTCCACAAATTAGTGTTACTTCGGAAGTTATAGAACAAGTCGCTACTGAAACACAGATAAGTCCGGAAGATTTGGAAATCTGGTGCCGCGGAATGGATGAAGAGGAAAATGTTTTTCATGAAATGTCTGACGAAGAGATTATAAAAGAGGTTTCCAATTATACAACAAACAATCCTACATCCTACAACGAACTTTTACTTTTGAGAAGACTGAGGGACAATGCTCTGAACTCGCGTTATAACAACCTTAAACAAAAAAAAATTGATGAATGTTTCCAAGCTTCATAATTTGATAAATCTTAATGATTTTGATTAATAATTTTTGATTATTTTGGTACATATGTATGTGCATTTATGCTTAATTTTATAATAAAACGTAAGCTCTCTATTGTTATTTAATTTACTAAATTCGACATACATAAGGTATGTATGATTTTTTCTTCAAAGTACATACACATACATAACATATACAGGGTGACTTTGAAGTTGAGTCATTAATTTTCAGATAATGATTGTAGAAGGAAGATAAACCAAAATATGTGTGTAAAAATAAAAAAAATTAAAAAAAAATTTACCTTGTTTTATAAAGTATCCTCCCGACAAGTATTTCAGTGCGGACCTGTATTTGATCGTGAGGTCTTGGAGCACCGGCATGCCGTCACCTGATTCACGAGCCCGTTGTACTACATTAACAAAGGCACGAGGGGTTGGTTGCACTCGATTGGGAAACCGATCCGCATAAACATCTGCCACGTAACAGACACTACTATTCACTGACACTGACTGTATACAAATGAATAAAATAATTGTAAAAACATCGTTCCAAATTCTTTCGCTTTTTTGTTTCCGATGCGATGAACCGATACGGCGGATTATATCCGTTGTCGCCAAACACGAGCACATAATATTATTATTGAGACAGGGCGGTACTCAAACTTCCAAAGGGCTTTAACTTTGTTACTTTAATTTTACCAGAAAAATGGTAAAGGAAAAAACATTTCTTTTGATCAGATCTACTCACTGTTAAAATAAATGACTCAACTTCGAAGTCACCCTGTATAATCTTACCATTGGATATGTAAATTGTCCGATTACAAGGTACTCTTTTGTAAAAAAATCCGGACTATAGGGGGTCTTAGGCAGTGCTCTATAATCCGACAAATTCGATAGTCCGACACTGCCCTGCATAATGTTTGTCGGATTACCAGAGGTCCACTGTATTGTATTTTAGAGCAAAATATGATAAATCCATTGCTTTCCTCGTATTGATGCTTCACGAGTGAAATTTTGTTTCCCGGTTTTCTAATTCGCGATTTTGTTCAACAAGTGATCTTCAATCGCCATTAAGCTATCTAGCTATTTATACTGTTTGCTGACGTGGACACTGGTTGGTTGCGTCGCATCCTTTGTTTGGGATGGTCGATTTGCTGTTTTTTATGTTTCTTATGTCGCGTTCAGACCTTGGGACCAGCGTTGGGACCAACTTGGTATGATGTGCTGGACGTTGGAGCACATATGTGTGATCAACTTGTAGGATATGATACAGGGCGCGTTCGATAAATACTGCCGCGTGGCTCTTCAGTAGTTGATGTCAGTTATTTTATTTATTAAACAAACAAAAGAGTGAGGAGTATAGTGGTGTATTATTTGCTGTAATATACAGAGTATTCCTTATCCCAGGATATGATTTCTCAAATAATGCTATGAAGAATAGTGTTTTTAAGAAGGTACTCCAGAAATTGATTTATTTTTTTACATATAAGAATACGTAAGTAATTGAACCGATATCTTTTATCAGTGCAGGATGCAGGCCAACATCAGCAACCATCCAATCCGGTTCATTCTAAGAATGAACATATTGCACAGCAAACCTTGGTTGGCAAAGGGCGGACTGCCAGATTATGGGATATGCTGCTGTATCATGGTATAGAAATCACCTAGACCCGTTTTTTGAGACGTGAGAAGTTTCCACCCCCCCGCTTTACAATTGCCACAAGGGCATCTGCTCTCAGAGGCGATGCTTAAGTGCCGAAGTGTGCAAGTCATCACCCTTCCCTCACTCATCGAATTTTAATCCCTCCCTCCTAAAATAAACTTCTTCATCAGCACTGCTGTTCGCCACTGCGCCCGCCCTAAACAGATTCCTAAATCCGCCCTTATGAGTAGCATTACAGATTCACTGACCATGTTTGTACCGTAGGCAGCCTGGCACTTACATACTCCAAGAGCATATCTATACACCCTCGTATCGCAAATCAGCACTTATTGTATTTCTCCGTCTGGCCTGGATTTACTGCCGCTGTATGTCGAGTTGCTTATCTATTTAGAGTTGGCCCCGTATCATTTGTTGGCTGAGGACCCGAAGGTCGTTCAACGCCAGTATTAGCCAATCCCGGCCAATGCGCATTGGCTTAGCGTTCACACATTGGAGATAACCTATGTTGGCCCTTTGTTTGAATGCAGCATTACGATCGGGTATCAGACTGTTTTAGTTTTTGCATTTGGAATAACTGTATGGTGGTCTTCAATCTGCTTATTGGTACTGTTGTTGTTTTCTATCACCAGACAGTACTTAAATTTCTCTTCCAGTATACAGAAAATCGACACATACTGATGTGCCCATTTTGTGTAGACTATGGGTTCGATTTTATGAACTATACCACGATGTTCAATGTTGTTAAATCCTTTTGATGGTTTCAAGGTACCTAGGTGTTCACTTTTTATTTCCCAATCACTAAGGTGTCAACCATTCTTCGAAGCCAAACCTTCGGCTTACCACTGAAGTTTTAAAACTGCTACAATCTCTTTTTTTGGCGTTGTCAGGTGATCGGTACTGTCCATAAGGCAGGAAATAAAATTCTACATTGCAACGTTGCCAAATGGCGACTATGGATCTCTTTACTGACTTGATCCATTTGTTTTTTCGTTATACGAGTTTGCAGCTAACCATGTTTTCACTAACGCGAACTTGTACCGAAGGTACATAGCAGCCGTTCTTTCAATCGCTTTTTTTCTATCACCTACATATCCACTACAGAAATAAAATTATTATTGACCACCTCTACCTGATCCGTTAAATCGTCCTCTATTCCAATACCAATTCCATGATTCAGCGGCTCTTTTTTCTCTCAAAAGGCATCCATATATATTTTGTAACCAACACATACAAAGAGATGAAGGTGCGAACGTGTTGGGAAGGAATAAAAGAAAAGTCGTAACTCGATTTAGCTCGTCTGAATGTTCGGAACGATCGACGTTGTGCGCTCTTTGTCCCTCTTTCTATTTACATATTATGCGCTGGTTGTGTTTATCTTGTAGAGCGGAATGGAGGCAAATCATGCATTTTACGGGAATATGTTCACGGCGGCAGAGTCATTCCCGTGACAATAAAAACGGTCAACAATAAAACGTACAACGGCGTACAAAGTATATGAGTGCCCGCGGATGCAAGCCAGCGTTGCCTGGTCACATTCGCAGTTGGATAGTAGTTTGTCGGAACAGATAGTGGATTCAAATAACAACGGCGCTGAGCACTAACCAACTCAAGAACTCAAACCTAAATCATTGTTGTTGCTGAAAATATTGTAACACCTTTGTTTAGCCGGGACTTTGGCTGGCTCGGATCAGCCTCGCGAGGTCGACCATAGGCAACCAGAATTACGCTACCGGACTTCAGCGCTTGCAGGCTTGGCCGAGGTTCAAGAGTAATCGAGACCTGACTGGAGGCACCTTCTGTAACCTGTGCCACTTCCATGGAAGTCCGCGAAAACTCTGGAATGTTTCTCGCTTTGTCGACAGGAACATAAATATCAAAAAGATGGCGAAACAAGGCGGTCACAGTTGAGTCTTCAGATATAGCCAGTGAACAGCGTGCGCGGAGTTAAGATAGAGTAATGGTCCAGTCGACATAGTTATCAATTTGTTATAAATTAGTTGCAATAATTATAAATTAGTGTAGATAATCGGAAATATTTCGGAAATGGTATATTATGCTTTTTGGTTATTAGCGATACGAAGTGGTGTTTCGAAGATTTGTAGAAAAGAAAATACTCTTAGAATATAGGCCAAAAAAGAAACACTTCAAGTTTCTGCCTGATAGTTTGGAAACTATATAAGAGTAAATCAATAATAGGTAACACAAAGTTGTTCAATTGTCTACTGAATAGTCTTTCTTTCAAAGCTCTTTCATATTAATTCCAGAACCTTCCATTTTTTACGACGCTAGTACATTTGTATGATGAACAATAGAATCTGACCATGTAACGGTTTCACCGTCCGATCGTATTTATTAAATCACTTCTCGATTATCATTTCATTAATCCCATCTCTAGCTTTTTTACTTGGAAAATTTTCCGCTTGGACCGCTTGATGCGGAGTTCCTGATCTGCGATCTTCCTCGCGCTTCCTTTTCACTTGAGCCGCCGATCGAACAAGAGCTAAGAATTTTCTTCTCTGTAGCACAAGGTCATATAGCACCATGTGCTAGAATTTTGTAGAATGTGTGTCCGTATAGGACAAAATGATTGGGGCCACCCCCTTTCTCTTTCCCTTTCCCTTTCTCTTTCCCTTTCTCTTTCTCTTTCCCTTTCCGTTTTGCCTTAGTCTTTGACTTTGCGTTGCTTGGCCTATCACTTCACCCATGCATGTGCCTTGGCAGCGCCATCGCCTTTAAGTTCAACTTCGCCTACAACTGGTTTTGAAGCCACTATATGTGAGGTCACCCCTCATAACTGGGACCTCCACTTCAAGCACCTGGCCATCCTCGCTTCAGTCGAGTCAAAATGGACCAGCGAAAGATAAGTTGATAGTTTTATAGCAGCGCCAAAGATGTAAAACTTATTTTGTTCTTTAAAACTGTAAAATTGTAATGTAATGAAAATGCTTTTTTTTGTTAAATAAAATCTGTTAAATTTTTGTGTTCTGTTTGTTCTTCTATCCTTTAGCCATGCCATGGTCGACACACAGCTACACGCCTGTATTGTAGATGTCTTCATGCCACCGACTGAGCTACCGGAAGCAAATGGTAACCCCCTTTCTGTGATTGTGCAGAAAAGTTGGAATCTTCATTGCATTCCATCTTCTCTGGACTTGTTGCGGAAAGGAAGCGTTACAACCATTGTACGATGAATTTTGTGCATTTGGAAACAGCAGTCGTACAACATTCTTTATTCTTCTTACGTTTTGTAGACCATATCGCGTAATTATGGAATCTAGGGATTCTAACAGATGTAGACGTGGACTATCGGCATGACACCAATATAACCCCAAATATAACTGTGAGTCTTATATCTGATTCTAATTCTTGCCATATGGTCTAGAAATCGAGCGATAACAAATGTCGGGCGACTACTTCGTCAAGGGCTCTAGTTGGAGACTCAAATTATGAGATCTACAGCAAAAAAGTAAACCTGGCAATGCTGATGCAGGCACTTGGATTGGCATGGCAACAATTCTGTTTTAAAAAAGTAGTAAACGCCGATGCTTTTCTCGCAGCTGCACACTCGTATCTACATTTTACTACTTCTACAGAGCTAATCTAGGGGTGAACCGGACCTCTAGTCGAACCACAGTATAGAAATAAAGTTAAATGAAGGGCAGTTGCTTATAGTAGCCATTACAACCAAGAGTTGAAATTGCTGCCGAGACATAAAGTGACTTTACCTTTGGAATTCTTGCCGATAGGCACTCGTGTTATTTCCTACCACGCTTCCCTCCATTAGATTTGGAAGTATGTTGGAACTTAAGAGTCAGAGCTTTTTAACTACGATCTGTGTCACAAAAATACGTCAGATTATCTGTCGTACATCTGGCCAACTGCGGTAGGGATTTTCACCTTTAAAAATGCTTACCACTTTCAATACAATGACGTTCGTCATAGTGTTCTACACACAGTCATACAGGTCTGCTAAACTAACCCGTCAGGTTCACTGACCTTAGCCATTTCAAGATTCAAGATACATTGCCCTTGAAGTAGTCGCGCACCTCATCATTTAGGTTCTGTCGCCGTGATTTCTTTGACGCAGAAGACTTACAAAGGTGTCAGGCACAAACAAATTGGAATACGTGGGAAGTGACAAATTTGGTGCATCACATAGTTAAAACGTTAGGCTCTCAAAACGCATAAAGCTACTTTGAATCAGGTCTCAATTTTTATACATAAGTATTCGATCATTGCTTACGCCAGCTTGTACAATACATACATTAATGAAACAGCTTCGTAACTAAAAATTGTTTTACCAGCTTCATCAATTAATCCAATGACTTTCTTCTTTTTTACTTATGTTTAATGCATATTTACTAATTTATACCAGCAAAACTATCCATAAAAATGGAACATTCAATTTTTATTAAGGTACTTATTCAGTTTTCAACTTCAGCTTCTCAGTATGATAATTTAGCTTGGATTACAACTTTGCATTGCTGACTTTCTAATGTTTCAACGTTTCCAGCATATAACATACCTAGTTTCTTTCCGCCAATACAGGATGATTGAACAAACACTTTCTAGGGTAGCTTGAGCCTTGCTTTACAAGACCTTGAAGAATATTTTAAGATTAGTTAATTTTAAAGGAATTTTTACCCTTTTATGTTAGGCAAACAACTCGCGACCTTCTGATTTGCACGGAATCTACATTATACATACTAAAACAGTAAAAGAAGTTCTTATAGATATGTTCAAATACTGAGATACAGGGTGTTGATGTGATATGAAAGATGAATGATATGTGAATAATGCTATGTACATACATACAGTACATGTACATACAATTTTCATTGTCGAACTTCACTATCCTATCATATCAATTTATTAAAGATTTTTCAAGAGAGGCCACTTTTTTTCACTCAGAAGATTTAATTTTTTTCGGTTTCGAAATTATAACTCCAACACACCTACATTGGTAAGGGGACATTTTTGCACGTTGTGTATAGGGAATTTTCTGGTTGTTGTTGGAAGTACTCTATAGTCTAAAAGCGTTGCCACGTTTTTGCTTACCCTGTATGTACCACGTACACAGAGAAGTGCGTCATATTATGTTATGTATATGTCGGCGTCAAACGCTGAAATTCGTCATTCCCTGAAATGCCTAGTCAGTCCCCGTATTCCCGGCAAACGCCGTAACAGTTTGATTATTACAACGTTTGACTAACCATTTCAGTCATTCCCTGTGGTGATTGAACAAGTTTAGTCAAACACCGTAACAATCACATTAACTCCGTTACTGCATTTACCTGATTCAGTCATTCATTCTACCAGTTTTGTGATAACTTGCTTGATGATACACATCGCCTTTTCTGTGCTTGTAAAGATGTCGCAGCATTCAGAATTGTTTTACAAGAAACTAAGTGAATAATGACAAAGTGAATAAGAACAAACCATGGAATACAAATGAGGTAAGTCAGTTTTTATAATTCGTGAACCTAGCCTAAATAATAACGTACATAGGCTTGCAACAGCAGCATCCATTGCTGCCGTGTTTTGTATATTTTTTTTTTATATCGAAACAGCCGCGCAGGCCAAAGCCTAAATGCCGGAACACCGCGGCTGCTATGATGATCCCAAAGAAATTTTGTTAATACGATTTTTGAACTGCCTAAGGTTAGTAGAACTGGGAAACGCTTCCTCCCGTAGATTGTTCCACAATCTAGACACCCCCGGAACAAAGGAGCGGTCGTATCGGCCAGTTCTGAATGCACGAAGTTTGACACGGTTAGGATGGGACGCCGAAGTCAGGCGGGTCTGTCTGGCAGGCGCATCGCGCGGCGGCATCATGGAAGAGAGCTCTGAGGAGCAAAGCCCGTTGGTGTAGTGATAGAAAAGAGCTAAATCGCCGACGGCCCGCCGGTGCGAAAGAGTCCCGAGACTGTCTGTTAGAGAAGAGTCATCGATCAGTCGGACCGCCCTCCTCTGGACAGCATCCAGCATGGACAATGTAGTCGGGGCGGCAGCACCCCAAATGTGTGAGCAATACTCGAGGCTAGGCCTTATCTGGGCCTTGTATAGAGTGAGAAGGTCATGCGGAGAAAAGTACTTCTTAGCCCTAAACAAATAGCCTAGCTTTTTTCCAGCATCTGCAGCTATTGAAGAGATGTGTTCGTGCCAGATCAGTTCCTCGGTGATCTGGACTCTGAATTCCTGCATGTAGAGTGCTGTCATCAGCGAAGCTGTGGATTGGGTTGATCGTGCAGGAAAGGAGGTCGTTGATATGTAAGAGAAACAGTGTTGGAGCCAAGACCGATCCCTGGGGAACACCCGCGTTGACGTTGTGGGATGAAGAGGAGAATCCGTCAATTACGACGGATATCTTGCGGCCAGAGATAAAGTCAGCCACCCATCTGCAAAGCTTTTCTGGGAGGCCGTAGGATGGAAGTTTGCTTAAGAGGGCAGCGTGCCACAGCTGATCGAACGCTTTCGTGATGTCAAGAGCAACGACATGAGCCTCACCATGAGACTGGATGAGTTTACTCCACAGTTGCGTGACGTAAGCTAGGAGGTCCCCTGTGGATCGTTGGTGCCGGAAACCGTACTGCCTGTCGCTAATCAAGCTGTGACGTTCGAGGTAGTCTAGATGCTCGCGATTTATGCACCTCTCCATCACTTTACTTATAACAGAAAGCAGAGCTATAGGCCTGTAGTTGTAAGGGTCGGTTTTAGATCCTTTTTTTGGGATGGGCTGTACATGAGCAAATTTCCAGTTTTCAGGGAAGGTGCCGGATTCATAAGATATCTGGAAGAAACGCGAAAGAACTGGAGCAAGCTCTGCTGCACATCTCTTCAGTACAATGGCAGGAATCAAGTCCCGGCCAGAAGCTTTGTTGATGTCGAGCGACAAGAGCACTCGTCTTACGGTCTTATGCCTGATATATACTAGATTAAAAAAATATATAATTCGTCCACGCTGGAGTTATTTATATCAACAATACACGTCCTCGACGCACGTTTCGCCATCAGTATTGCTGCGGTATTGTGAATATGTATAACTCTAGAAAAAAAATAAACAAAAAAATAATGTTTGAAATAATATAAAATATAAGATAATTTTATGTAACTATTATTCGCTTGTCACTACTCGCAGTTTTGCATTTTTTTTAATGTGTATTGTTTTATATTTCTTTCGATGGATTCAGGATTTTTCTTGTTGATTTAATACACTAATGATTAATATCCATAATAATGTAATAATAAAAACAACGATATTTAATCTATCATTCTTTTCTTTTAGATTAACGCATGCTTGATTATTATGATTTTAATATTATTGATAATGTACCTTGTTATATTATGTACTTCATTGGGGCAACACTGTATTGATTACAGCGTTTGACTGAAATAGGCGAATGCAGTAACGAAGTTACTGTGGTTGTTATGGTGTTTGACTGAAATTGTTCAGTTATTACGGGGAATGACAAATGCTTAGTCAAACGTTGTAATAATCACTGTTACAGTATTTGCCGGCAATGCGGGGAACGACTAGGCATTTCGAGGAATGACGAATTTCAGCGTTTGACGCCGACATATATACTTCTTTAGAGACTGACAACGGTAGACAACAAACTCCTGCTTATTAAAAAGCTGACCACTGCTACCAAAGGACATGTTTTGTTATCTCTGTCTTCATAATTCCTCGCAAGCCCAAAATAGAATCTATGACGCGCTTGAGAATCAATAAAGTTAATAAGGAAAGTTTTTTGGCCGGGATTACTTTTATTCCCTTATGTTCTCGCCCCCGTTATTCCACTAAACAATGAATAAAATATAACCCGATGTCATCTGTAAATAACTTTTGTGGGGCTTTGGAGAAATCTCTACGATCATCTCCACGCGTGGTAATGGCGCCTAGGGAGGTCAGATAGCAGTAGCGTGGATAGGAAAAAATTCAAAGTTCTTACACAGGGTGGTGTCAACTAGGTCATCCGGTTTCCAGATTTTTTATTCGATTCGAGGAAAGGATGCATTCGTGGGAGATTTAAATCCTCATGGATGATCTGTATCAGGTACTGATGGCTATACAAGGTGTCTGATAATTGTCACGATAATTTGTGAACTGATAATGTTAGGAAAAACGAAACCTCGCGGTTCATAGGTGTTTTTCTCAGCTTTACAACAGTGTCCTTCAATTTGACCTTGAGCATGACCGTAAAGGTCACTTGACGGTCAAGTAGATTTTCGTAAATTGAACTCCCATTTTGACCCCGCAAATGAAAAGTGCGGAACACTTTACATTCAAGTGTGTTCTTGACCACTCTCAAATTTTAACCTTAGGAGGTCATGGTCAAGGCCAAACCCAGGTACGGTGATAAACCCGGTTGGTTGAAAGCCAGTAGTCGTACAGCGAAACTACCAAATCATTATTTTCATGACTTTCCCGGAAATAAGATGGTGACGTTGGATCTGTTCTTGGCTACGACGTTCAAGATCATTTGAACGTCAACTCTTTTTTTAATGGGACCCTATACTTTTGACCGCAGAAATATAGAAAAGGGAAAATTCAATATTCGAGTTTGTGACCATTTTTGGAACATGACCTTGGACGTTGGAAGTTTACCGTAATTTCTTGATAATTCAGAAACAAGTGTAAAATCCGCAGATCAACTGACTCCACTATTCCATCAAGATTGTCCCCTGGCTTCACATGACATTGAAGTTCATTATGGTTAAGGTCAGATCAAAGGCCACTGGGAAAATCATGCCAATAACGTCTCGGTGGTTTACCTATACTACTACAGTTCTTCAAGTTACATCACTGTACCTGAGTTTGAGTTTTCCCATGAGTTCCTAACGTCAAAATTTAAGAATAGTCAATACTTATTTGAACGTAAAATTTTTCGCTCTTTTCATTTGCGGGACAAAAATATAGGGTTCTCATTTAAAAAGACAGGCTTGACCTTAAAGATCATATTGCAGGTCAAATCCAAGGTCATCATTAGCTGAGAAAAACTCCTGTCAACCGCGGGGCTTAGTTTTTTAATGACATTATTGGTGTAGGTATCTCAAGCATTTGGTAGTTTGCCACAGAAACGTGCACTTCAAATTAAAACGGTTTCTCCAATCTCATCATTACTTGCTGATAAAATCATACCTGACAAATAGGTAGCCCTAAGTAAAGTATGGCACTGAGTCCACTCCCATTAGCAGCCCCACAAGGTCCTTCTGTATACTGCCTAGCAAAATTTGCAGATAATACAGCTATTTTGGCATGAGAATTCAGACATAGAATCACAGTCTCCATAGAAACTATGAATTCACAAATCTCACAGTCAAATCATGCAAACTATCTCGGAACACATTTGGAGAAAGGGATTACATGGTAAATGCACATTTTCTCAAAATGAGAACAAATGGGCATCAAACTCAGAAAGCATTATTGGTAGAAAATTCAAATGGTCACTGGAGAACTAACTATTTATTGCTACATGTGTCTAACAATGAGCTGACGAATTGGTTATAATTGGTGAAATGATCACGATTAGTGATAAGACTTAGACTGAATGGAATGATACTCTGAGTATTCTTGTTTTAGTAAATATCATTCCGAAAAACAAGCTTATTGTCCATACGCACAAATCGCTGCTTTCTCTCAAGAGTGATATAAAAAAATCATGTACATGTATTAAGTAAACGGTCATCATACCATGAAACTAGAGCATGGGTGCCAATGGTCATAAAAGATTATCACGCCCGAGATGCATAGAGGTGTTATACACACCCGCTAAAGTCAAAACTTCAGAATGACTGTTAGGTAATATTAAAATCACTCCGTACTAGAGCTCTGTCAATTAAGTGTTGAGACTAATTCTTGTTTGATTTTTTGTATTCAAATATAGTTACAATTTTATATCGCCTCCTTCAAAATAACTTCCTTCTGAAACCACCCAGCACTGGAGACGGTTCTTCCACTCCTCATAGCAGTGCTGGAACTCCGATACTGCAATATCTGGTCGGTTACAGTCGTTTGAATGTTTTCGACTGTCCAAAATGAGTTCCCTTGAGGTGATTTCTCAACTCCGGGAAGAGAAAAAAATCACAGGAACTCAAGTCAGAAGAATAAGGAGGCTGAGGAGCCACAGAAATCTTATCACTGGCCAAAAACTTATTTATTGACATAGCTGTGTGACAAGGAGAATTATCGTGCTGCAACACCCAGTCGTTGTTGAAATGATGAATAGTGGGGAGAGCCAAATTTAACCCTTCCCTGATCATTCTGTCGCTATTTTCATAGGTCCTTGAATGTGAAGGCCCTCCGCTTCGCGGTTCATTTTCAATCGACTCTCTCCTTTCTGAAAATCCCGAAAAGCCTGGGCTATTGACAAAACACTCTCCGTAGGTCTGCTGGAGCCTAGCAACAGTTTCCATTGCACTGTACCCAAGTCTAAATCAAAACCTGATAGCACACCGTTGGTATAAATTTGTTGTTAGAACACAATAGAAAAAAATATTTCAGTAAACAAGATCGCTACGGACAACCAAATGGCTCGAGCGAGTTCAAACTTGTACTGAAGGCGGATCACATGTTCCCCTGTCTCCCCACCTCTAGCCTTGCCAGACCGAGCGCTACGTTGCCAGCCTCATCACTTAATTTGCATACCTTGTGTGTGCTACCAATACGGAGCCCTTCCCAATGCAAGAGAGTCAATTATTATTGAATACATCTAACAGTTTCAATATTGTTTGCTTGCAATTTTTAATAGCTAACACGGTTAAAGTTGACATTATATTCTTACTGCACCACGACGTTCCCATTTCGAGTAGTCTTTATGGGTTGTATAGTTTCGTATAATATATGTGTTAATTGAGACTGCTATCTTGTTGAAATTTAATTTGAACTGTATCTTAGAAATGAGGAGTGGTTCCGAAAATCATTACAGAACAATATAATCTTAGAATACCCCGAAGAACCACCTCTTGATTTTTTGGGATGTTATCAAAAACAAACTAATTACATATACTAATATATTTATTTTCAGTTCAAGTTTATCAACGGGACAAATGTTAAAGGCAGCTTGAAAAATTCAAGCAAGTTTGTACGAGTAAATACAATATTACTGTACCATTCTAAGTTATGCAAGAGGGTAGGATGAAGCTTGAAGTATCCTTTTTCTCCCCAGTTAGCACCCCAGGAGTTCTTAACGATCCAGCATTCGATGCCTTTCTGTTCACCATATCGAACCACCAGAACGCCATCGTTCATGCAAATCCTTCTACAACCAGAAGTGCTGTCTAAGATTCCGTGACTATAGCTAGAAAGGTAAGGCATCCATCGCACATAATATTGCTCCTATTGTGGCTGTAAGGCAATAAATGAAAACTCAGATATAGTAGGGATACGAAAAACAGGACTCCTAATTTGAACAGATCGATATGCTTAAAGTTAGTAACTATTGAAACCATGCTCAATCACCAATATAGAACCAGATACAGATTCCAGAATAGCGAACATTGAAGTATTGTGATAGAAGGCTTTGAGGATGTACCTTGATGAAGTGAGAGGACTGGAAAAATTCTTTAGACAGATCAAGACTTTCGCGAATAGTGACGTCGCTTGTAAAAGCTGACAGGACTATGTATACAATATATATATATAGAGAGAGAGAGAGAGAGAAAATGATCATGCGGAGAAAGGTATATAACAAAAAGTAGGAAAATAATGGGCAAAATCCGCAAAAAGGAGGAAAGTGGATTCGAGCAGAAAATAGGATAGGTAACCCGAGCGATACTTATTTCTGCTGGTTGGCTTCATCAGGCCAGAAATGAATGCACGTATGAAACTAAAAAAGTAGATACACATGCCAACACATCCGGATACGGGTGTAACTTAAGGAAACGAAGATGGAGAGGGAAAAAATGTCCATAACAAGAGCCAACCTACACACTGTAGGCGAAAATTTACTAAAAATGTAATGTAACGACTTTTTAACTTGGTAGATCAGAAGTTAATCAGCTTGTATTACTTTTTGGAGATCAGTCCATCTTATATAGTAGAAGTGAGACCATTAACAATGGAGTAACCCCAGAATGTAGGCCGATAGGAAAATTAGAGATTATTATCCTTGGATATGTTTTCATATAGATCGCAATCAAGAAATAATTTAAAACAATATATCTTTGATTGTCGATGATGATATACTGCTTGTCTTTGTAGGCAGTTATTGACACAGGCAAACATTTTGCAGACGGTCAATTTTATTTCCCGTGCATCATGCATAAACATGGACCTATTTTGTGCTCAAAATGATTTTTGAATTTGTGTTACTTTTTTAATCTGAAACTTATTTATGTTGGTCCATATATCTGTCGAATTGCCTGTTGCAACTATTGTCACCGAATAAAATAGGTCTAAAAGATTTTTTCAAATCCGTGTATTGGTGAAGATGATTAGGTTTGTAAGTAGAACAAATCGGCTGGTTCAACAAATCGTGCGGCACTGCTCGTCAGCAGAAGATTAAGGCACACAGAACTTTCTTACAAAACCTCACTGTAGAGAACAGAAAAGCCCACGTCGAGCTCAGAAACAAATATAATAAAGCAGTCCGCAATGCCAAAGGTCAGCACGATATAAAAGTTAGGCACAGGGTAATTGTCGCAGCGCAATGGCAGTCAGTCTTTCTGGTGGCTGGCCAAGCAAATTGAAAGGAACTTCTCACATAATAGCCTTCCACCACCTACGTGTCAGGATGGAACGATTGTAACCGATTCAATAGCTAATGCAGAAGTGCTTGCCAAGGTCTTTGCTGCCAACTCCACCATGGACGTCCCTCCCAACGCTCGAGTGCCGTCAATTCAGAGGGTTCCCTATAGTATGTCGGAAATAAGATTCAGGCATTAGCCCGTAAGACGGGTGCTCTTATCCCTCGACATCAACAAAGCTTCTGGTCCGGACTTGGTTCCTGCCGGTGTATTGGAGAGGTGTACAGCGGAGCTTACGACTCTGGCGCCCTCCCAGAAATCTGCTCGTATCCATCCCACAAAAGAGATCTAAGACCGACCCTCACAACTATAGGTTCACGGTTCTGCTTTCTGTTATAACTATGGTGATGGAGAGGTGCATAAATCGCGATCTTCTGGACTACCTTGAATGACTTGATTAGCGACACGCAGAATGATTTCCGGCACTAGCGATCCACAGGAGACCCCTCCTATCATACGTCACCCAATTAAGAAGTAAACTCATCTAGTATTATGGTGAGGCTCATGTCATTGCTCTTGGTAACACGAAAGTAAACTTCCATCCTTCCACAGGAGTCTTGAAGATGGGTGGCTGACTTTCTCTCTGGCCGCGAGATATCCGTCGTAATTCACAGGTTCTCCTTTCCAACCCACAACGTCAGCGAGGGTGATCCCCAGGAATCGGTTCTGGTTCAGACGCTGCTTCTCTTACATATCAACAACCTGTTCTCCTCTATGAGCAATCCTATCCACACAT
This sequence comes from Acanthoscelides obtectus, assembly GCA_963669975.1. NCBI lineage: Eukaryota > Metazoa > Arthropoda > Insecta > Coleoptera > Chrysomelidae > Acanthoscelides > Acanthoscelides obtectus. The sequence continues at coordinate 38,650,761 of CAVLJG010000009.1, read as the reverse complement.
TTGCTGATGAAAGCACTCAACATGCAGGAATTCAGAGCGCAAGCCGGTCTCTGCTGGTGGGCAAGCAACTTCCTCTATGAAGAGACACCTGCAGGTTATCGCTGCCTGAGGGACGCAGCAGTCTTGTACAGTTTAACGCTTCCAAGGCGCAGTATTGTACCTTGACGAACAAAAAGCGTCCTAGCGCTCATCCGGTTCTAAGCGATGGCCGAGTTCTGCGAAAGAGCCGTTAATTTCGGCTGGTCGGAGTCCAGCTCTGACATGAACACATCTCTCAATAGCAGCAGCTTCTGGAAAAAAGCTAGGCTATTTGTTTAGGGATAAGTAGTACCTTTCTCCGCATGACGTCCCGACTACATTATTCATCCTTGATGTTGTCCAGGGGAGGGCTATCCAACTGATCGATGACTATTCCCTAACAGACAGTCTCGGGACCCTTTCGCAGAGGCGGGCCGCTGATCTAGCTCTCTTCTACGGCTACACCAACGGGCTTTGCTCCTCAGAACTTTCCTCCATGACGCCGTCACGCGATGTGCCTGCTAGACAAATCCGGCCTCCCATCCTAATCGTATCGAACTTCGTTCATCGAGAACTGGCCGCTACGACCGCTCCTTTGTCCCGAGTGAGTCGAGATTTTGGAAAAACCCAGAAGAGGATTTCGTTTCCAGCTCTAGTATCCTTATGCAGTTCAAAAATCGGATTTATAAAGTATCTTTGGGATCCCCATAGCAGCCGCGGTGTCCTGACATTTAGGCTTCTGCCTACGCGGCTGCTTCTGTATAAAAAAAAACTTCTCACAGGGTCTGTTTTAAGTGTGTTAAGTGTTTCGGAGTTATTAGTTAAGCCTATTGAGCTTGTAGTTTTTGAAATCACAGTTACATCTCTCAGTGTTTTTCGAATCTAGATACTTTTAGTAGTTTCACGTCATCAAGCGTTATGCATGCCATTTTTTCAAATTTAGAGCCTAAGTTGAAACTCTAAATTTTTTTCTCTATCATGACCTCAGTTCCTTGAGTCCAACTATGGTACATGTAGGGCGATCAAATTTTGATTACCATTAAAGTTCATATAACCTTTTCGGATATTTACTTTGCCTGTACTTTGATTATTTCGATAACGCGATTATAAGAACGTTATCTAATAGTATACGACTATACTGTACATCCAAAATGCACACACTGGTCATATTATATTATACCATTCTGTACTGAACTATACTGCCGATGTTTTCGTCGCATTCCTTCTGTGTTTTCGGTTTCCACAAACCACCGAGCTCTATTATTATTGGAAGTTGCTTGCTTATTTTATGGTTCGGCTTAACGAGCGAATTACATAAGCATTGTTGCGAAACGCCATAAAAATGTGAATCGTACGTATGTATTCAGAAATCAAATAACAGTCTTTCTCTTTACTCCATTGTGCATCATTAAACTCTCGTATATACAGTGAGCTACCAAAAACATTTTTGGAAACAGTCACCTTGAAAATTATCCAAAAATGTGTGTTTCGGTCACCATCTAAATACATTTTGATGTATACGGAATGGACAGCTATATTGAATTGAGAAAATAAAGTCTTTCATATGTTATTAGAAATGTTGCTTTGAGCGGATATCTTCACACTCTAAGTGATGCACCTGATAGAATGAATAGACAATCTGGCAAGTTAGAAGCAGATGGCGCTAGATATGTTTGAGGTCATGTCTAAAGTTAGATTCATGGCAAGGTTGCCAGCATTAGAGGCCAAACCTCCTATTGTCGTATATGGAAACTCTTCGACGTGGTAACTAGACGCCATCTTGAACATTTTTTCAAACGGAATAGGTAGTGATGATATAACTCATTTTGGAGCTCCATGTGCGTACTCGCTGACCGTTTTTGTACATTGTCAAGTGGTGCAAAAATGAGACAGCCGAAATTTCGGTCAAAAACAAGACATTCAATTTTTCCCAATGCAAAAAAAATAATAACATTGTAAAAAATACGTTACAAATTACTTCCACATATATACATTTGAATTATCTAATGAATAATAAATAAACGTAAACACAAACATCGAGAAAAAAACTATCGCATTTGATTGTGCATTTTGCTTGAAAAATCTTTTAAATTGTATTTACAAACTTTTCCTGTTGCGCCGCTGTACGTGATCGTAGAGACTCGGCAAGTATCGCGTTTTCAAAATAACAAATACGGCTATGATATTCCATATCGAATTTAGTCTATTTTTATTTGTTGGCAAGCAGGCACGTCGTGAATAACAGGTGCAAAAACGAGACACAACAAAGTTTAAAAACAAGACACCTGCCAGGTAAAAGACAAGACAGCTTTCATACCTTTGATAATAATGCCGAAGGTTTACCTTCCCAAAAAGCGCCCCTACGACAAAAAGAACGTGGAAACAGCCCTTTAACTAATAGATAATGGCACTTTATCTCTTAGAAATGCAGTTAAACAGTTTAAAATTGACAAATCTGCTCTTTCGAGAAGACGTACTCGTTCACTTGGTAAACAGGGAAGAAAAACTTCTCTAACCAAAGAAATGGAAGTAGACTTAAGTGATAAGATAAATATTATGGCAAAATGGGGGTTTGCTCTCACTAAACCAGAGATACAAGCAATGGTTCAAACCTATGTACAAGAAAACCACCTTACTAGCCAGTTTAAGGAAGGAAAGCTCGGGAAAGACTGGTTTAAACATTTTTGTAAGCGCAATAGACTAAGTCAAAAAACTCAAAAAACGAAGGTTACTGTGTGGCACAAATCCTTAAAGTTTTTGAGAACGATGTAGAAGTAAAATATCTGAGGCGCAAAGGATTTAAATTTGTTTTTCCAACCATTGAGGAAAAGTACTCCATCGAGAAAAGTGACATAGAAATGAAACTTCCTCAGCCAGAAATAGAAAGTAAGACCTGTCGTATCTCTCAGCAATATTGGTTTTCGATCGACTTTGAAAAATACGTCGTTCAATAATATGTAGTACAAAATACGTTAGAATAATAAGTTTTCTACTTTAGCTCTTAAAATCCTATTGAAAATCTTGTTTTACCCCTCTTTTGAATTAGGTATGGTTTATTTAACTTGTTTTTGGATTTGTTTTCTTTTTAGTTTAATAAACATAGTTTTGTATTTAATTATGTGAGTTTTCTTTAAGAACGTTGTCACAATTTAAAACCTAGCTATGTTATTTGACTTACTAAACGCTTTAAAACCCTTGCAGCGTGTCTCGTTTTTATTCCCCAGGGTCTCATATTTTGCCACACTGGTGTAAAATGACTAAAAGGCCAGAAAATACAGTGTCTTGTTTTTAACCTCTCACTGTCTCATTTTTAGCCTAAATAGTGGTTAAAAACGAGACACGGTTTTTTAACAAAGACGCCCTTCATTATGAATATTAGGAACTTTTTTTAACGTGAGGTATGGCTTTCTATATACAGGGCAATATAACACAGCCTTAAAGTCCGGTTTTTTGTTGACAAAAAATTAAAAGATTTAAAAATCGTCTCATTTTTGCACAACGTGACCCTAGTATGTTATATCAGCCTTTTTCTTTTAAAAAAGTTTATCTGAATGGTAAATGAAATATTGGACATTCCGTTAAAAAGCGGCAGCTTTGGCAACCCATTTGAACGGAATGCTCCATATTTTATTGCAAATTCGGATAGATGCTTCCAAGATAAGAATATTATTATCGCGTTTGTTGAGTTACGTAACACTTTGACAGTCTGTCGGGTCTCCATTTTGAAAGTAGGCAGGTCTCAGTTCTCAGATCATGAGGTATGTAAGGGGACCATCAAAATACTGTATCAGACGACCTTTTGTTTCATCTAAAAACCAACCATCCCCCGTGGTGAAGCCTCCAACTGCAATATTTAGGAATCCGTCATTTTGATTTTTGATCCAAACCAAATTCGTTATCAGCGACCGTTTAAGCATCAACTCAAAGAACACTGTCAAAACATCTTTTTGCCAACAACTCCACCATATTGAAATCGCCATTTTCTATTTTCGAAAAGAACGATATCAAATCACGACCTCAAAAATATGCAATTCTCGAATTTGAGAGGCAGTCAAACATTTTCTTTGCAAATATACTCGCCATGTTGGATTCGCCACTTTGATTTTTGGAAAATCCGTACTTAGTTCGTTATCAATGACCTTTAGATCATACAAAACTCGAATTTGAGCGAAATCCAAACATTTTTTTGCAAGCATGTTGGACATATTGGATCCTCTGTTTCGATCTTGGACAAATGGATAGCATATTCGTTACAAACAACCTGGCAAATATGTAAATTATGTTTTTTGGTGAAATTCGGTGAATATTTCTAGTTTGACCGTGTTTTTTTTGTTAGTTTTGTGAGATGCTAAGATATATCTTGCGTTCTTCATAATTTTTTTAGGCTACTCTTGGTGTAATAACTGGACTAAGCGCAAACATTTATTTGGAATGAACTTGTGTCAGTTTTAAATATAAGAATGCAGACTGTCAACAGCAGATAGTTCACATAACAATAAGCAAATTTTCCTGACACATATATTATAACTTTAAGTTCCGATCTGAATGAGTCAGCCCGCTCTAGCATCTAACATAAGATTATACGACATGCGTCTGTATCCAAATCAGGCGCCGCGCTGGGTGTAGGTTAACCCATTTAAAAATCGGATTTGAAAAGCAGAAATTAAAACATTTTGATGTTAGTTTACTGTTAGCGTCTTCAGAATGCAATTCATGCATCGTGTGTTATATCATTGTCCTGGACGTTTCCATCTGAACGTGAGTAGCTTTGTTCATATTCTACAAAATCCGGCATAAGTGGACACAGTGGAAGTTCCAGATATTGCAAATTTAGGAACAAGTTAACAAAAAATGGGATTTTGAATCGAACGATGACAATATTGTGTTCTAAAAATGAGTGACATCAATTGCAAGCGACGGCTTGCTATCACGTTTTTCTTCAGACGTGAGCACAGCGCATTGGAGACTCTTGCTAAACAGAATGTTTTGTCAAGAGCACATGCTTTTCAGTGGCTTAAGACATTTTTAGAAGGCAGAGAGTCGATTGAAGATGAACCACGAAGCTGAAGGCCTTCATCTTCAAGAACCGATGCAAAATTTTGAAAGAATCTGGGATTTTTTGGGTATTGCATCGCGATAATGCTCCTCGTTACACAGAAATATCAATAAACGAGTTTTTGGCCTGTAAAAAGTTTCCTGTGGCTCCCCAGCCTCCTTATTCGCCTCACTTGAGTCCTTGTGATTTTTTTCTCTTCCCGCAGTTGAAAAATCACCTGAAAGGAACTCATTTTGGGTCAGTCGAAGACATTCAAACGGCTGTAATCGACCAGCGGAACGCTATTCCAGTATCGGAGTTCTAGCACTGCTATGTGGAATGGAAGAACCGTCTCCAGCGGTGTATGGCTTCAAAAGGAAGTTATTTTGAGGGTGACAATATGAAATTGTAATTATATTCGAATAAAAACTTTTAAATAACTGAGTCTCATTACTTAATTTACGGACCTCAAAAGTACTGTAGGAACCAGAAGCGTTACATATATTTAATAACCTGCCTATCAATGTGTGAGACACGTTTGCATCAAAATCTTGCTGTCTGCATTTGGAACGCAGTTCTTTATTACACCTTGTATACTCACGCCGGGCTATTTCAATATATAATTTTGCTTTATGCGCAGACTTCGCACACCTCGATATTGAAATGTTAGTGTATAATAAAATCGTACTGTTCGGGCATTCAGTAATTGTTAGCATTGGTGCAAACCAGTTATTGAAACCCCAAATTTGCATCATCTCTGGTGTATGCCGTCTGTATGGGCAGGCGCAAGTTCATTCGTACACAACAAAGCAAGACGTGGTACAGATATTATGTCTTATTCGCTGGAATACATCTCAGGATGAAGAATCTTTAGTCACAACATGACTGAAGATAAATTATGTATATCTGACATTGATTTGTAATTAACACATGTAAGCAACTGGTGTTTAGAGAGGGGATATTTCCCATATGAGTGGAAGCACGCTATATTTGATCCGCTACCTAACTGTTCTGATCCTACTAACTAATGGTCAACTGAGACCGATCAGTAAACTACCTATTTTCCGAAAAGTATTGGAACGCGTGGTTTACGAGCAGCTCTGCGCCTACTTATATTCTAACAAAATTATTCCATCTAAACCATCAGGCTTTCGACAAGGTCATAGTACAGCTTCGGCACTCTGCGATTTAACTGACAATATAACAATGGCGCCAAATTATATATAAACATTCGAGAAACTTCAAATCAATAGAGCACACCAAGAACGAAATATCCAGGAATATTCTTAGATTCCCACGTACGTTTATATTTGTTTTATAAAGAATTCATTATCTCATAAGCATTTTAGCAGAAAAGTACCTTTTCACCTCATGCCATATGTTGACTGAACCACATAGCACTTATGGTATGTTAGCATGGGGAGCTGTTCTCAATATCCCACTTACGCTCAGATGCACATGTATGTGATGATAAGACAATCTTTCTTGTTACACACTTAGGTAATTAAAGTTTTTTACTTTGGAGAACTTACTAAATGGTATATATTCATAATTATATTTATTAGACAACTGTCACATGCTAGCATGCTAATAGCGTTTTTGTTTTTCTTGTCTATCAATGCACCATTCAGCTTTAAAATTTTCTAACCTGAATGTTATGTTTGTGCAAAATAAGCAAACCGCATCATAACCTAATTAGTTACTTTTGTCAGTTTGCATTTTAGTTCAGTTTGCATTTTAGCTGCAAGGAGCGCGAAGGCTGTTTTTTGCAATTATGTAGTTTGTTTGTATGGGGTAGGGCAGTGTAAACGCTGCATTTTTGATATCAGTGAAAGGCGTTCTGTTATTAAGAAGCTTCTGTTCTCCGCAATATTTTGCATCTGCTAGATATAGGGGTCATTAGATATTATATACTCGGTGACATTAGAAATGTTATAGCCAGAAAAAAATATTTTTTTCAACCTGTTTTTTGCAAAATTTGAATCAAGCTGTGGTAACAATTTTAACGTTTTATATTTTTTTGCCTTTGTTAAAGTCATATCTCTTAATGTTAAGCATAACAAAATGCATCGAGTTCAAAGACATCCAAATTATCACCAGGTTAGCGATTTTGACAGGGGTAGAATTATTGTCTATGAGGATGTTGGTTTGTCCTATCGCGAAATTGTCTGCCGTGTTAATTGTATTGCAATGACGGCAACGGGCGTGTGTCATGTGTGGATAGACGAAGGTAGAGGAACACGAAGAAGGCCAACTGGTTCAACGAGGCGTACCACAGAGCATCAAGATAGGCGCTTTAGACAACAAGCCTTACGAGACCGTTTTGCTGCTACGCGTCAGATCGCTGAACAGTGGTTTTGAGAAGAAGGTAGATCTAGATATAAGTACACTCTATCGCCGCATTCGAACCTATGGATTTTTTTCATACCGTCCACGGTTAGTGCTTCCTCTGACTATGGACCACTGCCATCAGTGTTTGAACTGGAGCAGAGAACGGCAACATTGGGAGGTACAATGGCGTAATGTCATCTTCAGCGACGAATCGCGATTCTGTCTAAGTACGCACGATGGTCGCGTAGAAGGGTAAGATGCAGCCGTGGATAACGGCGTGATATTGGATTTGCTGTTTTGCTGCGGGGTCGCCCAGCACATTAATTTTTTTTTTCTTATTACTTGACAATAAGATTTCGTGAGAATTTGATGGTTTCATTCTTGATGTAAGACTACCTCTTTGCCAAAAAAATCAAGTTGAAGAAATTATTTTTTCTGGGCGTAACACTTCTAATGTCACTGAGTATACTAAATTAAAACGTTCCGTTGCCAGACCAGCCAGTATCACTGTTTCATATCTCCACAGTCCAGAGCCTTTCTCCCTCCCTCCTCCGCTGTACTCCCTCGTAACACATGTGTCTTCAAATAAATCGAAACTAGTCTAGTTGACGACAGACTTGCGTGGGAAGTACAGAGTCAACCTGCTTGACTCATTTTCTAATTTTTTCAGTTCTATTTTCATGGGAACAGCGGGAAGCATATGCCCGCGTGAATGTAAATGAGGTGTGGAAAAAGCATCTAAATTCGAGGAAATGTCCTTATCTCGTGGTGATCTGGTTGTCACCGAGCTAGCCATCGTCGGTGTGCACCACCTCCAAGTCATTTAGATCCAATCTGGGCGATTGCGCCCATAAAATATCGTCCTCCGCGGAAACGGTCGCCGGGCACGGAAGACTGCTCCTGGTATAACTCAATCTCTGCTCTCTGCTGTTCCTGCCTACCATAACAGACAGTCAGATATTTATCGCGTCTGATATCATTATTTCCTTGCCTTGGTGTTGGCTGCACGGGCTGTTACAGTCAAATTAGACTCTCCGGTTTACTAGGCACACCAAGAGCTATTTAGCCGTCCGTCTTTTCAGTTGTTTTATGCAGGTAAAATACTAAATTGCAATTTACTCCTAAAGCTGTTATACAATGATAAGAAACATCACACAATTCTTAAAAACGTATTTTCGTCAAAGTTTGTTGAAATATGAACTATATCAAATAAGGTAATTCACGCGCCGTGGCTTGTGAGATTTGTGACATTGTGAGGTACGCGTAAAGTGTCTCATTTATAGGTGTGGTTTCATGTTCTGTTTATCTTTGGGAAGTTAATAAGGACCCTCTTTCGTTGATTATTACATGCTATGTCTGTTGTCATTGTTTTACTTTTCCTGTCATGATCATGGATCACTTTCTAATTGCTTGGAAAACCAGTAGATTTCATTATTTGACTTTGGCAACACTAGCTCTTGGTTTAAGTATAGTAACAATATATTGTGTCAAACAGTCGTGTAAAGTCAGACAAATAGAAAGCAAATGAGCGAATATGGTTCACTGAAAAACTATGAAGTATAATTGTGCGCAGAGGTGACATCGCTAACAGCTACAAATAGTTGATGAATCGTTAGCACGTATGCTGAATATGTGAAAGGCCCCCACGTCTCTAGCCCACTCTGTGGGACAGTTACCGTCCTATGAACTAGACCAACACCGTAATTGCTAAAAGGAACCAAAACAATGTTTTATGTGAAACGTTACGGTTATAGAGACGGAAAGCATATATTTATGAACAAATAAAACACAGTGCCCTTGATTCAATAGTAACTACTTTGAATTGAGGACCATGAATAACATGTTTTAAGACATATTTCTTTGAACTGAGGTCCATTTCTTGATTGTAGGTCTTATATTCCTTTGATACAATAAAGTTACATTCATTCAAGTACCCGTGATCTATAATCAATATCACTTCATTGAAACTAGAGCTCTTGAACCAAGAGCTTCTTTTTGTGTGCAATTTTGCATCGCATGACAGTGCTGGAAGAATATCTCGTATACTGGCTGATTGTCGTCCTTTCAGTGATGGTGGGCGGCACCTTTACGTTCATAGAACGGCAACTGTCACTCTAGAAGCGTAGAGACCTTCTTCATTTTCAACGTATGTGCCGAAGATCTGTCACGCTTTGGTGGACTATTTGTGGGTGAGGGTGTTATTACTCATTTGAAGTTATCGACTATCATTGTGAATCTTGAGCTTTCCAAACTCTCAAAAATGTATGTAAAAATAAATTCATGCGTCAGCCACTTTCAAGCGAGTATGTTACAACACAAAATTCTTGAAGCCTTCGTGTGTTTTTCCCTTCTGTATCTTCTAACCTGATGAAATATAATCCGTCCTATTATTACAAATGAGAAAGTGTGGATGTTTGTTACTCAATCACGCCAAAATGGTTAAAAGGAACTGGGTAAAACTTGGTGTAGAGATATATTGTAATCTGGAATTGTACATCGGTTACTTTTTATCCCGAATGTAACTTTGGAATATCTATTTCATGAGCTACATCCCAATAGTCTCATCATATTAGCCAATTTACCCGAAATAATTGTTAAAGTCTGGTTCTATTAGTGCAAGTTGTTTGAGGGGATATTCAAAACATGGACGCATGGGTACACCGATTTTTGTGTTAACACTATTTATTCGACAACAAAGAATGAGAGAAAACGTGTTTTTTGAGATTCAATAGAAAGTGTTGGCCGGAACGAAAAAACTCTTCAAAAAATATTTATATATATAAGACCTACAGAATGAGACCGCACGTAAAAAAATCCTGCTAATAGCAGAAATGTTATGGCCGAGAACGAGGCAAAATGCAGGTTTCGGCACTTATTGTTAATGCGACAATAATTTCACGCAACTGCTTGCAATTCTTCAAATCCGCAGGATTCGTACTTCCGAATAATAACAACAAAATTGGAGTATATTGATAATTTCTGAATGTTTATCCCAAAACACCTGTTTTCCAGTCAACACTACTAGCTTATTGAGAAATAGACAGAATTCGCTCAAAGAGCATTTAAAAACAGAATACACGTGTTTACCTTGCCGATATGAATCACAAACCATTCTGAAAGATAAATGTTATCTTTATGCGAAAAACAAATGTTACGTTTTTTTATTATAAACAAATTCAAACATTTCGTATAATTGAACAAATGTGCTACGATATTCGAAAAACACATGTTCTATACACATTTTAAAACAAAGCAGATATGCCTATTATCTTTTGTTGCGAATGACTCACAAATACGAAATGTTTGAATTTGTTTAGAAGAAAAAACGTAACCCATCATTTTTTGCATAAAAATAGCTTTTACCTTCCGAAATGGTTTGCGATTCATATCGGCAAGGTAGACTAGGGTATTTTGCTACAAAATGCCCTTTGAACTAACCCTGTATATTGCTCAATAAACTAGTAGTGATGGCTGGAAAACAGGTGTTTTGGGATAAACAAGCAGAAATTCTCAAAAACTACTTGACCAATCTACTCCAATTTTGTTGTGGTTATTTAGAAGTAAGAATTCCACAACAAGTGCCAAAACCTGCAGTTTGCTTCGGTTTTCGGCCATACATTCTTTGCTATTAGTCGGATCTTTTTACGTGTAAGTCTCATTTGGTAGGCCTCATAAATACCTAAAAATCTTAAATGAATGGTTTTTTAGTTCTTGTCAACACTTTCGATTGAATCCCAAAAAACAGGTTTTTTCATTCTTTGTTGTCGAATAAAAAGTTTTCCCACAAGAATTGGTGTACTCATTTTATGCGTCCATGTTTTAAATACCCCCTTGACAACTTGCAGCAATAAAACCAAACTTTACAATTATTTCACAAACCAGTGGTATATTCGTCTAATATGGTTAGACTAGAAAGGGCTCAACGGTGTTTGACATGAGTTGTCTGACGAGGAGGCACCCAGTCGTTGGTCGGGTCGAGATGAGTAAAGGTAGGTATATAAATAGGACATTTGCATCATTTTTCATTTACAGCTTTTTGCTGCTTTGTCTACTTCAAATATAGACTATATTCCTTCTGTATGATTTTCTCTAGAAATTTTGAAAGCACCGGTAAAAAGTCGAAGATGTTCAGTATGACTTGAGGTTTTATGGACAGGCATAATTATCGCCATCTTCCACTGTTTAGGGTAGTATCCTTTTTCTAAATGAAAATTTATTAAGTGAGCGATATGAAAGAAAGTTATACAAAGACGTTGGACCGTAAATAGTGAGAGGTCTCAATTGCCTTAGAGATTATTTTAGGATCATACTTAAGGTCATCGACAAATTACTTTTGATATCCTAAAACTTTTCTTAGAACCTTTCTTCCAAAAAATGTGTGGCTACTCAATTTTCGACATAATATATACATACCCTGCAAATATAGGTAAACTCAACAACGAGTTTGCGCATGAGACTTTGCTCATGTCCGTCGGTTGTTAATTAGTAAGTGTACAACTTCTTATGTCTCTTCGCATTGTGGTTCACGCGTGATTCCGACAGACCGTCGTTGAATTAAAAATACCTATTACCAGTATAAATATAGCATTACTTGGAACATTGCATTTTTTCTACAATACTAATCTCATTCAGACTAATGCAAGACATATACAATGCTTTACTTCTACGTGGGAGGAACCGTGGGCCTAGGTTAGTCAAATATAGTCCGAATTTGCCTGGACCACAAATATTCCAAATAATCCCAATATCTGCTACTAGATCAGATTCACTACAGTACCTTGTACCTTTGTAACCTAGTTCTTTTTTAGATAACTTTTACACCACGTTCTTTCCATTATTCTTCACATACCCTCCTTTGTTCAGGTGTGATAGCTATTTTATTCAACACAAGTCCAGTTCGTTTTCATTCTTACAAGCCCTATTCAACTTTTCGGAACATGGGATTTTAAAGTTCGGGAGAAAATCTTTCGAGACGACGAACATAAAAATAAATGTTTCATAAGAGAGAGATAAACCCGTGCAAGAACGTTCCGACAATGGCTACTTCGTGAAATTTAAGCAAGATAGCTTTAGTACAGTCATCGTGGAGCTGAAAATGGCAAACATTTCCGCTTTTTTGATACGATGTAGTTCAGTGGACATTACTGTTACTTATCACAATCAAATAACGAATCATAGTAGAAATATTTCCAGCATTTTTAGCTAGAATTGCTATTATTGATTCAGACTTGTGTGAAGACTGCAATGTACCAGGAACTCTTGATCATATATTTTTTGAATGTCAGAAATATACTCGGCAGCAGGCACAGTTCCCAGAAAGCATGCGAAGATGTGGCATCTTCGCCTTGTTCAATATTGTTTACGTCTTATCGTTTAATGATACTAGAGTGATTCGCACAATTATAAATTTTCTGGAAGAGATTTAGGTGGTGTTTCCCCGTGTTTATCCCTTTTTGTTGTACCTATCTTTCCGTGACCAGTGTGTGTGTGTGTGTGTGTGAGAAGATGCGAGAAGATTTGTGACCGCCCTCTTATCCTCCTCACTCTTCTTCTTTGTTTCACCGTCGTAATTTTTTTTAAATATTTGTACAAACACATGTATACGACCATTAATATTAGATAATAGTATCAATATATATTATTATTATCAACTCCTGTTTCGATCCATTAAATTTTAATCCTAGTGACTGGCTGCAGGGACCACAGTGCCAAAGCCAACAATAAAAAAAAATAGTAGGAATATTACTTCTTGTCGAACCTTGTAACCAAATACTTGGTTCTTAGGAAATAATTGGTCAACATCTACATGGCAACTATACAAGCTAAAGGGAACCACCGAATAGAATAGAAAAAGCCATTATTATTCTACAACGGCGTATGTATTTTATAGGGTTTGTATGTCTTCATTACACATTTAGGGTGGGTATCACCAAGGTTGTCAAATCAACAGTCCGTTATTCTCCACCTATAGGGTAACAGCGAATGAGCTTTAAGTTCCAATCAACAAATGTTAGCAACCAATAGCTATGAAATGTTGAAAACAAAATACTGTCAAAGTATGAGATGGCATCTTGTCCTTGAAACATCCCCAGCTTATTGAATATTAAGAAATTACATCTAATTCAGTCATAATTTAAAGAAATGCTTGAATTTTGAATTAAATTCATGTTTTAGTTAATATTGTTGATTTTTTATTCATGTTTATATTATTTTCTTCAATTGATATGCAATTTTACTGATTTAATATCACCTCCCGTGTTTTTTTCCTATAAACCTCTTGCAGATAGCCATTAAGCACCTACTTGATGACAGGCTCTACCAAAAAGTTCACAGATATTGCTCGTTTCCAAACACTCATTCATTTACTTGCCGTTCATCAGAACCATTATGGCACCTTAGATTAATATTCCCACAAAACCATTCAGGTCTTTGATATCCATACATCCATAAAGTTGAATATTTTTCGTTGTTCAGGAACTGAACAAACATCCACACTATATTCACAGCGATTAAGAAATTCCCAAATATATGCCTTAAAGCTACCAGCAAACCTAAAACCTGCAAAAAACTACAAATTTGCCATATTTTTCTTTTTTCACGAGTACACATTCTAGGTTATATTTATATTAGACATTATTTGAATACAGCTGATTATTGCATTTCAAGACTCATCGAGTGACACATGTGTGGGATCTGTCAACCCTTGGTCCCAGTCACAAAACATATACTCTGAAGAAGGTTTAATTCCATGCTATTCAATGACAACACGGTGACTTGTGTGGTTGTCAGCGGCCATTTTGTGAGGGTGCGACATGGTTGCCAGATTGTGCATTAATATCCCGTTTCACCCTGGTCCAGTGGAGTAAGCTCCGCCAACTGTTGAAATATACTCTACTATGCTTTATAAGAGTATTCGTGGAATTTTTCCCAAAATCGATGCACAACACTTGGAAGTACAAATGAAAGTTTAAAATTATTTCCATGATGCCGCAAAATAGCTCTGTCGGTACCTCGGGTTATACATCTTGACAGTAAGGATGTTCGATAGGATCCTATATTTAGAAGTATCAATACATTTCACGAGTAGATATCGTTATCTTTCGATCCGGACTGTGTCAGAAAGATTGACTGCCATTTGTCTGCGACATTACCCTGCCAAATCAGACATATCTTTCATCATTTTCAAAGAAATTGTACAAAATCTTCAAATTTGTGAATTTAGCGAGTTTCACTTCATAGGTTGTTACCAGACATGCCGAAATCATCAGTTGCTACCGTGATATTTATCCCGAGCACTGCATCCCCACGGATAGGCGACCTGTTTGTTAAATTTGTATTGACAGGGCAGCGGGTTATGCTATAAAACATATGTCACGGTTTTTGTGCACTGATTGCAACGGTTTGTTGATACCAAAAATATCTTCATAAATAGAATATCTTTCCCATTCCGGATCGAACAATCCACCAAAGATGCTTATAATCATGATACCTATTAAATTTACATGAAAAATCCTCTGTATGTAGGTATATAACAGCTTTCTTATATTTGTTCATCAATTTGATGATACAACACATCTGCTACAAATGATCATAATCAGGATAGTAAACTATGACGGTCCACTGTATGTAAGAATTTTCAGATACTTCATTTGCAATTTGACAACAGACCATGACGGTGTTCACATTTTTCAAATATTCTTCAAGAAGTGTTATCAGTCTAGCTCCAACTATCATAAGTACTCTGTTTGTATTCCTACTTTAAATTAAAAACCAGCAAATGTAAAAGATTCATGTCTCACCCTTCATTACGGGACGTGATCGTCGTTAGACTTGGCAACCCTGCGAGTGACAGATAGATAACCTCACCAGTGAAAAAGCCAATCGAACAATAAACATTAATAGTTTTTATGATTTTTGGACTTAAAAGACATTATTTGTGAGACATTTTTCATATTTTTTTGTCTATGTCCATAGTAATTGCATTATGCATCACGGAGATGTAGGGAATGACACGTCTCACACATATCATCTGTGTTTTAGAATGGAGAGGACAATGTTTTTATTGCTTTGAAGAAATTCATTAACCCGTAAATTATAAATGATTACTATTATGATGTAAAGGAAGATGAGGAATTGGATGGAATGTATTTTATATTCTACTTTCTTCCAAAATACAGACAAATTCCCACTATTCAACAGGTATGTAATGATAACACTATATTGAGCTTAAATTCGAGATTGCCATGCATTAACAAACGTCCAAATCTGCTGCCAAATTTAACAGCTAGAAAATCGGCCTATTATTTGCCGCATTCCTATTGGCTTTTGGGGATAACTGATTGTTAAATGTAAATTTATAACACAAATCAAAATACATGAAAGTTGACCTGTTTTCTCTGTACAAAAGCATCATGTTGGAATCAAGAAGTGGTCTTGTTTATAATACAGTCGAATTTTCACGATTTTATTCAATATTTTAATAGAAATCACTGATATTCTGAGACCTTCAACAGCTTCTGTCAAATTGCATTTCGATAGGGTATTTTCCCATTGGTCCATAATATTAATGTTGGTGGAATCGGCCCTTAGTGAGACAGTTTGAACAGAGATCAGGCTGTGAAATCAGTCAATGTCTATCTAGCTCACTTCAACTAAGCTAACCTTGATCAGAACAGAACCTAAAAACACGACATATATCAATGTCTGTTGGAAGTACCATCAAGACTAAATATTTTTCTGTGTTTTGTTTATTGAGATTCAGGTAAAGACAAATTTCACTGAGCTGATGTTGGTTTGTTGGTAATGCAGCTGGAGTTAGATACAAAGCTTTGCATTTGTCTTGAATTTTTTTTTTGAAATTGTAACGGGCGATGAAAGCTGGTGTTTCATGTATGATCCTCATGCAAAACGTCAATCCGCTGCTTGGTTGAGTCCAGGTGTGCAAAGGCCATCGAAAGTCAGGCAACAAAAGTCGAAAGAGAAAACATAATGTTGATCGCATTTTTTATTCAAAGGGCCTGATTCACCATGAATTAGTTCCAACTGGGCAACCTGTGAATTCTACGTTCTATTTGGAGGTTATGAAATGTCTGATGTGCTGCATTCGTCGAATCCAGCCCGAGGACCGGGATCCGGGCAGCTGGACTCTGTTGCATGACATTGCGCCGGCTCACACCGCGACCCTTCTGACGCGTTACTACGCGACTAATCAACTCACTGTCTCATGCCACCCGCCGTATTCACCTGATCTGGCACCGGCCCACTATTTTTTGATCCCCAAGCTGAAACTGAAGATGAAAGAACGATTTTTTGATGACATTTCGGCTATCCAGAAGGCTTGTACCGAGGAGCTGAAAGCGATCTCAGAAAATGAATTCTGCAGAGAAGGTTCCTAGGTGTAGGTAGAAGGCTGATGTGAATAAATTCGTTTATCTTTTAATTTGTATTTTTTATGAATTTAGTTCGGGAACTTTTCGGACATGCTGTGTACACCTTTTCCCTTTAATTTTTCATTACTTGTTGACGATACGACAAACTTTCATAGATGCAAAATGAATTGAATTACCGAAAAATTTCTACTTTTTACACCTTCTATAAAGCGTGTTTTTCAAAATTTGCCAATTTGAACTTACCACTAGGAAGCAACAATCTAACGGTATTACCAAATAAATTTGTTATCCCCAAAATTGTAGGAAAATTACCTATTCCTGGCTTATGTGATTTTCAGAAGATTTGGTGGCGCAATCTAGATTTTTTTCTTTAACCCGTTAACTGCCGTAATACTAAAAAAAAAATCGGTCCCTGGGGCCACCTTTTTTTTTCTTCCAAATACTAGTTTCAGTATTCTAGAACACCCGCGCGTGTTTTGTGTTCCCAAAAAAATTTTTTTTCATATTCTTTTTCACGATTCTTGATGAGACCCACCGCATGGTCACGCGGCCTCAACATATGAAGTTTTACCCAATGGCCGCGTGCAACAAATGTGGTGTCTCACCGACTTGTATCGACCTGTCGACCGGTGCGAGCCGAACAATGTATTAGAAGCGAATGCTATCAGTGATGTCTCAGTCTAGTTTATGCGGTGTTCATCAGATGTGTTCCAGTCTTCCTAAGAAGCTATAAAACTTGTGTAGAGGGTCAATCTTCATCCCAAAAAGTAGTGCTCACTCTTGCAAAGGACTTGTTTGACAAGGGACGGACATACGGACAATTATTATACAAGTACCGAGTTGGCAAGTGCATTACTTGCAAGGAACACTCACTTGGTTGGGACTCTCCGATCCAATCGAAAAATGAATCCTAAACAAGTTGTTGATAAAAAGCTCAAAAAAGGAGAAACTGGGGCAGCTGAAAGCAACTCAGGTATAATTATCCAGAAGTGGAAGGACAAAAGAGATGTGCTTACCTTATCCACAAAATACACCGATGAGTTACTAATCATCAGATCTGGCAATAATAAAGAATTGCAAAAACCTGCTGCTGTGGTTGACTACAACAAACATAAAGCCTATATTGACTTGTCGGATCAAATGAAGTCTTATGCCACCTCATTACGCAGAGGGGTGAAGTGGTACCGCAAGCTGGCCATTGAGCTTCTTATTGGTAGTGCATTAGTAAATGCACATGTTTTGCACCAAGAAGCAGCCAACGAAAAAATGTCCATCACAAAATTCAAGCAGGAAATCGTAAACAGACTCTTAGGCTTTGACGTTGATCAGCATACGCATAGTATCTTTGAAGATCATCAACATTCTTTGGAAGATGTTGGTACCAACAACCGACGTCGATGCGCTTTTTGTTATGGAAAACTTCAAAGAGAATCTGGGCGAGCACATGCTCAAAGAAAAACTCTGCGAACAAAACTAAAGTGCACGTCATGTGAAAAATATTTTTGCATTGAGTGTTTTTTCCAGGTACATAAGTGCACAAAATAATTGTTGTTTTTACTATACATTTTCATGTTTTTTGTTCTATATTTATGAGAAATATATTTTTTGTTGTATTCCACTTCATAAGGAGGTTCCTTTTTGAATACCTTTCGTTTTATTATCTACGTATATATCAGGCCATGAGTAACCACTTATAGGTCACGGATAGAAAAACCAAAAACAGTTTTAGACATTTACAGCCGTGATCTTTCAGTCCCATATTACTTATATAGGACTGAGACAACCACCCAGGCTCACACGGCTATATTACAGAATTTCTGACGAGACAACTAAGGTGTGTCACTCGGCTGTTATCGAAAACAACCTGAGACGCCACATTTGTGTCTCACGGCAGCCAGACTGAGGAATTAAAAGTCAGCATTACTAGACCAATTCGCTAAATATTGCTCAAAATGCATTGACGCGACATCGACAATTGAAATTCTAAAATCCCCCTTGTTACCTGCAGCGTTGACTACTATTTGGAGAAATAATTTTTATAGATGTAATATCATGGATACTCCTCTTGTTTGATAATAAATATAACCCGATGCAATTGATTGCTATTATCGTTTTATGCTTAAGAAAGGTACCCCTAACTGAATCGTTGCTGTGGAATTACGACTGACGACGTGATATAAATATAGCCTCATCTATACGTTTGAAAAGGTTTAAGTATTTATCTTGCTGTGAGGATAAATTCAAAAAATCCATTCTCAAACAGTTTTTAAACGCGACAGCATCATTTGGCAAATTGTCTTGAGCCCCACAAAAGATGGCTAAAAATGTTTCCCTAAGAAATATCGGAATAAAGTATATACTAATAACAGATAGCTTACAGATAGTGATAGGTTAACTATTAGCTGCAAGTGTGGGAACAATCTCCCGGTAGCTGTTAGAAGACGAATGTTGTAAAAGGATAAGCACCTTATCCCTCTGACCTCGCTAATGTCTTTTTTCTGCTTGACGAATGAGCAACGTACATCTTCCCCCATTATGCCATTAGCTGGTCTACTAAATGCTGCGTAAATACAAAGGGAAATGTTGCCTGCTTGCCGCAAAACTACTTACATTTTTATTAATTATATTCACATTTGGTATTCACATTTGGTTAGTGACTGTAACGTTTCTATTCTGAAAATGATGAGTAATTCTATACGGTTAAAAAGAGGATTAAAATTATTGTGGAATCTTTTATAAGTGCTGGCGAGTAATCTTCAAGAATGCTATGTGAAGGTATTTTTATGCAAAGTAACTTTTTTGTGATAGTAGCAAAATTCTGAGTTTGAGTTGTTAGTTTGGGTACTTACAAGGAGGGGTCTCCGAAACCAG
Source organism: Acanthoscelides obtectus (assembly GCA_963669975.1). NCBI lineage: Eukaryota > Metazoa > Arthropoda > Insecta > Coleoptera > Chrysomelidae > Acanthoscelides > Acanthoscelides obtectus. Next base: position 38,631,117 of record CAVLJG010000009.1, on the reverse strand, counting down.
GATTTGATTACGTTCAACAATACTGGTTCTTTGAAATTATGATGAAGCGCATCTGCTTTATTTTAACGAGTTCTGGGTTAGATTGATGCTGTATATCGTTTTGGTTAAGTTTTTTATAAAGTCGCTTTCAAAAAGACCCCTATATACATGATCCAGTAGCTCTGATTTAGAATGACGAAACTGATGAAGGAATAATAAATTTTGCAGCAGAAATAGCAATTGAACGTTATATATATATCGGAAGGGTCATGTGATTATTAGTTCTGAATGAGCAATGAAATATGATATATTAATTTTAAAAAAGGTTCAGAAATCGTTTAAATGGAATTATACTATTTACCTACCATACTAAAAATATGTAGCACAGGCACAGTAAAAAATGCTGATAGTACGATTCAGAGAGTTGACAGTCATCACGATTGACCAGCTTCTCTACATAACATAGTAAAAGTATGTACCATGAATAGAACACTGATACATATACAGGGTGACTTTGAAGTTGAGTCATTAATTTTCAGATAATGATTGTAGAAGGAAGATAAACCAAAATATGTGTGTAAAAATAAAAAAAAATAAAAAAAATGTTTACCTTGTTTTATAAAGTATCCTCCCGACAAGTATTTCAGTGCCGACCTGTATTTGATCGTGAGGTCTTGGAGCACCGGCATGCCGTCCATATGTGAGGTCTTAAGTCAAATGATTCACGAACCCGTTGTACTACATTAACAAAGGCACGAGGGGTTGGTTGCACTCGATTGGGAAACCGATCCGCATAAACATGTGCCATTTTTTATATCGTTTGAGCCACGCAACAGACACCACTATCCACTACCGACTGACACTGACTGTATACAAATGAATGAAATAATTGTAAAAACATCGTTCCAAATTCTTTCGCTTTTTTGTTTCCGATGCGATGAACCGATAAGGCGAATTATATCCGTTGTCGCCAAACACGAGCACATAATATTATTATTGAGACAGGGCGGTACTCAAACTTCCAAAGGGCTATAACTTTGTTACTTTAATTTTACCAGAAAAATGGTAAAGGAAAAAAACATTTCTTTTGATCAGATCTACTCACTGTTAAAATAAATGACTCAACTTCGAAGTCACCCTGTATATTCCAGATAGTTGATAACTATTACGGTTGCAACATTTTTCTTAAATAAAAATTCATTTTTCACTCGAAATATGTTACCTCTAGTGTTCCTTCCTAATATATGACTATTTCATTCGAAAAGACAACGGAGGGCCTGCATGCACGAGCAGTGAAAGTAAAAGTCAAAAACAAACTAATTTTAAAAAAGTTGCTGTATGCATAGTGTGTCCCACTTTTTTAGTTATAATTACTGTCCAAGTTGCATAAATGTATAAGAAACTATCAGATTTAACAGAACGTAAATAATAAAAATGTATATTTAAAATCACTTGCAGCCTTAACCGAACCTACAACTCGTCAAAATACAGCAATTACGCCACGACAAGAGTTTAAAAAAAAAGTATTTCTGAATCAAATTAAAATCGCCACGGCGCTCTTCGTTGTCTCTTGAACTAAAACGCATTGGCCGGAATTAAGGCAAGAGTTGAGAGGTCAATACCTACTGACAGAATTTTTTGGACGAAGCTCGTGGTACGGTCCTGAAGACCCCTTCTTGTTAGGAAGAAACCTGCAGATGTGAGGTTACGACTTTCTTCGTAGGACTAAGATTTCAGAAAAGTCAGATATAAGTCTATGTGTTGCTGTTATCTGTGGAAAGACAGGGAGGGGCAATTGCATATGATGTAGTCGACAAACAAGCGATATAGCAGGAGCTTGCCCCCCAAAAAACCATTTGTATTTGAAAGTCACTCATATTTTCAAAAAAAATGCTCTAAAATGATCATATGTTGTTAGGACCATGAAAGATCATGCTTCTCTTAAGCATGTTGTGACATTGACCACCAATAAAAACAAATGTCTGCCTCCAGAGTGTTGATTGCTTTTGATTAAAATCGTTATTTTTTTGCACGCTATATTACTGACCTCCGACAAACCCACTTGATATATGTCAACAATGACTATATGTGATGAATTACTGTGGATTGCTTTTTGAGTGCTATCAATAACAAGGCAGATCAAACGATAAAAATGAGTCGGTTGAGGACCTACCGTTAATTTGACTAATACTTGTTTGTAGACTTTGATTGATCGTTCTACGAGTCAATAGGGTGCTACTTAATCATAGGCCGTATATTTATAAGGGTGTACTCCCGAACCAAATTTAAGTAGAAAAGTTCTTGCGTCCAAAAAGAAGGCCCGGCTTCCAGAATACGGGTGTCATATTTCAAAAAAATACGGATTTTAGCAGAGAAAAATACCTAATAGGAAACTGTCATATGCTCCTAATACTAGAACAACCGTGATCATAGTTGATCTTATCTTATCTTGATAAGCAATCTTTGGAAGTGCAATGCGATTTAATTTTATCCCTTGCAAACGAAATAAGGCCTGTTTGAAGAGCACACTATGAATCGGCCGATATGACTGAATATTAGCCGATATAGGCCGACCGATAGAATGTAATACAGTTTGGTAAAAGCAACGTTCAACAAACTGAGCAAACTGTCAGGACATTTCTGAGATGAACTATCTAGTAGCCTTGCGTAATGCAATGTGGACTGGTCCATTTTTGTTATAGAAGGAGAGTGCTTCGGTTTGTTGGTTGTGTTTTCATTCTGTTCCCATTAAAGGCCATTTTCCAGTACCCCGATAAGCACAAATATGATTACATGCACATTTACCCTTTAATTTCTCGTAATATTTTAACGATACGAGAAATTTTCATACAAGCAAAATGATCAGGAATCCAGTTCCCGAAAAAAATTGTACTTACGTGTAGGACTGGTTTTCGGGATCTTCGATCAAACGCGTTTTTCAAAATTATTGCAAGTGAGACAGCCGTATCACGACGCCAATTTGAAATTACCATTAGGAAGCAATAATCCATCGGAATCAGCAAAAAAAATTGTTTTCCCCAAAAATGTAGGAAAAAATACATATTTCCTGGCTTACATGATTTTCAGAAGATTTGGTGGCGCAACGTGTAGTTCAGACTGTGTAACTACGGCTCTACTTTGAAATTAGCCTTCAATATTGATCAATTTCACACCTATAGCTTTTCCCTTCAGACTATGAGCGGTTGAGGAATTGAAAATCAGCATTACTCGACCAATTCGCTAAATGCTGTTCAAAATGCGTTGACGCATCATCGACAATTGAAATTCTAAAATCGACGTTGTTATTCGTAGCTTTGGCTACCATTTGGAGAAATAATTTTTATAAAGTAATATCATGGATGCCTTTTTCATCATAAAGATTAGGGGAGATGTGTCATATTCAACGATATCTTCAATGGCGGAGGGGGCTTACACACGCTTGTGAGATGCCTGTACAACTCAGATTTTGACTTAAAAGGATATGCAAGTGATTTTCACGTCACTGACCTACTACAAAAACAAGTACGTGTGTAAACAATCACGATCTGCAAGTAACTGTCTTCGATTATTTTTGATCACTATCTGTATCAAAACAGATGAAATTGTGTAGATAATATATTTCAAGTGGCCACTTCGGGCCAATGCTGTCTCGTGATTTGACTATCAAGGTATTTTAGTCTCTTTCGTTGTTAGAAAAAGATGTATATAATATGAGCTGGTCTTTACAAAAATTATCATAAGCTGCCAAGCTTTCATATTGCTTCAAGTTCATAACAGATTAGTTTACTGAAAGCGAATACTTTCTGTTCTAACATGAAGTGTGCTTTATTCTTCTTGTTTTTTGCTGGTGTTACTGCCGATTTGGAAGAGTGGAAGAACTTTAAGGTAAGTTAATCACAGAAACATCTATATATTTTCTGATCCAAATCCTGGAAATTGAATTGAACTATTATACATCCCTTTCGTCTTTGCTTAACCTACATTTTAATAATATTTTAGATTAGGCATGGAAAAGCATACACCTCTTCCGTCGAAGATAGAAGACGTTTCAGTGTTTTCCACGAGAATTTAAAGAAGATACTAGATCACAATGAAAGGTTCAACAAAGGCGAAGTAACCTATGCCATGAAGGTCACCAAATTCACAGATATGACAGAAAAGGAATTCAAAGATTTCTTGAAGAATTCGTATGGTGGAGGAATGAGGTCATCGGACTATTCACAAGACGCTGCACACGAATCAACTGATGATCAACCATCCAGTGTTAATATTAAAGAACTTCCCAAAACTATTGACTGGAGAAACCAGGGGGCGGTGACTAAAGTGAAAGACCAAGGAATGTGTGGCTCTTGTTGGGCTTTTAGCGCAGTATGTACACAAAAGTACCTAACTAGAGCTAAGAACAAGAAATTCTTTGACAGAGCATATTTCTAAAAATCTCTTTTTTGTAGGTGGGAGCTTTGGAAGGGCAACATTATAAGAGCAATGGGACCTTACTGGACTTGAGTGCACAAGATCTAGTAGACTGTGCTGATGGTACATATGGTAACATGGGATGCAAGGGGGGGCTCATGAGCTACGCTTACGATTACGTCAAAGACAAAGGAATCCTCACGGAAAATGAATATCCATACAAGGGACATCAGGAGTCATGCAAGCAAAAAGGGAATGGATTCAAAATAAAATCGTATATCAACGTTACCATTAAAGACGAGAACGCGCTTACTCAAGCAGTTGGTGAGTCTCGAGGTCTAAACCTCTATTGATATAATTTCCTGTGTAATTAGTATTAGCTTGTAGTTCCATAATTGACTATCCTTGCTGTGTTAATGTACTACTATTACGATAATGTGGAAGAACTGCTTAGGCAATCAAAATAGGTATTTTTATTTATGGTATATTACAGCAACTATAGGTCCAATATCCTGTTGTATGGACGCCAGTTGCATGTCGAGTTACAGTCATGGCATCGTGGACAGCACATGTGGCTGTGACAGTGACAGGTATTCCATGAATCATGGTGTTTTGGTGGTTGGATATGGAGAAGAGAAAGGCATCGAATACTGGATAGTGAAAAACTCATGGGGTGCTGACTGGGGAGAAAAAGGATACTTCAGGCTGAAGAAAGATGGCCAGAATACATGCGGAATTGCTACAGACTCTTCGTACCCTCTGGCATAAACTAAAACCACATAGATATGCATAATACATGAGCCTTTTCTATTTTAGAGGTACTAAGAATTTGAAGTATCATATTCTCATGTTGAGAAGCTTTTTTTGACAAATAAATATATTTTTATATCAAATGCTACTATTTTCTTTGCCCTCATGCAAAAATACCTCTATACTATATTCTCACATGAGCGCTGGAAAGGGATCATTTCGATAGAATGCGGTTTGCCACATTTTTGGGAATTAAACAGTCGGAAAATATCTACCGAAAGCATTCTGCGAACATCTAATATCAGGTTTGAGAGTGGACAGATTTTTTGAACAAGGTCAGGAGATCTTCCAGAGATCTAACAGTGATTCATAATTGTATGTGTTTCTCAGTAGTCCACCACTAAACCGCATGTTGCTCATGATAGCCCAGGAAGTAATACAACTTTTTGTCAGAATGTCCTCGGATAAATTTTCCATAACTTGCTATGCAAGTCGATATCAAATTCTTTTTAACAAATAATGATAATTAATGTCTTTTTATTTGTAATGACGTTACAGGAGGCGACATTTAGATACTATACAGGGTGTCCCAGAAGTCGACGTCAAGCAAGAAACGGGGTATAGGTCAAGTCATAATACGAGGGCTGTCACAAAAATATGGCTCTCACACTTTTTTCAGGCACAAGGAATTTTTTATTTGAGAAAAGATTTTTTTGATTACTTAAATACGTAACTTTGCCCCATACAGGGTGTTTCATAAAAGTTACCCGACAAATTTTAACCACATATGCACTGTTACGAAAGAAGTTGATTCCTCAAAAGTTATAAATCTGAGTTTCAATATTAAATTGAAAAATAAATATCTGTATTTTGCGTTCATCGTCGCGATATTAGAACACGCATCAATAATTTATTGTACCAAATTTTGTACTAAACAACTGACAAAAACAAAATACCTGGAATTTTTTGTTTTTCCATACTGATAGGAACGTGTAAATAAGGTTTAATCTGTATCATGGGTGTTCTGAATGAAGAACGGTCGATTTTTGTGAAGTTAAATAAGAAAGTATTTTGCCAGTTTATGTTTTTAGTTATTTGCTAATAAAAATGGCAGTTGTTTTACGAGCACGTGCTAGTGAAGATTTGTGCCCCAGACGTGGAGTGGATGGAGGTCGGGTTCGCCCGCAACTCGTTTTAAATGCCGAAGACGGAATTTTGGATATTGTGGAATAAAATTCGGGAATAAGCACAAGCCAGTTAGCCCAACAGGTCCCAGAAGTGTCACATGCAACAGCGTGGCGCATATTACATATTATTTTATTATCTCAATTTCTGTAGGACTTATTACATTTTCTTTTTGAGAAATCAACTTCTTTCGTAACGGTGCATACGTGGTTAAAATGTGTCGGATAAGTTGAGAAACACGCTGTATAAGCGACTTCGTATCTCTTACAGTTTCCGAGATCCCAATAGCAAGGGTCGAATTTGAAACACCGTGTATAATATATGTACAGTCAACTAACTAGAGATTATGAAACACGTACTCAAAAGGTCGGTTTTACGCTCTTAAATTACGTCTACCTTACTATTAATTGGCTTATCGTCGGGTTACTGCAAGAACCAGGTAACTCCCAAAAAGAAGTTTTTGCAATTAGAATTTACAAGTTTGACATCGGTTGATTAATCGAGTGGGCAAACGCGGGTTTTAATGGAGTAAAAATCTTATTCAAATAAACAAGTAGAATATACGAAAACTAACTTTTTTATCCGGAACAGGTATATGTTTAAAAGTGTATTCTACTCAAAAAGAGTAGAAAAATGGAGTTATCTTGATTTTGCAGTGATGGAAATATAAGGATAACATTTTATACACAGGTATACCGAAGAACTAGTAGAAGTAACAAATTCGGGAATGAGAGCAGCCCGTTGACTGGCAGTTTGCATTTGATGCTGTCACAGTGTGGCTACTTCTGTGAACGAATTTTCACTCAATGATAACGTTCGAGATAAGCAGAAATCTGTATTTGTGACGTCACCTTGATAGTCGTATTTTTAGTTCCGCTACCTTCTTATAGATGGCGCCATCATAGCTTCGTATTTAGTAAGATTTTTTGAGTATACTATTTCAATGGCTTTATTTTACAGATGTACCATAAAATCATTTGAGAAAGGTATACCGATGAATATTTTTCATTCGGCTACTCTCCAATAGATGGCGCTGTATATCGGTAGCTACCACAAGGTCCACCGTTTTGAATGACTACCTTGGGCTGGTGAAATCCGTTCAGTAATCCCCAGTGCAAGAAAGGAGGAGGACGCTTTGTTTTCCAACAAAGCAAAATCCAATACGTAATATTAGGATATAGTAAACTAATCCAATCAAAATAATCTTTTCATCAAAACATGGGGGGATTTTAACCCCCCTCACGGAAAGTTAAGATTCTTGATCATTGAAGATTCGTTGCCATAGAAAACCACCCAAACCCCGACCAACCGCCCCTAAAGGATCTTTTTGACCAGTTAAATTTTGTGAGGTCTGTGACAGCACTTCACAAAGAAGCGCCATCTATGGGATGGTAGCCCAACTGAACGATTTTTTTTTGTGGCGGCTACTCTCCAATAGATGGCGCTGCATATCGGTAGCTACCACAAGGTCCACCATTTTGAATGACTACCTTGGGCTGGTGAAATCCGTTCAGTAATCCCCAATGCAAGCAAGGAGGAGGACGCTTTGTTTCTCAACAAAGCCAAATCCAATACGTAATATTAGAATATTATAAAATAATCTTTTCATCAAAAAATGGGGGGATTTTAACCCCCCTCACGGAAATTTAAGATTCTTGATTATTGAAGATTCGTTGCCATAGAAATCCACCCAAACCCCGACCAACCGCCCCTTACGGATCTTTTTGACTAGTTAAATTTTGTGAGGTCTGAGAAAACACTTTACAAAGAAGCGCCATCTATGGGATGGTAGCCCAACTGAACGAACTTTTTGGTGGCGGATACTCTCCGATAGATGGCGCTGCATATCGGTAGCTACCACAAGGTCCACCGTTTAGAATGACTACCTTGAGCTGCTGAAATCCGTTCAGTAAGTCCGAGTGTATGCGAGGAGGATGACGCTTTGCTTTTCAACAAAGCCAGATCAATACGTAATATTAGATAGAATAAACTAACAAAACAATGTTTTCATCAAAAAATGGAGGATTTTTAACCCCCCTCACGGAAATTTAAGTTTCTTGATGTTTGAGGATGCGTTGCCGTAGACTCATTCCGAACCCCGACCAACCTCCCCTGTTCCTATGGAAGCCCTGGGATCTTTCTCTACAGGATTCAATTTTAGGTCTCCAAGATAATTATAACCATTAAATATCCATTTGTATTAATAGAAAAACTACTCGGTGTATTGTCTACAAATATCCTGAAACCAGTTATTAATACGTTACTAATGTGAATATAATTCTATGTTTCCTGAAGCGGCACAGCAGCATTAATGTAACTTAATACCAATTTGATAGGTGTTTGAGTTTTTGTGGGCTAGACGGAAATAATACAAATATATAATTTCCACAGATAATCATATTCATCGTAATAATAAATATTTACATTTAGCCATGGAACTGACTGAGACCATGATTTTAATAGAAAAATAACTTATACAATATGTGGTAGAGAATTTATAATACACGAAAATATTTACAAAAATCATAAAAAGGTATTATGGCATATTTTGAAACAACCATAAGGGATAAAATTGTAGCTCAAAATCAATAAATATGCGATGCTACACCGACATATCCTGGCATACTCCTCTCTAAAAAGGCTTTGACACCATAGCTTTGAATTTCAATTCAATTTAAAAGAGGATGGATATATATTAAGATACTCGTCCACTAGTCCGTACGGGTTGTAACGCACGCACGGTACGCAAGGGATCCAATAAACCTGGTTACCAACTAAAATCTATTACATGTCGTGCGTACGTTCCGAACGTTGGGTCCCAGTTGACGCATACCTTTAAACTCTTGTCTGCGATGCATCTTAAAGTATAAAATACGAGACATAAAATTGGAGAAGCCTCTAAAATCCATGAGCGTTCATTTCTTATTTCAATCGGTCAGCAACTCAGGAATGGATAAGACTAATGATACTTCTACTGAGAAACATGTTGAAGTTTTAAATCAGCTACTGAAATAACTGATAACATGAAACACTTGTGCTCTGAATTTTCTTTTACGAAAATCCGCGAAACAACGTCTGACGCCAGAGTTTTGACTCGTCTCAGCATCTTCAGTATAGTTATTAAATCACCATCATGATCATCACCATCTATAAGCTCAACTAAAAACCTTGAAATATTTACTTATAAGGTTGTGCAAAAGGTCTTTCATCTTTCGGTTTCATTAGTTTTGTCCATTCAATACATAACTTGTCTGACGTTTACTTTGGCACTACAAGTTCATTTCAATCATAAGCTTCGCCTCAAGTCATGAACACTCACGCCTATATCTATAGTTGAACATTGCTACAATGATTAAGATCTTAATATTGACAATCACCTTCCGACACGTTAATTTTTTTTAAATCTCTATGTATCAGACTCTCACTTCTTATAGCTTTATAGTATGTACATTTTAATTACAATTCATTTTTATCTTAAATATCATATCTATGAAAGTTGAATAAATTAACTAAAATAACACAGTCAAAAAACGTAATAATTTTACAATAGATACAAATGCTAGAAAACGATAAAAATGAACCTTCGGCTATATAAGCAAATTCGAGCCAACTTACTTGCACAGCTTTGTCGTACTATCTATTTGATAGCAACATCATTCATTTTTGGAAATCCATTCATTTTAGTACATAATAAAATGCAACTCTTGTAGTTTCTTACAGAGCCTGACCCTATATAGCATTCGTTGTGAAATTCTATAAATGTGAACTTATATTCCACAACCTTGCATATACTCGTAATTGTTTAAATTATTATATCTGTAACAGGTGTACTAGTTACTACAGATGGGTCCAATGTATATTTAATGTAATGAATTTCCAAAATTTATGTATGTATCTCCAAGCTCATCCTGCAACCGATCTAAAACGCGTAAAGTTTTTGCAGCTTTAACGCGTAATGCAGTTACATCAAATACTTTTTAGGACTCTTCAGCAAATTCTTCAGCATTCTCTCAAATAAAGACTAGTTTTTATACACATTTACAATTTGTCAAGTAATCAAGTGCCAATAGAATTTCAGAAAGTAGTACCACTACTAACTGTGTACTTTTACTTCGAAAAACTTAAATTTTCAATTGTGTGTTTCTGTAAATGAACATGGGAAAATGAACAAAAAATGGCAAAAACCAAAGGTCTTTGGTAGCTGTCCAGCATAAACAGTAGGTACATCTGGTTGCTTTACTTTATGTGCTTTAACTGTTGCCGGTGTTGTATCCACATGTAACTAAAGCAAAATGTTAAATTCCTCCCCTCTAGAAGCACCAGATTACAGACACCATTCACTTGCCCGTCCCACCGTCATTTGGTCTATTCCCAATGACCACCAAACACTATTCACAAATCGTCGAGCAGTCTTAGGAACTCTCCTTTCAGCCAATACGGTCCTGCAAGGAATCGTAGCAGCCGTGACGTCACACTTGCACTGTAGACTTTTCCTGGTGCAGGTTGTAGTTGGTGGTGTTGGAGCCCTGGAAGACTACCTCTGGTGGTTCGCTGATTGACAGCGGGTTCGCCGGAGATGTCATTACAGGGATTATGGGTTGGAAACCTGGAACAAGAAAAACAGGATTGTTACATGCTGCATCTTCAAGCTAAAGGTGCTCAACTAATTAAATAATGGTCAAGTTCATCAGATTGTAGCCCTTCCGCAGCACTACTGAAGTAATTGTTCAGGCCAGCGCTGATTTTCCTTACAAGGCCTATTAAGTAATTTAGTCTAATCTAATTTAGACCGAATACCTATGGTTTGCGAAATAATTGTAAAGTCTGGTTTTATTGATTCACGTTGTTCAAGGGGGTATTCAAATCATGGACGCATAAAATGAATAACCAGTTCTTGTGGGAAAACTTTTTATTCGACAACAAAGAATCAGCAAACTTGTTTTTTGGGATTCAATCGAAAGTGTTGGCAGGAACGAAAACACCCTTCGAATAAGGTTTTTAGGTATTTATGAAACCCACAAAATGAGGCCATACGTAAAGAGATCTGACTAATAGTAAAAAAGCGATGACCGAAAACCGAGGCAAGATGCAGGTTTTAGCACTTGTTGGTAATGCGACGATAGTTTCACACAGATACCTGGAATTCTTCAGATACGTAGGCTTCATACTTCTAAATAAAGAAAACAAAATTGGACTCGATTAGTCAACTAGTTTTTGAGAATTTTGTTTCCATTGATGATGAGGCTTGTTTGAATAGAGAAATATCCAATTTTCTTAAACAAACAGCTTTAACGCAGAAACCGCTTGAACAAACGGGTGACAACCTTTTATCAAGTAAATGAAGATCATATAGTACAACACTATACAGGGTGTTCCTTTTAATGTTCTTGCTAAAAGGTATACTTTGCGTTTTTGACATTATTCGAATAAAAAAATGAATGTATTAGGCTAAAATTGAGTTTAGCTGAATATTCTTCCAACAAAATTTACCACTCCAATTATAAAATATCCATACTCATATAAGTATGTTATACGAACCTCCTTCCTTTAAAAGGGCCTATGAGGATATGTAATAAAAGGTGGCGCATTCCATTTAGAAAATCAACTTTGGTATGTGGGTTAAAATTGGGGCACCCTGTATATTTGTGAATATTTTATGCATATGCCTCCAGATACCTTATATAATAATGCGTGAATAGTTTTTTTCGAGAACTTTTTGTTTAGGATCAATACTCCGTCCGCGGACGGTTGGGATGCTCTGTATATTCGAAGAGCTCTAATAATCGTGCATTCAATTTTGCCCACATATTTTGGTAAACTGTATATTGACCTGTTCTAAGATTAAAGCGTCTAACATCCAATAACCCTTTAATATGCCCTTGAGCACGTTCAACCCCAAGTTATCAAACAAACAATTTAAACCAGTTCCAGTGAATAGTCGAAGGTCAGACAGCCTGCGTTAATAACCCGTAAGGCGCCCCACATAATTGTAAGGAAAACACCGCGGAACCGATGTTGACTTTCCAGTCCTCAAACATAATCAATTTAAGCTTCAACTTCCAAGCGGCGAAGCGGAGCCCCCAACTCGTTCTGATATATCAAAACTAATTTATCCGCTGCGTTTGCTTCACGGAATGGTTTTCAGATGTTTTATCTGATCTCGCCCAAAGAGCTTCAAGATGAACTTTGAACATACTCTGTTGACTCTGTTGAGCTTAAGCCCCGGTTTCTCAATTGCAGCTTAACTTTCAAGATAGGTAACTCTGACTTGGAAGTAACTGCCAGTTATCCTTAAAATCTCTTCCAAGTTCTTATTAACTAGACTATGACTATGGATGTGGCAACGCTGCTCTAGCGTTTGAGCTATCGTGTTCTCCTTGTTTCGTGGGGTTTCGTGTTTGGGTCTCGTGTCATCCCTGACAGTTCATGCCACTGTCATTCAAGTTCTTCTTCATTTATCGACGTTTCAACTGTGATCTTATTCAAGTTGTATTGACATTCATTAACATCATATTATTTATTTATCTGTCGTCCAGGTGACACCTTGTTTTTCGTGATGTTGGTCTTGTGAGGGAATAATATAAGACACAACGGTTTGGCCTTGAGATAGCGAAGTGAGTTAAGCTCAACAACAAACCATAAGAAAAACATAGAAGTATAAATGGGTCGTTGGAGGATGCCAATTAGATCTTTCCTTCAAGAATGCTCAACCAAATTGGATCACAGTCCACAGAAGAACTAGAAGGACAATTATCTGATTGTTTTACCTCCCTTTTGTAATTATTTTCCTGGTTGTATAGTACTGAGACTTTCTCCCATTTTGTGCTGTTTCTCATAGATGCTTTCTAGTGACAATTTCCAGGTTTCTATTTTTTGTGTCTATATTTTCTTTGTGTGGCACAGTAGACATCTTAGTGTATTAGTTGTTTTGAAGACAGTTATTGCACTAAATTTTTTGCAAACGCCTTTTCGTTGACAAACCCCTTACGTAGGAACAAAGGGGGGGGGGAGGCGCGGTGGTATAGGGATATAGATGGGAACTTAAGGGCCGTATCATCAGTCGTTCCTACAATTGTAAGATGCGTTTATGATTTTGATAGTCTTCCCTCTCCTTCAGAAATGCTGGGATATTTCTAGATTTCTACAGTTCCGTGTCAGCGAAAGCTGTCACCTATTGTCAGGCTATGTTTTCTTCTTTAATTGTAGGAAATTTCAGGATATATAACAGATGATATAAATCAAAAGCATGAACAATTTCACGCAAATAGATATTTGAACCTCAAAATAGAGTGCTAACACGGAGGAGCAGAAAACTATGAAAATCAAGGAAACCATAAAGGCGTCCTACAATTGTAGGAACGACTGACGATACGGCCTTAAGTCTTTGAATTTGAGATTTAATACAATTTTAGGATTAACCAACTAAACCTGGGACCGAAACGACGCTCAATAAAGAGGAACTTTAAACATATGTGGTCTGGCTCGACCAAGCAAGCCTGGGGGATTATCAGCATGAAAACTACAGGATACGTTACAAATGGTACATTTGAACTTTTTATTCAACTGTTAGATGGTCCTGATTAAAGTTAACTACAGTTTTAGGGTGAACCTGACATTAAAAAACAATTTACGAGAGTTAACTGTTAGTGATCAGTAAAATTAGAGTCACTCTGTGATTGAAAAGCCGTCCTTAAAGGACGTTGGGTTGAAGAACAAAAGTGAACATAAATAAGCTTCAGATAACTTCAAACTGAACTTCTCTAACAAACGTCCAAAATCAGCTTATGTCATATTCAGTAGTCAATTGAGAAATCATACAATTCAGTAGTTCATTTTTGTTCAAGCTGTATTACTGGGTTGAAAATAGGAGATAAGTTTGCAGAACTTTGTCAAAAAAATTTACTCTTCAGAAAATGGAGAATCATGGCATAAGTCTGACTTGTAATATCTCAGCAGGTAACTCGAAAAAAGTATGTGAGCCCAGTGACCTGTGAGATTTGCCATTGCAAATATCCTGTACAAACTCTTTGAAATTGGATAGTTTCAGTTGAAAACATAGGCCAAATTATGTTATGGCACTAAATTAAGTGATCGGCAAGAGATAGGTGTGTGGGTTATCAACCTTATCAGCAGAAACAGATTCCTTTATATAATCACTAATGATAGTATTTCAAAACTCTCAAGCAAATTACATAATATATGACGTAAAACATGCTGCACCTGAATTTATAAGTAAGATCCAATAACTGGTACGCATTTATCTGAAGCTGTTTAAAACTTTAGGTTTACGAAAACTTGACCATCTTTGATAACAAGTGGGAGATGAGAATTGCTTGATGTTAGATTTGACCCCCTAAAAGAATTTTTAGGCGTCCTTGAAGTCTTCACAAAATTGAAACCGTGGATCTTGTAAATTTTTTTACTCCATCCAAATATACCAGTAACCAGATGATCAAAACTGGATTTCCATAACAAAAAACTTTTTCATCCTTGGATTAACTTTAGGTAAGAATATCATGCATTCTAAGCGTTACTTTCAAAGTTATAGAGGGGACAGACAACATTCAGATAGACGGAGATGAGTGGAACGGTGTACTTGTCACGTAATGATATCTCCATTTCAAAATTACGCGAACATTTTATTATTAACTTCATTCATTTCCCACGATTTATATGCCTAATAATTCTCCATAAAAGAGTATGCCGATTTATATACGAATCAGTTGATGTTATCTCTACAAATGCAAGTTTGTAGAGTAGGTCAGTCACTATACTCTCCAATGATGGATAAAATATCGTTGCAACACAAACACAGGTCCTAGTCGTATTTATTGCACAATTTCAATACTAAAAATTTCATAGCATTGCTATTGTCAGAGCACATGCAATATCATGCAACTACATTATTTACTATATTTCCGTCCGATTTGATAGGATAACCGGAAATGCAGAAAGTAACGCGAGCAACCAATTAACTCAAACGAACTGAAACTTTAACGAAATAGTTTTATTGCTGCACCATCTCATTCCTGGCATGAAATTTTTTATATCATGCACTGTGAAAAAGACTGAGGTTCAGTAACCGAAAGCATGGATGCGAGATGTAGGTTACGTTAATTATAAGTGCAGGATGATTCCATCCTTGTATTTGTAGAAAAGCACTTCTGAATATGGCTCAAGTGTCTGTGCAAGTCTCTTCAGTGTGTATTTTATGTATGTCACATGTTCTGTATAACGCAGCGAGAGTTGGATGAGTTCAATTCTATATGTATTTTCATGATTTTTGATGGATACGTAACAAAATTGTACATATGTATGTTTTCTTATGCCAGAAAAGAGTGATGACCAGTGTTGCTGGTGTTTTACGGAGACATTTCGGCACTACAATAATTTTAACATTGTTTCCTTTGATCATATACGACGTGTTGGCAATATACGTGTACAAGAACAAAGGTAATTTCATGTTGCACAAGGATCTGCATAGTTTTCGTACTAGGCATAGGTATGTATGTTGTGCCTTTCATAAGATATCAAAAGGATAGGAAGCCGCCCAGTGTCTTGGGACCAATGATAACAATAACTTACCCAATGAAGTGAAACTATGTACCACGTTGACGCAGTTTAAAACATGCTTTGTTAGATAAGAGTTTGTACAGTGTGTCTGACTTTGTTGATGTTTAAAAAATTCAATGTTGTTCATTATTTAAATCTGATCTTACGAATGCAATGCATATTATTACGTCTCCTCGATAATACATAACTTTTATTATGTTATACGAAATAAGTAAACAGGTCGACTAACTACACTTTGAGCGGAGCTGACCTTCCGTAGGGGAAATTGCACACTGCGCAAATACAACTTCAACGTAGCTGTTCTGGTACGCATTAATTGAGTAAAAACTCCAATAAATTTAACAAAACTATCAATATCCTCTATTTTTTATGCATCGCTATCTTATATTATGAAGTTCCACGATAGTAAACTCAAATGGAACACCAAATAACAAATAGGTTAACTCACTCACAGTGACAAGCATAGATGATGAATACTCGTTCATTGCTCACATCTGTCACCCTGATTCAAAAGTCTCAATACCTTACTTTCGACTTGAAAAACCACTGAAATGCAGACTACTCTCCTGTAAGCATGAAGACCTACTAGAAGCAGATCCATGTCTTGTAGAAATTATTCAAAATGGTAGCAACAGACGTCCCCTAACACGCATCCAGCAGTCAAAAACTCTGATACAGCAAATTTCCCCATCGAAAGTAGTTGTCAATCCAAGGGAACACACCACAGTCCATTCATAATCTCCAGAAGATGGCCTGATCGTCATTTCCCAGCCAAGTTTCATCGGACTCCATAGATGCGGTACCGAAGTTAATCAACAGAAGTTCTATTCCATCTGATCGTACAAAACAAGAAACCATTTTCCCGTTACCAACCGTGAGCATGACTAACTTCGCGAAGCAGAGCCTTGTCGATGTTTCAAAGTTCAACTTGAAATCAGTGAAGAATCCTCAAGTACTTCAACCAGAAACCAAGGAAGATCTTCAGTTCCACGACCGCCCCATTGAGAAGACCAATTTAGCCATATTTTTACTATTAATCTCCACATTGGCTACCCCATTTACCAAAATTTAAAGAAGCTAGGAGAAGCAAGAAGACGTAGAGAAGAAGAAGCAGTCCCGGATTCGCAAACTTTGGATCCCCCATTTGCTCACCTTCGGCAGGGAGGAGTTATATAGCAAGGGTCCCTCCCCACCTATTTCATCTGACAACCGATCCATCATAGTACCCAGCCGCCATCTTGAAAATTTCAATAGCTATTTCATGCTTCAATCATATTACCCATAATTTTTTATTGCTAACTTGAGTCGTTCAAAAAATAAGTGGGGGGGGAATGAAACGCGCTGTATATTTGTGCTCGTTTTGCGACACTCAAATCCTTGCTGCACATCACCAAATATTTTAGGCTTCTTCAAATCTCGGATGTACCGCAACAAATCTCAAAGTCCAACATCGAATGAGAAATCGTCAGGTGTTTTGCAAGTAATTCAAAACGCCGTTTAACGAGAACAAACAGTGGACCCTCCCGGAAGATAGACCTTTCACTTATCACTACGTTTTAGGCTAAGCCATTTCACATTCGATATTCTTCTGTTCTCATTCAGCCATTCCCTTCAAATATCCATATTCGTATTCCCAAAAGCAACTCAGACGAAAACAGAGAGATTTCTGCATTTCAAAAGCGGAATGAATATACGATGAGAAAACTGTTATTGAAGTATTGCATGTAACCCAGTTAAGGAGTACGAAGTACGGCAAAGGACCCGCATTACGTAAGAGCTCGTTAGTGGATTCGTAGCATGTCTACAAAACTCCTCGGACGACTCCCGAAAAGACATGCGACTACTTACATAACCGGGCCGCAATATTACCGCATTCCCATTCCGGAGTATCGATCAGAACCGCTGTATTTGATTTTAAAACTGAACGATGCAGTGCAAATATACTGGTATATGTAACTAACTCACATACACTATTAATGCGGCAAATGGAATTATTCAATAATATTTTCCATGGAATTGTTTTTTTTTAATTGTATACTTGTCCAGGTTCGTTATATGTCAATGGTGCAGATTATACATATAGGTCAACATTGAGCATTCAAAAAGTTTATGGAAAGAGATAAGTCAATATCTGAAAATATCATTATTCTTCGATACCTCCCTGGAGGTCAATACATTTTTTCAGGCATTTTCTATTTAATTTTTTATTTACTGATGCGGCACGGAGTCAGAAGCCGAAATACCAGGCGTCGCGGCTGCGATAAGGAGCTTAAAGAATCTTTGTTAGTCCGATCTTTGATCGGGTCGAGGTTGGTAGAAGCCTTCTGAGATTGATTGTCCCACAACCTCGAAGTCCTAGGAACAAACGAGCACTCAAACAAGTCAGTCCTGGATGGAAGAAGTTCGTCATGGTTATGAAGGGTCAGGCGGGATGTGACTCATTGACAAAAGAGTGACAGGTTGCTGACGTCCCGTCGGTGCGAAAGGATCCCGAGCGTGTGCGTTAGAGAAGAGCCATCGTTCAGTCGGACAGCCCTCCTCTTAACAGTATCGAGCAAAGATAATGCTTGTTAATAGTGTGAGATGAAGAGAAGAACCAGTGAATTACGTCGATACCGCAGGGTGGAAGAGTGCTATCCTTCCTATAGAAAATAGGTAATTCAATGTTTCTGTTTTTTTTCTTAGTGACCCTTGAATAAAACGAAACTTTTCAGGTTTTGTGATGATGAAGGTAGAATGGCCAAATAGTTAGGCGATTCGATGAAGATACGAGTATCACAAGAGGAAGAAGTAAAAACATACATTACCTGTGTACCCGGTGATATCCTCCACCAGCTTCTGACTCCTAATGGAACTGACCCCTGTGATCATGTTATCAGCTGCTTTGCCTTGTCTTCTCCTGCATTTCCAAGCCGTCAAGGCGAACACAATGAAGAACAATACTATCGCTGCACATCCTCCAAGAACCAGTTCCACGTTGTGGTACCTCTTCCTCGTGCTTTCTCCTTTGACAGCGCTAAAGAGTACAGACAGGAGCGGTGAGCTGAATTCCCCATCTTGAGGTACTTCGCCGTCAGGCATAACGTTCATGTCAGTTTCAGTGGAGACTCTCTGGGCTCGGCCTGTGTCCAAGTCCATCATTTCTGATTTGAGGTTGTCTGCACCTGGTACTCGTGACACTAGTTCCACTTGAATGTGGTAGATGGTGTCAGGCCAGAGGGAAAGTGTGACACAAGTAGAGTCTGTGAAAAGGTTGCCTTTCAGACCACCTCCATCGACCTCCCAGGTGACTAGATAGACACCTCTGATTGCTTTTGGCTCCCAAGCTATCTCACCTATCACCAAGACCTTCTGGTGGATAAGGGATATTTCTTTCAACTCCCACGGAGCATCATCAGCTGATGTGCTTTTGCTTGTAGTCGCTTTAATTTCAGTGTTAATTGTCTTCTTCCTTTTCTTATTTTCCCTCAAATTTGCTTCATCTGGGCTATATATCGTCACCAATCCTTGCGGGTCAACTACCAGTACCCTCAACATAGTACCAGGTTGGTCGGAATTCGCAGGAACCCTTGTAGTGTAATCTAGCGTCTGGATTATTTGCCTCCAAGGTCCTGTCTGTGTTTTCCTCATCACAACGTAGACTAGAGGTGTTTTGGGATCGACGTTGGTAGGCCTAGGCCACCTTGCTAAGGCCCCGGCTACACGTATCACTCCTTCTCCCTTGGTATGGATGACTGGCTGGGTCTGCTGGGCTCGTAGGGACGCATCCTCATGGAATTTGCAGGCTTCTTGGCAACCAGGGAACTGAAACAAAAACATGGGTAAAAAACAATAGTCACCAATAACGTATAACTATATCAAGAGTGCTCAATAACACCTTATCGGTTAAAGTCGATATCGTTGGGTGCATTAAAGGATATAGTGTGGTCAAATTAAAGTTTATAGGACGAACACCCTGAACGGGGGCAGTTGATGTCATCGGGTAGCATAAAGGACATAGTCTGGTAAAATGAAATTCTCAAGCTTAAGATGATGCATGATGAAAGCACACTGAAAAGTCTATGAAATCCTTTCTAAGCATGTCTATTCCTTTGCAATTCATTTTCCCTAATAAAGTCTGTCCCCAACTTGATCACGAAGGATTTATGGATGTGAACCATAAACGTAGCGTCTTGATTGTCATTAGTAATGGCTGTCAACCAGTCTCGTACGGTGGGCAATTATGGTTCCGTTTATAGGACGTAGCCTTTTATTGTGCACAAATTGAGAAGGTGACAGACAGTATTCCATTACCATCATAGCAAGTTGATCGTAACATATATACCTGTAATTAAGATTGTTGGGTAGTGCATGATTGGTCATAAAAATACATTGTATCGAAATAGTCCTATGTATATGAAGTACCCTGCGAGGTCTTAATTGCAGCGTACGTACACGAGGCTGCAAAATAAATCGCACAGCATTTTCCCATGCTAGCATTTGGTTCTTTAAACTCTTGTATGACTGCCTATTTTTGGAGCCCCTATGAGACTCATAACTCCACTATTACAGTGCGTGGATGATTTTTTCTCAAGTGCTCTCTAGAACTGAGAAAAATCCTACTATTTATTTTCTGGTCAAAAATACGCTGCAGGCTGATAACAAATATTCAGGTTTCGATACTGAACTGTTCCTAGATTATTGCTGAGGAAACGGAAATCGTTGACATGCTCGATACCTTGATATGAAGTACCGACTTCTTATTGAGGTACCTACAGTTTCCAGAACATATTGGAGACTTTCAAATGAACTCGAAAGCATATCCAAGATTTCATTGTAAGTAACAAAAGACTTATTTATTGAAGTTTCGAGAATATTATTTATGAGCTCCAATCAAGACCTGGAGTGTTTGTTTTTCTCCACAATAAAACATACCCGACATCCCTGATATATTAATCAAATTGATCAGAGAGAAGTCCTCATTACAGAAACTACAGCGTTATTTACGACGCAGGCCGTTTAATGAAAAAATTCGCCGCCGGCGATCTGCCAGATAAATTCCAGCTGCCTGGGAATAGAACTTATGAATAAATTCAGGAATTAGTCTGGTCACAGACGCCGCGCCAAACCAAGTTTACAGATTACAAATAGTTGGAACACTAGCGGGAAAACTTTCCAATTGTTGAGCGGTGCCAGCAGCCCTCCATATATACAGGAAAAGTCCCGACAACGCGGTATTCTCGCTCTTTTTTGTTGGTAAACATTTCAGTCACCCGGGGTTGGCAAGCAATAGCTTCCTGGCGGGCAAGGCAACCGACACAGCTAGAGCAGACGACAAAAATATTGCCTTCGTTTATATTTCTGCAAGGTGCTCAAAAAGGTCTGATAAGCTGCCAGTTGAATTTGAATAACAATTTCCCAAAATCTGCCCAGAAACATAGCGATGTCGAGGTAATCATTTCACAAAGATTATGTATGATCAGTTTCGACATTTATTGAGGTATTTTACCTGAAGGCATCTAAAAAGATCATACCACCAAGTGTGAGACAGTAACAGAACCCAAAAATGAATTTAGAAATCTACTTTAAGCAAAGTGAAGAGTGTTTTGGCTTCTCTAACACTTATTTTACTTATGCATCTTTGAAATACTTTAATCAATGCCTAAAGATACCTAGTTAAACTAGCCACCTGAGAGGTCAGTAAGGGATTGAAGATCTCCGCACCATCTACAGGGCAGAGAGATGTAACAGATACGAAGTCGCTTAAAGGGGAACAAAGTTACGTATTTAGGTAACCAAAACCAAATTATCTCAAAACGGTATTAATTTTTTCCTGACTTTAATTGACGTGGGATTTTAAAATAAATTCATAATTAACATTGCCAGTTTTTCTCCTCTACAAGATGACATGATTAAAATTTCAATATGACGGTTCGTCTCTTGTCCTCCCGCAACAACTTTATTTCATCTTATGGATGCCATATTGGATTTTGCGCAGATGAATTAATTGTGATTCCAGAAATGTATGATACGTTATATATTTATTGACTTTGCCAGATCTTTTTTTTTTTTCAATAAAGCAGAATTTCTTAGGTAAGCATTGAAATTATCAGAAAGTCATTCGTTTCAGATTGTAACTGATTCACGACCTTGGGATGGGATTTACAAAATAAATTGCATATAGTCATTGTAACGTATTATCTCCTCTACAAGATAGCGTGATAAAATTTTCAATTCGATATTCCTTCTTTCGACTCTCATGTTGTACATTTAAGTAGAACTTTCAGTTTTCAGAGAAGTATTTCCTAAGTTGGCCATGAATTTGTTGTTGGATAAAAATTATAAGAAAATAAAAAGGTATGGTGAAACCTGAACACAAACTGAAAATTTTATTGGTGGTAATAACAATAAGGATCATAAATAAGCAGAGGTAAATCATAGCAGATGTTCAAAATGTTGTCCGTTCTTTTGTAAGCGAAGCTTGACTCTTCTCTGTACGTTGTTCACTGATCGATCTATTTCTCTTCTTCTCTCTTCCCAGCTCAGTTGCTATGTTCAATTTAAGTCTGGTCTCATATACCGTACAAATGTAATTTGATAATTTCAATGCCTACCTAGGAACTCCTGTTTTTCTGGAATAACTAAGGTTTGGCTATGTCTTTTTTGAAATCAGCATTAAAGGTACTATTCGTTTACCCAAAAAACCTTAAGAAAAAATAAAGTTGATGCTAGAGGACAAGAGACGAAATGTCAAAATGAAATTCTAATAATGTCACCTTGTAGAGAAGAAAAAGCGGCAATGTTTAACATGCAGTTTATTTTTATATCCCATCTCAAAGTCAGGAAAAAATGGAAGTGATTTTGGGATAAATCTGGCATACAAAATAAATGACTGATAAATTTAAGGCCTATCTAGGAATATCTGCTAAGAACCACGGTTTCATTTTTTTATTTGACTTTAAATTTCTCGTTGACCGTACGGTAAAATTACATGGGATCAAATTATAGAGAATTTCATTCTGTATAAAAAAGGTGTCACATATTTTTATATAAGATTGGTAGTTTGAAAGATAATTGCTCTGGCCCAACATGGATTTAACAAAGTATTCTAACAACATTAATACAAATAAAATTCTGTTGCTCTTTTTATAATAAATTAAAATACCGATTCTCTGGAATAAGCGGGAACCGGGCGTAGGAAGAATCTGGTCTGAACGTTGAGCGAGGCGACTATTAATATTCCGTGCACTTTGGCCAAACTGAGAAAAAGCCGCCACCCATGATGTGAGAACGCCAAAGGTAATAAAAGAACGTTGTGAAAAATAATTCGAGGCTCGCACCAAACACAAGAAACGTTTTAAATGTCGCATACTTGTACACACTTTGTGCACTTAATTAAGCGTCTAATGAATAATGCCTTAACTAGAATGAATGGGGAGGTCGGTTAATGTTCCGAAAATAAACCGACGACAACACTTCAACGAAAAATACAAATAAGAAGACTTGAATAAATGCTACAGCGAAAATACATTTTTGGAGTAACGATGTGTGATGTCGTACTAACATATGACTGTGAATATGTCGGGTTTACCATGGTTATGTCAGGAATAGTGACTGCGAATGAATACTCAAGCGAATAAAGCATTTAAAATAATATATAAAGTATCTCAGAGAAAGAGAGAACATCCAAGGGATAATTGTTGAGTCCATTGTAAGGGGAAAAAGTTTGTTACACTAGGGTATCACTCTAGATATTTGGCCGAAATCTAATACGATTTATCATTTTTATTATTGCGCATTTAGAAGCATTTAACGAAGAATATTTCGTATTCCCAATGGCAATAATAATAATGATAACAAAAGTTATTTTATAATAACCACAAGCTGTGCAGGTATCGAACTTCTTTACGAAGAAAAGTGCAACTTACAGGCTGACAAAATCAAGTGAGATTAGGTAAAATGCCACAAAATATGAAGACATGTTGTTAGACATAGGCTGCTGCTAATGATTTCCTCTTCCATTGAATACTCCATTCATGCCATAGTAATTTTGCCACAAATATCTAATACTTGATAAAAAATATGGGAAAAGAAATTTTATTACTCAGTGATAATACGGAGATTGATAGATATGGAATGGCAAGCCCACTAAAATTGTGTAGATTTGTTAACTGATTCCAAAATGACATTCTAAAAAACTTTAATCTCTTCTGACAGTTAGTAAGTTATATTTTCTCTGTAAAGAAGCGCGACAGCAATGCCCCAAGCGGCCAGGGAACACCGTCAATTATATTTCGTCCTCGTTCCGTAAATAAGAACAAACGTAGTCTCTCTATTCCACACCGTACATCACGAATTTTTAAAGTAAACAAACCGCCCCGTCCGCTACCCCGCTACCCGGCCACGTCGGTGGTACCGTCGTGTGCATGTCTCATTCTCTGTTTTCGTGCCGTACAACGCGTTTCGTTGCCGACCGAAATTTCGTATAATAGTGCTCCGCCTAGTTTTTTGTTTGCGATGTCAGAAAAGCGCAAGAGACCTGATTTTAGTGACTCGGACAGTGATGATTATATCATTTGGAAAATTGCAAGATTGAAGAAGCGGTTGAAGAAGCACCATTCAAAGGGCAGAAGGTCTAACCGTTCTCCATCCCCCCAGAGTGATGTTTTTACCACGCCCGATCACTCAGACGACGACGATGTGCCGTTATCAGCTTTTGCGGCCAGGAATGCTGATGCCGTGGATTCCGAGGTTGCCGGCTCATGCATAACCAACACCACTCCAATTGAAGGTTTGTTTTGAATTAAATTAGTACTGACTTGAGAGTATTTTGGAACAATTTGGCATGATGGGAATCTACGAATCATTAGATTTAATTTTGTAAAATATTATGGCATATTTTACATTACAAATAATACCTATCATGACACTTTATTTTGTAAATAATTATGGTATTTTTTACAAGATTTGTTGTCAATTTTTTGAAAATACTATGGTGTATTTTCCTTGCATGGTATTTTTTACAAGTTGTGCTGTCAATTTTTCGAAAATACTATGGTGTATTTTCCCTGCACTTCTTTTATTGTTTGTGAAATATTATGGCATATTTTACACAAAATTACCATGACACTCCAGTACAATTATGGTATTGTTTCACATATTTGTTATCAGTTTTCTGAAATATTATGACATATTTTACACAAAATTGCCATGACAATCCAGTACAATTATGGTATTGTTTCACATAATTATTGGTTATCAGTTTTCTGAAATATTATGGCATATTTTAGATCTACGACCGTTTATTATATAATACGGTTCCTCTCTTACAGATGGGGGAAGTTCAACTCTAGATGCTAGTATACTAGCTCTTCTGGGAGATGAAAAGCCATCTGCAGACGTGCTTGGACCAAGCATTCATGTGGATCTAACTAGCAGATGGTCATTTATTTTAAGCAACGGGTTAAGCGAGGCCTCCGTCAATACCTTGCTCAAAAAATATCCCCCTCCTGAAAACTGCCCACTTTTAAAATGCCCCCGTATAAATCCAGAAGTTGCCTCAGCGATTAATGAACAAGTAGCTCGTAGAGACTCAAACCTCAATGGGCTTCAGAACCAAATAGGAGCTGCACTGTCAGCATTGGGTCAACTAGCATCAGCAGCTGTGTCTGAAGAAGGGGGGGGGAACCTGGCTTATGTTGAATTAGCTAGTGATGCTAGTAGATTACTTTTAGATTTTTATCACAAATACTCGGTAATCCGTAGAGATTTATTGATACTGAATTTACGGAAAGATCTCAAAGAAACTCTGACTAATGTGTCTGCTGACGGATGGTTGTTCGGCAAGGATCTCGGTGAGCGAATAAAAGCTACCAAGGATATTGAAAAATCTGGTTTGGACCTGAAACCTACTAGAGTATCTAGACCTAGTACCTCATTTAAACAACCTGCCAAACAGGTTCCGGAAAACTTTTACCGTCCACCTCGTCGAACACAAAGGGGAAACATTCGAGGTGGGCGGCCGATAAAGATCCCAAATCCCTCTCAGTCGTTCCAAAAAAGGCCTCATCAAACACAGAGAAGAACCTCGGACCAGGATCGTCGTCGCCGACAGGATGTACGTCAATACCACAAACAGAATCGATAGATCAGAGCGAGGTGGGTTGCACAGTTGGTCGATTACGTAATTATTTACCTATGTGGCAAGAAATTACTAAAGATAAAAATATTTTATCATGGATTTCTGGTTTGAAAATTCCTTTTGTCACCAGACCAATCCAAAAGGTACGACCCTTGGAGAGGCATTGGTCAAATTCAGAGAAGTCAGCCTTAAGAGAATCAATTCAAGAGTTATTAGCCTCTGGCGCTATTCAAAAAGTCACACATTATAAAGGAGAATACATATCAAGTATTTTCCTAGTTCCTAAAACTGATGGTTCAAAGCGTTTAATCTTAAACTTAAAATCTCTTAATAACTTTATTAAAGCAGAACATTTTAAGCTTGAAGACCAAAGAACAGTATGCAATATTATTCAGGAAAATTATTTCATGTCCACCCTGGATTTGAAGCATGCATACTATTTAGTTCCCATTAATAAACATTATAAGAAGTTTTTAAGATTCAGGTTTGATGGTGAATTATTTGAATATAATTGCATACCTTTTGGCCTCAATTGTGCCCCTCTTGTATTCACCAAATTAATGAAACCTGTCCTTTCATTTCTTAGAGGACAAGGCTTACTTTCGGTGCTGTATCTTGATGATTTTTTATTATTGGGAAGAACTTTTGATGAATGCCAGAAAAATGTTTCCTTAACTATCAATTTTCTAGAGAAATTGGGCTTTCTTATAAATTATCAAAAGAGTGTTATAACTCCGTCAAAGACTGTTCGATATCTAGGGTTTACTTATGATTCTCAAGATATGTCAATTTCTATACCGGAGGATAAGAAAGATTCACTTCTAAGATATGTTAGATATCTTTTAAGGAATACGCGCTGTAAGATACGCTTTTTCGCCAAAATAATCGGAAAATTAATTTCTATATGCCCGGCTGTTCGTTATGGATGGTTGTATACTAAATTAATGGAAAGAGAAAAATTTTTAGCCTTGAAGCGAACAGATGGAAATTATGATAGAATTATGGCTATTTCTCCACTGTTATATAACGATCTCAGGTGGTGGCTATCGCATATAGAAAATGATAGTACCAACTCTATTAAGTTGGATTTTTTCCAATTGGAAATTTTTTCAGATGCCTGCTTAACGGGCTGGGGAATATTTTGTAATAATGTTAGATCTCATGGTTTTTGGTCCTTAGAAGAAAGGAAAGAACACATTAATTATTTAGAATTAAAGGCAGCATTTTTTGGTTTAAAATGTTGTGCCGGTCATCTTTCTAACCAAAATATTCTCTTACGCATTGATAATACTACAGCCATTGCCTATATAAATCGAATGGGAGGCATTCAATATTTTAAATTAAATTCACTGTGTCGTGAGATTTGGCAGTGGTGTGAAAGCAAAAATTTATTTATATATGCGTCTTACATTAACAGTAAGGATAACATAATTGCAGACATAGAATCACGTAGGTTACATCCTGAGACGGAATGTGAGTTGAACGACAAATATTTCAGAGAAATTGTTTCAAGATTTGGAATCCCAGAAATAGATCTTTTCGCTAGTCGCATTAACTCTAAATGTCCAATTTTTATTTCGTGGCATCCTGATCCTCTTGCATTCAAAGTGGACGCTTTTACTGTCAATTGGGGTACTTATCATTTTTATGCCTTCCCCCCTTTTTCAATAATACTTAAAGTTGTGCATAAAATCATTAGAGACAGGGCCCAAGGTATAGTAGTTGTGCCGCATTGGCCTACACAGCCTTGGTACCCCATTTTTACATCTCTTCTTAAAAAGCCACCAATTTATTTTCCGGCTAGTAAAGATGTTCTTTTATGTTTTGACAGATCTCAGACACATCCCTTATGGCCACAACTTATCCTGGTTGCAGGTCTCTTATCCGGCAGGGTTTAGAATTAAGAGGAACGCCGAAGTCTGCAATTGAGGTCTGCCTTGCTTCAATTACAGAATCTACTGTTAAACAATATGATTCCGGTTTAAAGCGATGGTATCAATTCTGTAAATCCAGAAATGAGAGTTGCTTCACTGCTTCAATTGCGACTGTCCTCGAGTTTTTGCAGGAAGAATATAATAAGGGAGCGTCATATGGTACACTCAATTCCCATCGATCCGCTTTAGCCCAGGTTTTAGGCCCCTCATTAGCACAAGATTTTCGCGTAAAACGGTTTTTTAAAGGTGTATTTCATTTGAGACCTAGTTTGCCGAAGTATCAAAATATCTGGGATCCATCACTTGTCTTAGATTATTTGCGAACACTAACTAATGGAGATTGCACACTAGAGCAAATATCATATAAATTAGCAACATTGTTAGCTCTTACCTCAGCTCAAAGAGTTCAAACGCTTTCTCTTATTCAACTTGATGACATAAAATCTTCATCCCAAGGCGTTCAGATATTTATTCGCGATCGTATAAAAACCTCTGGGCCAGGTAAAGCCCAGCCTGTTATTTCTTTACCCTTTTTCAGAAGCGATGAAAATATTTGTGTCGCCAGCACTCTCCTATTTTATATAGAAAAAACGAAGGATGTAAGAAATGCTGTATGTAACAGGCTCTTAATCACCTTTAAAAGACCGTACCATAATGCCTCATCACAAACACTTTCACGTTGGATTCGAAATGTTTTAATTAAAGCTGGTATTGATACCTCTAAATTTGCATCTCATTCAACAAGACATGCATCTACTTCCTTAGCGGATCGTAGAGGTGTATCAATAGATATAATTAGGTCAGCTGCTGGTTGGACCGGACATTCAAAAACATTTGCAAACTTCTATAAGAGACCGGTTTGTGATTCTTATGCTTATGCGAGGGTCATATTAGATCAACCAGCTACATAACTAATTATTATTTTCACTTAACAATAGTATTCCTTAGTTATTCCTTATGATAAATTATGCCAGTGTTGTAAACTATTTCTGAGTTTAGGAACTAGCTAAATATTTAACTAGTTACTCTGTTTTCTTAAATACCTTAGGGTTATTCCCTAGTTTAATGTTGTTTGATGTTATAATGTTATGTTTTATGTTTACTATTATATAATGTTAATGTTGTTCTTCCGCTGTTGAATTCATACCAGTATTTCGAATGTGTTTCTTATTCGAATTATATTCGTTAAAATAAGATTTTGGAACTTCTTATTTTCCTCTTATAGAGCCTTAAATTTTTTGTTTCGTCTGCAGTTGCACAATTATTTGCTTTAAACATCTACGTTTGTTCTTATTTACGGAACGAGGACGAAATATAATTACTAAATCAAACGAACTTACCTGTAATGAAGTTCGATTGTAATTATATGAAGTCCTCGTGAAGTAAATAAGTCCCTCCCTCCCCGTTTTATTTTTCCCTATTATTAATTGCATCAACTGCAGACAGATCTTTGAATAATGAGACATGCACACGACGGTACCACCGACGTGGCCGGGTAGCGGGGTAGCGGACGGGGCGGTTTGTTTACTTTAAAAATTCGTGATGTACGGTGTGGAATAGAGAGACTACGTTTGTTCTTATTTACTTCACGAGGACTTCATATAATTACAATCGAACTTCATTACAGGTAAGTTCGTTTGATTTAGTAATTATATTTAAGACTTTACATACGGTTGTTCCAAGGAGGAATTCTGTACTAGTTCTGAACTCTAAATTAATTCCTGCGTATGCGTGAGGTAAGTACAGTTAGAACTAGTTCCGAACTACACTTTAACAAAATTGTCATAGTTCCAGTGTGCTGGAAATTGAGAAAAATTATTGTATATTGATGTTTTGGGAACGATACATTCATTACAATATTTAAACTTCGCTAGGTTATTTTTGTTTTTTGATTTGGGGACTTCTATATATAATTAGCTCCAAAACTTAGTCTTAGTCATTGATTCTTGACTTATGTGTAATAAACGGTGAAATTCAATAATTACTATTTTGCAAATATGAAAAGCTACATATATAGTATATCTTCAAGAGCCATGCCATTTATTCTGTAAACGCGGATGAGCTCAGAAATAAAAATGTTCCTTTCTCTTTCGGAACAAGCACTGTTTAGAGTCATTTAAGAATCTTTACGAAATTTGTTGGAACAGAATAACTAGCTCCGGAATCAGTTCTAACTTCTTTTGAAACGGAAGTTTGGATTTGCGCATGCTCTGCTCAGTTCAGAACTACGAGTAATAAGTATTCAAATCTCATTTACGCCATGTCATAACCAACACAAGCACGAATCGTTAAATTTCGTATCGGTCATAAATGCCTGAGCAGGCAGCAACAAAGGAATAGAATCGACGATCGAGTGATCATGTTTGCTTTAACGCAAAGCAAATGAGATTTGGACTTTGGATTAAGAGTTTGTTGTATGTGGGAACGTTAGGACATAATGACAATCACCTTATGTACAACTCGTGGTAGATATATTGGAAAGCGGAGTTTTGTTGGATCTGATATACTATCTATCCTTTATACTTGCACGCCTCTGTTGAGCGTTGAGTTGAAACCAGACATACATTTAATCAAATAAAGTGAATTTCCTAGTTTTCGAGGGTTTGTCGAGTTTCGACATCCACTGCTGTATTGTGCGTCCTGGCTGAACACAGTTGCCAACTTAGCAATAGCAAAATGTCCTTCGGGAAAATTAAACTGATCTTGAATTATACCCAGCTCGTTTTGCGAAATGCAGAACGCGATGAATCAAATTGCCTTGCATGTAGTTCTAGACTTGTTGAAAAAGGACTGACGGAGGACACATAATCTACAACACTTTATAAGATCCAAAAAAATATGTTCAGAGATGATTCTGTCATCCTGGATAGCCTCTGGTTGTTTATGCTTGATTTTTCAGTATATACGTATATTATTGTTCGCTGGACATTCTCTTTTAAGGAGCTCCAAAGAAATCTGAACAGATGAGACCTTTTGTTTCCAATAAAATGCCAGAGGTCTAGACCCCCCGTCATAACCAACGAATTCAGACTAGGTAGAAGGAGCCAGTCAAGGATATGTTTGTCTCCTTATTCTTACGGTCTGTAGTGATGATCAGAGCGCACTTGAGATAAGTCAATTTTTTTACAATTCTATTAAACTCGTAGTTCGTAGTGTAATTTTTTAAAAGTATGACTGCCTGCAAGTCATTGTGGTGTTAGACGATTTCAAGACGAGCTACTTCTTACATAATTTGCAAAGAGGAGCACAAGCCTAGTGAAGGTAGATGTATCCGCCAGTAAGTATTATTATTACTATGTTGATGCAACGCTGTCACTTTGGTAGACATTGGTAGACAAATGAGTGAAAAATATGCACTAAAACTACGCTATTTTTGTGACAAACAATACAATGTAAGCATACGGCTCCTTATAATCTATTCGAATTCGTTGAGTTAGATTGAGTTGTCCGGTCAAGTTAGGCGACTTCATAGACATTACTTTGAAAACCGTGCGTATCCAAAACCATAAAAGGTCTCAAGAGAGCTTTTAAGCATTTCAGACAGTAGCTTTACTTCATCTTGCCTTGATATCTCTAAACTGCAGTAATGCAAATCTGTTCACGGCTCTTGGCTGAAAGTTACATAGTTTCCACGACTCCTCGATCCTTAACACTTTCCGTAGACGTTTCTGTAGCAGGCTGCAGGCGCTTTGAAGTTGTAAAGATGCAATGATTACGAGTTACATTCAGAAGCTTCTCAAGAAACGACGACAACTATCTCTCCAGCACTTTAATTGGATTCTGTAATTAGTTGTACTTAGATTAATTACACCCGTGTTTATAATATCACCTGAAGTTTCCGAACCACATGAATGCTATATAATATCAGTTGGATTATCTAAAAGAAACAAGAAAAAGGAGTATATCTGAAAATTTAGACATGGATGGCATAACTTAGACTAACTGAACAGGCAAATTTGTTCATTTGTGACCTGGCGTTTAAGCATCATTTATCAAGAAAGCTAAACCACAAAGGAAGGTGATCAGGTAGTATCCATGTCTTGTCAATCTCTATCATATAGTAAAAAGTAAGTGTGAAGAGCAAGCTTATATTTCGATAGCGAAGATTCTTTAATGAACCTCGAAGCCACAATAGTAGCCCCGAACTGGTATGCAAAATTCCCCAGCATACTTCGAGGATTGGCTCAAGCCGAAAGAGATAGAAGCTTCTCCGAGTCCTTTCGATCCACTGCTGGGATTATATATAGAATCTAGATTCAAGAGTGGATCACTCAGGTGCAAGTGGATTCTATGGATCGCGAGATGAATGCCTTTATTGATGCATATGGACTATAAAAGTGACTCGTATATATATATTGTTCTAACAGACTTCAAACAGATCGTTGGAAAGCATGCCAATGGGGGCTATATTGTAATATCTGCGTGGTGACGACAATTGTAGTGGGTCGAACGCAGGAGAAATATTTTGGTTTTAATCAGAAGAAATATTTTATCCAATAAGAGTATTATTGTCGTTCTTAATATTATAACAAATTAACATTCGAGGTGCAGTAAGTTGTAAACAATATTAGGTATGAGAGACTGGGCTAGATCAGCCACAGTGCATAAGGACGCGACGTCTGGGTTTACGGTTATGATGGACAGCGGCTGAAGAAACCCTCCATTCGTTAATTTAAGCGCTTTGTTTGTTAATGAAGGAAATATAATTATTTTCTTCCGTTCTTATTGAAAAAATCTCTGTAAATTCATAACATGGAGCAATGTGGTATACTAAATCATGTAGCATAAACTTAGGTCTCAAACGAACAGCTGACTCCGAGAACTAAACCTGGGAGTCCGCACGTGAAAGCTTGGGATGACGCAGAGGCCTTCTGTTGCTATGGCACCTTGTGTTACCCCAGCAGAACTAAACATCTCCTAGACAGCCCTAGATAATACCTCGTTCTGCTCCTAGCTAGGATCAAGCCAACGCCCTGCAGTGTAGCCAGACCTCGACAAGATGGTGGACCACTTGATCAGAGATTTAATTTATAGCGCTTTGATTGAAAACAAGATCGAGCTTAGGATCGCCTCGGGCACGGTATAAACACAAATATAGCTTCCTCGTTTAGTATCCTGCTCTATTTTGGTCTAAGAGTTTAAGGCTGATTACCAGTGCACTATTCGTGGGTACAAAGGAAACCAGGGTGGGAGCCCATTCACTGTCTTACGCTAAATCTGCTAGTCAAGCCGTTTGAATATACCAATCAGCGTAGAAATGTCCTGTCTCGATTCCGAACCACAGAAATCCGTAGTCCAGTCGAACTGAGAAGTTTTGCAACGATATTGCCGTGGCCGTCGCACGGTGCTCTGACAAGAATGATTATTAAATTTCATCACTTGGAAAATCAATGACTATAGATGTTAGTTTATATTGTGTACATGTCCTTTTACTTCCCACGCCTACCAGCGCGAGACTGAGATATTATGTTTTTTTTTTTGGATATTACATGACATGTAGTCACGAAAAACCATCCACCAAACGTGGAGAAGTACGGCTCGGATTTGGATGAAATTTGTACACGATGTTGTTACTAGGCCAAGGACGCAAAAGCTTTGCAGTTTGTGAAAATCAAAGTGAATGAAAATCGTCCAAACATTGTTTTTTGACATCTTAAAGGGTCTTGATTTATACGCTCCTAACGCCAGTAACTCTATGCAGCTATTAGCCACTTTTCACACATCATAAGTCTATCCATTCATTTGCATTTAAAACTTCGAATGATAGATGTTTTCAATCCGCGTACTCCTGCACATCTAAGCGCACCGCCTGGTGAACTGGTCCAGCTTATTGGTATATGTACCCGTACTGCAACGCAAAAAACATACGGACTTTGCACGAAAAGAAAGATATTTTGCTACCAGTAGGGCAGGGAAAAAATGTCTATGGACACATTTTTCGTCATAGTATTTAAATTGCAGTGAACTTAATCTTTTATGAACGTTGACGGCGTTACTTAGGAAGTGCAGAGTCAACCCACTTGATGCCATTTTGTATTACCATGTGGGTGCTATTACAGCGATCCAACCATCTAGAATCTAAAGCATCACCCCTTATTTACACTTTTCACCTAACCGTCCTTTCAGAGTAAACATTTCCTTGCATCTCCTGGAAAATATAACTTTATTAATAAACGTGGAAGAAATCGGATTAACTTCTCATTGGAACTCAACGTTGTGTCAAATTAGTGTCAGGCGGCTGAAAAAATTGTGTCGTCGTGATCGATCTCCAGTAGATTTAGGTGATTATGATAATCCCGATTCTGTTTCGTTGGCTCTCCGGCTTTCTTGCGTCTCGGCGATGTCGGGTTGGATTAACGTCTGCGTGAAAGATTAAAACTCAAAAACGAACTGATTTCAGTCTTTGCGCCGCTCTACGGATGGCTAGGGCGTTTTTTGTAATTAGTGTTACGTAAGATGGAAATGGACTGCTCGTCAAAGTTCGCACGATAAAATCTATCGCATAATCGATGTTGGGGGGATTATTGTGAAGCTGGATTGTTGGTCACTGAACCGAAATCGGTACGTCCTAGTCAGCAGTATCTGTGACAAGCAGCTATTATCAAAACATGTGTAACGGTTTCACCGTCCGATCGTATTTATTAAATCACTTCTCGATTATCATTTCATTAATCCCATCTCTAGCTTTTTTGCTTGGAAAATTTTCCGCTTGGAGCGCTTGATGCGGAGTTCCTGATCTGCGATCTTCCTCGCGCTTCCTTTTCACTTGAGCCGCCGATCGAACAACGGCTAGAAAATTTCTTCTCAGTAGCACAAGGTTATATAGCACCATGTGCTAGAATTTTCTAGAATGTGTGTCCGTATAGGACAAAAATGATTGGGGCCACCCCCTTTCTCTTTCCCTTTCACTTTGCCTAGCCTTGGCCAATATTTTCACCCATGCATGTACCTTGGCAGCGCCATCGCCTTTAACTTCGCCTACAACTGGTTATGAAGCCACTATATGGAGGTCACCCCTCATAACTGGGACCTCCCCTTCAAGCCCCTGGCCATCCTGGCTTCAGTCGAGTAAAAATGGACCAGCGAAAGATAAGTCGATAGCGTTATAGCAGCGCCAAAGATGTAAAACTTATTTTGTTATTTTTGTAAAATTGTAATGTAATGAAAATGCCTTTTTTTTGTTAAATAAAATCTGTTAAATTTTTGTGTTCTGTTTGTTCTTCTATCCTCTAGCCATGCCATGGTCGACACACAGCTACACGCCTGTAGATGTCTTCATGCCACCGACTGAGCTACCGGAAGCTAATGGTAACCCCCTTTCTGTGATTGTGCAGAAAAGTTGGAATCTTCATTGCATTCCATCTTTTCTGGACTTTTTGCGGAAAGGAAGCGTTACACATGGACTAGTTTGTTTAACGTGTAACCACTTTTACGAAGAATTCTCGACAATTATGAGAATATAAATTTTAGTTTCTCAAAATATATTATGGTAACGACTCTATAACATACCTGTAAGTAAGAGAGACCAAATTCAGTTTGAAACTACAGATACATTAGCACTGAGCATAAATATGATGCTGAAAGTGTGAGCAACTAACTAATTTCAAAACGGACAACTACTGTAGACAGCACTGATTTTATAATTTCGATAAGAATTTTCAACCCTTAATAGTGAAGCAAAAATTCAGACGAGGTCATTTTCTTTTATTTCCCAGAAATAGTTGTAAAGTCTGGTTTTATTGGTGCAAGTTGTTCAAGGGGGTATTTAAAACACGGACGCATAAAATGGCTACACCAATTTTTGTGGGAAAACTTTTTATTTGACAACAAAGAATGAGAAATCGTGTTTTTTGGGATTCAATCGAACGTGCTGACAGGAACGAGAAAACTGTTCATATAAGATTTTTAGGTATGTATGAGCCTTACAAAATGAGACCACATGTGAAAAGATCCGACTAAAAGCAAAAATGTAATGGCCGAAAAACGAGGCTAAATGCCGATTTTGGCACTTGTTGGTAATGCGACGATAATTTCACGCAACTACTTGAAATTCCTCAAATCCGTAGGATTCATACTTCTAAATAACAACAATAAAATCGGAGTATATTGGTGAAGTAGTTTTTTGAAAATTTCTACTTGTTTATTCTCAAGCACCAACAAGGTTCATTCAAGCAGCACTTAATAGCAAAATACACGTGTTTACCTTGCCGATATGAATGACAAACCATTCAGAAAGATAAATGTTATCTTTCACACGTTACTATTCACATTTTAAAACAAAGCGGATGTGTCTATCATCTTTTGTTCCGGAATGGCTTGCAATTCATATCGGCAAGGTAAACTAATGTACTTTGCTATGAAATGTCCTTTGAACTAACCCTCTATATTGCTCAAGAAACTAGTAGTGATGGCCGGAAAACAAGTGTTTTGGGAATTAACAATTAGAAATTTCCAAAATACTACTTGACCAATATACTAAAAATTTTATTGTTGTTATTTATAAGTATGAATCCTACGGATTTGGGGAATTTCAAGTAGTTGCGTGAAATTATCAAGCAATTAGAAATTCTCAAAAACTACGTTACCAATCTGCTCCAATTTTGTTGTGGTTATTTAGAATTACGAATCCTATGAAGTTGAATAAATACTTGCGAGAAACCATCGTCGCATTACCGACAAGTGCCAAAACCTGCAGTTTGCCTCGGTTTTCAGCTATTTGCTATTAGTCGGATCTTTTTTACGTGTAATCATTTTGTAGGTCTCATAAATACCTAAAAAACTTATACTAAGTGTTTTTTCGTTCCTGCCAACACTTTCGAATGAATCCCAAAAAACACGTTTTTTCATTCTTTGTTATCGAATAAAAAGTTTTCCCACAACAACTGGTGTACCCATTTTATGCGTTCATGTTTTGATTACCCCCTTAAACAACTTGCAGCAATAAAACCAGACTTTACAATTATTTCGCAAGTTATGGGAATTTCCGTCTAATAGGTATGATTAGACTATTTGTTGTGTCCCATATTACGAGTATTTTGACAGATAATATGAAACTGCTAAGCAACTTATTTTAAATATTTATTTGGTTCCACGAGCAAGTAGTTTCAAGTAGTAGGAGCTTTTTCATTATATTATATCACATTTCAACATTTAGATACATGTTTGTTGTACTGTAGGTGTTGCATTTACTTTTTGTGTAAATCATGGCTCTGTGTCAGTGTCCATTTTATCATCAAAATTACAGGAGGTGGGTCGGTTGTGGCATGGAAGATTTTACCACATGATTTTTATGACATAATATTCATATCTGATAAACACCGAAAAACCACACACTTTTCAAAATTTTAACAATTACACTGTAAAACTCCGAAAAATTATAAATATACAAAATATGTATATCTATGTACTACATCAATTTAGTAAATATCATTAAGCATAGGTAGTCGCAATTTGGATTTGTCTATAGTTTTATTCTGTGATATTTGGTACATGAAGAATCGTTTAGTATTTCTTTTGTGAAACAAAATCGAGTTAGGTTTCTATTGTGTATTATTTCGGTGTGTTCCAACTACCCTCATCTGTGTTACCATGCTAGGGGACCAACTCTAACAAAATGTAACATACACTGCAACATTTTTTATGTATGATCGTCTCATATAAATCTTTGGAATTTATTTTAATGGCAGTAGTCTTTCGAACTGATCAATTTGATTGAAGTTATCTATGGTGCAGAGGATCGTATGCCGTAAATCTGATTTTTCCTAGTCCACTCGAATGAACGCCACCTTTAGCTGGACTAAGTAATCAACAGTGGTTCGACTGACTGGCCACGAGTTGTCACGTACTTTCTAGAACCATTACTTGATTGGTTAATCCAGCTAAAATTATATACTTTCAGAAGACGAAGCCTACCGGTATGATCAGTGCAAAGCAAGTATCCAAGTATTCGCCTGAAATCCCTCAGTTTTCATCCATTTGTCAAAAAATGTTATGAACCTATTCAGTCTACCTTAATACCTAACAAAATCTAATTTAGTGTGTGTTTTTCATTACCCAATTTTGCTCCCGTTAGGCAGCGCTTATGTTGAAGGTCAACATGTCAAAAGTAACTAATTGACATCATTGTCTGTTTATAACCTTAGGCATGACCTTCAACCTAGTACGCACCACCTACTTCTTCGTATCCTCCCAGATTGCCCCTCATTAACATTACTTTAACATTCTAAAAACTTACAGCCAGCAGTAGTAGGCATTCATCTGTTCAGTATCCGACAACATCGCAATTCCGCTGCAAAACCAAAATAATTCCAGAGAAGCTCCTGATTCGGACTGCGCGTCACTTTTTGCGGTCTGCGAACATTAAAACGGCAAATGATTTTAAAGTCGTCTTTAGTTAGGATCTGGTTGGTTTCGGAGACTGGATTCCAACCCTAAATGGGCTTAAATACGCGGAATACTTACAGAAAACTATGTACGGGGTTCGGCGGCGACATAGTGTGCTGTGTGTACCTGCGGTTGCGTACACTTCTCGGACACTTTGGGTACATCCAATGCAAAAAGTTTTGGCATTGTTCCAAACATCACCGCTGATGCTCTGACATTCTACTTTGGTCTTCTAATTTGTAAACAAGCATTGCCTGGAGCTATCTGTTAAATAGCTTATTCCAACTGAAGTTCCAGGTTACGCCAGACAAAGGAATTCTGAGAATTGACGAACTTTTGTTGGAAATATTATTTTAGCGGGTGCTTATGTACTTATTTGCAGATAGACAGAAGTTGAAAATATTATATTTTGCATGGGGTTACATAAGACTCACTTTCCCACAACAGTTTTTCCAGTTTAAGAGTCCATGTACTCCGAAACGTCCATCGTATCATTTTTTTACAGATGCATTTTGAAAAAGTTAAAAAAGTGCGTTTAGGCGTTGGTCGGGAATTCTTTTCCATTTACTTTTACGATGAAACGTAAACATGTTTCAAGATTCAAATCAAAAGGCCCAATACTGAGTTTTTAAGACTCCGAAAATAACTCTATCGAACTGTTAGTTTCACGCACCCCATATATGTATCAACATTATTTTTTGAACTACTTAAGGTAAGCAGAACTGAACAAATTCTCCTGAAGCAGATTGTTCTACAATCTGGTAACCCTAGGAACAATGGAGCGGTCGCACTGGCCAGTTCTGGATGTACGAAGTTCGACACGGTCAGGATGGTAGGCTGCAGTAAGGCGGGTGTGTCTGACAGGCTCATCGAGTGGCGGAATCATGAAAGAGAGCCCAGAGGAGCAAAACCCATAGCAGTAGAAAAATCCCGAGAGTTTGCCCGTTAGAGAAGGCTCATCGATCAGCTGAACACTCCTCTTAACAGCATCAAGTATCGATAACGTAGTCAAGGTGGCAGCACTACAAACATGTGAGTAGTACCAAGGCTAGATCTTATGTGGGCCTTGTGCAGATTGAGGAGGTTATTTAGAGAAAAGCACTTCTTAACCGTTAACAATGACTAGCTTTTCCTTCCGCGATAACGAGATATGCTCGTGCCAGATCAAGTCCCTAATGATCTGCACTCAGACCAATCAAAGTGATGGTCTCTTTGGTAGTGTTTGATCATGCATCGAAACCTAGTTAGCGCAGGGACCTTCTTGTTAGTCAAGGTACAGTAAGGTGTTTTGGAAGCATTAAGCTATACCAGATTGTTGCGTTGCCAAGAAGTCAGAGGGGAAGTCGCTGCTAGAATCATTCTCTCCAGCTTACCGGCAGAGACCGGCTTGGCACTTTGAATTACTGCATGTAGAAAGCAAAGCTGTGGATAAGATTGGTCATACAGGAAGGAGGCCGTTCATTTGTAACAGAATCAATGTCAAATCCAAGTCTGATCCCTGTGGAACACCTGCGTTGACATTTGTGGGGTGAAGAGGAGAACCAGTCAATTACGATGATCGAAGGATTTTGTGATATTAAGAGCCACCACATGATCTCAGCGTATGACCGGGTGAGCTTACGCAGTTGCAACGTAAGCTAGGAGGTCTTCTGCGGATCGCTGGTGCCGGAAACCGTACTGCCTGAAGGCTAATCAAGTCATGCTCAAGATACTGCTGAATCTCCTGATTTTGAATAACACTGATGGTATGCGACAGACAATAAGATATACAGTGCTTTTCTTTAATGTTCCCCCCTTTGATTTTTTTAACGGACCAATACAAAAAATTAAAACTTGAGGTAATGAAATTGAAGCGTGGATTTTAGAGTAAAATTGATAAATGAAAATGTCAAGATGGCCACTGGGCGCCATCTTGGAAAAAAATATATGAAAACGGGGGTCTTGTGGCACATCATTTTGAAGCTCCTGACGAGTACTTTATAATCCTAGAATATAAAGTCAATACGTTTACCTACTACAAAATGGTGGCACATTTAATAATTACCTGAATACATTGACATCTAACTTGATAATTCGAATAAATACGTTGAGTTCAATTTGGAAGATGCTGGAAATGGTTGCCTTGAACTCCTTGACACAATAAAAGCCGGTCCGTAATTTCGCGACGAACATTTTCAAACATAGTACGTAACATCGTAACATCGATATATCTACACATATTTGTTATTCTCAGCCGTATATCCAAAATTGAAACAGGTTCAGTTTCATACACCTTTTGCTTCAAATAGCCCCATAAAAAAAGTCTAAAGGTGTCAAATCTGGCGAGCGAGCTGGCCATTCCACAGGACCTCGACGGCCAATCCAACGACCGGGGAAATTGTTATCTAAATAATTCCTAACTTATCTGTAGTAGTGTGGTGGAGCAACGTCTTGTTGGAATACAATATCAGTATCGAATTCATTAGGATTTGCTTCGACGATTTCGGTGATTAGAGGTTAAAGTTTGTTCGATGAATAGACAGATATGATTGCCCAATATCCCAGAACAAATGTTAATTTTTTGTGGATATTGAGTATGAGTTTCCCGGAAGACGTGAGGATTGCTGTCACTCAAATAACGACAATTTTGTCTATGCACATTACCGTTGAGACAAAAATGTACATTCGTCACTAAAACAAATATTTTGGGTATAGGTAGGATGCCGTGCAATAGTTTCCGTCATAGTCTCGCAGAATTCTGTTCTTCGATCAGTTAGATGATGTACCATTTGAATTTTGTATGGGTGATACTTATTTTTTTTCAAAAGTCTCCATACAGTAAGACAAACCTCACATACATTCGCGATGGAGGAAGTGGACTGTTGGGGATTTACTATGATCGCACCAATTATCTGAACTTGCTTTTCTTCCGGGATGGTCGGATGACCTGGGGGCTTTTTGTTGTTTACACTATCAGTAGCTGCAAATTTAGATACAAGTTCCCTTAAATATTTTCTACAGATAGGACGATTCGAGAAACGATCATTAAAAATCCTTTCGGTCTCGTGAAAGTTACGCGCCGCACCATAAATAAAAATCACTCAGACTTTTTCTTCCAATAGACGAGAATTGACCATTTTAAGAATAGTTCAAACAGTATCTAGCACTAAAACCGAAAAGTAAATAAGAATATTTTAACTGTACAATGATGTTTGTTTTCGTACTGATATTCCACTGTCAACAAAAAATATCGAAACAAGTTTCTATCGCTGTTGCTGTGGATACGGCAGGGAATTACATTATTTGTAGAGATATGCATGTTAGTGGAATTGTGTTCAAGTAATTATTGAATGTACCACCATTTTGTAGTACGTAAAGGTATTGACTTTATATTCTAGGGTTATAAAGTACTAGTCAGGAGCTTCAAAATGATGTGCCACAAGACCCCCGTTTCCATATAATTTTTTTTCCAAGATAGCGCCCAGCCGAAGTTTTAATTTTTTGAATTGATCCGTTCAAAAAATCAAAGGGGAAGGGACATTAAAGAAAAGCACTGTGTCAGAATATTATCCATTTCAGAGACCGTTCCATAAATTCTACTTAAGGGTATTAAATTCTAACATCATTAAACATCATAACCATTAAAAGTGGAAGTCCCAAGTTGTGCTGGTGCTTCACCAGCCACTAATATCCAAAGTAACCATATATATACTACGAAACTACGTACCTAGTGTGTAAATATTTGAATCTAAACGGCAAAGTTAGCCGCCGATTTCCCATAATTTCCGACAGACCATTCGATTAGGAGCTAGTTGGTGATTCTGCACACATGTTTCGGCCATCATCGGCACGTTGCTAACGGCAAACTTGATAACAGTATCCATTTTTTTACTCCCTGCGCTACATGCATAAATGCACCCGTTTTCCAGAATTGTCGTTATCGAGATCGTAATTGTACTTAAATTACTTATGTATCAAACAAGGTATATGGTACTCATTTTAATGCGCAGATCTAGTCTAAAACCTGTCAAAGAAACATAATCGAACACTGGCCAGAAAACTTTAGCCACTACAAGATCAAAACTAATAACTGGCCACGGAAAGCACTGAGAATTGGATAGATCGATCAACCATAGTCTCAGAAATCACATGGCCTTTGATTGCATTATTAAACTGAATAGGGACAGTGGTAGACGAAACGTAAGCCCCTTTTTAAATTGTTTATGCTTTACATCATTATCTGAGCTGGTAGTTCCTTGTATAGACCAAAAGACACGCGGTCGAAGAACAAAGGACGGTATTAACTGCCCTAAATCTACATAAGACATTACAGTGTAATCAATAAATACGGTTAAGGAAAAATTTCTTGACAATTAGCAGTTATAGAGAAAATAGTACACAAATTTATTTTTCCGGTTACCTGAAGATTATCTTGAACAATACCTCTAAGTCGGAATACTCAGATCTCTATATTTTTGAG
The DNA here is from genome assembly GCA_963669975.1 of Acanthoscelides obtectus. Taxonomy (NCBI): domain Eukaryota; kingdom Metazoa; phylum Arthropoda; class Insecta; order Coleoptera; family Chrysomelidae; genus Acanthoscelides; species Acanthoscelides obtectus. The sequence continues at coordinate 38,588,321 of CAVLJG010000009.1, read as the reverse complement.
TACCAAATGTTAAATGAAGAAACCCTATAGTAACCCAGATGTAATGGAAGATGAAACACAAGATGCTAATACTTATGGATTTGCCTATAGGTAGTTCATGGCCATTTAATGGTCAAATAATATAGTACTTTCTGACTCCGGAAGGTCAATATCAAGGTCCAACGAGTAGATGACACTGCTATCATAAGCGGTACTATCGACCCCCGCATTGGTAGCAGGAAAACCATACGATTCCCGACATCTCTGTATGACAGTCTGATCGATAAAACGGATAAGTTTCGGCCACTGTCATTCGGAATCACTAAATTTTCACCTTCCTTTGACCGTACTATGCAAAAGTTGCATAAACTTAAGAAAGGCTAAGTAGGGCCTGTTTGCTTTTCCTCTCTGTAACCATGACCAACCGCATACATCGGTAGTACCGTCTTGGAGAGCTACTTATAGGTCACAGTCTCAGCTAGTGTGTCACGAGGTACCGAGTTTTTCAGTAGACCATATGCGCTTTTCCATTGGTCTGCCCCCCAAGAAGCATGAAGCAACGTTGTATGCAGTTGGTCACGGTTAAATAGACGGAAAGCAAGCATATCCTATTCAATGCCCAATACAGAGTGGGATTTGTATATCTAGGATTGCCTATGTGAAACAAGGTTTCCAAGGAACCTTATCTTAAGCACCCTGGATATTAAAATATAATATTTTTTCGGCCAAACCTCCTGAACTACCGTAATCGTAATAAACGCTTTCACGTAGTTTTGCTCTACACTCGCGTCAGGGCGACAGCGTCGGTTTGTGGATTTTACGTCGGGACCACATGTTTTCAACTGTCGAGTACGGGAACATGTCGCTTTTTTAATGGTTAATTACGGTCACGACAGGCTCAGCCAGTGGTGTGCATGTATGGTTAGGTTTGTCGGGAATGATGCCTGCTGCTTAACAGGTATGTACCTGTAACTTTATTACATGGCTCAGGTATCTTCGGAATGAAGTAGTGAAATCGTAGGGACGACGACAAGTTTTTGTAAGGTTCTATCATAACCGTATGACGCGTTCATCAGCCGCAGGCATAGTTCGTCGTATTACTCTGTCAATCTTGAAAATTAAAATCGAGAGTTCATTCGCAAGAGGGAAATAAACTTGACAAGAATATCAATTTAAATATAAGTTACTACGCAGACGAAGATACACGTGCAAGAGGAAAATTCCAAGGAAAGCGAAGCCCGAGGTAGTAAACAGAGGTCATCCACTGGGTTATCCATGCTTTGCTGTGATTCTCCTTTCAGTCTTCATAAATTAATAGTTGAAATAGTATTGTAACTTTGTCTTGTAATGTTGAATAGAAGCTTTTAAAAACCTCTACCACCATTTCGCCACTTCAACTTATACATTCCGGAAAAAAATACAGTCACCAGGATATAAATCAATTTTACAGACTAAGTGACTGCTTTGTGTTCAAATACCAAATCAGTTTTCTTTTGCAGTCTTAGTCTAACCGTGATGTGCAAGTATGTTATAAACGCCATCTACGGCGATCATTTTTTAAGTAAGAACAGTTTTGTGATGGAGTCAGAGAAACTTCATTTATGAACGTAAGTTGTATCACAAAGTACATATTTTTTTTCATTTTTCAATCGAGTCGCCATAAAAATTTAAACATTTGTTAAGTCAAGGCAACAGCTTTTGAATCTCGTCGTCAAAGGACGCTGCCGTCTGACCGTTAAACCACAGTTGGCATCTGTTTCTTTCATGTTATCATTTTTCCAGCGTGTTCTACCAAAAACTTTCTGAAGTTGAAGAAATGAAAGTCTGATGGTGCTAAGTCAGGGTCATATGGGGGATATCCAACGGAGCTCTTTCAGTTGCATCTGTGTTCTCATCGCAACATGAGGCCGAGCGTTGTCGTGAAGTCTCTAGAGCAGGTTTTGAATATAAATATGCATACCAGTGTTAAGTATTCACAAAGCAACCAGGCTATGACTTACAGATTTATACATAAATATCTTGAGGCTGAACTGACTATTCATCCTCTAACATCCAATCATAAGTGCATGCAAGAGCAAGTGGAAGCTGCATTAAGGATCGGCATACACAGTGCGCAAAGGAAGTAAAGCTCCGCGCATGGTACAGTAAGTTACCTAATCTGTTTACCCACATCGTATGGCATTGTGACGTAACAATCAAAAACCGTGAAAACAACAAAATTATACCAGCCCGCTAGGAACAATAAGAACAAGCAAAAAAAAGCATAATTTTCCAGATTAATTCGCTCGTTTACATATTTTTTGAAGGATAATCTTCCACTGCGCGAGAAACAACGTGTATAGTGTAAAATAAATTCTCCATTATCTTGTTTACGCAAGCGACACGTCCCATCGCGTATGCCACACAACAAAAAGTTATTTAATCCATTTTTTTTTCAGGGAGTCTTCTGTAATCGGCCGGGTTTGACTGCTGGAGCGCGCGCGGGTACGCTCAATCTACATATAAAGTGGAAAACAACGATACTCATCCAAGCATCTCGAGAATTCATATTTGATTAGGAGGCGTAAGCGAAAATAAATTAGAAACGGGAACTTTAACGTCTCATCCAGTCGAGTCATTGCTGGGGCTAAAGCAGGCCATACACTTATAACATAAGAAAGGCTTGATTGTTTAATATTCATTCTCGGTAAATCTTACAAGTATGTAGTTACTTTACCGTTTAGTTGTACCTTTTCAATTCTTGTTCTGGTATTTTGTCGTATTACTTCCAGGGTGTGATAGGGGACACCGAATGCAACAAATTTCACCCTATAGGTGTTTGGTCGAAAATCGATAATCATCGAGGTTTTTAAATTTTTGTGATTTTATTCCAATCATCCGGAAATGGGCATTTAAGCTTAAAGAATAAAATAACTATGTAAGAAATGCGAAAGAATTCAATCGACTTTCCTAGTTTTCACTTAAATTAATCTAATATAATCATGAAAATGTGCGAAAATACTGCACACAATAAAATTATAGCTATTCCAAGAAGTAGAATTGTATTTTTTTGTGGGTTTCTCTCAGAACAAATCTGAACCTAGCTTTAAAAATTGTGAGTACATTGAGAGTACTCATTGCTAAAAAAATAATGTAATTCTTATCAAATCGTCAATCAAACACATTCAGGTCAGATAATAATCTTAGTAAAAGTTACTCCAATTGAATGTATTTATTTTTGAGGAATCATGCTCCATTTGCATATATTGCACAGTTATCAGACCCCGGATAATTCGGCATTAAATTTTTCAGCGGTTAGTAAAGAAGACAAAACAGCTAAAGGCCCCATTTATCACAGGTGACAGAAGCAGAAGGGAGAAAGTGAATGCAAACCTCTATGGGCAATTCAGAGGTTCATATTAAGCATGGTTTTTGAAAATCACACATTAGGCTGAAATTATTGTTGAAATTATCATTAATCGAATAATTATCATTTGAAATATGTAAATCTGTCTGATTCGCTATTTATTAAGAACTAAATGCTGTCATGCTGATGTTTTAATACCTCCTCGAAAAGCTAAGTTTCTCTAGCAGTTTGTACACTCAATAAATTAGCAATATTTAAAGGTAGATGCATTTTTATTCTAATGAAAACAACTTTTTTGAATGTTGTAACTTTGGTGTGCGTATTATTTTTCAACCTTTCATGATTGTATTTTTAACTCAGCTCATGTACCTTGATACGTCGATTGAGCTCTCACTCACGTCTCTTACATAGTTTTTTTTACTTTTCACGCTCAATATATAACAATATATGGGGTGAAATTTGCTGCAATTTGGTCCCCCACCATGGAAGAAACGCGGCGAATTAGGTATTATTTTGGAAAAATCTTCAAAACTATTATTATATTATTATATACAAAAACAAAACGGGAGAATGACCTTGTATTCTTCGCCTTCAGCCATATTTGAGTATAAATTGTTGCAAAATATCGCCAATATAGATAATTCTCGGATACCCTGGTAAAAAGAAACATTATGTTGGCAAGGGGCAAGCGCAGCTTAGTTGGAACAATAATCTCATAACATTCTTACCTTTGCGGGGAATCCCATAAGAAATACGTGAAACGTAATCCGACTCCAAAGAAGAAGTTATTTAACGAATATTCAAAATCAACACTTTTACAATGGCAAATTATTCAGATATTTAAAGAAAATGCAAAACGTCTCACTTTTGAGACGTTAAAATACCAATAACTGTTATAACTCAAAACAAATAAAATTCAAGAAAACTATCTTGCCCAGAACAGTGGGAAGAATCTCAATGGCTGGAAGTAAAATATTATAATATTATTATATATATAACTTGAGACGTGGTCATTGTCGTCTAGACCAGTTAGCTGAAAAATTAAAGCTTCCGCCTTTTGTTGGGTACTTCGACAAAAATTTAAGCAAAGAGGACTCTTTATGCTTTTTTTATTCTCTCTAGCTTTCAATAGACTTTGCCAACATCATCAGGAGAGTAGTATGTGAGGATGTTGCTAATTGCTGTTTACGTTCACGATGAGGGAAACACCCAGTAACATGGTGAAAGCTGGATAAATGGTCAAAATTATATAAAATACACACAACTGTGTCACAAGAACAAGTTAAAAACAGATTAAAATTTTTAGAACATGAAAGCATTACATCGTGAAGCCACTTGATGATTACACAAAATCATCAGATATATATATATATATATACAGGGTGGCGCATCGAAAACGAAACAGACGCATTTACTGGCTTTCAGAAGAAATTTGACTGAAAGAATTTACTTAATAAGTAAACCCTTTTCTTCACTACGCCCACGCTTTGTTATCATTTTGTTGTTGAAAATAGCTATTGGAGCGTTTTTTCTAGTCAACACTTGGTTTTCCGGCGAATGTTCCTTTTTCTTAAATGGCGTAGTAAATCGTCATAACTGCCGATATTGGTCCGATTCTAATCCCAGAATTTATCATGAGGTTCATACACAGCAGCCACAAAAATTAAATGTTTGGGCTGGTATTTTTGCATTAACAGCCATAATTGAAAATCAGAATGATCGGCGGTACATTGCGAATAGGTTGATGTTCCAACAGGATGGTGCCCCACCACATTACGCATTACGTGTTCGACAATATTTAGATCAGACGTTTCCAGATCGATGGATTGCTAGAAGAGGTGCCATTGAATGGCCCCTAAGATCGCCAGATTTATCGCCTTGGATTTCTTTATGTAGGGTCATTTAAAAAGCAAAATCTATGCTACTCAGCCAACATCATTAGAAGTCCTGCGACAAAGAATTGTGAATGAGTGCCTCCAAATTACTCCTCAAATATTGCAAAATGTGCGGCAACGTTTTGAGCAAAATCTTTATTATTGCATGGAGAGTCATGGAGGCCATTTTCAACATTTACTTGCCTAATGGGTCAGTTCATTCTTCATTTTTAAATTACTTTGCTGCCAAAATGTATTGATCTCCACTAATGATGATGTATTAGTTTTATTTAAGCTTTAAATCAATAATTTTCAAAACTACTGAACTGAAGTACATTAATTTTATATCATTATAAAGGGAATTGAAAGACCTTTGAAATAAGGTATCACTCGACCCCCTTTCCATTTAAGATTTTGGGGGTGGTGTCATCCCCGCTTACGGGGCTGCACGTGCTAACGTAATTTTTTGCCACACTTGCGGCCCCTTCGAAAACAAAATTCGACGAGTCTGAGCGTTTTTCAAAAAAAACTGAACTGCCAGTAAATGCGTCTGTTTCGTTTTCGATGCGCTACCCTGTATATATAATGTAATAATATTATAATTATGTCTTGTCAGCTTGCATGTTTTAAATTTCGTAATTTTATTTTGTAAATAAAAAATAAAAATAAAATAAAAGCAAATTTTCAATATGGGCGAAGTCGAGTGGGCGATATGTGGCTTTTTTCTATGGTCTTACGTGGGGGTGATCATGGAGAAAATGTAAGGGGAATGTTTCTTTTTTCAGTGAAGCACCCATTTTTGTTGTTTTACCTTCATTACCTCGAGGCTTTAAACTATGTAATATAATAATTTTTATAGCACCTTTAGTGCCTCAACAATGATTTTCGTGCAGGTTTAGAAGAACCTTACATAATGCAATAATATCTAGGAACGTCAAGAAGGAATAGCATCTGTATAATTAGCGAGAATGGGATTCAGTTACATCTGCATTATTATTAGATATTTCCTGCAGTTAAGAAGTTTAGTACCACTTTGACAACTATACTCGTAATGTCATTATTACGGTACCTGATGTAATAAATGTTCCGTATAATATTCAGAAGATGATCATAACTACAAAGAGGAGTGGAAATTATAAAACATAGAATATAAATATATATATAACTTTCGTGACTATATTGCTGATTGCACCAGGAATGGAGATGATAAAGAGAAGAAAGTAGTCTAAGATCTAAAGAAGAGCATTTTAAGAAGAAAACAATGAATATTTAAGTAACTTGAAATTCAAACAGCAAGTAAAAAAGTTCTTGATAAGGAAAGCTGCAACCGATTGATTATTGTTCCTGCTTTGATCTTATTGACGACTAATTTTTCGAAGTGAAATGCAACTGGTGTTATTGTTGCCAATGCCTTTATCCATTTTTAGAAATACCTCACAAACGATTTTTCCATTCAGAATCAAAGGAAGGTTCTAAAAAGGCATGTTTTTGACGTATAATCAATGAAGGGTGAATCAGCGACAATTACAGGTAAGTGATACGTTACTGCATAACAGAAGTTACGAATTGAGTTGCTGTGACAATATCTATACGGTTTTTTTAGTTGTGACTTGTGACCTACGGAACAACGTCTAAGATTTTACCAGAGACTTTAATGACACAATTTCAGATGAAAAACTAGTTTTATGTTAATATTCTGAATAATCAGACCCTGCTGATTCTGATCCTCGTCGCCTTTTAAACGTGTACGGCCCACCTTACTGCCCAAATGTAACTACGTGCATCCATCCCGCGCTCACAGCACAGACACAGGCACATAAATGGGGACCATTGTATGGTTCTCGCATAATGGAGCATTCACACTGTCCATAATGAGGAATTGTCATGCAATGAAACACGAAGTGTTTGAATTATTTATCGATTCCGAAGAACAGAGAACGGCAGAGGCGTGACACTCGGCGTGACACGTTTAGATGATGCGCGCTTTTACAAATACCTTTACCTCAAAATTGGTGCCCGCCGTCGCAAAAATGTCGTACGTATTTAAGTTTTTTGGCGGCTGGGCATTGTCCGGGGTATGTGAGAGACTTCCAGGTATCTGCAAGGGTCACCAAGGGACATTCGACTCATTTAGAATGATATAAGATGCTACTTAACAAGTTACAGACTTGTACAACTAACATACCTAGTCCTTTCTGATGCTTGTTTGATCGTTCATAACAACTATCAACTATCACTACAAAGTAATAAAATTGAAAATGAAAAACTAGTTTGTTATTGGAGAAAAATACAGTAATAGTACTTAGGAGGTCTGTAGACATATAGTGACATATAAAATGCAACATCCAGAATTATTTATTGAATTTTGATAAAAACTTCTGAACATATTTGGTATCATGCTTCGATAAAAAAAAGAAAAAAATCATGGCAGTCTACGCTAATAAAATTTTGAAGGCACTACGGAAAATTTTTTTGAGCAGCAACAAAGGGAGACAAAACTAGAGTGAACATATGGTAAGTCCCTATATTTACAAAATACAGTTATTCCTTGAGGTTTGCCTATTCTAACGGCTCCCTATTTACTTTTTTTACTAAGGAGGGGCAGATGAGCATACGATATTCCTCCACTCGCATCCTGCTTATTAGATCTGGCTGTCAATTAATAGTTTGAAACTTGACGCAGAATGTGCTCTGTAGGCATAAGCACCAAACTGTGTCAAGTTCATGGTTTGACTAAAGTAGAGAAGTACTGGAGCCTTGAAGTTAATGACTATAAGAGCAAATAAGGAGACCGGAAGAGGTCGCCTTTTCCTCCGCCGCAGCGACCAGGCAAGATAATTAAGACAACCGTGCAATAAGGAGAGTCAAACAGAAATTTGAAATTCATACCCTAAACTTAGGAGGGTAAACATGATAGTAGTCGACTAAAGATAGCAACCCATACTCGGTCTTTTTGGAGAACAATTTTGCTCCAAGACGATTTCACCTATCCCAACCTAGGTTAACCGTGTCTGATAATCCTACTGAGTACGGTCGCAAACTTCATCTGCACGAGCAAGAATCAGTAATAACAGTAAAACCAACTTCCGGCTCTTCACCGAGAATATAGAAATTATTCTTTATGACCTTCGTCTTATTCCATATCGAATGTAACATCCTCTGGATCTCTGGAAAGCCGAGCAGCTCGAAAGCTTACGTCAATCGTTCCCGTGTGCATATCTGCTCTCTTCGCGGAGTCTACAGACCACGGATAGTAGGCTCACTTCCATATTCGGACTAATAACAAATTTTCACTACAGATCTTCCCACATCACCAAATACGATAGCTGTAGCATTTGCTGATGATACTGCAGTAGCAATAAACAATGAAGATCCTCAAGTGGCCGTACAAAGTCTACAAGAAAGCTTGAACAAGATGAAGATGTGGCAGAAAAAATGGCGAGTCCAAGCAAATAGTTCAGAACCAGCTCAGGTCACATCAACTGCAGAGAGACCTGCCCAGCAATAATATCGAACGGTAGCGGAGTCAGACTATGCCAGATGCCTTGGATGTATTCAAACCGTAAAATGAACTAGTATAATAAACACACATTTTACAAGAGGGAGCAGCGTGGAATGAACCTAAGTAGAATGCAGTGGTCATTAGACCATTGTCCGAGGGTGCCATCAGAAAATGAGATGCTCCTCTAGAATTGCCCCTGTTGGGATATACGGTATAGAATAAATTGTTAACAACAAAGATTTCAATCGAAGATGCTTAATACCACAACCAATGCACCATATGTATGTTACTAATGAAATAATCCGCCATCTCCTAAACATGCCTGCTCTGAAAGATACTATTCGGATGTGTTGTATCAATTTCAAGATAGAACAGTAAGAAGGCTTAAAATCCGCCGGACCTATGCAGCTAAGAACAAATTAGAACTGATTCTTGATCTCCGTGATTTCCGTTCCAATTTACTTTGAACGCGCCTATTCTGTAATTAAGGTGCACGCCTACTGATACGAAGCGATACTAATAGAACTACGCGAAATTTGTCATTTTACGCGTCAAATACACCACTTCACTTCTCGACCAACAGTCTTTACGTTCACTTTGCTTGTCCACTAAGTGGGCGCGAACTTTAAGATATATTGCTTCCATATCTTCACCAATGTTACAAGAAATAGTGAATCCCTATACTATTTTCAAGGCAGTAATCAATATGAAGCTACAAAGAGAATATTTGGACGTGTTAAGCAGTACGCAGCAACTTTTGAATCAAAAAATTTTTTTTGGGGGGAAGGATACTCTTGGGAACACGCGAACACGCTCACTCCAGCCGCGTACTTTTACAGGGAAGAAATAGTTCCACTCCATTATAATAACAGTATAAATACAATCAAAATACAAATTAAATTGAACAAAGAAATGTCACGCGTCGTGGATTGTGAAATTTGCTTCATTGCCAAGAAAGTTATTTTCCATGCTAAAAGTATCTATCTATTTACAGGTGTGATTTCGTATTTCACTGTTTTTAGGGATGTTAGTTCTTATTTATCTTTAAAATGATGTGCGGCATTTCGTTGACTAATAAATGTTACGGTAGCTGTGATCTTTTTTCCTGTCATAACCAGGTGTCTACCTTCATTGCCTAGAAAATCAGTAGAATTTTTTTACTTTGGCAAAGCTAGATTTTGTTTCAGGTGAAATAGCATTATCTTATTTCAGTTTGAAAAAATAGTGAAAATACTTGTCGCTTGCTTACGCCTATGGAGAGATGACATACCGACCTATAGAGTAGAAGTTACAGTTTAGGCCATAGAAGCTATAAGTGGCCTCCACTAGTGCTATCGCTGAAGCAGAATTTACATTACATGAGCGATCACAGATTAAGGCAACACATAGGTACGGCTACTACAAGTGAACATGTAGTGACTGACAGCTAGTTCCAAAGTGACAAATATGGCGATGTGCATTCATCGGATTTGGTCAAGCACACCGCTTCACCGTGGTTACAACTTCTGGAGCAGTTATCTAACTTTACTTTTACTTGTGCAGATATTTTTTTAAACACTGACGTGCAACAGCCTCTTTAGCTGCTTTCCGGGTTGAGCACAAACCTAGGAAGAAAACTAGTTTCACCACCGAATAAACCTACTATTAATATTCCGTATACTTTGCTTTACGTCTCTGCATGCACACAGAACTGTAAACGAAAACGTGTTTTCTAGCCACTCGAACTTTTCGCACTTTACGGCTGGAATAAAATGATACGAACCATAAAGATTCTGCAGATAAAAATTCTGGAAATATTACAGTGAAGTTATTGAAAAGGGAGTAAATATGTTTACACTCTTAAAGCACTGAGTCGGATAAAATTGCGGAGTACCTATAATTTACACAGTTTTATGGGAGGTCTTAGAGCGAGCAGTAGCGCAGTACTTACAACTCTCTTGAAATATAATTTTGCATTTACAGTATGGCTATATCCTAGAGAATTTGTGAATTAAAGGAAGCAACTGAGTCTTAACGATATATTTCAATATCAGCACCCACTACCTCAGTTTAGATAGGGGACATTATTGTAAAATGACGAATTTGGTTTAGTTTATAAGCGATTAAATATACAGAAACTTTAAACTTTTACAGCCTTCCAGTCTGCCACTTTGAAAGAATATTTCCTAGGGTTTACAAAGTGTGCTGAATGAGTTTCAAAATGAAGTAGCAAGTGATCCCTCATTCTATTTAAAAAACTTCCAAGATAACATCCAACCGAAATATTTTGCGCTAAACTATAGTATTTATGCATCGATTTCAACATTTCACTACGAGATTATTAGTAACAGAATAATCACTGTTACTATACTTGTACGAGATTTTAACTAATACAGCAATGAACAATTATGACACAAAGTCGTACCTATGGATATCAAGAAGCAAAAGCGAAGATATAACTAGCAAGAATACGGATCCCGTCACAACTGCATTATTATACAGATATTTCCTACAGTTTACTATGACAATGTCGCACAGAATGACTGGTTTGTACTTCAGTTTAGTACTACTTTGAAAAGCATAATGTCATTATTAGAAGACAAGCTTTAACGCCATAACTACACAGAGGACTGCCAATTACACAACAACCTATAATGTTTATAACTATACTCCTCATTGGAGGATTATGAAGGAAGACGTAATGGATGCCAGATTTAAACAGAAAGTAGCTCTTTATGAGGAACGTGTAGTTGTAACTAAATCCTGTAAGTTACAAATGTCGAGTATCATTTACGTGACTATTTTCTGAAGCTATTCAGTTATTGGTGTTATATGGTTTTGTAATGATTGTGCTGCTTTTAAAAACAAATGTATTGTTTAAACGTCATTCTTGTCCTCTATTTATTGTACAGGATGTACGCCACTGGCTCAAGAGCCGTAACCATATGATTAATGGTTTGTCGAGGAAAAACAAATAAAATACTCACACATATTTCCTTTTCTTCGCACATGGCACCCCACACTTGGAAATTCGACTGGAGCAGTTCACAGTTTTCCCAGCACTGCAAAAAAAGATACGGTTAGTTTTTGTCGTCTAGCAGGGGAGTTAACGGAAAAAGAGTATAATTTACACAGTAGATGGTATACAAAAAATTGAAGGAAAATCTTGCTCGTGCTTTGACGTGGGATTTTTCTCCTCGAAAGGAAAACATATAAATAGAATTTATTTAGCTATATAGCTAAAACTATCATCTAAACGACAGCGCTTTAGTACTTCATTTTAACTTCCTTTAAGCGATATAGTTCCCTGATCGCGATCACTGATTAGATTAATCAAAATAACGGTGCAGTGACAAACTTAAACAATACAGGATGTTATAGAATTTTTTTGCCATATTGATCATAAAAGTGCCAGATTGATTGTCAATTTTTTAATAATCATATTTGGATTCGTGTACTGGTTAATAAAATAAGTTTTATTTTTGTGGTCGTCTGAACAGAAAAATCCAAAATTATTGAGTAAGAATAAATCTGGCTTTAAGTTACTGAGAGTACGCCATTGATATGAGTGCCTTAGAAAACGTTTTTAAACATCCCATTTTTGATAGGTAATATAACTGTGTGTACCAAAACTCAACCCAACTCAATCTGTTTTCCAAGATATCTTATAGTAACGACAATACTTTGTTGAAAGGTTTTATCCTCCTCGTATGGTACCCCTTTTCTAAGAAGTACATATTTTGATTGTATGCAGAAGCAATATACTTGTTGTTTCTTGCTGTTTATATATAAGCCAAAAACGTTATACGTAATCTATATATAATGAAGGTTTCAAATGGAAAATTGATTATTTTTGAGAAAGGTGATACCATACCTAGACAAGTATAAACCGAGGCATTATATGAACGTTGTCATACTTTCATGCGGGCAATCGACAACAGCAATTTTGGATGTCTATTCCTCAGTCACATAACTTCATTTTGAATTACCCAAGTAAAATGAAGGATATATCGATACCTTTTCAAAACGTCAGATACCCAAAAATACACGTCTTTAAGCTTAATGATAAGTTCTTTGTTTACACGAAACATGTATTTTTTAATATTAAAGCGAATATAACTGGCACAAAAATTGAGGAAAGCTATAATTATCAAAAAAGTACATGTACCGGATTTTGCATTAATTTGGTCATTTGTAGGTAAGCAGATACCGTATTATTAACTAAAATTGATCCTACCTAACCATAGTTATTAGCGTGCCCATTCCGGAAGATGGTACTTAACTGCATGGAAAGCATTCATTGTAACTTCTGTGGTAATATAAGTACATTTCAAGTATTGTTACGTGCCTTAATAATTGTATCGTTTGTTTCTTCTGATGAGTGAAAAATGTACCAGGTCAAAATTGTTGTCAAACATCTAAGCAAAGGTGAAGGAAAACGTGAAATTGTATGATAATCTACAGAGAATAGTGTCTGTCAGTTGGAAACTGGAACTGCAAGTACCTTAACAAGCATCCTTCAATACAAAACTTTTGGCACACTAATTGAGTTATGCAAGAATTAACGTTCGTTTTGGCTCCAAAAGTTCCACGTGAGTCATATTCCAGCTCAAGTCCACCATCATGACTTTAACCAAGTGACATAAAATGCAACACCCAGCATTATTTATCGAATTTTGATCAAAACTTGTAAACGAATTTGCTATCATGGAAGTATACGCTTATAAAGACATCAATCACTTAATCCAATCAATTATGGTGGGGTATCTCAACTATTTTGTGAAATTTCGAGTTCAAAGTTTAATCACTTTCTATTTATCAGGAGACCGAAGACTTGTAAAAGTATGCTCAAAATTTCAGCACTCCCAGTCGGTGTTGCATCTTCTATGACATTTAGTACATATACAGTAAGAAATATTTGCTTGTTCCGAATAGACAGATAAAACTTTTTCTCAAAGATGCTGTTGCTTTTTACTGCATTGAACAAATATAATGTGAATACTTGTAGACAATAGTAGCTTTCCTGTTAGAGCTGACTAACTCACCGCACAATGGAGAAAAATGAGCCTTCTCAGATATCAAAAAGAAGGGTTAAGTGAGAAGTCTACCTCATAAGCAACGGACATGTATCTAGAAGTCAGAATTCAGTGTTATATATACTAAGTGACATATAAATCCGAACACCCAGTTTAAATGGTTTTATTTTAATAAAATTTTGTATAAGTACTTAATGAAGCATAATAAGTAAATGATAAAAATTTCAAAATGATTGCACTGCTTTAAAGCCCTTTGACCTTTAATAATGTGTGGATGCACCCTGATGTGCTACGCATTCTCCAATGTCCTCCTGTGGTATATCATTCTAGGCAACCACCAACTCCTCTCGAAGTGCTTCTAGAGTCTGAGGAGGACGTTGCAAACTGAGAAATCCCCTAGCCATCATATCCCACACGTGCTTAATTGGGAATAAGTCGGGAGATCTTGGTGGCCATGGTAACAATGTGACATCATTATGTTGAAAGAAGTCTATTGTGACTCTTGCAACATGTGGTCGGGCATTATCTTGTTGGAAAATTGGATCTGCCAGGGTGTCAAGATAGGGTAAAAGATGGGGTTCTAGAACTTCGTGGATATAACGCTGCGCGTTCATGTTACCTCTGATGAAGATTAAAGGTGACCTGGAACCATAAGCTATAGCACCCCAAAACATAACTCCAACAGTGTGATGAACATGTCTTTCAACAAAAAACTGTGGATTCCTCCTTTCACCACGTCGCCTTCTAACCCTGGCACGACCATCGTGCATGCCTAAACAAAATCGAGACTCGTCACTAAAGACAATACTGTTCCATTCCTGATCCCAGAGTGACCGTTGTCTGCACCACTCAAGGCGATTACGTCGGTGTTCTCGAGCTAAAGGGAGGACCCAGTGTGGCCGGTATGAAAACAAGCCAAAACTTCTCATTCGTCGGTAAACACTTCGCATGCCAATAGGTCTTCCGTGTTCTGCAAACCATTCATTTGCAATGGACCTGGTAGTGGAGAAACGGTCCCTTAAGGCCAATAATCTTAGGCGGCGATCTTCACGGTATGTTGTTCTACGGCGGCATCCAGTGCCCCTTGCTCTTTGCGTACGGCCTTCTCGAAGCCATGCCTGACAACACCTAACCACAGTGTCTACACTTCTTTGCACTCTAACTGCAATTGCCCGAAAAGAAAGTCCAGCTTCCCGAAGTCCCACTATACGGCCCCTATCAAACTCACTAAGTTGACGAAATCGTACAGGTCTCCGTACTCTACGCATCGTAACCGATCGTAAAGGATGTCAAGAACCAAAATCCGCCAACGTTGATTCTTTACTGCGGCTGAAATATTCATTTTTAGAGCGTTAGTGAATTAAAAAAAAGCAGTATAAAAACCGGAATGTCCAACTGATAAGGCTGAACATTTTTTCACTTGTTATTTACAGTAAGATAAATACATTCACCAACTTTTATTAAAATAAAACCATTTAAACTGGGTGTTCGGATTTATATGTCACTTAGTATATATTTTTTATTATTGATGCATTTCTAAAAATCTACCATTAACGTTTTCTACAATCTTGAACCAAAATTGCAGAAAAGTGATCTTTCTCAGATGTCAAAAAGAACGGACAAGTGAGAATTCCATCTCACATCCTCAAAACATGTATCTAGAAATCGAAATTCAGTATTATATACCTTTTGTTATTATTATTATTGGTGCATTTTTAAAAAACTGCTACTGAAGGTTTATACAATCTTGAACCAAAATCTGCGAATCGACAGAAAATATATAAACATAATGAATAAATGATCCCGTCAAATCAAAGAATTGAGACCAGGTAGGAGGAGCCAGTAAAGGATTTATTTGTCTCCCAATTCTCATACTCTGTAGAGAGGACAAACGTGCACTTGACAAGTGAATTTTTTGACAGTTCTGTCATTAAATCCGTAGTTTTAGGGCCGTATCGTCAGTCGTTCCTACAATAATTGTAGGACGCCTTTATGGTCTCCTTGATTTTATTAGTTTTCTACTTTTCCGTGTCAGCGGTCAATTTTGAAGTTATGTTGCAAATATCTATTTGCATCATTTTGTTCATGCTTTTAGTTTATATCAACTGTTACAAAGCCTGAAATTTTCTGCAATTCACGAAGAAAACATGGTTTGACAATAAGAGAGCGCTGACGCTGACATGGAACAATAGAGATCTAGGAATACTCCAGTCTTTCTGAAGCAGAGGAAAGACTACGAAAATCAGGGCGGCCATAAAGGCATCAATTGTAGGAACAACTGACGATATAGCCCTTCGCATTAATTTTTTAAAGTGCGAGCGATTGCAAACAATTGTGTCCAGGGGCGAGGAGAGGGGGGTATTGATAAATCTCGCCCCACTTTGACAAGTGTAAGGCACTGACATGAGAGGGGAATTGAGGTGAGATACGCTTATCCGTGAAAGTGGCCAGAACCAAAGCCACTTACGTCAATCTTTGACGTGGAATTGTTTATTCTGGTTGTTTCATGGTTTGAATCATCTATAAAAGAAATTTCATCTTACTCTACAGGATCACCAAGTCAATATTATAAAATAGAAAATTGAAATCCTGCAGCCCTTCACACACTTAGTAAACGTAGAATGTGTACTCCCCTTTAATAACAGTATGCAACAAATATATAGCGCCTTTCCGCTCGAACTGTGTAAGATAATTGTAAATTCAAGTCGTTAAGTCGCCGTTAAAATCCTTTACAGCTTCCCATAAAAAAGCTCGGAGTCCTTTATGCGCGTTTACTCCTTCCGCTGTTAAATCCCTTGTTTATAACATTGCGCTGCTTATAAAGAGCTTTATTTTGTTTACTTATTAATTAACATGCAATAAAATGGGTTTATTTCAGCAATAAGAAATGATCTAGTATACTGATGGGTGTTCGTGTGTTTTTGTCATCTGTTTTCAGTTTACAACGCCATCCGACGTGCCTTGCGACACTTGCTCTTGATTACTTTAGCGTGCCGCACTTTATATGCTCAACATGGGAGGCATTGCCAGTAAAAACCGATGATGTTTTATGAATTATGGCAGCACTTATTACAGCAGGCGGACATGCATGTCTGCCAGTTTTGGTATAATTACCTTTAAAACCGTATAACCGCCATAAGAATGGCACAAGAAACTATTCGTATGAACATGTTATACTCTACTATAGCTGTAAAAATGTGCAATAGCTGCGAATAGTAAGCAACTTTCTTACTTGGGAGACAGAGAGTGTGTCAACACCATAACTATATAAACACTCTAACTTCCGATCTATAAACGACCTTAATAAATAAAATGTATTTTATATCAAATTTAGTATGTTACAAAATATATCGCGAAAAGTTGGCTGAAAAATTCTTTGCGAGAATACGATATTCAAATGAGTCGCTCAAACCTTTGCATTGACCCATTCCACGGTTAGAAACCGTTCAAGAGATATTTCAATCCGGTTCGTACCTGGAAGGTCGCGTCTACGTCTACAAACGATGACACCTTAAAAATGGGCATCACTTCACAATGTAATCCACAACAATCATTTCTACGTTATCATCGCGCTTAATAGTGACTCAGGAAAAAATCTGAGTTGGCTACAATAGCCGCCAGCCTGGTTGGTTCTTTATCTCATCTAGAGCTGAATAGAAGGCTGTGACAGATTGGACAAATATTATTGATACAGACCGCAGTGACATCGTTACAAAGCATGCCTGATTCTCAATGCTCGCAGAGGCGGGATGGCGAGCTTTGTCTGACAACGACACAATTATAACAGTTACTTTAATTCCGTTGATATGGTGTTTTTAAATAGGGTAGGAGAAATATTTGTCAGAAGATTTCATGCTCTGCCTAGGGGTACTGAAGAGTTACGAAATATAGGTAAAATATCCATATCAAGTTCCTATAGATATGTAGGTTGCTTCCTAACTGAAAGTCAATATTTTAGATATCTAAGCAAGCGGCTGTTGCTAAGAGATTTCTTACTAGATGCTTACCTAGTATGCTGAATAATAGTGACTTTTCAGGTTGGTAATGAAAAAGAAGCTTTTCTCAATTAAGACAAAATACCCGAAATTTGAATGTTCCATAACCAATATTTTACTTCGAGGTTTGATTTTACGAGTTTATAAATCGAGAAAATGAGACGTCACTGAAACGATGAGTATTTACAATAACGAATAACATGATCCATAATCTTATTGTCCGATTTTGAGTACATCGAGGACAATTACTTTTTAGAAACATGCTGTCTTATGTAACGTCGAAGCTTCTTTAGGAATCAACCTTTACATTGCCAAAAAATTTTTTTTGAACAATACAATAATTGATCATATCTATACGATAAATTTTATATTCGGCTATGAAATCGATACCATGTTAAACTTATATTCACAATTTCAATCACCTAAAACGAAAAGAAATGAGAGAGGGTACACCTAAGACCCGGTGAATGACCCTTCAATTAATTAGCTATAATACAACAATTTTATTACTTAGCCTCTAAATATTTTATGTACAATAATAAAATGTACCGTTGTCTTTCTTTTCAAACGACGTATTTTCAGTATATTCGCAATAACCGCGACGTCACCTTCTATTGGCGACTCACATTTTTGGATGACACTGCTTTCATCTAAATGAAGCTTCAATTAAATTTTATTATCTTTTGAAAAAATAAAAAGTCATTGCGATAATCATATGAGGTTCTTTCTGTTTTAGTGGGAATGTCTAACAGTCAGAATGTGGCAGAATTTGAGCGATAAAACTGTAACTATAGCTTTTCCTGCATTTTTAATCTGATACGTAGCTTTGAAGCCTGAAGTAAGGTGCCAGTCATGTAAGAGGAAAGCTTACCTTAAGAGTGATGTTTAACTCAAGACCTAAAGAAAACAACATAAAAGGTACATACAAACGTCCTGCAATGTATGGTGTTACAACCCCTTATGCTCCCGGCTATACAAATATCTGTACAGTCATTTCAACGTCGAGCTCTACGTACTTAGTCGTATTTTCAAAGTAAGAGCAGACTTCAGGGTTTTTAAGTAGGTAATTCTCACCTCAAATATCTAACCGAATATTCTCCATAAACAGCGACCTGCCAAAATTTCGTCAAGATGATTCATATGAAATTAGGTACCTCATTCATATAATATGCAATAAACGTGTTCAAGAAGAGGCCATGATGGATATTTTTATTTCTTCTTCCGTAATGATCAAAATATCCCAGTTTCTACGATTTTACTGTCGTTTGAGCTTCGAATATGTTTACCATTCTATACCATTTGTACCACAATATAAAATTTCAAGTCAACATGTTTATTTTCTCCAAAATATTCTAGATCTATAACTCCGCGTATAGCAGTAAGATGTCATTTTTCAGCCCATGTCTAAGTGAACATTCCATGTTATCTTCATACGAACTTCCTATCATAAAAATATTGCCACCGTTTTTAGATCACCCTGGTACATACCTAATTTAACATGTTCAATCATTTTGCTTCTCTACAAAAGATTATTTAGTACTTATAACATTTTTTATAATTTTCGATGATATCGCCCCAGTCAAGTTAAATTGAATCCAGTAGCACGGTTCGAAATCAACTGTCAGGCTATCCTTCCATCAGAAATCGAATGCATTGTATCCAAAATTGAACTACTTGAACTTGATTACTTATCGGAATCACCATTCATACCTGATTTTTTTATCAGCTAAATGAGATTTTTTGTCCGCGACGAGAGCTTTTTCCGCCTCATTGTCCTAATTCGATAATTTCAGACTTCTCAAACTGGTTTCTAACATGTGAAGCCAATCGGTAAAATATGCTTTCCTCGCTGAGCACAGTGATCAGGAGCGTATCAATAGAATATTTCAACAACGAAATAGTTGAAAACAAAATCACTTTGCCTTATTTCTGAACGTGGCAGGATGGTCGTTGATTATATTCGTTTTCCGACCTGGTGTATCCTAAACATGATAGTTCCTTAACTTCTAGGATCCCCCTTTTTCAATACCTTTCCTAAAGAGTGCATTGGGCCTACTCATTTATGAAATTATTTATATTTGGAGATGCACCTGATTCGGAATGTGTTTTACTATATTAATATTATATATAAGATTAATATTAAAATAAGTAGTACCATGTGTGTGGGATATAACCTTGAGACTAACTTAGAAGATTATATTTATTTTAGAGGCAATTTTTGTTTAACGAATGGAAAGTCCTCTTTTGAAACCATCAATTGGAATAACGAAAATATTCACCTTGGATTTGACCTTATTCCGCACTCTTGAAGGTCATAATTATACATAAGAAAGTAAGAGAACGTAAAATTCTCCATTATCAGTGTCAAAAAGCGTGTCAGTTCAAAAAAGCTGAACTTGAAACATTTGAAGGTGAGATTCAAGTTTGATTCCAAGGTTACCATTAATATCCTTGTTACACGTTGCTAAGAAAGAAATTTTTCTACAATAGCCAGGATAAGCTTCTGCGAACTTTCCCAAGCTTCACATATATGATCTCCATCTGACCTTTAGAGGTGACCTTGATCCTAGGTTCGAACGTAGAATTATCCATTCCTACCACTGCTTGTGTCAAAGGGGTGCTTTCATCTCAAGCAACAAAAGTTGACCTTAAAGTAACCTTGAACGTCAAACTCAAGATCAAACCCAAGGTAACCATTAAACTCCTTGTTTAAAGTTAAAATAGACCATGCTTTGACCTTTTCCAAAAATATGTTACCTGGATAAATACAAAGCCGTTTTGTTACTCTTGTTAAACCCGGTAAAAATCAATATGTGGATATTTGGCGCATAATAGGATTTCTGTCACTGTCACTATGAATTATTCCCACATTTGGGGACGCACTGTGAACTGATAACTTGAACTGACAGTAACTAGTTGATAGAAAACACTATAGAAATACATTTTTGCATCATTCTCGCGTCGCGAGCGGCGGCCTCCAATTTTATCCACAAACGAAACGGCACTGGCAATGCGTACCCTCAATTTAATGGAGGAATTTTTTAATCTCGGAAATAATAGAGGTTGAATGAACGTTTCACATTTGAATACGCTTTTTACGAGAAAAAAGTACAGTTATCGTAATTCTATTTTAAAGGATGTATGTAGGTCAGTGTAAGTAAACTATATTACAGCTAGACTCTATGCCAGTCAAATTGGGGCAGGTTTCACACGCTTTTCATTGTTGAATCAACCATGAATGTTTATAGAAGATGTTGCGATAGAAAGTAAACAGATGATTATCAATCAAGTCTTGCGCAGGCAACCAAGCAATTGTTTTACCATCCATGCCAACTACCGAGGCAGTATCTTAATCGCGGAGAATTTCAAAGTTGAGGCATTGTGAGTGTGATGTTACATGACGTATATCACGGAAAACCATGTCACTCATTTTCGTCAGACTGTCTGCATGTCGGTCTGTCCGCTGATCCTTGACACAAGGTTACTACTATATCAAGCACAAAAAGCTTTGTAGCGAAGAAAAAGGCCAGAAACGAATAAAAACTTACTGCTCAAACTTCATTTGCTGATGTTTCAGAGGATCCTGACCATTTTTGAAGAAATATTAGGGGCAAAAAATTAAATTAAAAATTAAAATGTTATCGCACTTCCAACCCTGATAATTATACGCACTTATTGGACATATTTCACACCTTATAGATTTCCCCGTACGAGTACATACATAAGTTAATACTTAAACAATATTCCCAACAGACGGATCGGATCGTCAATTGGTCGCACTTGTGGCAGGGGGTTCTAAATATCGCATCATTCTTACTCGATCTACACAAATCAATCAATAACAATCAATAACCTTTATTTCCATACAGATAATATATAATTGTATTGGAATTGTCAATTTTTTGTTTGCTACAAACCTACAACTAATCTCAAATTGCAATGTTCAAAAATTCATCAACACGATAAAAGCACTTGTTTATCAAAAATTGCTTCAACTGGAACTTGAAGTCATTAATATTTTTATCCGAGGTAATGTGGCTTGCTAAATTATTAAATAGAAGCGGACCAATTTTATAAGGTGATCGAAATGCTGCTATTGATTTGCTGAAGTTTACATATAAATTATTACAAGTCCTTGTATCATTATGCATATCACAATTCCGCTTGAATTTTTAATTATTTTTAAAAACATGTAAGCATAATTCATATATATACAACGAAGGGACAGTTAAAATGTTGAAACTTATAAAATATTTTTTGCAACCTTCTGTTGGTGAGATGCCTGCTAATGATCGGATGCATCTTTTTTGAGACACAAATACATCTTCAGAGCGCGTTGACCAACCCCAGAAACATACTCCATATCTTAATCTCGAATCCACATTAGCAAAATAAACTTGTATCAATTGTTCAGCTGTTAAGATGGTTTCTAATTGCCTCAACACATAGCTTTGAGAGTTGTCATGTTCATGTCATATAACATCCAAAAAACATATCTCATTTTTGAAATCTTTATTGATTACAATACTTGCACGCCAGTGGCGTAGGTAGTAAAAGATACACTGTGATTTGTAAAAAATATTCAGGCAGACTGACAAAAAAAGCGCTGAAGGATTAAACTATTGATAGGCAGTTAAAGTGGAAACACGGATTAAAAAAACCCGTCCGGGACCAAAAATAACGGGCCAAGATTGACTGTAAGCTTCCGTATACCAAACTATCTGTCAACACGACTGTAATTATGATTAATATCATCTATGTTGACGTAACAGCAATGCCGCATTGAACTGAAAGCAAATAAAACGACAGACATAACGCATACAGCTGAGTCGCCACAAAACAAGATGCTGACTTTTGATAAATCACGTCGCTTCGAACGCTGTCATTACGTACATTTCAAAAATAAACAACAAACCGTTGTCAGTAATTGAATAATACTCATCTAATAATAATACCCACATTGTTCCACAGATTTAATTCTTCTAAACTGTATAATTGAAATGAATGATACCCACATATCACCCGCTCGGACTTCGTTCGCCTGTGTTTTGTCTTCAGAGGAATTTAATTTGTTCACAACGTCCAGATGTTGAAGTATCTCGTCGAGCACTTACCATGAACGGGGCAGCAAAATACTTTAAAGGTATAAAGGCCAGTATCCACATTTTGGTGGAAAATACAAAGAACCCTATATATACCTACATTTCTACCCAAATGTCCATAATTTTACTCTTTTAAAATAAAGATTTTTGGGTTTCGGTCAACGTAAACTCATTTTATTTCATTCGTACAAAGTTCATCCATCTAGACTAGACCATCCTCAGGTACAATAAAGTATTTTTAGATTGGGTTTATCATCTCGTTGTTAAGATATCAATGCATAATACGTGAGTGCAAGCAGTTCCAGCGGTGAACAATGGTAAATAACTCCCATCAGTTCCAACAGAAAGAATAATGTATCATGAAGATGACTTCTGACTTCTAATAATGTTAAATATTACTCTCCAGAAAAGTAGTATAAATAAGGAGTAAACTTTTTCATCACTTTATAGGCCTTTCTTCATCCCAGCAGTAATGTAGGTTGACGTGTCTCCAACGAAAATAAGCAAATATTCTAAA
Source organism: Acanthoscelides obtectus (assembly GCA_963669975.1). Taxonomy (NCBI): domain Eukaryota; kingdom Metazoa; phylum Arthropoda; class Insecta; order Coleoptera; family Chrysomelidae; genus Acanthoscelides; species Acanthoscelides obtectus. Next base: position 38,564,991 of record CAVLJG010000009.1, on the reverse strand, counting down.
GAACCTAATGATGTAAAGATTCAAGAAGGCCTTTGACTGATTAAGTCCTTGGCGCGTTGAATTCGCCTATAGACACGTCACTTGTATCAACATCCTAATGATGTGACGGGTAGAAAAAACATGCCAAGCAATCAAGAAACAAACCGACGATGTTTTCATACAAAATATAAGCACAGCGCTGCCTTTTTAAAATGGAAACGTTATTCATCTGTTGGAACCGTACTCTGCTTCAATTCCGCTGCATACGTTAGTCTGTAGGAGCCGTAGGCTACATATATAATTTTAATTTTAACTAGCCACACAAACGGAAACTTGGCTGCTACTGTAGCATACATCATAAAAGGCCTCAGGCACAGTGTGAGCTTGTGGTGTACTATCTGTGTTTAGATACAGATAATTACAGTAGGGAAAATGTTTAAGCATTATATATGGTTCAATAGAATATACTGCGAATATTTTATGTTTTATGTAGCTCCTACTGAAGATTCAAATCTAGACCACCCAGAAAGTCCAGTGCCATCTTCGTCGAAGTAGACTGCAAAGAGAGTGGTGCCGAGAGACCGTGTTTATGTGTAGCTTTCAAATGTGAAGCGATGCACTGGGACTTTGCAGTACCACAGTAGCCATAGTTATAGCTTTAGCGGTCTGACACGATTTAAATAAGCTATGAAACCTGAAAGAAAAGTAAAAATTCCTGCGAACTTTCAAAGCTATTGCAAGGCTACTCCAATACAGCATTAAACTGCTGCAGATCTGGACCGTGTTAGGATTCCTTGTCATCTCCAAGAATATACTTCAATAAGATTCGTACGACTAGTGAAGTAGTTGCAAAGCATAAGAACAGTACTTGATCCAGAGTTTATCTGAGTTTTGTCCAGAAAAAGGAAATGGAATGGTAAGATGTACATATGTCCCAGCTCTACCTTTCAAAAGCCTGGCTAAATGACTCGTTGGTAGAGGTCGATCATCCACTAGAATTAAATGGTTGCTTAGGTGCCTATAATTTGACAGCAAGTTAAATCTTAGAAGAATTGAGAACTAGCATATAAAATAAACAATTATGTCCGATTGTGTTTTTAATAGCAAGTAATTATTAGTTAGTTATTAGTACTAACTACTTACGTTGGACATCTGTTTAGATAATACGTTAATCAATGCTGTAGTGCCAAAAGCAGACATAAAGTGAAAAATGCTTCAAAACAAAAACAATGCTAATGTAACATCTGAAACTTATCATGTGGCTTTCATGCTGATAATCCAGAACGTTATACTAGGGTGACATGTCTGGTACATTAAAAACGCGACAAATAATCTCGGGCTCACTTGTTGCTTTGGGAACGGGAATTCCTACCCCGGGCGACCCTGGACTTTTCTGGTTTTGCATGGTGCCATCTTGAAGTTGCAATGATGGCTTTGCACAGTCTCAGCGTGTTATAGGACCGTTCAGACTATCGTAGTAACACACTACAGGAATGGTCATATGAAGAAAAAAACAAACGAAGTGTCACATGGAAGACAAATAAACAAAACATATTGTCAAAAGTGTCAATTTTACCTCACTGTTAGGACCTGTTGTTGAATGAAGAACATATGTGGTTTGATTCGGCCAGAGAGACATGGGATTGAAAGCAATGGTATGATATGTATCAGAATCTCTCCACAAGGACGCTAACCGAAATTCATGTTTACATCATGCGCAACGTCATTACCCGAAAGTAAACATAAACTTTACGACATGCGGCATGATGAGGCGAATAAAAAACAAGAATGTTTATCTGTCCTGCGTAGGTCCAGGCGCTGTTAAAGCGCCATTGTTGTGCACCCGTGAAATTTATGTGCCAAGTAACAGTTTTATGTCTTATAAAACAAGTGTGTGTGCGATAAGCAAAGTGCTACTGGAACTTTTAAACAAAACTTCCACCGCGACGCTAAGTCACAAGTTTATTTTTCTCAGCAAAACTTTGTATAACAGAATGTCGAGCAGTCGTAATTGACTTATCTTGAAAGTGGAGCTAAAGTAGAGGACAAGGTTCATAAAGTGATACAAAGGTATCGGTGTTCTGTTTGGAAGCACAGCGTATGCCAGTGGCGCATCTAGAGGAAATACTTTATAGAAGTTTAACACCCATGCCAAATAACTTGTAAATAGAAGGATATGAAAAGGGGGTGAGAGACTCGGTGACACCGTCTTATACTAGGTGGCTAACCAGTGACACTTTATTGAAGCAAAAGATCTCCAGCACTTAGGTTTGATTAGATCACCTCAAAAATCATTATATATTTTCGGCTTTCGTAGGATTTCTTTGTGTATCCACCTAACGTAATCTTGTAATATACTGGAAAATCAGTAGGATTTGCAGCCATGGGTTATAATGACGACAGAGAGGTGTCACCCGCGCATGCGCAGACACCAATATTGCTTTCGTACTGTTAGTCGCTCCTATTTGCCTTCGAACTCAAAGGACGCCTTTTCTGGCATTAACCTCCTTGTTTTTCTACCAGTTCTTCTTTGAGAAGGCAAAAAAGAAACTAATTATTGGATGCTTCAGGGAGAGGAAAAACTGAGAAAAAACCAGGAAAGCTTACAAGAAGAACGGGAAGCCGTGGCAAAAAAATACGTCCTTCGAGGTAGAAAGGTAAAAAGGAGTAACCCATATAAATTTTATAGAAAAAAAATGTATCGACGCATTTTACGACAATATGTAATACACTACCTATATACCAAAAAAACTGAAGAATTGGTGAAGGCATTCAACAATAGCTCTGCAGTCAGACTTTTTGTGTCCAACTTGCTGATGCGGTTGATTTTGAATGAAAAAAAATCGCCCATTTTCAAGTTTATTTCCGACAAAAAAGTGAATCATAGAAACTCAAATATTCTGTACTGATGGATACTTAGAAAAAAACTAAACAACAATGCTCAACATTTTCTGAAAGAGTTTAATGACCGCTTAATCTTTAAGGTTAGCCGAATATTTTTACGAACTGTCTAGTAACTCAGCCGCTCCAGTAAACTAGATATAAGCAAGGTCTCATTTTAAAGATCTTCTACAGCTCTTTCGTATACGACTAAGACTAATATTTTATAGTTTTTTTGAGTATACGCCAAAAAGCGACTTTTCCAATTTTGCTGTTTCATATAAAGGTACTCAGCAAAGTTTTTTTAGATCAGGACTTCTATTTAGCCTGATCTGCGGCAAATGCATATGCTTATACGTATAGATTGTGTTCGATTCTCATCTGTAACATGCCTTTCTTCCCATATTTTCTAGACGTATGGGAAGTACTACAGTAAAATTTAATTGATGGCAATCTGCGCTAATAAGTCGTACCTATTCCATTGATTCTATGATTATCAGACATGTTTTCTTTTCAGCCTAACAGAAATCGACCAGCCAGAATATTATTAAGAGGCTTCAAGATCACTACACTCTACAGTACATACTTGATGAAAATAAATTTAAAATTTTAATAGATTCTACCCAGCACATTTAGATGTGTGGGTGAAGAAAAGGTACTTGAACCATATTTTTATGAATACATCCATTGTTGTAACAATATATCTTCATACAGTCTATATGTAATTATTTCGTGTAGGAATATGATTTAAATAACACTTGAAGCGCTAGTATTCCTTCAACTCTGATTCGTTCGCGCCTTATAACAAAAACCTATTATTATGGCTGGCACAGAAACGAATAAATATACCTTTTCAGTAATAACAGCACGTGGTACGATCCTAGCGTTATTTAATCCCTGCTTCGCATTTCAAATGGAAAATAGTAATTTAGATTTTTTAATTACTGGAAAGCAGCATATGCATTTACCACCCACCACTCTCGTTCCTTTTCGGTCGATGTGGCTTTGAAAATTTTCATCCATACGAGCTAGTGGCGATTTTATTATGCAATACTAATACCCCTTTGATTTATCAGATGTGCTAGTTCAAAATTACCTTTCACATTTCATAAAGATTGAAATTAATACCGAACAGGTCAGGAAAATTGAGAAATATAATGAATTTAGCAGACGTACGAAATGATATTGACCTTACTAAATTGTGTATAAAGCTTCAATAGCAACAAAAAAGTGAGCCAACAGATTTAATAAGCATTAGCAAAAATCAAAATTCAAATTACCATATACGTACCTGTGGGATACCAGAAAATTTCCAAAATCTAGATGGAAGAGAAAAAAATACTCCCTCCAGTTCCAAAAATTCGTTTCAGTCAGCTACAAAGACCAAGGAAGCATTTAAAAATATCAATTTTAGTTTTAGGCTAGTTGTTGACTGTGCTCCAAAACAGTAAAAAAGTTGAAAAACCCAATTCAAAATAATATTTTTTTTTACTAACTGATATAAACAACCCCATAACTATGTTACTACAGCCTTTAAGTAGGATGTGAAATGCTGAAGAATTATTTTACTCACATTCCAGCTACCTCGAAGGCCGTTTTTTAACCAGTGTATTATACTTATCTTGACATCCGGTATATCTTTCACTAAACTGCTCATATTTTATACAAGCAGTGACCTGAGCTTTCATATTACAGAGAAATTTTAGTGCAAGGACAATTTGATCATTTGATTTATCGTCGACATTTACCGCAGCAAACTAAACTGCAATAAAATCAGACATTGAATATATGCTCCCATAAAAGCGGTACTCAGATTATGTACCTACCTGATTTCACTCGGCAATTGCATAAAAGATTGAGTATCGTGTATACGTCATTTAAATTGGACACTGGAAACTATGCACTGATTCTTTACATGAAAGGTTATTTGCTTATCGTAGAAAGAAGCTGCCATTCCTGACAAAAATTGGTGTTCGTGGGAAGAATCCTTATTTTGTTTCCTGACAAAATTATATTGGATACTTGGTTAATGGTAACAACAGTGACAATATCTGTAAGCTCCAAGATTATAATAAAATGAAGCTAGAGAAGAACCTTCTCGTCATATGGGAGAATACGGCTTTCAACTTTGCGTAAAAGATAAGCTGAATAATGAATCTCTACATAAATATCATACAATAACCTTTATTAATCTATTATATACAAACATCAAAAATATTTATAGCTAAAGTTCGGATTGAACGTTTCCATATGTTTGGCCGCTGTGCTAGGGGTCTCTTTAGTTTGTAATATACCTACAGCGTCGAACTACGAAATTAAATTCTAGCAAACTTGACCAAACTGCTGTCAAAGGAGTATTATTTATACGAGACTGATAATAAAAGTAAATGTGACACAGTAGTCTCTCTATATGACCTAAACGACCAGTCTTCATTTACAATTTGCAATAGAAGCTTGCAGATCCTATACAAATTGCAGCTTTTTATGTATAAAAGATGAGCAGGTTCATCTTACTTCAGTTTTAATGCATGCTGATGGACAAAAGAAAGCAGGTGCACCTCAGCTTAATGTCACTTCAACATTACCGTTACCACCTTCATCCTGCTACATACAAGCTAGAACCCAAGAGCCTGAACGCTTTGAATGCACCGCAATCCCCCGAATTGGTAATTTTAGCGTGGGTACATCAGCACAGGGAAGGTTTTATTCAAAACCGAACTATTCCTCCCGTAAACCGCTTACGAAATCCATAATCTGAAATTCTAAAACTGCAATCCCGGCGTACTCGTCGGTAGATGGCACGGCGTCTGCATCTTCTTGTTTCCCTCTCTACTCTAATAATGCATTTACATAATAAGTTCATTTAATGGATTCGGATTAAACGTACGTGTTTCTCGTTTAATTCCGCACACCGCTGCAGCAAGTGCACTGATAGTACAGACCGTTTAGAAAATGGTAAACAGATTTAATGTGGCTGTTACTTGATATAGATGCAAGATCAACATAGGTACATAGCATAGCTGGGGCTGGTTAATTCAATAATCAATTATTCAGTAGATGGCTTGTGGGGTAGAACGGTGTGTTGGTACTACGAGCAAAAAGGTTTCAAGATGGCCTAGGTGTTTCCCCACCACCAATACTAAGTGTAACGTAAATTATAATAATAATAATATTTATTTGCTTTCAATTCAATTACAGATGTTCCAGGTGAAACAAAAAACATGCAAGTAAATATGAAATACCCACAGTAGGCAAAGTCTGTGCGAGGTGAGAAGATGTCTATCCAATATTCAGCCTATATCAGTATAATTGTCATTATAGGTACAATAGTCATAATCGGGTGTGCGACGAATCAGAAAATGGCATGTTAGGAAGTTCATTTGTTTTAGCTGCATGCTTGGATATGCTTAACCTTATGTATAAATTAAGAACCTTTAGAAGAATTCCTTGACAGTTTAAAAAAAGGTTTAAATGTTTTTATATATATTTGAAAGAATTAGCTGATGTACGTGTAGGCGAGGTATTTCATTAATCCACTTTTTTAGTTCTTTTTTAAGCTTCATAGAATTATACTGCTTTAAGATAATAGGCAAACTATTACAAAGCTTCGGTCCTAGCTATTAAAATGATCTCTGCATGGCATTGACATGAGGCTTTGGTAAACATGCTCTTACTTTATGGCGGGCAGCATAGTCATGCTCAGTCTGGCGGAACTTATGTATTAGTTGGTGCTGCTTCATGATGGTCTGGATGAAGTATAGTTGTCGAATATTATGCACTGCAATTTCGGTATATAATTGTCGTGTTGGGTATCTTCTTTGCTTATTATATAACCTTTAGAATGTACTTTTGTATTGTCTTAAAATTTTTCATGTGTCTTACACGCTGCTCTCCACGCGATCACACCATTCCTCAAATGGCTTTCAACTAGTAAATAATGGAGTACTTTCATTTGATAGAAGTCATACTATTTTATAAGATATTTAAATTTGTAAAGTATTGTACTCGTACGCAAATTTTTATTTACGAAAATTATGCGTGTGTGTGTGTCCCATTTAAGGGTAGAATCTAGGTACACTCCCAGATATTTTTCAGCTTTATGTTTAAATTAGAATATTTGGGCATATATCGTTCACAGGATGAAAATGGGATGTAACAAGTTTTGTTGTAATTTACATTTAAATGTCTAGAGTTGAACCATTTGATAATCTTGCAAAATTCTGTTTCTGTTAGAGTTTTTAGGTTTTCCCAGGTTTGAGAACTGTGTGCCGTCAGCAAAACTTATGATTTCTTCTCGATGTTCTAGTAAAATAAAATGATACAGCAGATAAAGGAAATCACAGCTTTGTTCCTAAAAACGTTCTTGCCTTGTTTTATCCACTTTACGTAACTGCAGAATACCAAGATCGACAGAATTAGTTTTTCAAATTGTTATAAATCTGGAACAGATTGCTCGATTTTGTCAACTTTTTCAAAAAAGTAGTACAATTACGCAAATTGTTCCTCACCCAACCAACATTGCGACTCTTAACGGTTTACCAGATCCAGTACTAGGGTTAAACCCACATAATGAACAACATGTTTTTCTACACACTTCTGACCTTTGTAACATCATTTTTTTTGCTTATAATGAGCTGTTTTTCAATAAATGTTTCTATTGCTTGGCAAGAAAAAAGTGAAAACTAGGAAAACAACATTTGTTAGATCTAAGTATTTTGTGCATTCACGTCTTTCAGCATATCCACCAACATTATGCAAGGAGGATACTAGGAACGCACTCATTAGCAATTCTGCGACCAAGATAATATGGTCAAAACAAAATCTGTGAAACCATGTTTCTCAAACATAATTATTATATTTTTTAAATTTGATAGCTTCCCGGTGTTTTCTCGCTCTCCATGCGCTTACAAATTTGATCGAAAATTTATTTGTTTCTGAAGCAGATAATTATAAACAATTTATAAACAATTTTTCCTCTAATTTTGGCAGCTAAAAGCCTAATTACATCGAAGTATACTGTATAGAGTGTCTGGCCAATTACTTATATTCATTATATACAGGGTGACTTCGAAGTTGAGTCATTTATTTTAACAGTGAGTAGATCTGATCAAAAGAAATGTTTTTTCCTTTAACATTTTTGTGGTACAATTAAAGTAACAAAGTTATAGCCCTTTAGAAGTTTGAGTACCGCCCTGTCTCAATAATAATATTATGTGCTCGTGTTTGGCAACAACGGATATACTCCGCCTTATCGGTTCATCGCATCGGAAACAAAAAAGCGAAAGAATTTGAAATGCTGATCACGATGTTTTTAATCAGTCAATGTGTCAGTCGGTAACGCGTGAGTGAATAGTGGTGTTTGCTGCGTGGCTCAAACGAAATAAAAAATGTCACATATTTATGCGGATCGGTTTCCCAATCGAGTGCAACCAACCCCTCGTGCCTTTGTTAATGTAGTACAACGGGCTCGTGAATCAGGTGACTTAAGACCTCACAGGGGAGGGCATGCCGGTGCTCCAAGACCTCACGATCAAATACAGGTGCACTGAAATACTTGTCGGGAGGATACTTTATAAAACAAGGTAAAATTTTTTTTTAATTTTTTTTTATTTTTACACACATATTTTGGTTTATCTTCCTTCTACAATCATTATCTGAAAATTAATGACTCAACTTCAAAGTCACCCTGTATATACATATATACATATTTAGTATCTACTGAAACAGACTTTAGTACTTATTTACTCGTATTAATTTGACACGTTGTTATTAACCTATAATGGCTGGAAACAAATATAATCAAATTACGAATTAAATCTAAATGTTATGAACTATCGATTTAAAGGCATATAGACTGAATCTGCTTTTATGTGAGATCATCAAGTTCCTAACAAGCATGTGACTTTTATACGTTGCAGAATTGTACATGCAAAGTTCTAGTTTCGATGACTGCACTATATTTTACCTCTGCTTCAAGTGCAGTAATGCAATAAAACGAGCGACTGGTGGTTCAAGGAAGAACGGCTCTTCAGCAGAGAGGAGAAATACGCATTAGTACAGCTAACGGTTGTTTCACTCACTTACTACCTGTTTCACTGATCCGCCGGTTGAGCATTTGTAATTATTTTTTATTTATTAGATAGCCGTTAAACGTTATTAATTATTATCTATACAAAACCGTTTATGTTTAAGATGTTACCAGACGTAGCATGGGGATTTCATAGTTTATCGCTTTCCTGATGTATTCTTAATCTCTTATCCATAAATTCAGCATCCAGAGGTCATAAAAGTGGAAAGGTATGCAAAACATAAAATATAGGTTCTTTACTATTCGGTATTGCTGGAAAATTGTTTATATTGTAAGCATAAATGTCAAGCCATAGAACATAAATGTGACGCTCGTTGGCTTGCCTGGCGAACTCAATTTTTAAGAGCTACAAGACATTTACAATAATGTCCAAACAATAGTTATTTGAGTATTAAGAGCATAAAGCATTTCCTTGCAACTTGACATAGTATGCTTAGTGATTGAAGTTTAGCAGAAAAGTAATGATACTGATTTTTCATTTACCAAAGTTTCTGTTCTTTTAGTAGTAGTTCCCTTGGGTAGCTGCACACCGCTGAAGACGCTGATATTGTTTTGCTAGCAGCGCTGAAAGGTTTCAACTGGAATCAGTTTTCAGTTTTGGGAAAGGGATAAATCACAGGAACAGACCAGGTGAATGGGAATACTGTGACGGCGATTTTAGGGTAACATGGGGCGTCGTGATCATGCAATATCTAGTACCATTTTGTGAGCCTATATACATTAGAAAGCTTGGTTGACAGATCGTCTTGGAGAAACAAAACAGCGCTTATGTGATTTTTTATTTGTTCATTAAGGATTCCTCCTAGTGGTGTCGTGTAATCAGTACCGACTTTGCCTCTTGATCTCAGGATCGTACTAAAAGATCCACAATTCGTCACCTGCGATCCCACGATTTAAGAAATCCTGCTTATTGCTGATACTGTCAAAAAGACCAAGTCATTCATTTTTATTATTCTCTTGCTTAGTTGTGAGGTCCTTCGTCACGATTTTGCCTCAGATCTTTCACATGTAGACAAAAATTTAACCCAACATTCCTAATAATCCATTACAGTCTGATCTGAAACGTTCGATGTTTTTGAAAATGAAGGACTCCTGGAGTCGGGTTTATCTTCAGCGTGTTCTCTGCATACCAAAAATGCCTTCGGCCAGCGAAAAATTGTTCCAACTTTTCAAATTTCGCTGTGTCGTTTTAAGTATCGCACAATCAAAACACAAATTTACTAACAGTACCAAAAATCACGTGGTTGCCGAACGGGGTTGCAAGTCACACTAAGCGAAGGAAGGAGGCTGGCACATGTGAAGGATAGCAGTGTGGCGTTGCCACATTGCTTGCGGTGTTGTCAGTGTCATTACTTTTCCTTCATACCTCGGATTTCTAGAGTAGCCTAAATGGATTGCATTAGAATTAAACCCGTTACGTTACCCTTGCACGTCCAACTATGAGCAATAACAGTATTTTTTACCGGTAGGTGCAAAATAACAGCTATTTTTTTCTACAATTTACAGAATAGCTGAGATGATTAAAGTAGATATTGAACACATTCCCTTTTACTTGGAAGTATTTTAACTTCGTTGTACAGTATTAACATTTTCAAACAGCTCGTTTAAAGTAAATTTCAGCAATTCCGGTAACAGAGGCTCCTTCCTGTATCTAATTTCACTATAAATTAGAAATTCCGACTTTCTACGAGATTAAAGCTAAGTAAGTCCAAAGGAAGACGCATGTGGGCTTGTCAAAATAAACAAAGGCCTCAGATTATAGCGAGAGGAGAGATTTAGTAGCGGATCTTAAGCTGTGCTTTGTAGCGCGCTACTCGTGAAAGAAGGCATTTAATGATCGCTACACTGTGGATTTATACAAAGCGTCACATACCAACCTCTTTGAGTTCTATTCTCTGTGAAATTAACTTTGGAGTTGTAATTTACTGAGGAGTTGTTTGGTTTGCTACTATTCTTCACGATCTAGAACGATGGTTCAATATGACAACTAACAATAGCGGATATACTAAATACAAAGTACTTCCTGGCGACGCCGATGCCTCTGTGTGAGTAGTTTCGTACAGGGTGGCGAAAAATTAGGGATATTTTATTTTTTAAGGGTTAGTGGAGAAGGCTTGTCCCATCTGATATGAAGCGACAAAACCATGGAACAACGAACGAAGATTATCGAAAATTACTCCTAATATCAGAATTGATAAATTTCAGTCAGTTAACTATTTTATTTTTATTTACCGCAGCTAAATGCACTTACAATAACCACCAACAGAATGTATTAATGAAACACGTCATTTGGAATTTATATCTAATAAGATATATGATAATCAGAATTGGAAGTTGTTGCTAACCCAACCCAAATACCTAGAAACATTAAATATACAAAATACGATAATATTATTAGTAATTATACGAAACTTTTTACGAGAAACCAAATGGTGGGACAAGTCTGTGAAATCGGGAAATCGTGCTAAGGATTATTCGATTGAAATCGTCGTTATCTGCCAACGAATTCGAATATATTAGAAGCAGTCAAGCGTGTGTGTTTAAAATCCATTGATGTCGCCGAAATTGCGTAACTTTAGTACATACTTTGGACTCGTTTGACTACTAACGGCTGCCGAAATGACAACATTGTATCAACATAATAATAACAACAATGCTTACCAGTGGAAAGATCTAGCTTTATCACGCTTTTTGCGCTATAAGATCTGTAACTTCAATGGTTGCTGGAATTGTGAGACATACAGCTATCTGTCGAATAACATTGAGAAGCCGGCGATTGTTGATAAAAGTGAAACAAATTAATTTCGGACCACGTGAGATAAAAATTGAAGACAAAAGTGGATAAAGATGCCATGTAATGAAATTATATATGGAGAAAATTGACCTTAAACATTTTTTAATGTGACTTTTTGCTTTATTAAAATTTTAAATATTTAGTTTAATTAATTTGTAATTATCTTGTTTTTACAACAAAGTGATCACAGAATGACAAAATCACTTCTCACTTAGTTTAATGCAAAAAAGCATTTTTTTTTTTAGATATTACATAACACCTTTTATCCACAATTATGGCTCAAACTCATGTGTCAAAATACAGATTGATGTAATGACAAAAGCATGGGTGCCTGAGATTGTATTATTATGCTTCTAAATACCTAGATATTTGCAATATCAGCAGATTGTGAATTTACATTATATCTCGACTATTTGCGTGATAACTCACGAGTCGACGTCTGGTGTTCCCGCCTCATTTTTATGAGAATGCTGATCTTCGGGATTCACTACTATTTGTCCATTTAACATCCTATGAGTAGATGGGTATCATTTGCCCTATCTGTGCACTAGATACATTACGTTGTTTATTTATTCACATACCTTCATTTAAAAATTGACAGCAGTGCCTTCCATCTCATTAGAAAGAAGGAGGAACTCTGTTTTTTCAAATGTTGAACGACTCCCATGTGACGTGAAAGTCATTCTGAAATGCCTTAGATGAGTATTTATTCATAAGGAATATCGTAAGGGCATCTAATTTTTCGGAAAAAAAATCGAAAACACATGTGTTAAATTTTAACAAGAAACATGAATGCTGGTGTTAACAAAAATCCGAGTCAGAGACGAAGATTTTTGCACCTGTACGGATGTTTTTTCTTAAGAAAATATTACTTTGCATTGTTTTTTTAATTTTTTTTTCACAGGAAAAAAATTAGATGCCCGAATGGTATTTGACAAGACTATTTCATGAGTAACAGATTACTGAGACCATAGTTACTTGTTATTGTAAGTTTTGGTGAAAACAGCTGTCAAGTTTTGTCGCGGGTAAACTCGAAAAAACTACTGACCGGTGCTGTCATTCATTTTGTAATTCAAAATTAAGCCTTTGTGACTGGTAGAAATTGAGGCGAGAAATAGTCACAATAATCGCATTGAACCAACGCAAACTGGTCCAGCGCTTTTATGCTGAATAGCAGTAGTCATGAGATAGCCTTGTCAGTTTGACAGCGGTTTTCGCTTGGATGACAGATTTGGTAGTTCGTTAATTGGATCTTGCGAACTGGCGAAGCTACTGTATGACTACTGCTATTCTCGCATAAGTGGGCTGTACCCCTAGACCGCTTTATGTTGGCCGAACGCGCTCATTGTGTTCCACAAATATTCAATCAGTAAAGTAACCCTACGTATATGTCTATTCAAATTATCATCCCGAACAGGCTGATGAATTCGAAAAGAAATCCATTATTATTTAAGGTTACTCCACCGTGCATCATGAAAACATCAAGCGGTCCACATTTCAAGCTATTGCAAGTTCAATCGCATACATCTTCAAAAAGTACTTCTCTCGGCAATGCTCCGAAAAGTGAATGCAGCTCTGATGTCAATATTTCAAATGAAAAGCTCCTACGCACGTGACATATCAAATGCCTAATTTGTGACAAAAGAAACGACGTCAGTGGCCCAAAGAAAGGACCCACCTATTCCCGATGTGAAATATTGTTCCTTTAATACCAAAACAACAATTAATCTTTCACACACGAAGAGACTACATTCATCGGCAAAATTAATCATTTTCTTTGTGAGGGCTACCAGGGGCTGATTCCTATGTATAACTTATTATTCTTTAAACGCATGAAAGGGACATAAATTTGCACACAATGTTATATGATATTTAGCTTTTTGTTCATGTAAGTATGTAATGGCTTTGGGAGAGGCATTGTCATGACATTTTATTCGAAAAGATACTGTTGCCCGTATGAATTTTTTAAGTCTGATTCCGGTCGAGTTAAATGATAAGCTCATTCCAAAAACAATTTGTGTTTCATAAAAAAATGACTCATTTCTGAGTTTTACTCTCTTTTGGGCGAAGTAAAGGAATCTCTACGATAATTTGAACACTTTAATTCTAGAGTGATATAAGGTCCATATAGACTTTGTACCTTTACTTATGTCTTCGTATACTGTATCTCAAAGCTGATTACCCGCTCCGGAAAGAAACAAAAAAGCAATTTGAGATTCTTATATATTAAAGACATAAGACGGAAGATTAATTTTTCTCTTTGAGAATCGCCCAGTCATCAAAGGTACAAAAAGCTTTCGATCTACAGTCGCCGAATGTTTTTCTGATGTTCTCTTCTCGGATCACAGCGTCTCTATCTTAAAATCGCTAGTTAGAGTCGCTTAACGTGTTTTCTGGCCGACTTGGTTCCAACAATGAGCCTTTTAGGAAATAACTTTGGCATAAAAGTTGAAGCGAAGATGAATTGCTGCTCCGCCAAGGCAGTCGAATACATTTTTGTCATCCTTCAGGCGGCTGCGAAACAAGCGATCGATTCGGTGATGCCAAGTAAGGATCATTTCATGAGACACCGGAAAACTGGATATTTTTAATATCCGTTGAATCAGAAAATTCCATCGTTGTTATTGTCTTGATTACACCAGGTGATTGAAAAGACAGTGACAATATTGCTATATAATTTCCGAGTCGAGAAAGTTACAACTTCGCAGTAGATTACGTACGAATAGCATGCTCAAAACACAAAAAATTATTCCAGTACATATTTTGCATCAACATGTTTTACTCTTTGAACCATGCATTTCAAGAAGGTAACTAAATTTGCAAAAATTGCTTATTTTAACAAGTTTTGTGTACCGATTTCAGAGAAAAATTAGTTTGATATCAAATATAAAATCCGTTAAGGAAGGCGGAATAAATTTATTCCGCTTTGCTGATACGCGGAAACTAATGAAGTTATATTTAGTATTTCAAGGAAATGATACGACGGTTTCATTTGAATAAATGCCCATGTTCTACCCCAATAAGAGTCGTTAATGGCATTGGAATTCTAAACACCCTGTAGAAATACAGTCACTGGTTTTTGTTAACGCGGTAAAGACTTTTCAGTTTAGTAGTGAACCTATCAGATAAAATCCTGACGAATGCGGCTTAAGATAAACACAACAACAAAACAAACACATTTGAATTACAATTAGAAGAGGGCCGTCTAGGGAGCGTAATATTAATAATTTGGTAATGTCAAGCGATAACTTTATCACTTTTTTGTTTTTTGTTCGCGTTTATTTAGGGTAGGGAAAGGTTAGATTTTCACATCGAACGAGTTAATCTCTATTTGGTTGGACTTATGTTCAAGATCTATGTTAACAACTCATTGAAATCTTCTTAGCACCAGACCAATCGTTTACGCATCCGGAATAGCTAGTTGTGCTCAGTTGTTTTAGTTTGCAATGTTTGCATGCCTCCTCAGCAGCGTAAGCAGTGAGGACCTGTTTACTTCACTCAGAGCTTTAAAGCTTTGGAAAACTTTGGCAACACTGTTCGCCAACCGGTTTGAGGGATTGGATTCGGGTGCGCTTACGGCTCGTCGTTACCATAAAAGCCGCAATTTTGACGAAATTACGTCACTGAAACGTTTTCAGCCGCACTTTTTTTTATTACCCGTCGATCTGCGGCCATTTGGGAGTAAATACGACAAGGCTCGACAACAATTTCATATAGATTATTCGCCGGCTGAGTTCGATTTGTTCGTATGTCCTTTGTGCGGATGCATGAGACAAGAGATGCAGCGGTTGACATAAAATATCCAGAACTAAATGCACAATACGTTTAATGATATCATATATTCTGTATTGGAAGGAGAAGAATCAGTCAACAACACATCACTCATGCACCATTGGGTTCCTTGTGAGTCAAGAGAAGAAAAAACATTTATTTACCCCATTACTAGAATAGTGAATGCCCAGCAAGACCTACTAATCCACAACTCACATGTTTTGTTGTGATGCCAAGTTACATACAGATTGTGAGTGGTGACTCTTCACCCAGGCAACACTTTTATTGCTACCGAACGAGATGAAATGTGATATTTACTGACTGTGTAACATGGATTTTAGTAATGTTTGAGAAAGTGTGGAGAGGTCTTGATCGACGCGTTCGGCGTGCGGGTTAAATAGTCACAATGGAACGTTGGACCGGAGCTCAACGTGCTTTCGCTATCGAGGCTTACTTTAAGAGTGATGATTCATACGCCGCTGCTCTTCGGAAATTTTGTAGACGATACAACATTCGCCGACCAAGAGATGCTCCATTGAAAAAGTGGATTAAGAGGTTCCGTGGAACAGGATCTACTCTTAGTCAACCCATTCCTGGCCCCACCCCTACTGTATCAACCCAAGAAAATGTGCGTCGGTCATTGTAAATCCTCGACGTTCTGTACGGAGGCATTTCGCTGCCTTGGGAATCTTTAGGTTAACACTGCTTGGCATAAATGAAGAAAAAAATGGGTTTTCATCCTTATAAAATCCAATCAGTCCCTGCTTTAAAGGAAAGTGATTACCTAATACGAAAATCTTATGCTGAACGGATGTTGAATTTTGTTTCTACACAGCGCAAACTCGAGAACGCTGTTTTCAGTAACGAGTCCCATTTTCACAGACGGTTATGTGAACAATGAAAGTTGCAAATATCGGGCACCAACGAACCCAAAAGAGAAACAACAACAACAGCTACCATAGTCCAAGGGTGACTGTTTGGTGCGCCAGATCCTCTAGCGGTATTATTGGGCCGTATTTCTTTGAAGATGAAAACGGTCCTGCATCGACAGTCAATTCCGAGCGATACAAAGACATGATTGACACTTAAGAAATAAAACGGGCCGAATTTACGAATATGTAATATTTTTTCAATAAGTTGGTGTTTTTTTTTCATAAAACAAAAAGTGTACTTTCCCACTGGCATAAGGTTTATGACACTGATACGAATCACAGTAAATACGTTGCCATTTGCATCATACTTTTAATGTTAAGTCGTAATGTTAGTGACGATGAAAGACATACTACATTTCACATTACATAATATTCCTGCATATAATACTTCTCTAGACAATTTCCTTCGCAGCTAATCATATAGGAAGATCTAATTATTTCTCTTGTTGATCGGTTTAGGTCTTCCAATCAAATGTAGCAACTGTTGATAGTATGTTGGTTCCATATGTCCAACAATTGTTACATTACAAATGACCAGTGGAGCAGTGAAATGTCTGAATAGCAAGGCCACGTGTAGGCAATTAGCTACATTTCAAACAGCATCCAGTTTTGTGTCTGCCAGTGTAATTAAAGTTGTCAAGTGCGGATGTATCGTGGCGAAAATGGAGTTGTGCTGCTCCCATTTCTCCAGGCCGGCGGAAGTTCGAGCGACTCCCGAGAAATTGGTCAGGCGTAATTTTGATTAGATTGCTCCATTTCAGATGAAACTGGCGAAGCTGCTGTGACTTTGTATTAACACTGGTGGCTGCCAGCAAAATATTGTCGGTTTCAGAAGCTTGGACAGTTGAATTTGTCGCTACAGCTATGTTCTATGTTTGTTCCAAATGAATTGAAAATCAAGTTGTTTAAGAAGTTTGGACCGTCATGTCACTGAAGTCTATTGCTCACTGCGTGAATCATCGGATATTATGCAATACATTAGAATACTACGGTATTAGAGGAGTTGCTCAAAAAGGGTTAGAATTTTTCCATGAGAACTGGAGGCAATATGTATCTATCAATTTTGAATCCAACTCCGAAGCCAATTCAGAAGGGTGCGCCACAGGGTACCATACCTTGATCGATTCTCTTCCTCTTATAGGCCAGTGAGATCCATGACGTTTTGCCCACCTTTAAACATACAACTTATAAGGATGAAATATCTTTGCTTATTTCATGAATCAAGACCTTGTTATTAACACCAAGAAAACAGAAGTGCTCAGTTTCCACAATTACCAGCGCAAGTAAGATCAATATAGTATAAATGTCAATAGTTCAGTATTGGACAGTCAAAAAGGTAGAGCATTCATGGGAGTGTTTATTGATCATTATTCTTCTTATATAAATGTTTTTAGAAATTTATGAAATGTTTTAGGCTGTCCCGAGTTACCGAATATATTATATTATGGGCAGATTGAGTCTAGACATCGTTATAAATTTCGGTTTTGGTGCTTTTGGCTTCTTGGTCGGAGCTCCGGGTTGTCCAATAGGGACACAGGAAAGTAAACGTCAATTTGACATAGATGCCATCTTTGTTTTCTGTCACCGACATGTCATTTTGTTAGTTGAATGTTTACCATGGATCGCTATGGAGTCGTATTCGATTGAAGACCGCATTGAAGTTATTCAAGAGCACTACAAAAATGGTGCAAAAATAAAAAACACGTTTCGCGCGCTTCGTGAACATTTCGGTCGCAACAACCGCCCAAACGAAACAACCATCGGTCGTGTGGTGCATAAATTCGAGGCAACAGGTTCTGTGGTAAATCTGCCAGGCTCTGGCCGGCCAAGGAGCGTTCGCACACCGGAAGATATTGCTGTTGTGAAGGAGAGTGTGAGAGACGATCCGAAACAATCAACAACGCGTCGATCCCAAGAACTGGGCATTTCGAGAACCAGTTTGCTCCTCATTCTCCACAAGGATTTGAATGTACACGCCTACAAGATCCAATTGACGCAAGAGCTGCGTCGGGCCGACCATTTTTCGCGCCGAACGTTCTCAGATTGGCTCCTTGAACACCGCCAAATTGATGCCAATTTTTCATCAAAAATCATGTTCAGCGACGAAGCGCATTTCACTTTGAATGGGACGGTAAACAAGCAAAACTGCCGCATCTGGGCGAACGAAAATCCCCGTGAGTATCAAGAGCAGCCGATGCATCCTCAAAAAGTGACTGTGTGGTGTGCATTGTGGTCAAAAGGCATCATCGGACCTTACTTTTCGAAAATGCGGCCGGGGACGCCGTTACCGTCAATTCTGACCGATATCACGTGACGATAGAAGACTATTTTTTGCCGCAACTTGAAGGAATGGATATGGACGATGTTTATTTCCAACAAGACGGTGCAACATGCCATACAACCAACGTCAATATCCATCGATTGCAGACCTTCTTCGGTGATCGCGTGATTTCGCGCAGAGGAAATGTGCCATGGCCACCAAGATCGTGCGATTTGACTCCCTTGGACTTCTTTTTATGGGGATATTTGAAAAGCAAAGTCTACGTCAACAAACCGGCCACCCTCCAAGAACTCAAAAACAACACTTGAATTAAAATTTTTCAATAATATTCCAGACAAGGTCATATGTGATAAGTCACAAACAAATGCGAAGTTCCTCTAAAAAAATTTAAGAGGGTTTCTGATCGATCAGTGTTTTTATGGGTTTTTAATGTTTTAATTGTAAAAATTGTTTCACTGTCATCTGTCTTACTTTACTGTTATTTTCTCCTAAGTTTTAAGTTTTTATTGACTATTCCTGTATGTTTTACAGGATATAAAATAAATTGAATTAAAGCTTCCGAGCACAAAAATCATGTATGTATTCAATGGGTTGTTAAGCTTCGCTTTCGGTGTATTTCAGGTGCTTTATGATACTAGACTGGACACAATTTCATGAGACAAAGATGGTTGGATTAACTTAGGATCAAACACGCTAGACGAGGCGAAAATGTCGCATGCGCGGGAAAACTCCGTTTCAACTCTATTCATAATCACGGTTGTTAGATGCCTCTTAATATGAATCAATAGTTCTTTTAAGCATATCACAAAAAACAGTTTATTGCTCTGGACAAAGCTTTTTAGATGTTTTTGATCATTCTGAACAAAAAGGTACTTAGTAACCTTTATCTGAAGTTAAAAGCTTTCAATAAAGTCTGAAACAACCTCAACATGTACATCCTAAACAGTCATTTAAAAGTTATTATTTTTTATGTTGCCAAGAATCTAAGTTGACGCGGGTCTCTCAGGGTAATGAAATTCCCGTGTAGTAGCTAGGGGATAACTTACAGTATTTTCGCGAATAACTTTTCAGAAGTTAAACGTCACATCTTGCGAAGTGAGAAGCGGTATGTTCCACAACCAAACAGCAATGCTTTAGAACAAACCAATAGTAAGCCCAAAATACTACGATTTGTGGGATTTGTCAGATCTTAAATTGCTTATAACTTGAAAACGGTTAACTAAAGATTACTGAAGACCTCTTTTGTTCAGGATTATAAAAAAAAACTTCGCACAGAATTAAAAACCCATATTTTTTTAATTTACTCTTCCTGAAGATAACCAACTTAATACTATATCCCGGCGCCCAAAAAAATATCCGAGATGAAGTGAGACACCGTAGTGACATCTATGAGAATATGTCACAGCTATGTTTCTGCTCTTAGACAGGTAGATAGGTACTTATTTTGATCATTTAAAAATTATGTAGGATATATACTGGCTGCAACATATAATCACACTTCACTAAACATTTACAAATGACTAAGCACTAATTAGAAATCTACATTAAAGACGTTAGTGTGTTTTACGTACAATGTCATCTGTGAGACACTGACTTTCTCGAAGTAGATTTCTAATTAGTGGGGAGAGCAGAGACATAGCTCTGACAAATTTTCGTAGATGATGTTAGAGAATCTGATTTTAGCTCGGATAATTTTTTGGACGCATGTATATAGTATCAGGTTGGCTGTAATGCTTTAATGTGTTCAGCACATAATAGGGAGAGGGATATGCCATAACATTCGTAATCCTAGAAGGAGATGACACCTAGGAGGAGAACCGCACGGCAACCTCTTGATTCTTGTTGAGGGGCAGCCATCAAGCGTAATTGTGAGAAAAAAAATAGTCGGAAAGTTTCTCTAACAAATGAGAGGTTTAGCCAGACCTCACTATAATGCAGAAGCAAGATAAAGATTGAGGACACGTCATCGATCTATTTTACTTACAGCCATTTGGATCTGCATACTACCCTTGGAGGAGCTTAACCTTACCTGTAACAAAAGGAAAACAATTATTATTATTTATATAGATATCGAAACAGAAATCGGTCACAGTCATCTAGTGACTTTCCGACTTTTCAATACGCCAACTTTGGCATCTAGCTCGTATCAGCAGTTCATTAAAAAATTATATTTCAAAATAATCATTTAAAATTTATAACACAATGCAATATAGACATCCAACATTTTTTTTAAATTGCATATATTTGTAGAATCTGTTTATTTATGGAACGCGATGTGCAGCGCTGATTCAAAATTTAATGTCAACGAGTCATCGGGAACCGGGAATACGTCCCAAATGGCCGATATTGGAACAAAAATAACGCCAGACCGTCCCTCCCGCATACAGTTTTATGGAAGCAAAGACAAATTTATGTGACAGTTCAGGCCGTTCATCAAGCTCGCGTTTCAACACTTGCTCTAATTAATTGTTTATTCTATATAGTTCGGTGGAAAAACGGAGATTTATAACGGTGACCATTTAGGGCTGCTGCTGGGTAGCGAAAAAATATTCACCGGGCAGACACAACTACGGACACAATTCATAAAGCTAAACTTATTTCTCTAATTTACCACACAACAATAGCCCGAAGCACTAACCCCACAGATCCAAAACTGTTACAAATATTCTATGGAATTGCCGATATCTTTATTTCGTGCCATCGCTTTCTTGACAATATTCCATCTGCTGATACCAATTTCTCTCAATTAAATCAGCATATCACTGAGCTCAGGCTATATAAATATAAAGATTTCAAAAATTAAACTTTCGTACTCATCATCTGAGTGCACCCCTGCTTGTTCTGCCAATTTTCGACAGAAGGGCTCCTATATCATTGCTAGAGCGCAACGCTAGGAATTTTTCCATTTCTCAATCCAGCCCAAGTATACATTCCACTCAAATACTCTAACAATTATTTTTAAGAACTTAATCTAAGATTTTTTTTAATAATTTATGTCGTATAATCTTACATTTACATTTTAAATAATTCTCCTTACACAACTTCCAAATTTATCTTTTTATACCAAAATACTGAATCCTAGGCACGCTCATAATCTCTAGTTAGTGATAGTGAAAAAACACAGATTAAATAACCTAGACGTTAAGAAATATCTTCTTTCCTCGATACTTTGAGTGAATTGTTTTGATGGAGAAACAACTATCTGCCACACTTAAAGTTTAACTAATCAGCCACTACATAAAAAACAGCAGCTTCAACTAACTCTGTCGGATTCTAGACGTTGAGAAAGATCTATGACTACCCCTATTTTTCAATTGGGACAAATAGAGAATAGTCTGGATGGAGAGACAACTACGAGCGTGCAGAGAAATATGGCACTCAGCAGGAAAAACGAACCTATACAGCTGACGGGTAGTAATTAATATTGTTTTGTTTCTTTCTACAGTGTTTTATGGGGCGCCATTCAAATCCGAGCATTCTACTTTGCGTATCTGACTCGGTTTTTTGCATTGTAGATTTTCAGACGTTTCCACTGATGTAGGTCACAGGGCCTAGCGGAACTTCAACGTCCGTCGTTGTGGAAACCTCTGAAGAGTTAGAAGACACCTAATACAGCAAATTATTGTTTAAAAAAATAAAAGTAAGGTGCAAGTACATATAGTTATTCAGTGCCTTTAAAAAAGGTCCTCTACCTATTTTTTGAACGGGTCAAAATAAGGAGCTGAAAAAGTGGCAGTTGAACATTTCAAACTGGCAGCTGGGTGCCGTTCTTTAACATTTTTTTCAAATGCAATGGCAGGCTCTGTGTTACCTCATTTTAAAACAGATGACTGGGGAAGATGGGAGTATCGTCACCGACGCTGATTCTTGGATTAAAGTCACTTTTGGGCAAATTTTGGCTATTTGTCAATGATTAAAATTTATTGTTATATAAAAAAGAACATTGCAGGGGCCTTCAGTTGCATTTTAACGTTTTTATCACAGCATATGATCATCAAAGAATACATTTTTATTTCCCTTGTTTGAGCCACAAAAACCAATGAAAACTGCTCTTTGTCCAAAGATAAATTCGGATCTTTGGTTCTATTTCCCATGGCTGATATTACCTGGTTTCCTATAACAAAAAGAACTGTACAATACCCATGCATTGTACTTCGTTGTCGTATCTAGAAACATTCGTTTTCCGCTGTTTTTAAGAGAGGATGTCGTTATCATAGACACATAAATTTAACCGTATACAAACACCTTACCTGGTACCGACGACAGAATTGAGATTAGTTGAAGTGATGTTCCCACTTTAACCTTTGTGTTCACCTACATTGTAAGGCATTGTTCCCTTTGTAAAGCCTTTTTGGTATCCAACTGTCTGATATACGTTGAATTGCGTAAATATTCTAAAGTCAGCTGGAAAATTAGTGTAAAGTAGATTACCATCTTTTATCAGAATTCTCGTACGTACAAATCCTAAATTTCTTGACGGTTCCCTAAAGCCACATCAGAGGAATCAGAGGAAAACAAATTAGTTTTAGAATTTTTTCATTCGCCAATACGATCCTTTGAGTACCACTATTGATACTTTAATTCACAATGGCAAATGAATGTTGGGGGTCCACTGAAATCTTTGTCATAAGCTTAGAGATCTGTGGCTGCCAAACGGGTATTTGAAAATATATGCATCGATTAATGTATTCGCCAAGAAAATTCCAAGCTTAGGTTGTATTTGGTAGGACTGCAGTAGTTCTTGAGAACAGACTCCAGTCTCGTTTTGAACAGAGTTGTGTATTCTTAAACCTGACATCAACCTCCCAAGCAAAAGTCATCACTCAATCTCTCACTTAATTAGTATAAGATTTCGCATTCTAAGAATTTTTCTACAATGGAACAGGCAACAACTCTGAGAGGTGGCAACGCTGACATTTAAGCACGGTGGTCTACAGGAACTAGAGAGTGTTTAGTTATCTTGTTTTGCTGCTTCTATTTTGCACACTGGGAGATAATGATTCGTTTTCTGTTATCGAAATAAGGAGGCTGTGTTATCACACACACCGTTGTTAGTGTATGGTTGCTACATTCTCGTCCGTTGTTCGAGAGCTGAAGCGTAGACCATACTGTTGAGCAGCCAAAAAGCACGAAACTGTCCACGGTTGGCTGTTTTTGGTGGGATGAACGAAAGCAGTATGTTTAGAAAGCTCCAGGAGTTACGAAGAACAGGGGAGGACTTATTTTGTAAGATTATTTTTTTTTATTCAGCACAGTTGCCGGAATTCGTAAGGCTGGGTAAGCTTAATTAAAATAATTTCAAGTTATCAGAACGTATTGGTGGTAATCTTGTGGAAATATGAGTTTTATATTGCAGTTAAAAATAAATACAACAAATATGCAGTGATCTGAATGAATTAAATTGTGCAGGATTTAGTTATGTATGCAACGTAGCATTTTATTTTAATTCTGCTGATTTTGTAGTTGCTTGTTGTTCCGCAGTTCTATGATTCTAGTTTGGTTAGGTCACAAATATTAGTGAAACTGTTCCATGAAGAAATTTAACAAGGATTTGTAAATATTGACCAAAAGCGAAAAAAACAAACGCTACCCATGACAGTCAATCATCAGTACTGTCAAAATTACGACGGTTCACTATAGTGGTCATAAGAACTCATGTTTTTTCAACCACCCTTATTTGCTATCGCTGACAAAAATAACGTAATGTTTGCACTAGAAATTTTCTATTGTATACTTTGTTGTAAGCGTAAGTGGTTGCCGATATAAGGAATGTGTGCTTACCGCGCAGGCCTCGGCTTCAGTCATATTTAATGTATAATGATCTCGTATTATTTCTCTATTTCAGATCAGTTCTGTATTTCATCAAAAATCAATGCAATTCCATCATTCCGTTCTTTAGGCCTAGATTCCTGTCTGATTATGCACGATACAGATACTGTACATTTTAGTCAAACGTCATTTCAGATAAGATGTCCCAAGAGTATACTTGATTCTACGGCCAGTATTACACCCTGCATTTGACCAACAATTATTTTGAAATTACATACGATACACACAACAGGAATACGATCCAGATACTGATAAGCCACAGTCATAAACGCAAACACGCCGAGCAATTACCTAGATATCGGGATATCACAATTCGCAGCAGCTATCTGATGAAATTGAGCTTCTAGGGTTGCATTTCACCCCCGCAATATAATTGCAAGTGGGTGTGCGGTAATATAAGTTCGGGGTGGCTACGGCTATCTCTTCGCTCTATTTCCCATGAGACTTCCCGCGGTTTCTCGCCACTTTTGACGAGTTTATAGTTAGCATGTGTCTACGAGGACAGCGGCGATATAGCGCGAGGCGCTATCACGCCAGGATACCGGATATCCTGGGCAATAAATTATCCTGGTTGTGAGTAAACGCGATATACCGTCGTATAGGGTGATGTTATTTTAGGTTTATGCAAAAGTAGAATTTCAAATGCTTGTCTTCCAAATTCAGTAAAGATAATGGCATCATAATTCATCTTGGCATTTATCAAAGTTTGATACTTTTATTGCGACTATAGCAAAGCCAAAGACGATTTATAGTTTTCAAAAACAGTAGTGGTGGAGTGATACCAGATAGAATATTGATGATTGATCCCTCTATATAATGGAAATTGGCATAAGATTGATTCTTGATGAGCTTCTGACACTAGGCTACTCGTAACCTTACTATCAAGGACAAGACAAAAATGGATCAAGTAGTAAAACATAATATAATAATTAAAAAATCGAAGATTGCTAGTGAATGTGATTAATCAATATATTTCAGATATCGTATAGCTAGTGTTGACATATGCTTGAATAATGCATTTTACCTCATTATTCGAGGTCTCCTTATTATGAAAGAAGGCGGTCCTGTTTGGTTTAAGGCTTGCTTCTTGCCCTGTGTAGAAGTTCTTTATTTCACCTTGTTCCTCAAAGAACTGAGCCTATTTCTTTTGGTTCTTATCATTCCCTATCAAGAGTCAAATAATGATGATTATTAACCATAGGTAATAAGGAAGCCTCAGGTTGAAAGTGGCATCCTTCTTTGGTGTCTGGTAACTTTTCTGTTACCTCTAGCACCGAACACTCCTCTCCAGAGCGAAAGGCGGGTGCCAAAAAGATTGACCTATATTAGGTGCGCTATCTTTTGTGAGGTGTATGTGAAGAACTAAACAAGTAAATAACGTAATAGACAAAACATAAGATTCAATTGCCAAATTGTTAAGTTTATGATTACTTGTCTCGCTGCTTCTCATTATTGAAATGATCTTTTTGGATTTGGTATTGTAAAATTCTGACGATTGCATTATTCTATGAAGCAATATTTGTTTGTCTGAACCATTCTGAAAATGACTTAAAAAATCGCATCGTCGACGAGGTCGAAGTGAGAGGTGACACGGCAAATGAGTAATGGTCATCACAATAAAGAGGCTTCGTATTCAGCACTTAAAAACCGCTTTACACCGAGAGTACATAAAATTGGAAAACCCATACTGACTGGGCAATTAAACCCCAAACTTTCTGTAAGCTTAAAAACAGCTTTGATAATAAACTTCAATATCTCACGATATACATCTTGTATTAACCAACTCCAAAATTCCTTTGGGGACTATTAATCAAATCTGCTTTGTAATCACAGTGAACGGCCCTGTACGCGACATACGACGGTGAGGTGAAATTTTCCTCGCGAGACTTTATTATGCCATTGACACATGGGGGAAGGGGGTCTCGCGCATGAAGGCTCAGCGTTGGGATCTGACGTCCTGATAAGATTTTGCGTCAAGTGCCCAGGGAATTAGTCATTTTAATGAAATGCGGCTGGCTACAGCACACCAGATGGCGGGATAAATTTAATAAAGCCGGGGGTTTTTGACACTTTAAAGAGCATTAGGAGGTATTGGATGGCAATTTATACGTCGAAGGGGAGGATATTGCTTCGACGGGTGGACCAAATTGTTTGTCTTTTTTATTTTCAATGCTTCATTGCCTGTTATTTCGCTTCATAATTGATAATATTAGCGCTGCAGTACAATCTATAAAAACAAAATGTTATTAAAGGCAATGTACACAATGCTGCCAATATTTCTTCATAATTTTGTAATTTTGAGAGCATATAAGATCTAATGCAGTTAATCAACTCATTAGGTATATAGGTTACCACTGAGCAAGTCTATGTGTTGGTCTGACTCAAGACCAAACATCTTCTATGCTACTCTATGGATATATACTAAGTGACATATAAATCCGAACACCCAATTTAAATGGTTTTATTTTAATAAAATTTTGTATAAGTACTTAATGAAGCATAATAACTAAATGATAAAAATTTCAAAATGATTGCACTGCTTCAAAGCCCTTTGACCTTTAATAATGTGTGGATGCACCCTGATGTGCTACTCATTCTCCAACGCGCCTAGGCATGGTTCTGATCAGGTGGTCAATGTCCTCCGGTGGTATCTCATTCCAGGCAACCACCAACTCCTCTCGAAGTGCTTCTAGAGTCTGATGAGGACGTTGCAAATTGAGCAATCTCCTACCCATCATATCCCACACGTGCTCAATTGGGTATAAGTCGGGAGATCTTGGTGGCCATGGTAACAATGTGACATCATTATGTTGAAAGAAGTCTATTGTGACTCTTGCAACATGTGGTCGGGCATTATCTTGTGGGAAAGTTGGATCTGCCAGGGTGTCAAGATAGGGTAAAAGATGGGGTTCTAGAACTTCGTGGATATAACGCTGCGCGTTCATGTTACCTCTGATGAAGATTAAAGGTGACCTGGAACCATAAGCTATAGCACCCCAAACCATAACTCCAACAGTGTGATGAACATGTCTTTCAACAAAAAACTGTGGATTCCTCCTTTCACCACGTCGCCTTCTAACCCTGGCACGACCATCGTGCATGCCTAAACAAAATCGAGACTCGTCACTAAAGACAATACTGTTCCATTCCTGATCCCAGAGTGACCATTGTCTGCACCACTCGAGGCGATTACGTCGGTGTTCTCGAGTTAAAGGGAGGACCCAGTGTGGCCGGTATGAAAACAAGCCAAAACTTCTCATTCGTCGGTAAACACTTCGCATGCCAATAGGTCTTCCGTGCTCTGCAAACCATTCATTTGCAATGGACCTGGTAGTGGAGAAACGGTCCCTTAAGGCCAATAATCTTAGGCGGCAATCTTCACGGTCTGTTGATCTACGGCGGCGTCCAGTGCCCCTTGCTCTTTACGTACGGCCTTCTCGAAGCCTTGCCTGACAACACCTAACCACAGTGTCTACACTTCTTTACACTCTAACTGCAATTGCCCGAAAAGAAAGTCCAGCTTCCCGAAGTCCCACTATACGGCCCCTATCAAACTCACTAAGTTGACGAAATCGTACAGGTCTCCGTACTTTAGGCATCGTAACCGATCGTAAAGGATATCAAGAACCAAAATCCGCCAACGTTGATTCTTTACTGCGGCTGAAATATTCGTTATTAGAGCGTTAGTGAACTAAAAAAAAGCAGTATAAAAACCGGAATATCCAACTGATAAGGCTGACATTTTTTTCACTTGTTATTTACAGTAAAATAAATACATTCACCAACTTTTATTAAAATAAAACCATTCAAACTGGGTGTTCGGATTTATATGTCGCTTAGTATATCTGGAAGAACTTATAAGTTTAGACACAGTGGAAAATCGAACAGATGCAACGTGTAAAAAACCTACCGTTTTTGAAAGAGATCGCCGATCAATGAGACCCATTCGGAGCCTTGCATTCTACCTGGGGACAGTCTTTTGCAATAGTTTTTGCAGAGTTTATGCTTCACATACGGTTCTTCTGTGTTAAAATGGATTTCTGAATTCCGTCAATGGTCAAACTAATGTTGGAAAGATCCAAATAATAACTCCTTGGATTCTTGTCCCTTTAGAAATTATCAGTCTGGGTTTAACAAGTTTTGAAACATGGACCATGCAGCTATCCGTTCCAAATGACTCTTAAGAAAACGGCATTTTGACGTCATTTGCAGTGCACATTGTAAATAACTTTGTAAAGAAATTTCAGCAAGTATCTAACGAAGTGTTATTGGTTTATCATATCTTTATATTCATATGCTCTAGAAATAATTGAGGATAGAATGTTCGTTCATGTCTTAAGCTCTATAAACTTTGATTTTCACTACTAGTTACCCCTCTTTCGAACAGGTTGCTTATCAGTGATACATAAAGTCTTTACGAAACAGCATCGATTATCAAGGTGCAACACGGCTGATGAATCACGTTTACGTTTGTCAACGATCCTTCTTTTTGCATTCGCGTAAACTAAGCTCCTCACATGTATCTTCTCTTTTATCGCAATCGGAATCAGTCCATCGATAGATTTCAAGTAATCGAACAATTGCAATTTCACAGAGGATTTTTAAGATTGTGACTAGCTTGCTATCACGTTCTAAGCAGTGGCGTCCCAAATCATGAATAATTCTCTATTAAATCTAAAAACGTTCCTCTACTTTTAATAAAACACTAATTGCATCAGGCCGGGGTAGCGTACCGTGCACTAAGATGCCAGAATTTCTTTATTTGTGTAACTCCGGCTATAGTAAAATCTGTCTTGAAAATAGTATAATTAAGTAATACATGTGACGATTTATAACGACATGGGGGAGATGCAACCAGTAGATACATCTTTACAGAATTAACAACGGCAGAGTTCTCTCAAGGATTATTATAAACTAATCCATAGTTGTTCTTGGCTTTTCTCTCCTTTTTTTAACCGAAGCAGCTATGAAGGCAGAAGCCTAAATACCAGAGTATCGGCTGCTATGAGGAGCTTAAAGAAACTTTGCAAATCCAATTTTTGAACTGCCTAAGGTTAGTTGAACAGGGAAACGCCTCCTCATGCATATTGTTCCACAATTTCGATACCCCAGGGAGAAAGGAGCGGTCGCATCGGCCAGTTCTACATGTACGAAGTTCTACACTGTTAAGGTGGGAGGCCAAAGTCAGGCGGGTCTGTCTGGCAGGCACATCGCGAGGCGGCATCATGGAATCTGAGGAGCTGACTGAAAGGATTGGTTCACGAGTCGCTACTGGTAGGAAGAAGAAAGATCACCGCTGGCAATCTCTACCTCGCGTCGATTTAATTGTACAGTGCTGGCATCTATGTCGCGACGGAGTCTCGATTTGTGCAGATATGAAATTCCAACGATATCTGATATAGTTAATCGACGCCGATCGACCTGGGAAGTTTCTGTAATTACTGAATAAGTGGCATTGTCGACGAGCAACGTGTAGAGATGCATAGGATAATTCGATGCTACAGACATATCGATGCTTCAATTTGTTTGACACCATAACTTTTTCACCAAGACCTTATTTGCATATTATATTTTGAACATAGAATATAGTCTTCTACTAGATTGAGAGAGGATTAAATAGCTTCTGGAATTTTGGTAGAAAGCTAGAATAAAGTCAAAAAAACGTCCGATTACGATTGACTAAATAATCGTTCTCCAGAAAATCTGGTAGAACTTAGTAGGTCTAGTTGTGGCTCTATGACGTCTAGACAGCAAAAATAAAACTTTTTGGTTTGGTTTGACACATTTTCATCTAATCAGCCTTTTTGCTGATTTAATGATCAAATTCTTAAAGGAGGGACATAACTTCTGTAAAGCCTACTGGTTCTAATTGTTCTATAATCCTTGGCGATACAAGAAAAACAGATAAAAGGTAAATAGAAATGAGAGATACGTACATTTGTGGTATAGGTAATCTAACTCTCCAGAAAGATTAATGTTTAGACGCTTGAGCCTGGTAACTAATGCAAGGGTAAGAAAACTTTGAAATCAATTAAAAAATCGTTCTTTTTAAATTATGTGCCAGATAACAACTGCTGTATCAATGTTAGCTTTGGAAGCAACCCAAAACATATTTTTTCTTGCGACGTGTTTTCGATCTCCTAGCATCGATATTTTTATAGACTATCGATCCTCATAAAATTTTCGCATCTCTAATCGCATCGGAGGAGCAGTCGTGTCTAGGATTGGATCGAGATACGTCGAAACGGATCGACTCACGACCCCTCTGCTGGTTGGATAGTTCTGTGTGCATTATGTTCCTCATCTCCAGATGGAATCGCTAGCGAGCAAGTCCAATTTAAAGCGGGATGGATTTAACCTGACGGAGCAATTGCCGGGTGGACCGTTAGGCTATTGAGATCATTGAGATTGTGTTCGACCCACGATATTTCGTCGCCCATTCTTTATATTGAACAAATAATGTAAGTCTCTGCATGCAGGAATTCAGAGTGTCGATCTATGTGGGAGTGTTGGAGAAATGAAGACTAGCAGCGACTTCTTCTCTGACAAGAGAGCTGGAGGTTATTAGTGCTTGATGACGCAACAATCTGATATAGTTTAATGCTTCCAAAACATAGTACTTCACCTTGACTAACAAGAAGCTCCCTAGAGCTCGTCCGGCATCTATGCATAGCCGAAGTTCATCTCGGCTGGTCGGAGTCCAGATCACCGAAGACTTGATCTGTAACGGACACATCTCATCCATCGCGGCAGCTGCTGAGAAAAACCTAGGCTATTTGTTTAGGGCTAAGAAGTGCTTTTCTCCACATAACGTACTCACTCTGTACAAAGCCCAGATAAGACGTAGCTTCGAGTGCTGCTCACATATTTGGGGTGCTGCCGCCCTGACTATGTTGTCCATGCTCGATTTTATGCTAAGGGCCGATTTCACCAACATTAATATTATGGACCAATGGGAAAATACCTTATCGAAATGCAGTTTGACAGAAGCTGTCAAAGGTCTCGGAATATCAGTGATTTTTATTAAAATATTGAATAAAATCGTGATAATTCGACTGTATTATAAACAAGACCACTTCTTGATTCCAACATGATGCTTTTGTACAGAGAAAACAGGTCAACTTTCATGTATTTTGATTTGTGTTATAAATTTGCATTTAACAATCAGTTATCCCCAAAAGCCAATGGGAATGCGGCAAATATTAGGTCGATTTTCTAGCTGTTAAATTTGGCAGCAGATTTGGGCGTTTGTTAATGCATGGCAATCTCGAATTTAAGTGCAATATACTGTTATCAGTACATACATGTTGAATAGTGTGGATTTGTCTGTATTTTGCAAGAAAATAGAATATAAAATACATTCCATCCAATTCCTCATCTTCCTTTACATCATAATAGTAATCATTTATTAATTTACGGGTTAATGCATTTATTCAAAGCAATAAAAACATTGTCCTCTTCATCCTAAAACACAGATAATATGTGTAAGACGTGTCAATCCCTACATCTCCGTGATGCATAATGGAATTACTATGGACATAGACAAAAAATTATGAAAAATGTCTCACAAATAACGTCTTTTAAGTCCAAAAATCATAAAAACTATTAATGTTTATTGTTCGATTGGCTTTTTCACTGGTGAGGTTATCTATCTGTCACTCGCAGGGTTTGCCAAGTCTAACGATCACGTCCCGTAATGAAGGGTGCGACATGAATCTTTTACATTTGCTGGTTTTGAATTTAAAGTAGGAATACAAACATAGTACTTATGATAGTTGGAGCTAGACTGATAACACTTCTTGAAAAATATTTGAAAAATGTGTGAAGTATCTGAAAGTCCTTACATACAGTGGACCTTCGTCATAGTTTATTATTCTGATTATGATCATTTTTAGCACATGTGCTGTATCATCAAATTGATGAACAAATATAAGAAAGCTCTTATATACCTACATACAGAGGATTTATCATGTAAATTCACTAGGTATCCTGATTATAACCATCTTTGGTGGATTGTTCGATCCGGAATGGGAAAGATCTCCTATTTATGAAAATATTTTTGGTATCATCTAACCGTTGCAATCAGTGCACAAAACTGTCATATGATTTATAGCTTAACCCGCTGCCCTATCAATACAAATTTAACATACAGGTCGCCTAGCCGTGGGGATGCTCGGGATGAATATCACGGCAGCAACTGATGATTTGGGCATGTCTGGTAACAACGTATGAAGTGAAACTCGCTAGCTACACAAATCTGAAGATTTTGTACAATTTCTTTGAAAAAGATGAAAGATATGTCTGATTTGGCAGGGTAATGTCGCAACCAAATGGCAGTCACTCTTTCTGACACAGTCCGGATCGAAAGATGACGATACTCGTGAAATGTATTGATACTTCTAAATATAGGATCCTATCGAACATCCTTACTGTCAAGATATATAACCCGAGGAGCTATTTTGCGACGTCATAGAAATAATTATAAATTTTCATTTGCATTTCCAAGTGTTGTGCAACGATTTTGGGAAAAATGTCACGAATACTCTTATAAAGCATAGTAGAATATATTTTAACAGTTGGCGGAGCTTACACCACTGGGACCAGGGTGGTGAAACGGGATATTAATGCACAATCTGGCAACCATGTCGCACCCTCACAAAATGGTCGCTGACAACCACACGAGTCACCGTGTTGTCATTGAATAGCATGGAATTAAACCTTCTTCAGAGTATATGCTTTGTGACTGGGACCAAGGGTTGACAGATCCCAGACACGTGTCACTCGATGAGTCTTGAAATGCAATAATCAGCTGTATTCAAATAATGTTTAATATAAATATAACCTAGAATGTGTACTCGTGAAAAAAGAAAAAAATGGAAAATTTGTAGTTTTTTTGCTGGTTTTAGGTTTGCTGGTAGCTTTAAGGCATATATTTGGGAATTTCTTAATCGCTGTGAATATAGTGTGGATGTTTGTTCAGTTCCTGAACAACGAAAAGTATTCAACTTTATGGATGTATGGATATCAAAAGATCTGAATGGTTTTGTGGGAACATAAGGTGCCATAATGGTTCTGATGAACGGCAAGTAAATGAATGAATATTTGGAAACGAGCAATATCTATGAATTTTTTGGTAGAGCCTGTCATCAAGTAGGTGCTTAATCGCTATCTGCAAGAGGTTTATAGGAAAAAAACACGGGAGGTGATGTTAAATCAGTAAAATTGCATATCAATTGAAGAAAATAATATAAATATAAATAAAAAATCAACATGAATTTAATATCAAACATTTCTTTAAATTATGACTGATGTATATGTAATTTCTTAATATTCAATAAGCTGGTGATGTTTCAATGACAAGATGCCATCTCATACTTTGACAGTATTTTGTTTTCAACATTTCGCAGCTATTGGTTGCTAAAATTTGTTGAGTGGAACTTGAAGCTCATTCGCTGTATTTAACGGACTGTTACCCTATAGGTGGAGAATAAAGGACTGTTGAGTTGACAACCTTGGTGAAACCCACGCTTAGAGAAATAAAATAATTTTTCTTATGCATTCTCAACGAATAAACAAGCACCCCATGATCCTTCATCATTATACTAATTGATACTGACAAAGCAGTCGCTACAATTAATATTGAATTATCTTAGAATCCTGTTTCTGCTTACAATCCCTCAAAGGCTTGAAAACACGATTAGCGTAAGCAGATCGTGTGTTGAGAAGCTGAGTCGGCTCAAAACGAACACGGTGAATGAATTTATTAAGGCTTATTGCTCCTATTTCTGTCACTGTATACTACGTAATTGCCTTTGAATCTTGATATATCTTCTCATTAGACAGGATTTGGGTGTAACGTGAAGTTAAGCAGTCGTCTGAGATTCTTCCTTGCTATATTTCCAAGAATACTTGGAGGCGGTAAGTGAGGTTTGATGCTATACTCATCATTATAAAGCCCTTAAGGGGAAACAGTTTACTTGCAAGAACACAAGGTTGGAGGACCGATGCGGCTTTATCTATGGAATATGTCGAAAATTTCGGGACAGTCATGACTAGTTAACGGATAACATCAGGATGACCTCGTAGATAAAAGGGGTAAGTTGGGCTTTTATCGTTTGGTGTCAAAACAGTATCTGAGGTTCCAGCTGTTTAGAGTAGTGTTATTTTAAATTTGTCTCGTCTCGTATTCAACGAAGCAGACATCAAGGAAAATGGGGAGAAAGGACAGCAAACAGGACGAGGAGAATATTTTACAATAGAAAGCCATTAGACGTTATCCACGATGTGAGTTTTAGTTCAGGTTTTGCCGAAATGTCCATACGTCGCGCAACTAAAGATTGCTACGCGGTTTCGATCGACAGTAGCGACCTTGCCTGTGTTCTCAAATGTGTTGGTAAGAGTTCCAAAAGTTCCAGATAGAGACAAGCTATGAGGCGTTAGCTCGGAAGGAACATACTTCACTTACGCGACCAAATTTTCAAATGCATAAGAATAGGTGCAGCAACCAACATTTTTTAACGCTTTATGGCTATTCTGACAAGTCGTCTATTTGTCAAAATGTAACCGAGACAACTGGCTTAACATCCCCAAAAATCAAGCAGACGCAACTAAACTTAAAAAATGTTCTTGTTTTACCCTGTAGTGAAGTACGAGCATCAAAAATTAACCTGAGCCTGCATGCCTCTTTGGCATCTAGTGACCTGCTTTTTTGTGGAATGGTAAAACAGAATTGGATGGAAAATAAATTGAGCTCATTGCAACATACCACAACAACAAACAAAATCAGTGAGCTAATTATTTATATAATTATAGCGTTCCTTTGAAGGTGAATAGCAGTTGATCGTGAGCAATAAACTCTATTCAACTAGAAACCCAATTAAATGGAAGGAATGCGCTATTTCAGTACAAACGGTTCTCTGATCCATGGCATTTTAAACAGCAAAACAATCTGATTGGAGCTTCTTTCAGACTCTCGTCTGCCATCCGCTTTCTCCAGAGGCAGCCCTCCGAGGAGGCAGAACCTCCTCTATGATAAACGAACCAGAAACATTTAAAGTATATAACTTATTCTGATATCATTTACAAAAATATGGAAAATATAAACCTTCAATACCCAGACTACTAATATTCTTGCAATACTCAACCGATTGGTACCGTTTTGGATCATGTGCTTGTTAAGTTTTCGAACCCTCGCCTGTGCTACATAAAAATTTACTGCAGCTTAGGAAATCTTTTTGATTGTACTGATATCATTTTCATTCGGGTTCGTAGTATCCTGTCAAAGGCAGACAACGAACAACCATAAAAGCGTTAACGTGTCTACGCGTACATAGTTGTAAAGTGCTTTTATTGAGACAGCCGGCTTCTTGTACTCATAATTGAGCTTATGTTGTAATTTGTTTCAGTCTGAGCGTCTTTACTGCACAGAGTGACTGTCATAAAAAAACACCTAGCAGGAATGTATTTATTACAATTCTTGCATACATGTCTCATAGGGTTAGATAAGTAATTGATCAAAATTCCAGAAAAATCCAACAATGTAAAAAATCAGTAATTGCGGCGAGTGGAAGTGTGCCAAGAAAATTTGAACATGTGTGAAAGTGACCCCCAATTTTTGAATCATGTAATCACAGGTGACAAGTCGTGGATCTTTGAGTTTGATCCCGAGACAAAGAGGCAATCTTGCGAGTGGCACACGACGGCGTCTCCTCGCCCAAAAAAGGGAAGAATGAGCAAATCCAAAGTGAAAACGATGTTCATTGTCTTTTTTGACATCAAAGGCATTTCCACCATGAATTTGTTCCTCCTGGACAAATCGTCATCGCCAAGTTTTACGTGGAAGTGCTCAGGAGACTCAAACGAGCGACAAGACATCGCAGCCGACTGGAAGTTGCACCACGCCAACGCCTCGGCTCACACCGCCTTTCTTGTGAACAGCTACCTGACCAAGGCCGGCATCCCAACGCTTCCGCAGCCGCCCTACAGCCCAGATGTGGCCCCCCCGTACTTTTTTTTGTTTCCTCACCTGAAAAGGTCGACGAAAGGCAAGCATTTTGAAACGACAGAGGGGATCCATGCAGCATGCGCCGCGGCTCTCAAGGCTATTCCGGAGAATGACTTCAATGCTTGGAAATCGCGCTGGCAGCGCTGCATCGACGCAGAAGGAGCCTATTTTGAAAGTTTGTAAAGAATTGTAACGATTGGCTCAATAAACTTTTTTAAATCGACTCAGTCCTATTACTTTCCGGACAAACCCTGTATTTCCAGCAACAAACTTAGGTTTCACTTCGATTGGTGCTCGCCACCATATATGTAGCTTCCGGTTTCTGTCTCCCTTGAGCAGAATACTCTCAGCCGTCGCTGGTTCGCTCTTGAGGCTTTTCCTGCGAAAAATGGAAATTAATTAGGGATAAAGCTTGCACGACTCCTGGGTAAACAAGCAAAGCAGCCTTTGATTCGAATTTTAGCTTTATTTGTCGAGACTGCCGAATAAAATTCGTCTGGTGTAATAATTTAAGCGAAGAAATTAGCGACAAGCCGAGACAAAGAGCGTTCGATGAAATTTCGCACTGAATTGGGTAATTAAATCGTTCCGACAGCCGTTATTGGGGATTTGATAAATGACTGTTTTATCACGTCGATTCAAGGAGCTAGCAGCTCGTAGTTCTCGTATCCTATTAGCGAACAGGCCCAAAAACTTCGGCTCCCGCACTCAACTTTTGTTTTCATTGAACGCTTTTCGAATTCAAGATTTGTTTGTTGCTTCAGAACGTCTGCGTCACTCAAGTCAGTCCATGTTATCGTTTCCGTGGGTCACTCTGATTGTTGATATTTTTTTAACAACAAAACAGGTACTCCCTGTTTGAAAATTGCTATGTACGCAATATTGCGATGTATTGCTATGTATAAGATAACGCAAAACGCACTCTATTGCCAAAATTGACCACTGCGGAGAACGCAAAGCAAATATTTCTGTGACGATATCAGTTCGCGTTTAAAAGCCCTGTCACCATGTGACCGCTGGATGGCTGACGATTCTGGCTGTATACTAGTGGTCTACTTACTATTTGGATAGATGGACGAAAACGTCATGTTTAGTTTTATTCAACGTCAAGTAGACCACGTCTACTATACAGCCAGAATTGTCAGCCATCTAGCGGTCATAGGGTCACTGGGCAATTAAACGCGAATTGAGATCTTTACAGTTCCAATAAATAGCTACTATGCGCTCTCCTGAATGGTCGATTTTCATCACAGATGGCGTTTTGTCCATGCCAACCCTAGACCATGCTAATGAGTACCCAAGGAGCATGAAACAACTGTCTATGGTTTCAGACTTTTGATCGGACGGACGAAATCATCATGTTTAGTTTTATTGTATGTACGTTGAATAGTATCCCTTATATCTAGCCTTCAGGTATTTTTTCTTGTCTGTAATTGTATCTCAAACGGAAATACATTCCTCATATTTGAGATCTATTAGTGCACATGCAGCATTGGTCACACTAGTAACATTGCTTTAATCCAGTTCAGCGGCACAAAAAATACATTTTAAGGCCTTATTTACCTTACACGCGGTTACCAAAATTTGCTTCTTTGGCGCAAACAAGTATGGATCTAATAAACATTGTTGATTTTTTGTAAAATGTCTTTCAGACTAGAGAAAAATTATACATTTGGTAATATGGGCTTCTAGATCCTACATCAAATCAAGAAATACTTCATAAATCACCTGGTTTAGCTACAAAAAAATAAGCAGCTTCAGCACAGACTCCACCAATCGGAAACAAGTTTATATCTACGTTGCAAATAATATAACCATGTTGAAAACAAAAGTATATACCTGAGAAGTTTGAAAAAAAAGTATATACCGTTATTGTCGAAAATATCAAAATGATCCTGCTGGCCCTCACGAAAACGAAGCACGAAAAGGTGTTTTCTCCGTAGACTCCCTATATATAGAGGATGTTTCAAATTCAACCCTCACCGTTGGGATTTCGGAAACTGTAAAGTCGCTTAAATGGGGGAAAAGCTTCGTATTTAGGTAATCAACTAGATGCTGCTTAGAAAGTATCGAAATTCAAAGTACTTCGGCAGAGGTGTTATGTAAAAAACCTAAAAAACGTCAAAAAAAAACGACTAAATGTCATCTTGCAGACTAGGCAAGACGTACAGCTACAAAACGAGTTCACAAGCTTGTGCTAAGTTAGCATCTTGTAGAAAAACCTACGATATGCCACAAGAAACCTACGAAATGTAAAAAAAACAACCGACGAAATGATGCGTAATACCCGTACCGAAGACAGCCCCAAAAAACCGAATTTTCCTAAAATGCTTTAATTTTTTTCCTGAATTTATTTATAGTGGGATTTTAAAATGACCTGCAGGTTAACGTTTCGTCTTTTGTCCTCCAGCATCAACTTTATTTTTTCTCATGGACGCCATATTTGATTTTTGCGCAGATTGATACAGTTTTTAATTTTGATTTCAAAAATGTAAAATATGTCAAACATTGACATCGTCAAACTTTAGTTATTCCAGAAAAACGGAATTTCCTAGGTAGGCCTTGAAATTATGAGGTTTCATTTGTTTCGTGTTGCCACCCTGTATATTATATATACAGATAATATATCAACAAAGAAACATATGTTATATGTATTTTAAATACGTTAATCGCAAATATTTATCCTACAAATAAGGATCGCCTGACACAGTCAATGTTAATTGTTAAAAATATGTCTCCTCAGGTAAGTATGATCACTCATGTCCAATAAAATGCTCAGTAATTGCTGTCACATAAGTCTAGATATTGTATCAATTTGAGAGATATTTTACAAGAAGTCGATAAAATTGATTAGGTCCATTACCTCAAAAACGTTTTCTCATTGGTCGAGTTTGTGCCCTAGGCGCGATTATGTGCCTCGGATTAGTAAAATCGGGCCCGACTGAACTGAAAAACATTATAAGTTTCTTAGACTCATTTTTAAGGTATTTTCTGCTTTATCAGTGTCTCTTGAATCACTCCATACTTAGTTTGAATCTATTATTTGATTGTACTTTTAATAACCGTAAAACATGCATGTCTGGTGTTAATAACAGCTTATTTCTTAAGAACAGAATGTACAGGTAGCTTCAAACCTGTAGACACAGCAAACCTTTGAATTTTAAGATCTTCTCTTAAGCTTCGCAAGCCGTGAGTTAAAATATTGTTAACTGTTTCAGGACAAAAAGTACGTTGTCTTTTATAAAAACCTTCCAGCGTGCCTGAACACATGCCGATGCCCAGTCTGCGACTGAAAATGAATCGTCCTCTCAACTTAAGCCTCAGAACAAAAACAAAGCAGAAATAATGAAAGCCCATAATGAAAGACCCAAATGCAAATCCCCCGCAGACAAACCTATTCTATAAAAAGGAATACGCAAGAATTCCGGCAAAGTAATCCGGATTTGTAGTGGCAGCAGCGCAAAAATCCTCCATCCGAAAAGATCTCGTTTTGTGGGCGATAAATTTTTAGCATAAAGAATTTCGTAAATAAAGGAAACTGTCGGCCGGAAGAAATATGATGAAAATCCCGTTGAAAATATGCATCTTAATCCGGCCGCGACCGAAGCTCCGAAAGGTGCGATAAGAACATAAGTTTCTTTACAAAATCCGACGTGACAAATAGTTTTCGTTAAAAATCCGAACGCTATACCCGGCTTAGGATTAGTGACGGTATCATTTCGGCGGGACAGACGAGCTGGCCTGGTATGGTCATGTCCTGTTAGAACTAAACGCTCATTGGTAGCAAATTTTATCCATATAATACGGAATTACGAATCTTGCCTAGATGTTGAAAATATATAAGAAATGGCGTCAAGTAGCTTCCTACGCAACGCTTTCATCGGTTCATAAATGATTATGTTTGACACAAGTTGGCCCTCCTCAGAAAAAAGTTAGCTACGAACATGCATAACAAAGAAGTTAATCGAATCAAGTTAGTCAAACAGATTCATACAACTGAAATTTGCAAATTCAACATGTTTTTGTACAATGTTGGAGCTGTTTAGGATTTGGGCTCCCTGATAAAATATGCTCCCCCTGCTCTTCAAAAAGTTTTGGAGGCAGTTACGCTTTTACACAAAAGTTATCTCTTGTCGATGGATGGTCCCGCTCCTTCCTCTAAAAAAAATTCCAGCGGGCGCAAATGATCAAAACTATAATATATATATATATATATATATATATATATATATATATATATATATATAATAATAATAAAATAATAATAGTAATAATAATAAGTGTATTTACACCCAAGATAGAATGGATGCGTGATTGCCAAAAGCAACGACGGCGTACAGGGCCGCATTCAGGGCTACCTCCGAATCATGGACTACCACCAACGTGTTGTAAATCAAAGATAACAGTATTTAACGAAATTATCTAATATAGTGAAGTAGTTATAGTTAAGGGTGTCGCAAAATCAAATTTTTATTCTTGACGGGGTGCTAAGTTTTCCTACAGATTTTTCAAACTAGACAACATGGAGAAATACATACCAGAGGTAACCAGCTGCTCACTATGCACAATGAATCCGTAGTCAACGAAGGGTAGAGATGACACTTTTGTACATGGAATAAATATAAGGCTGTTCAATCAATTGAAAATAGATTTTGAAGGTGCACTTCGGACTTGCATTGTCTGTAGTCTATCTGTAAGTTAATATTTCACTATAACTAGGATTCCCATAATATGTATGCTGTCACAAAACAAAAACGCGAAACTTACTCAGACTCACTTGAACAGCTATCGTCATTAATGTTTATGATGATGGATTCAAAATCTCTCTCAATTATGTTGTCCAGCTCCCACATTGCTAGCTCCACTTTCTCCTGAACATGCTGCACACATTTTTGCCATCTTTCTGATGTGACCATCTGTATAGCAATTCTGAACAGCTCTTGCGTGTCAGAAAATTTAAATGTTGTATTGTGTGCAGCAAAAAAATTCTTAACATGCAACTCTACCTACCCTGCCCCTGCCCCCCGCATTATTCCGCCAGGCGACCGCTTGAAATTTAATGGCGAATTGACCAATAAGAGGCGTTGTCCCCACCTGTTACCGAGAGAGCACGCGCTAACTGTTATTATTTACATCTCGTCTTGAATTTGGATTCAGTTTTTGTGTACATCAGGCGAGGATGGCGATCGATTCACATCCGACTGCTGCTACACACATCGTCGTCTCCGCACGTACCGGCGTAACTAACATTTTACAAATTTTACAGGGGAGCTAGAAAACGAAAGTCAGTAATAGTTAAGATTGAAAATGACATGAGTACTGATTTTTTTGTCTACACGTTGCTTGTTAGACTATAATTATGTAGAAATTTGTTTTGGGATGTTTTAATTTTGTAAAAGTTAAATGAGTAAAAAAAAACATATTTTTGGTACATTTACTCCACTTCGTGACGACTCTTGTTTCTTTTATTGTGTAGTTACGACAGCAATTTAATACTGGACAAAGTATCAAAAATACTGGTTCAAAAATAAAAATTGTTTTATTCTCTACATAATATTATAAGTACAACCAAAAAGTGAATGACAAGAAAAATAAACATTCACAACAACAAAATAATATTTACAGGTTACGTTTACATGTTGTTAGAGACACACGCTCCGGCACGTGCTGTATAATTATCAGCCAAATACAGAAAACCAGTTTTAACGCAGAGTCGTAAACCCATTTAAGCCGGTACGTGAAAATTGTTTTCAGAATTTTATCACTAACGCAATTTCTTATGAATTTTATTTCCAAGCAGCGAACTGATATACAGTTCCGTCACTTCTTGACGTGAGAGACTACAAAAAAGTATGTGAAATTACGGCGAAACTCGATTTTAGATTTTATGGTCATTTACGCCTGTACGTGCGGAGACCGACGACGTATCGGCAAGACCGTGAAGCGTATGTCAGACTCACGAGGGTTGGAAATATTTCTCTATCATTACAAGGATAAATGCACGGGAAAATCCATTATCAGTAAAATATGTTTAAAATGTGGGTAAAAT
Source organism: Acanthoscelides obtectus (assembly GCA_963669975.1). Lineage (NCBI taxonomy): Eukaryota > Metazoa > Arthropoda > Insecta > Coleoptera > Chrysomelidae > Acanthoscelides > Acanthoscelides obtectus. The sequence continues at coordinate 38,522,384 of CAVLJG010000009.1, read as the reverse complement.
TACCCCTTAAAAACTTGGAAAACGACAGACATTGCGAACTACGTACAACAAATTTCTTAGTTACTTTTTCTGTTTGAAACAGGTAACGCCATCGGACAGGTAAGTGGAATTTCTAAAAAATCTCGATAGCGTAGCGAAATACCAGAACTTTTTACATAGTGCACTGAATTTCGACTTATTCTGTCCAATTTTTGGCTTTTGTTGAACAATTTTTCCGGCGTTGTATGAATGTATTTTTGAAAATCCTGTTTATTTCTAGATCCAAAGTCCGCGAAATGCCGAGAATTAAATAAGCACCGAGCAGTTATTGCAAGCCATTCCCACTATGTAGGATACAAAGCCCAATCATCCCGTAAAATATGCCTGGGTTTATGAACACTTCTAAGTGATGAGATTTATAACATTATCTTTAACATCTCGCGCCTACTGCCATGTAGGTACATCACGAAAAACCATGTCTTTCCGTCGGCCTATATGTATGTCTGTCAGCTAATTTTATAACCGCCTATAACATGTGAAGCACCATTTTGATGACATTTTTGCATAATGTTACTACCATGCTAACGACGCAAAATCTTTACAGTTTTTGGAAATCGGTCCAGTGGGGGCAGAGAAAAAGGCCTAAAGGGGAAAAAATAGAAATCGCTATGAAACATCAAAAATGTTAGAGGATCCTGATAATTTAAAAGACTTAGGGGACGGGGTTGTAAGGGGGTTGGCGAGGGTTTTTCTCAATTTTTGATCCTGGTACATTTCTACGCTCCCAAAATTGATAGTTCTATACACAGTAAATTAATCCTGAAAATTTGGAAAAATATTCTAGGGAGACGAATCGCATTCCTATCGGACCTGACTACTGCTCGCGTTATGCGCAGACCGTTATAACTGTTCTTTTATCGAATCACACGTAATTCTGCCACGCAACAGCATAGCGTTTTCTATGCTCTGGTCGCGCTACCACGGTGTTACGTCTGGTATCGGGGAGATGCGTCGTTTCCAGATGTACTACCGGTAGGTTTGTCTGACTTTTTTCTCAGATGCTGCTAACTAGTGCTGAGCATATTCCTTTATGTACTGATAAGTGCGTTGCGTGGGAAATACAGAGCCGAACTACTTGACGCGATTTATTTTAATAGAACTAGCCAGATATCATAGAAATCATCAAGGGTCATTGAGACAAAAAAGTACATCACTGAGCCAATAGCGCTTGAGAAAAGATGATGTGCGAAAATAAACATCGGATACACTTTAAAAGTTTTTTATTTGATTGACGATCTCTTTTCATTCCAGCTTTACGTCAATTTCGATCGAAATATGGAGTCTCAAAACTCCAAACAGTCAGTTAATAACTGACCAATAGCGTGTGCAATTTTCTGATAAAGTCGCCTTCCTTTTCAATTGGGACACCTTGTATATCTCCAGTCCTCTGCATGGACTGAATCTTCGCCGTATCTCCCACATCATTACCAAAGCGATTGTACACCGCCACCGGGCTAGCCCCCTCTCATTCTCATCCCGTAGTTTATTACATAGTTGACGGATGCATTTGTCATGCTTAGAATAGAAAGTTGGCGATGCTGGAGGGATTCAAGGAGATTAAATTCTGTCATCCACCCCTGTTCGGGAGACAATAATAATACCAACTTTTCAGGGATCAAATGTAGGAAATGCATTTATTTAATTATATGCTCGACTGAATGCCTCGAGCCACAGAACTAAAACTTGAGAGGAATCCGGGTGTAGTCACTGAATATGACATTTGGTGATCCACCTAGACCATGTTTACACTGGATACAGCTGCTACCAGCAGGGGTCTTACGTAGCTTGAAAAGTGACATTGTTTTTTTTCAGGTCTTCACCAGCTTTGTACAAAGAGTTCAATGGTAACCTTGGATTTGACCTTGAGCCTCACGTTCAATGCTGCTTAAGGGTCACCGTTTGTTTTCTAAAAGGAAGGGCCTGGTTTTGGTATCTACAGTCGAGATAATGTTATCTCTGAAAGTAAAATGCCTATAAGTTTGGCAGGGTTACTGATGGAAACAATACTAAAGGTCATTAATAACTTTTTATGAGCATTTCCATGATTGAATCTTGGACCTCACCTTCAAAGTCATTTCAAAGTCGACATTTTTTTAACTGGGAACCGTCCTGTTTAGCACAGACAGGCAATGAAAAATTTTACGCTCTGATGCATGTAGTATTATGACCTTTAAATTGAGGCTCAGGGTCAAATGCAAGGTCAGTATTGAAATCATTGTTAATAATTACTTTAGGAGTGACCTTGAGTCTCTGGATCAATAATCTTGCTAAACTTATAGCCTCACATATTTGACCTTCATTTGATCTTTAGAGGTGACCGCTATCTTAAATTATAATACTTTTCTGGGCGTAAAATGGAAAAGGTGATTTGCATTGAAAAAATGAAGGGTGACTTTGAAACAACTGTTAAGGTGAAGACCAAATCCTGGGTCATCATTTTAGTCCTTGTTCAAAGTTAGTAAAGACCTGACATTGAGGTTTTTCAAAATTGAATTACCATGAACAATACAGAGGCATTTTGTTACTTTTGTTACACCCGGTATGTAGCAATGGATGGCATAGCATCACCGCTTTTACAATGGGCATTTTAACCCTGTGGAGAAACCAAGCGCTTAGACGTCCAGAGAACAATATACAGATACAGAGCAACACTTACGCATAAAACGACACGAATTATTGGTTCTCTATGCATATCTAGTAGCGTACGAAACGCGATGAAAATGACGTGTGATTTGCCATTTCTTGGCACAGAGGTCAGTTGATGCAAGCAGCAGCAATATTTTCTGGCAGCCACAATGTAGTTAGATAAGAGAAACAAGGGCTTTATGATCCACTGGTAATCGGCAACCAATTCTTTGATTTTCGGAAGCAAGGGGATGTCGAGAATATCATTTGATAAAGAATTTCTGTAAAATTTTCAAAAAATCATTTATCTGGAACTGCTGCAACTGCCTTACAAGGCACAGAAAAATGAATTTGTCTAGTATACGTGCATAGAGACGTGAAATTTACAATAGCAGCAATTATCGGATAACAAATCTACCATTTTATAAAATAACAAGTTTCACCTACTCGTATTGAAAAATTGATATCACAAATACCCCGTTACCCTTAAATAGATTTTAAGTACGCAGACCTAGTTTCAAACCACGCACACGGACACTATCCTTTTTGTATTAAAACTATGAATAAATCATTGTTATTATTATAACAGAGACGTGAGGAAAGATTCGGTCATGTGTCTGATTCTTTCTTATAACAAATACTATCATAGATCTGGGATATGAATGAATATCATTATAATTCACCAGGACATGTATTCTTATACTTAAAGGAAGATCCCTTTACCATAAAATACTCGTAGTTTCTTGCTGCTTGAATTCTGATAAATGTGACCCCAGCAGAATAAATAAGGATGAACGCTGAAGACGAGAAAAGGCTATACTTGGAGGGTAAAAATATTTTGTGAAAAATAACATGAACACTATTGGCAATGGATGCCGATCTCTTATCAAATACTATAGGGATAGCATCGAAGACAGACATTTCCATTCTCTCTAATTTTTAGCTCTGTGGCGGGAGCCCGTGGCAGTCCGCTGCATTTTGATGAGTCATTTGAATACACTTATTTTTCATCTCGCCCCGGGGATCTGAACGCCGAGCGCATTATTATTTCTTATTTGCGGCCTGCTTCACGTAGGTCAAGCCGTGTTAACTGACAAGACAAACAATGCTTTTACAATGCACGCTGTGCTACCTTTTTAGCAACAAGGTTATGCTCCGTTCAGCTGGATGCCGACCAGCTCTTATTGATTTGTTATGGATACTAACTGAATACAGACAGCGATTCATATTTTATACCTAACATGCTTGTATTTTCTACTCAAATATATGGAAGAATAGACCATTTAAGCTTCTTATCAAATGGCCTTCCAGCCCTACAAGCATGAGTTTTATTTATTTATTTATTTATTTACGGTTTCCCATTACACACAAGAAACATTACGTTCATGTGACACAATATAGTAGCTTTATTAGGTTATTAAACTAAAGAACTATTGATTAACCCAAACAAATTATATTTGAAACCTAAGACACTAAAGTTAAATAGAAACATTTTTCATGTGCTTTCGGATGTGCTTAGCATTGCTACTGAGAATATCTATACTGTAGCTTACAGCGGCGTTGCCACATCTAAAAATTCTAGTAACTGGTTCATTCATTCATGGTTAATTGGTAGAATGATGTGGAATTGTAAACAGTTCTGTACTGCGAGTTCCTCTTTCATTAACATTAAGATTTATTTGTGCAAGCTACTCTGGGCATTCGATGTCACCATTAACTATTTTAAACCGAAGACATAAATCGAAAATTTCCCTGCGGTATTTCAAGCAACCTATGTTCCACGTAGTCACTAGTTTCGAAAAATTCAGACTCCGACCCATTTTAATAGCTGACTGTTTTAAAAATTTACTTTGCACTGCTTCACTGCTGTTAACGTACATGACTTTGTTCAAATGTGTAAGAATATTACAGATTGGTTTATGGTATCGAAGGAAGCATTTATTGCTCACGATGCTCAACCGCCCCAGTGACGGTTTGAGCTTTTTCTGATCCTGATGGAGATTTAGTGCGCTTTTTCCTGATATATCCCACAAGACAGACGCGCAGTTTCTTCCGGAAGTGATAAATAAAATCTCTAATAGCGGTAGACAGCTTTATACCGCTGTAGAGGCGGCAGCTTTATCCGCGATGGCGAAAAGGTTTTTGGTGGAATTTTCGAAAAATCGTCCCGATGCGGTATAAATCCCCATTATTGCCACTAAAAAATTGAACCGGCGGCCATTTCCGCGTGATATACGACGCTGGAATATGTACATACAAGTGCAGTAAATCAACGAATGCGCGCCACGATATTTGTCGCTGGATACTTGAAACAATAGTCATCCCGGTAACGCGAGTGATGTATGTGTTCTGCCATAGTCGGCGACACACAGGATCAGAACTGCCCTTTCTCACATAAAAGGAATAGTCCCATATATCACTAGATAATCATCTGTCACCGAATGCAAAGTGTCACTAACTCATAGATTAGATACTGAAGGTTTTTCCGCTGTGCTTCTTGGATTTGGACTCCCGATATCGGAAAAACTTGCCGCATGAATTTGGGTATAAAGGTAAGAGATGATTTAGCCAGCCGTATCGTGTGATAGTTTTTGGTAACGCAGACAAAGGGCAGCGGCGTGGGTAGGTGCCTGCACGCATTTTATTATCAACAGTCATGTGGAATACCGTTGTTTCAAGCAGTAAAATAAATACATAGAGATCATTGTCATAAAGATACTTGTCCTACACTATCAGCAATCTGTATGCATTTCCGTACATAGGTGAATCCCAAAGAAATGTGTTAAGTATTGGTTTTGCTCAAAAGAGAGCATCGATAATAAATCCTAAATATACCACAATTGCTTGAGCGAGAATGACTGCCTCAATGCCTAAAAAGTACGTCACAATCGTCTCTGTATTTAAGTCTAAACTTTACTTTGCAGGTACCTTTGTTTACTCAAAAAATATATCTGTCTTACTTTCTGTCTGCCCTGCTCGTATCGGAAAATAGCCCCGTCCCGCCAAGGCTCCTTCATACTCTCATCAGGATCTGGCGCCCTCGGCGATCGTCTAGTTCGCCTATATGACAGAGCCGGTCCTGAAGGCACAACTTATGATACTTCGACAGAATCTCCGCTGGTTTCCAGTTTTCGCTTCTTTAAACCTTTTGGAACTGTTCCGGAATCACATAGGTCCTCACTTCTTTTTTGTCTCTCTCTGCTCTCCAAATCAATTTAACTTTTCTATGTTCAATCATGTCCACCATTTGCCCGAACCAGTATAGTTGTCTTTGATCAATATGCTCTCTAACAGGTTTGAGTTACAGTACCTACTTGACTACTTACTACTGTTTAGAGTGCAATGGTGCAAGGTTATTTCTGTTGCGGCTCTCCAGTACCTATCGCACCTTGGAACCCTGCATCTTACATTGCAAGGTATCACACAGTGTCCATGTTTCATGGACATGTCAGTACAGAAACGAATACGCTGTTGAATATTTTAGCTCTCGTTTCTGTTGCCATTTCCCTTTTCGTTTTATTCAATCAGAAATGTTGAGTTCGTATTGCTGCTAAATGTATTACAATGCTTTCAAGGGATGAAGACATGAATGATTGGCATTAACTTCCGTTTTTTAGATATTCGTCATTATAATAAATAAATAATAGATAATATCTTTATTTCCATGAGACTCCACAATAGAGTGTTGCAATTGTCAAAGGTCACAAGGTAGTAAAAATGGTAATATCACCTTTAAAAATACAGCTCTAGAGAAAAAACCGAAGTATCAAATACTTAAGTAATCATTTAATGAATATAGAGGATGGCATATAAGAAATTCCGTGACCTTTCTTTTAAAAAGTGCTACCTATTGGATACTCCTTATACATTCTGGTAATTTGGGCAACATAATCGTTGGACTTTTTGAAGTCAACGACAACCTGGGGACTACTGTGGTTAGTTGAATGATGGCCTTAAATGCTGGGTAATGGCAGATCCTCTTTGGAGGCTATAGTTATGGAGGTTTTCTTTAACATAGCAGGCACAATTATAGACATAAAATGAATGTACAGTCATTATTCTTAATTTTTTGAATAGCGCAACACACGATGCACAACTGTTTTCTTTTGAAGAACAAATACCTCTTTCACTCTACAACAGGTGCCCCAACATATGGTTCCATAGTTAAGAGCAGAATGTACATACGCAAAATAATATGTTCTTAACACTGTCACATCAATGTAATTGCGATGCTTCCATAATATATAACAGTGCTTAAATAGTGTGCATAAGATTACGTTAATAAGCTCCTTCCATGATAAATTCTCATCTAAATAAATACCAAGAAACTTGACAGGAGTTATCTGTTTTATGCTGTGACCATCACATCTTACTATATACTCTGATCGTTTTCATGCGTATTCAATAGAACCAGATTTGCTGCTGTTAAGTGCAAGACAGTTAGCAGAACTGTAAGATAGCAGTTTATTACAAACTTCGATAGCTGTGTGGCTTAAATTTGAGATATTATTGGACTTTAGTGTTAATGTCGTATCATCTGCAAATAATGTGACTTTCGTCTTACAATGATTTAAAAATATGTCATTGATATATAAAATAAATAAGGCATGAAGCGCCTAAGGGGTACCCCTGAAAGTATTTCAAGTGGAGATGAAACTAGAAATCTTGACTTGGATTCAATATCAACGGTTTGCGTCCTTTGATCTAAGAACGACTCAAGCCAATGAAGAGCAGAACCGCGAATTCCATAACTGAATAGCTTGTCTAACAAAATACCCTGATTTTTTGTCAAAGGCACAGCTAAAATCGACCAGTAGTGAGAAAGTATTTTGTTTACTGTCAAGGTTTTGTATAATTTCATTATTGACTGCAATTAACGCATGTTGTGTAGTAAGCCCTCCACGAAATCCAAATTGATTGGTATTGACGATACTCAGCTGGTTAAACATTTAGTGAGGCGGGAACAGTATGCATGTTCATACAATTTTGAAAAATCTGAAAGTAACGACATACCTCGGTAATTACAAATTTTTTGTTGATGGGGATGGCCGTAGCACTTTTTAAGACGGATGGAAATAATAATTAACAGTTAAGAATAGTATTTATAACTGAAAGCCACATCCGACATCTGGTTTCAAAGTTCATAACAGGCGTTGAAATTTGCTGAAAGGTAGCAGTTGACAGACTGCCTCTGTCTTTATATCAGCTCCTGATATGCGGTGAAGAATTTCTACAAATTTCAAATTTTGTTGATAGAAAGTATTTTTTATGGAATTCTTGTACTGGAATATTTTAATTCAAACTGGAGGTAACGTACAAAAGTATTTTAAAAACTAACTTAGACTGTGTCCGAGTGACCAGCTATATGAGGAAACTGACCTTTTTGGATACGAGTATAAGAAAATTATACCTATTAAAACTTCTGACTGAGCAACACGAGGCTCATCCATCAATCTAAGATCCGTTGCATACTTATACACCAGAAACAAGAATCATATGATGGTTCCGAAACCAGAAAAAATGTCTTACTCAGGTCGTATGTTTACTTAGACCCTCGGAATTACAATCTCCACAAGATCTGAAAATCATCTACTCGAAATACTCATTTTAAGAAAAGGTAAAAAACTGGATAGTATCCATGCCCAGAAGGAGAGCTCATGAAGTTATTGATACAAAAAATTCACTATTGATATGAAAAGCCAACATATTAAAATGAAACGGACACGACAAATAAGCCCAAATGTAGACCCAGTATGTAATAATAATTGGAAAAGGCAATTAATGACCAACTGAAGTTATTCCTACCCTTACTATGTCAGGTAATACGTTCTCTGAAGTTTTATGTAATATCTTAAGTTTAATATCTTGTGCAAATCTTATGCCATTCTGAATCATTTTTATGTACTTCTCGCAAGTTATTTTTTATGCAGTTGGGCATACCCGCCAGCTTTGTACGAGTTTTCTCTCAAGTTGAGTCTAAAATATTTTCTTTATAAATCATTTATTTGTATTTTGGACAATACACATTATTATTATTCGTTTGCTCCAATTATATACCACTAACCGTACTAAACAACAGTTTTTTGGACTTTTTCGATTGTTATTGGTAAACTCTGGAGGTTGCTCGACATTTCAATCTTCTCAAACTAAATACTATATTAAGCCCCAAAATCTCTTCAAAATTGGTCAAGGACACTCTTTATATTGCCTGCTGGAAAATTCAAACTGTACGACCGATTTAACCGAAGCTGCCCCGCCCATGTGCTTTGTTGTACTGCTACAATGGCGAAAAGGCAAAATATGACAAATTCCATGGTAATAATTGTCGTTGGATTTGGTTCAAAAATCGCAGTAGCGAATGAACAAATGCGACGTGATTGACTTTACCGTGGGTTGTTTCGTTCCGGTCTTTGTTTGCTCGACGTTTATTTGACGTACCGGAATCGTACATTGCAGCAGGATGCGCTTTTGATGCATGCATTTTGGTCATTTTGGTCAATATTGGCAGCGGAATATCAGGAATAGAAATGTGTCGGGCCGCCGAATTGAACCCGACGATTTCAATTCAGCCACATATGAAGTTCGCATAGGTACTTAGAACAGAATAAATACCCTTATTACACAATACTCGTGCTAAGCAAAATTGCATGAATAGGAACAGAGTGAACTACATCTGCTTGCTTTTTGCCTGTCACGTACAACGTTGTTTCATGGATTTTAGCAATCATCAGTAGCATACAGATCTAGTGGTAGGAGACAGACAAAGAGAAAGCACACAGGCGGGTATGGTGAACTGAAAAACACAGTATGCTGTTAGCAAAGCGGGGACTATACTAATACAAGTATCTATAGATTGTTCGTCAAAGCCCGATGCATCTTTAGCCTGCCAAAAAATGACAGAAGTCTCTTGCGCCTCAAGTCTACACTGAATGACAGTTACCGTTCTATCTACGGTTAGATGTGGTCCACCATCATTAAAAGACCGACCCGTCAACCAGCAGTTCCGAGTCTTCCCGTACACCATACCCACTTGATTGTTTTCCATTTGCCTGCCTCCTACTAACGATTGCTAAAAAGCAGGAAGGTGGTTAGTCATAGAGAATACAGAAGAATACACACAGAGAAGAAAAGCAAAGTTCTGTGTACATTTCTTCAACTTTTGTTGCATTATTTCATTTGCTGTATATGAAATGATAGGAGAGAAATTACTATTTTCCTTGGATATTGCACCACATGGACTTAACAGCATTTTAGATGAAAAAGATACGCACTCATTAATTTGTGATGTTTTCAATAAAACAATAAATCTACCGATGTCGTTGCCAGTTGCTTTTTGCTGCTGGAGCTTCGGTTTTCGCAACACGGCAAAGTAAGACCGCAAGAGTTGCAAGTTGGAGAGCAGCGAAAAATAAACTTTCTCGTTGAAGACAAATGTGAAATTCCCACCGCAGAAAGACGAACTTCGGAGACGATAAATAAAAATTTTCCAATTTATTTCCGATACCGGCAGACAGGTTTATGCTTTGGTCGAGGTACGTTATGCACACAGTCAGTATCTTGGGACTTCAAAGATTTGTGACTGGTAGTTGGATTAGAAACAATATTAGACTAGAAGTGTTTTCATAAAGAATTCAGATGTAAGGCATGTAAATGTACAACCTATTGGTGCTCATACTTTTGCAAGGGCAAGTCATGTAGTCGTTTGTGGTTTATACACTATATTTTTGTCGACTTCCACTGTTCACATAGGGTATGACCAATTCTATCAAATTTAGAAACTTATAAGTTGATATTTTAGAGATACGATCTCCTTAGGTGAAAGCGTCGATATACATATACGCGTAGACATTTAGACATACTCTTATGTTGTTCTTTCAGTTCATCCAGCTGTTGCTGACATCTTGCGATCGCGAGAAAACGGACTATGTATCATGACATTGTTCCAATACGTGCAAGATAGTGAAACCTGTTATATTTCCTAATAGGGAGGGGGCTACTAATATTCCCCTGGCGCCCTTCTCACCGGCGTTCATGGGTGTGTTACCTGTCGTTACAGCTACTTAGCGCTTGCTTACCTCCGCACCTTTGAAGGAAGCTCACAAGCAATTTGACGCCCTTTCATAACACGAAAAAAAACCAAATCCCTTTCAACAGGGTGTGTACCGTACGAAGTGCGGATTAGTCCTCGGAAATCCCTTTTGAGAAGGCAACACCTGGGATTCACAATGCTATTCATGGGTTGTTTGGCCCAAATAAACCTCCATTTTAAAAAGTGTCACGATTTGTCGGCCGATAATTTTCGTAAACATCCGTGGACGCATAAGAATTCAAAATTCCAAGTAGGTAGACGTTCAGACCCAGGTGGAAGAAATGAACCAAAATGGGTGGATTTTACGAGCGGGGGCTTTTGTTGCGAATTGTGCAATTCATTGGAAAATGGTAGGTATGGCGACCCTATTTCGGTTCGCAATTTCGGGAGAGTGTATGTCAGTGTCCCTCTCTCTCCCTTTCTGGACAGTCAACGATTCAAACCAAATGATGTGAACCAAAGGATTTACTAAAGTTTCGACTGTCATTCGTTTTTTCGTTCCCTTTGTTATTGTCACTCCATAGTATAAGTTTGATTACGACGTTTTCTTTTCTAATTTTGTCATACATGTCTTTTTCATATCTGCCATCCCTGTTTTTTTTTTGTTCCTAGATACCTATGTTCCTTTGTATCCCTTATTATCCATCTGTCTGGATGTAGCTCCCGACCTTTCGCTTCTATCACCATATACCGCGTTTTCTCAATATTGTCCAAGCACTATATTTCAAATTCCTCGACCAATTTTCTGGACATGTAGCTCATACGATCTTTATCAAATAACACAACTTTATCCATTTTCTTTTCCAGTTTCTAATGGCTCTATATTGTATACAACGTTGGAAAAATACTGCAACCTTGTCGTACCTTATTAACTAAGAATTCCTCTAGTACTAATACCTAGTCAAAATGATTTCTTGCCATGATGTCTAGGATGTGGGTAAAGCTTCCAACTTGTGCCATTCTTTGGTTTGGTTCGATATATGAATATGTATTTACACGTTGATATCGACAGCAGTACAAGTATTTTTTGTTGACAACGCCCTTGGTAGTAATGCTGGTTTGAGGTGCTTCTATGTGATGTTACTAGAATGAGTGCTATTTAAAGCTCCATTGTTCAATTTACCGCAATACAATTAAAGCTTCTGCTGCTGCATCCGCATTAGTCGCGTTCACTTTTCGGTACAACAACAAAGTATTCGTTCATTGTGCACTGCAATGCACGTTTCAACGTTGGTGTATATTCATTTCCGGTTATATTGGCGGTTCGAGTGCGTTGGATCGGAACCGAATTGTTTCCTAAATTGTAACAGGACCCGCCGCTGATAAATAGGTCAGCCGGAGTTTTACACATAATTAGATAAACACCATCTACGGTAAAATACATACAATGCATGATACTTTATTCGGATGCGCTCGGATTGTATGGCCAAGTAAATAGTGGTGGCGGAATAAATGTATGGTAATGGTATGGATCGGTCGCGTTGAACAGGTGCAATCTGCTTAAATTTGTTATAATAGAAACGAATACATTTTATCAGTTTTCCAGAATTTATTGTAAAATGAAACTTTCAAAAACCATGAGAAAATGATTATAATCCTTTGGTTTCACAAATGTTGCCTTACTGAAATCATGTTAAAGGAATACAGGATAATACAAAAAATGACGTAAAGAAGATTGGCTCTGTACTTGCCACGGCATTCTATCATCGATAATAACAAATAACTCTAGACTATACAATATATTTAGACCAGAAAGACATCATTTTGGAGTAGAAGCATCCATCGAAAAATAACAAAAATATTTTTTATAAATGTGGGTCCAAAGATGCTCCCAAAGATAGAGGGTGATGAAGTTTTATTTACGAAATTGAAAAAATATATATCTACGGAATTGGTTATAGACTTTAGACGTTCAGTAGGCACATCATAAGCGAGTGATCCTACAAAAGCTCCTTAAGATGATGTCACTGAAGTTGATTCAGCACGTTACGTTCCGAGCAACTTGATATTTTAGAGTTATTAAATATATTAAAAAATAAATGTTCCATGACTTTTCATATACAGGGTGGCGCATCGAAAACGAAACAGACGCATTTACTGACAGCTCAGTTTTTTTTTTGAAAAACGCTCAGACCCGTCGATTTTGTTTTCAAGGGGGTCACAAGTTTGGCAAAAAATCACGTTAACACGTGCAGCCCCCTGGGCGGGGATGACACCAACCGTAAAATCTTAAATGGAAAAGGGGGTCGAGTGATACCTTACTTTAAAGGTCTTTCAATTGCCTTTATAACAGTGTAAAATACATGAGCTTCAGTTCAGTAGTTTTGAAGATTTATTGATTTAAAGCTTAAAGTAAACTTTAATAGGTACATCAAATTAATTTGTACTACTTTCAGAAGAAATTTGACTAAAAGAATTTACTTAATAAGTAAATGCTTTTCTTCACTATGCCTATGGTTTGTTTATCATTTTGTTGTTGAAAATAGCTATTGGAGCGTTTTTTTTGTGGCAAAAAAGTTATTTCTTGAAGAAAGATAAGGAAATATCTCGCACTTATTTTAAATAGGAATTTAGTACATAGTTTGCGATTGATTTGACCAAACTTTGTTGCTAAAATAATTTGTAACGCTTTATTACATAAATTAACCATGGTAGTTTCCACAGCGGAAAGAGTTGAAATTATCGAAATATTTTTCGGAAATAATTAGTGCGCTAATAGAACAGCAGAAATATTTAATGAGCGAGTTATATAGCGAGAGCCCCTCGTATATCTTCCTAATAGCTATAATTATATCTTATCTTAGTAAACAACCCTATGTTATATATTGATGGTTGTGCCCTTCAGGCATCAGTTTAATCCTATTACTCTTACATTGAACTCACTTAGGTTAGGTTTGCTAACATATCGTTGTTAGTCTAAACATTATATTTATATTAGAATAAAGTATCAAATCGCTTGTAAGTCGTTTTTAAAAACGCGATTCCGCGACGCGATACCATCATTAGCGATATGAGAACATTAACGTGAATCGAAAATATGTTCTAGAACTTGTAGCTAAATTTCGGGAACCTGGGTCAGTCGCCAATAAAAAACGCAACCTTGAAAATCCCATAAGGAACGAAGCAATAGAAGTGGGCGTTTTAGGGGAAGTTTATGTAGATCCTATGTTAAGTACCCGCAAGACGATTTTGATCAGCGTTTACAATTTTGTGAAGACATGGGTGAACGAATTATAAACGATGAATATTTTCTATTCAACACTTGCTTTTCCGACGAATGTTCCTTTTTCTTAAATGGCGTAGTAAATCGTCATTACTGCCGATATTGGTCCGATTCTATTCCCAGAATTTATCATGAGGTTCATACACAGTAGCTACAAAAATTAAATGTTTGGGCTGGTATTTTTGGCGATCATTTAGTTGGTCCCTTTTTCTTACCTGGAAATTCGACCGGTGAAATGTATTTGGAATTACTGGAAGATGCCATAGATCCTGCACTAACAGCCATAATTGAAAATCAGAATGGTCGGCGGTACATTGCGAATAGGTTGATGTTCCAACAGGATGGTGCCCCACCACATTACGCATTACGTGTTAGACAATATTTAGATCAGACGTTTCCAGATCGATGGATTGGTAGAAGAGGTGCCATTGAATGGCCTCCAAGTTCGCCAGATTTATCACCTTTGGATTTCTTTATGTGGGGCCATTTAAAAATCAAAATCTACGCTACTCAGCTAACATCATTAGAAGACCTGCGACAAAGAATTGTGAATGAGTGCCTTCAAATTACTCCTCAGATATTGCAAAATGTGCGGCAACGTTTTGAGCAAAATCTTTATTATTATGGAGAGTCGTGGTGTCCATTTTCACCATTTACTTGCCTAACGGGTCAGTTCATTCTTCATTTTTAAATTACTTTGCTGCCAAATGTATTAATCTCCACTAATGATGATGTATTAGTATTATTTAAGCTTTAAATCAATAAATCTTCAAAACTACTGAACTGAAGTACATTAATTTTATATCATTATAAAGGGAATTGAAAGAGCTTTAAAATAAGGTATCACGCGACCTCGCTTTACATTTAAGATTTTGGGGGTGGTGTCACCCCCGCTTAAGGGGCTGCACGTGCTAACGTGATTTTTTGCCAAACTTGTGTCCCCCTCGAAAACAAAATCGACGGGTCAGCGCGACAAAAAAACTGGGTTGCCAGTAAATGCGTCTGTTTCGTTTTCGATGCGCCACCCTGTATATATATATATATATACTCGTATGTATGTATATTTCATATAGTGTCTTTGCTCTTTGATATCTAGTACTTCATTTAACCACTAATTTGTCGGATTATTTGACAAAGTTATGCTGATGCGACTAAGTTCTACGTTCTTGGTTCTACTTCAGCCACGTATTTAACTTGAAAACGTGGACACGAGATACAAGATAATGTATCTGCAAGCATTTAAAAAACACTATTATAAAATTCTTCGCCAGGCTGCATTATCTAATACAAAGTCCAATTTTTCACTACAAACAAGTCTTCTAAAATTACTTTTAATTAAATTGGATCCTTATTTTATCCACTTAACAATCTCTAAATATCTATTTGAAAGCTTTCGCACAAGAAGCCGCAAGGACACTCCCACCCAGCATGAGTAATGCTTTTGTTTAATTAAACTGGAGTATATTATCTTTTGTTCCTTCAAAGCAAGGACACACGCCTCTGGATTATCTCTGTACGTTAGAAAGGGGATGGATAAGTCTAAGGCTTAGAATTTTCTCCCCTGCTGCTTCGGCTAATATCTAATATCAAAATGTACTACGGTGGTGTTCAATCTGGCTACTTCCCCGACAGTTTTTATCACATCTCTCGGTTCCTGCTTATCTACGCAGGGCCCATTGTCGACAAAAAAAAAACAGGGACAAAGTGAGGGACGATTTAGCGAAGAATATACATATGTAGTTTTTTGTAAAAGGGTGGGACAAAAAAGCGACTGACGGCCTCAAACAGATTTGCCGATATGGTGTTGTGGAAATGGAATTTAAACGAGAATAACTTAGGTTGAAAGGTTTTCGAGAATAAATACTGTGTCTTTCATCGTTGATGGCTTTAAATGTCTAGGCAAAGCTGAATAGTGGCATTAAAAGAATTACCTGCAACGTTTTCAAAAAAGTAAGTTCCCATAATACGCGGCCGATTTGTTACTGGGGATTGCTACCACGATATAACGCAAAACTATGGGTCCTGAAACTCGATAACTTATTCTGCAAAAACTGTAACTCAAGCAGGAAGGAGTAACGTGTCACACAGCCAGAGAAATGATGACTATTTTGAGGGGAATGTTTCCAGGCTCTTTCCTCTTACCGCTCACCATGATCTGGCTCCAAGATCACCAACTTCACCACCACCGGACTCTGGGTAAATCAAGAAAGAGCGGCTTAAGGACATTATCAGGGAAGGTACCTGAAATATCCCTCCCAAAGCATACCAAAAAGCGATTAAAACGTAATGAAGAAGACGAAGTTTTGTGCCGATTCCTGATGCAGCCGTTATATATTTTTTCACTAATGTTAGAGTTGCCAAGTAGGAGTTACAAATGTCTCCTCCCCTAGATAAATAATAAGAGTTTATCTACGTTTAAATATTACTAATAAATACTGTTTACTACACAAGTAAATACAGAGTCTATTTCGCCATTATATAGTACTTGATAAATTCAAGGATTTGAAAATATGTGGTAAAGGAAGGGAGTGTTTAAACAAATCAGTCAGTACTGGCTATCTTGAAATTTCGTATTTTTTTGGTAGAATTCATATGTATATCTGGTGTTTCAAATTAGACACTCATTGAGATCACGGAAAAGGTAGGAGATACGAAGTAGCTTAAATAGGGCCAAAGTTGCGTATTTAGGTGATTAACAATATGTCACTTATAAAGTTTTGAAACTTAAAGTATACTAAGTGACATATAAATCCGAACACCCAGTTTAAATGGTTTTCTTTTAATAAAATTTTGTATAAGTACTTAATGAAGCATAATAAGTAAATGATAAAAATTTCAAAATGATTGCACTGCTTTAAAGCCCTTTGACCTTTAATAATGTGTGGATGCACCCTGATGTGCTACGCATTCTCCAACGCGCCTAGGCATGCTTCTGATCAGGTGGTCAATATCCTCCTGTGGTATCCCATTCCAGGCAACCACCAACTCCTCTCGAAGTGCTTCTAGAGTCTGAGGAGGACGTTGCAAATTGAGCAATCTCCTACCCATCATATCCCACACGTGCTCAATTGGGGATAAGTCGGGAGATCTTGGTGGCCATGGTAACAATGTGACATCATTATGTTGAAAGAAGTCTATTGTGACTCTTGCAACATGTGGTCGGGCATTATCTTATTGGAAAGTTGGATCTGCCACGGTGTCAAGATAGGGTAAAAGATGGGGTTCTAGAACTTCGTGGATATAACGCTGCGCGTTCATGTTACCTCTGATGAAGATTAAAGGTGACCTGGAACCATAAGCTATAGCACCCCAAACCATAACTCCAACAGTGTGATGAACATGTCTTTCAACAAAAAACTGTGGATTCCTCCTTTCACCACGTCGCCTTCTAACCCTGGCACGACCATCGTGCATGCCTAAACAAAATCGAGACTCGTCACTAAAGACAATACTGTTCCATTCCTGATCCCAGAGTGACCGTTGTCTACACCACTCAAGGCGATTACGTCGGTGTTCTCGAGTTAAAGGGAGGACCCAGTGTGGCCGGTATGAAAACAAGCCAAAACTTCTCATTCGTCGGTAAGCACTTCGCATGCCAATAGGTCTTCCGTGTTCTGCAAAAAATTCATTTGCAATGGACCTGGTAGTGGAGAAACGGTCCCTTAAGGCCAATAATCTTAGGCGGCGATCTTCACGGTCTGTTGTTCTACGGCGGCGTCCAGTGCCCCTTGCTCTTTGCGTACGGCCTTCTCGAAGCCATGCCTGACAACACCTAACCACAGTGTCCACACTTCTTTGCACTCTAACTGCAATTGCCCAAAAAGAAAGTCCAGCTTCCCGAAGTCCCACTATACGGCCCCTATCAAACTCACTAAGTTGACGAAATCGTACAGGTCTCCGTACTCCGCCAACGTTGATTCTTTACTGCGGGTGAAATATTCATGTTTAGAGCGTTAGTGAATTAAAAAAAAACAGTATAAAAACCGGAATGTCCAACTGATAAGGCTGAAAATGTTTTCACTTGTTATTTACAGTAAGATAAATACATTCACCAACTTTTATTAAAATAAAACCATTTAAACTGAGTGTTCGGATTTATATGTCACTTAGTATAGTTACGGAGAGAAACAGGAATAACCGAATTTTCCCAAAATCGTTTTAATTTTTCCTGTCTTCATTTGTAGTTTTTTAGTTCTGATTCCAAAAATATATAATATATGTGATGTTATACATAGTTAAAAAAAATAGGATTTACAAGGTAAGAGCAAAGTCAAATTCTGGTCTAGATGTTTCTGCTTTCGAACTCCATCCTCAGATTTGTTTTTTCTTATGAACTTGAAATTTTGCATAATCGAACACAATTTTTGATACTGCATTCAGTTGATATATGCCAGGCTACACTTCATATATTTAATTGAAGCAAAAATCCGGTATGACGTCCATAAAAAAAAGTTGATGCTGGAGGAGACAATAGACGAAACGTCACATTGAAATTCTGATTATGCCATCTTGTAGAGGCAATGTAGGAGAGCAACTTATTATTAAGTCACTCTAAAAATATAGTTAGGAAAAAATAAAACGATTTTGGGAGAAGTCGGTGTCTCCGTCATTCTCCGAAAGGACTACAAAATCAAGAACACTCTAAAAATTCAATATATCAATATCTATCAAGGTTTTTCGTCAAGTGAAGGGGAACTTCCAGCAAAATCGGTTGCGGAACAGCTACAACGCAGCTACAAAGCAAAGCTGGAGGATTGTAAATGGTGGTCCTCCGCAATGCCTTTCCACTAAAAGGCAGCAGATATTGAACAAACTTCTTCAGGACATGCATTAATGGACGTTGTCCGATGGTGTACAAAAGAACTTAACGCTGAGGGTTAAAATCCCATAAGAAAATGGACGGGGTAGCACCCAAACCAAAACAACTAAGCGTAAGGTACAAAATAAAAGGGTACTACACAATCTGTTGTTTGGGGCGTTAATATCCCCGAAAACGGAAACTATTACCAACGAAACAACCCACGCACAACCAAAACCTCAACGGAAAGCAAAAGAAAAATGGCGCTGCCCCGCCTGTACACCCAATTAGAGAAGTATAGTAAATCAAATTTCAAAAGAAGGTATCTTGATCGGAATCTAATATTCATATACGACTAGTACGTGTACGGAACCAACTGTACGAGGGACCAACGATTTTTTATGAGGAAATTTCTGAGACAGTTACTATACGTGTCAAATTATGCAATCGATAAACCATAAAAATTGCCAAAATATCATTAAAAAGGGTTTGTCATTGGAATCGGCACTCTACCATCAATAAAGAGAAATTCAAATTACTGGTAAGTGATCAAAATAGTAAAAAAAAGGTTACGAGATTTTAGCACGTGACAACCTTTCTAAGCCGCATTTTGTTAGTTACCTAAATACGCAACTTTGCCCCCATCAAAAACTGATACGCCCCAAATTCCGACTCGAATGACCAAATACAACATATATCTAATTCAAATATAAGAGTACCATAGCCACAATACCCGTAAGAGTTCATTGCCAATTTCTTGTTACCTTTTGCCCCGCACCTTGTTCCGCCTTTCGCCATGATCTTGAACCGGTCATTACTTAGTACCGATATGTCTCACGAATTGAGCGATTCCGTAGTCGTGAGCAATCACCTGCAAGCGCAGTGAAGGGCACGACTTCAGCCACCCACTACACGTAGGAGATGTGTATTCATATGTCTCGGAAATTCATATTTCCTAGGTCGCGCGGTGGGAACTGATTTGCTTGGGTACCAACAAATGGCCCAGTGGCGGCGATACACTATACTCACAGTACATCACCACGGCAAAACGTGACAAGTTCAGCTGATTTTTTTCACACCCTAACGTCAAGTGACATCGACGTGATTCTTAATAATGGCGAGGCATTTGTGTATGTGCATCTTGTTTTCCTGGTTGTATAATAAAGTAATTTGGTATACGGTCAAAACCATAAAATCGATAAGAGCTGCTAATGATCATGACTGCATTTTAAGTCAGCTGGGAATTAAATGAAGTTTCAACATTTTTAAAGAAATACTTCTGATATGCTACTGAGAGTTAGCAGACTCACTATTGCCAACAAAGCATAACTAACGGAAGGAGACATTCAAATAGATGTCAGGATGTGTTGAAGTATCGTAAAAAAGTAGTTTAGTAGCAATCGGCTGGGTTACTAGTAATTTACAGGTTCACCGATGGCCTCCAATTTGATTAAAAAAAGTAAATTAATCTGTATCTCCTATACCATCTTTTTTTCGTATTCATATGGTTAAGTGTAAGAGTAGTCCAGAGGCAGGTAACGGGTTTTCTTGGGGTAGCGATTGCAACGTTAACCTGAACATCAAATGTTTTTCAGTAACAATAGAAACAAAAGTACCCTGGATGAACGCTGTCCTTAGTTGAAATCATTTTTCATGGCGCGGAATTCAGAATCAATTTAGCAGAACAAGTATATTCGTTTGCAAGTTTAAAAGCAATATAATATTACAAAGAATGAAAAACAGTATACTAGATGCGCATCGGTGTTCTCTAAGCACTGTATGGTTTGTCTAATAGGTACTTTTAAGTTTACTGCAGATCCTCAGAGATGAGTGAGTATATACCTGCATGCTGTTTGTGAGGTCGCCTGAGAAAGTAGCAACAGACCAAAAAGAAAAATATAGAAAAACTTTAGCAGCATTTAATATTTACACATGATAATCTTAGCTAACCGAAGCTTGAAGCGCAACCAATTCGAGAATAGACTTTCGAACACGTCTTCGCGTTCAAGATGCTGTGGAAAAATGTCTAATCCTCATTAGTATTTAAGCGTTGTCTACCAGTTAATGTAATATTAATATAAACCATTGAGAGAAAATATGATAATGTACTTACAACATAAACTCAACATTTTGCATTTATAATCTATACAGTCATTTTAAATGCCATTTTAGTATTCGAACACTTATATGGTATACTTGTCCACTGACTCCTGGTCATTTATGTACAGGTTTCTTCCAACAATGAATTTCTGACAGTCCGGAACGGTTATTTACTCTAGTTCAGCTCATAGCTAGGCAACAAGATATTAATTTGTTTGGACGAGTGTATCCGTCAGCATCTGATAGTTTCAAATTTCTTGTTGGAAATAACCGTGTATCGTATGACAGGTTGTACTTGTACTTTCTGATATGATGAAAATCTGTTCTCAAATTATACATACCTATTGTGTTGATATACGAGTAACTCTCACATGAGTAGGCGACTGACTTACCTGTAACAAGAGAAATATCAGATATTAGTTAAATAGCCATATAGTGAGAAAAATAGCATGCAATGGAGCTAGACCATAGAACGTGTCGACACATCGGTGAAGATCATACGTACGTATCTTCTCGTTTTGCTAGACATCGCAGTGCAATCGGCAGAAATTAGTGATTCTACTTCTGTTCTAGTAAAATGTGCAACTCATGTTCAAAACATCGCGGCACAACCAGTGACATAATTCTAACAAGAATTAGTACCGATCCTGTGCATTCATAAACACTAAATTTTGGCACACGATGCTGTGTTTCATTTCATTTTTTTTTTTAAATAATTATAGAAGATTACCAGTTTCTTAATGATATATATATATATATACAGGGTGACTTCGAAGTTGAGTCATTTATTTTAACAGTGAGTAGATCTGATCAAAAGAAATGTTTTTTTCCTTTACCATTTTTCTGGTAAAATTAAAGTAACAAAGTTATAGCCCTTTGGAAGTTTGAGTACCGCCCTGCCTATTATATGCTCGTGTTTGGCGACAACGGATATAATCCGCCTGACCGGTTCATCGCATCGGAAACAAAAAAGCGAAAGAATTTGAAACGTTTATCACGATGTTTTTCGTCAGTCGATAAATCCTGAGTGAATATTAGTGTGTTGCGTGGCTCAAACGAAATCAAAAATGGCACATGTTTACGAAAATGCTGAACTTGTGGACATGATTCTTATTTACGGGGGGGCAGTCTTTACAAAATGCTCCCGGATGCATCACGGATTTATGCGAATCGGTTTCCCAATCGAGTGCAACCAACCCCTCGTGCCTTTGTTAATGTAGTGCAAAGGGCTCGTGAATCAGGTGACTTAAGACCTCACAGGTGAGGGCATGCTGCTCCAAGACCGCACGATCAAATACAGGTCCGCACTGAAATACTTGTCGGGAGGATACTTTATTAAACAAGGTAACATTTTTTTTTATTTTTTTTTTATTTTTACACACATATTTTGGTTTATCTTCCTTCTACAATCATTATCTGAAAATTAATGACTCAACTTCAAAGTATATATAATAAAATGGAAAATACAGATGTGCATTCTAAATACACGAAACTGCAACTGCCTTATTATAATTCAAAATTTTTAGTTTCAGATGTAAACCCAAAAACACGTAAAAACTAACCAACGTACTTGTGAATAATGTTTTGAGTTTTTGAAAGCATCATATCCAGTTGTTTGCTTTCCGTTTCCTCTGCCTCCAAAACCAGACCTAAGACCAATTCCGCATGAGTTGCTTATGAGGATAAAACAACCCTTTCTGCGGTTGGTTACGGTTACAGAAGGCAAAAGGCAACCATGTCCATTTCAACCATATAAAGTTCCTAATTTTTTTTTGTTACGAGTTAACTCAACTAGCGTGTTGTTAAAATGGGCTTCCACCCAAGAAAAAGTTACCTATGTTTAGCAAATTTTAGTAATTATATCCTTGAATGAAGTTATCGAAATTTGAATTGCCTTAAGAGTTGAATACTATAGGTCGCAATTCTGAATACGGCCGCACTTGATGTTTGCTCTTTTTAATATTAAAATATGAAGAGTAACTTCTTGAATACATATTATGTTACTTTTTCCAAAAATACTGAAGTCAGTCAAAAACATGTTATTCTGCATATAGTTAACAACTTCACGCCTTAAGACAAAGCGTTCTAATAATTTGAGATTATGTTGTTAAATTCGTTAACAAAATTCATTAATTTATTTCTAAGGCTCCTGAACTTTGTGTACCTACTATGGTTACATTTGACGATAAGTTTTCATACGCATATATTTGTCGTCCTCTTATGACCGAAAATATAATTTCGGAAACATTGTATAATAGTCCCTACCACAAATCACACTCCTGGGTGTAGACAAGTACATCACCAGCTGATCTTAACCAATATATTTTCATTATGGTTGAATTTAGGTCAGACATAAGAGACTTTATACGGCAAAATTACTACGATTTTACCACAAGAATAGTTGTTTATATCCTTGGTCCTTTTAGTAACAATCCTCGTCCTCATCGACCTAGTATTGACATCTAAACTACTTTGGTTCTATTCCCCAATTTGGGAAAAAGGTAAAAATATAACCTTTTTTAAATTGGTCATGCAACCTTTTAACCTATTTTGTGGTAGAATTAAAGTAATTATAACTTAAAATGTTTGTTGAGTTCCGAACAAACACCAAAGATGCTGGAACGAAGAGCATCAACCGAAACATGGATTGTTAGAACGAATATTTTGAAATAAACATGCGCGTTTAACTCTGTACCAATTATATGCCCGGAACAAAGCTACTATAAATATAAGTTCAATGCGTAGAGAGATAACCAGAAACAATTTAAGGTACCTAGGTCGAATATGGCCAGCCTGTAAATATGGCCACATACCGTTTTCCCAAACACGAAAGTTTGTTATGAGCTGAACGCGACCCTAAATTGTCGCTAGTGTCGCATGTATTCGAACGGCCTACCTGTCACCCATCCGTGCAAGCGTTAGCCGCTCAGCCGTCATTATAGTGAAAAGCAGTGTTGAGGTTATAAAAACAGTAAGTAAGTATTGTCCTGTATTTTAACGTTGTTTTCATTATAAATCTTTATTATTCACATTACGATGTTGTGTAATAATTGTAGTTTCATATTTCTTTGTATATTTATCAAAGTAATAGTGTGTTTTTCATTCGTGAATATGAAAACAAAAAATTTGGATGACTGCAAATATGGCCACCGTTTGGCCATATTAACAGTACTTACTGAATTGCTGACACGTTTTTTTGTTTTTTGTTTTAGACCATGGCACGCTATAAATGTAAAGGGCTTCGAAGTAACTGGGCAGATGCTAATATGAAATTAGCTTTAGCTGCAGTCAGAAGTGGTAAAATGAAAATTTATACGGCTTCCAAGCATTATAATGTGCCAAGACGCACTCTGAGACGTTATTTACAAGAAAACAAAGAGACCAAATCTACTTTGGGCCGGAAACCACTTCTTAACCCTGAAGATGAAAAGATTTTGGAATCCCGTATTATTCGTCTGTGTAATGTGGGATATCCATTAACACAGCGTGTACTTCGTAGATGCGTGAAGACATTCTGTTAACAAAATAACATTCCAGCGCCAAGTGGAGGCTCGATGGTGGGACGAGATTGGCTGAGAGGATTTTCAAAACGTCATAGGAATATCAGTAGACGAAAAGCACAGAACCTAATCCTCGCAAGGGCACAAAAGCTGAATAAAGCAGTAGTTTCCGATTATTTTAGTAAATTGAAGAAAATCTTTAGTAGAAAATGACCTTATGAACAAACCGGAACGTATCTATAGTATTGACGAAAAAGGTTGCCAGCTTAATTTGCACAAATCACCAGAGGTTTTGGCTGAACGTGGATCCAAGAGAGTACATTTGGTAGCACCCGAACACGGCGAGAATGTATCAATAGTTTCATGTGGCAACGCTTTAGGCCATGTCATTCCGCCCATGATACTCTTTAAGGGCAAACGAATGAAGCTAGAATGGGTAGATTCGTTACCCACCGGTTCAGTAGCCCAAATGACACCCAAAGGGAGTATGAATTCTGAAACATTTGTGAACTGGACTCACCATTTTGCAAAATTTAAATTGCCAGGACCTTGTTTATTTATCTTGGATGGAGCGAAGTGCCACTTAGACTATTCGATAGTTGAAGCAGCAGAACAATTCGACATCAAGCTTTTCTGTCTCCCGAGCAACACCACACATGAATTGCAGCCCATGGACAAATCAGTATTTCGTTCTTTTGAATATTACTGGGATGAAGAAGTTTTAAAATACTGGTCTATTCATGAGGACAGGAAAATAACCAAACAAAGGTTTGGGATATTATTTTCCAAAGTGTGGGATAAAGCTGCGACACCTGCTAATGTCAAAGCTGGATTTGAAGCGACCGGAATTTTCCCATTCAATCCAGATAGGATTCCAGAAGAAGTATACGCTCCCAGCATACCTACTCATAATTTCGCAGAACCTGGAGCTTCTCCTTCTGAAAATCAAGAAAATGGAGATACTAACGACAGCGACGCTACAAATCTGTTAATTCCTCCTCAGGAAAATGAAGATACTAATGAAAGCGACGTTACTGATGCCAGTGGAAATTCTCCTTATCCTCTCCCAAATGAAGACAAAGGTAATTCAAATCCATCAAATGATTCCTCAGATTCACAGCCAAGCCAAGCAAAGCGTTGTGCTGTAACTCCAGACAACGCCTCTGGTGATCATCCACAGCACCCAAATCAAGAAGATATATCGAACTTTATAGAACCCCTGCCAAGTGTTTATGACGACTACGACAGTAGCGATCACATTCCTTTGTCCAAACTAAAGCAACATAACAATAATATCGAGTCAAAAACTGAATTAAATGTAATCTGCTCCACAACACTTAATGAGTCATATACATCTTTGTGTCAAATGTTAAAAACTCCAGAGAAAACGTCAAGCCCAAAAACTGCTCCGAGGGCAAAAGCTATCAATAGTCTCGCACAGGCGCTAACAAAATCAATGTTTACAGATAAAAATAACATGTCAGGGTCATCAAATGCTCCTAAACAAAAAATAGAAAATATACCAGGCCCATTTAAAGTGGCTTACCAAAAAAGAAAATATTCTGCTATAAGGAACAACAGTGAAGCAGTAACTCCGAAGAAGGTTTCTAAACAGTCACGTGGTAAAGGACAATCTGAAAAATCTAAAGATTCATGGTACTGTTATGTTTGCAATGAGGACAGAATAGCAGACATGAGAATATGCTTTTTATGTGAAACATATGTCCATGAGGACTGTGTTGGATTAACAAAAGAAGATACAGATAAATTTGTATGCACTCGGTGCAGTCTGGACTAACCACGACGATGATAATGTACTGGATGTCGCCTAAACAATATCTTTTAAATAAAGTTGTATTAAAATCTAATGTCCATTTTTATTTCACTTATTTAGAAGTTATTTAAAATAATATATACCGTAAATATGGCCACATATATGGGCATATTTACCTACCCCGTCGGAAATATGGCCATTTTTTTTCAAACTGTTGAAAATATTTCTATCATTTAATATCTTTGTATTTTTCTGCCTTCATCATAAAGTTAAATATTCAGTCTTCATGGACAACTATTTTGACTTGTTTCTTTTATCTTTATTATTTTAGAAAAAAGTTAAGAAACCTTAAGGTGGCCATATTCGACCTAGGTACCTTATTTAATCTTAGCCGCAGTAACTTCCACGTCATCTAAAACATACCAAAATTCCATTAAATCCGACCCAGTATAAAATCGCCTGAAGCTCAAGCGTTCCGTTTTCATAACGTATCTATGATCCGATATGTCCGTATCTTCCTGTTTCGCTGGGTATCACCCAGCAATCGCAAGCTGCTGCATTAGTTCCATGAAATCGTTAATGGCCGGGAATATTGGCTGCATCTAGTTGGCGAAGGCGTCGTTATCTGTGGACGCGGAAAATCGGCCATCCCTTTACCTTCCATTGCTGGTAGATAGATCGAAACCGAGGCCGAACGAATCTCAGCGTAACAGCTTTTCAGTATCGCCCACTTCGTACTGAACGTTCCTTACTACCTGGTTAGAGTTCAAGTGTCGCGAATATTAAACAGTATTACTGTGTAAAAGTTCAACGATCTCCCAACATAAACTGGAATAGATACTAAGGTAACAATCTGTTAGTATGCTAAGTGACATAGAAGAAAGGACATCCAGTAATATTTGTGACCTATTATAAATATTTTCTAGTAGATGTTAAGGACAGAAAACGGTCAGATTTTCAAACATATCAATAAAGTGATTTTTGTGATATCGTCTGTTCTTGCAAAAATAGCAAGTTAGCGATAGTTGTGTTTTGTAGCTAGCTGGCTCTCTTTTCTCCTTTAAACGGGGTGTTCATTTGAAAACTTCCCACCACGGATTTATCGAAAATCATTGATTGAAAGAAAAAATGCCAAGACGCGTCAAAAGATTTGTCAAGGGAGACAACTTTCTAACCAAAAACTACTTCACCTTCTTTCACCCTCTGCCCCCCAGGCTCATCTCCTTAAAAATTTCAAATGACAAAGGGTATCGCGTAATAGCTTGTTTGAAACGTCATTCGAAGTCCTTCGTTTTGACATTTAAAAAATCAGTCGATTCAAGGAAATTAGAAAACTCATTATTATCTTAATTTGTTCAGACAGAAAACGAAAACACACGAAAAGATCACTTTTTACTTCAACAAGTGTTCAAAATCTTGCCCGTTATTGGCCGAACAATGATATAGGTGATGTTGACGGACATTTTCAAAAGCATGTTCATCCAAACTGTCAGGTTGGCGAGTAAGCACTATAAATGTGAAATAGCCCCGTAGAAAAAAATATTATGGCGTCAAATTAGGAGATCTAGCAGGCCATTGTATAAGCCTTCGACCTATATGAACCGGAAGAACATAGTTCTTGCTGGAAATATATTTCAGCATCATCAAGTATAGCGTTTCCATCCTCTTCGATTTGGTTTTCAATGGCTGCCGTGTTAAGCGTATTGATGGTATTTTCCAACATATCCAAATAAATGTATCCATTCAAATTTCCATTCATTCAACACTGGCCTAATCATTGCTCCAATACCTGCAGTTATGCTTATTAACAAATCCATTTAGATAAAATGTGCATTCATCACTGAAGCAGATATTCTTTACATGGATGGTACTCGTATTATCATTAATCGCTGCAGTGATTTGTTCACAAAACTCATTTCGCCTATCGAAATCATCTTCGGTTAACTCCTGCAATATTTTCATTTTGAAAGGATGAAATGTAGTAACTGTGTGTACAGAGCCTAATGGTATAACAGTCGCAGCAACAATTTTGCGGAATGAAGTATATGGATTTATTCCAAAATGACCCAAAACTTCAACTTGAAAGGCTTCATCCAAAACTCTCGGATGATCACGTTTTTTATTTGCAACAGTTTCAGAACATACCAATGCGAAGTTATCTTCTCCAGATATCTGGCGTCAAATGTGACTGCAGTTTGCCGAGCACATTGAATTTGGGCACCTTAAATTAGAATCATTTCCACTCTTATAACTAAACAGGTATAACAATAAATACAGTTGGCCCAGAATGTTTGTGATGATGAAAAGGATGCAGAAAAAAATTCGGGTTGTTATGTGGTTGTTACCACGTCTAATCTTCCGAATTGCTGTTTATGTTGGTAGTTTCCGTTTTTAATTATAAAACGAATTGTAGATTTGCAAACCCTAACGGGCAACATTTTGAACACTTATTGAAGCAAAAAGTGATATTTTCGTGTGTTTTTGTTTTCTATGTGAACAAATTAACATAAACGAAGATATTTTTCTTGAAAACGAATCGACCGATTTTGAAACATGAAACGTCAAAATAAAGGACTTTGAAAGACCTTTCAAACAAGCTACTAGTCGATACCTTTGTCATTTACAATTTTAAAAGGGATGATCCTGGGGGCCGAGGGTGAAAGGGGGTGAAGTAGTAGGTACGGTTAAAAAGTTGGCTCCCTTGACAAATCTTTTGACGTGTCTCGGCGTTTTTTCTTTTGATCAGTGGTTTTTGATAAATCCGTGGTGCGAAGTTTTCAAATGAACGTCCTATATATATACATATTATATAGTCAAGTACATAGAAATAAATGCATGCTGATAATATATTTTGACCTGAGTAAGGAATTTGACACATGCAAACAACTATTTTTATCACAAAACTATATGTATGGATTCAGGAATCCAATAAATGACTAGGTTCATGTCACAGTAAAATTTCTGTTAAAATGGGCAATGACCGTTTTTATTTATTTGATTCATCAATGACTTGGATGAATATATCAACGTCGACGACACTCTCCTTGTGTTGTTTGCAAATGACACGTCCATCAGTATAGCAGCTGACACAGCGCAAGAACTTGAGTTGAAGGCCAACACAGTATTAGATTACTTTCAACCTTGGAAAACTAGTGATAACCTAATAGTTAATGAAAGTAAAACCAAATATGTGCTGTTATAAACGTAGACAGCCAACTTATATCACGTTGAAGTTAAATAATCCAGTTCTTGACAGGGTTGAACGACAAAGAGTTTACGGATAATAGACATGGAAGACTCAGCTGGCGTGATCATCTGGATTTTGCCATGAAAAAACTCGGCGTAATTTGCGTTCCGTAACCTAAATGAACATAATGAGTTCTGACATTTACTGAATGTTTATTTTGCAAAAGTATATCCTCATTTGAAATATGTTGCCCTCTACTGGGGTTGCTTTGTGGATGCCCAGCGCGTATTCATATTGCAAAAATATAATATTTTTTGAGCCCTCTACAGACTTGTAGAACCACCTTTCAGTGAAATCATCTATTGACATTTCCCCAGAAATAATTATAAAAAGTCTACATAAATAAAACTTCCGCAGCAATAAACACATATCTATCAGTAATTACAATCTGTGCATAATCTTATATTGTGTATTGTAATAATCTCTGTAACCTGTATTGTGACCTTTCGTATTTGCGAGGCTGACATAAATAAAACTTATTATTATCATCATTAGCATATTGGCTTTAATCTTTTCATTTTGTCTATAGTTAGAAGACGAGAAAATGCCAGTTTGATAGGGACATATAGTGGGCTTGTGTGAGGCTGGTCGGTGCTTTAGAGACATAAAGTGCAAAGAAGTATAAACACGTTGGTGGTATGTTATCGGGCATGGAACCATGAAGGCCGAAAACGTGTCAGAAAAACGGATCCACCACAAGATCGCCGCCCTTAGACGTTTGGCTTTGCGAGACCGCTTCTTGCCCACATGGTAAATTACGAAAAGCCTATTATATACGTAATGCGAATCGTTTATCTCCAGATCAACGGTTTTTGACTTAGTTCTTGCCTTATGTGTACACTCGTTTCTACAAAAACTATTCAAACATGAACAATTGCAAACGGATGTGAAAAATAAAGTTTCCCATCTACCATTTGCAGGCGACAGGGGTTACGAAGAACGACACCACTGTTGTCGAGTACAAACTGTTTCAACTGCTTCGGGATTAAAGGCCAAATTAAACCTAACTTAGATAAAGCTTTATGCCTCCAATACCGCTGCATATAACCCCGGATCGTGGTCGTAGCGCAGACACAGAGGATATCGAGAACGCCGTTGAAGTGTTTGGCGAAGTTTCTGAAATAACTGTAGATGTGTATTAAGAGATCTCGTTATCTCAAAACAATGAAGGCATTGTCTCGGAGCGGAGACGCTGGTGGTATGGAGAGGTCAGCTTAGTGCTTAAAACAGAGACGTCGCAAACCGATGCTCTTGTAGTTAGAGAGATCGCGATCGTTTTCAGCAACCCACTTCAGCAAATATGGTATCAACTCGAAGCACTGTTAGAGGGTAGACGCCAAAATTTAAAGAGTCTTTACTCGTCCAATCATCTCAAGATGATATTGTATTATACTCCGTGTACAGAAGCAGAAAAAAAAATGTATCAAAAAGATCATTGGAAAAATATTTCAAGAGTAGTAGTTCTCGGCGCTTTTAGATAATATTCACAATCTGCTAGCACCTTGCACCAGTGGCCCCTTCTAATGCGATGACAATGCTGACGTTTAGGTTTGGGTGATTTTCAGTGCTCGTTAACTCCAGTACTGTTGAAGCTACCAGAATATTATTTAAACGAATCATAGCGTACTAGACGTAATATGAGAAACAAAATTACCGTCGCTATTTGGCAACCCTCATCGTGCATTTTTAAAAAGAATTCCCACCTTTAAGCAATAACTCGTAGTAGTATGTCATATCAATCTGCTTGGATTTATCGGTTATATCTTACCTAAATATATATTTTATCCAAATAAAAAATGCATTTTAATAAGTACATCGCCGCAGAATTTTTTCAAATCACTTTTCTAATATCATCAACAGCGGAAGTTATAAAATATATTAGCTCTGACGAATATACAAACCACCAGTGGGCCACACTCTTTAATCAATTGCTTTTGGGGTACAATCAACAAATTCAAATCAATTTTAAAAGTTGGTATATTACCTTTAAAATATAACAAAACCTACAGAAGTATGCAATTTACCTATTAAAAAACCCATACGAGGCATAGCCTTCTAAATGGGAATGTTTATATCTAATACATTAATCTACTCTGATTACAAAAATCCATATTACTTAACATTCAATTTAGACCTGAAAAAGTTAAAAACAATATTTTTAAAAGAAATGTTTTGAACAAGTCACATTTAAGTGATAGTAAGCACTACGTTCTAGGAATTTCATGCAACCATTCCTTTAGTTGTCTTTTAAATATACCTAACGAACTGGGGTGACTATAGCCAGCATTTCATAATATAGCTTTTGGCCTAAGAAAAGTTTTTTCTTGTGGATTTCTTGCATTGAAGGTGTGTTGTGCTTTTATTAAAGTTGTTCTAGTTTTATGTTGTAAAATGCCAAGTGATAGAAGAAATTGCTGACAGATATCCAGTACATAGGATTCAGAGTAAAGCCATTCTTCTTTTGTACAAATTCTACTTTGTTAACAAAGTTTTGCAGCGGTACCCCATATTACAATCCCGGGCTGCATGTGTCAGGCTACAAGGGCATGATACAGGATACGTAATTGATCAGTATTAAGTATTCTTGAAAGATATTAAATTTAAACTGTGTCAGGATACATCTAATATTTTTTGTTTATCTCGTTTAAAGCGATAATCCCTAGATATTTTATATTGGGAACCACTGTAAATTGTAAAATTTTGATTAGTAGAGTAATTTATGTGCATACTGTATATTTCCACGTGACGTGAAAGGCATGAAGTGAGCTTTATCAATCTTGATTGTTAGTGATCTATTAGTGACTTTAAAAATATACTCGGTAAACCCGCTCAAAAACTGCAGGTTTGGTTTGTCACAGAATTATCATTCATCTGTATTTGGTCTCATAATTACCTAGGGCATTATTATCTGCATCAACTTGTATAATAGGCTCACAACAAAAAAAAAAAAAAACGGAAATATCTACCGTTTCAGTAAAAATATTATATTCTCAAATTTTCGCATATATATTATTTTGAAACATAGCAACGTAATCTCACCGTATCTATCAACAGAAACACTTCTTGATTGGAAAAATCGGGTCTTTTTTGGTTGGCTGCTTTACTTAAATTTTTCAGCATGCTCGCAGAGACGTCCGCATTATTTGTTGTCCCTTGAGGCATATATTTAATGACAAGAATTCCCTTGATGTCCCAAGAAAACTGTTGAAATCAATTTTCCAGCAGAGGGTTGCATCCGTGCGTTTTTGGGGGTGAAGACCGTTTATTAATTCACTGCATGGATTCTGATTTTGTTTTTGCATCCCAATGATGCGCCTCAAGTCTCGTCACCCGTCACAATTTCTGCCAGAAACTCAGATTCGTTGGTCAAACCTTCCAAATGACGTTCTGAAATTTCCAACAATCCCATCTGGCTCACACCTTACTCATGTTCAAACTGTCGTGCAAGATGGTTATTACGCTGGGTTCCGATATACAGGGTGTTAAACGTTATGGTAGTCATTATTGAAATGGGTAATAGGTGGATCCAAACAAGTTAAAAAGTTCATATGACCCATGGTCCAAAAGTCAATAGATTTTTGTCTAAATGGCTTTATAGTTTACAACTTTAAGTGCTTTATATCGACCTCAATCACCACAATCTTACTAATTTTTATAATCTAATCTAAAACGTTTTTAAATTGGGTAATTCACAAATAAATGGCATTAAGTTTTTCTAAGTTAAGCCAAAACTTGTAGTCAGTAACTAGGTAAGTTTCATTAAATTGACTATTTAAAACACACATGACAATAGCGCGTCGGTCATCATCACTCTTATCGAACAAGCAATCGATCGCAAATCGTAAGAGTGGTTAGTACGTTGTTTTGTTTTTGTTCTCTGACGTCGTCGTCTTGATTTACAGAATTCAAATGTTGCAGCTCAAATTTGTGCAAGTGTACCAAAGACATCGAGATACAGGAAGTGTTCAGCCCACTAATATTCGCACTCGCGAAAGACAGGAGGAACAAATTTTAAATATCGTGGAAATCAATGCAGATATCAGCACTCGAGAATTAGGCCGCCGCGTAGGACTATCGCATACCATAGTCCATAGAATCCTACGGGAAAATTTGCTTTATCCCTACGATGTACAACGAGAGCAGGCCTTGTTACCAAAAGACTATCCTCGCAGACTAACAGTCTGCTAGTGGTTTTTGCACAAAAACATTGAAAATCCGGATTTTTTAAAAAACATTCGGGATATCAAATTGTAGAGACCTTCAAACATCGATCTTCGGGAACCATGGCTTCAACTTTTTGAGTGGTTTCATAATTTCTTGCGGTTTCGGGTCTTTCATTTCTCGGATCGTCTTCTATGGATTCACGCCTCATAGAAACTGTTTCAAAGAAAATTTTATTATATGCAATATGATGTTGCATCATCCCCATAGACGGCAACAATTCTCTCAAGAATTGTGTTCGGCTGATGGCCCTGCATTGTCAGAAATGCTATCACACTGCGATACTCGTATTCGAAGTTACTTATTTTTCCTCACTGTTTACGTTATAAATCGGAAAATAATTATCAAAATCAACTCAAATTTGGCGAGTGTGCATATTTGACATATGCTGCTTGTGCATTTCAATTGTTTTTTTTTTCATGTCTAGATAGATTTCTTTTCAAGTGTCCGTCGTTATTCCTTTAAACCAGCCTTTTTTGAAATGAGTAGTTGAAAGCGGTTGCGACCTCTCTAACTATTGCGCTCGCAGGGGTGCTGTCGAAGGACATAAAGGAGGACAGCAGCCGCAATTAACTCAGACGGATTTAGTTTGTGGCGGAGTAGGAGTTAGATAAGAGGAGCATAATACGGAGGAGGATTCTCGACTGCAAATGACATGTCTCAACGAACTGTTTCGTCGGAAATGGGAAGAGTTTTGAGTGCTGCAAGATCATGGGTTGCAAGCGGGAGATAAAATGTTGCTGGTGTGCATATGTGTTTTGATATGCAAGTTGATTGATGAGAGACACAAATGGTACACTTTTCAAGGTCCCCCACACTTATTTCTTGACCGAGCCAAGTTACCAAGCTGGAATTTGGGGTGATGAAGGTGATGAAATTGACGCATGAATACTCGATTTTAGTGCAAAAGTGACAGTTGAACATTCCAGGGCGCCATCTTGAAATGTTTTTTGAATAGAATGTGGTTTGTATGATACCTCGTTTGAAGCGCCTTATGGTTACTTCATAGCTCTATATACTGAGAGTCTAATCAAAAATGCCAGACTGGTAGGTTGTCGAAGTCGAGCGTTTTCGTACATTGAGTCGCTTATAAACTCGACAGTCAATCCTTAAACTATAGTATGTTATATTAATATCTTTTCTCAGAATGATTTATTCGAATAAAATATGGAACATACCGTGTAAAAATAAAAGTCAAAATCTGTCAATTTTTCAAACAAAATGCCTCATGCTTTATTGCAGGCTCAGATATATCCTCCAAATAAAAAAGATTCATGTAACGTACACAACCATTTTGATGTTTGATGTTGGACTATAACCGATTCAATTTACTGAAACTCTCCACATTAACAGCTCGTCAGTCCGCTAGTTAAAAAGATAGTGAATAGTACTAGGCTCATAAAGTACTAACAATGAGCTTTAAATGGGGTATCACAAGACCCATCAATCGCTTAGAAAATATTTCAAGATGGCGCGCCCAGCTACCAAACTTGCTATTATCGCTTGTACGCTCAAATACCAGTTCATGCATCAACTTTAGCCTGATAACTTGACCTGCTGAAAAAATACGGTGGAAAGAGTAGAAAGCAAGTTATACTAAATGAAAAACATCAATATTATTTATAAAAAAGTAAAAATTGCACCGGTAAAAATAATATATAGACGCAGAGTTTCTGTTTTCAAAATAGGAAAAATTTTATATTTTACAGAGTAATAAACAAATTGGAAGCGAGGCGTAAACTCACTATTGCATATCATGGCTGATAAACCAATGTGAAACAAATAAATCAACCTATTTTATAGCTATTTTCAAAGTACTACTGTAACATTTATAACAAACTATATTTATAGAAACTAGGAGCTTGTATTATCTTGCTTTCATGCAAATCATTGATAAATGTTACTATCACAGTTACTACCTCCATATAAGACCTACCTATAAATCTAAAATTTGAATTCAATCAGTGGTGTTGTTATCGTTGATCGTAAGCATATATTGTGAAACATGTCTCGATCTATCGTAGCAGTATTTAAATTCCACTTGTATGCACCTGTTAATTTGTGCTAGATCTCACAAGCTGACACAATATCGAGATCATGCTTTCGAAATAGTAGCTAGCAGCATGTTTTATCTGTATTGCAAATTGACAGAACCATATCATCGTCCTACGTAGTATGGAAATGAGTTTTATTTGAACGCTGCTGTATTTAGGGACAAAATATTTATAGTGGTTAAATAACAAGTCAGTGATTTATTGCAAGTTGATATTAGGATCCAGTTTGACTATTAATTGTAAATACTTAACTTACTTAATACTATGGAAATTTCAGCTCGCAGTACATAACTAGACAATAACTAATTCTCGTTTTTAACTATAAATTGTATGTATCAAGGCTGGTCAGGAACCTGACAAAAAACGTCAAAATAATAAATAAAGAAACTGAAGTTAGATTTCAATTTTTTTAATGAGTAAAAAACAAATAGCCCGTCAACATAAAACATATTCCAGCCTTTTTTATATTACTCGTTTCTCGTGCAAAGGTCTCCTCGAACACCTGTTACGTACTACATGTCAATTACCGGGTGTCAATTTCAATTATTCCGAAAGTATCTGCGACACGTCGTTGTTAAAATGCAGGGATACTGCTGATTATACGCGGCTGTCGTTGTAGATAAGCTGTAGATCGTATCAGCTCGTCAATACAGGTTTTAGGATCTCAGCACCGTCAGCATTTACATTCCGTCAATACCATAAAACTTGTTACGGTGCCAAAAAAGTACGTTCATCAACACGTCTTCTAATAACTTTTTTTCGGAAAGATAGAAATCAACACACTAGACGTTCAAGACAAAATTCTCCGGTCTATATGTCAACCGTAAAAAAGTTAATTTAACGACTTCAAGATTTCATCCGTTCACACTTTACCAGAGATCACAGAAGATAACAGACATACTGCTCTGCTGGATACAGCTAAAAAGGCGAACACACGGCAAACATTTCTCGATACTATGTATACATACCAGATATTTTTTACGTGACGTAGAAAGCCTATTATTCTGGTTGGTCTAACCAACTTTGGAAAATGTCTGGACTGTTTCAAATTATTTGACAAGTGACATATTTTATTTTGACTAATCAAGGATATATCTAGGTATTATTAGATAAAGCTTCGTGAATGAAGCAATTTCTTATGACACACGAATGAGAAATGTACCCGGAGATAAGGAAATGTGTAATAAATATCTACTCAAATTCAAGGAAGAGTAGATGTTAACCCATAAATTGGCAAACACATGTTTAAACATTTTTTGATTATACTGGATATATAGATTTATTAAGTAAGTAGTTATGAGGCAGAAATTGTGATTTTTGTGAGGTACTGAGCAGATATCAGATGTATCCATTTAAGCGAATTAGCCTGCTATGATATTATTTATGTATACCAAGAGATACACTGTCACTTGCTTTAGTTGTACAATAATGTATAGCCAGATTAAGTAAGATTTATTGTTGTCTGTTTATAGTTCAAAAAACTGAGACAGAATGAGAGACTGACAGTATATAAACGTAAATATACAAAAACGTCATTCACAAAAATGAACGAAAAATATCCCACATAAATTCAGTTCACATTACAACGAATGTAATTATATCGAACGCTGATACTTGCTGGAATTCATCAATTGTTATGGAGGAATGAAAGAAATACAATTTCAAGGCATATACTATATTCTAATAACTTGAACTTTTTTTTGTAAATGTTATTGCTCGCAGATGTGCGCGCAGTATGATATACAGGGTGTTCATTTGAAAACTTCCCATCACGAATTTACCAAAAACCGCTGATTAAAAGAAAAAACCGCACATCAAAAGACTTGTCAACTTTTTAACCCAAAACCCTCTGCCCCACAGGGTCATCCCCTTTAAAAATTTAAATGACAAGGGATATCGAGTAATAGGTTGCTTGAAAGTCCTTTATTTTGACGCTTGATTTTTTAAAATCGGTCGATCCGTTTTCAATAAAACTAAAAAAATTTTTAAGTGTTCAAAATGTTGGGTTTTCAAAATCTACAATTCGTTTATAATTTAAAACTAAAACTACCAACATAAACAGCGATCGGAAGATTAGACGTGGCAATAACCAAAAAACAATTTGAATTTTTTTCCGCATTCTTTTCATCAACACAGATATCCTGGGCGAACTGTATTTATTGTTATACCTGTTTAGCTATTTGTTGCTAAGGGAATGAAAGAATTTAATTTGCTGTCGGTTACCCTTGTGACAATCTTGGGATAGTGAAAATTAATTTAATTATTCAGATTTTACTTTCAAAATGTTTACACACAATCAAACGTCAAAACAAAGTACTTTGCAAGACCTTTCAAACAAGCTATTAGTCGATACCCCTTGTCATTTAAAATTTTCAAGGGAATGACCCTGGAGAGCCGAGGGTGAAAGGGGGTGAAGTAGTTTTTGGTTAAAAAGTTGTCCCGCTTGACAAATCTTTTGACGTATCTCGGCGTTTTTCCTTTTAATTCCATAAATCAGCGATAGGAAGTTTTCAAATGAACACCCTGAATGATACGAGTATAAGAACATAAGTCAACCAAGAACTGGAAGAGAGTAACGTGACGGATCGTACACCACTGATCAAGACGCTATTGCTGTGTATCTATGCGCTTATATAGTACATACGTGACGATATTAGCAGTGGCGTACGATGACTTATGCTACTCTTCTCCAATTTGCTACCCAATTATACAGGGTGACTTCGAAGTTGAGTCATTTATTTTAACAGTGAGTAGATCTGATCAAAAGAAATGTTTTTTTCCTTTACCATTTTTCTGGTAAAATTAAAGTAACAAAGTTATAGCCCTTTTTAAGTTTGAGTACCGCCCTATCTCAATAATAATATTATGTGCTCGTGTTTGGCGACAACGGATATAATCCGCCTTATCGGTTCATCGCATCGGAAACAAAAAAGCGAAAGAATTTGTAACGATGTTTTTACAATTATTTCATTCAGTTGTATACAGTCAGTGTCAGTCGGTAGTGAATAGTGGTGTCTGTTGCGTGGCTCAAACGAAATAAAAAATGGCACATGTTTATGCGGATCGGTTTCCCAATCGAGTGCAACCAACCCCTCGTGCCTTTGTTAATGAGTACAACGGGTTCGTGAATCATTTGACTTAAGACCTCACATATGGACGGCATGCCGGTGCTCCAAGACCTCACGAAATACAGGTCCGCACTGAAATACTTGTCGGGAGGATACTTTATAAAACAAGGTAATTTTTTTTTTTTAATTAATTATTTTTTTAATTTTTATACACATATTTTGGTTTATCTTCCTTCTACAATCATTATCTGAAAATTAATGACTCAACTTCAAAGTCACCCTGTATATATTCCATAAGTTGAAATGAGATGAGATAAAACAAATTTATAAACCTTTGTCGAGGATTTGGGACTGCAGATTATGGGATAAAGTTGAATCAAATCAGCAATTCCGACCAGATAACTTACAACTATCGCCAAAATATCATTATATATGATACAACTCCCATTATCTGGAAGTGACAAACAGAATGTGGAAAACTGCATTATTTTATCAGACAATACTAAGTACTTACCGTAAAGTCACACCACTCAATACTGTCAGCTGATAAGCTTCGGCCATTATGCTCTTAAATCACATAATATAGTACATGGCAGATGGTTGTAACAGTATTGATTTCGGTGACTGCTGGTCCAAATAAGATGTCTTCAGTGTAAAACATTTGATATGCTGGCTTGTATTGGAGACAGGTGTATTTGAATATGTAGAATCGTATAAGAAACAATACCAAATCAAGGGTTAACACAGTCATGCAAGATAAGCGTTATACTCGAAAGCTGAGGAGTCTGTATTTAGAACTGTCTTACGCTAAATGTACGACACCAACACTTTGATTGTATATACGATTACATGTCGAAACATATTTTCACTATTACGACTAAAAGGCATCAGGATTTTAATTGGATTGTGGAAGCTTGATTGCAGCTCACCTGAGCGCCTCCCTGTCCACATGATCATGTTTTTTATATATTTGTATCTTAGTTTGAATAGTAGTCCGAGGCACGTTGTATGAATATAACAAAAAAGTACATTTATGTTACTAGTTCAGATTCCGACCACCCATGAATTTATGTAAAAGAGCCTTGCATGAATCCCAATTCACTTCTAATCCTCTACATTACCACATCGGGCTCATTATTCAGGTGCAGCAGAGCTCACATACCAATTTCATATTCAGTTTGTTGGTAAATCTTTAATACCATGATACAGAATGCGCTGTAGTGGAGTAACGAGAATAACGCTCATAATTCATCTGGTGAAATGCAGCTAGTAGAGCAGCATCAATAAATAACGTTTAGGAGGATGCACAATATATCTAGCTGAAGAAGACGAACTGGTGCATTGGTTACAAGATTCGTCGGCCTATAATTTCATTTGCTGCCTTGCTGGTTAGATGAAAATAGCCGAGCACACGCATATCTGTGAAGGTACATACATATATTTATAGTGAATGTGTTAAGTGATGTATTTTAGCACGCAAAGCCACTTTATCATAATTCTTGTGTTTTGTTCAGTGTTGCTCGGACTTTTAGAGCTTGCGGAGCATGTAGAAGGATGCGAGGTGGCGTGGTATAAATAGTATGGTGCGCAGTTGGATAAAGTGGTATGTCTGAGAGCTGAATGTCATTTTTACCAACAAAGTTCACATGAAACGTTGGGCTTAGAAGCCTTTAGACTCACTGAGATACAGCAGTCTTGCTCGCGTTTCATTGCCATCCTTCCAAGCTTCCATTCAGGACAATCAATCTTTTGTCTTAGTTCATTATTGGTCTTCTTCTACTGGCTTTAATCCTCAATGTTGGCGATCACTTTGTTAACATCTGTTTTAAATACCCTGGTTGTTGTGTTAGATCTCTCCATTACCTTATGTTCTTAAGGTAGGATATGCGGCGACGCCCAGATTCCCTATTCTCTTAACGCTTCTTTTTATGTTCCAAGTACGTTAATTTCATTTCTTTAATATCTCTTCGACAGTATTTAAGATTGCCGGCTTCCTTTGCATACTGTGGATCACTGTGTGGCTAGTAATATGACGAATCCATGATATCCGACATTAGCAGCACATTTCAAAAGATTTCAGCCATCGACAGGACACTTCACTGAGTGTCCATTCCTCCGCAATTCCAGTATGCGATTCAAGTCATTTTGTCAATTTTTCAAAATACATGGTTTGTCTGCCGTAAGTCTTACATATTGTTCTAACCATGCATCTGTTTTCTTATCTTTGCTCGTGATCATGTTTGTTATCTTACTATTAAGTTTAATTACATATTATCTGTAATCCTTCATTGTTGGTGCTACCAACAAAGTTGAAATAATAATTCTTTAACAAAATGTGTTCCTCACGACAAAAAAAAATAGAAACAAAAAGATTTTCTACTGCTGTACTAGACAACCCGCCATTTTTATAAATTTACCTAAGCTTTCCGCAATCAAGCATTGGTAACTTGCATTGCTACTAACATATCTGAAAAGCTATTATACTCCTTATAACTGCAGTTAATTACCTATGAGTTTTGTTATTTGCACATCACCTTCACACTTCATAAAAATATGATCTCTCAGTAATGAGACATTATTCATACGTGACCGTATACGTAGTGAAAAAATTCCATGCACGAAAAATTGCGTTACGACTAAATAAGTCATGGAGGATATTATATGGCAAACGAAAGGGTTTTCAACGCTGCCATAAACCTGATACAACCAATTAGAGCTGTTAATAACCGAGACCTGAAGCAACATGAACGAACTACTTAACCTTAGACTGTGCCGTTATTCAATTTGCCATAAGAAAGCACACTCTTATCCCAACAGAAGCCGTAGACTTGAAAATACATTGCTGGTATAGGGTGCGAGTTTTTTGTTGCATCAAAAAAGAATTAGCCCAAGTACTAATGCCCTTTGTCCCGTCGTATGCATGAGGCCTATACTTTTCCTAATATACAGGATGTTCCTTGGTTATGTGCTAACATACCAAGATAAGATACTTCAGATAATTTTATGAAGAAAATACCATATGATCATATACCCCGTATGGCTTAATTCTGTTACTACAGGGTGACGAATTTTTGAGAAAAAGGTGGATTCTATTTTTTATTTGCTAAAGTACTTCAATTCTATCATATAATAGCATAGCTTGTGATATATTTTACATAAAAGCATTACTCACTACCAATGTCAAATGAACCAATTAGTATTTAGTCATATTAATCAAAAACGGCTCTGATGAGAAAATAGTAAGAGAACGCTATTATGAAGAGATGCTGAAGCTAAGCAGAAAAAATATTCACTTTGAAAAATATCAGTTGCGTACAAGTTTTCTTTTGTACCAAATCACGAGTGCAGGGGCTCCACTGGTGGCGCAATAGAATAACTTACATACTGAAATATATCATTTTATAAGCTCCCATGAGAAACCAATAATTAAATTGACAACTAAATCACTTTACAATTTTTTTCTAAAACATTCAACACCTAAACATTTAAGCAATTG
Organism: Acanthoscelides obtectus; assembly: GCA_963669975.1. Taxonomy (NCBI): domain Eukaryota; kingdom Metazoa; phylum Arthropoda; class Insecta; order Coleoptera; family Chrysomelidae; genus Acanthoscelides; species Acanthoscelides obtectus. The sequence goes on along the minus strand of CAVLJG010000009.1, from coordinate 38,480,150 downwards.
TGAACTTTTCTTCATAAAATGGATTGAGGAATCATATCCTCTAGTATTAGCACATCATAAGGAACAACTTGTATTGCTTTTAGAAAAAGTTGTGATGACTGCATAGGTTGAATGACTCTTTTGCATACAGCACCGGAGCATGCGAGCGTAATCATATTTGGTTTTAGTAGTATCTGCTGGCACCATCTCTGGAGCAGTGTTATAAAGTTTATCTTTGCGCTCGCTGAACAAAAAAAAACGCCACTAGCGTGGCAGATCCTTAAATAGGGGACTCGTAAAGGTGGTGTTAACCATAGATTACGAGGAACGACGTGGTGTTCTTCTCCAGACCCTATTTTTATCGGATTCCGATGAAATGTTTTTTAACGCCAACCAAGCAGTTAACAGCTGTTGATTGAAATGTAAGTAACGTGAACAAACTTTCAGCGGTCCACCACTTAATCTTTGACTGTGACGCTATTCAATTTGTAAAATGGAAATTAGCCCTATAAGTACTACTGCCCTTTGTCCCCTCGTACGTTCGAGATCGATAAGCACATTTATTTTCAAGAGCAACGGCACTACCAATACATCTATCAACAACCACTCAAAACTTTCCACTTAATACCTCCGAGTAAGGTATTTCCACTCAATTTTTAAGCACTTATTATATCTGGAGTAGCGGAAATTCGTTCGTATATACTCGGCGGTAAATAAGTAGTTGAACAATGTTCTGGCGCGCAAGGCTGGACGTTTTATTAAATCTAATAAATCATGTTTTACCTGCATTTTATTGCGCGTTGCAGTCGGTGCTTGACCCAAAAATGGCGGGCTTTAGTGCGATGCAACGCGGCTATCGCGGCTTTCCAAGAAGGCTTAGAAAGCTGTTCTCCTACGGTTATGGCCATGCAAAAAGTTTGTAATGGTTTGGTTAATGCCCACGAGAACACATCGGCGTTTGATTTGATTATCTATGACTGAGGTTTATCATTCCGCGTTCAAGCCAACGTAACGCGGCAGATGTATTACGTAGAAGGATGACGTCAATTAGGCTGTGACTCTGCACTAAACATGCAACGCTATCATCAGTCCATAAAGGATTACGTTTAGTGCAAGTGAGTCCCTCTGAGCTAGCTACAAATATCAAATGCATCAAGTCAGTAAAACAGGCCCATACAATAATTGAAGCGTACAGGCAAAGAATAGGGAACGTCACAATGCATAAAAATAACACTTATCTTCCGGAATGGTTTGCGATTCATATCGGTAAGGTAAACACGTGTATTTTGCAATTAAATGCTCTTTGAACGAACCCTGTATATTGCTCAATAAACTAGTAGTGATGGCTGGAAAACAGGTGTTGTGGGATAAACAATAAGTGCCAAAACCTGCGTTTTGCCTCGTTTTCCGACCATAACATTTTTGCTATTAGTCGGATTTTTTTATGTGTGGTGTCATTTTGTATGTCTCATGAATACCTAGAAATCTTATAATAAGAGTTTTTTCGTTCCTGCAAACACTTTGGATTGAATCCCAAAATAACACGTTCTCTCATTCTTTGATGTCGAATAAAAAGTTTTCCCACAGAAATTGGTGTACCCATTTTAAGCGTCCATGTTTTGGATACCACCTTGAACACCTTGCAGCAATAAAACCAGACTTTAAAATTATTTCGCAACCTAGGGGTATTTTCGACTATTATAATATTTGTCAGGGATAGCAAATGTTTGTAATGTGAAACAAAGAACAAGCAGCAAGTTTGAAGATGAGAATAATTTTCTTACAGCTGCATATAGCTATAAAGTGAGGGTAAAAGATGAAGATATCAACAATAATGTTATGAAAGATGTGCCTGTATGTTTAGCATTAATTAACTTGATGGAATTATTAAAGAAAAGGTTGAATCTCTGCAAAAAGTATAAAAGTAACAGATCAAAGAGAAAAACATGGAAATCATAAAAAAATGCATCAGAGATTAAGGAAAAAGATTTTAATCATATTAATTCATTTAAAGGAAGATTAGGCCACTACAGTTTGAAAGACAGTAGGAAACTAAAATATGATTCAAAATCCAATGATTATGATAACTGAATTGGACATTCCTTCTTTTTTACTTGTTACAAAATGTTTCATTTGGTTTTTGTTCAATTTGAATATGTTTAATAATTAAAACGACCAATGTCAACAACAAAATTATATCAGATATAAAACATTTAATTAGTTCTAACTAAAAGTTACTGCATATGCTGATCTCGATAAAAATAACATACTTTCAATTGCATTTTTCTCAAAATCAGTTCTTTCGGACATTCCCTGTTGTTTGCCTGTACCCTTCAATTAGTCCATGCTCCATAATTCCGACCCATTTGATAATGCTAGCGTTAGCTTCTTCCATGTCTTCCAGTATTGTCCATCTGGCAAGGATGCTGAGATCGCGAAAGGCGGTAATGCAATCAGAGGCATTTAGAATCTGCCGCATGAATCATCCCCACCGACCGCGTGTCACATCTGTAAGTACTGCCAGAGATGATTTTCAAAAATCAGTTGCGTTGCCTTTGGTAGATTTTTCATTACCGTTACTGTGACAAATTCAAACAATAATTTTAAACAAGTAGGTCACGCAATAAAAAACATGCGTGCTATCTCTTTTTTTCAAGAAATCATCTCCGTTATTTAATGTATCATACGATTAACTTGAGAAGCAATATTCTTTCTTTGGGACAACCATATATCCTTATACATATATGCGCCATTTGGAGAACATTTCCGCAGGCGCACAAGTTAAGATAGTTGTCAAATAGATGGGGACATCAAGATGAACTCTCGCATGTGTATCATATATGGTCATAGTTCACCTAGGAACTGGGATCGCAGCTTATTTTCATAATGAACCAATTTACCATTAACTTTCCCTAGATTCCTTTCATTAATTGGTCCGATTCGGACAGTGATATCTTATGTTCTTGCTATAGTTGTAACTATTGTCAATATTTCAACAAAATTAGTAGTACTGAGACTAGACGTTCTTATATCTAAAGTTTTTAGTTTCCTAAAAGCATTTTTGCCTACATTTCGTTTTTCGTTTCTCGCTCAGAGCTCCGCGTTCACTGTCCGATTTTCAAAACAGTTTTCATTCCACCAAGAACTTGAGAAATGTTGTGCTTGAAACCATTAACGATCATCAGATTGAGGCGGCTTTATCTTTGAAGAATATCCCCAAAAAATGTTAAGTAGATTTAGAGCTTGCTCTGCGTTCATCAGGACAATGTGTCTGTTACAATTCCAATTCCTGTATGACCGTGGACCTTAGTTGAGAAGCAGATTGTTAAGGTGCATATTTTTCAGTTCGGGGCACAGAAAACCCATACTTGTGGTACCTGGTGCCGTTAACATTTACAATTGCACTTCCATGAAAATATGGAACTGAACTAGCTCAATTCAGGCGAGTTGTTCTCATAAAGCGACCCCTAATTAAATTGACGTGTCTCTAGATGCCACGGGTGCAAAATTTCCTGATTAGCTGAAATATGACGCTAAAAGACCATGTACCTGTTGTGGCACACTGTGATAACCAAATTATGTTAAATGCATATAGAGGGAAACAAACAATGGATGTCTATCTATCCTTTGGACATCACAAAGCTTGCAAAAGAGAAAACGTCAAATAGGTCCACTCTACAGTTCTCAAGCAACGCTGTCATTGGTTTATACAAAATTTTGTTCGGCACAATGTGTAATAAATGGGTAGAATTACGAGGGTTAAACGCATATAGGTCCACTTATGTAAAAAAATAATGTTCCTCTTCCACCCTCTACAACCGTCCACCCATAATTATTCATCCTTCAGAAAGTTTCGAAACATGAGTAGAAATCTCTGAAACGTCGAAGAAAAATGAATTTTCATTTTTTCGTTTTTTGTCCGAAGCATCGGCACCACTGGGTCTATTTCCAAAACCTACGATCCCTTGCTGTCCTTGGAATAAAAGTGATTTTCTTTCACAATTTCATCAAAATCAGAGTACTTTCCAAGGTATAATATTTATTTATTTATTTATTTATTTATTTACACCACCAACAGATAAACCAATTATTGGTGGGAGAACAGAAGTTAACATAGTACAAACCTGAAGTAATTAATATACATAAGAAATATAACAGTCACAAAACTACACAATTATATAACAGATTTGAAGAGGATCTTAATAGAGGTCACATTTGTATTAAATATATCAATTCATCGATTGTTTAAATAGGTACACATGGAATATAGCGGAGAATGCAGCAGTAAGTTGGTCCTGCGGGTTGGTAAATAAAACGTTAGGATGTTTCTGGTGAGACATCTTGGTATATTAAACGACAGGCGACTTAGAATATCCGGACAATCATATTGGTTGTGAATAACCTTGAATAAGAATATTAGTGAGTGCATTTTTCTTCTGTGGTCTAAGCTTAGCATACCGTGCCTCTTTAATAATACATCTTGAGGAACACCTATTTCTGGATAGATACCATCTATCCTGTAGGACAGATATTTTAGAAACTTGCGTTGTATTTTTTCTAATGAGTCACAAGTCGTCACATAGCAGGGATTCCAAATAATTCTAGCGTATTCAAGTTTTGACATTACAAATGCATTATACAGCATGAGTAAAGCATTTATGCTGTTAAAATCACGAGAGTTGCGCAATGCAAAACCCAGACTTTTATTTACAGAATTTAAAAGGTAATTTATATGCGGATTGAAACTGAGGGTTGTGTCAAAGGTGACTCCAAGATCTTTGAATTCTCTTAGATTTGGCAGCGTTGTTTGATTAACCTTATTATGATATTCTATGGAGCGTTGTTTTCTGGAATACGTCATGCTGGTACACTTGGACGCATTCATGGATAGGTTATTATTATCGCACCAAATTATTATTCTGTTGAGATTATCTTGGAGACGTTCGCAATCGGTGCTGTTGCTAACCTGAGTATAAATTTTAAGATCATCGGCATATCAGAGATATTTGCAATCAATAACGTCACAAATGTCACTGATAAATATGATAAAAAGAAGTGGTCCTAGCGATAATCCCTGTGGAACACCTGATGTTGGAGTAAACTTTTGAGATTTGGATCTCTTGAATTCCGCAAACAGCTTGCGGTTGGACAGATAGGATTTCAAAAGGCATACTAAATCATCTGAAAAGCCCATTCTATCAAGTTTTGCTAGTAGCAGATGAAGGTCCAGCCTATCAAATGCTTTACTAATATCTGTATAAATGACATCGATTTACACTCCAGCGTCCAGGGATTCAGAAATGAATTGAGAAAAACAAATTAGGTTAGTCGTTGTGGACCTCCCTTCCATAAAACCGTGCTGACAAGGAGATATACTCTTACTGACACTAACATATATAAAATTGTACAATAAGTACTCCAAAGCTTTGGAGAAGTTACATACCAAAGTAATTGTTCTATAGTTTTCTATAGCAGTTCTGTCACCTTTTTTAAAAATTGGACATATTCTTGCTTCTCGCCAAACGTCGGAATATATTTTAGTTTTCAGAATAATATTGTATATTTTTGTTAATGGGCATGCAAGGACAGACGCACAGTCTCTCAGCAAAAAAGCAGTATAATGGGGTAAAGATCAGAGAAAGGACAAACAGACAGTCCGACGGAAATGAGTGACTTGTTTTTTTGTGATGCACTTGCCGCGTAACATCCAAAAAACATAATACTTTGCCTTCCGGTACTACAATACTTCGTCGACTTCGAAAACAAATTAAGAAGAAGGGGCAGAACGAAAAGAATTCTGTCCCAGATCACCTGATACAAAATCCCTTTTCTAACTGAACTATCGTATCAATAAAGATCCCTTCGAAAGACGCGCTCCTTTCCTCCGCTATTCCTATCCACCAATTTCGTAGACCCAGCTGTAGACACACCAGCATAAATATGAAATTACTACCGTTAGCCCCGCTCGCACGTTCGCCGAAAGGCCAAACGCGTCAAAAGTTTTTGCGGCAGCGTTTCCGACTGCAGTTGGTGAGCTGGGAACGGACGTAAGCTGGCTGGCTGGCACGGCTCTACGAATAAAATTCAATTTGTACAATTTCCTTCCTCACGTGTCTTTATGTTCCCCTGTCATGCCGAGAATAACTGGCCATTTATCCGTTCCATGCAAAAATATCGGAAAGGTAAGTTTGGGAATTTGGAAAGTTATAGCTATGCCGTGAGTCTGCTGAAGTTGGTGAAAACAGTATTGTAATTTGAGAAATGCATGAAAAGGGCAAGGCAATCCGATCCCAATGTCTTTGTGTGCCTCTATTGCAGTAGAGACCTTTTAAGCAAAATCCAAGAGGTCACTCAGCACTACATCGCCTACAAGACGTAGTGGTGACAAATTACGCATTGTGACCAGTTAAGAGTCCAACCAATAATCTCATATTATTTCCGTCTAAAAGCAGGAAGAAAGCTTCTTTCTAGTGGGACCACCAGCGTGAGTCCTGTCAAAGATCACACGACCATCTTAGTCGAAGTGCAAAGGGAGGATCCCCCTGTCCTTCTGAGCACAAAGGTGGAGTGGGATGCCAGAAGGTCTCCGAAAGAAGTGGACAAGTCTGATACATGGACGGCTCGGTTATTAAAGAGGGCTCTGGCGCCGGTATCTTTGGGCCCACGACTAGGCTATCACAGCCTCTCTACTATTTTCCAGGCGAAAATCTTTATTCCGATTTTGGCACTTTGGTGCAGTTTTTGACTACTTCAAAAATGATGTAGGGAAATGAGGCTACCGTCGATTTATATCTATCCATAGCTGGAACAGTATCCGACAGTCTGACTACACTAAGTGCCTGAATGATTCCTTCGAGCATTGCACTACAATGCAGGAAGGTTCTGGATAGTTTAGCAGCGAGGCATTCGGTATCGGTAGTGTGGGTACCGGGGCACGCTGGGATAAATGGTAATGATATGGCAAATGCTCTCGCGAAAGCAGGATCAACGGGCAAGCTTGTTGGTCCTGAGCTAGCCCTAGGGGTGCCCTCGAAAAAAGTGGATATCTAGACATCACTCTCTGAAATGAAGAAGCATCTCTAAACATCTCCGTCAGGCACGGGAGCGCATCTTAGGGCCTCGTGCTAAGGATGGACGCGTTTGCTTATCTTTACTTAGAGCCAACCTAAGGTTGCTAGTGTAACTGTTTTCTGGCCATAAGACATTAAAGCGTCACCTGCATGTGATGGGGTAGAGGTGGCCTCGGCGTATGTTCTGTGTCGCTGCGAGACTCTGAGCTACTACAGGCAGACTACACTGGGGTACGTACACCACTTTAGATCCCCAGAATGTTAAAGGGCTGGGACTCAGGCCTATACTCAACTTCGCTAGAAGTGCGGAGCTTGAAGCTTAGGGAATGTAGTGGTACATAAGGGCCCGCGTTATGTGGCCTATGCGCTGGCTCCTCGTGGTGGCAGGTATGCCTCTAGTAGTAGTATTTTTTCCCCCATAATACATTTTGATAACAAATACAAATGCTAAGTTCAGTACAATAATAAACGTAAAATAAAACATAATACCTGACTTTCACAAAATAATCTTAAGTTTACATGTTTTATAGGTCACAGAAAGTTTTTAAATTGTCTTGAAAAGCCCATTGAAACCAAAATAGTTGGTTGTGCTCGGGCAGATTTTTTCTTGATATAATTTTGATAATAAATTTTGCTTAGGGCAGGACTTTATACAACAAGCACATTGTATGGAAGGTAAGGAGGAGTAGCACTCTAATTTCATTCATTCAATCATTCATGGCTATCATCATATTTTTCAACCACAAACAGTTGTTGTTTATAGCTTGAAAAGCCTCAGTTTAATAATAAGTAGCTCCAGATTGTCCAAACATATTGGAAGTGAGAGGGGATTACAAACCAGCAATACTAAGTCCCATGTGTTGCAAGACTACAGCGAGGGAAAACAAATCTAGTCTTCTGCCTCTCAGTTTATCTCGTTTGAGCCAATATATTGAGGACAGGCTGATGCGAAAGCTTCCTTGTTGCCTGGATATCAAGGATGTAAAACAAATTGCAGTTTTGTCAACGAACAAGTTCAAGCATTGTATCAAGCAATGGTATAACCCTACATTGAGTAAAAGATATTATATATAATATATATATATATATATATATATATATATATATATAAGTATTATATCTAGCAGAACAGGTGCTGAAGTTAGACTGAGCTTCGACTTTCTCAATCGAAGGGATACCAGCCGCTCACTGGGTAGAAAATTCATCAGTTCCTGGAGAGGGAACCTCAATTAAATAAAATATGTATTTGTCCTAACAATAGCTTCGATTTTCTATATACATGCGCGCTGGACAAGATGAGAGGATCCCGGCTATTAAAGTTAAGTGTCATTTAAAACAATGTTTAGATAACAAATGTTTGTACTCCATGAGTGATTTTATCTCCATCGTATTTATCGCTATTGAGTCAACTCTTCATATTTAATTTATTATCTATTAATATGTCATTTATACTGTTTTTATTTTAGCTTTCCTTCAATGTATACCTATATTATAATTCTCCTATCTCTGTTTTTGTGTATGGATTTTCTTTTCATTTAATGCGTAACTTTACTTTATTTACACAGATATTTGCATATACCAATGTCGAATCCTGTACAAATGTTGTTTTTTGATTCATAGTAAATGTGTTGTACTGTAAAAACCAATCTAAGAGAATCGTAGCATTCTAAAGCCAATGTAACGAAGCTCCTCCAGGTCATACAACTTTATCAGTTTGGTGATGCTGAGGACACAGAATTCTTGTCACCTTGGCTAGCCTTACTCCACCACAGAGTACAAATATCTCATAATAACAAACTGTATAAGGGTATAGGCATAATAATGCAATTTTCCAAGTTCAGCATCATAGATCATATATCGAGCAAGACAAATGGCCATAACACTGCCCGCCAATAACAATAAATAACGATGATTCCGAATAACGGCCTTATGTTTCAGAATATTTGAAAAACCTGTTTACTATACGTTTCTCTAATAATAAAATATTGTGATAACGTGCCATAAAACAGACCTGGTACTCCATTCCAAGACTAATAAATTCGTGTATATACGTTTCCGCTCAATTTGACAGGGACATTTGCCACAAATCAAAGCGAACTCCGTCTATCGGTTTTACTGCTGTTTAACGCGCGCTTGACGTATGCCAACTGTTTTCCTAAGCCTGCTCGGATTATACAAAAAGAGAAAAATAAACAAGGATCTTCAACGAAGCATATAAGACTCTTAGATAAATTTACTTAATGGATAGATCTGTCAAGTGTGCTTTATTAGTTTCTTAGACGTCGAGGGTTTTATAAAATAACAAATTTTTAACAGTCGGCTCGTCCCGGCAGGTTTCAGGACAGATTTGTTCCCTTCCTCGAAGGTATTTGTCTTTTAAATTGCTTGTTTTATTAATGAGTTAATTCTAAATTTAGTCGGAGCGAACGAGGAGGTCTGCATGTAATCTTATACTCCCCACTTCTATTCCTGTTTAATGGGAATCGCGGGAGGAGTAATTGACGAGAAACAAGATCACTCGAGATGCCTTTCTCTTACTCACTGCATTTGTAAAAATAACAGACTATTTTAATTCTCACTTTACGGTTGAGAATTCCAACGATTCTAAACAGAAGATAAATCTGAATCTTTAAGCACTGGTCTAAAATCTAGATAGGGATATCGCTTTTCCGACAGTTTAATAGTACGATTGCAAAACTGAATCAGAACCCATTTTACTTTTACCTCGTACTTTGGAAAAGGTAATCCAGACAGCCGAAAAGAAAGTTACTTGTTTGAGCGTCTACAGTCTCATTTATTGACCATCATGTGTTTTGTTCCGTCCATGATTTAAGATTCTAGGTACAACAAGAAATAAGGGTGTCGGTGATATGCCATTAAAAAAAATCGTTTGGTTACAGGAAGCATTTAAATAATAGTTAGTACAAAAATAGCAACGGTTAATCTGCAATGATCTCTCAAAGAGTCACCAATTATTTTGTTGCCACCATTCTCCGTTCTAACTAGCTTCCGACATAGTTATGCATGTCTGAGCATTTGACTTGTTAGCGGCAATCTAAAGGAAACTAGCTTGACTACCGCTCGCACATAGCAGATAAATCAATGTGTTTCCTCGCTTTTAAAATTAACACGGAATACAAGATTGACGCAAGAAAATGCCCGTCGAGCCAATAGAACGCGTTACATGACATGCAGCCAGAGAAATCGGTGGTATTTCCTGGTAGTAGAGGCAAATAAGAGGTACTTGGAATAGTGCAGGCAATTTGATTTCATCTTCTTTTAAACTAAATTAGTACAACATAGCTGCAAAGGTACTTTTTTATTTCCAATATAAATAGGAATGACCCGTGCAAAATATCTTTAAGGGTTATATACTAAGTGACATATAAATCCGAACACCCAGTTTAAATTTCTTTATTTTAATAAAAGTTGGTGAATGTATTTATCTTACTGTAAATAACAAGTGAAAAAATTTTCAGCCTTATCAGTTAGACATTCCGGTTTTTATACTGCTTTTCTTTAATTCACTAATGCTCTAAAAATGAATATTTCAGCCGCAGTAAAGAACCAACGTTGGCGGATTTTGGTTCTTGACATCCTTTACGATCGGTTACGATGCCTAGAGTACGGAGACCTGTACGATTTCGTCAACTTAATGAGTTTGATAGGGGCCGTATAGTGGGACTTCGGGAAGCTGGACTTTCTTTTCGGGCAATTGCAGTTAGAGTGCAAAGAAGTGTAGACACTGTGGTTAGGTGTTGTCAGGCATGGCTTCGAGAAGGCCGTACGCAAAGAGCAAGGGGCACTGGACGCCGCCGTAGAACAACAGACCGTGAAGATCGCCGCCTAAGATTATTGGCCTTAAGGGACCGTTTATCTACTACCAGGTCCATTGAAAATGAATGGTTTGCAGAACACGGAAGACCTATTGGCATGCGAAGTGTTTACCGACGAATGAGAAGTTTTGGCTTGTTTTCATACCGGCCACACTGGGTCCTCCTTTAGCTCGAGAACACCGACGTAATCGCCTTGAGTGGTGCAGACAACGGTCACTCTGGGATCAGGAATGGAACAGTATTGTCTTTAGTGACGAGTCTCGATTTTGTTTAGGCATGCACGATGGTCGTGCCAGGGTTAGAAGGCGACGTAGTGAAAGGTGGAATCCACAATTTTTTGTTGAAAGACATGTTCATCACACAGTTGGGGTTATGGTTTGGGGTGCTATAGCTTATGGTTCCAGGTCACCTTTAACCTTCATCAGAGATAACATGAACGCGCAGCGTTATATCCACGAAGTTCTAGAACCCCATCTTTTACCCTATCTTGACACCCTGGCAGATCCAACTTTCCAACAAGATAATGCCCGACCACATGTTGCATGGGTCACAATAGACTTCGTTCAACATAATGATGTCACATTGTTACCATGGCCGCCAAGATCTCCCGACTTATCCCCAATCGAGCACGTGTGGGATATGATGGGTAGGAGATTGCTCAATTTGCAACGTCCTCCTCAGACTCTAGAAGCACTTCGAGAGGAGTTGGTGGTTGCCTGGAATGAGATACCACAGGAGGACATTGACCACCTGATCAGAAGCATGCCTAGGCGCGTTGGAGAATGCGTAGCACATCAGGGTGCATCCACACATTATTAAAGGTCAAAGGGCTTTAAAGCAGTGCAATCATTTTGAAATTTTTATCATTTACTTATTATGCTTCATTAAGTACTTATACAAAATTTTATTAAAATAAAACCATTTAAACTGGGTGTTTGGATTTATATGTCACTTAATATAATTTGCTGGCAATGACATCCACTTGCATTTTGAACTGCGGTACTTTCGCATTTGAACACGCCAATAGATTCATCAAAAGCAACGAGATAACTAATATAGCCTCACAACCGGATTCTGATTTGAACATACCACCACATAGTTTCGCCTTCTTGAAAGAATCTCTATTTCTAGCTTGCATAAGAAGTACGAATATATCTATTCTGGGGAGACGTCTAAGGAAATACCTAGGAGAAGGTTGTTTCCACTCCGTTGATGAGTATTTTAATATGTAAATGTTGATACTCATTTTATTGAGCTTTTACAGAATACATTTAATACGTTTTTAGTACATGCTTCCTATTGCAGATCTTAAGTTATGTTTTATATTTAAAAAAAAATTCAACGATCAGCGAACGGTGTGTTTAATATCAATGTTTTGTCACGTGCTTTATCATATATGCTATCAATCTTTATATTTGTATTGTATTTCAAATATCCATACCACTTTATGCAAATTTTGCAATTTACTTCCCACGCCTGCAGGCGAGGAAGTTTATAACCGCGAAAAAATTCGATATCGAAATACTATGTCTTTTAGATGTCATGACATGCAAATCTTGAAAAATCGTGGCACTCATTTGCGTTTGTTTGGTGTATCTGTTAGTCTGTTTGTCTGTCCGCTAATCCTTGACCCCTCTATAACTAAACAATTTTACTCCATGCCAAGAACAAAAATGCTTTTTAGTTTTTGAAAATCGGTCCAGTGGCGGCGAAGCGAGGGGCAGTAAACAAAAAATTAAAATCGTATCAAATACAGACGGAGTCCTTACAAGCATCGGGTGATACCAAGTTTCTACGGACAGAATACTGATCGTACGGGAGAACGACAGCCCGACATAGGAATAAATAGATGTTAAGGTCGTTGTAGCTACTAAGGAACAAATTCGTGAAAATTCTATACCAAAATAAAACAAGCTTCTATAGATGCTGAGGAATTACGGATGATGACTCCATAAAATTTCTCGAAACCTGCTAGAACGTTTTTATACTTAAACGACCTGGATGGCAAGTATTAAGGTAAAGAGGAAAAATATGAGGGACTAATAAACATTTCTGCACCGTGTTTAAAGCATATTATTTCAATATATGTTTAAACTGTTCAGCTTGCTTTAGGTGTATGGAGGCATGTCCTAATATTACAAATCTACGTTCTCTCGAGCGTATTGAAAACGAATTTTATTTACGGAATCACAATGGGAAGGAAGAGATAATTGAGAATATTCTATCGTCAGATGAACCTATTTCATCGTAAAAAATCTACTGATGTTCAGTAAGATCGCAATTAGTTTTTGATCATTGCATAGAAACTATTATTAAAACAAAAAGATTAGATACAACCAGATTTATAGTTTAATTTTGGCAAATAAGAACAGATTATCCACTTTCCGTACAAACTAATAATGTTCTGTTCAAGTTCATAACGTAGACATTATATTGTTGATACATCTGAATCGCACTACCATGAAACGCCTTTCTGTAACAGACAGTACTTAAGAAGTTTGACATACTAAATTTAACGTTATATGAAGATTTTAAATCACAATAAACCAAGTTTAGTTACTAGGACATGAATATATGATCTATTTTTTATTTAATCTTTATAGTCTCCATTAAATTGTACTTCACAAATGACATACCTCTTAATGCTTGGTTGTCAGGTACAATTATAAATCGTGATATTTATCTGAAACTTTATAGCTTTTGCAAGAGTCTATAAGATCTCATTACCGATATACCCACCAGCCTAGGTATTTTTTTGAATAAACAAAAGTTAGAATAACTTATATACCATGATCGGAGATATCCATGAGCGGCAACAGGTGCTTTCCAGATAAACAATTAACCGAACTCCATAAAATCGGCAATCTCTAATATATATGTGGATTGTGCCGGGTTCGGGTCGAGCTGTTCCTAGCTTCAGTTATTTACTGCAACGGCACGAAGCACAATATAGGTATAGCTGATATACGGTATCGCTTCCTCACTTATTTCCCAACAAAGTCCCATAACTCCTGGTCTAGAAGGTTACAGTAACGATTCTCCATCAATAGGTTGTTCGGTTAATGGTGGTTACAATTCCAAAGATGCAAATATCATTTGTGTACACAATACGGAGAATTCCATTTGTAGCTGTATGCACTACCGTTTGATAACGAGCATCGTAATGGGTCCGGATCGTGACCCCGCCGTGCGCCCGCAACTTACGGCAGCTACCGATGCAACCGACCAGACGTTTCGGATAGTATGGTCGACTTCTTTGAATTCTTTTCATGCTCAAAAGGCCACGACTGCAAGGCTTGGATACGGAAGCATTGCGAATCTTTCATGAATATAACGGCAAATGGCGTTTTCGATTTTCTAAAAATAAGAACCGTGACACCTGCAGCTGCTCGTCGATGAGTCAACACCTCTTATACCTGCATCACAAGCTACGAACATATCTCACACAAAGTCAAGCTAATTTACAGCTATAGTCCTCTATTCATTTTGAATACTACACCGTTTTTGTTGTTTACGAAGTTGACAGATGATCACAAGTATGTACTCTCGACTATACAGGATGATTCAAAGCATAATCGCAAAATTTCTAGAACAAAAAGTAGGTACTTAAAATAACGCGGCAAGTTCGTACAAATATGGTAACCTAGAAAACCCCCTCCCCCTACCCAGTTGCAGGGATTTGAAGTTGTAATTTCAAAAAATGTATCCGGAATAGTTTCAGGTGTCGCCTTAAAAATTTGTACATGTACATGCCATAAGCAATGTGTATAAAAATAGCGACTCTGACTGTACCAGTTGCTTATGGTATTTTGACCCGTTCGCAAGGAAAAAAAATATATCCAACGTCACTGACTTCTCTGCAGCACATATTGCATGTTTAGGTAAGGCATTTAGTTCTACACGAAGTGTATCTTTTGAAAAATTTTGGTTAGACCATTCCATTCCGCATGAAGAACTTTGAAAGTTTACTGATATTGGTTGATATCTAAAATTGTATGCACTGTGCCAGACGAGTGTTCCCGTTGCAGCGTAGCATTAAATGGAAAATATTAAGACTTCTGAGCACCTGACGATTGTTTCATAGTTTATACGAGTATACCCTAGGAATATAGTCATATATCTTGTACCAGCTAGTTCTATTTGTATCCAGTATGAGTTGAAATAAGAGACAGGAGGCTAACTAAACAATCTAGCTAGATAAGGTATGTATTGGCAACATGAATTAGAGATCAGGATAATAAAAAATTAAAGATCATTAATAATTCTTTGATAAGTAAGTCTACACAATTGTCCTCAAATATGGACACCGCAACGTGATGAACTTCACAGAGGTGAGAGTAGTATTCTAGATCCTCAGGTCAACCGTTAATTTTTTACTCCCATAGATTACAATGCTTGTCGATAAAGCTCGGTCGTGCATATGAGTCACCGCAAATCTTCGAAAAATAGTACAGCTAAAAAACCTTATCAACAAGGCCTGGTACGGCAGAATTCCGAAGAAACTCGTAAAGGAATATCTAGTAATTCTTTCTGGGCTATCTGGTACATGGATATAGTTTTTTAGAGCTTCAGGGAATTAAAAGGGACAAGTTTACTATTCAAAATATGATCAAAAACGATAATAATTACGTAAGAACTGTGGAAAAACCTGAGAGACAAAAACGCATGTGGGCATGTCCTATCCTAATTTCTGAAAGACATGGATAAAATCAAGTGATAAAAAGGTCAGATTATTCAAAAATATTGACGTTTACTGATGACGTTAAATGTAATATATATATATAGATATACTTATAATGAATACCCTTGACACTAACTTTTTTGCGGAAAACTTCTAGTAAACAATCCTGAAGGTATGCGATCAACAGCTTGCTGGACGATTCGCACTTCACATCAAATATTTGCTGGATTTGAACATCCATAATAAGTGCTATAAAATGAACCGCCTTTATGAGAAGAGTATATCATCTACACTGCGACAGAATGCAAGGCAAAGAACCACCATCGAAAAATACTCATACAATTGTTGTAGATTTTTTTTTATTAAACCAATAGCTTTAAGCTGTTGAATTATACAGTATCATGAGCATGATGATACTGATAAAGAAAGAGTTTTCAAATGGAACGGAACGGAACCTGGACGGTTAACACCAATCGAAGGGCTGCCGACGGTTGGTATTAAATACCTTATAAAGGGAAATCATTTCCAAACTTATGATAATGATCTGACAGCGACACAGTTTTTCAGTCGAAACCAATAAACCTACCGGTTTCTATGACGGCCCTCACCGTTTTCCCGCTTGCATTCTTTTGCTGGGTAGATAGTAGAAGATATACGAGAGGTGGTTACAGGATATTTTAAAGGCCACCAAGCTAGTATAAAGCAAGCTACCGACTGGTCTATTGTGAGCTCGATCGGGTCGTTCTTAAAGATATACAGCTCGCAATAAATTGAGGTGTAGCTTTAAATGCGCGTGGCCTAGAAACAGGTGAAAAATGAGATCGTACCGATTGACTTATGTTGGTAAGGGTTCAATTGCAAAGAACCGTTCGGTGCTCGAACAGTAATGTGCCACCGGAAAGAGGAAAAGCACGCCCGGACTGGATAAACTGCATCACGTGGAGAGGATTGATGGCTACTGGAAAATACACAGAAAATCGTATACGCTTGAATAACGTAGGGTAAATAGAATCAGACGGACACGTGGAAATGCATTTTCTGGAAGCTATGCATAGTGGTGTACATATTCTGCATGATGTAGCTGAATGGTATGTAGTATGTAGTGTTGTGTAGTGGAAGACTGTAGTTGTATGGGCAATTTCTAGGATTCCTAGGAGTGGTGAGTTGATTTCAAAAAGTGTGTGAAGGGTAATTCAGTGAGAACTGTGAGTGAGGGAGGGGGGTTGAATGGCCTAAAATGGACATGGATAAAAGTATCATACACCTCACGCTGGATGGCGTTATCAACAGCTGGACATCCGACTCTGCATGTTCTGTTGTTCCGGGTTGTGCGTACTTCACAAGTTGTCACCTCAATACTGGAAAGGCGCTTCAAATTTCAAGCATTTCAAACTTCAAACGACCTATTCGACGGTATGATACAAGTAAGTACATTTAGTTAAGGCGTTGTTCTACTCTCATATAAAGAGAGTTCTTGATGTACAAAATTTTACTGAAAGTGAGAAGCAAAAGATTGACGCGTTCATCTAGGATTAGATGACAACTGTATCATGGAGGAGGGTTCAGAGGAACATGCACGTAAACACGATCGGTGACTACTGAAAAATGTTCAGAAATTTGGATGAGGTTGGGCAAATCGAATGAAACAGACATGTGGTAATACGTTTCCTGGACGATATGCATATCATTAATTTGTAGAGAGTATTTTTTATAAGTAGAAGATATAGTAGTCTAGTAATACGGTACAGGGTATTTATTGTCTATAACACATGAGGTATAGCTTCTCAGTATTGCGAAGGTAAAACAATCCTTTAAACTTACAGTTACTGTTATAGAAGTTATGGAGATTTTGTGATAGTGTCCAAGGTGAGTAAGACAGCAAACCTCTTCTGGCAGATGGTTCCTTATTCTCGAAAATGGGAAGGTTAGTATTCATTCGATACATATTCGTCATAATATTGGACTAAGACTCAATACACTGCTAGATAAATTCGCATTATTCGCGCAAAATTTGTAAATCTTTGACGTTTTAGTATGTATTATGAATTTTTTATTGGCTTTTGAGACGGATGTTTAGGAACTAGTAAAGTGGGCGACCGCTAAGTGAATATGCGATATCCATGAACATTTCTATTTTGACACTATTATTCACCAACAATATTTCATAATCATAAACCCAATTACTAGTCTTAATTTTCGGGTTTTGTAATATAATACTCAAGGTACTTAAGTCTTCTTCAAGGAAAATAAATGAAGCAAGAAACACGTCATAAGGGATGTAGTGTGTGACGAGTTTGTTGCACACTCATTTCCCTTAAAAAAAGACGTCAAATATACGTAACGTCGACTCTTTGAGTAAAATGCATCATGACATGCCTTGAGTACTGCATCCCGAAATCCGGAGACTAAGACCAGCAACGTGCTGGATCTACTGGGATAAGAACACTTGCTGAATAATCTCAATTCTTAGTTTCATAGTGGAAAAATCACATCATGCGAGAGATGATGGAATGAAATGCGTGTATATCCGATCTTTGATAAAAACAGTTCAGAGGAAAACTTGACACATTTCGACGTTAGAGAGAGCTCCTGCATTAAAAGACTTTTTATTTATTTGTATTGAAGAACCACCATAAGACAACATAATCCAGTTAAAATACGAAGTTTGCTCCACCTGCCCATAGATCAGACTTATCAATAAATAAATACAGCGTAAAGCTGTCCTCCACTTTTCACACCAATTATCCTCTTCCTTCCTTCCAGTTAGAAAGAGTAGGAAGACAAACACATTAACAGGGTTGCTTACCCGTAAGCATATCTCGGTAGCCCCCTCCTGAGGTGGTTTATTAAGAATGCCATTGGAAGGCAGGACGGGGCCACAACGGGGGTCCAAATATGCCAAACACGGCGTGCCTCCACGCTTTCGACTCCATTATCCTCACTTTTGTGTGAAACGGACAAATTTGTCACTCGTCGGCTGATTGATGGACGGCCATTCCGGTAGTTTACGGGCCTGGGGCAAGGTTAGGGTTTAACACGTGGACAAAGGTGGCTGCCGAGTGACTTCTAGGTCAGTGCTCAAGGATTTTCCTTCTAATTTTCCACGAAAGAAGAATAATGTACGTTAGACCCAAGGAAATTCATTGCATTTGTAGCTTTTGCAACAGTTCTATTCATTCTTGTCAATCAAAACCCTACAAAGAAAGATAACCCACTGACTGCTAAGTCCTCAATTGCTGCTAAAGCAATAATTTATTATTTTCATACCTTAATAATTTAGGACTACTTTTACACTACAAGACTAAGTCTTTCATTTTTCTCTTGTCGCTGTTATCTTTTGAGGACAAAGCTCTAACATCACAGGCAAACAGTTATTCGTGTATCTGACTTAACTCTTATAGTAGTGTTTTGTCAAAAGCTTAGCTAAAATCCTTCAAAAATAAGATCTGGGGAGGTGGGAGTACTTAATAATTTTGGCGTGATCTCAAATTTTTCCTACCCTATGCGGTGGTATAGAAGCCCCGGGTAAGGTGAACACCATAAACATTCTGATATCATTACAGAAACATCAATTAATACAGAATTGAGGAAAACAGTTTAACTGATTCTCTACTTAATCGTCATCAAGAGATAAATAATGATATTTAAGATATCCATGATAATAATAATAATGTTTATTGGAGTATATATGCATAACAAATACAAAATATATAATACCCCAAATGGCTACGGGTTGGCAATGTCAATTGTATCCTCAGCCTACTAAACTATAGATGTAAAGCTTATGAACATTATGGGTAAGAATGTTGATATACAAAAAACCATAATCGGAATAATTGTTTTGAAGAGTTGGATTAAAGTGGTTGTGGGTTCAGCAAATGTTCACTTTTGAAATTATAGCTAGAAAGCGCATCCAAAAATTTGGAATAATCATTAAGAATAGATGGTGGTACCGTGTAAAGAGAACATTTTTTAAATTTAGATGTTGTACGTTAATTATAATTGTGAAGTGAAACTTGTCGAAGTGATGATCGTTTCTCTAATTCACTAAACATATTTATATGAAGACTTTATATAGCAAGGTAGCATAAAATAGCAATGAGCAATATTGAAATTTTTCAAACATTTTCTCTGATATAGTATCTAGTAATGTGCTCTTGTCTGTGTGTACCCCTGTGACAAAACCTCATCACATGATGAAGGAAAGACACATATATGGGGTTTATAACTCAGCCTGGGATCCTGGGTACATTTAATAAATTTCACAAATGCTAGGAACAAAATTTTATTTAAAAATATCGTAAAGGCTAAACAGAACAAAATCAGGATCCGCCTTGCTCAAAAGCTACACCTTAAGAACCCGTCTATGCAGATACCGTAAATTTGGAGTTATAAACAAAATAAATATTTTTCTTGAAAAAAATTCGTAGTCTGTAGTCATAGGAATTCTTCTGAGACTGATTGCCTATTATTAAAGAACGGTGGATGAATATGTCTTCGCGATGGCCGATTATTGATTAGGAAGTAAATGCGGAAATCCGCTTTACCTGGGGTGTTCACTTTGCTCGAATTTCCCCTACTCTTGTGCCAATGGTTATACATATCAATATTTGTAGAGCTTTGAAGTGACCAATTGCTCAGTCTGATGCGACCTTGGAAACAAATCAGAACATCCTGCATATAATATTGACTACAGGACCTGCTTTACCATGCGAAATGCGGACTAACAACAACATTGAAGGTTTTATTGGTTTAGCAATTAGTCTCCAATTAGCCTTGTGTAAAGATAGCGGCACATTCGCTTTCGATCCGGGTACATACTTTAGGAAACAATCGTTTCCGATACGGATCTTTCCAGTAGCAGCGACCAAGCAGCAAGCAAGCATCCGACCAACATACTACATCCACAGTAATTGCAGAGTTCGCACCTTGTAATTTCAATTGCTCGAGGTTACCTGCTCTTAACACCATCTGCTTCTGCTCCCATCGTCGACTACCATCACATACATATTTCTGCAACGGTACGACTACGACGGTGCCAACCTGTCTCACTCTCGTTCTACACGTGGATGCCTTCAAGTGGTTAAGAAAACATGGATTCCTTCGAGGGAAAGCGCAATGTATCGTGACTTGAACTAACAGGTTAACCGGAAAGTCGATACCGATAAAAAGTTAATGGTGGCAGACGCTTAGCTAATACGCCTAACCTCCTATTCGCTGGTGTTAGTTCAATAAAAGTAAGCGAATACCTTACTCGTCAAAAATCGAGTATATAGGGAATAACTTTTGTTAGATGAAAGAACTGTATTGTTTTTCAAAATAATTTTCATCGTATTAAAGAAACAGAATTTTGCAAGATTATCAAATGGTTCAACTCTAGAATTTTCACAGTAAACTACAAGAAAAACAGTTACATCCCATTTTTATCATGTGCCCGATATATGCGCCTAGATATTCAACTTTAGACATAAATTTAAATACGGATAATACAAATAAAATCTTCGCGCAGTGTTAAATACCTGGGAGTGTTCCTAGATTCCACCCTTTGATGGGACACACAAACATTTCCTTATAAAAAACTGCGTACAATACTTTACTTTAGTTTAAATATCTGATGAAAAACTCTATCAAATGAAAGTATTCACACATTGTCAGCCATTCGAGGATTTGACGTGACCGCGGGCAAAAATATATGAAAAACCTTGACACTACACAAGTACATTTTAAAGGTGATATATCTTCAATCAGCACCAACTAAAACATAAGCTTGGTCAAATTGAGCACGACTACCAATACCAGCCATAAAGTAAGAGCATGTTTATGAAAGCCTAATGTCAATGCCATGATGAGATCGTTGCAATACCTAGGACCAAAGTTTTATAGTCATTTGCCTATTACCTTAAAACAACATAATTCAATGAAGCTTAAGCAAGAACAAAGAAAGTCGATAAAGAAAATACCTCACCTTCACATACATAGCTTCTGCTTTCAAATTACATGTAAAAACATTTAAAATCTTTCTTCCAAACTGTTAAGTGTTTCTTTTTGCAGTTTCTAATATATAAGGGTGTAAAAATATATAAACATACAGCTAAAACAAAAGTAAAACGTTTCATTTTCCTAATATATCAAACTCAGATGCGTCGACACCTGATTATGACTATAATACCTATGATAACAATTATACCCGTTATAGACTGAATGCTGGATAAATATCTCACCACGCACAGGTTATGCCTTTTGCGGGTATTTCATATTTATTTATATTGTCATTTTCACCTGAAACATTTTTAATTGTGATCTAACAAAATACTATTATTAAATACACTGCACCATATGAAAGAATCAACTATCAAACCACTGCTCGCATTGCTCCTCCTGAATATAATCACACAACATCTCTCAGCTCATCTTCGGATACAAACCTATACTTCAGATCATAGTTGTAAATGATATATACCAAAGTCAATGTTTTTAAAATGTTCAGGGGACTATTATGAAAGATTACAATCGGATTGTTAACATAACATGCGCGTCTCTGGATAATATTTTTGGAAATGCACATCCAAGATCCACCTATCAGAGACTATTACTTATGGTGATATTAGAAAAAAAAGGCGTGAAGTAGGTTGACTCTGCCATTGCTGACATCAGTTCACATGTTCGACAGAACCCCCCTCTGAGAAAAAACTATGATACCACAATTAAAATTATCTGTTGCCTTCCCCCTACTCATGAAAAAAATTTCTGTTGACGCACATGGATGACGATCGAGGGTCCACACAGCAGTCAAGCAACGGCAGTCGATTGCTACGCACATGCATCGGTCGGACCGCGAAACACGTATTAGCGACGCGTGAGGGTCGGACTTATTTCTCTAGTTATCACAATATCTAATGTCTAACAGGTGCGTAGTTACCGGAGCTGAAAGCGTATACCAACGTAAAATATTTGAGATATTCCCGCCTCCAACCCCCAATATTTTGCCCCTAAGCATTTTTAAAAACGGTCAGTATCCTCAGAAACGCCATTGTTATTTTTTACTTTTTTGACACCGCCACTGGATTAATTTTCCAAAACTATAAACCTTTTTATCCTCGTGTCGAAATTTCATCAAAATCGGACCGGTACTTTCCAAGTTACAGACAGACAGACCGACATGAGTGACATTGATTTTCGAAATATACATGTCATATAACATCAAAAAAATAATATCTCATTTCCCAAATTTTTCTCGATTACAATACTTCCTCGCCAGTAGCATAGAAAGTAAATAGAAAAGTACTTTAATTACAGAATCTTAAAACTATTAAAAATTCCTACGTATACACATAGGTAAAAAAAAAACGTTTGAATGACTGGAGACTTGTTTCTGAATCTATTTTGTTATGAGAGGCAGGTCCGGATTCAAGATTTTCTACTAATACATTGCTATTTTGAAAAAAAATGGTTTGCATGTTTCACATAGTTTTTTTTCTAAGATCACACAAGCTCTCTTGATTCCCTTATTGCTGCCATGGTCACTTTAGCAACTACTGGTCTATATAAGAGAAGAATTTAAAATAACTTGGATCATGTAAGTTATCCATCCAATTTAAAACGTATTTTGCTGCATGTTAATAATCTCTTTATAAATCCTGTCGCTGCTGAGGTAATTACCATAAAGCATTCCGATGTAGAGACGTATATTTATGGTAATTCAACTAGTTATTCAACGAAATAATAACTTATAATAAAAGATATAAAGAAAAGTCCATTAGGGCTGCGTGTATTCTAACAAGTTTTACGATTAAAAATAGAAAAAGCAGGCAGGCAGGCAGCAAAATGTTGCAGCAAACATATGAATTATACATTTTATTACTGCAGGTACATTGGATCGAAGTGAGCTTTGTTGCACCGGAATCAACGGGAAGTCGGCTACGGGGAATTATAGGGGTTTGTCATGTTTTGTTTTTACATTTCCTATCGGGGACATTTGCAATCGAATGTTATGGAATTCAAATACCGACCATCGCTCCTCTATGCCTCTTTATTATTTAAGGCTTTGAAATATAAATCTCCAGATTATCTTTTTGACGTTATATAGAAAAGTTGTTCACTTCATCAAAATTTTTCGGACTAGCATCCATCCATTGTTTCAAAAAAGAATTTAAAAAAGAGCTGCTGCGGTTATAATTTGATGAAGCTACAAGTAGTTAACTACGAGTAGTTAATTTCTAGAATGTAACTACTATAACTAACCTTTGGAATTTTGTACTACAGTGAGCTTATAGCTATAAGTTGCTGTATATGGTGCATATGATATTCTCACACTTTATATGAACATTAGCTACACAGGCTTTGATCTAATATGTATAATTACTCCAATAAACATTATTATTATTTCTTATGGAGAAGGGATAACGGTAAAGTAACAGCTCCGACTGTACGTACAACTGTCAACCGGCTTCATCATTTTTCAAGCATCTCTGATACAAAGCAGGCTGAAGAAAAATCACCCTCTTACATTATATGTCGTTTTAAGGATCTAACGTCAGTTTGTTGTTTTAGGATTTTTAATTACACCTTCGCTGTGCTTTTTACTTTATGAAATGACCTTACATACGTTTCTGATGCAAACATTTTAAATATCTTTAGGTGAAGGGGAAAATGATCATCACCGTGGCTCAGTATCGTGTCTTCTTATATGAACTCGTCGCACAGACGACGCTAAATGCACGGCGTGATCGTAGCTAATGTGACGCTAAAAACGCGACGCAAATAAGGTCTGTATAATTTTTAAGACATCGTTATAAAACTTGAGATTACTTCAACCTCCGTTATATGAAATTAATAAGCGAAATATCCGCATGGTGGATAGTAAGCATATTAAATCGTGGGAGATTGCCTTCTATGAGAAAAAATGTCTGGTAACATGCAGCTTTACCTTGTGACGTCATTTAAAAAATCTTGTTAAGTTTTTATATTCAGAATCAACCAATAGAGCTCAAATTTACCGAAAGACGAAATGATTAGGCTTTATGGAATAACTGTTTACTCACCATAAAGCAATCTGGTCCTTGTAGACACATCGACTCTCCATTCGGTCCGTCATTAGAGAACTGTAATAAAGGAAAAAGCAGCTTGAAATGTTAATACTGAGCAATATCAAAGTCTCAGCATTTTATGCTTTGCCGGAATGAAAACAGCGTTCAGGGGAGATATTAAATTCCTTTGATGACATTTGACCACCGGAAAGTACTAATTTACGTAAAGCATAATTTACATATCCACAAGATATGTCGAGATCAAGCATCACCTCGGCTACATGAAGCTGTATATGACATAAAAATAACTATCAATAAGTAAAAGTACTTAGAATGTATGTACTAGCACTTGGGCACAGAAAGATTGTATCAATATTTATTCATTCATTCATATTTAGGTATAGTTTATTCACTGAAACAAAGCAGTTACGTGATATTTAGTAAAATTCAATGCCAACCTTAATGCAAAATAGATCCTAAATTCGTAGGTGTAGTTTGAACTCTCCAGGCACATTTATGTTGGTAACAGTTTTCTGAGTTGTGACATTATCGCAATGCTTGACAGGTAATTATGCCAACGGCTGTTGTTTATTTGTGGTTTATTTTCTGCCTCATTATTTGCATTGTTATTTTATCAAAACAGGTTTTTGAACGATCCACGTTGTTATCAAAAAAAACATCTTCAGAATGACGTGGAACTTTTTTGATCCAAAACAATCCACACATATCAGATCATGTTTAATATTTCCATGTCGACTAAAAGAAATGCTTGTTTAATGATTTTAGCCGTAACATTGATATCAGATGCAGTTAAGAATTGAAATAATTATTTCTCCAGACAATAGTCACACCTGCTTTATCACTGACCTTGGACTCAGATACGTACACTCTACAATTACACAGGCCTGCGACTGCTTCCCCATTATAAATGTGGTTATCAGAGTGGGTATTAGGTTCTGAGCTAGAAGTAAAATAAACTCCATCACGTATATTTTCAGAGAGAATCACTTTTCTCTTTTTCCTAGTAACAGCAGGTATAATCCTAATTGAAACAAAGAAAAAAGCAGAAAAATCATAAACGTGTAAAACGCCATATAAATAAGTGGTATAAATACATCGAGCTTCAACAAATATCAGAAACCCCAAAAACCTCAAGATATTCTAGTCAACTCATATGACCAGGATCTGGTATAATAGGACTCCATTGTCTGGCCGCTGGTATATTTTTGCAAAAATTACTCGCAATCGAATAAAACTAAAACTATACTCTCCCCCTAAAGGAGGGGTAAGAAGTGAAAACGTAATAAATAAGAGTGGATGGTCACTTGAAAAGTAGTTGGTGTGCTGTTTTATTGATTAAATACAAGTTGGAAAGCGAAAGACATCTCCTCAAGAACACGTCACCAAGGAATAGGCATATCTAGAGATGAGACACGAAACTGGTGGGTGAGATTGGTTCGGTTTAAGCCAAATTGACCCATTAATATTGGTAGACATTAAAAAAATGATTTGAACCAGAAACCGCATAAATCGACTCCCATTCTTGGAGCATGTGTAACGCATGCAAAAATCAAAAAAGCCAGTTTATTGGCGCTGACGTAAGCAAGTTAAGAGAGATGCAGAACAGTTTATGCAAATAAAGTGTAAGTAATTTTCATCAGCTGCGTTGCAATATGAGTATACAGTTACATTTTCTGCATTTTGATATTGACTTATTTTCTGAGAATCTGGGTACCGTTAATGAAGAGCAGGTAAGTTGGGACGCAAACACGATGGCAGACTACTGATGCTGGATGTCAAAGAGAGACGATCTGTAGAAAAACGCTCAAGAGAAAAAGATTGACATAGTTTTCATTGTCTCTTTATCATTATTTTGAACTGCTACTGTTGAATTTTCAACTCAACAGTTAATTATACATCTAATTTTTTATTATTTTATTTTATTTATTTTTATTCCATGAGTATAGTTAAGCATCGTTAAACAATTGTAAATTCGCATCTGTTGAATAAAAAAGTAATCTCGACGTGCTAGAAGGAAAACAAAGAAGCATTTTAATTGTACATATACTAAGTGACATATAAATCCGAACACCCAGTTTAAATGGTTTTATTTTAATAAAATTTTGTATAAGTACTTAATGAAGCATAATAAGTAAATGATCAAAATTTCAAAATGATTGCACTGCTTTAAAGCCCTTTGACCTTTAATAATGTGTGGATGCACCCTGATGTGCTACGCAGTCTCCAACGCGCCTAGGCATGCTTCTGATCAGGTGGTCAATGTCCTCCTGTGGTATCTCATTCCAGGCAACCACCAACTCCTCTCGAAGTGCTTCTAGAGTCTGAGGAGGACGTTGCAAATTGAGCAATCTCCTACCCATCAAATCCCACACGTGCTCAATTGGGGATAAGTCGGGAGATCTTGGTGGCCATGGTAACAATGTGACATCATTATGTTGAAAGAAGTCTATTGTGATAAAAAAAGATGCGGTTCTAGAATTTCGTGGATATAACGCTGCGCGTTCATGTTACCTCTGATGAAGATTAAAGATGACCTGGAATCATAAGCTATAGCACCCCAAACCATAACTCCAACAGTGTGATGAACATGTCTTGCAACAAAAAACTGTGGATTCCTCCTTTCACCACGTCGCCTTCTAACCATGGCACGATCATCGTGCATGCCTAAACAAAATCGAGACTCGTCACTAAAGACAATACTGTTCCATTCCTGATCCCAGAGTGACCATTGTCTGCACCACTCAAAGTGATTACGTCGGTGTTCTCGAGTTAAAGGGAGGACCCAGTGTGGCCGGTATGAAAACAAGCCAAAACTTCTCATTCGTCGGTAAACACTTCGCATGCCAATAGGCCTTCCGTGTTCTGCAAACCATTCATTTGCAATGGACCTGGTAGTGGAGAAACGGTCCCTTAAGGCCAATAATCTTAGGCGGCGATCTTCACGGTCTGTTGTTCTACGGCGGCGTCCAGTGCCCCTTGCTCTTTGCGTACGGCCTTCTCGAAGCCATGCCTGACAACACCTAACCACAGTGTCTACATTTCTTTGCACTCTAACTGCAATTGCCCGAAAAGAAAGTCCAGCTTCCCGAAGTCCCACTATACGGCCCCTATCAAACTCACTAAGTTGACGAAATCGTACAGGTCTCCGTACTCTAGGCATCGTAACCGATCGTAAAGGATGTCAAGAACCAAAATCCGCCAACGTTGATTCTTTACTGCGGCTGAAATATTCATTTTTAGAGCGTTAGTGAATTAAAAAAAAGCAATATAAAAACCGAAATGTCCAACTGATAAGGCTGAACATTTTTTCACTTGTTATTTACAGTAAGATAAATACATTCACCAACTTTTATTAAAATAAAACCATTTAAACTGGGTGTTCGGATTTATATGTCACTTAGTATATTTGCAAATATAACATGACCATTGGAAGGGGGCAAGGAAAGAAAATTTGACAGAGCTGTGCTATTAAGGTACGAATGTTGATCCAAAAATAAGGTATCCAAAGAGCTCAAGCCACCCTGGAAAGTGGAAGATGAAATCAATCCAGTAACGTCGCTGTGTAGAGATGTTCCTCACTTTTTCGATTCAAAACAGGAAAATAACCATCCGTGAATTTATGGCCCAGATTCCCGAGAGTTCACGAACGATGGTCCTCATGTCCCACTTCGCGTTGTACCATTTCGATAACCACTGAACTGAGTTTTAGAACCTGTGGTCTAGGACATTAGAAGGGTAATTATGGCCCGCAGCATAAAATTGGAGCCTAAATCGCAAGCAAGCAAAATTTCATATACAAGGTAAAATCAAATAGCTTTAAAACATTACTTGAAAAAATAAATAAATTGACAGTATTGCATTATTGGTGATTACGCCGTTTTCCCAACAACGAAAAAGTATTATAATTTTCCGTGCTCGCCATATTTCGTTCAACATAGCTTCGTCTGTATATAGCTGGCGCTAAAGTTGTTTGACCCACACTGGGTCGTAAAGGAGTCAATAGGCTGAGAAATGGGAGTTTTCAAATACTTACTAACTAAAAAGTTTATCATAAAATCGTGATTCGAAAGAGAAAAGCGGGAAAGGGAGAGAAAACAGGAATGTTAATATCAGAGTGAGATTAAAGCTTCTTAAAAATTTGCATTTCAATATCGCGTACATCCCGAGAGTGGGATTTGAAGGCTGGCGCGCACAGAAACATGTTTCATGAGAAATATTAAAACCATTTCATAACGGCGGGAAAGGGGATATGCGTATTTGCATATACATATTTCCTACATTCGTGCATACTCGTATATTGTGAAAAAATGTCATTAAAGTTCTACGGCAGTATGTCCGGCACACACTCAACTGCGAATACATTAAACATTCATATGCATTTAAATTAAAAAGATAGAGCAAGTTACATTTAATTTTACTTTGTGGTACGAACAGCCAGATCTTGATAATATCCAGTTAATGCACTTTGCACTTGTGAAGTGGTTTAGCGAAACACAGAGGTGAGAAAAGGTGTGACAACTTATGATTATGTTCAAGCTGGTAGGCATTTCAAGTAAACAGGCTGATTTAAATAAGTCTGATATTTGGTTGAAGTATAATAGAAGAGCAAACCTGCAAAAACTGATAAATTCCTTTTTGTAGTTCTGAGAAAAACGGCAAACACCTCTAGGGAAAAATCTCCGACAAATTTGAAACTTTTTTAAATTCCATTTTTCATGAGCATTTAGCGGCTTTTGCTCATATCTGCCTTCAAAAACGGACAGAGCATATCAAAATTAAGCGAATTCCGTGTCTAACTAAAAAATCGTAAAAAGTAGATTTATCGGTTTTTGTCTCACAACTCATCCGACAAATTTTAACCACATATGCACTGTTACGAAGGAAGTTGATTTAAAAAAAAATGTAATAAAAGTCCAACAGAAACCGAGATAATAAAATAATACATTTTAGCAGTTTACTTATAAAAGCTTGGGTGCGTCTAATCCAATTTCGACGCACTAATTCAAATACACCTCCTTCATGCTGTGCCTGAGGGCTCAAATTATCGGCAACCACTGTGGTTCGATCACGTAATTCTTCAATATTCTGAACTGCATAAAAAGAAGTCCAGAAGATTCAGATCGGGATACCGTGGACGCCATGCGTATCTGGTATACCTGATTCAAAAAAGCACGGACTTCTAAACAAAAATGCGGAGGTGCCCGATCGAGCAGAAACCTCATCCGTCCTCGGACCACCAATGGCACATCTTCAAGAAGGACCGGCAAATCATTCCGACGAAATTCCAAATATTGGTGACCATCTATCCGATCTGACAATATGAATGCTTCAATAAGACGTTCATCGACAATGCCCGCCCACACGTTTAAAGAAAACCGATGTTGGAAGTGAGTCTGGACCACTGCGTCAGGTCAAGAGTAAAAATAGCTTTATCGGTGCAACAACCACTCACAAAATCTTACTCTTAGTCTGCAGGTAGCAACTCCTGGACTCTCTGGACGAGATAAGGGTACAGTTGAGCCTCATGTAATATGCGACACGCTGTTGCATGTGACACTTCTGGGACCTGCTGGGCTAACTGCCCTGTGCTTATTTCCGGATTTTCTTCCACAATATACAAAATTTCGTCTTCGGCATTTAAAACGCGTTGTGGTCGAACCCGACCCCCATCCACTCCACGTCTGGGGCGCAAATCTTCACTAGCATGTGCACGTAAAACAACTGAACTAAATGTTTCGTGATGTGGTATGTGCCTATTCGGAAATCGGTGTGCACACAAACGAGAAGCCGTTCGCGAATTTTGCCCTGCTCCCCGTACGCTTAAACAATGTCCACTAACTTCTCATTAGTGTACACATGTGCCATTTTTATTCATAAATAACTAAAAACACTCGCAAAATTCTTTCTTCTTTAACTTCACACAAAAAATCGACCGTTATTCATTCAGATCAGCCACGATACAGATTAAACCTTATTTACAGGTTATTATCTGTATGAAAAAACAAAAAATTCCGGGTATTTTTTCGTAACAGTGCGTATGTGGTTAAACTTTGTCGGATAAGTTGTGAAACTCTCTGTATATTCAAAGCTGCGACCGACCCCTTACACCAACGCAGCTAATTAATAAATAAAGCAGCTCCAGCTATGTGATGTACCTATTTGATATTGCACCAATCTGGAGCGTTCATATATAGACACACATACAATATTCATGATTCGAAAACTCCGTAACACACCTGGCTATTCGGCTCTCTACCAGTTGAAGTACAACTGCTGTCCAATATTAACAACGTTCAACTATGCCTGCAGGAGTTTACAAAAAAAACATGTTTGCAGTAACCAGTCGGAGTCAACAACGTGGTGAATCAGTAAGTATTCAATATGAAAAGTTTTTGTTTTGGATGTTTCTGATATCCATTGTCCCTTTTTCAGATTAGTAAACGCGCTTGGGGCTAAATGTGTAGCAATTTGAATGTTGCCGCTCTATTCTCTGTATTTTATTGCTAACA
The DNA here is from genome assembly GCA_963669975.1 of Acanthoscelides obtectus. Taxonomy (NCBI): domain Eukaryota; kingdom Metazoa; phylum Arthropoda; class Insecta; order Coleoptera; family Chrysomelidae; genus Acanthoscelides; species Acanthoscelides obtectus. Next base: position 38,449,028 of record CAVLJG010000009.1, on the reverse strand, counting down.
AACTTTGAATAAGGAAATATGTTGTAACTGTGGAGCTTAATCAGATTTGTACTACCACATAATTTTTACTAAATGTGACCCAGGTTTTCCGATACATCCAACTTTTAAGCATAGCGTATTTCCTCTGCAGGTTTTATTAAATATCCCTCCCTCTTTCACAATTTTACGGTTCTTTCTTCAAACTATGTTAACCTACTGACACAAACCACTAGTATGACGTGTAAACTTGCAACTGGCTGAGATTATTAGAAGAAATCATTAAAATTTGAACTTGAGGCTTCAGAGAGTTTCACTTCTGGTTTGAACGATATACAAAAAGATATCGTTATTTTTGAGGCTTGAGGAAAAGATACTAGGGTATATTAATTGCCCAAAGCGTTAAAGTGAAAAACCGATTACGTATTATAAAATTTTTTGTAAAGTGTCAAAAAGGTCAGAAAGGGAACAATAATCTCGTAACATTAGGCTTAAATGGTATGTCCAAATCTACTACTACACCTACTTCTGACCCTTGACCGCTCATCGCGGAACATGTTTATTAATCCGTCTGTCCACTTTTACAAGTGCGACCCTAACAAGCTATATATCATAGAAATCTCATATTCCATTAGCCGCACGTGCAAAATAAAGTTTCAGGTGCTCCATGTGATGTCCGGTAGGCCGGTAGCAAAGTATACGGAGCAGTGATAGTAGGATCACTGAACATTAAAACAACTATCTTGATACGTCTGTCCTATTGCCTGTGAGGCAACTAAATTTTAACTACAGTACGAGAACCCTGGGCCCCTTGATAGAATTTCCTATAGGTCCAGCGCTGGTTTAAGCCGGCACTGGGTAAGGTGGAGCTTGAACGAAATCTACCGTTTAGTTCCTGAGATATACAGGGTGACTTTGAAGTTGAGTCATTAATTTTCACATAATGATTGTAGAAGGAAGATAAACCAAAATATGTGTGTAAAAATGAAAAAAAATTAAAAAAAATGTTTACCTTGTTTTATAAAGTATCCTCCCGACAAGTATTTCAGTGCGGACCTGTATTTGATCGTGAGGTCTTGTAGCACCGGCATGCCGTCCCCTGTGAGTACTTAAGTCACCTGATTCACGAGCCCGTTGTAGTACATTAACAAAGGCACGAGGGGTTGGTTGCACTCGATTGGGAAACCGATCCGCATAAACATGTGCAATTTTTTATTTCGTTTGAGCCACGCAACAGACACCACTATTCACTCACGCGTTACCGACTGACACTGACTGTATACAACCGAATAAAATAATTGTAAAAACATCGTTCCAAATTCTTTCGCTTTTTTGTTTCCGATGCGATGAACCGATAAGGCGGATTATATCCGTTGTTGCCAAACACGAGCACATAATATTATTATTGAGACAGGGCGGTACTCAAACTTCCAAAGGGCTATAACTTTGTTACTTTAATTTTACCAGAAAAATGGTAAAGGAAAAAAACATTTCTTTTGATCAGATCTACTCACTGTTAAAATAAATGACTCAACTTCGAAGTCGCCCTGTATACTCTAAACAAGATTTGAGGGGCACTAAACCGTTCCATGAATACTTGGAGATTTACCGTATCATTATTGAAATATTGGTCTAAGAATTCTATAAAACATTATTGATTATTCTCATACTCCAGGAAGGAAAAATATTGAAAAAAAAACTGGTCGTATAGATCTTTAGCAGCATTAAAACGTTACTGGAGAATCGGATGGTAATCCCCCAAAACTTTTTTTAAATATTTAGCATGGAAGCTGATGCATAACTTGTATCCAGGCGCTCGGTATGGAGCGTGGTCCACCTATAGTCAGATTTTGTTGCTACTAAGCGTGTTAAATATTTTTTGGCCAGCATTACGGCAGGAGGGGTCTCGTCGGTAATAGCTTGAAGGTTGCACGTTCATTGAGGGAAAGGAATCGAGACAATGTCACTCAAAAATGCTCCACATACAGCTGTTTATTCCTGACTTTAAAGACTTTTTCGCGAGATCCCCGAGTGAAGAGAGCGGCGACAGATAGAACCTCTCTTAGAAGTTTTGACAGCTTCAAGTTACACCAGGGGTGGTTAGGAGGCGCATGTTGCGCAGAGAGCCTTGGCAGTTCAGCTAACGGATACAAAACATAACCTGTTTCAATTTATTAAATTTGTGTTTGCCCTTATGTTTCGTGTTCGTTTAAAAATGATTGAGTATCTATTTTTCACGAATTCTTTTTCCATTCGACAGATTTAATCGTGAAACTTTTGAATCTGGACAACAGTAGTAGTATCCTTCAGGAGTATTTATTTCAGAGCTGATGTTCCCGGAGAGAAGGATGGACAATAGAATAAGTTCGAGACGCCGCCTTTTTGCAATCTTTAGAATGACAAAGGCATATATTCAAGACTTATCAGCATCAATTTGAAAGTACCCTAATATTAATAAGCTAGTGTAGGAAAAGCTAACTGGGAGAAATGTTGGAATTACTGTTGATTGACTGTTTTCTGGTTTATATGGAAACCCAGGATACCTAGCTTGCCTCCTTTGAATCTGGCATAAAAGGCCACCGTTTTTTGTGCAATGCATATTTCAATGAAATCTACCGTTTAATATGTTACGTGCAGTTCCTATATCGACGATGGCCTCTAGTCATTTAAAATCACGGGGACTTCAATCATTTAACTCAATTTTCTGAACTGCGGCGACAAATTTTCAGTTGAGATATCAGTTCTTTTACATGACATTGACATAGGACTTGTCACCCGCTGGTACCTCACCTAGGTTGGGTGGTTAACCCTACCAGGAGATTTTTTGACATCTGGATGACGTCACATCCGTCTTGTCTTATTCGCGATCTTCGCGAAAATTTGAGTATAAGTGCCAGGTCTTCCACTGTGCTACACCGTGGACTCGCGAAAATATCCTTTTTGTATAACTTTTTTGATGAGGTTTCGCGAGTCACAATTCGCCCTCCAATGGGCGTTCACCTTCAGATGTGAGTTTACTTCTCGTGATCTTTACACTTTGTCCGGCAGTCCAGTAGCTGACGTGCATGTCTCTTGCTGATTAAACTATTCGAACTGGCGCGCCGCTTGGCGGTGACTAAATGGAAATTTGCAATTACGGGGAAGTGTGTCTGGTATTTATTGGTAAGGGCGAACGTGTACACATACGCAGCGAGGCAGCGCCAGCACATGGTGCATACACCACATATCAGACAGGGTGTAATTTATGCCCTCAGGCCGCAGGGTTGTCTCTATGTACAACGGCATACCGCGCAAGAGACGTGTTGGATGCAGATCGAAAATACTGCAGAGGAAAAAACTGTACACATTGGCAGGGTACGCTTGATACTCCCAACTGTCTATTTGTATTGCAGCATTTTTGTGTTCCCGTGAACGAGTCAGAGAAAGCATTCGAAAATAATAATAAAAAGGAGATAATAATGTATTTCATTGTCGAATAGAACAGAAAAGTCTATAACAAATGAGAAGGTTATCAAAAATAGTGGTGACGGATTACAAATTTCTGAACCATAAATCTGAACAAAAAACTCCTCCGAGCTATACAAACATTTGTCTACCAAAAATAACATAAAAACATGAACCCAAACTTTTAATTTTTTTTAGTTTTGGATTTACCTGTTTTTTTTCACCGAGGCCTTCAATTCGAATGGCACATTTTTGCAGGTGTAGCTCTGTTAGAGTTATCAAAGGTCTTGATCATCTTTTAATGCGAATTTCACAATGAGGAAGATCTTTTCAGACCATTTAATGATTTCTTTTGTATACACTCTCAGTCATTGCAGAACAGCTCAGTGCTGTTTGGATTAGTAATCAAGATATCATCTACAGGGTCCGTCAGAAAGAACGCATGTTTTTCTAATGGGTACTACATCGAGTGGGCCGGTGCCGTGTCGGTGAAGAAGGGCCTGTTGGATAGTGGGAGAAGTGCCGTTTCAGTTGGCAAGATGGTTTGGAACCTTGAGCATCGTGTGTTCACTGTAAGTCGGTACTTTCAAAATGGCGAGTCTGTTGTTCGAACGCAACGTGAGTTTCGCGTGGGTGGAAGCATTCAACACAACAGGTAAGGTGATGAAGAAAAAACCGCCAGGGCGAAACCGTACTGTTGGAACCCCCGAAAACGTAGGCAGAGTGAGAGTATTTTGATATAATAAAATATTTTTCCCATAGTTATTTGGACTGTTCTACTCATTTAAAAAACATGCATCTTTTCTGACGGACACCGTACATACACTGCAATCCTATATTCATCACTTTCAGATATCAATCGTTAGCATATTACAACAGGAACAAAAAATGTCCTAGAATTGAACCCAGTGGTACACCGATGTTTATTTCTGATGTTTCACTGTTGGTCCTTGTCTTCAATTTATTTACGGTACTGATTTTCTCATTCAGTTGCAACCTCCTATACAGGGTGTCCGCAAAGTTGGGGTTTTCCTTTACACGACGTGTAGATCTTGGAAACATAAGCAATTTTTCTTAGTACCATATACACCAATGTCTTAAGGGGACCGAGATAAAGGGCTCTGCAACATTAAAAATATCTGAATACCGTCCTGTAGCCGCGACTCGCGATATCCCCAACTGGTACTAGGACACTAGCTCAACCCGACGGCAGAACTGGGTCGGGGGCCGGTGTCAGTGTGTCAGGTCAGTATGCAACCTTCAACCGACAGTTACGGTCACGCGTGTAGAGGTAAACGAACTCGTATAAACGCTTGCGTTTTAAAAAACAACAAGCACTAGATACGTGGCTAGAGAAGTGCAAGTATCAAAAACTAAAGTGTGACAAACGCTGCGTGAAGAGGGGCTGTATCCGTTTCACGTCCAACGTGTACAAGCCCTTCAACCTGACGATTTTCCAGCAAGAGTGCGGTTTTGTGAGTGGTTGTTGCATCAACATGACAATAATCCGGACCTTTTGAAGTGCGTATTGGTGACAGACGAATCTACGTTCACGCGTAATGGGGTGAATAACTTTCGCAACACTCATGTTTGGTCAGTAGAAAATCCGCACGCTGTCCGTCGGGCACATTTTCAACAAACATTTTCGGTGAATGTTTGGGCTGGCATGGTGAACGGTAGGCTCATTGGACCATTTATTCTCCCAAATCGATTGGACGGGATGCAATACCTAGACTGTTTGCGTCTGCTCGGTAGCGCATCAGCTGATTTCATTTTCTGTTGGAGCGGTATGATGTCGGGTAGAGTCGTACTTAGCCCTTCTCGTCAACTGGAGAGTGAGTACTTTATCCTTTATTTTTTTTTACTTGATCGCCCTCGTTTCACTACACATTACCTTTGTTATTTCAAGGGTAGTTGTTTCTGAAAAGGAAAACCCTAACTTTGCGGACACCCTGTATAGCTTGTGATTTCTTATTTTGTCTATCAATAGATTTATCTTTTTGCTCAATGTCAACTTTTAATTTGGTAATCTCCCCCTTGAGCGGCTTTACTATACAAGTTTCATAGCTGTCATCGCAGTCTTTGCTACACAATATTTTGTCCTTTTCAATAATGATGGCGTCTATCCTTTCCACGTAACTCCTATGGAATACCCTGAACCAGTTTATAAATACCAGGCACGCTAACTGTTTAGCCTCACAGCACTTAAATAACCCAAGATATTCTTCCTCCATATGTATGAATTTCTCGTTGACGTTGCATTCAAAATAATCTGGTACTCCACTGGAATCATCCAAATCCTTTTAAACGGAATGTTGTTTGCTCACTACTTACGTTCGTCTTTAAAGAAAAAAGTTAAAATTGCTTGCTCGGCAAGCTCAGAATTAAAATTTCGTATTTTCACTTTACCGTGAAACTATCTTTCGGCCGGTAAGGTTTCTAGGTATGACTTTGCCAGTTTAATTAAGCTGTTGATTTGATATCTTGATATTAATGTCTCCGATTTATTCCGTTATTTGGCGACAACTGCACCGTTACCGGAGCGATTCACAAAAAATATGAAGCTTTTACGCCTGATTCTCCAAAAATATGAAACTATTACGGTTTTACCACAGTAGTGGTTCCATCAAAAGACCCAAATGGTACTTTTTCACTAGAAGGGTTAAGGATTTACGAGCAGATGACAAGGGAACGCCGTCTGCTCGTGATGTATCAAATATCAAAACTTAAAAATGATTGTTCGAGCTGTGCCACAGTCTCATTCAAAAATGACCCTTACTGATGAGCATTAAATATAACGATAAGATAATGTCTGGTAAAGAAGAGTTAACCTTCAGACCTAGAGATGGGTAATTACAATTAACTCGACCAAAACAGAGAGCTGCATAAATGAGAAACCAGTAAAAACGATATAAAATAACCAGTCCCGCCTTAATAGCTTTATTCCAGGCCTCACAGCTATTATTTTCCTTTTTTACAAGTCCAATGCCATCCTGCACAATTCGCATTCGTCCTCTGTATTTCCATATGCAGAAATAAAAACGAAAAGTCGTCGGTATGTTCATACGGGTCCGCGTTAGTGTCCATGCTCACGGCGTCCGTCGCGTCATTCGTGTAATTTATTTTTTCCGTACAGAAGTACGATCGCAATAAATTTTAGTAACATCGTTTAAGAAAACAACGAAGGCGTGAGGTAATGGCCAATTCTTGGTCAAATTCGACTTCAGGAGTCACGATTTCGGTGCTCCTTTATAATTAAACATGTAGCGTTTATAATCACCGGTACTGCTCAGCCGTATCTGGATTGCAAAGGATCCGTGCGTGGAGATCCTAAACTTTAGTACGGTCACTTACCGAAGAACACTTACTAACCACTATGAGCAGGCGCACCTAAGTAAGGACTATGAAATTCACTTTCAGACGTATTTGGGGCAACAACACCGGTTAAAGTTAACATCAACTCATCTCTGAATGAGATATCTTCCGAATTTTAGTTTTGAAGAAATACTTCTGGTCCAAATAATATATTCTGAATGGCTTCGCATTTTTTGGTTAACAAGAGGAGGCAAAACTTACCCTAAATGGTCCCCTTGAGGAAAGATATGCGGCAAAATACGTCTGTCAACCTTTTGCAGTCAGTTGAGTACCACTAGGGGTCGTACCGGCTGGTTCTGTGTGTTAAGTCCGACAGAGTTAGAATGGGAGGTCAAAGCCTAACGGGTTAGTCTGGCAGGAGCAACACGCATCATGTGGGAGAGCTCCGAGGAGAAGTATCATCAATCAGCCCTTTTTCTTGAATAGCAGTGAACAGTCTTATAAGACTTGTACCGAGTGATGACGTTATTTAGAGAAAGGTACTGCTGTATCGCTAAACGGATAACCCAACTTTTTCCCAGCGCGTTGGATGATATTTCGCATCACATCTACGTTGCATTCTATAAAAATGGATTTTTCCATGTCCCTCATGGCAAAAGTGCATCTCAGCTTCGTCAGGATTTTATGTCATACCACCGTACTAAAGGGAGGCTGTTCGTCGCGAGACAAAGCCTACTTCGTTCATTACGCGAGGTGTTGTACTCTGGCTCTATTAAGGCAATGATAGCTCGCCGCCCGGCCATCTATGATGTTCCTCGGATGTCATTGTCGTGCCGATTCGTGGGAAGAGTGCTTTTTAATTGTTTTAGAGAAGGAAACGCACGCTCTTCGCAGCCGTGTAATTAATACAGCGAGCGATTTAAAAATCTGGATCACGATGCGCCGATGTTCGGTGTTGTCTCCAGTGAATGCTTTCTTCGCGGAGGTGGGCACATATGGACGCTTGACAGTGGCGTACTTCATATAACACAAAAGAAGTTTTCTGAAGGACACGCTACTTCATATACGAACATGGAGAACCTCTTAGAAATACTAAACGCGAGAAGAGAATCACAAGACGTGGTTGCTCGTTGCTCTGCTTGATTTCCCATATTTAATCATGCACATGCACACAAAGGAGAAGATTTTCTATCCGATAAGTAAATTTGAAAAATGACAAAGTCATATAAGGAGTGTATAACAGTAATATGTAAATAATTTTTGGAATCCAAAATAGTGATGCTCTTGCCTGGATAAATGTGCATGTTTCGGATTCTCAAATGGGCATCACATTGACACTTTTCTGCTTACCTCCCTTCTGCTTATGTCAAGGCAGTGCGTCCAGAATTAAAAATGTATAATAAATTCTATACCGCATGCAAGATGATGTGAAACGTTTGGCCAACAACTATTTATCCTCAAGAGCAATTATCACTTTGAAACTGAATATTTCACAGACCGCCAAATGAAAGCACAGATGTAAACATTTAATCCACATCAATGCTTTTGTTTCATATTTGTATTTCAGTTCATTTTTCCAGCCGAGATCCTGTGTAGATATCATTGCAATTTTAAATTGGCACCGCGTAACCCAGCAAATTCCCTGGATTCACCTGGGGATAGCTTGGCGATTGGCTACTTCAATGGGGCCCAGTATCCAGCAAATTGGCGATAGCTAGCGATTTCTGACGTCAATTAATTTGTAATCCATTTTTGTTGATACGTGTGTAGATTAATGTTTATGGTCAAATATGATTTCCGACCCATGATGAGCCCCCCCCCCCACATTCCCCATTGTAACACCTTTGACACACTGTTGCTAGATGTACGATTATTACCGATTTTGTTCGATAACCGGGAGAGCGAGGGACCGCGAAAAGATCACGCAGAAAGTTATTTATTCTCCTGCCGATCTTCAATTTTCAAGGGAAGTCACTATAACCCCCCACCCCCGTGACAAATTCATTCAAATCTCCAACATTGGGTTTTATGGTAGACTCCTAGTTAATTTTCAGGATGATTGGCGATTTGTAGCGATTTTCTCTTCAGGAATTGGCGACGAACGTGGCTGAAAACCTGGCACCTTTGCCTGGGGTAGGCATTATCCCTGCCAAAAGACGTCCGCCCTATCCAAAAGATACAAGCGAACAGGAGGTTATTTGTTGTTTTCTATATTCCAGACATGCTAACCTCGCACATCGCCCCAAAAACACCAAGCGGAACTATTGTCAGAACACAGCGGTTGACCGTCATCCAATCTTCAACTACTGATGCTACACCTGTTTTGTTCATGCCAAGTCTGGAAAAACTTTCAAAGTCATGCAAATGAGAAACCGAGAGCAAATACGGATGTAACAATGAAATATCGTCTAAAGAGTAAAGTAATCGTAATTTGTATGTATATATTAACTAACTGCGCTAAATCCAAATAACGGAAAACTTCAATTCCCATTACAGGTCGCTTCAAAACACCTGCAGGCTTGAAATAGTGAACAAACCGTTACAGGAGCAACAATACACAAAAAACAATTACTGACAAAACCATTGACCCGTAACCGAATTCGCCCAATTATCGACAAGTTTAAGTCAATTGCATTTTTCAATCAACTTTGATAACAGAATTACCACAGCGTGATGTTCGACTGGGGAAAAAATAGAGCGGCAAAAAAACATCGCTTTTTCACTAAATTCATTAGAGCGACACTTCAAAGGGTTGGAAATTCATTACTGAGTGCAAAATGAATAATACTGCAATGCTTCAAAAAAAAGAGAACAATCGTTTATTGTTGGAATGGAAGTTTAGCAATTGAAAAAAATATAAATCATTCATTGCTGTTGATTGTTCATGTAACAAAGGTATAGATAGGAAAAACATAACATCATCATATTCAAAATCACAACTTTAATAAAACTATTCAATTAGGAGAGGTCTTGAACTGACTATCTAAACATGTTTATTTGAAATTAAAACGTGTGTCTTGTAAGATTCAGGATTATTTCTGGTGGTTTGAATATGTAGGGTTGTCAACGCAAATGATTACGTACATCTTTTACGTGGAACCAACAAAGTAGTTACAACGGTATAAGTGCAGAGTCATTAAAATGATCATTTCTTTAGAACACAGTGTTTGAATTTGGAAATTATGGGAAAGTGGAGGTTGTCTCACTAGAAGACTTAGACACCTTCGAATATTGCAGATTGAGGAAAAAGCCAAATTTGTATTTTTAAATCGAATGGCGACAACTTCGGAAAATACAACGTGTGACAGAGGTTATCAAATGGTTCTTATCTGATCCCGTCTTCACCAACAAACTAGGCAGCCTCTCCAACTACCTGGTTCTTGATTCTATGGTGACCTCTTTTCATCCCTGGTTTGAAAAAGAAACAAAAATTCGCAACTGTCAGGAACTTCCAATAATTCAATAAGGAAGAATTCCTATCTGACACAGCTTCTTTAAATTTAGACGACTTATTTTTTATTAACCATGCAGATACGAAAGGTGTGTTTCTAGCAAATGCAATGATGAGAGATTATGATAAACATGTCCCTATAACTACTTTTAGAGTAAACAAGTCACTTGTTCCATTCCAATCTTCCTGCCTGCATGAAATCCATGTTTATACTACGAGTAAAATAAATAACTCAAAACTTGAATATTCACAAGCACACCACAATTTTTATCTGAACACGATGACGCGGAAAAGTTATGGATGATATTCTACCAAATTATACTTTTATCCTTCATTGATGAATATAACATATTTCCAGATAATAAATCGGGATTTTAAAAATATTACAATTCTTTATTACATATATGCGATAACATGTTTCGGCTTCTTAACAAAAAAACGGGTTTAGCTTTGTTATCAGTCGACTACTCTGGAGCCTTCCAAAAGATAGATAATAAACTTTTATGTATCAAGCTGGGTTGTGTTGGTTGTGACGAGATTTTAATCAAATTCTTTGGAAACTGTGTAACTCCTAAAACTTGACCAGTGATTTTTATGTTCATAGAAATCCATTGCCTGGCCGAGTCATACACCATAATGTGTTAAGCATGATTTTGTCCGTCCGGCCAAAAGACAGCCAACCATGGACAGCTGCTTCGTGTTTCTTGACTACCCGTCACCATGGTCTACGGCTGGGACAGCACTTTGCGCTGTCTTATTTCAATACATTATTTGTTTTAGTTTTTCTTTATTGTACGAGACTTTTCATCCACCAATGTGGCTTTTTTCAAGTACAGTTGTATTGTCAATTGCAGTCTCTAGTAAAGCTTCTTCATGCACATATTGTAGTCCTTCAGCAAACGACTTACCACTTCCACATGTTTCCAAACCAGGTCAAATATAACCGGCCCTTTGTCCTTGACTGAACTACGAAAAAGCTTCCTCATATCATAAATAGCAAGTATATCAGACGCAATTCCAGAGAAATATGGAAACCCTTCACAAGCCTAACGACTGCATCCTAGGAAAAAATGTAAACAACTAAATTCCCTCCTCCATCATTTCCGCAACGTTTCCAGAAACTATCCAGACGCAGACAGCATCGCATTTAGTGTAACAGATCCCATCCGAAGTAGCTTACCAGTTCGCATTAGGCTACTATTCAGAAGGGAAATTGCGACCTTTATCTGTCCATTTCGGACGCAGCTTTTGTCTATTAAATGATGCTGAGGGTCAGATATAACGCTTCGTTACCTAGTCATGACTACTGGACACGGGGGCAGGTTACAAATTAGGTTTGGTTAAATCAACTATTTATCCAAGGTAGTGACTCTTGGTTCTGGAACACACTAGCTGGACCAGGATGATACCGCGTTTGCCAGGACAGTTGCAGAAGCCAATGGTCGTTACAGATACTATAGGAATTCATACAGTTTCAAAGTCTATACAAAATCTGCAGAAAGTTCGATAAGGTTCGTAGATGTAATACAATTTAAATTCCGTAATCCCATTGTTCCTTATTTTTGCTCTCGCACTGCGTTTTAAGGCGATCTTCCTGTAGTATGTTGATAAACCTTCAAAATGCCAATTAAAACTATTTCTCCACTGAGAAATCAGCTGAAGACTGTCGAAATTTAAACAAGATCGTGAAGCTACAAAAGTCTATGATCAAAGAATTCTGCCTTCGTATACGGATTTATCGGAACAAAAGAAAATGTTCTAACTCAATCTTGGTTGGCCAGAGGTCATATTGTTTTTGTTGGTAGAAAACGGAAATAGCGTCTTTACATAAAATAAAACTCACATTCAACATGTGTACATACCTGTACATTTGAAAGATCTAATTGCAAGCTTTTACTTTGAACCATTAAAATTTTCAAAGGAATAAAACAAATTTCGTATTTCTCAACAAATACTTCAAGCATATTTATCTTTGCTTGAGCACAAACACCTCTTAACAATGATCTTAAATATACTAAAATCACCAAACTTATACTGTCTAAACGTAAAAGTAAAAAAAAGAGGTTTTCAATTTTGATTTAAAAGTTTGTAAAATGCTTGTGAGAATGTGACTTCCGATAATATGAAAAGCGTTAATTGTAGCCTACGGTTATTCTTGTCGCCAGATTCAACGATTCGAGAAATAGAACATTGTAATTTAAATTTCAAAGTTGCATACCATCGAAGGTTATATTTCTCTCATATAAGCCAAGCAAGGTTCACCTTAGGTTCTACAGTAATTCAAAAAATGCCTAACTGACCATCGGTGACCATTGTAGGTATAGATGTAGGTAAGTGTAAGATAACCGAGATGACCAGCCTGCAACTGTAGCCTACTACTAGGCCTAAAAATAAGCAAATTTATTAATTCGATTTGTCATCCCCGTGGATGAAAATCCACGCAAAATAACTATGAAGGTGAGAAAAATGATCGTTCTTTTCAATAACAGAATTATCAATCACTTCAAATCATTCTGCGGCACGTAATTAAGTGGCACTTTTACCTCCTACGGCAATTGGCAAGAAAGCACTAAAATATCGAAGAATTTCGAAATTGAGATATTGTTTTTGGAAAAATCTACTAGCCTTATTGCCGCAGCGTTACCTACCACCATCGATCAATGATGATGACCTGTCGAGTACGGTAAATCAAAATTTCTATAAACTGTTCCAAATCCCAGCAGCATCAAAACTGTTCGTCCACGGAGGTGGCTAATTCATTGTGCACAAACGAAAAAAAAATATTAATGACCCGTTCGTTCACCGATGTTGAATAATTGCAGAATCCAGCTGGAAGCTTAATCTTCGTATTTAATAGAGATGATGATACTTTGTGTAAATATACGTTTTTTATGTAGATAAGGTAGTATAGGTTATAGGTTAAGCTTGCACAAGACATTGTGACATTTTTGATAGCATAAATCTGTATTTTGCTTCTGTAAAAGCTACTGAAAAGCCTAAAGGCATAATTTGAGTAAAATATATTCAGGAGGCACCGAGCGGACTCTGAATTTGAGTAAAATGAGGCAATATAAATGAATCTGCTTGATACCTTTTATTTGAAAATAGGTAAGTAGTTTACAAAGCGAGGATAATGAGCTAATAATAGGCGAATTTTGTTAAAAATTGGAAAATGTGATATTTGCAATTAAAAGCAACATTGATTTCTGTCGACAAATGACGTAGACTATGAAACATCGAAGGTCCTTAGTAGTGTGACACACTGCAGTAAAATAATTTCTATTGTATTGTGCAGGTGTTTTTATTATTAGAGTTATTAAAGTCTCAAGCGTTTAATGCATACGTGATGTCTATGAATCAAGATTTTATTGTCTTCGTTATCGAAAGGATCATGATGTGACTAATATCCTACAGTACTAAAAGGATGTCATTGACAATGAAATCGGTGGTGAACGTATCAATGTGAGATATATATACTAAGTGACATATAAATCCGAACACCGAGTTTAAATGGTTTTATTTTAATAAAATTTTGTATAAGTACTTAATGATCAAAATTTCAAAATGATTGCACTGCTTTAAAGCCCTTTGACCTTTAATAATGTGTGGATGCACCATGATGTGCAACGCATTCTCCAACGCGCCTAGGCATGTTTCTGATCAGGTGGTCAATATCCTCCTGTGGTATCTCATTCCAGGCAACCACCAACTCCTCTCGAAGTGCTTCTAGAGTCTGAGGAGGACGTTGCAAATTAAGCAATCTCCTACCCATCATATCCCACACGTGCTCAATTGGGGATAAGTCGGGAGATCTTGATGGCCATGGTAATAATGTGACATCATTATGTTGAAAGAGGTCTATTGTGACTCTTGCAACATGTGGTCGGGCATTATCTTGTTGGAAAGTTGGATCTGCCAGGGTGTCAAGATAGGGTAAAAGATGGGGTTCTAGAACATCGTGGATATAACGCTGCGCGTTCGTGTTACCTCTGATGAAGATTAAATGTGACCTGGAACCATAAGCTATAGCACCCCAAACCATAACTCCAACAGTGTGATGAACATGTCCCAGTGTGGCCGGTATGAAAACAAGCCAAAACTTCTCGTTCGTCGGTAAACACTTCGCATGCCAATATTTGCAATGGACCTGGTAGTGGAGAAACGGTCCCTTAGGCCAATAATCTTCACGGTCTGTTGTTCTACGGCGGCGTCCAGTGCCCCTTGCTCTTTGCGTACGGCCTTCTCGAAGCCATGCCTGACAACACCTAATCACAGTGTCTACACTTCTTTGCACTCTAACTGCAATTGCCCGAAAAGAAAGTCCAGCTTCCCGAAGTCCCACTATACGGCCCCTATCAAACTCACTAAGCTGACGAAATCGTACAGGTCTCCGTACTCTAGGCGTCGTAACCGATCGTAAAGGATGTCAAGAACCAAAATCGGCCAACGTTGATTCTTTACTGTGGCAGAAATATTCATTTTTAGAGCGTTAGTGAATTAAAAAAAAGCAGTATAAAAACCGGAATGTCCAACTGATAAGGCTGAAAATTTTTTCACTTGTTATTTACAGTAAGGAAAATACATTCACCAACTTTTATTAAAATAAAACCATTTAAACTGGGTGTTCGGATTTATATGTCACTTAGAGTATATCAAAAAATAACAGGGAGACTTTAAATAAAAACGTTAGTCCTAAATTACCTCTTCATCGAAATCGAAAAAAATATATATACCCAATGGGTAAAGATATTGATTTAAAATTTTGTATATGTGAGACCAATTCCAATGCGTGCAATGTGCACCACATTTTCTAGTGGAGTACTAATTAGGAAACTTCGACCACTACAGAGGTAAGAAAATCATATTTACGCTACTGGCTTTATTGGTATATTTATTGACATTTAGAAATAAAAAGATTTTTTAATTTCATCTTGGCGTTTAAAGATTTTGCCCTTGGAAGTTACCGTATTCTTCCAGCACATCAAACAGCCCTGCATGTAAGGCCAACCTTCAGGTTCAAATACCTTTGTTATTTACCCGTGTTGATTACAGAAATGCAAAACCAACCAAGCAAAATTGTATATATTTCCATATAAATATATGATGCTAAGCCAACAAAGAACTCAATTCCACCAGAGATGATTTCTAAAACAATTTTGCAAGGCAACACATCGTTTGCACCTGTGCGTTGTACGCTTTACCGCCATATTTGCTTCGTTTGATTCCAAATTCTAAAGAGGAAATTATTATGGATATGAGCATCCCCTTTGAGAGCTTTCGTATCTACTACCCTCATCTCAAAGTTACCGCGGTATATACACAGGGCCGAATTACATTATTCTGAAATTAGGACAGCGATTTCCAGGTATCGTTTGGATGTGTTATTTTCATCAAGCAATATTTTTCGATGCCTGATACAGTTGATGAGTTCTTAGAAAAAAATTGTTTCTGGCTTAAAGCAGAAGGCAAACTTGTTTCCAATCTTATGATGCTGAGGTCATCCTCACCCATTCTCATCAACAGACGGCGCTCTGACAATTTAGGCACACATTCAGGGTGCTGGTATCCGCAAAATTGTTGATTATATTAATTAGCGGATTATTTTACAACTGTCGCCTTTTCGTCGTTCATTTTTCCCATGCGCCTTGCATCCTTTTTTATATGTCTAGCAGCCTCCACATTTCTTATATTGTCTCTCCAGTTTCTTCATTGCCATGTCTTCTTTTTTTCAGGTAGTACGCATTCGTTTTTGCCTTTTTTGTGTTTCACCGCCTCTTCATTTGCATCTTTATTGTTTTTTAAGAACTTTTAGGGTATTCAGGGCTTTCTCGCATGGACTCTTTGTATTAAAGGGTCCAATGTATCGGTTTTATAATCGAGGGACTGTCCTCTTTCGTCATTACTCTATATGTAGAATTTCTTTTGTTTTTGATGTTTATTCATGACGAAATAAATATTTTGAATTTGAATTTGAATTTGAATTATTACTTTCCAAGGCCAACGTACCTCTTTAATCCTTTTTACTCGTCTTAACGAGGTTAAATTTCTTCATCTATATTTCTAGATAATCTTATTTAATGTATAATGTGTTTATCTAAAACCAATTCGAGCCTTGTATGAAGACATAAATTTAGAGCTATCTGCTTTTGTAACATATGAGCATAGAAGTTGACAGTTTGAACGATACTCTTATAAATATGCTTTTTGCATATTTTTCTATTTCCTTTTTCCATGTTCGCATTACGAATCTACATGTTCTGGTTCTTGTTTGTATTTTGTTATCTTTATATTCATAAAAAGTCCTCCTAAATTTGCAAATTTCAAAATATTTACATTTATGTGATTCCACAATTACATAATTAGTTTCACTTTGCCCACTACCAGATATTCATAATTCATATTCATAGACCCGCTACTTCATATTCTTCTTGTAAGTTCCTTATCGTGGAGCCTTAGGTCATCCTCGTTCTGTGTAACCACTAACCTACTAAAAAGGAGTTATTGAGCAACGGAACAAAGTGGGTGCTAAGGGCGAGCCTTGTGCCATACTCGCGTTGGAATTATGGAATCAGCAGGAAAACAGATGGACATATTGCAACTATGAAGACCATAGGAAGGAGATTTGATTAAAAGAAATTTACAGGATGGTTACCCATTTGTTCTTTATTATTTTTAAGAAGCATATTTGTATCTTACAGTTGTATTGGACATCATGCTTGAAAAACACCCACCATTCACATATTTTCAACCGCCGTAGGCACTAGCAGTGATTTTGCGATCTATGGGTTATCATGCATTTGCAATGTCGTCTGAGTTGGCCATCCCTGATACACAGAGTAATTCAGAAAGTTAACCAGCACTTCTAAAACATCTTAGACGAACTCCGCGTATCGTCGAGAGTTGATGTAATTTAGGTATCTGGAAAAGCCACCCCTGGTTGCTTCACGTGACCGAAAATGGACATGACACAGCAAATGCACCCCCACCCCATCAAAGACTACCCTAAGCGAAATCTGTGTGTGTGTCTGTATATGTATCTCCATCACACACAAAGGTTAATTCTATTCACATCTGGTGCCGTGCGCGTTGGCCTTTTGATGGTATCCTGTGTAGTTGCCCGCATTTACAATCCAGATTATACACACTCTCCTGTCTCTCTCCGACTGAAGTGCTAATGCGAACTTGCATTTCGTTTAATAATGTATATTCTTTTGAAGTACAAAAAGCACACGCGTCAACATGCATACATACGTATACGTTTGTGGGACTAGCTAACGAATTTTCCACGTTTTGGGCTGCCTGATGCAATGAACTTAACGAAACAGTGATGCTTTGTTGAGTATTTAAATCTCATTTAAGCGAAATAATAATTCCCTTGACATCTCTCTGTATACATGGATGATGAAATCCAGATATTTTAAGGTTTTACTTCCCACGCCCATTGCCGGTAAGTATTTATAACAGAAACATTTATGAAAATAAGACAAAATATGTTTTTGGAGTTTATAACGAAAAATCATGCCATTCCGTCGGTTTGTCTGACTGTCGATCTGTCTGTCAGTCTGTCTGTCGGTCTGTCCGCTTATCTTATAGCTTAAGAAGTAGCGCTCGGATTTGGATGAAATTTTTCTTTTGACAGATGTTATGATGAATGTATTTGAGAGAGTGAATAAGAATATGGGGAAAGTTGCTTGCCAGCAGTTAATGTTTGTACTATTGAAACTTTACATAAATAATGCAACGTCAGATAATGCATATCCATCAGATAACCACCCTCCCAGACACCAATCAAGTTCATTCCGGCCCATTGTTACCAGCTTATGGGAAAAGCCACTCAGATCCCTTTGAGGCAATTACTGTATTTGAAAAATCCCTTACCGGATCAAAACGGACAGGAAATTATTGCAAATCGATAATTTGACTGTATCTGTTTTGCTGGTATCAGAAGTTCCTCCCCCAGCGTATCGCTCATGGTCAGTTGGACACGTACAAAGCTTCCCCGGGGAATTTAGGAATATTTATGGGGGGTTGAAACAGCAACATCTGAGGACGATTCGTTCGAGATACGCAAGTGTGTGCTACACCCGCCTTCCGTCTGTTTAGAACGGAATTTGTCAAAGCGAGCAGAATACATTTATTATTTAAAAAATGCAACCCTCTTTGACTTATAATGTTTCCAATGTCGTTACTGTCATCGTTACTGCAGATGTATTTCTGTTATTGCCGCAAATGGTTATTGGTTTCTTTTATTGCGTCCCCTATGGCATTGTTCAGGTTGCCTTATACTACTGTCAATATAAAGTTTAGTTATTTACTGCAAAGGGGGTAGTATACCGGGTGTTTCAAATTCGACTATCACCATTCGGAAGCTGGAAACCTAAGAGATTATATATTAGGGCACAGTTTCATATTTACGTAATTAAGAGAACGGCAGTTTTTCAATACAGAGTAAATTGTTGTTTTTTATGAATATATTTGAGGTGAGACTTCAAGTAAATCGCACATTAACATTCTCACTTTTCCTCCTTTACAATGTGGCATAATAATAATGTCTATGTGTTGTTATTATAACCATTGACACGACACATTTCAGAAAACGCTGCAGAAAAACTCAATCCTACCGTTTTACTAGCTTTACAGGTTTGTTCATCTGATGTTTCCGTGACACTGTCTCCAATGTTGTACTAGACTTTCAAGTATTGCAATGTGGTGGTGGAAAATAGCGTCAAGTAGGTAGGTTGTCTCTGCACTTTTCATGCAGCGCCGTAATTAGTTCATAAAGGACATTCAACGCAAGTGTGTCGAAATAAGCCAGCGCCATAGACCTTATATCCTGGATAGATGAAAGTTCTCCCCAATACCTAGTCGCACGATGCCTCAGTTGCGGCACTGGTACATGGCATCCAGAAATTCCAGACAGTAGACGCATGGGTCCATGGGTGCTCTATCGCTTTTAAGGGGAAATCTATTATGTGTCAAATATGTCTAATAGGGGCGTAGGATTAGAACGGTTGGAAGTGTATTAATATACTAACATCAAAGAATTGCAAAACACCCTACCCCAATCCACACTTTTTTAACCCTAAAGATGATATCACAAATGATCAAGATCCCTTCTGTCATATCCCTCCGTAGTCACTTGACCGATTTTCAAAAACAAGTTTCATAGTAGCAACATTGTGTGCAAAATGCATCCAAATCCAAACAGTACTTTCCAAGTTAAGACGGGCCAAGGATTTGCGGACAGATCGGCAGTCACAGACATACCGACGGAAATGAGTGGCATGGTTTTTCGTGATGTACCATTCAGATAACATAGAAAAAACAAAATATTTTAATCTCGAAATTCTTCGTGATTAGTATTTCTTCGCGTAGGCGTGAGAAGTGAAATGTGCTAGCTAAACACTGGGGAAGATAATATTGCATTCATAGTAGGAGATTATAAGGATACTGTTATTTATTGCATGTAGCTTTTGAACCGTACTGCAGGAAAATGAAGTTTGCTGATGTCTCACTTATTTAAACAGCCTTATTGGAAGAATAACGTAATACGAGGATCTGTTGAGGCTTCACCTTACTTTTTGTAGTATGCGAAATGCGTACGTCAAATTTTAACTTAAAGCGACATAAAAAGTGTTGCGTAACCTGAGGGTGATTTTCCAATGCAGCGCAAACGGGATCCAGTGGAACCCAACAGACTTTTCAATCTCAATGTACAGTCAGTAGGATTCGGTCACCACAATAGTCAGGATCCCCGACTTTGCCTATCGTTTAGAAACTGTATATTATTGAAAGCTTCATAGAGCCTGTTTTCTTACTAAGCTATTCCACCAGAAGTTCTTCAACCTGCAACAGCATCATAGCAGCTTCTAAAGCTTTTATTTGTAGCGTTGATTTGTAATTCACCGCTATTAATGACATTGTGAGACATGTGAAGGTAGTTTAAAGCCAAGAATGTTCAGGGAAGCATAACTATCACATACTAAACAAGACCGAAACACATCCTTTGTCAAGATTGTAAGATTAGTCTGATATTTCTGAATGTTCAAGAGCCGTGTGTTGTACTTTTTCCTTTGGGCGCAAAATAATAACATCTTATATTTTTGTGGATTAGTAAATAGATTATGATCTGAAGAGTGTATAATTGATTTACTAGCATCGTTTTGTAGCATTTTGGGTAGTATTATTGATATTATGTTATTATTAATTATGTTCTCCGACTTTGTAGATGTGTTCAGTCTAGCTACCTAGCGTTTTGCGTCACCTCAGACGAGGAGTCTGCAGTGCTCTTGCAACTACCTGCAATATCCCTATGGCCATAAATCCGCATCAAGCGTCCCAGTTCCGTCGCTCATAACAGTCCGCATCCGCAGCCGTTATACAGCACGTAATGTGATGCTAATTTAATCCGCTAATGTCCGCCCGTACATTATTGCGAGTACAATCTAAATATTAAGCGGCGCATCTCTGCACTGGAGCAGCTGCGACCCTTTGACTGAATATCAAACAGACTCTCCTGACCTTTGACATTCGCTGTGTATGAAGTTCTCCATACAGTGGCGCGCCTTGTTTCCATTAGGAAAACATACACATCACAAAATTCCTCGATAGTGTATCTGCTGCTAACATGCGATGCTGTCTAGGCCACCTGCTATGCTAGCTTTGATGTTTTGCAAACGGCCTGTGTCCCTAGTTATTTGTACGTGATAGAAGAACTCATGCAGCGCGAGATACAAACGTCCAGGAAGATGATTTTTCGCACACTCGCGAAGTATTATCCTCATGTTGAAGATGATCGCCATAAGCTAAATCATATCAACAAGTTTGCTAATAGAATAAGCATTCATGATATAAACACAAGGCATATTATCCATGTCAAGACATCGCGCAGCCATGTTACTATAAATACAAAAAATCATCAAAGTGATTATTAAAACCATATATCTTCAACACTCAGCAGTAACACCGAAATTACGGTAACACTCAATCTTTATTTAATATATGTTGTGTACACAGTAACGCTGTGAAGCATTTAATACTTTATTTGTTCTGCATTTTCATAGTTCATACTATTATACAGGGTGTTTGGAAGGTCGATACAAAGTCTTGGGAAGGGGATAGGACAGCCCATTTAGAGTGTTTTAAGCCAAACATACAAGTACAAAGTCTTACGGTATTCGATATATTCGAATTTTCAAATTTAAATCATAAATTAGTAAACGAAACAAAATAAACTATTGAAGCATGCTTGGTTGATGTCCAAATTGAGAACCATTGTTTCAAATACATGCTCGAGCTCTACGTGTTACTTCGGTAGTTGTTGTATTTAATAACCTGCCTTGCTGCATTAAATAAAAAGCTTCTCGAGTTTTTCTTATTAAATGGTCTCTTGATACGATTTCTTCAGTGTAAACTAACTGTTTAGCCCGGCCCCAGACATAGAAATCCCATGGTGTCAAGTCCGGGGATCTAGCAGGCAGGAATTGGTCCACCTCTGCCTATCCAGCTATTTGGAAAAGTATCGTCCAAATATTGTCTTACGTCTAAACGGAAATGAGCTGGACATCCGTCGTGTTGGAAAACAATTTGCATGTCATCTGGAATTTCTACTGCTACAAGTAATTCGGGAAGGTCGTTTTGCAAAAAGTGTAGATAACTGTCGCCGTTTAATCATTCAGGCAAAAAATGAGGACTGATTAATCTTTGTCTCATGACCGCGCCTCATACATTAACGGAAAATTTGTGCTGGAAAGACACCTATTTTTTGCAGTGTGGATTTTTCTGCTCATCAGCCCATTGATGCAAATTCTGAAAATTTGTAGTGCCTTCCTTTGAAAAATTGGATTTGTCCGTCCATAGAAATGCTTTACAGGAGCCGTTCATTCTCAGTGTGACTATGTAAGAGAAAACGACAAAATTGTCTTCTGCAAATAGGATCACCATCTTCAAGTCCTTGTACACCGATACCATGAAAAGGATATTTTCGCGCATGGCGACAAACCAAGATGAGCAGCAAATTCCCTAGTACTTGTAGTGAGATCATCTGCAAAGGTACATTAAATGTTACACTTCCAGTCTCGAAAAGACGTTGGTAAGTATTGTAAAACACTCTGACATTAGGCAATCTTTTTCCAGGAAATCGCTCTTGGTACAACCGTCGTGCTTCTTGTCCATTACCATCTGCTCTACTATACATGTAAACGATAAGAATATGCAGAATTCTTCGTTAGTGAAAGCGGCCATTTTACAAACAATTTAATTCAGGGCTTTTGGACTGAAATTCATGAATTAATATTGACTTGTTTGGAAAGGAATAAAGCAAGAATATGTGGAATTTAGTTTTATCATGCCCGCAAACACGTTCCTTCTTATCAGTATAACCAAAATAAGAAAACATGTATTTATTATTTGTTTACAGTCAATTTGTTTTTGTTTTCTCTACCTTCGGAGAAAAAAAACATACTGCCAGGTATTTAAAAATTATTTCATATAGCCTGATGTTCTTTCAGTGATAACAGGAACAAAGGGCATATTTTTTCAATAAAAATCGAAAAACGTTGAACTCAGGTATTTTTGGCTTAAAAGATTCTAAATGGCCGCCCCTATCACCTCCCCAAGACTTTGTATCGACCTTTCAAACACGCTGTATATGCTATTTAAACATTTTTTTATATATATATTAACATATTTGTTTAGTAGACCAGCCAATAGCTAGATTCTGCCATTCACATCAAACTTTTAATGTTATGATTTAATGTTAATGATGCAGTAAATACATATTACGACTCCATGATTGCCTGGCCGCTAAATGGAACCACAAATATGATATGGATGATTGTCAAAGTCACTGTACAGCAGGCCACCGTTGTGCCCGAAACGTTTATCATTCATTCACCATACATAATTTTTATTTATATTTATTTCATTCATTATACTTGCTAATCTTGTAGCATTGATGTATGTATTTTTAGGAAAAGTTTGTGTATTTTTACATGTAAAGGAAAGTCGCAACTTCAGGAGCGCCCTGTAACTTTACAGTTACTGCGGAGTGCTGCAAGTGCAGATCATAAACTTTCATTACTGAAGAGAAAGAGAAAGCATATCCTTAAATAATCTTACAAATTGAAATGCGAAAGGCTTTCGCGGCCATCATCCAATGTTATTTTTGCGTAGCTAGGCTGTCGTAAAATATTTTTACTTGATGTTTCGCCAACACGAGTGGTCGGCATCTTCAAAAGATGTTCACAGTTTGGAATTCTGTGAGGTACTGTAGCTTGGCAAAACGTCAAGTAAAAATATTTTACGACGGCCTAACTACCCAAAAACCAACCATATAACAAACCTTAATAAAAAGTTGTAAATTCATTTGAAAATGCATCTCTTACAACATTTTCTGTTAATTTCGATCTTCAACCGGTCATCCAAGCTTAAAGTGTACCTTTGATCTAACATAGCATGTTCATTTGACTATTTTGTAGAATTCATGTCGTAGGTAAACCAAATTTGGTCGACAGGAACAGACTAAAAATGACCGGAACACAAATCTGATCAAAAAAAGTAGGCCTCGACCTCCTAACAGTATTCATCCAATGAGATTTAGTCTGAGAGAAATTGGCCAAGGAGAAGCCCCGTTGTGATCTAATCACCCAAAAAAATACTGGATTTTCGAACTCATGACGTGGCGTATCTTTTCATGTAATCTTTTAAAATTTGTGTTTTGTTAAGTTTTTTCCAAAAACCCCTCCATCACTCTAGGGGTCATGCCGACAAGCTCACATTGATGAAATTGATATAACATACTAAAGCACTGTATAATAAATAAAATAAATTCTAA
Organism: Acanthoscelides obtectus; assembly: GCA_963669975.1. Lineage (NCBI taxonomy): Eukaryota > Metazoa > Arthropoda > Insecta > Coleoptera > Chrysomelidae > Acanthoscelides > Acanthoscelides obtectus. Next base: position 38,425,008 of record CAVLJG010000009.1, on the reverse strand, counting down.
GTACATTATTTGCATAACACGTATAAGAGATATTGCGATTCAACAAAACATACTTAAAAAAATATATGAAAAATGACACCCTTAATCGAACGCAAAAATTAATCAATGCAAAGCTGATACGATAGAACCATTCCTGAAGGTAATCAGATATATGGAAGAAACGCTCTTGAGGCACGAGTTCAACAGATACCCACAGGATTACTTTGGACGATGTTCAGGTCTTGGAGACTCCTTGTATGTTGACAGACTCGATAGTCAACGCACATTACCAGATATACTTTAGAGATCAGGAAGCCACATACGAACCACTAATTTCGAATACAATAGCAGTCTAGAATGAAGCATAACGCCACCTTGTTACCACCATTAAAAGAGATAAGATTTTGTAGTTCTACAAAGTAAGGTGCAACTTCAGGTCGTTGATTCTGGATGGCTGAATCAATTGTTCTATGTAGAATTTAGATACCCCTAAACTACGCTACTGGTGGACTGTATCGCGACCCGCTCATTAACAATTCAAATTCATCTCTTGTTTGTGTTTTCCGGATCATCCATAGCATAATTTCGGGATGGTCGAAAAAGCGAGTCAGACGGAAGGCCAGTGGGTGGTGAGTAAGCATCGATGTTTCATGTATATGTATTGTCCATACGCCCCGCTTGTAATGATTCTAAAAAATGATGACCGATGGATTTTTGCGACGGTGTCGACCAGATTGTTCAGACGAGCTCTTGTTTTGTGAGATTAGCAAGCATTTTATCAAAAAAATAGCGCCAAATAGATCGATTCTATACTCCCTACGCGTTCGTTAGAGGTTTCAAGCAAAAGGAATAAATCGTTTCAAAAGGCAAAATCGAATCGAGATTAGGTACGTTCGCTTAGGAACGATGAATTTCCGGCCTCTACGCACAAACTGTATAAAGTGGATTTATCGTATTTCTGTTTCCATGGCAGATGTAGGGTAATATGTGTGACTTATTGTGTCCGATGTATATCAGTGCATCATAAGTACTGAGTTAATCTACTTGACAAAGAATTCAGAGAACCATTATAGACTGAGTTACACCAATTAAAGGTTAGGCGAAATGTGCAGTATAATTCAAAAGTATATTATGAGTACTTATAAAGACAGTTAAGTCATCATTTTTACAAAACCATCGCAGACCGGTAAGTGGTACGTACTCCGATTCCACAATATTCCCAAAATATATATACTCTAGGCGCTGAAGAAAGAAACTAAACCCAAACAAATACACGCATATTACTCGTGAGTGAGTGTTTAGGCGCAGGAGACATTACAGGACCGCATCAAGATATTATGGGTAGTCATCAAAAATTTCATACAAGATAATTATTATCTTTTACAGTAAATTTCAGTTAGAGATTCACAAATGAGTTAACTACACTTTTTAGTTATTAGTAAGTAAGCTGCGCGCACTCATTCAGAAGAGGAACTTGAATCTTCTGAATCGTTTAAATGAATTATTAGAGGTTCAATTTGGGTATCGATGACATTGTCCAAATCCCACATTTTGACCTCAACCTTCTCCCGAACGTGGCGGATACAGTTTTTCCATTCCTCTGCCGTAACTCTATTGACTGCGATGTGAAAGAGATTTTTAACATCAGAAAATTTATAAGTATTATTATTCGACGCCACGTATTGCTTTATGTTGGCCCAAATCAGCTCAATAGGGTTCAGCTCACAATGGTAGGGTGGCAGTCTCAAGACAGTTTTATTTTGTTTTTTGGCCATTTCGTCGATCATTTTAAAATCGTATTTGTATTTATGTCTATTGACTATACTTATCAATTCACCCTTGACCATTGTTTCATCAAAATCGATCTGTTTTGAGGCCAGCCATTGTTGTATGTTTGCTTTTTTAGTTGCCATTGTAGGAATTTTTTCTATTTTTCTAGAATGGTACGGGGCATTATCCAGTACAATAACAGCGTTATTCTCCAGCTTTAGTAACATTTTGGAGAACCAATTTTCAAAGGAATTGCCGTCCATCTCCTCATGATAGTCCCCTGTCTTTTTTGATTCAAAGGCCCACAGTGCTTCGGGAACAAAGCCGTCTTCACTACCTACGTGACAAATGATCAGCCGTTTGCCTTTTCCTGGAAATAAATTATTCCTTACACTATGGATTGATTAAATTTGAAGGAATGAGGCAATTGAGTTCATTTAGCTGAATTTAAGAGTCACGGAATGCTGATCAAAAACTGAAAAACGTAGAAAATTGAAGTTTGCAACTTCTCAAAACCCATTCAAAGCAAATTGACTGCACCCAAAAATGATAATAAATTTCAAAATAACGCTTAAAAGAGGGTCGAAGTTTTTTTCCTAATGACTACACTACGAATGCACCATTTTTGGAGAATATCACACATTATCTGCTATCACAGCATATTATTTGCCCAAATTTATCAAAATTAAATTGCCGGATAGATGAAGGAGCTTACCTGCAGGATTTTTCAATCCAGCCGAAAGACCGTCTAGAAAAGCCTGCCTTGATGATGTTACTGATTTGTCGACCCAAACTTTCGCTTGAGTATGTCCAGCATTCACCCACGTTTCGTCCAAATAGTAAATTTTTCTTTTTTCATCGCGAAACTTCCGAATCTTCCTAAGGTATTCCCTTCTCCACACAACAATTTCTTCTTTCTCTATTAACATACTGTTTCTTCCCCGTTTCAAGAATCGAAAATTAAGTTCCTTCAAAAGTTTTCGGAATGTGGTTCTTTTAAATGATGGAAGATCCTCATCAGCATTAACTAATCTTAATATCTTATCTACTGTAGGTATCTCATTTCGGAAGAAAAAATTATGCACTTTCCTCCTGATGGCAGTTCTGTCAAAGTCATCTACTCCGTCCGTTATCCTTTTTCTTGCAGGATACGGTTTTGGCTCAGAAAGTGAGTGAGTGCTCCTATATTCCTTAATGATCCTATAAACACTGGACCGACATACTCCAGAAATATGTGCTATCTTACATATAACTTCGTCCACGACCAAATCGGGTTTTTCTTGAATTTGGTTTTTGTATATATTTAATATTATTTGTTTTTCATTTGCACTTAAATGTAGCTTCTTAGCCCTTTTTTTGGGTGGGGTTGCGCTGATGTCAACCACTTCGTCGGCTGTATCTGTGTCAGACATCGTATCTTAGGCAATATATAAACAAAACGTTCCACTCGCGAAAAACGAGTATACGCTACTGAATGCGTAATGCGTATGCAATGCAATCCTGTGCGTGAATTAACTGTTAGATGCCTGTCGTGTCATCTACAATCACGTTTACAAGTCCAAACCTGTGCAGATTCGTAGAGCGCCGACGACTGCTAGTGACCTTGAATTTGTCTGTAGATCGATGTGACTCCAGTCAATTTAGGTTCAAAGTGGATGTTTTCTAAACCAATTTGTTGTTCCTACATCAAAAATATATCGATGATGTTTTGTACTGGGAGCTCATGAAAGATCAAGGTAACTTATTTTAACAGTCATCCTTTTTCTAGTCTCAAAATGACTCGAAAAAGGGTCTGTGGATTCACTAGAAATACACTGCCGAGGATGTTTAGACCTAAAGTGACTGGAGTATATCCGTGGATGCTTTCGAGGGATCTGTTCACGTGCTGATCACTGTTTACGTTTAATGTCTTTCTTCAGCGCCCAGAGTTTAAATATGCTCTTGTAGCGGTGTGTCAGTGTCGACGCCATCGCAGATTTGCCAGTTGGAGCTTGTTTTGAAAACATCAGACGTATGTTATCACTCAATGTAAAAGTTATCCTTCTATATATTTTTACATAGCCTGAGTTATAACATGAGATAAACATACTTATACAATCCATGTTTTCGAGATATCTCATATGAAAGAATTGTCTATCAGTTTATACTAATCTCCGTTTATTATTCCATAATTTGGCAATATCCACAATGTTTCGTATTTTTATAAACATATTAATATGTGCTAAATGCAATATGTACGCTTCTTATGAATACTATTAATTTACTGGAACGTCGCTTGTTCTTTGTAATACCGAAATATGGACAAACAACTAAAGCAAAGATGCCATTGTCATATCGGTAGATTTTTTGATAACACGGGTTCAGTTGCAGCTCTGAGGTTTCTCATTCCAGCTTACAAATGCATGAAGTTTTTTTAACTATGCTCATCTATTTTCTTTCCTGTCCCTTCCACATCGAATACCGATTGGTAAACAGGACATTTCATAATGACTTAAAAATGTAAGCTTCACGGTTAACAAAGCAATAGGTATGCTAAGTGCTGTACAGTATCAAAGCCAATTTACCTACAGGAAGAGATTTTCTAAATACCTGCTAAGTAAAAATATTTGTAGTAACACGGCTTTGTTATTGTATTAGGCATCAATTTCTCTCTCGTCGCTGTAAGCTTTCGTGAGCCAGCTTAGAAAAGGGATTCCGAATTCAAGATCTAATCACTATCGCGAAACCATGTAGATAGGTATCTAGATAATCTGGCCTCTGGGGAGCAGGGCTTCGAACTCAGAACTTTGTGCGGGTGTGAGTTACACAAATCTCAGAAGGTCGATAGTAGTAAGCATTTCCACCTTTTTATCCTATGGATTAACCTGTCATGCCCTAGGCCTGAACACAAAAAATTGTATTAGTTTTAACGAGGATTTGAACGATGCTGTACGGAGTAATGGATAATGCTGCTTGTTAATACTAAATAACAACAAAGAACGTAGCTTGCAGATCCATTCATCATTATGTTCAGGCTTTTACCTCCCACATTTTTTCAAGCAAAACAAAATTCCACGTTGACATTCAAACTGAGTCGGCGTTCACGAAAAAGTACCAAACAATATACAAGTATATTAATCAGTCATCTCCAATGATTTGTGTGAGAAATCATACATTTATTTGGCTACCAGATTGATTTTGCAAAATAAGTGTTGTATTATATATTATCAGCTTATCATGGTACCTATCTATTGTAACATATGTCTATAGTACTTTCTCAGCCATTCACCTGAGAAAAATGCTTTTGGTAAAAAATAATAAAATTTCAAAATAAGTGACTTCGAGCAAAATGGATCGGGCAATGTGGATAGCAAATTCGTTTGTAACTTTGGTTTATTGATAGTCACTCTTGTTGTGATTGTTGTCTTGCTGCATATAGAATTGTAAATATGGAGGAAAAAACAAATTTGTGGGTGCTGGTAGGAAAATCAAAAGCAGTTAATTTGTGCAAAATTGCGAATCAGCAAGAGCAACCGCAGCTATCACTGGTCTCAAGACTATTGTTCAGATTTTGATGCTGATGTTCACCTGTTCACACTATCTCAGTTTGTACGAAAGTAAGTCCATTTGCGGAGATCCAGGCAAAATGTATATTTTCCATTTTTTTGTTATCGAGTGTACTTGACAGCTAGAAGCATCTAAGAAACGATAATTTTTTTAAGACGGACAAATAAAGAATAATTTCAGATTTTATCATCAATTCTATAATGATCAATGTTCCTGTAATAATATCATCCCTGAGGTGTTCATTTTTACCGGATCTCCCCTTTATGTGATTCGGGAGTGAAGGTAAAACGTCTTATTTCTACGACTACATCCACGCGACTGATATACGGATGATATAGAAAGTAATCCACTTGCAGCTTGATTGCTGAATGAAAATTTACAACCCTTTATATAGTTAATTTAAATCAGATTGGATAATTACACTGGCATCAGGCCGCATCCTGTCAAGTTTAAATTTGGTTGCAGTAGGCATTGAAACATAAACAAATCAATCGGGTTGACGAACAAAGCACACTGAGATCTCTCGGTACGACCACGAGTCGTCTTCGTCTGTTAAACAATTGCGACAGTTGAACGCATGGCCAACTGATTGGATTTATATTGCTGACCGAGATTAAATACGTCATTCCACGGGGCGATTTACATGTAAGAATGTCGTTTTGCAATCACCTGTAATTATCCAGTTCTACCTCGATGAAGCTCTATACGCGAAATATCTAAAAGCACCGAGAGGGCTAAGGATGTGTAGGACAGTTGAACTAACTGGTAATTCCGAACTCGGAAACAATAGTGGTTAGGATAAAAGTGTTCATTTAAATTTCTAGGACTCCCATTTCAGTGCGACTTTGTGGCATATTGTTGCTCAAGAAACATAACATTTTCTTTCAGTAGAAAATCTGGATTTCGTGTTTTTTATTATATTCTATGCTTTATAGTCAGGATCTCCAATGATTAGTACTCACCCGTTGTATGAAATAGATGTGAAAAATATTCTTACCTGAAAGAAAAAAAATATTATAAGCAATTTTCGTTATTAGTAGATATAATATTTTCGGTCCATAAAACGTGACATTTCGTTACTCGAAAATCATTTTTTTAATCTTGACTGTTAGTTCGGACAACGTGGTCCATTTTGGAAGTCCAACTTTCGATAATATCGTGATTAACGAGCAGTATTTGATAAATAATGCGAATAATGCTACTTTATATTCCCTCAATCGTACTGTCTCAAGTATGTAGACATAGAAAAAGTTTAGCGATGTGAAATCATTTAGGCGAACTATTTATCGGTTAGAAAGCGAAAAATTAACTGCTCGCCGAACTATTGTCTCAGTCGAGCTATGGCTTTACAGGCTGTGCCATTTTGTTTTGACCAAACCTTTTAGTTTCAGGCAGCAAATATTGTGTTATCATCGCATGATAACCGGTCGCCAAGTATCACTCGAAATGCTCGAACGCGTCATCGAAAATTGGAATTATGGAGTAAACCACATTAACTGCAGTAGCAGCCGATATTTCAAAGATATAATCATCAAAAACTAAATCATAAAAATGATTTCCTCCTTCGATTACAAAGGTAACCCGATAAAGTTTGTTATTTGTATATTTTCTTATTTTATAAAAAAGTACCTCTTATTGAATCATCCTTTGGAAGGCCATGACTATTGGAGAACCAACGTTAACGCGGTCATGGGCAAGGTATTTGTATATAAACAAGAAATGTAAGTAGAAATGTAATCAAGAAGGCACCAACCACCATGTCGAAGTGCATTGAAACTCTCACGGCAAAACGTATCACCATACGTTTATGAGAAAGAGATTACGCGAGTATGCTGTATTTTAGGAGAGACTCACACTTCAGGCGGAAACAGATTAATGCTGTAGTCTTGTACGCCCATGAAGCTTTTTTGCCTGAGAGTGGCTAGCAGATGCCTTCCCCAGATCAAAGGAAGGCTTTTATGATAGGTCCTCCTCACCAGCCTAATTTGACCTGATCAATCCGCTTACTGCGGCCCGTGAATGGTGCGATGAACTACACATATCTTCGGCATATCGCATCGCCTGTTCTTGGAAAATAGTAGTTATGTCGATCGAACAGATGATTTATTTCACACTGACCGTATAACGTATATCCTGGAAGATCCAGATTAGATTTCGGCGCTTACGAACGTTGAGGGGTTCTTTAACAAAGCATCTGTGAGAGGAAATGTGTAAACGAGTCATGCATGGCCTTTCTGTAATATCTGAGTTTTGAATCGTAGGATCGTAGGGTCAGAGGAGAAAATATATACTCCATGGTTGACGTAACTTGATAACCTAATAACGTTACATAGAACATAAAATGAGAGATCAACTAGAACGGGGTGAACGCTGTAGAAAATAACACTAGCTATATTCTACAGTTTGCAAAACTCTATCGAAGCAAGTCGTTGCGAAACAATATAATTTTCAAATCTATCCTTCTACAAATTACGAAGAAGCATCTCTGTGTCAAAAGCCTTAAGTAGCATATTTTAGTGTTTTGATTAGTCGTTATTTAGTTGTTGATTCAATGTTCAAAAGGACACCTTGCAAAACATTTGCAAAAGCCACTCTAAATATACATTTATGTTGAATGAATTTGACCCTTTCAAAGAATAATTAGAGGTGAGACACTTTTTTGAAGAGCGCTGCGTCTTCAAGATATTGACGCATAGTATTACCAGAGACGAAAGGATGTCAAAAATCGACCACGTTGAGGTTTGGTAGGATTTCCGTCTTTGTCACTGTGAACATTCTAACAATAATTTAAAAAAGTAGATCAAGCCAAAACATTTGATACCTCTTTCAGAGCTATTTTTCTCAAGAGACCATCAGTTAGTATTTTTTTAAATATAGCATGTAACTAATAAACGGAATCACATTCTTTTGTAAATCTTACAACTTCTGGTAGGGTCATCAAGATTTGGCCGCCCTAGGGGAAATACTTCACCTCCCGGTTTGCAAGGTCTAGGGGCTTATATATTCCCAAGATACCTTCTGTCGTGGTTGCTTTTTACTTCAAATAATTTCGGGGGCATACTCGAGTGTTCGAACTGCCTACACTTAAAAAAAGTCCTGCAGGCGCGCTTGGTAATTGGTAGGATAGTTACGAAATACTTAGTGACCAAAAACCGCCAGCCATTGTCACATTTTTATGTATGATATTTATGGCATTAAGGTTAATACAATCGTTCGGTTTATTCCTAAGATAATAAGCATTGGCTCTTATGGGAAGATGAGAGACGTATACAGTAAAAGATTGTAAAAACGAAATAGTGAGGCGTTTTACTTCAAACTTTGAAAATAATCCACCTTGTCATTAAAGCGTTACTGAAAATTAGAGTTTTTTTATACTGACGCACAGTAGTCTATCTATGCAAAAACCTGACAGGAATTGAAAAAACAAAGTTCCGAAAATCAGTGAAAATTATCACCCATTGTGAAGATAATACTTTAAATAAGTTGGCCATGGTATCAAAACTTTGCTCATACTCCCTTTACCATGGCATACTATTAAGCTTGAGGTGGTATACCATTCCTTAACGGCAAAATTCTGCGTCATCCGTTGTCTAATGGGTTGAAAAAAGCAGCATGTCTTGAGCATCTAAATATGGATCATAATAAAGAGAGTACGAATTTTATATGATATAAAAGAAATCTCGCATTAATATTATTTCCATGTGCACCATGAATTGAACGGATCACTGTTTTTAGCTTCTCTTCTTTATGCAAGTATTATTCAGAGAGGTTTTTAGTCAGGTTTCGCCCATTGCCCTGGAGAGATGTTTGTAAACCTTAAGGTACCGCCAGATAAAATGTAGTGTTAACTTTTGCAAACCATCAAGAAATTCGACCTTATATACCTGCTACCATGTTATGGCAGGTGGTCGGAAGCGCTCATTCAACTTTGTGGTTTTGAAGTTCCCTCCTTCAAAAACCTATATGATGCCCGTCTTGACTCAAATGATTGACGTATTTGGACTTAATTTTTGAATTGACCTTGAATTGACCTATAGGTACCCTTATAATAACTCTGATTCGGACTCGGTGAACAGAAAAACCTAAATGACAAGCGATTGGAATCAACTGCTCGGCTCCGTTTGAAAATGTCCTTGATACCACTTTGAAGTGATGCCCTCATAGTGACAAACTAACCTCAGATATGAAATCAGCGACCCAAAAAACCCAGTTGCACTGAAAATCATATTCAGCACGTAGAAGTTGTATATTTTGCCAACTTTCCGATGTCAACCTAATTAACGAGGTATCGCCTCTGCTACTCGCTATTTAAAAGTGGTGTGGAAACAGATAAATAAAGCAATGAGATTAGAAGATACTTTATTACTTGTTCTTACTCAAGCTTAAACAATACACAGTTCAATTTGATTTAATCGTATTTCGTATTTTCACAGTATCAGAAACTGGCGACCTCTAAATATTGATTTAAAGCTTTCAGCGAAACAAGTTTCACAGTAAGCACTCTGCCGATTAGAAACTTTTGCTCGACTTTACTGAAAGCTGTATTTAACAACTAAATTGCAATTTTATCACTAAAGTTCCGGAGCTGATTGTCGAGTGCGGAGTCCTTTCAAATCTATATATCGACCAGCTATTATGCTTTTAATTGGCCATAGAGTCCTTGGTGAAATTTGCGAGAATCAGTTTGTTCGGTTTTATGTTTTAGTTTGGCGACATTTATGAAGTTTTATGAAGTTCAGGTAGCTTTTGATACTCATAGCCCCGGTATTAGAGGTATGTGCAATGTAATGACCATCATTTATATTGGTCCCCAGTTTTAAAAAGCGTAGGGTCATAGACGCAGCTTTAGTAATTTGGTTACGGCGGCACCTCTCCCTTTACCCCGCTTTCATTCTCCCGCCATTAAATGGAATACGTTGGGTAAAAATTCTGCTGTACTACACTCTATCGGTTTGTATGCAAAGAATCATAACCTTCAGTTAAACCTTTTAAAATCGAATATCAAAACCAATTAGAAGTGATGCCAAAAGGAATTTTAACATAAACTTAAATGGTGACACTATTGAAGTAAGTGAATCAGTCAAAGACCTGGACGTAACTTTTGATGAATGTCTAAATTTGATACCATATGTACATAATATCACTAAGAACTGTTTTCCATTTTACTTCAAAAATATCTTATTAAACCATTTCTTGACTATACAACTGAAAAAGATTTTTGAATCCTGGATAATATCCAAAATTACTTATTATGATATAATTTATTTTCCATTTCTCTCACTCGTTCAAAAAATTCAATGTTCATAGTGTAGGTTTATCGATATTTAAAAAAAAAAACGATCATATCAGTCCTTTTTTTTCAAAGATGTGGGCTACACTTAGTTACTTATATCCATGAACTTTTGCTCTCATCCGTTTCCCTATTTTTAGAAAATCTAGAAGGAATATTCTTTCCAGGGACAATAACGGAAACACTCACAATACCGTTTCACATGACATAATTCTTTGGTAGATGCTTCAGCAAGTTAGTTTTTAAAATAATATTCTTCAAGCCACAAAATTATTTCATATAACAAATTTAAGACCTATGAAAAAATTTATTTTAAATGAGAATACATAAATAAGGTGCTAAAATTTACATGAGCGGAAACATATCCCCAGATACCAATTCCAGATCCACCGTGTATGAATTCAAATAGGTTATTCGTGATTTTTTCATGACTCTAGGCAGTCCTTGTTTTTACTTCCTGATAATTGTTTTTGATGAGTAATACTGTAAGCAATGCATTACCAGCAAAATAGTTTTGATTCCACGTCTAGATGCATTTGTCACCTTATAAGTTAGTTGTATGTGTGGCCTGTTGCAGTTTGGGCTAGTTGTTTCCGACAACAATACTAGCTTTTTATTATGGCAAATACAATTGTTTTATAAATATAACAGATCAAAGTGCTGGCCTACTTTTATTGATGTTCCATTATTTGATGATAAAAATCTGCGAATGACAATTATTTCAGTATGTTCTACGTACGGTAAATATTGTGTTTACAACTAAATCAATCTCTCTGTGTTTTGCAATACTCCAATACAACCAATTGCATGAAAGGGATTGTCAGTTGTACGGTTCCCTCTGTGCAAATCAATTCTCGTTTAATAAAGAGCGTTATTCCGCCCATATTTATAACGGTGTTGAAAACTCATCATTGCAGTATGTGTTTTTCTGCGAGTAACTTGTTTTCTATACAGCCCATTTACATCATATTTTGAATGAATCGGGCGTAGCCAAGCCTCAGATATGCTCTTTCATATATGGCAGTATATTCAGGTAATAACTGTATAAAAAATGCACATTTACTAAATATATGGCGGTTAATTTAAGCGATAAAATTAAATTTGAACTGTTTGGTAAAGCAGAATGAATATGGCACAATAAGGGTGGGTTTCATCAAGGTTGTCAAATCAACAGTCCGTTATTCTCCACCTATAGGGTAACAGTACGTTAAATACAACGAATGAGCTTCAAGTTCCAATCGACAAATTCTAGCAACCAATAGCTATGAAATGTTGAAAACAAAATACTGTATGAGATGACGTCTTGTCATTGAAACATCACCAGCTTATTGAATATTAAGAAATTACATATAATCATAATTTAAAGAAATGTTTGATTTTAGAATTAAAAACATGTTTACTCTTGTTGATTTTTTATTCATGTTTATATTATTTTCTTCAACTGATATGCAATTTTACTGATTTAACATCACCTCCCGTTTTTTTTTTCTATAAACCTCTTGCAGATAGCCATTAAGCACCTACCTGATGACTGGCTCTACCAAAAAGTTCATAGATATTGCTCGTTTCCAAACATTCATTCATTTACTTGCCGTTCATCAGAACCATTATGGTACCTTAGATTGATATTCCCACAAAACCATTCTGGTTTTTTAATATCCATACATCCATAAATTGAATATTTTTCGTTGTTCAGGAACTGAACAAACATCCACACTATATTCACAGCGATTAAGAAATTCCCAAATATATGCCTTAAAGCTACCAGCAAACCTAAACCCTGCAAAAAACTACAAATCTGCCATATTTTTCTTTTTTCACGAGTACATATTCTAGGTTATGTTTATATTAGGCATTATTTGAATATCGCTCATTATTGCATTTCAAGACTCCCCGAGTGACACATGTGTGGGATCTGTCAACTCTTGGTACCAGTCACAAAACACATACTCTGAAGGTTTAATTCCATGACCACACGGTGACTTGTGTGGTTGTCAGCGGCCATTTTGTGAGAGTGCGACAGGGTTGCCAGATTGTGCATTAATATCCCGTTTCACCCTCCTGGTCCCAGTGGAGTAAGTTCCGCCAACTGTTGAAATATACTCTACTATGCTTTATAAGAGTATTCGTGGAATTTTTCCCAAAATCGTTGCACAACACTTGGAAATGCAAATGAAAATTTAAAATTGTTTCCATGACACCGCAAAATAGCTCCGTCGGTACCTCGGGTTATACATCTTGACAGTAAGGATGTTCGATAGGATCCTATATTTAGAAGTATCAATACATTTCACGAGTATCGTCATCTTTCGATCCGGACTGTGTCAGAAAGCGTTACTGCTATTTGGCTGCGACATTTCCCTGCCAAATCAGAAATATCTTTAATCATTTTCAAAGAAATTGTACAAAATCTTCAAATTTATGAAGTTAGCGAGTTTCACTTCATACGTTGTTACCAGACATGCCCAAATCATCAGTTGCTGCCGTGATATTCATCCCGACCACTGCATCCCCACGGCTAGGCGACCTGTATGTTAAATTTGTATTGATAGGGCAGCGGGTTATGCTATAAATCATATGTCACAGTGTTTGTGCACTGATTGCAACGGTTAGATGATACCAAACATATTTTCATAAATAGGAGATCTTTCCCATTCCGGATCGAACCAATCCACCAAAGATGCTTATAATCATGATAGCTAGTAAATTTACATGAAAAATCCTCTGTATGTAGGTATATAAGAGCTTTCTTATATTTGTTCATCAATTTGATGATACAACACATCTGCTAAAAATGATCATAATCAGGATAGTAAACTATGACGAAGGTCCACTGAATGGAGGAATTTTCACATCTTCATTTGCAGTTTGACAACAGACCATGACGGTGCTCACATTTTTCAAATATTCTTCAACAAGTGTTATCAGTCTAGCTCCAACTATCATAAGTACTATCTATGTGTGTATTCCTACTTTAAATTCAAAAGCAGCAAATGTAAAAGATGCATGTCGCACGACAGATAGATAACCTCACCAGTGGAAAAGGCAATCAAACAATAAACGTTAATAGTTTTTATGATTTTTGAACTTAAAAGACATTATTTGTGAGACATTTTTCATAATTTTTTGTCTGTGTCCATAGTAATTGCATTATGCATCACGGAGATGTAGGGATTGACACGTTGACACATATTATCTGTCTTTTAGGATGGAGAGGACAATGTTTTTATTGCTTTGAAGAAATTCATTAACCCGTTAATTAATAAATGATTACTATTATGATGTAAAGGAAGATGAGGAATTGGATGGAATGTATTTTATATTCTATTTTATTGCAAAATACAAACAAATCCACACTATTCAACAGGTATGCAATGATAACAGTATATTGAACTTAAATTCGAGATTGCCACGCACTAACAACCGTCCAAATCTGCTGCTAAATTTAGCAGCTAGAAAATCGACCTATTATTTGCTGCATTCCCGTTGGCTTTTGGGGATAACTGATTGTTAAATGTAAATTTATAACAAATCAAAATACATGAAAGTTGACCTGTTTTCTCTGTACAAAAGCATCATGTTGGAATCAAGAAGTGGTCTTGTTTATAATACAGTCGAATTTTCACGATTTTATTCAATATTTTAATAGAAATCACTGATATTCTGAGACCTTTGACAGCTTCTGTCAAATTGCATTTCGATAAGGTATTTTCCCATTAGTTCATAATATTAATGTTGTTGAAATCGGCCCTTAATGGAACAATATTATCGAATTAGCTTGTTATTATGTTCGGAATCAATGGTTACGAGGCCCGGAAGTACTAAGATGCGTTTCCAAAGTAAGAAGTTAAAGGCACAGGCAACAGAACGGTGAACATTGAATGTCTGTAAGAGTGTAAAAAAGAGGCATATACAGGTGACCAGTTGAAAGGTTCACGGAGCGGCCACTGGCCGCTTGCTCCGGAGAATATTGTGCAGTGTGAAAATGGCACACATGTCGGCACATGACGCTGTGGACCAAAGTCTCAACGGACCTTTAAGAGCAAAACTAACGGGTGATTTTTTAAGAGGTATAGGATTTGATTTTCAAAAAAAAACACAAAAAATTTGAAAAAACGATTAAATCTTTATTTGAGTCGATAGAACGGTCGATATAATTTAATGTTTGAAGATTATTTCATGTAAATGTTGGCCGCGGCTCCGCTTTAGATGGACAATGCGCAAGGTCCAATTTTGGCACATTCTCTCCAACATACCGGCCGGTATCTCACGAATAAATGCTTCAATATTGGCTTCCAGTGCGTCAATCGTTGCTGGTTTATCCTTGCAGACATTAGCCTTAACATGGCCCCACAAAAAATAGTTCAACGGCGTTAAATCACACGATCTAGGCGGCCAATTGACGGGCCCCAAACGTGAGATAAACTGTTCACCGAACTCGCCTCTCAATAGGGTCATTGTTTCGTGTGCGGTGTGGCATGTGGCACCGTCTTGTTGAAACCACATGTCAACCAAGTCCAGCTCTTCCATTTTAGGCAAAAAAAGTTTGTTATCATCGCACGGTAGCGCTCGCCATTCACAGTTACATTCCGGTCATTGTCGTCTTTGAAGAAGTACGGCCCGATGATGCCACCGGCCCATAATCCACACCAAACAGTGATTTTTTCGGGATGCATTGGTAGCTCTTGCAATGCTGGTCTTCACTCCAGATGCGGCAATTTTGCTTGTTAACGTACCCATTCAACCAGAATTGAGATTCGTCGCTGAACACAGCTTTTCGATAAAAATGAGGATCTTCCTCCAACTTTGCCAGCGCCCATTCACCAAATGGGAAACGTTGTGGGAGGTCGTGTGGCTTCAATTCTTGCACCAGCTGTATCTTATAAGGTTTTACACACAAATCCTGTCGCAAAATTTTCCACGTAGTGGAGTAACAGAGGCCCAATTGCTGCGAACGGCGGCGAATCGACATTTCACGGTCATCACTAACACTGGCCGATACAGCCGCAATATTTTCTTCAGTCCTCACTCTACGTCTACGTGTTGGTGATTTAATGTCCAATAATGTAAACTGGGTTCGAAATTTAGTCACAAGCTTCCGAATAGCTCCCTCAGTAGGCCGACCAAATTGCCCATAAATTGGAAGCAGTGCTCGATGCACTCTCTTAACCGAGCATGAATTTTGATAGTAAAATTCAATAATTTGCAAGCGTTGTTCGTTCGTAAGTCGATTCATGGTTAAACTATAGACGAAACTGAACAAGTTTGACAATGACACAAGACACGATTCACGCGTCATCTATCAAAAACAGTGTTGCCAAAAAGATACTAGCAGAAAAATCACCCATTAGTTGCTACACCAACTCGCGGTTAAATTGCTCAGCTTTACTTTTATCAGAAGAAAAACTTCACAGCCAGGTTGCAAGATCGACCACAACAGCTTCAATGGAAGCGCACTGTCAGTAACGGATCATAATAATGCAAAACTTTATATACGATAACAGCTCCGTATTTCATCATTATGAGCATTGAGAATATGATGCAAACAGCAAATAATTTTAACAGAATTTAGAAAAGTATTAGATGCTACCCATAATTCTTTTATAATTGGGTACCTTAAACGTATTGTTGCGGAAGTGACTTGAATTCTTGATGATTTGTTGTATTCCATAACGTTACTTTTGCTTCACTCTCAAAGGCATATACGATAGAGCGACTCAAGGCACATGCGTGGCCTGGAAGCTCTCATAGTCTGACAAATGTGAGCATAAAAACATGTTGTTGCTAAACTATTTAAACTTTATTGAACGTAACCATTAACTTATCTGTTCAGCTCTGGTCTTCTATAAACAGAGTCAAAAAGACAATCCAATAAAAAAGAGATCTCATTCAAAAAGCTATTTATAACCTGCAAAGCCCTCGTCGTTGAGCGTAAGCCGTGTAGGCACAATACACATAACAGTGACCATGCGCGAAATTTATTCCAAGCGACGAGCGGAGTGTAAAAATGTTTCACAGCTGGTTGCTGAATTCATTAGGGTGACATTTTACACACGCCCAGACTATTTCGACCATTATGTATCGAGAAATATGAATGCTAATGCGCCTTGGAGTGGACGTAAACGGCTTTTTTCCACCGAACCTGACACTGGTCAGGGTTTCGACGCCATATTTTAAGCGCTGCGTTTCCTGTCCGCAACTTTTTTGACCAACATCATTAGAGTAGCTCTTTGCCAATGACTGCAGATCTGCATTTGGCACAATAGTACCCCGTGAACATCTGACAATATAAAAATATGCCTCTCAATATGCATTCGAATGACATGCTATATGTTTCGAAACTCCGTCACTATCAAAATAGGTTAGATATTCGCTTACTTCCATCAAACAATTTCTAACTTTCAGATACTATCAAATACAGTCATCCGTACAAACTAATGATATAATGTTGCTTGCCTACCAGCTGTTCTGATCTGGCGCCTGATTCTAACTAAATTTCTACCATCCGCTATGATAGTTTTGACACCTCATTCTAGCGATTTTCTGTATTCAAATTGTCACGGCAGTATCAGAATTAACGTATGATGATAAGGCGCCATTGAAATTGCTTTCAAAACTCGAAATTTAGTCAGGGCGGTAGTCTACAATAATCGACGTTCATTGTTGGAACCGACTGGGGTTCAACTACAATTTTCTATTCAACCCATATATGTATATATAATTAATTTAATTGTTGTTTTGCTGACACATCCATGTTACACTGGCCGTTGGAAGTTAATTCCATAGTGAGTACTTAGTACTCTCTCGACTCTCGATTGCACGCCTATGAGGTGGACTTTATCCGGCTTCTTACAAATGGACCTCGTCATTCAGAGATGCTGGGGAACTACGTTTTTGCTATCGTAAGTAGGGGTCGGTAGTACTGCGATTGGTGAACTCCTCAAAGTTTTTCAGTAAGTCCTTATTTGCCTGTTTGATTTCCGTCACCTATAACCAAATGACTAGACCTATAGCGAACTGATGTGTACTAAAAACCATGAAACAACGTTATATATGGTTGGTTATGGTCACAGAGACAAAAAGCAAAGAGATCATATTTCATCTGAGTCAACAATCAATCTAATCCGTCTTTACCCTATGGACAGCAGGAGCAGGAGCTCAGTTTCTCAGCTTCACGGTGACCCGCAAATGCCCAAAAATCGAACAGAATGTCAGTATAGGATTTCGCTTTGCTTTGAGGCTTGTTCTGCCATAGGTACCGATCTCATGTGTGCCCAGGGCCCTACATAGCTTATGACCAACGAATTCTGACTAGGTAGAAGGAGAAACCATACGATTTGTTTTGAACCACATTACGTAGTCAGTAGTCAAGATACAGGTTTACTACCAGTCGATCAGGCTTAATCCGTCAGTTTGACAGTATGACATTTCGCATTAAATTCATAATCTTCAGCGAAAATACATAAAACAGCGTGGGTTCCATATAATCCTAGTGTTCTATCTAGACAACTGTCGAAAATGGTGAAGGTACTTGTGTAATGCAAGTAGCAGAATAATAATTATATCGATTAGGTTGGTTACCTGGACAGGTCTGAGTTGATTTTGATTAATTTTACCCCAGAAAACTACACAATCTCGTGAATTGCGATTATCATATTCATAGACTTAACAAAAGCTTTCAATATAATAATAACACCGACAGAGAAAAATCTAGATTATCAGAGATGCAATTTTTTGAAGGATATGCAACAGGGTCAACCGAAATTTGAACTTATTCTTATTTAATGTAATTTTGCGTCTGAAAGTTCTCAGAAAGGGGCTTCTATTGAGGAATTTAAGTACGCATCAAAAAAAAAACATAAATATCAAGTTAATCAAAGTACTTCCCAATCTTTTTATTGGTTAAATATAGTGAGAATGACACTAGGTATTTGCTTTTAGCCAGGAATCTGCTCGGACCACAAGAACTACCTAGGAAGACAGAGTAGAATTCAAGCAGAGTGTCCCAATATTTCAAATATCATGTATTCCTGAACTGCTGCATTTTGGTGAAGATATTTTATTTAGTGTTTCACCTTCCAAAATGACGAATTTAACAAAGTTGTTCATTCTTTTGTATTGCTAATAAATATTTACTTTCGTTTCTTTGCCTTATTTAACTTATCTCCGCTTATAAACAATAGCTGAACAATTTACATCACAACAGATAGTATACTAATATATCTGCCCTGGTATCTCTGCAGAAAAAAAAACGTTTGTCGACGTATTGGTTTATTATCTTGGTGACCAATGCTCGACGAATTGGCCAGAAATATAACTACAACTTCACAATTTTGGCAAAAAACAAAGCAATGTTAACATATAGGCTTGGCTCATTCGAACAGACATTCGAATTCGTCGCTCAATCATAGCTAACCTGGAATTGAGAAAGCGGCCCATGGTTTCTGACTCCGACGAATACTTTGAAGCCAGGATTTTTTACGAGTATCGCCAACAATGAACTCGTATACGAAACTGAAATCGTTGCCACGCTTGTTCGCTCAATTTGAAAATCGCGATAAGTAGCTGATGCATCCTTGGAACAGAGCGACCAAAATGGCCATCACACGAAGCGCGCCTGGGTTGTAAAAGATGCAGAGGCGTATCGAAAATGCAAAACTGGTTGATGTCGTGAAAAAGTAAACTGAACAGCACCCGTATACCGATATTTTTTTGACATTATGTAGGTTTATTGGCATTTTGCAGGTTTTTCTATAAAATGTCACCTTGCCACTTGTAGTAGGCGCAATCTAGAGATCCCTGACTTTTGACATACCTATTATTTTCGAATATCTTTGCAATTACAATACTTTTACAGAGTAGGAAGTAAAGACATGATTACTGCCTTGCGAAAAGCAGATTGCTGTTATCACAGGAGTTTGCTAAACAGACACAGAGTTAGATAGTTGAGCTATATAGCACGACTTTGGGTATAATGAATCTGTATTTATAAAAATGAATCCTTAATTCGCGTGGTCACGCCATAACTTGAGAACCACTTTACCGATTTCATTCATTATTTTTTTCAAATTTTCCTAATGCTGTATAGAAGGTTCTTACGGAAAGAAAAATCAAGAAAATTGCGCAGAAAATTAGGAAATAATTGAAAACCTAATGATTATTTAAGCGACGTTTGACAGTTTGCTCGAGTATTGAGGACGCACCAGAGGAAATATCTTAAGTACCAAAAGAGACAGGCACTCCTCTCTGCCATCTTTATTCCAACAGCTATTAGCAGTTAGCTTTGTGAGACAAAATTGATTATGAAAACACGGTGCTTCCGTTTTTCGACTTGCATCTCTTTACCATCCGTACTTTGTGATGGCCCCTTCAAAAGAAACTGCAGTGTTGCCTAACTGTTAACTCTATGAATTGAAATGGCGGATGAAAATACGTTTCTTTTGCTTAATTGACTTTCACTACTCTATCATTTTGAACTTAACAGCTCGCACGCAGCAAATTTATATTATCGTTTAATAGTGTTTGTCGATGAAAAAAATATTATTTTAGTTGATTAGAAGTAGACAGTCCATTCGATTAGAGCTTTTATCCAGTTTTCAGTTTGTTCAGTGAGTTTTTTGAGAAGTATTTATTCACAAGTAACAAGGCAATCACGCCTTATATTAAAATTGTTATTTTTCAAAATGCTTCTGACTAGACGTACCAACCTAGGTCGCAGAACTCGCAAAGCTGCAAGACCAAGACATATACGAAGAAGTCAAAGTGACGAGCAACGAGAAGCGAGAAATGTAGCTGAAAGAATCGAAGGGCTCAGTTACAGCAATTACAGATACAATAATTGCTTGCAAATGACGTCATTTGGCGCAACAAAATTGATTTCACATAATTTAATGCCTACTTTCAAGGTAATTTGATGCGGGAGTGATAGTGCTGCCAACGTATTTTGCTAGCCACATGGCGGTACAAACACTTATACAATTACTTATATTCCATACATTTACCCTTTTATTTTTATTATTCATTATTCATTCCAGTTCATAGGTAAGACATCTGTCGGGTCAGCTAGTAATCATGATAATAGATGTCTTTATTTTATTTACAATAACATTGTAATGAAGCTAATGTATAACTTCAATGGCAGAATTTAGCGTTTACTACTCTTACATTTAACCACAAAGGTCAATAGCAGATGTTAATAATAATGAAATATTATTCACAGCAAATTTAAATTTATGCATCTATCACACCAAGGAAGATTTACAGGATAGATATGACATTTGTTCCTCTTACTTTTTTTTTCTTGTAAGCTGCTCCCGTGTACGCCACTGTGAAGTAAGACCGTATAAACGCGAAGAATGGCCGCATTGAACATTGCGGGTACCTTGTACGAAACAAGGAGAACATATGTTCCTTTTGTAAAGTGTAATATACGACCCTCTCGCACATATAACTCCCATTAAATGTTAATGATACAACGGAATGCCACACAATTTAATGTAAACATGTGCTGCTGCTGGTACAATTTCCAGCGCTGCGGCCCGACCGCTGAGCTACCAAACTTGTGTAAATTCGACAAGCTTTATACCGTTGTCCAGCTTTAATCTGGATTCCTTTAAAATGCGGGAACCGATGGGAATCACTCCCATCTACCAGCAGTCTGACACAATTTTGCCAACTTCGTCTTTGATCTTCAACTTTACAGTCTCTTGATATCTCGCTGACAAGTTTGAGCTACCCCGCCACCAGCAGCCTGCCGCTAAAGGTTTTAACGGGAGTTGTCTTGTGAATCTCAAGCTCGTTATCTCTGTTCGGCAGCTTTATTTAATCACAGATTCAACCACAAAAAGCTTTGTTGGACCAATATCATAAGCTTTGAGATGTAGTATTTGTGTGCTGTTCCAGCTATAAATCGATCATGGATGAGTGGTTAGAGTGACGATAGATGGACGAGAAATAGCCAGGTGGAAATCACTGTACATGTCATATTACGTACAAAAGT
Source organism: Acanthoscelides obtectus (assembly GCA_963669975.1). Lineage (NCBI taxonomy): Eukaryota > Metazoa > Arthropoda > Insecta > Coleoptera > Chrysomelidae > Acanthoscelides > Acanthoscelides obtectus. Next base: position 38,403,424 of record CAVLJG010000009.1, on the reverse strand, counting down.
CCTGATATTTCAATTTCAAACTTTAGGGAATCGTGACACTTCAAGGGCTGCTGGTCGGTGATGAATTTCGCCAAAATGATGATATTGAGCGCAGTATGTCTTACTTAATGTTTTCACAATTGTTTTCTTATTTTTCATCGGTAACTATAATAAATTGAAAGTTTTTTAGCCCAGGGGGATATTTTATATTCATTTCGATTAAACAAATCCTTTTTGAGATACCTGCATCACAACATTGCGGTGAGAAAGTATTCGAAATTGAGATGTTATATGACACGTACATCACGAAAAACCATGTCACTCATGTTCTTCGGTCTGGCTTTCTGTCTGTCCACTAGTTTTATCACTAGAGAAATACCCAGATTTTGATGACATTTTACCACTTTGCCCAGAATGAAAAAGTTTTGTAGCTTTTGACAGTCGGTCTAGTGATGGCGGAACTAGGGGCAAAAACGCGGAAAAAATAAAATCGCTGAAACTTCACATCATTTTCGGAAAAATTTTTGTAGGCCGTTGTAAATGTAACGATTTTAGTATTAGTCAAAGACGTTCTATCATTGAGAAGCTTCTGATCCCGGCAACAACAGGAACATTAAATGGTAAAAGTCCGATGTATAATAATTTGAAGAAACTGCAAACGTATCACTTCAACATTCTGCGATGCTTTTGTAACTAAATGATCACAACTGTCTTTACATCTACGAGTACATGTACATTTTTCTGAATTTTATGATACTTAAATGTATCATCTATTTCACCTAATTTTTAATTTTTGTTACTCCATCTATGAATATTTCGTCAAGTAGATAGACTCAGTACTTATTACGCATTGATATACAACAGATACGGACTGACAAATCGACATTAATGAGAAACACAGACTTGTGTGATGCAGATATCTTTAAGCAACAGAAAACTTGTGACCCGAAGTTCGAAAATTATCCCGAGTTTAATACTTTCATTATTTAGGTAGTCGTAGGTTTTAAAAATTGATTCAGGGGCGGTGGAAACAAAATCACTGGAACATAATGTTACGTTTCAGAGATTCCTGAAAATTTTCTGACATTGTTTGGAGTGGATGAAGATTGTGCGTTGGAAGCTATATGCAGTAAGTGATTGTAAAATATTGCATATTTGGTGCCAGTGAAAGACCTTCTATTACTGGGAGGCTACTGATCTCAGTGATACTATGCACGTATTAGACATAATAAGTCACACATATTTGCGCTACACCTGCCATGGAAACAGGAAAATGATAGACTTGCTTTATACAGTTTGATATGCAGAGACCGATTCATTATACCTCAGTGAACCTAGCTAATGACGATTCGATTTTGCTTTTTGCAACGATTTGACTCATCGCTTTTCTTTGAGACATCCAACGAAGGCGTAGGAAGTATAGATCTACTTGATGCCATTTTTTTTTTAAGGCGAGACATTAAGGTCCCTCCATTAATCTCCTACTAAGAATGTTGACTGATTTGGACTGATTGGAGATTGTTTTTCCAAGGTTGCAGAAGATAGAAGTTATGTTCATATATTTTTTAAACATGCAGTGTACAAGTCTTTGAGCTGGTGTTTCTTATTGCGTTTTTTAAGACTCAACCTTCGTAACGAAGGAACGTTCTTTTCAATCGACCTGTCTCGACCGTAAACCTGGTTACGGTGATCGCTACTCCGCTTCGCTCCAGATTTCCCAAATTCCAGTTCCAGCTCCCTCCGTCTCATCCTGCGCTGCGGCACCGTCAACACTATTTTCTTTTTCCATTATATCCGTCGTGTTTCATAATCGAGTACGGCCATTTGTGTTCAACGCCGCAACGGGATTTGGGACCGACCGCGTTCCGACGCTCAGCGTCGCGCGTGTGTGTGTGATAAAATCCTGTTAGCCGTTGTCATGGCGACCGAGTGCGCCACGACGCTAATTTCGTTAGAGGACGCTGCGACTCTTCCAGAGACCTGGAGCGGTTTAGATGATTCCCCGGAATGACAGCTGATATTTTTAAGGCAAAACAGCTACCACTAGTTTACAAGTCATTTCATCCTTCCACTACAGAAAACTCTTCAACATCATCTCAGACATAGCCATTTTCTAAAACATACCAAGCGTATCATGCTGCAAATAGCATTTATAATATTTTTGTTTAGCTGTGATAGAATGACATTTTCCCAAAGATTGCGCATTATCCGAAAAAGACCTTTGTACCTATTCAGGCTAACTGACAACAGCCTGGCTTTCCCTCATAACTGATAAGGATGCCTTCGTCTGTCTGACCACAGGAGGCCAACCGTGTACGACTATTTCATGCTTATTGGCAATCATCAGCATGGTCTAGACTGGACCCTCTACTGGTACTATAAGTTTTATAATTTTTTTGTACTTGAATAACCAGGAAAGCCTAAACACGCTTGGGGCTATAAAGTAATCGAAGTGAAAGGGGAACGGCAGATTAGTAGACACGTAGCATCTACCATTACGCCATCGTGGTGACTATATTTTGAATCATAATGAATGTATATTCTGCAATTATAAAATAATCATAAGGAACATGGTCCCAATCCTGATTTGAAAAATGTGCTGTGCTCAAATAAGGTAACACAGGTGCAATCCATTACCAAAATCGACCACAAGTTTGCTACTATCCAAGGACGAAAAAGCTTAACAGTCTTTCAAAATCGGTCCAGTGGCGGAGGAAAGAATGTGAAGGCTAAAGATTGGATTACCGGGTTCAACGGTTCACTCAATTTTTTGGTGTTAGGAGGATTTATACGCTTCCAGCCCGGTAGTTCTAAGCACCTATTAGATATATTTCATACAGTATAGATTTCCCTGTATAGTTGGTCTTGAGACTTGAATGATAGATATATATTTTCAATATACGCCACGAGCGCATGTCACATTGCTTCTAGTTTCGCTCGAAAACTGAACCACGTTGGGTATACACAACTCCGAGCTGGCCTGGCTTGGCAAGTGGTGAGGCAGGCAGAGTTGCCATATTGCCTGGTAGTCGGTACTGTCGGTAGGTCTTGTTTGACTGACTAGATATACTTAATTCTTTCCTGATACATTTTTGTAGCTAACCAATGGGCTAAGCTGTGCCGAATATACGAGCCCCTTCCCACTTCAGTTGGCCCACTTCGAGATTTGTACCAAAACTTGCCTTTATAAACTAAACATGACGAAACTATTTACTTCTAAAACAATTTATTTTCTCAAAAACATTTTAGATACACTCTTGTCGTAAAAAATACATATTTGAAATCACTTAGACCTATAACTAATAGAACATCTGAACAAATAAACAATGTGCAAATAAATGCGCGAAGTTAACAAAGCAACAATTGAAAGATTACCATTGGGTAACATCACCTTTATTTTTTATTACGGCTGAAATTCTTTGAGGCATAGTGTTAACCAAGTTTTGGCAAAAATTTGGTGAAAAACAATCCCATATTTCTTGAAGCTTTTGTCTCAGTTCGGCGATTGTACGAGCAGGATGTTGTCGTAGAACCTTTTTCATCTCGTGCCACAAAGTTTCAATAGGGGACAGAACTGGACTGCTAGAAACCCATTTCAAAAGTGGTACATTTTTTTTGCTCCATCCATTTTATAGCCTTTTTTGAGGTATGGCACGCTACGCCATCTTGCTGAAACAGAACATCTTGGCCGGATGTCGAACATTCTTCCTTCACTGGTAAAAGCGATTCTTCTAAAATTGACAAATATTTTTATTATATCCACATTTCCACCAATAAAATGAAGTTTTCCTACTCCTTTTGATGACATACTGCCCCATACCATAATTGATGCTGGAAATTTCACTTTTCTCTTCAGACAGTCAACATGGAATGCTTCATTTTTTTGCGAATAACTCTACTGCGACTGTCACCAACACAAACATCGAATCGGGCCTCATCACTCCATTGTATTGCACACCATTGTTGAGGTGTCCATTATCTATGTTCTTTAGCCCATCTAAGCCGATTTTTCTTTTGCTGTGGAGTTGATAGTGGCTTTTCTGTGGCCTATAAACAAGTTGTGCTACTTTAGGGTTTTTACTTCACTTTTTTTATAAGAAAACTTACCTTGCAAGTGATCAATCCCAGTTTGTGGGCCTCTCTATGAGTTGTGGACCTCGAAATTCTCCTTGCAACAGCGTCACTCCACAAAGCACTTAATTGTAAATAATTGGCACGCCTGTTTTTCACGATTATTCGTCTTAATGCTGTTCGGTCGGCATTTGTGATATTACTTTTTTTCACATATCGTGGCTTAATATTAACTGAACCAGTTAGGTTATATCTTCTAACAACATTTCTCACACTGTACCGCGATAAGTCTAACAAAGTTGCAATTTCTGAGTTTGATTTCCCAGAATTAAAAAAAATAATTATCAGTAACCGAATTTTCTCACCAATAACCTTTCCTCTACCCATTTTGAAAAGCTTAACTACCCAAAACTATTTTAAACGTATTCTGACAGCTGTGGTTAATAAAAACAATTGTCATGGCTTCTATTTTTCACAGCCACCTATGCGTTTATAGACTTATTTTGCATTGAAATGAAAATAGCTTGATATGCTGTAATTGCAACATGTATCCTTTTTGTGCTGCAAATTTGATTAGGGAGTGATAAAGTTGGTGGTTTCTACTATATATTATCAAAATATTCATTGTTAATATTTTAAGCCTATAACACCCTGCTACATTTTTATTATTTGTGTTTGATCAGAAAAAAAACTAAGATTTCAATAGTTGAGCCAACTGAAGTGGGACGAGGCTCGTAATCCTTTATGAACTGATGACAGCGTTGTGTGGGAAGTGCAGTCAATCTACTTGACGCCATTTTTTTATCGTAAACAAAATGCCTCACTATAATTTCTTACACTCACCTTGTGGTATTTTAACACACGGAATAATAATGAAGTAATAGGTTTGCAAATACAAACGACGTAAAGTACTAGTACCAGAAGTAATAATCTAACATACTCCTATATCCAAGAGAGCTTACATGAAATTACGAACTGAAAATAAAAAAAAGGGATCAATGATACCAAAATGTTGTTCGGGAGTGTACGTTGGCTAGACGGAGACCTTTTCAATTCGACTACCAGCAATTGAGGTTGAATCTGAAATTCCAACAGCATTTTCTGGACGTGGACCAACGTTTCAGGGAAACTTATACATTAACTTTACATACATGTTCGTGTAACGGTGTAAAAACTGACTGGGATGCGGCAACGTTCTGGTTTTCGTTGCCAGTGCAATGTCCGTATTGCAGCTTTCGGAGACTTTATAGATGTTTCTATAAAGTTGAAGGTATTCCGGGAACGTGAATTTCTTGGGTCTGCGCTGTCGTATATTTAGCTTTGATGCTAAAATACCGATACTCGTTTCAATGAAAACGCCTTTTTAGAACAAGTTGTACGGATTCTCTCATCTTTTTCAGCCATCCATCTATCTTTGTCAGGGTGATAATTTTATCTGGCAGAGCAATTTCTAAAGAGCGTTCATCAAGGTAGATAGTTGTTGCGCATGTTCTATCAAACGTTGTGAGCAGCCCCCAAGAAAAATTTTCAAATCGCGAATTATGTTAACATATATAGCGATGTTTTAGATAATAGGTCATAATTTCTAGTAGAAATAGAATTTGCATGATTATATTTTCAGAGTCACAAACACTTTTCATTTATGTTTCATCTTGGAGTTTATGATATAAGTAACGGATTATTCATTTAAATGCACCTTTCCATAGCGTAAAAAACTCAATTAACTCCATAGATTTATCATTATTATACAAGAAAAAAGAATTTTTGGCATTCAGTTTTTAAAAAATATTTCTTCGTCTTTTATTATTGGGCTCAAAATGGTACATTCTGGAAGCATTTCGTGTGGTATTTGGCGCCTTCAAAAAACAATATATTTGTGCCCTGAAGTCTGATAGTACTGATAACGGGAAATATATCTTGCATGAAGATAGTAGAATACATCTAATTGTACAGAGGATATATGTTCTGCAAAAGCTAGTTAGGCGAGTAGCAAAAATAATAATAACTGAAAAAAGTCTTGGAGCGAGCAATATTCTTTTTCAGTTAAGGACAATTATACTTTTCTTTTTAATACGGCAAACTTTTTCGTATTTTTTATTTCTGTTGGTAGATTATTCAAAAAATGTTCAAACCCAGCGACAAAGGCGCACTAATAGTTATTTGCAATTTGTTGCATGGTGGTTTTTACTTGTTATGTTATAGTTGTGGTGATCCTTATTTATTGGAAATTTCTACATCCTCAGAAATATATACTCATATTTCTGAACTGGAATAACAATTCAAAGTGCACCTAATTTCTCATTTTCAGCAGATAATCTGCACGATTAGATTGTGTGATGTCACACCCCTAAGATTTTTCCTTTGGGGCTATGTGTGCACAGATCAGAAAGTAGAAGCTAGAAATCAGTATTTCACCTTGATAGCTAAATACCTTTCGAAATGGACAGTCACATAATTGAGGATTGGAATTCAAAATCGATTACGTTACCGGCTGATATTTAAAACAATTTAAAAAGGTCACATATGGATCCTTTCTATGTTTGATAATAAAAACAACCCCGTACAGTTTATCGCATCACCGAAATTTTCGGTGATTTAAAAATGAAGAAACTTTGTATTGGTGTAGATACCCCAGTTGTCGACTAACGCTCAGAACATGACAAGGATAACTTGATGAAAAAAATACTAGAAAGATTTGAATCTAGTCTATAGGTTTAATATCCTCTGGTGATGAAAGTTGGTTGTATCTTTTGATGTGCCAACCAAAGTAAAATTTATTCTGGTTTACTGGTAACCATTGTTGTTGATAAAAAAGACAGTCACATAGTTATTTACATCATCTAAGATTTAATTGAGAACCCACTAGCTCCTTATACTCAGACAACCCTATAATTTTATGAAGAGCGGATTCTAAGAGTTGGATCGTCAACCTTATTGTCCTGACTTGGTGCTGTAGGATTTTGGCTTTTTTCCGTTTTCGAAGTTATAGCAAAGAGGGCCTAGGAGCCGTAGTTTGATTCTATTTAGAACGAGCAACGTATGTCAACAAATTTAAACTCGTCATATACCTAAGAGTAGGTCCTAAAATTATTATTTTCATAAATGACTTGATCCGATTTATTTTTAGCTACAGCATTGTCCTAATCTTTGCATCTTCAAAACAAAGTGACAATTCAAGGATCAATGGATTGTTTGTTAAATGTAATAAGCATCCTTAGTCAGAAAAATTAACAGACCAAAATTAGGGAATTTTAAATTTATATAACGGTATGTCCATCAACATACTTCCCTAGCTTGTCTGTAAGCCTTATCTGGAATGTCACGTAACTTAGCATCCATGTAAAGTGTAGTTTAATCAAATTACTAGACTTAAGTGCAATCTTATACGATCCACTTTTCCTCAAAAATCTTTCAAAGGATGAATCCCGGTCCGCTTTAATCTAAATTCCTCTAAAATGTAAGATCCGATGGGAATTAGTGGCCGGCTTTCTGACAATCCTCCAACTTTCCCAACTTTCCCGCCGTACAGCGCTATGACGTTAAACTTTCCACTCTTGCCATAACTTGCCGACAAGTTTTAGCTTTCAATAAAATTTTTAAAATTCCGCGTAATTCCACAGACGGCCATTTTCAGTGCTCTCGCAAGCATTATATATATTTACATCGCCGCCGTTACACCGAGAAGGAAGAAGTTTCGTCGACTTGCGAAGTTTATTTCGTGATCGCGATCGTAGTTGGACTTCCAATATTGGATACAGTTACTCACCCAGTTAATTTGTAGATGCATATAGTGATGCTTACCTGAAAAAGAAAACGCAATAAGTGAAATTGGTTTTGGTTTGATTTTTGTCTTAGGTTATACATAATTCTGTCTTTTAAAAACATCTTGAAAATTTCCACTAATGTGTTCATACTCATCATGGAATTGGTAAAAAACTATTAACTTGAAATGCAGTGTTTACTGTCTATAATTCGGCTAATCCTATGAAACAAATTATTCCATATAACCCGTAGTTAAGCATAAGATGAATCATCTCCTTGTTGCTTTCCCCAATAGTGTAATTTGTTCGGAAAATCCTGTTTCAGGCTGACTTCGTGGTGCACTTTCAGATTAAACCATAAGCCCAGCTGCGGTATATTATTTTATTTAGGAGCGTACTTGACTTCACCCTCATAAAAGTCGAGTATCGGGGGAAATAGACTTATAAACAACAACCTTAATTGTAAATATCCTCACGTCCAAGGAAAAAATCTGAGAATGCAATTAAGACGCAACGCGACACTCCAACTTGGAAATTAATTCTGAAGCAGAAGAGGCACTGAAAGCAGAAGTAGAAGGAGTAGAGAGCATTCGTGCCACTCTTGGCCTGGTCATTTTAGCACAATAATCAGAAGCACAAGATGATTTACAAGATTTTAGAGATAAAAATGTGAAGCATTTTTGGAGTAGTCTATGTCCGAGTCCCATGGTTTGCCAAAACTTCAAATGCTTTCAAGGCATCCAAATACAAAGCGGAACAGCCCTTGATTCTTGTCTGGGAATATTTTTCTTGATGAAAAGCCTCTTGCTGAAGAAGCTGTTCCTTCTTAGTTTTGAAAACAATGCCGTCAGTGGCATGAACAGAACCGTTTATGAAGTTCATGAGTCTTAACAAAAATCTATACTAAGTGACAGAGACCCAATAATAGATTACTAGCTTTTTTTCATTCGTGCATTAGTGGTAGACATTTATGTGTGGATTTCCATGTTTATAGGTCTGAGGTTTTGGCCACATCAGGGGTACCTCTGGGTTCTGTTAGGCCCTTTAACATGTTTCAATAGCGTGTGCGGCTTGAGAGACACTTTTACGATACAGGCCGATTTGAATATCGTTGATCAATGATGTGAAGAAAATAACATGCATCTGAATATCAAATAGTGTTCTGCTATGACGTTTACACGTAGGGTTGAACCGACATATTTGCCACATTAATACAGTAATAGCTGAAGCATATAAAAATATTGGAGCTGTTATCGGAAACAGTAGACCTTTAATAACACTAATACATTAACTTCACTTTTTAGTGCTTTTGTCAGATCTATTTTAGGATCTTGTTCGATTATCTGGTACCCGGTCTATGATACACATTGTAATAACATTGAGAGAATCCAATGTTGATTCGTGAAGTATCTATGGATGCTCGAGTGTACCCTGAAGGGGATATACGCAATCATATACTTCTACTTAGGTATAATCTAGTTACGTCACACGTAGTAAATATCTTAACTGCTAAATTGTTATTGTATAATTTGTCGAATGGAACTATTGACTGCTCTTTTATTTTGGATAGGATCTCCCTATCTACCTCCCGATTCACATACTAGTCATGGTAGCAGCAATTGATTTTTTATTTACCTGTTCCGCGAACAAATATATTGTTATTTTCGCCCTTTTATCTTATGTGTAATGTTTGTGAGCATGTTGGTGAACTACATATTTTCAGTTCCACCAAAAACGATCTTAGAAGGTGTTATTTATCTGTTGGATGAGTTTCTGTGCCTTAGAGGTATATAGTTGTAACTCCATACAATGCAATTCAGAGAACAAGCAAATTAAAGATTGAGTTAGTAGCAGAATGGCTTTTTGTTCATGTTACTGTTAATATGCGAATATAGTTTTCTGGGAAAACATATTATATGGTACACAGAACAGTAATGCTTCATGCTAATGATCTTAGAATTTGATATTCAGATTATTTTATTGTTTACTATGATAATAAAATCCAGGTGTTAGCATAGGATGAAACACAGTAAGTACAATTGGTGGAAATAGCTACATTTTATTATTACAAAAAATTACATCTGGAGAATATATATTCAATTGTCGTCGTCGTCGTCATCTCCTTGTTGACCCAGCGCAGGAATATTTTTATAAAAATCATGAAATGCTTCTGGTATCCATTGCAAAAGCATGAGAAGAAGATCGTGCTTTTTCTTGCTAAGTCCTTTTGGGGTTTGACGCGTGGTAACCCTATCGGTTTTCTAGAGGATCTATTCATGTTTACCATTTTGTAATCCTCTTGAAATATGTCTGTTTTATAGTAAAGTATCCCTGGATCCTGTTTTCGAACCTCAAGCGCTCAAGCCACACCGCTGATGACACTAAAAAGCTTTCTTTGTCTACTATCTGTTTCTTTTGAATGAGAGGTGATCCTGTGCCGGAATATAAGGCCTCGAAGTTCTTGAAGTCATCTAACTGCTTCTCGTAAACTGTGGCTCCGGTTGATCTTATAAGTTGCTGCCAGCCCCATGGCGTACATATTGTCATGGTTGGTTGTTTTTTCATAACTCGTTCGATAAGTGCATGGATATGATCAGCTTCCATGTGTGTGTGTCCACGTAGAAGAGACTTGCGGATGATACACTTTAATGAAGTACTTATTATTTGTAATATGTAAAAGTAGTTTACGATCATCATAATGTTTCTGTTTTAGCTCGGACACCTATAATATCAATTACGTTGTACTTACAAGATTCTCGAGAATCGATTTCCTCCTCCAGTGCAAGCTGCACCAATTTTTGAGCCCTTGAGGACATTATTACCGTTTTTTGGTTACTTAAGCACCTTGATCAGCTTTGAAGAATGATTGAACAACAAACACAGTTTGTAAAGCAAGCGGTGCACGACGGAAAGACGACTGTTTACCGCTGCGTAGCGATGATTCATATGATAGTATTGTGCGTATGTATGGAGAAGCGACTGTTTACCTCTAACAAAAAATCACTAGCTGCCTGTTCTATTTCATATATTCCATTATTATCGTAGTTAGGCGCTACGATCATTTACTCCACGTAAAGATTAACCAGGGATACTAATTATATGCAGATAATCACAAAAACTGCAAAAATGGAGATAAGATCGTTTACCTCTAAGGCACAGTTATAGTTTTGCCTATTTCCTATCACGTACCTTTTACAATTTTATGTATAAATTTGTTTTTCCCGCATGTTCAGGCAAATAAAATGAATAGAAATAACTAAAAAATATGTCAAAAACTACTTTATCGATATGGTTAAAAAGCTGATCGTTATTTAGTCCTAAACTAAACACTCATATACCTAGGAAAACATTGTGACAAATTCATTATTACTTGGTATTATTTTTTCTGTGTCACTTCGTACATGCTAAAGTGACCAGACTAGAAGCTTCGAAGGCTGTTCGATTTCCAATCGGGCCCGACGAGTTAGAGAGTTGGAGCGAGTGGTCCGAGGCGCTATCCAAACACTCGTCCGTATTGACGTGCAACGGCGGTAGAGGCGACCGTGCCACCGATCATTTGGTCTGCGGAGATTGTTTACACAAACCCTCTCCAGATATCCATCCAGACCGAACGATTCCTTATTCCTTCGCTCCACCTCGCAAAGCCTGATTCTGATGCTGAAATGTCCAACATATGCTCGCATTGCTGCCAGCGTAGGGTAAATAAATAGCATATATGGCAAAATTGCTTTCCGCGATTGTGTTGGGGAATTGAAAATTGAACAATGGCTATATGTATGGACGGTTCGATGATTGACCTGGGCATAGCCTTAAATTGAATAGCAGGACTCAAGTAAGCAAAGTGTGTGGAAATTTGACAGGTGAAGTCTAAAGAATTGGTCCAGGTATTCTGATTAGATTAGATTAGAAAATTTTTCGAATATATTTATCGAATACATTTATCAGAATGAACTGCAATAAAATCCTGGACCTAAGTCGATTTTCCCAAACGTCAGGTGTTTGAGCGAATTCTAATCAAATCATTGGAGAAAATTGGTTGGTGGTTCCGGGGCATACTCGCCAAAGCCGCTTTGTGGGCTGCTAGAGTAGCATAATTCTACGAGATAGATGCAATAAAATCCTGGACCTAAATCGCTTTTCCAAAATCATGAGCGTATTTTTGTGTTTAATATTAAAATTGAGGTAGGGGGCATTTTGGAAGGCTGTAGGCCATGTAACGCGACATCGATTACAAGAGGCATGAAGTTTGACTGTCTCATGCGATCGAGTTAAAAACTGCAGCTGTTTATCGTTATTTTTGCAACATTTTGATTTTTCTCGTGTTGACCCCCAATTTTGAAATTTCTCTTGGGGAGGAGGGGTATACTCGCGCATCGGTTCACGCACATTTAAAGCCAAATTACTTGGTTGTATGTTGCAATGATAAATTTTGTGCGCTGCTGCCTTTATAACATAACTTTGCTTATCTAGGAGAATTTATACGGATTACCGACATAATAGGATATTGCACGTTTCACAAAAATGATTTTTTCACTCCGAATAAAATGATCTTTAATGGGAATAAGATTAAAAAATAACACTAATTTCGATTTTAGCATGTATAACTGAAGAGAAATTCAGCACTGAGTAAAACAGGATTTGGTGTGAAATAAGAGAATAAATTGTGTGCAATTCGTTAAATGTATTAGGAAAAGATCTAATGTAACATTCAAATCTATCGACAGCTCGTTCATAGGGAACCTCAAATAAGTACCTTATTCTGACGATTGGGAGTTATACGCTATTACATGATGGGTTTTCCTAAGGTCATACAGTTTTCCTTTGAGGTGTCGATGCACCATTTATTTCAGTTGGAGCATTGTAATTAATAAGTATTATGTATGGGCAAATTACGGTAATGGAGTTTTCAGCGTCAACGGAGGAAAACAGCTTATTTTGTTTTCGTATTCATTTTGTCACAATATGTGTTAAATATTTGACAAGGGTTAGGTAATATTTTGACGTTGAGAGCTTTTATACGTACCAGGGAAACTGTCTTTTAAACTATGAAAATATATACTATAGTTTTATTAAGAATAACAGATATTCAGTTCCATTGTTCTTGAAGCAAGAGAATCGTATATACTGAGAGCTCATAGACTCTCAGGGTAGCCGTTGTGTTTGGAAGCCAGAATTTTTTTGATAGAGGGTCGCTTCCGTTGATTTCATTGCGTACGAGGGATGTCTTTCAAGTCTTGCATATGGAAATAAAACAACACGGTAGGTAGTTTTAAATGACTTTATTGTTGTTCGAAGTATCCTCCACAAAGATTAATACACATCTGCATGCGCTCGAACCAATTTTCGAAGCACTTATTCCACTGGTTTGCTGGCAGATCCAAAACGGCATTTTTGAATGCGTCAACTGCTTCTTCTGGTGACTATACATGTTCAATTTCCATGTGCCTAAATCTTAATGGTTACCTCCATTTCATCATATGTTCCAACCTTATCATATACGCTATTTAGATGGTTTATTTTCCCAATTCGTCAATATTCTTGAGATTTTTTCCGCGTAACAGTGAAGATACCATATCTAGCCGTACAGCGGCAATGTACCTATAAAAGAAACACGCTGTGATCCTCTATAATACCGTTTCGTTTTGCAAAGTGTGTTTTCCAATCATTTAACTTCTAGCAAAATCGCTAGAAAATAGAACCATTATACAACCATTGTTGTAATCCAGACATTATTATTTCATCCGTATACATACATGTATACACCTAGTGGGTAGCGAGCAACCAATATCTATTCAGCCTGAGCATTTATCTGATTTAATGTACCATATAGCCTGGCAGATTCAATCAACCTGCACCGATTAAACGTAAAACAAATTAAAACTTTATCGACTTGCAGGGTAGCAACAGCAACAGCTTGCACAAAAAAAAATGAACGGGAAGCGCTTGTTCGCGATTTGTTTCTCTCTAGGCTAGGCAGATTCTTTATCTAATATCTCCAGTATACGTATCACGTATGTGCGCCACACCTTGAGCCAATATTGGCATCTAGCCAGATTAATACAGTGACGTAAAGGCCTCCCGCTTTCATACTGGTATGGCAGCTGATTGAAAATTCCGTAAAGCATTCATTGGAATAATGTGAAACTAAGTTCAAGATAAAATACGAGGTAATACACATAACGGAATAAATATGTATGTAAAGAAAACAGCAAAATAACTAACGCTTCCTTCAGATAAATGCAAAGGTTTATCTTTCGAACGAGCTAAGACAGGAAGTTGTAATTCGGGATGATGAAATTGGTACATAGATACTATGCTTCAGTGTAACAGTGACTGTGTGGACCCAACATGGTCTTATTTTAACAGACTCATAAGTCGTTTGATACATTATTTCCAAGCACCTCACCAGCATTTCACAACGCTTATAAAGTCATCTACCTTCCAGATTGGCCGACTGGCGGGCTGACAAAGCTAAGTGTCCATTGACTCGCTTGTGATCAAGTCGTAGTCATTCGTTCCGACAATTGTAAGATGCCTTTATGGCCTCCTTGGCTTTCATTGTATTTTCTCTCCTTCAGGAAGGCCAAGGTATTTCTAGATTTCTACTGTGCTGTGTCAGCGTTAGCACTCGCCTAGTTGTGATTTCTTTTTGAATGTTAGGAAATTCGAGGCCGATAAAACAAATGATAAAACTCGAAAACCCGAATAATTCGATGTAAATAGATATTTGTAGCATAACCTCAAAACAGAGCGCCTTTCTGAAAGACGGGAGAAACTATGAAAATCAAGGAGGCCTTAAAGGCATACTAGAATTATTGTAGGAACGAGTAACGATATCGCCCTAAAAACTTAATAATCAAAACCCTATGTCCCTGACACTATTTATTTTATATAGAAAGTACATCCAAAAATCACAAAAATGTTAAAAATAATCTGTACGCCACTGATGAGACTGAATAATAAAACACGAATATTCCTCAAATAATACTATGATGATGAGATATACTCGTAGTTACCCTCAGAGTTCGCTACATACAATTTTCAGTGTGAAATTACACTAACTTTGGGTAGTTTCAAAGTAGAACGGGTTGAAGTACTTTTATGCAGTGGTTTCACAACAGTTTCCGTAGAGGGGCGATTCATATAGAATTGAATATAATACATTATTCGAAAATTCAATAGAGGTTTTGAAAAATTCAGTGGCGTAGAAAATAATTGTCACTTTCATTCTGTAGGAGCCACAGTTTCCCAATCTCTATGCCACTGGTGTATTCTCTTAGATATGAAAATTGTTTTGTAGTCTGACTATGCGGTGTACAAAATTTCAAGAAAATATCTTCACAGACTGCAAAGATTCCTCTTTCGACATTAAAACTTCAACACCCTATATATCGGTGACGAGGCACCCATTCCATGACTCACATTTATTAGAGCTTCCTGTTATATTTGAACCTACTTTCTACGGAAAGCTTGAACTGTTGAAATATGTGGGTCGATGCAGAAAAGCTTTCAAATTTGACAGTCCGCCAGCCCCTCATTTTAAAAAATAGAAGACTTTACACCTAAGTAGCACACACTGTTCGTGACGGAGAAGGTCTAGTCCGCGCCCTACAGTAACAACTAGAGTAAGTAACTATTTTTTATAATCACTATTCACTAGTATTTACTTGTATGTATCTCTCTCTGTGTTTTATCATATAGCACACAAGCGAGTCTGCTCAGGCTCGAGCAACGTCCAACTTGGAGCATGACCCACGTTTCAATTAAAGTAATTGATGGCTGATATGAGCACCATCCCGAAATTGTCTACTATCACGTTTCCAATAAAATACGCAACAATTTCATCATCCAGAGTTTCAACTTGCACGGCTCAAAAAATTAATGGAGCATTTAAGACCAGCACTGTATACTAGATGATTTGCATCTTAGGAGCATTAAATTACTTCGTCCCCAGAGAATGACTGCCTGTAGGTGTTCAGTCAGGAAGTGTGTATAATAAGATACCTGATAGAACAGACCAACTAATATAAATTCATCCCCCATCTTCCCTTCCCTTTAACATCATTATCCGACGAAACATCGTCATGAAGCATTCACCCCATCGCCTTAAATATTTTACAAAGTACAAAACTGCCGCTGTAGCATACTCCCCTACAATTCCAGCGCATCTACCTTGTTAACCATTTTACCTTCCCCCATGTAGTTTTTCCCTACTTCTCTCAGGAGACCATCTTTGTATGTGCATGGGTAACTGACCGTACAGAACACAATTTGTACGTATGGTGACTCACGGCACCTCCTATGGGGTGTAAGTGGTATATGGAGAAGGGATACAGCTATATAAGCTCAATCATGGCCCAGCGCACACAGCCGTTTGAACTAAAGTTCCGGCGGCGAGATCAAAACAGATATTTTGCTTCATTAAGTTTGGGGATGCCGATTTTAACCACCTCAATAATGACTGGAATTGGTTTAGACGTATGTTCCTAAGCTCGATGCAGTTTGTGATTGTTTTGTTTTGAGCTACATATACATATAATAATATAATAATTATAAGTTTATTCACGTATAAAGTATTACAGTTTATTGAAAATAAATATGCATATATACGCAAATAAACTGAAATAATCCCACAGAAGAATTTATTCTTGTACGTGGGAAAATATTTTTATAACAATTTTTGCTTTGAACATAGTTAAATCAATGTAGTTAATATTTAAATTTCATAACATAACCATAAAGGTAAGTGTAATAACATTATATTCCAAAACTGAAATGGATTTTATATGGCTTTTTAAAAAGTTATAAAATCTAGTGGAGAAGTAACAGAAGCATCTTTGACCTACATTTTTGGATGTAAATGGTGTTCTTTTAATATCCTCGACTTTACTTCTTGTTTCATATTTATGGTCCAATGAAATGAGGTTTGTTTTATTTTTGAATAAATTGATTGCAATATTTTAAAAAAAGAGTTGCCTAAGATCGATCTGAATATAACATATCAGATGGATATAGAATTGGCCGTTTAAAAATAATTTTCAAAAATTGTTTTTGGATTTTTTCTAGCTTCTTAATTTGGTTGGTAAGAGCACCACCCCAGCTAGTATGGCATAATTTAGGCGACATTCAATAAATGCGTGATATAACATCTTCATTGTTTCATGGTCTAGATATTTAGTGAGGTACTTGAATTTAAATAATAATCATCTTAAATTAGTTACTATATGATCAACATGGAAATTCCACTTTAAATGAGGATCCAAATAAACGACTAAATATTTTGTTTTATCATCTGAATGTATGAGAGTACTTGTATTGTCACATTTAATTTGTAAAGAGATAAATGACGGTAATTTATTTTTAAGGTTTGTGCAGAATGATTGTTAGGTATTTGTGTCTAAACCAATCTTAAATTAAAATAATTTCATTTTCAACAGTCTCTTTAAGGCTATCCCAGGAATCGTTATTGGAATAAAGTAATCGCTGTGTCACCTGCAAAACATATTATTGTGCCTTGCGACTTCAAGCTAAGTAGGCTATTGATATACACAGTAAAAAATAACGGGCCTAAAACTGTCCCCTGTGGTACACCATAAATCACAGTTTTTTTTGAACTTATGGAATCATTTATTTGAACATATTGCTTTCTGTAAGACAGATAACTTCTCGTAAGGTTTTGAGCTTTTCCTCTAATTCCTGCATCGTATAAAGATTCTAATAGTTGCGAGTGATCCACCGTATCGAACGCTTTTGCTAGGTCTAAGAATATGCATAATGTATACTTACTTTACTCAAATAATTTATGAATTTTTGAAGTCAAAACAGAAATCGCGTCTTGAGTGGATTTATTTTTTTGAAATAAAAATTGTTCATGTATAAGCTTGTTTTTGTTGAAAAAACTAGTGAGTCTAGCATTTATGATTTTTTCAACTATCTTTGACAAGTTAGATATTAATGATATTGGTCTATAGTTGCTGGTATTAGATTTGTCGCCAGATTTATGAATCGGTGTAATTATTCCTATTTTATAAAGGTCTGGAAAAACCCCAATTACCAAATTTGTTAAAAATGTTAGTGGTTTTCCAATTTCAGGTGCAATTTTTTTGAGTACCTCTGACCGTATGTCATCTAAACCTGGATTTTTTTATTTTTTAGGCTGTAAATGGTATATTCTATTTAATTTTCTGTAACTGGTTCAAGAAAGATTGAATTTTGTATGATTACTCTAGATCGAATATTGGTGTTAGGTTCATTTATTTTACTTGGCAGCTCCTCTCCCACTTGAACAAAATAGTTATTGAAAACTGTGATAACAATTTCAAGTATATTTATCCCCGTATATTCCCTGTGCAGTATATGATTTCTGATTTAGTCTGCAAACTTTCCTTTATATAGACTACGACTCCATCATTTTGGATGAAGGCTACGTTGTTATAAAATAAGTCATAACCATATAATTTAAGAAAATGTATATCATCAATAATACAAGTCTCAGTCAAAATAATAATACATACATAATGTTTGCTGCATATGGGACACACCTAAAGATTCGGCAGGAAATATGGCCCAATGAGTTTTTTATATCACTTCAGTTGCGCTTTTTTTTTCACAAAATCTCAGCAATGCCCTTTGCACATCAGTTTGCTGTTTATTGCACGCTCTCTTCGGCACGTTCAAATTGTGAGATTTTTAAGTTTGTTTAAAATTATGTTGGCGGCGATCCATACCAGCAAACTGCAAAAATGTATGGTCTCAAGTGTAGCTACACGATAAATAGAAAAATGTAATTATTTAGATTGTTCTGACCAAGGTTAGCCCAACTACCTTTGAAGTCCACTCATCCACTCATTGTGCCAGCCTCACCTCATCATCGCAACAGCTTTATTTTCTATTCAGGAAAACAAAATATACAAAATGTTCATCAGTTTATTCTGTGATGCTTATTGAAAAAGCTTCATTAATATTTGTACAAATATAGAGGGTAAAAAAATTGTATAACCATTCACAAATCGTAATAATGTCAAATATGCAATTACTAACATAGTAGTAGTTTTAGAAACTCAAAATCCACGCGATATGAATAGAACTAATAAAACATTTTGTAATCAGCTACCCTGTCTACATGGGACAAACAGATAATTTATGGGCTTCATACGTCCATCTGTGAATTATTAGTTTGCTGAAAATGGTTTGTTTTGTTTTAATTGCAACAATTTGTCACCATTTGGGTTTTATTCAATTACAGCTAATCTACGGTGTAAATATATCGAGCAATTAAGTAATAGAGACAATTACTGAAGATACAGATGTAGCTTTACAGAACTCAAATTGCCGTTTTTCACCATATTGCATTCACATAAGAGGTAGTAAACTGTTTATACAGGGTGTCCGGTAAATAGTACGACAAAAAATGGGGAAGATAGGCGAAAGGCAGATCTACAACATGCCACAAAATGACCCTAGTAAAAGTTTCACTGTTTTTGAGATAACACTTTTTTTTATCTTTTTCCATTTTTTTAAGAACTGTCATTTTTTGATAAGTTGTAGATCTGCCCTTCGCCTATTGTTCCTACTTTTTTGTCGAACATAGAAACTATAAAAACTTGGCCCATCTCTAACAAAAAAAACTTCATCGAAAAGATACGACAATAAAGAGGGTCGTCAGGAATCTTCGTTATCTTATCCGTTCGAATTTTTAATGTAATGAGCAGGTAGGCCCTTTTATATTTATGCCCTACGAGAGATGTGGCGATTAGAAATGGCTCGGAATGAAACATTAATTAGAAGAATTAAATATACACTCAGTCACTTTTATTGACTTAAGGCTTAATGGAATTGAAATGTTCGTGCCGTCAGGAGCAACTGCTACCTGTTTAGTATGAGACAGAACGGGACACAACCTCTCTTATCTCCGATTCTTAAAATGGATCGAAGGCGGTCTATTTTCGAAGTGCCCTTTGTTGTGCTTGCGCGATTTGGTGACTCAGCATATCGGCAGCTGTCCACACCACTACCTGCTGAGCCAGCCACACCATGCTGTCATGCAGTTAATTGGAGATTCAGTGATGCAAGTTTTAGGATACTTCAATTAAACATAAATATGTTGCTAACCAATTTTTTTATACAATATAAATGAGATACAGATGCATAGATGGAGTCCCAGAATAACCTGCCAATCTTCCGCACATAGTGCATACAAAAACGATGCTACTGGAAACCAATTTTTCTTAAATAACCTCTGAGGTAATCAGTTGGGGCCTCAGGTGGTGATGTCCATATAAAACTAAGTATATACTTAAGGTTTTCATTTTTTTAGATAAGAATGTACTCTCGTTTGACATCGATGAGAAAAAAATGACAATTTTTCGCTATAGTTCTATTAATTTTGCCAGTGAATCCAGATTAGTAGTTCCTTGATATTAGAAATATAGTAATTCGGATAACAGATTATAGATAATTAAAAAAATACAATTATATTTTTCAGATAGTCGGTTTTAGATTTTTGAGTAGCTGCAGTGCAAATTGATAGAAACAGCATAAATAAAAAAACGTTTTTCTCAAAAATGGATGATTCTATCGGAATCAAATAAGAATACAAATCTTCTCAGTTGACAAGTTGAGCTCCCAAAAATACTACTTTTTATCCATTATTATATTTGGTGTAAAAAATATCAGCAATATTGCAGTGAGACCAGTCCATATCTATTGACTTAAACGTTTTTCACGGATTCCACCAAGTGAGCCCTCAACTGGTTGCCAAAAATTACTTCAGTAGAACTTGCAGTAATCATATTTTATATTCTTGCGATATTATCTTTTATATTTTATGTGCAAGTAAGAAACTGAAAAATTAAACTAGAGTACCCTGTATATATAAATATTTTTCTAATGTATCCAGAGTACTTCCTAATCACACAGAAGGCCACTTCATGAGCTTGGACCTTGGAAGCAGTTAAGGATATCTTGCTGATCGGATTTTTGACCTGTATAAGTTAGTAGCACATGAAAAATCTCTTACATTCAACAGTCTTGACACCATGGGAACAAAGGACCATCTCTAAAAACTAAGTTAACGTCGTGACAAAACGTTTAATGAACGATATGAAGAACCTAGGAATTATTATTACCGAAAACGGATGCATTAACAAATTTTATATACGCTAATATCTGTCAGAATTTGTGATCGTTACCCCTGGAGAATTCGATGCGACTGCGCTTAAGTGACGCCCAGTTATCGGTGTTCGATTTTGGACTATTAATATGGCTAGTAACGTCCTTTCCAGTAAAGTGGTCCACATTCTGGAAACCTTAGAATCACGACGGCACAACATAGAAGCCTGTTTGTTGAAGTATGAATAAACTAGGATGATCATCTTCTGAGTTGCATTCAGTATGAAAGGGTAGCGGAAGCAGTCAGCTGGGATCTTGTACACTGTGATGGGAGTAGAGTTTCAAGGTTAGATAGGTACGATGCAAGCAGGCTCTTTGAGAAAAAAAAATCAGTGAAACAGGTCCGTACAATTAGTTCATAGACATTCTTTCCTGTCCTGCCAGTAAAGCATCTAGTAACGTCGCCTCTCCCCGGTTAGACGTGGCAGCACGGTCAGAGGATAGAAAACACTATGTTATGGCGCGGCAGTAATACGTGTAATACCATACCAAAACAACAATCACTCAGCAAATCAATGATTTGTACTGTAACTAAGGATGGGAGGGTATAAATGAACTATCGTCATCAATCGAGATGAATCTTTCCCATCCCCAAGCTTTTTATCAAGTTTTTTTCAGTAATCAGAATCCTCCGAAACTTAAAAAAACAAAGTTAGGACAATTTTTATCCTTTTTCATTTTTAGCCTTTTTCTCTGCCGCCACTGAACCGATTTTCAAAAGCTACCTAGCCTTTGGGTTCCTGTAATCGTAGTAATGTTGTGTAAACATTTCATCGAGCGGTACCTTTCCAGTTATAGATCGACAGCGGACAGACCAACAGTCAAACAGACACACCAACGGAAATGAGTGACATGAATTTTTGTGAATTGCCTGTCATATAACATCCAAAAAACTAATATCCTATTAGCGAATTTTTTTACGATTACGCTGCTTCTCGTACAGTAGGCGTGGGATGTAAAAAATAACAAAGAATTTAATGCGACTAGTTATTTTTGGGTTTGAACTATTGTTTTATATTTGACCACCTGCTTCATATTTTAATAAAAATAGCAAACTCTCGGCTATATTCTGCGATTTTCCACAAAATCCAATTTTCTTTCATATAATCCCGCACAGTGTATCGCAACTCCATTTGCTCTAGTACGCCTGAACTTCTGTGACCTCATTGTAGCGACCAACAAAAGAAACTAAGGAGAGCCAGCCGTCGTCCTTTAAATTTTCCAGAACAAAAACGCTAGAAGGGAACAAGCCACACAGCAGACAAGACAACGTCGACTGTTAATGGTTCTTCCCTGTTCTTCGGAACTATAGCATCACAGGTTATCAATTTTCCTCACTAATGAACAGAGGTTCGCACGAATGCTGGCCTCAGAGGCCTACTGTTCCTTCTTTTTTCATCGACAGTGTTCAACTGATAAATGCTTATCTCGGCTTAATGACTGTGACAGTTAAACAGGTCGTTAGATCTACGAGGTAGATGGTATAGAGATGGGACTAATGGAGCCTTCTCGTTCAAAGGTGTATTGGAAAATTATCCAACCTTTTCTCCGTGGCTGCTGAACGATTTTTGTCGCGTTGATGGAAGATTCAATGAAGATTTTCAGTTTAAAGATCTGCACGCCCAGACTACAGTATATTCAGATAAGAGATAGACCGGATGTAAACAAAGGTTCGGGTGATTTTCACGCTAACGCCGCCGTCTCGACGTAAAACAGGAGCCCTCATTGGTCAATTCGCAATTAAATGCCTATGCCGAGCGGCAGAGCAGTCGTATCAAGGCAGAGTCACATTCAGGTTCAGACGTGTAACGTATGTCGTGTGCATCATTGCAATTTGATATTTCTTTGGACGTTTTCGTTTGTTATCTTATTAAGTCTATTATTTTATTGTTATCAACTGCTTGCGCAAAATGCCCAGTAGTACAGATACTGCCGATGAAGTTGTAAACTCCTGTAGTCCACCTAGGAAACGCTCTAAAAAAAGACACCTGAGTGCAGAAATGAAAGAGGTCATTTTGAATATATATAAGATCGAGCGCGAGGAGAACGAGGCATCAACCATCAAAGAAATTGTTGTGAAGGTTTCTCACAAAGTTGGGGTGTGTCGCGCATCAGTGTTTAATGTGTTAAGACAATACAAAAAAAATCACACCTTTTCTGAGCCAATGACCAGTAAACATCGCAAAAGTATTGTTAAATCATTGGATGAAGCTGATAAGCATGCGATTAGGAGGAAAGTGCATGAATTCTTCTTTAGGAATGAAATACCTACTATAGTACTGCAGGAGTTAAATGGAGATACAACGTTGCCAAATTTCAAACGATCAACTTTCCATGCATTACTGAAGCATTTAAATTTCAAATGTAAAAAACGAGGTCGTAATAGTTTACTACTGGATAGAGAAGAAATTGTGCTATGGAGGAGGGATTATTTAACAAAAATTGGGAAATATAGAAATCAAAACAGGAAGATTTATTACCTTGATGAAACGTGGGTAAACGCAGGACTCACTACAAGTAAAGTATGGGTTGATGATTCTGTAACTTCATCCAGGAGGGCCTTTCTAGATGGACTGTCCACCGGATTGAAAAATCCAGCAGGTAAATACGAGTAATAGACAACAATCGGATGTTTTTCAAACCTTGGGAACAAGGTTCTAAACATTAATTCCAGGGGGCAAATAAAACATATTACAAGTAACAAAACTTTTATAACTTTCGATAAAATGCCTGGATGTTTTATTGTCATTTTCATTTGTTAGAACTTTTTTAAGCCATGTTTTTATGTGTTTTCGATATTTCAATAATTTTTTAATATAATCTTAAAATATGTCGAATATTATAAACTTAAAAAAAGTTACTAAGTTTTATATTGTGTACCGTTCCTAATGTTTCTAATCATTTTAATTCATACTTTAAGCTTTATAAAGTTATAACTTGTTAATATTAATATTTGCGCGTATTTCAGGTTCCTGATCATCCATTTTTTAAAGGTTTATAACTTTAAATTAAATTGTGAAGCGCTGAGTAATCATACGACGTTCAATATTCTTTCTTTCAATATGACTAAATAATCCCAATTATAGCAATCTGATACTCATGTTTCAATGTTTTTTCGCTGAATGTGATGAAAACATTTGAAAAAGGTTCGCTTATTGAAATAAATCTACACCAGTTAATACTTCGATTTCCAGGTAAAGGGAAGAGGCTCATTATTTGCCATATTGGCAGTGAGGATGGATTTGTTGTTGACGGTCTGTGGTGCTTTGAGTCTAAGAAAACTGGAGATTACCACGAGGAAATGAATGGCGAATCGTTTGAACAGTGGTTTTCAAAAATTTTACCGAACTTAGAGGAAAACGCAGTAATTGTGTTGGATAATGCGCCTTATCATTCTAGAAGAATGGAGAAGGTCCCAACAACGGCTTCAAGGAAAGTTGATGTTCGAAATTGGCTCCGCTCGAAAAATATCAACTTTGAAGAAGCAATGCTGAAAGTACAATTATTAAGAATTGTCAAGGATCACAAGGCGGAATATCAAAAATACGCCATTGACGAAATGGCAGCAAGTCAAAATAAAACTGTGCTCCGTTTACCTCCATACCATTGCGAGCTCAATCCCATTGAGCTCATATGGGCAGAGGTTAAAAATTATATAGCTAAGCACAATACAACTTTTAAATTTTGTGACCTCAAAGGACTTTTCAAAGAAGCACTAGAATTAATAACAGCGCAAAAATGGGAAAACTGTATTAAGCACGTGAAAGACAAAGTTGAAAAGAGAATGTGGGAACTGGACAATATTTTAGAGGAACAAGTCGAGCCATTCATTATTGACGTTGGTGCTTCAGGCAGTAGCGATGATGAAAGCTCATCAAGCTAATCTTTCCAATAAAAGATGTCGTTCATCAAATTCGGTAAGTTATAAGTAATTATAAAGCTACTGTATTTTTTAATTAATTATTGACATTTTTGAACCCATTTTGGCAAAACCTATTCAAGAATCTACTTTCTGACAATGTTCAACCATGCACATTTTTTACGTTTTGAACGTTTTAATTTGGTTACATATTTACCTAGAAATCAAAAAATATACTAACCAATATTCTAAAAGCAATTTTAAGAGATATACGATTATTTTTAATTTAGGCTAATTTAAACGCCATTTTGAGATTATATTCGACTGTATTTCACCAAACATCAGGCGGCATCCGAAGCTGGAAATCGAAGCGAAAATTTTGAAACCCTTATGTATATTTACATCATTATATATTTCTTACCCCACCCCCACATGATCCTATATCCATCACCAATCGTATACACATCGAATTGTGCTAATTTACTACAAAGTTACGCAAAGCAGCATCTACTATCTAAAATATGTACTGCGTGACTCTTAATACGTCTCTGCCGAATGTTACACCGTTCGATGATCACGTGGTCTTGTTTATGTCCGGTCTATCTCTTATCTGAATATACTGTAAGTACCATATCTTACACATAAATAAATTGCATATCCGTATGACCGTGAATAGAGAAAAATATCATAGCTGAGTTTCCTGTCTGTCTAAAATGCGTTAGGTCTAGCTTGAATAAATAATAATTTAATAATTTTGATCGAAGGGTCAGTAACAACTGACAAGGATCGCTCAGATTTGTTGGAACTCTAGATGTTGGAAATCCTTAAACCTCCACATGACCTCCTCGCTCTCTACAAGGCCCAGATATGACAAAACCACGAGTAATGCTCACATGTTTGGGGTGCTACCGCCCCGACTACATCTATGCTCGATGCTGTTCAGAGGAGAGATGTCCGAGTGATTGATGACTTTTCTCTAACGGACAGTGTCGGGACAATTTCGCACCGGCGCCGGCGGGCCGTAGACAACCTAGCTCTCTTCTACCGCTACGTCAATGGGCTTTGCGCATCAGAGCTGTCCCGTATGATGCCGCCGCGCGATGTGCCTGCCAGACAAACCCGCCAGACTTCATCCTATACGATCGCTCCTTTGTCCCTAGTGTATCGAGATTGTGGTACAATCTACATGAGGAGGCTTTTCCAGTTCTACTAACCTTAGACAGTTCAAAAGATTCTTTAAGCTCCTCATAACAGCCGCGGTGTTCTGACATTTAGGCTCCTGCCTGCGCGGCTGCTCTGTGTAAAGAAACTCTTGGATCTCTTTGGAAGATTTTGAATCTTCCCAGACTCCCTTGGATTTTCTAAGAACCTCTTGTATCCCTATAGGATTTAGTTGTAAGATCTCCTAAAAACATTAGTAGACAGAGCAGCCGCGAACTATAATGTATAGAATCGTGCAACATGCACAGATACGGAGAGTGTATAGTCTCAGATTTGCTTGGATTGCCTCTTATATCTATCATGAAAAAAGATCGGTTGAAACTGATCGGATTTACTGTACAAAAAGAGGGCATTGATACTAGATAAGAGGCCTGAAAAGTCCATTTAAATGTACAAAAATATAACGTCCAAAACAAAGTTGGTGATGGAAGTCGAAAGAAGAAACCTCGAATTGAAAGCTTGACTACACCATCTTGTAGAGGAGCATAAGTAACAATGAGAATATGCAATTTATTTTGTAATACCATCTTAAGGAAAGTCAGGAAAAAATAGAAATGAATATGGTATGGATCTGGTAATTTCAAATTTTGCTTTCTTGCATTTTCGACGTCTAGTACATTTTTGAAATCAGGATCAAATACTTGGGCAAAAATCCAATATGGAGTCCATAAGAAAAAATAAAGTTGATGCTGAAGGACAAGATACGTAACGCCATACTGAAATTCTAATTGTGCCATGTTGTGGAGGAGAAAAGGTGGTAGCGTTAATGTACTACTTATTTTAAACTCCCATCACAAACGAAGGATAAAAGAAACACAATTTTGAGAAAATTCGGTTTTCCTGTCTCTCTCCGGAAGTACTTTGAATTTCAAAACTTTCTAAGCGGCATTTTATTGATTGCTTAAATACGCAACTCTGCGCCTATTTAAGCGACTTCTTAAAGTTTTGGAGATCCCAATAGTGAGTCTCGAATTTGAAACACCCTCTATATTTACGATAGGATGGTAAGAATTTTATTTATTTTCAGATAATCTCCCCTTATTGGCAGAAAATCCAAAGAGAACTTCAGTGAACATTTATTACTTACCTGGAAAGCACATCGACAAAAGTTTCGTCTCAGAAACAAGCACTAAATTCTTAAATTACCTAAATACGCAACTTTGCCCCCATTTACGCGAGTTTGTGTCTATTAAAGTGCATTTACACGGGCAATAAAAATTGCTAAATTGGGAGCAATAGGGGTCCATTGTGCATGAACAAAATATCAAGCAATTTACGGCAACGGTAAGAAGAATCAATTTGCCAAATATGTTCTGCAACAACAACATTGAGCGATATGAAGCAACTTAAAGGAATTAGCCAATACATTCATACACGACCAATTTAGTTGAAAACCCATCGCTCGCTATGGATAAAGTGTTTTTTGCAGCGGCAGCGCTTTTATTATATTTAGTCGGAAGCAACAAAAGGGATTCCATTGCAATCTACTTATTTGTATTTTTTCATTAAAATACTTAGACGCCTCTGATTGTGTTTACGTTCATCAAACTTTTGAAAGCTAACCAACTGCGATCTTAAAAGCGCTACTGCTGGTTTTTTGATTCTTCGCTAATTTCTTTACTTCACTGTTGAAGTATGTGCCTTCATTTTTAATTTTTTAGAAGTCGATTCATCTTTTTTAAGCAAGCGATCTTTGTAATCAGGACTCTTGTTATCCCACAAACAAGCACGCAAGTGAACTGCAACAATACAGTTATAATCTTTTCATTTTTCCACGAAGACTATGATGCCATTTTGTTTAATAAACAATGTGTAGTCACACACAACACAATTCCCAACAGAGAGAGCGCTGGCGCCGCTGCATTCTGCCCACCCTCTCGCTTTTACCCCGGAAGCGAGACATAGTACCGCAGAATAAATACCTGCAAATGAGATAGAAAAAAGAAATTGACTTAAATTTCCGTGTCCAGTGGATACTCGGCAATTCGTGTCGGCGACATTGAGCAATATGGAAATATATGAAGCAATTATCAAACGATGTTGCCGAAACAATTTCCGCACTTTATTGAAATTGTTACAGATTGCTCCATTAATTGCTCTACATTGATCCATATGTGTTGTCGAGCAATAATTGTTCAAAAAATTGCCCGTGTAAGCGCACCTTTACAGCTTAAGAGGTAAGGGTTGCATTTGAAACACCCGGAATAGATCATCTATCCTCGACGATTTGCTCTCAGGCTATATACAGCATCGCAAATCTTATTATCTGCAATACTATTACCACCGCCGCAGAGATTTCATTTATATGATGTCGAAAATGGCACTATTTAAAGGAATCTGCGGCAATCCATCCCATTTTCCCGTGTTCAAAAACGCTCGCTCTGCATCGCCGCTGCTCAGGTGAGAGAACGAAGCGCAAGGCGGCCAAAAGAGGTGCTCCGCACAAATGACTCGGAAAAAGGAGATCGTTAGAGTTAACGATACGATAAGACTTGAAAGAATACACTCCATGAGATATTGCTGAGACAGCGCGAAACAGACAACGGTGTCGAGTTTTACAGATAAACAGTTTGAAATAACGACCCGCTGTCTCTCTCGCAGCAACTGCCTAACGCGCTAACGCTCCCGCTCAGCCATTCCGTTACGATTATTGTTATTTGCCGGCATCGCAGCATCCCAAGCGCGCCACCGGTTTTCTCTTTGTATACGCGGATGTCAACAATTTTGTCGCAGAAGCGTTAGGAGGGACGGCGACCACAATGCCTTTAGTTGCAATCCTCACCGCAACAAAACATTTATATCTTTGAAGCAAAATGCGTTTTTTCTTGTCAGATGTTTTTTATTCCAAAAGTAAATAGGCATATACAAACCAGAAACGAGAACTGCAACAATCACGGTGTTCGTGTTCAAACATTCAGTTAAGAATGCATACCAAACGCAAATTGTGAAACATCCAAACAGGGGCTATCGATATATTCACTCACTTTATATTTACCAATATTCTTTGTACCGTTTCCCTCATCTGCCTCTGAAAATATAGGGTCTTATAGTTCTTGAACTATTCGCAAATATTACATAGATAAGCAAAATCGAATTTTAACTGAGTTACCGTGATGACTAATAATAACAATTAGCCAGCATTTTCGATACTTTCCAAATTCAGACAACGCCAATTTTGCAAGCCGAATGCTGGCAATAAGACATTCTTTTTCGGGTAGTTGTAGAAATAAATCCTATATTTGATGATAGTGTCAACATTTGAACTCTATATGATTTTACTAACCTCGTAACCAACACTAATTTTGTATAACTAAATTATACCTATACAAGGTTGCATTTTTAATAACTAGAACACGTAGGATGCAGTTAAACCTGTTTTTTTGCTCCTGTGTTACAAGAAAAAACATTTAAAATTCCTGCATTGAAAGACAACTTGTCTTCTACTCTCTCTTCCCGTCGAACGAAGCAGTCAACAGAATATGGTCTTTACTCCAGATACTGATAGAACTCACTTATAGAGATTAAAGATTAATATATCTACTTTTACCGCATGTTATGCTAGAACTTATTGCATCGCAAGTATTTTCGAAATTTTGCCAATGTGGCGACATAACTTTGGCTGCTCGACTGTACACTGAATATTTGGCGACTGGATCGGGTGGCTACAGAATGGGAATAGTAATGCGACCCAGCCATTGTTGGCTTCCATAATCCGACACACCATTCAACATATCACTGGGAGAAAAAAACCAGTCTACGATTATTTTAACACGTTCCCAGATAACGATGCATTTCTATGGTGGCGAAGTAGCATTTCTCAACCAAATAGAGTATATAACTTTTTATTTCGTAGCTGTGCCTGGTTGGAAGCTATGGAGCAATTCTGTAGATAGAACTTTGAATAAAACCAAGAATAGAAAGCGAACTTGAAGAGAAAAGGTACATAACTTCTGATGAGAACGGAAAAAGGCAAATGGATCTTATTTGCATAATTCTGGGCGATTACATGAGTTATGATTCTTAATGTCGTTGTTTCACATTCGTTACGTGAACGACGTCCTGGAACTAAACCAGTAAAATCATTACAGATAAAAGTAAATTTGTTGCATAACATTAATCTTCCCCCTTATTTATATCATGTAATCACCTTTTTTTTCTGCGAAATAGTAATAAAATCACAGTGGACAATGCAGTTGATAAAATATAAGGAAATGAACATATCAAGTTCAATTTTAAGCATTATTTTGTAAAATATTGATGGAAGTAAGTTGACAACAAATTTTGAGCTTTGTGCTAAAAAAAAGACAGTTGGATGAATATTTTTTTTAACTGAATGACTTAAAGAGACGTAGGTATCAATCTGTTTTGCTTATTAACTTACACCATTCATCGGGTTTTCCTGTACATAGTCAAACATTTAAATAGCCAGCTTAAAAGGTTTTGACTTTGATACAAAGTAAAAAAACGTGTCAGGCACTGGATCCATCAGTCTGTTTATACGTTATCCGTAAATAATGAATTTAGACCCTTTTATTCTTAGATATGAAAAGGTCTCTGTCCATACATCTTACCATTTCACTATGTCCATTTAAGTACGTAACACCCTGTATATAGCCTCACGAACTAATATAAAGTGAAACACTTTGAGCAGAATTTTTGTCACATGTCATCGGATAGCAAGGCACGTCGCAGATCTAATCCGGCTCCGATTGATCCGGCACTCGGGTGTGCGTAAAATTGGGAAAGGCCTTCCTGGGCGAGGTTCCCTCTACGGCACACTCTGATAAATCGTCGCTCAGCCGCTGCTTAGCGTGATAAAGCCACGGCGGCCATTTTAATCGTGATGAATGCCCGGGATTTATCGCTTAATGCTCCTTTTTGGACTACGGGTAGGTATCGTCGTTAAAATTGTTTTTAATTAAGTTATCTCCGGCCTCAAAGGAAATCCTTCGGATGTCCAGATAGATGTCGGTCATTTGGAATAAGGGAAGCTTTTGGGTTGACACAGGCGATAAAGTGAGCCAATTTTTCCTCAATACCACGGTGTTCTGACTGCTGAGAACGATAAAAGTATATCTTTTTTGTATTTTCAGTGGTTTCAGCTCTTCTCTACATTTTCTTTACGAGTGAGTCGGCATATAGGTATAAATCATATTTACTACTGTACTGAAATGTTCAGGAAAATTCAATGTTTTTGCAAAGTTTAGTGCATTTCGGAATATAATCTATATAACGTACAAGGGCTAGAAACTCGATATTTTCCCGTTGTATTTCAGTTTCACCACAAATGTTTCATAATGTTTAAAGAATAATAATAATAATAATAATAATAAATATTCGTGCCAATTACACAGATGTGGTTGTGGTTTCTTTGGGATTACAATCTTACTGCAAAACTGAGTGTCAATTCTCTTTTTCATTTTTAAAATATTTTGCAAAAAACGTACACATTATAGTGTCTGCAGCGGGTATGGTCCACATCCATTCCAGTTTCATTGATGTTAAGCGTATTGTATGTGATGGTGTGGCCCGCGGTTGGTGGTAACATTTTATCTCTGACTATCCTGCTAGTATCGCCTTGAAGCATTTGCATTGATTCTAATGATGAAGGTAACTGCTCAGGGATACGGCTGGAAAGAAGCCTAACACTAAGGTCGGTAGACTGAAGGCTAAAGGCACCAAATGCAAACTGTGCAAAGAAGATTAAACAACGAAGTCTATTCTGTGTAGATGTATTT
Organism: Acanthoscelides obtectus; assembly: GCA_963669975.1. Classification (NCBI taxonomy): domain Eukaryota; kingdom Metazoa; phylum Arthropoda; class Insecta; order Coleoptera; family Chrysomelidae; genus Acanthoscelides; species Acanthoscelides obtectus. The sequence goes on along the minus strand of CAVLJG010000009.1, from coordinate 38,371,625 downwards.
GCACCTGGCTTTTTGACAAACACACACAGAGTATCCGAAAACGTCATTTCCAGCAAAGCGAAAGCGATAGCAGAACCCGAAATTACGTAGCCCTTGTGGGAAGGACGGTTGCTGAAAAAAAATAGCAAAAACAGAAACTGATACAGATATGCAATTCTCTTTCGAGTCCATGTTATTATAGGACCCAGATAATGGCAAGGATTAATTAAATAAGATCGCAGTTTTCCTGCATCTGTGGTGGTCCGCCAAAAACCCAAAAGCAGCTGAGTATGCATGGGCCCACCATAAGTGTGTGGCTACCTAATGCATCTTGTATGTAGTCTCTCATGTTCCTTTGCCGACCAAGAAGAAGACGAAGACGAATAAAAAGAAGCCGCTAACGAAGGCTACTTGTCGCGTGGTAATTTACGGCTGCCGAATGCAGGTCTGTCCGTCGGTCCGTCAGTCGCCGGTGTGCTCTACTATTTACCATTCAGTTGTCTGCCGTTGCGTTATCTGAGATCTCGTGTGCGCAACACCGCTAAACAGGCCTTATAAAAGATGAATTGGTGGTTTCCTATCGCCGGCCGATGCGTTCGAGCTATAAATTAGTCGCCGCACTGCACTCCGGAGGAAAGGATTACACCTACCCACATCGCTGTTAAATTCACTCAAAGTTAAAGCCTTGGGCCTATTTCACGGAGGTCACAAGATATGAATTCACTGACAAACACAGATATTTTTACTCGAGTAAAAAGTGTTACCCATCATGACGAAATACACTATGTGCAGCCATAATGGGACGACTAGGTTTTTTTCAGTAAGTATGCCGAACCATTGAAGATTCGAACTTTTGGCAGCTTTCTCGCCTACGAGCGCCAAAATGGCGTTGAGACTGCACGTTCAACTGAAGGCTGTTTAAAATTCCTGAAATAGTTATTATGTTCGGTGCAAGTTATCCCGCCTAAGTATAAAGTTAGGTACAAACATGAATAACAAATCTATTAGATGAATCAAGTCAGTCAAATAGGCTCGTACAATTAGTTCATAGTATCCACTGCCAACTTTGCGGTCGAGACAGCCATTGGTCAGACTCCGACGCGAGGCGTGACATATAACCAGAGACGCGTACATTGAAAAAAATCTCAATTATTCTAGGTTAAAAGGGCAGATATACGGGGAAGAAGAAGTGAAGGTTAGAAATTTTGGAACAAGATTAGAAATTTTGAAAATTTAGTGTAGATTAGGGATGGCAACGGTATACCGGTATTTGTGAAAAATATACCGGTATTTTGCAACCGGTTTGGAATGCTCGGTATATCAACTGATATACCGGTATTTCGAAAAAATACCGAAATATCATTTTTAGCGTTCCGACGTGGCGCGATTTGTGTCAATCATGTTATATAGAGACCGATGTAATAATTTGAATGCAATTGCTCACCGGTATCAAATGATGCCGCTGTGAGCAAGACAACCAAAAGACGCTATTTACCGATAAATGCAAGTGTATGCACTTTATCGTGATCATAAACTAAGAAGAACATTGAGTGATCAGTAAAAGAAAAAGTACTGTATACTAGGATTAGTTATTACCCCAAGGGGAGCGAACTGGCACAATATCTAAAAATCCCGGTTAACGATTTGCGGGAAGACGCCCTCAAAATATAGATATCCCAACCTGTTTGTACAGGCTCAAAAATATATTTCAATAGTGGCGACATCGGTACCACGCGAGCGACAAGGGCTAGTGCAACTGCTACAAAAGAAATAAATGTATTAACTGGAAAAAGGTTCTCAAAAGTATTACTCCTCAAAACAACATTTTCAAGTTATTAAGAACTAGTATTGCATTTTCGGAGGAAACACAGCAGAGTCCGTTCTAACCTCGTACGTCTATTTCAAGTGGTGAGTATGAGTGAACCGGAAATGTGATGCGTCGACAGATGACAGATGGACGTCGTGAAGGAATGTAGAAGTGTAAAAATCATTGCCAAATTTCAGGTATAGAGTCCCTCGTATACACTCCACGCTTTCGTTTTAAAACACCATTTGGCTGCAATCTCATCGACGACTAAGTGTTCTGAAAATTTAAATCCTTTCTGAATTAGTTGCTAGCTTCATATTTGTGTTTTAGTTCCTGAAGATGGCAACATAGTTTGTCAAAAGCTCGAGATTAATTAATAATTAATTGTATTTCTATAAATATATATGTATATATGTATATATATATATATCACTCGTATGTCCAATTAGGGTTAATTACTAGATATGATATCTTTAATATTATTTGTTACGTTTGTATTTTTCTTTCTTTCATTAAAACCACTTCATATATTGTTAACGTAGAATTTATCCAATGCTAAACTCTAGGTTCAGGACTCTAGATATTCAGTAGCAGATTTTGAGGAGGTTCGATAGGTTTAGCAACAATGAGCCAAAATCTTTCGGTACTGTAAATACCGGTATAAAATATTTAAAAATGTTGCCATCCCTAGTGTAGATATCTACCAAATGGATCGGTAGCTTCAAAGTAGGTAGTAGCCACCACAATTTGATTTGCTATTTGATAGCGTGTCATAGTTACTCGCTCACATTTATAATAATTTTGATAACAAGACAACCCCTTTTTTTAAAATGAATAAAATGACTCATTGGCTGACACCCTGGAATAAACAAAAAACTGATACAGAACATTCAGCAGTTTTCTTCTCGCCGATAATCGTACAAGTCTTCACGAAATACCCGAGCCTGCATCTCCAAAATAATCAGGAGATTCAGTTTGAGCAAGACGGCGCAGACTGGCAAAAACCAGCGTAGCGTATAACGGTCCGATGCCGAAATATACAGTTGCTGATGCAGATCCTCGGAAAAAATCGACACGTTTCGTAATGGTTTCCGAACAATGACGGGAATACTAAAACAAATAAGTCAATGTTACCGTTCATTTTCTGTAACGAATTGCCGACGGACTTTATAAACGTGATATTATGTCTTCCACAAAAACTGTAAACATTTGTTTACTTTTTATTCGGATCTTGAGGTTTACTTCGTCACTGCTTGAAAAGTTCGCACAAGAACTGAATGCGACAATGTTTTATGCATTGCAATATTTGTGTGTTAAGGCGGGATTCACAGGGTACTGAGGGTGAGGTTAAGGTGAGGTTTCAAGCTCTTAACTCATTTTTGATATCGTGTATGCTCACGTGTAGGGCCTAGAAGCAAGTTAGCTAACGGAGAAATTCAACGTATGTCACACGATCAGCTTTTACTGTGGACCGCATCATCAATAATTACTTATCATCCCGTCACTGTCAGTAGATTTCTACGAATCCTTAAACATCATTAATAACGAACGTCCAGGCCACATAGTCAACAATGTCTCATTCCATTATAAATACTGATCGTGTGACATTCGCCTTACAGATTTTACAAACTTCTGTTTCCATGGAGTTAAGAAAATCACCCGCGTAAAGGTGTTATTTACAACTTACGAACAGAAGTTATTAACACAACCTGTAAGTTGTTCCCTAGCTAATTAACTTTAAGGGCAATACGCGAGAGATTATAAAATTTGGTTCAGTATCAGAAGACGATTGTCAATTGCAACTTTTTAATCTAATTCCCCTGCGTACTCCGTCAGATTTGGGATATGTTTGAGACTCGCCCAAAAACATAGCGCAGCACTGAGAAAACACCCACTCAGCGAATACAGACTGGATATAGCCTTCCTAAGGCTGGGGTATGCTCTAGTGTTATTGTAGTGGTTGCTTCTCCCTTGATGGATTGGCATGTTGTAATAGCGTTATAGGGGATTAAGCGTTTGCACGATACGTATCCCAAAAAACGTTTTTTTTTTATCGGTAGCGTAAATGGTTGCTCGAAAAATATGTCTTACTAGACAGTGTCAAGTGAAATCTCTACGTCTCCTCAGCTTATCCTAGAGGGCGTGAAATCTCAATACGGTTGGCACGTAAATGAATTTTGAAAATAACGAGAGATTATTTGATGAAATGAATGAATGAAAAATTGAGTATATAATATGTGCTAGCTCTCATGGCGGCTTGCATCTACAAAGACGCATACCTGGTGACAGGGCTCTTCCATGGTAAATCTTCACTACCCACAAAATGACAGAACATTAATTCCAGATACATCTAAATGAATATGACCGGGTTTGAGCGTGAAGCAGAACACTATCGGTATTGGTTTTGGCAGACTATATTCAAATAATACCAATTTACAACACTTTCTCAATTATTGTATGACCAAACTGTTTAGAAAATAGGTGAAGTTACGTGTATCCTTTTTCTTAAATCGTGTGTCTTATTTCAAAATTCTTGACTTTGCCAAAAATATATACTGTTTTGCAGGAGTGCCAGATTGACCAGTAATGACCGTGTAAAATTTATTTTTAGTTGAGGGTCGGATAGCAATGCAAAACACAACCATCTTCCCGGTAATTCCACTTCGGTTCAAATCACTGTTTCAGATAATCGGGCACCCGCTCGAGTTGGATGCACGTTGTACCTAGTGATTCCCTTATGTTACAAAGTGCAGCAGACCTAGAAGCATCCTCACGTCCTCAGGCACTGAGAACCTCTAGATCTTACATTCTTTTCTCTTATGTCATTGCTAATTATTTCGGTTCCTCAGAGGGGTAAAGCAGTTAGTCAAAATTGTGATCCAGAAGGTCAAAAACAAATCTCTCGTTATCAAAATGATACAAACTTCAACACTAATTCAAGGTAAGTACCCTCAATCCGAAAGAAAGCTGCTCAAGTGCTGAGAACGCTGAGATTCTTAAACAGCGCTATTTAACATGCAAATACCGTCTGCAGCGCAATCCTTCCTCTAAACTCCGCACCGTATCTCGGGTAACTTTTTAAAGTTATTTCCCATCAAACTTCGAGGCATCCGTCGGTATGAAACTCTAGGTGAACTTCTAAACACCAAGCAGCACTTGGAAGGAGCAGTTCCTCCATAGCAGCGTCTCAAAAATAATGTATACAAACGCGTCTCATTGAATTGTTAATGCCTCCGTCTGTTTTGTCTATACGCCTTGCTCTTGGACCTCCATGCCCTGAGCTCAGATCGTAATGAATTTCCTACGATTACCATGTTAATCGAATACGCAGCGGCGTGTCGTCTGGGCCTGTCCATACACATCACACACTATTATGTTTCTCCCAGGACCGTAGTCACATTTTTTTTTTACAAATGCTGCTGGAAAATAATTAGGAAACTTTTCGACGTCAGCACTGAACAAGAAGGATGAAAAGGTGATCTAATGAAGAAGGAACTTATATAGTGATAAAGAGAATAAACTATGTCAATTACCGTATCAGCAAGGTACCTCGTAGAAAACAAGGAGTTATCCTTTTTAACAGAATTGCAGAAGAGCAATGGCTCCAGAAAATTAAGATCTTAGACGAGTATCGTTCGGAAATTTCATAGGTTTCTACATCAGCAAAGGCAGGATCGGGAGAAACGAAGCTAGAGCTCCAAGACTTGTACCCTAGACTCAAGGAGTACTATTCTACTCCTCAACGGATCCTAAGATACTACGACTCTTTGCAATAAGGTCCCTGAAGACCTTCGGCCTCATTGAAGAGTTGAAAGCCCTGCGACCATTACAGGAAAAAGCCTGAAAATGTTACATGGATCATGGTGTATATTTTATCACTAGGCACGTTAAGCCAGAGGTCTAGTATTTACAAGACGGCAGATACCCTGGAAAATCTGATCTGTCATGCTCTTTTGTACTACATCTGGCAATGCCGACATGACACTGCTGAATAGGCACCTGCAGTCGAGAGTTGTGAGAAACATATAGGATGTGATCGCTCAGGGGACAAAAATTCTGAACTACATCTTCATTGATCGGGATTATGCAGTACGATGACGCTTCCGTCTTAACACCAGAATAGTAGAAGCGGAATCAGTTGTCCGGACCGCCCTTGATCTGTTTAAAGATATTCGGACTGGTGAGGTTGCAGTAAAGCGGGACTGTCCTGCGTATGACCGACTTCCCCGTGTTCACAAAACAGCAGGGTATTTTTCGATATTTAGATTTTCGATCTCGAATGTTCTAGTTTCAACGTTTTGTCGTTTGACGATTATTTCACTGACTTCGATATGTATTTACATGTTGTTTATATGTCAAGTCAGTCGGTATAACATTTGCTCTAGGACTCTAAGGTTGTCAGGCCATGTTGCCCAGACACCAAAATCAGGCAGAAATAAGGAAAAAAGAAATGAAGAAAGGAAGGGAGAGAGCAAAGAGGAGGAATGATCCAACTCTTCGTCGCTGTCAAAAAAATTCCTAGATTTTTCAGAAGCCGCCTGATGTTGGAATTTTTCAAGTACGGTCCTGTTCAGCTAATCTCATCTGATTCCTCCGACGGGCTCAAGATTAATTTTAACAGATACATCAAAGGTCTGTCTCTCATTTATTTTCGGAGCGTAATCGGCTGATTGACTATTGGTTTTTTGTTTACAACGCAGGTCATTAATAATTTTAATATATTTGCCCGCTGCAGGACATGAAGTACTTATTGAAATTAATATGTTTTCGGGATTATTAATAACACCCGGAAGAGGTCAAAACGGAGCAGTAAAGAGGAGTGATATTTGTCATGTTGTTCAAACGTCGCCCGGCGACAAAAACAGAATGCATTAAAAGTGGTGATGACATACCAAGGCTGATTGATAAAGCTTTCGAGAAAAATGGGAAGCGTTTAACAAGCGTCAACTGAAAGGTCACAATTTGTAATTGTAATGTATCTACAACTCCGCCTGTGGGGTAGAAATGATCAATAACTACTGTAATGAGAATAACTAAAAATCTGTGATGAACCGCCTTAACAACCACGATAGGGCTCAACCACATGTCTGCTTTCTTGATTTTATAGTAAAGCTGAGATACTCTACTCAAAAATGTAGAAGAAGGTAGCTATTTCAATGATTTTTTGCGCCTCAAGGTCTTGTATTTTGCAATATTTCAGTTAACATATTACAACAAAAAGACATTTAAAAATATTACATGAGTTGAAAGGCTGAAACATATTGAATAAAAAAAAATGAACACAGACACACAAAACAATGTTTTGATTGGGAGATGAGTTTGGGTATACAGAAGTAGAAGAATTCATTTTTGTATCTGCTGCATTATTATCATTCATATTAAAGCATACACCTGTATAAACAACACCTGGTGTCTTTATATGTATGTTCTTCATAAGTTTGCCCTATATATATCCAGATCCGATAACACTCGTATTTTGCAAGACCTCTATTATAAAGTTGAAGAGGAAAAATGACATAACGTAGATGGTTTCAAATAATTGTATTACAGTCGCTTGGGCAATTAATCTGGCTTCAGTAATTGTGTCTATTATATAGAGGTGCCCTTGGTAATTCAATCTACATTATCATACATGACAAAAAGTTAATCAATACTAAAGCATGTCGTGTCTACAATGCATGATTTCTACATAATCCATTATTAGAAGTAGATGACTAGATAAAATAGCCTGATGAGATTACAGTCCGGAGGTCAGTACCGTCTTGGTTATATTAACCCAACTGGGCCCCTGCTTCTGAGATATCTTTAGCGAGGACGAATTAATTATAATCCTTTTGCAAAAAAATGTTTGTTTAAAAGGTTATGGTCTGGGGAAGTTGGATTGTCCGCTGCCTGCTGCTGACTCATCAACTTGAGCGGGTTTGAATCTCTCCGTCGGAAGTAATATTGAGAGCTCTAGATGTTGTGTTTGTCTGAATATGTGTATATCTGTGATAGTGAACGCCCGTATGAATGATATTACAGTTCAATCACATGAATATTTTGTTACTTGGGTAGTCTGACTAACTTGTGAATTTCAGACTATCCAACACACAAAATCCTTATTTTTCCTTTAACATTAACGAATTCCCATTACCTCAAAACAGAGAAACAACTTTGTTAGCCACTCTGTTGAAAGAATGGCTTCAGTAACGAAAATACGACTATAATTCTCGATGAAAAATATTCAAATCGACATGAGCAGGTTCAATTAATAAGCCTAAAGACGGTGAAAATATTTACGAGACACTTAGAGGAAACTTCCACTTTTGACAATAGCTCAACTGCTGTTGCATTCCAGAAGCTGAAGGCGGGCCCATGCTCCTATCTGTATATACAGGGTGACTTTGAAGTTGAGTTATTAATTTTCAGATAATGATTGTAGAAGGAAGATAAACCAAAATATGTGTGTAAAAATAAAAAAAAATAAAAAAAAAATTTTACCTTGTTTTATAAAGTATCCTCCCGACAAGTATTTCAGTGCGGACCTGTATTTGATCGTGAGGTCTTGGAGCACCGGCATGCCGTCCATATGTGAGGTCTTAAGTCAAATGATTCATGAACCCGTTGTACTACATTAACAAAGGCACGAGGGGTTGGTTGCACTCGATTGGGAAACCGATCCGCATAAACATGTGCCATTTTTTTATTTCGTTTGAGCCACGCAACAGACATCACTATTCACTACCGACTGACACTGACTGTATACAACTGAATGAAATAATTGTAAAAACATCGTTCCAAATTCTTTCGCTTTTTTGTTTCCGATGCGATGAACCGATAAGGCGGATTATATCCGTTGTCGCCAAACACGAGCACATAATATTAATATTGAGACAGGGCGGTACTCAAACTTCCAAAGGGCTATAACTTTGTTACTTTAATTTTACCAGAAAAATGGTAAAGGAAAAAAGCATTTCTTTTGATCAGATCTACTCACTGTTAAAATAAATGACTCAACTTCGAAGTCTAAGTATAGTGAAGATCGGTGGGCAAGTTCTGAACATGATGGTACTGAATAACCAAGCAGTGTGCCTTGCTGAGCCATTGTTCAGTTGACATTTCTGCCGAAGTGGTGTACTACATTTTTATGGCTAACTCAGCTTCGTGACATAGCCTAAGGCCAGATTGTTGTGCCACAGACCGAAGTTGGTGGATGTTTTAAGCTGACTCTGGCGTGTTGGTATCAACCCATGACCATCGTCTTTCGACAAGAAGGTTTATTATCGATCAATGTAAACTGCGATGGAGGTAGTACGGCTGCCTTGAGACGGACCTGATGACCATGCCGTATAAGATCCAGCCATAAATTGGAGCATCACCTCGTTGCGTAAGTCCATGACATGACAAACGCGAATCGCATTGAACTTTTATTAGAACGGGTTTATAGAGCAGACCGAGACCGACCAGCATCTCTAGCTTTGGCTTTATCGCTGTTGATCGTCACGAGGTGAGCAATTCTTCCCACACCTCCCTTTGTATGCTCTTCCTCTACCGGATAATATAGTTAAAGTGTACAGATTCGCAACGATGGATTGTCCATAGTCAGATGATATATCAGCCAGCGTTACACATTTGCTAAAAATATTGGTTGCGGCTTACTGGTCTTGTGGGATGAGCACCAATTCATAGCCAATTTACTGGGCTCCTGCTGGTATTCTCATGTTTAACATATCAATTTCTGTTAGCGTACAATTTAGGCTTTCTAACAGCCATGAAGTGATAGCTAACAAAAAAGCTCAACCAGTGAAAACAACAGGTGTAGTATCAGGCTCCTTATGGAAATGTTCAACTTGCAGTGTGGGGCTTTACGTCAAGCAAATCAAAGGTTGTTTTTTGTAATTCTATTAAATATTGGCAAGTTTCGGCTACTTATTTGGACAAACGTGACGCACTCGTTTGTCCGGCCAAAAAGACACCCAACCATCGACAGCTGTTTCGTGGTTCTTGGCTACTCATCAGCATGGTCTATGCTTGGTCTTTTGTCTCTGGACGAACGTTCGAAAGCTTCGCAACTATCATCTATACCGAAGGTACGGTCTATCGAAATAAAACATCGCATCACACCAGCATTGACCACTGCCGAAAGCGCATGGCTATTATTTGGAACTATTAGTGATATTGGCTCGCGTTTAATAGCAGTCACCACGTGACCGCTGGATGACTGACGATTCTGGCTGTAACGTAGATCTGGTCTACTGCATCATGTTCTGGTTTGTTCAATGGGAAGTACACCACATCTATTTTACAGCCAGAATCGACAGCCATCTAGCAGTCACGTGGTGACCTTGGTATTAAACGCGAGCTGAGATTCCTGTCAGATCCAACTGATAGCTATGCGATTTCCGCACTGGTCGATTCTGGTGTGATAGACGGCGATTTGCGCTGACTAGTCTTGTATAAGAAAAGTGCAAAAATAATTATTACATTCATTTTGCTAGCTCCTTAGTTTCCTGGATACAGGACATCCTCAGGGTTAACAACCATATATAAACAGTATGTTACAACGAGTTTCGAACAGCTGAGGTATCACAAGGAGTGTAAATGGTGAGACCAGCATGAAGATATCTTAGTGTATGGTGCAGATACCGCCTGATTTGTGTGGTTTTGCAAATCGGGGGATTTGGAGGTCATATCCAGGTCAAATTACTTCGTTAGTCTTCACTCCCCAAGCCAGTGCCTCAACTTATTCTACCTATTATACTTATCGTACCATTGCTACGCATTTGAAGATCATTTTATATTCACTAGCACTAATTCAATATATCTACAATACAAAATGGACGATTTCATGATGAAAAATAGTGACACGACCCAAAACTACTTATCTGATAATATTCTGTTATACGATCTACAAGTGGTGAAATCACTGAGCGGATTTGAAGTAGTGCGTGTTGATGGAATAGGACAAGATTAAACCCGAAGAAGAGCAATTACGCGCACCAACAGGCGAACCGAGATGAGACGAGAGAAGCAAAGGATGGGCGGCTATCGGTTCGCTGACCATTGCAAATGACAAGTCGATATTTTGTAAAAATCGATACGTTTGCATTGGTTCCGAGTATTTCAAACATGAACACCGAACATTTGAGGTAATATCAGAAACCGCTAAAAGCTTTTTTATACTTAAATCACCACGAAGGCCTAAAACACAGTCCTAAGGGATACATGGGATACAAGCGAGCATGTGGCATTTACACAAAGAGTAAAGGTTCAATGATATTTACAACTCTGACAAAATGCTGATCCAAAGAAGGCATTTTTTAGATGTTTAGTTGTTCCTTACTCCTATTGGGTCACAGCTGATTATAAAAGTTCTGAATTCTCTCATAGCGTGTCAGAGACAAATCCTTCTCCACTCAGAATAAATGTCAAGTAGATTGACTCTGCATTTCCCATGCAACACTATTATCAGTTCACAAAGGATTGAAGTTAGCCCCTCTGAGAAAAAAGACAGTCAAAGACGCACATACAACTAGTCCACTGTTGGCGTCCATTTAAAAACATTCGGGGTCTATAAATCTCTCCTCTGTCCTATAGACAGCGCCGACTATTTGGAAACGTTGCTATGACTAACCTCGCCAGTCTCCAGCCACCCGTCGGTCAGACGGTAGGTGAAACCTTAACGCAGGTAGATCAGTTCGTTGTGTGCGTGCTGTGCATGTCACGTAAGATCTAAAAAAACTATTATCTCATGTTTGAAATTTTTCATGATTGCAATACTTCCTGGCCAGTTGGCGTGGCCAGTAAAATCTAATCCAACGTTAGCCGGTCATTGCATTGTAGTATTCAATTGCCCTTACATATCAATGTAATCAAGTTTTTCTTATCTACAGAGATGCTCCTACGGTCGGATGATATGTTTTACAAAAAGATCGAGTATCGATACTCAATAGAATGTTCGCATCCTTAGCCGGAGCCCATCGATGGTGGGTCCATCCGAGCTTGAGCAGGTTTAATCCGAACCCGATTGAACCGATATTCGTGTGCGCGTGAAATTGGAAATGTCCCACACCGACTGCTCCTGATAAAATATTCGATTATTCAACGAAAATGGACGGACAGTGGACGAAGTTCAGACGATACGCATTTACCGGTAATGATGAGAAAGAGGTATCAAATTTACGCGCTAAAACAACATACGCGTAAACACAGGAGGCTCTCAGTATCGGTTATTACTGGAAAAGGGCAATGTCGCAGCCGATTGTATGTTAAGTCTTTCCATATGGAGTTAATTTGAGTATTTTTAGAAGGGCAATAAACGACAGATTCTGTTTCTCCTTCCATCAATTTTTACTGTGAATTGTCAACTAGCAACAAAAAATTGTACCTTGCACTGTGACCGTAGCGGGCGCCAGCGGTATTATTGTGATATGCCAGGAAAATTGGCGCTAAAAACGTGTCAAGTAAATTGAATGTTTGTTCTGTAATTTTATTTATAACACCAAGAAGTTTCTTAAGCGGAATTTTTTACGGCACCGCCAAAAATCAATGATCTAGTTTCACATCATTTTTTTTTAATTATTACTCTCTGGTAAGTAACGACACTGTTATTTTCAATTAATTGCTCTGTAGTTGCTGTCATTTCAATCTATATATTGCATCAGACTTGGTCCATACTTCGAGTAGGACCCAAATCATGCTTTGTGGCTGATGAAATGAAAAGATAGGTTTTTGTAGCTAGACCGCAAATTATATACCTTTTCCCTTGCTTGAGAGATATTTTACAAGAAATCATCTATATTCATTAGATCCATTACCTGTAAAATGCCCCATTGGCATTGGCGCAATTTTGCACCCCCCTTAGTAAAACGGGCCCCGTTTGAATAGTGAAATCTACCAAAAATTAACTCAACTGCCCGTGCCTGTGTGAGAAATACAAAAGCATAGCCACACAATACGTATGTTCAACATAACCTCAAATTCCACTATATCATTGGTCGCTGATAGACGGGCATTAACGTGATTTTTGGGCAATGATAATAATAATAAAAATAATAAAATGTCTTTATTAGGCACATTATAAAACTACAACGTAGGCGAAGTCTAGCACTTGACTACTCTACTTAACCTAGCCAAATAATAAATTTATTCATCACCTAACCAAACGAAAATTTGACAAGCAGCTAAAGATGCCTCGACGAACTTGATAGCTGGCCGACATACATACATATATATATATATATATATATATATATATATATATATATATTACGTATATGAAAAATAAAGTAAAATATAAGATATGATGGTAATTAAGTAACTTTTTCACAATTACTGCAATGACAAATAAAACTGTTTCACATGCTTACGAAATCTGTTTACTGGCCAATCCTTTATATTGTCGTCTAAATCGTTATAAATCAGGATAGCATTTAAGTGTACGAACTACGAAATAAATTTTTTTTAGATATAGGGATCTCTAGTCCTTTTTGTGTCCGAAATCAATGTCTGAATTACTTCGTTTGACAACAAATTTATCATAAAGATACAAGGGGGAAAGAGGACATAATTATGATCTTATGTATAAACACTGCCATAAGGTACCAACATGCATTTTCTATACACAACCAACCAAACTGAAATATCTTTAAGGAAACATGATCATACTTCTAGAGATGTATAAACACTGACATAAGGTACCAACATGCATTTTCTATACACAACCAACCAAACTGAAATATCTTTAAGGAAACATGATCATACTTCTAGAGATTAAATACAAATCGACAACAAGTATTTTGGAGTTTTTGTGATAGAATCAAGACAATGTTGCATAACATTTTTTTAAGATAGACGAAAAATGCTCCTTAAGCCGTAAAGTATAATCAATAAACAACCCTAAATTTTTTGTAGTATTTACGACAGCTAGACGCTCCTCATCGATTTTAACATCAAGAGAATTCAATAAAGTGCTACGTTTGACAGCAGGATAAAAAAGCATCACTGAGCACTCATCCTTATTGAGCTTAAGATTGTTACTATTTGAGTATCCTACTATTGCCTCCAAGTCATCGTTAAGCTCATTGATTTAAGTATGTAAAGTGTTACTGTTAAAGCTCTTATAGATCTAATATATGTATCATCGGCATAGCATATCAGAGAAGAGTTTTTCACGGAGCTACCCAAATGTATAGTATAAATTAAGTACAACAGAGGCCCTAAAACTGAACCCTGAGGGACACCTGAGGTTATATCCATTGGATTGCATATAGTATTATCTATGTCTATTACTTGTTTACGATTTGAAAGATATGTTATAAAAAACATTAGAGGTATGTCTGAAAAACCAAAAAGCTTCAATTTAGCACATAAAAGCGCATGATCTATTTTATCAAACGCCTTAGAATAATCTAATGATACAAGTGCTGAAGCATCTCCCTCATCAGGCGAAGCAAGGATGTCATCCAAAACCTTTGCTAAAGCTGTAGTTGTACTAAAACCACTGCGGAAACCAGATTGACACTTGGGAAAGAAATTATTATATCTTAGATATAACAGGAATCAAAGTTATAGGTCTTAAGTTTAAGAGACTTTGGATTTTCACATTTAGGCAAGAGCTTGACGAGAGATAGTTTCCAAGCATCAGGGAAATACCCAGCCTCCAGGCAACAGTTCAATAAATGCGTCAGGGGCAGTAGTACTCCAGGCAAGCAAAGCTTTAGCATTGAGACTGAATAATGTCTAGCAAACTTTGTGGGGTAACAGAACTAAAATCAAATCTATCACTTTCATTAATTTTGTTACTATTAAATTTATCAACTAGATTCTTGCGATTCCCTGAAGGCGTGAAAACGGAAGAAAAATAATTTTGTGAACACTGCTGATGTTGGCTGTGCATTTACATCAATGCCCGGACATTAACCTCAATGCCATGATTAATGTCACGGCCTGCAACATATGCACGAAATGTGTATCAACAAGTGCGGTGTGTCCAAATACCCAGTTCCATTTTTTTTTTCTTATTCGCAAATCCGTTGGAGGGACCGAGAGCCATTGTTTTACATATGAAAATAAGAGCAAGCCACCGTTCCATTCGGCCGTTAGTTCCCAACAAAATTTCAATTCGTGTTACCGGATTCATATTCATGAATCGGCCCAATAAAATTCAGTTTATTTAGCTACGCATCGGCTGGTAAGATTTATGGTTGTCGGACGTAGAATCGCATGCGCAAGCGGCCAGCGGTCCGAGGGTCCCCGGCAGCCAGCAAGATATATGGCATTCAATGTAAATGGGAGAAGAAGAAGAATAATAGTGATTGCACGGGACCGGCGAGCCGTGTGTGATGTCATTGTTTAAAGAGATGCGACCGGGGACCGGTGCAGGCCGTTTTTTATCCGGCCGTCAAAATTTAAATTATTATCGAACAGCGGATAAGGAATGCGACGCCGGAGCGTAATGATGGGCGTTTGTTTTGCTACTGCATCAGAATTGAGGTATCTGCAAACCATCACAAAGGTTTGAATTTACTTGTACCGGTAGTGGTAAGAGTAAGCTTTTTTTGAAGAGCTTAAAGAAACTTTGTTAATCCGGTTTTTGTACTGCCTAAGGTTAGTAGAACTGGGAAAAGCATACACATGTAAATTGATCTCAATACCTAAGGGTCAAATAAACGGTCGTATCGGTTTCTTCTTGTACGAAGTACGACACGGTTAGGATGAGAGGCATACGTCAGGCACGACTGTCTGGTCGCCACATCATGCGGTGACATCATAGAGGAGAGCTTTGAGGAGTTGACATAGCGGTAGAAGTCTCATCCGAGCATTGTACAGACTGAGGAGGTTCTTAATCCTAATTAAGTCGCCTAGCGTTTTCCCAGTTGCGGCCGCTATTGACAAGAAGTGTCTGTGCCAGACCAAGTCCAAGGAGATCTGGACGCCGACCATACAAAATAAACAGCTCTTTGGTACATTCGGATGAGCGCTGGGATGCCTCTTGTTAGTCAATGCACACCGCTATGTTTTGGACGCATTAAACTATACCAGATTGTGACTGTTACAAATTACCGACAGCGACCGATACATGCAAATGAAACACTACGTCACATAAGTGCAAATGATACACTAGAGCAGTTTCTGGATGACAATTTGCGCAACAAAGAATAGCGGTAAATATACTCACCAACCACCACCAAAACGTGAAAGACGCTTACCTGAAACCAAAAATGATATATTAGAATTATTATAAATAACAGTAATAAATTATTAGAAGTATTATAATTCATCCCAGATCTACTAAATAGCATGATCTTTTTAAAATTGGGAATGTGCCCTATAGTGCATAGGCATTGTAAAAAGAAGTAATACACTCGCTAAAGTCTCAAGGTAACCGAGTTACAAGACTCCGAAAGAAAATTTTACCTCAAACCACTGCCTTCAGCAGGGAACTAGGTAAAACGGTACGACGGAAGTCAATACCCAATCCCGGCACCATGCGCCACGTTATGTAAGTAAATCGAACTGTACAAATAGAGTTTAAAAAAAAACGACAGAGAGATTTTTATAGCAACACTCAACTTGTCGTTTAAATGCTGGTTTACGACTAGCGTCTTCAAAATTTAGTTCGTTTTCCTGGATGTTTCCATCCTGCGCCGGGTAGGATCGTTTATGTTGCAAAAAGGCAGTCTGTATGAACGTCGAAGTAGATACAACTGAAGACCTCAAGACAGCAACAAATATTACAAACTAAGGAAGAACAGCTAACAAGCTTGTTTTTCTTTAATCGAATAGCGACAACAGTATTTATAAGCAACACGTGATAAGGCGTTACTTGAAATGTCTTATCAGGTGAATGCCGCGTTATTTCCTTCAATTGTTTAACGTTGATTTACTGCCCATTAGCTTTGTTACTTCAGATGAAGCTTTCTTTAAAAGGAAATGTCACAGCTATCAGAATACCCATGAAACGAACCGTTTTTTATTGCTAATGACATCTTGATCCAACCATAAACGTGTATCTACTTCACGAACTTACTGCAATCGTATTAAAATAAGATGATACTAAGGCAGGCTGATATATAAAAGTTTGTTGCCCGTATAACCTTTCGACTTTTCTCAAATAATGCAACATACGGTTCTCGCATTGCTAAAGTAACCCATCTGCACTCTACGTAATTCCATATAATTCCCCATATTCCGTTCGTTGCTTTACCAATTTACTTGGTATCCAATATAATACATACGATTATCAAGTTGGGTTTGCGGATCGCAAGCGTGTCGTTTCTTTAGCATTTGAATTATTTTGCAATGACCTAAAGGTAGATCTATGCGGTGCACCGAACCATCCTAGTTAGCATAACTCGATACGTACAGTTCAGGCTGTATGGAACAATCTACAAATAACAGGGATTTTCGTCTCGTGTCATTTGCATTATTGCTCCGTTAGAAAATAGGTTGGAAATTGCTTTGATATATGAACTTACAACACAGCATGCCAGTCGACGCAAATGTTTTTCCAAATTGCTAACAATAATAACAACGAACCTCAGCTCAGTTATTGTCTCTTTGTAAGCGATCTATTTATTATGAAGGTAAATAATGACTTGTCAGATTTCCAGTATTCTGTGAACAAACCTTTTGAGTAGCCTTCAAGGAAAGTTCTAAACGGCATTCTTCAAACCAGCTTGTGTACTATAAAGTTTATTCCTTATCTATACACCTCTTACAAATCAGGGAAGCATTGTAATCGCGAATATATCAGCATCCTTTTTTCCAAATGTTGCCTCATTTCCAAAATCTGGTGTAGTGGCGGTAGAGTTATAGCCAAAAAGAGATCCACATTATGCCAGACCCTCGTTTCTGTATGTTTCTCAGCTTTCTGAAAATCTGTAGGCGTAGTATACCTTTCTTGTTCCATAATGTGATCTAGTAAATCACACTTTTTGGTTACACAGGGTGGAGCGTTTGGATGAGATGTACTTTAAATGATTGTAAAATTGCTAATAATCACTCTTGGAGTAACGATGAAATTCTAAAGGAAAGTAGTCACGGAAATTTATTTTTTGTTATAAATTACAAGGTGTGTCTGAAAAATAACTTCTTTCAGGTGCCTTGTTCTGCGATGTATGCCGAAAGCTGGTCATTTAAGTTTGCAATATTTTCACTGTTGATTGCTATTCAACCCGTGGGCAGTATGAAGCTTACTGATGTCAAAAAGTAAGAAAATTAGGGTAAAAGGTTTAACCGGTCATTTCGTATTTCACTGAACTTGTTATATGGACGCATAAGTAATCCAACTCAATCTACTTGACGCCACCTTTGTTATTTTCACCTGGGACGGCTTAAAGTGCTTTGGTAGTAGTACAAACAATGCAAAAGGTCCTCTGTATCTGACATAAGTAGGTATAACGTACTTTACAAACCAAATTGAATATTGCATCCATTACGGTACATACGAATCACAAGCAGCATCTGGAGTACTTCAACATCAAGTGCACATCTATTCACATGTCCTACGTCTGACATCAATACAGTGTTATTTACAATGCCAGAGTTGTCAGTCAATCAGCATGACAAAAACGATATAACTGGATACGAAGAAGACCTAGCAGTATATCTCAATCACTCGGAGGTCTTGGCGTATCGAGATTTGTGTTAGTGGGTCTAGATGCAGTACCTAAGAAGAGGAAGTGATACTGTTATGATCCGTGCAATATGATAGGAAATAATAATAAATGATGCAAAGCTGAAGTTGTTTTGAATTGGTCATTTGGCTGAATTGGATTTGAGTTGCTAAGAGTTATTAGACGGTTGTTAATGGTGATGACTACTGACACTTTTGAAGTTCGCGATAGAATTGCTTATGATTTTTCCATGGGAATGATTTAGTTCTTGATACCGCATGAAGTTATTATAATCAATTAATATATCAATCAATTAAATAATACACAATTTAAGACAATTGCGACCGGTGCATTCTCCTCTCTAAATGTAAGTAAACAAAATAATTCTAGTTTAGGATTTTTTACATGGTAAAAATGATCTTTCAGCTGCTTCAAAGATACAAATATTACAAAGGACTGTTGAAAAGACATGGGACAACTTTCGAGTACCAACTTCTTGTATGTAACTACATAAATAACAATTCTGTATCGCAGATACATGCTTAATGTTCTGTTTTCATTTTTGCTATTCAAAAAGTCCCAACTGTTACTGGACATTGGTTTTAAGATGCATCAATCTGTGCACGAGACAAACAAGGATCTACGACTTTTGTGAACAATTCTACTTATCTTAATGATTTTCAAAAATCAACAACAACAACATGGATTATTTGAATTTTGTCTACAACAGTTTTTTAATACTAGGGTAATCATAATTATCCGCTTTAACTTCCAAAACTTGTGTAGTAAAAAAAATCACAGATATGTTTCTCACCTCACCAAAAAATCAAATGACTCGTAAGAGAGGCATTATAATAATTCTCCTCAGCATGAAACCATTTATATTCACGACAAGTAAAAATTGTAATGACGTTGAGCGATGAAAAACCGATAAAGGAAAATAACGCCACGTTGCACAGCCAATATTCACATGATGGAGCATTGGTAATAAACGCCCTGGAAGTTTATTGTTCACATTAACATACTATCACATTATATTCGCATCAGAAATCCCAAACAAATAACCAAATAAATGGTGGTAGTGGCAACAGAAACTAATTATTATCCACCAGGGACAATTCTTCAACCCAAGCGGTATCTTCCAAGCTCAAGGATTAGCAGACAGACTGAGGGAAATGAGTGAAATCATTTTTCGTATTGTACGTGTCATTTAAACTTATTATATCACTTGTAAAAAGCACTCTGTAATAGGATCTGAAACGAAAGAAGTTATTTCCAGACTCCATACTACTATAACAATACTATCCTTGTCATAATCTGAAAAATACAATGCCTTGTATTGAGAACCTCCAATGTAACCGAGGTGCCAAATCTCCGTGCGCTTGCAAACG
This sequence comes from Acanthoscelides obtectus, assembly GCA_963669975.1. Lineage (NCBI taxonomy): Eukaryota > Metazoa > Arthropoda > Insecta > Coleoptera > Chrysomelidae > Acanthoscelides > Acanthoscelides obtectus. Next base: position 38,351,847 of record CAVLJG010000009.1, on the reverse strand, counting down.
AGAAAATGTCTTGAAGTGACAAAAAAGTCAAGCTTCTTTCCAATTATGGATATCTGGTAGTCATTTACAGAAGACCTGATTAGTTCAGCTAATCGTCGGACATCTGACAATACCTGCTATCTGATATTTTTGCCCAATTTGAAGTATATGCACATTTTTCTTCGTCTACCTACAGCTCACATTGTGATAGAGTCCGCTAACTGAAGAAAATTTTAGTTTTTGAATTATTGAGCCAAAATAATACCTACCACTGGCAACACGTCTGTCAATGGACACACCCAAATGGAATGTGACTCTGTACACAGTTGCATTTAAGGAAAACTGAGAAATAGAGTTACTGAATTACCAAATGTCTTTGTTAAGGCGTCAAAAGAAGCTAGGACAAAACCAGAGCCATATGAGGTGATCCAATTGAGTTACGACTTCTTCAAGGACTACTCTCGAACAGAGGTACAGGGATACTCAAGAATTAGACCAGGCAGGGACAATGTAGTCACGGACATCAAAGTACTATGTTATAATCCCGGTGGAAAAATTGAAGTGAAACTAGACTTCAGTGTAGAGCCTCAGGAGTTGCCAAAACAGCTACCCGTCCTTTCAGATTATAAGTGTTATATCTAAGGACTGTCACATGTATTACGACAATTTGCCATATGTCAAGGAAAGAAGCTAAACGTTCATTTAACTGAGAATGCTATTATGTTTTTGATTTGTAAAAGCATTAAACTTTTAATTTAATATAATGAATAACAGTTTTCCTAACACGAATCTCATTAAATTCATCTATGCATCATAAGTACAATATTTGCTAACTGCAAAGAAAGTTAGCAGAAATGTCAGCTATCTGCACTAATTTTGTCAATTAGAGCTTCATTTAGATAAAAAACGCATTAAATATGTGTTAAACGTCATTTATTTTTTTTTACCAAAGTTGTAGAGTCTCAAGGCCGGTAGTATAAAATTGATAAGGTTTTTTTCGTCCCCTGTAAAATTACGGTTCCTGCATACAGCAGGTATTGTCAGATGTCCGACGTAATTTGTTTGGATAACAGCAATTCCTCTGGCCTGTTCCTCTGTTGATTGACCAATTCTACTAAATATGGCCATATGGTTAGTCGTATATTGGGTCTGCGCTTCCCAATACAATGGGTATGTGCTGGGGTAACGTCTGTGATATTCGTGTCCTTGTAGCTCCTCTGCTGTTGAAAAGAAGCTTCTTGGTCAGTATGTTCGATAACCAACAGAGACGGTTGTAAACACACAGCTCCTCTATTCACACAGCCTTGTCGTTTATAATTATGCCACTATGTATACCACGACCCGCAGTTTTTGACCGAAATGCGTCTCAGTCCGACTCTGTGGGGCGTCCCTGGCTGGGACCAGTGGCGTGGTAAAACACGTTGCTTCAAATATTCAATATCTTTAACGTTAAGGTTTAATTGAAACTGAAAGGCTAGGATTTAGCCATTTTGAGGGTTGCCAGCTAAACCAAATTGAATACTCAAATGTACGGAAGCGCGAAGCTGTTACAAGCAAGTAAACTAAGTCCATCCTTCGAGTTATACAATAGTACAATAATAACTACCAGAGATGCAAAATAGCCGCCACTACAAAAAGGCGGATTAGATGCTTTTTCAGTCTCCTCAATATGAGTATCAATTGAAAGGGCTTGGTAGGTGGAAACAGTACAATTTAGGAAAACAGTCCTAATCCAAAATGGCGTCAGAAATAAAATAGCGAATTATAGAGCTAATACAATAAAGCGTTACTATAACACCTAAAACTTAACACATAGCTGGTGCGGAGAAAATTCGTGTTCTTATGACCAGACAAAACCACATATTAAATATGAGTCTTTACTAACGTTTCCGTCACCTCAGAGACATTTTACAAAGTATCAATAAAATAATAAAAATTAAATATTTAATCTCATTTTTATTCGTACTTTTAAAGAGGCTACTGAATGGGCCAATGCGATACTAAAAAGTAATTCATATTTATTTGATTTCATTTTTTCAGGAAGACGTGGAGTTTTTTTAAATCTAGTCATCAGAAAATGCATCAACAAGTAATAGAAAGTCTACGCGCGCCACGGTATTCTTCCTAGATTGGTGAAGAGAGTGGTGTGATGACTAGTATCTGGTACCTGCCTAATAAAGAGTGATTTTTGCTTTGTTACATTATCTACGTCATTAACATCTTTCTTCACAATAAGACTTTATATTTTTAATCATTTTATTTGAATGGTGGTAGATTATTGAAATTTATAAATACCATTGATACCCTGTAGGTACAGACATACCCGGAAAAGTGAATGTACAGAAAAACCTCGATCACTGGTCATGACTGACTTTAGTTCTCTTCATTTACGATGTTAACACTGACTTGTACCTTACGTTCCGCGTGCTCGCCAGTTTGAAATCAAAGCAATGTATTGGACATGACGAAATTTTACTTTAAGGAAGACTTTTCTTTATGTCCCTTCAAGAGATAAAAGTCAATTTAACCCATTCTCACCCCTTCCTAGGGCGCTACTGCCGTCCGAGAGACCGACTGCCGCGACTCTCCTTGGTCATAAAGCAGCCCGGGGCGGTCTCCGCTTGCTCTTGGGTGTATCTTAATTGGCAAGACGAATGAATCAAACGACTCCTTTCGAGCCCACATACACACATACCCAACGTCTCTGATCATTTAGACTGGTCGACTAGCGCGGTTTTTTTACCGTTCGGATCACGCTGAAATATGACGACAGGTGTCTAATGATTCTAACGCAGATGAATGTGATTGCAAATACGGGAAAATCAGTCTGTCGGATTATATTCATCAGGAAATGAACGTTGGATTAGGTCATGCCTAAATATTTCTAGGCTTCAAAGCGTCGAGGATCCACCATCTTCGCTACAGCGTCCCTTGTTGAGTGTTTTACGGCCTCGGCCAGAATATACGAGGTCTGTAAATTAAGTGACGAGACTGGCAACATAGCGTTCGATCTGGCAACACTGAACGTGCCGGTCTTGGAGGGGATACAGGGGAGCATGTGATCCGCCTTCAGTACAAGTTTGAGCACGCTCGAGTCATTTGATTGTGCGTAGGATTTTTTTTGTTTTTTCTTTTCTTCTAAGAATGAGCGAAAAGTGTCATGCAACGGTGAGGTATCAGGTTTTGCTTCAGACTTGGACACAGTGCGACGGAAACTCTTGCTAAACTTCAGCAGGCCTGCGGAGATAGTGTTTTGTCGCCCAGGTTTTTTGGTGGCTCAAGGCATTTTGAGACAAGAGGGTCAAGTGAAGATGACCCACGAACCTGAAGGCCTTCATCTTCAAGTATCGATGAAAATGTCGTCAGGATCGGGAAGAGCTAAGAAGCTAACACCACGAGTATGATGTGGCGACCATGAATCTGAAAGGGTGTTCCATCGAATATCTTCAACAGTTGCAAGAGCAGTGCATTTATGTTCAAGACTTTGCGTCAAGTTTGGCAATGTTGAGTTCGTTACTCACGACACCTGGCTGGACCTTCGACTGATTTCACAAGAAAGTTTTATTCCTGATTGGGCTTTATCGTGTATGTGCATCGTTGCGCAAACTGAGTTTTTTCGCCGTTATTTTTTTTTTTTTTGTTGAACTTGGCCCGTCAATGCTGTGTTTACACGATAGAGTCAGCAGCCTTCCGAATGCTTATCTTTTCATCGGTAAGTAGAATTTAAACAAATGAGGTTAGGAACTCTACTGGTAAGGAGACGCCGCGACGGCACGATGGCATGATTTCAGTTAAAATGGATATTTTAAGGTCAACCCCATATTTAACGCGCCTCCGTTATTCTGGTAAAATGAATAAGAGAATCTCATTTGGGGTTCGAGAAAGACCATTAGTTCCCGTAATATGCTGATGTGAGTGCGGTAGTATTTTTATTATGATAGGTTGAAATGACATTATTTCCACTACTACAGCCATTTCGTTTTCCCCGCCAGTCGTCTCAGCCCCTGGCCCTTAAGGAACATTCGAAAATAAATGTATAATCATGAATAAAGGGCTGTGTCTACCCTCTATACATCGTCGGTGACTTCGCTACCTTCATCACGAAGGGTTTTACAGTAAGGACAGGTTGAGTTGAACTGGAATGAAATAGGCTGTGTCAAATATTAGGATTTTTTTATTTTAATGATTCATGTTTGGAAATTTGCATGGACTATGACATTGGCTATCTGCCTGCCACAACTTCGTACATTAGTGTCGATGTCATAGTAATTTTCAACCCTTCTACGGTATATACCTTGAGCGATGACCCAAGCTATATTTTTTTGAAACGCTGAGATTAAAGCTAAGTTTCCAGTACGTTCTCAATTGTTTTAATCAAACAGCTACGAACTGTTGAACTACTCTGAATCTACCTGGAACTGAGTTCCATCTCCAACTCGCTCAGAATGTTGGTCTTATCTTTACAGGTGTACTTATAACTGACAAAAATGAATACTGGTTTCAACCGTCCAAAGTTTACGCCGTTGTTTCATCTTTACCGGGAACCATCAGCACGGTTCATACGGGATGACAGACGAAAGCAGAGCAGAAGAGCTGAGGTATGGAAATGGACAAGTGTCTACCAGACTATCCACCTTGACTGGTCATTGTTAATCGGGACTTTACGATGTGAGCACCTTCCAACTTCACGGATAACAAATTGAAACGAGCTGCTCTGCTGGTGTTCATCTTTCGATTGTTCTTCGCTGGGCGGATGTTTACGGCCGGCAGACAACTTTGATACACCAACTCGCTTGCTCGCTCAGTACTGCTTCAGCTGAAGAAGATCGGAATGTATCTCGAGGAGGATGGCTTGCCATAAATATCCACAAATGTGACAATAAGGGCGTTTATTCTTGAATAATCTGAACAGTGATCGACGGTGAAACAATGAAGAACTGGTGAGGAGTGTGCAGCGTGGAGGTATCAGGAAGTGGAACTGTCCACAAGGATAGATGATTTGGTATGGAAATCAAAAGGTCTAAGAAGGAGCTACAAAAGCTTGTAGTCACTTCAGTAAACGGAGCAATAATGATAAAGATGCGTGGATATCAAGTCACCATCTACCAGTCCTCATTCAACAGTAATCTGAACCTTAGCTATCAGACAGAATGAAGAAACTGTGAGAAAGATGAGGAATGAATAACGTGAAGCATTCGGTAAAGGCTCTAAAATAGTCGCAACTTCACAACACAACTATGGAGACTCTTATTCTTCAGTAATATAAGTAGGGAGACGATGAGGAGATACATCAACGTTTATGTGAAAACCATAGAGTACCTAATTAGGAAGTAATGTATGAATATCTACAAATACTTTTTTATTGTTTTTCTTCTCTAATCACTCTGGCTGATATTCTTTGGTATACTGCTGACAGCCGCTGAAGTTGTTAATATTCTGGTTAAAGAATGCACAGTATGAAAGATTTATCTAATGAACAAGGCTATGGTAATTTAAGCGCTTCGTTTTTGAACATTTTTTGCTCATTGAATTGGTCGGCAAAGTATAAAGGTATTTCATAATTCATCTTTCGTCTTCGCTTGTTTGTTAATAATTGAATAACGACTTGGCCGCTATGATACGTAAATTGCCGATTTAACTATCGCCCACGAATCTATTATTGATATTTGTTTTTGAGATGGTAGAAAGAAGAAATAACATAAGAGGAACTACCACTACTTTAAGGAGTTCGGTCCATAACAACAGGCATGAGCGCCCGCAGGGCGGGGAGGGGGGTGTTGGGCTGAGAATCCGGTTGGTAAAACTTGCATTTGATTTTCTGTAGGTACTCTTGAGGATAGTAGTATACGATTCCAAGTGATTTCATGGTGTTGATTGGTATAAAACTGACATTTGATCTAACCATAAGATATTCGCAGTTCAATAAATGTGTGTGTCCAGTCTCGTGGTTGAGTTTCAACCCCATAACCAAAGGTGTTAGTATCGGAAAACACATTAATTCTTAAATTCAGAATGATGCCCATATGCATCTCACGGTTTGAGTCTCGTATGCTGAGCTAACCTAGACTGTACATATATGTGTCGGCTTTTAAATTATATAGTAAGCAAGTGCCGACTGGGACGATAGCGATGCCATGCTCTGCGCTCTGTTTATCTTATAACGTTTTCTTCTGGTGAAACTAGTGAAGCACTGACATATATTGCATACACCAATGTACTTTGGACTAGTATGATTCTCAGTGCAAGAATCTCACACGACCTGGAGGAGTTCGTACTAGTAATGTCAACTGTCAACAGTTCACAGCTTTCACTTATAGCTTTGCCTGTTTTTGCAGTCAGTTTTTCTCGGTTTTCCCTTCTCTTATTTGGATCGGATATTGAACATAGCGCAGGACAAACAAATGAAGAATTTTTTTTATTGACAGATGGATAGCGCGATACATGAAATGACAGTCGTTTTATGTTCCTCTGGGGGAAATTTAGGATAAACCAGGGCACACGGAAACTGTACCAGTTTTGTCAAAATAACAGATTATTAGGTTCTCCGTATTCGCAAGACTACGCGCTACTCTGCGTCGAAACGGGGACCGTCATTCGCGACGACTGACTCCACCTGTCTGGAAGCCGTTGCCAAACTCGGAGAGATTTAGAGCGGGCGGATGCGGAGAGGACCGGCCCGGCCTGCCCATGCTGGCGAGCATAGTATAAACAGATATTATTCGAGATTATAGTTCAGTCGATAAGTGATTCTTTGAAGATATGTTAGTATTGCGACATCATCAAATGCTCTCTCTGCCGACAAAGTTAATTCTCAGGCTTTTACTATTTACCAAGACAGTGGTCCGGAAGAGAATTCGCAACAGGTGTCGATCCAAGGCAACTCAGCAGATCCGAGGCATTCGAAATAAATCCGAGGAGCCTCAGGAAAATCAGGAAGTTTGAAGTAGTCCAAGGAGATATGAGGTAATCCGATGAGATCTCATCTCATGGTTGCGATTACGATTGACTTTTCAGTAGAACGTACGATATTATCTGGTGGAAATTCTACTGTATTCCAAAAATGTCTTAAAGATTTAGGGATTCCTGAAGTGATCCTATGAAATATGAGCAAAGCGATTTTTGCTTCTCTTAAGGTTTCAACGGTCAGCCCTTGTCTAATGACCTCAGATCACCTGTCGCATCTGTACTACTTACTACCTGTACTAGTTGCAGGAATTTATTAGCAAACGCAGAAATACTTTAGAGCTTACTCAACGTATTGGTTCAAGAATGCTAAACTGTGGTGGTCGATGGCATCATAAGGACACACGTCCATGTTTTGTATCACCTTCACCACCCTGTGACAGGCAGAGGCAATCTGAGAGAGACCACCTCCAGTTTTTCCAAAAGTTGATTGTTAATAAATGACATGCAGAATAATTTTCACTCTCTAATCAATAGCTCCGGAAACTTAAATTGGGTTTCTAATCTGGGCGGCCTGTGATAACCTTGAGGGCTACCCCGCCCTTTTGCAAATACGAGATCCTGATCCGCCTTAGGCACGATGTAAAACCCCCTCTCAGGTATACGTATTTCCAATAGCAATGATAACCACCTCGTCAAGTCTCCTGGTATGTTTTGGTCTTTGAGATTCAGAGTGAGTACCTGAGCGCAGCTCTTGAGTTTAGAAACTGAGATCTAGATGCCCATTCACTCTCTTACACGGAAGCTGTTACGTCAGGCCGTTTGAATCGACCAATTCGATCCGCAGCCAGAAAGTTTCATAGTCCAGATGAACTGGAATAATGTCGCCATTGCTAACCCACAATGCCATTCCACCAAAAATTCCCAATTAGTGGTGACTCCTATAAAAGACAAACTTTATTTCTACTTAGCCATATGCTCACAATGAGCCACCTCTCTTGTTTAAGACAAGACAACGTTTCATCCTATCAATCGATAAAATATTATACTGTTACTATACGTTATTGCTGATCTCAAAACTGAACCCAGTTTCTTACAGTTTTCAGTCACACAAAGGGGATCTTCTGATCTAGTTAAATGATAACTACAAGACCCTTCAATGAGGCTTCTGTGTAATAAGGTCAGAAACCAAAAAGCTACTTCATCTAGAAGATGGCAAACACTTCCCCTGAGCTCCAATACCAAGCGTTAACAGTATGACCTCAGAAGTGATATTCAGCACATTAAGCGTCCTGATTTTCTAACTAGAAATCGTTAGGTTTGAGAGGCAGTGAATATTTCAGTTAAGAAGCTATGTTTCGAAACATCCAGCTTCATCAATCCAAGATAGTTACCTTAATCTAAGTACACGTTTTAGCAAATATTACGGAAATGTTGACCAGACTACAAGATAAGCAGCTAGTTATAAACAACCGCCGTGCGTTTTGCCGCGTTATGCAGATCTCTCCCCCACTGGTATTAGATTTCCTCTCTGTTTGGTTGGCCCCACCTGTCTGGCTGATGGCCAGCGTTGCCAAAACACACACATGGGAAGAGACGTGATATGTCCGTGAACGCCTCTCACCATATGTTACCCATATTTCCGTAATAAAGACGGGCGCCTCATGTGAGAATGGGAATTTGGAATGTCGAGTCACATGGGGACAGCGATCTTTGTTATTCCTCGTATTAATGTGTAAATAGTTATTCGGGTTTGACGCTCCAATATTCTCAGACCAAGTATATGTTGATAGGAACACTGAGTCCATCCCCTTTACCAGTTTATTGTGGCAGATCATCAGGTCCTAAGGTGCGCCTGGGTAGGGCATGAGGCCAGACGAGACTTAATGTTGTAATCTTGGATAGCACTATTTAGTGCCTTGATTATACTACTACAATTTTTATAATGCTCCGCAATCACAGACGCACCTTTTATAGTCCACCTCTATTAAATCTGACTGCAAGCGCGATCCTGGAAAAAGCAAAAGCAACAAGCTGTCCGCCATAGCCGCTTAGTTATTGCCTTCATTCTTTATAGCGGTCGTAAAGTAATACAGACTATAAAACGATTATGCATATGTTTTGTGCTGTCCCAATAAAACGTTTGTGTAAACCGCGCGACGGCGCTATCAGACCTGTGTAGGCATCGGGAACATTTCAGAGCGATGCACAAAATAGAGCATGGGTTTCAGTGGTTGAAGTACAAGGCATTAGTTAGCTTTGTTTACTCGCGTGATATGTCCTTAAAATATTTGGAATGCGTAGGACTCGAGTGATTTAAATGCAAGAGATTCCATGAAATCCAAGGTAACATGAGATACATGGAGTTCCAAGAATATTGAAGGTTTTTCGAGAGGGTCCAACAATCTCCAAGGAGTTCCAAATAAGTGTAAACGAACCAGATCTTTGGTGCCAATCAAGTGTCAGTGGTTAAGGCGGCTCCGACGCACTGAGTTTCAAGCCATTTACAAGGTTTCAGCTACTTCGAAACACTCCATTTTTGAATGAAATTCTTACAGTATGTTCAGAAGATAATTCCCCAGGGTGCTATAGGAAATTTTGTTTTTGCACAAGTTTTATGATGGGTTGAAGTGCGCACTTTTTCTGTTCAACTTCGCAATTTTTTTAAAAACAATCGAGTGAAAAAAATGAAAAAGTGGCTCTATTTATAGCACCCTGTGGGGTTTTGTTTTGATCACACCATGAAAATTTCATTTAAAAATATCAAAAAATAAAGCATCAATTTCGAAGCGCGCAAACCTCTACAAATCGTATTTTGGACGAATTTTGTCTACTGTTTCGTGCTGCCAACCCAAGCGTTGCGGCGCAATGTACGGACTAAGAAAGGACATATTCAGATAATTTGGTGGCCCTATTTCATATAATATCGCATAGATAAGTCGTTCTGCAAATAGGTACTCATAATCGCGATCGCTGATACTCCTCGATTTTCAAGCCGTTTTACTTCCCAATCCAGTGGCGACGAAGTATTGTAAACGAGAAAAATTTCTAAAATGAGATGTTATGTTTTTTAAGTCATATGACATCTACATCACGAAAAACTATATCACTCATCATCAACTTGGAAATTACCGCTCGGATTTTAATGAAATTTCCACACATGGTTACTAGTATGCCAAAGCTTTGTAGTTTTAGTCCAATGGCAAGGGTGCTATAGACAAAAAATAAAAAGTAACAATTGCTGAAACTCCGTTTTTGACGTTACAGCGGTTCCTTATCATTGACATAAAAAAATTGTACTTTTTAAAAAGTGGGGGTTGGGGGAAGGTGATTCTAAATGTAACATCTTTGATACCAGTGAAACACGTTCTATTATTAAGAAGCTTCTGGTCTCAGTGATTACAGGAAATTTTAGTAACGAAAATCCGACGAATAATGTGCTCACGATTTGAAAAAATCGGTCCTACCGTATAGGTTTGGCACCAAGAGCCAACAGTTCGTCTACCGTTTCCAAGTCCAAGCGACGCGACGGTGCGTTCCGACTAAGAAAAAATGTATTCAAATAATTTGATATCTTAAGTAAAATAGATTCAAGAACTCAAATTCAAATTCGATTATTCATGTCAATAAACACAATTATGTTTACAAGGATCATGTGGTACATGGTAACAATTGAATGAGGGTCATAAAAATATCTTATGCGGTCAAAATAAGAGGAAACAGTTAGGTAGTTTTTGCAAAGCAATAAACAGGTAGGCTTATACCTGGATTAAGTACATTTCTTGTCTACTGTAATAGGTAGATGGAGGCGATGCTGCCAGAAATGGATGTGTGCGATCAATAAACAAACCGCAAGATTGAACTGCGGTGTCCAATGATTTTTGTCTTACTAGAAAACTCTGTTGGGTATATGATGGAGTTTACCAGAACTTTACAGCTTGTTGACTGTCTTCTTCTACAAACTTCACCAAATCGAGACGCTGTCAACCTTATCCTCCGATGAAGGTGCCACAAAGTACAGTCCTGTGATTTGGTGGCTTATTCGATTTGCAAAAACTCGTTGTCACTTTTTTTAAGTTTTCCTAAAAATTCTTGCTTAGCAACTTTCATGTCAGATTTTTGACAGAATTCGACATAAAACTATTCATTTTCCTTGGAATAGCTATCCGAATTGTTAGTTATTTTTATATCAGCTTTCTTTTCAAGATCCTTGCATTTCAGTCTTTGTTCCATCTTAGCGATAAGCGAGGTTGGACTAAGCTTAGAAAGCAAATGTATTTAGACCACATAGACAGGCGGCTGGGTATTGTGGCTCACTACAGCTGCAGCACATCTTCCATGGTATGACCTCTTCTTGCAATAATTTATTCGCGTACTATCCAATGTATTTTGCGATTATTGAGTTGAACTGCTCCACTCTATTATTGACCTCATCATGAAATAAACTCACTGCATTCGTAATTAAAATGGTCGCATAAGACTTTTTATTGTCTATTATCAACCTTGATAAAAAAAGTCACTCAAGAACAATCACAGCAACAAGAGTACAGCACAACAATTCAACAACACAATATCGACGAACAGTAACAAGGGGAGAAAAATACTAAATGATCACTTGCTGAGTACCAAAATAGGAAAGGACTTACAGGCTAGATCGCTAATCGAAATCCGACTCTGTTATTATGAAAATTTACCTTGGTATGCACCCGCAGTCATCCTTTCCTCTGTTAAAATAGCGCCGACGATCGTCTAGGGCCAGCCCACCCTCGTTTAGTTTTCACCCCCCCGTTACCTCTGTAGATGGTGCTCGTGATTGTAGGAGCCCCGTTAACACCTCAGATGCATCGCTCTGCCGCAATTCATAGAGATGTCTGATGGGGCGTTGGTCACTTTTCAGAATAGTCTGGTTAAACGAATAGCCATCAGTGATATTGAAATAAGAGAAAAAACAATATCATGCGCATGAAACGACTAACCAAGCTCGATGACATCTCGTTCCGTACGACTAAGGACACTTCAAAACCCCTTCAATATCGCCGATGTCCGCGTGTGTCAGATTGGAAATATCGATTACCACAAACAGATAATCGTCCGAAATGACTGGTCTAGATGGCACGCCGCCTGAATAGAGAATCTGTCAGTGGCGATGCGACGGTAGCAAAGCAAAGCAGCAATACCATCGAGAGGGATATTATGTAGATTGGATGGAGACAGACGAGGTCTGTCAACAGACGCCAGGCTGCCAGGCTTGCAGGCCGATCGGAAGTCTTTGAATAACTGCAGCGCCATGTCACAGTTACAACCATCACAGCGGCTGCGTTTGAAACCTCGCGACGCAAGCATTTTGTATCGCATTAGTCGAAGAAGTGCTATTCGTGTTTGATATGCACAATGCGAGGCTGAATGGTACTCGAGGATGGATACGATGGCAAGTAGTAAGGATGCTCGGCTTCATGGATGGGTAGATTAGGTACACGTGCTTGAAACATGATTGCTGGGCTTCAACTTGTACCTACCTACCACTGGAAGCACCAAATCTACCTAACCAATGTTCAAAGATTGAAATGGGCGCTGACTCCACGATCTTCATAACAAAACTAAGGACTTCAGTTATTCTGTTGTGGGGAATTCATAAAATTATTACTCTCTGTAAAATATTAACGGAGCTTTGACGTGGAACTCCTATGATATCAAATTACTAAATAAACACTGTCAATATGGGCCCAGTACTTTGTAGGTAACACTGATAAATACAGGATTTGTGAAATCACAATTTTTGGGTGTATCTTATGTATTTTGAAACCCTTAAATCAAATCTAAAAACAGAATTTTTCTATCACCCACAGATATTCGCTAACATTTACTTTTATGAATTACAATACGTAACATCCCATATTGCTACATTTCTCGACGTTTATGCGATGACGAACATATATAATGTTAAGACCTGTCTATTCCTGTTTATTATATGCGAGCTCTATGTTTAGAGAGCATGTTGCGTTTATTAGTAGACTAATAGCAGCCGAGTCAGTTACGTTTTCTGTGTTGAAGAGTACTGAGATGTTCTGAGTACTGTTAATTTTTGTTAAAACGGTGTGTTGTTTTTAGTTTATTGTAATCGAGACTAGTTTTATGGACAATGCCTAGACATTGTGTAAATAGTGCGAACAGTTTTAGTTGTGTGTGCGGAGAGCTAACTTTTAAATCCCAAAAACGTACTTTTACACCCTTCGTGTTGAAAGCATACGAGTACGAATTTTATTTTGGAATTAATGTTGACGACCAAGATAAACTATGGGCCCCTCATATATGTTTTAATACTTGTGTAACGTTGTTAACAGGTTGGTTAAGAGGCGACAATCGTAAAATGCCCTTTACGGTACTCATGGTTTGGAGAGAACCGAGAGACCACACTACTGATTGCTACTTTTGCCTAACAAATATTACAGGTCTTGGACCAAAATCAGCTTTGTGACCCTATAAGCATAGTGATGAACTTTTTGTCCCAATCCACCAGAATCTTGGTCTTTGGATGAAAAAGTCGAATCCACAGATTCTAAGAGTGATGGTAGAGGAAGCGTAAAAATTTCCGATCCTTCGTTTGACCTGCCAGGATGTTCAACAGCGCCGCATTTGATCACACAGGGACTTAATGACTTAGTTCCAGAATTAAATTTGTAAAATCCCAGTCAGAACTTTTAGCGTCAGGATTACAATGATAAGATCTTCTCCACGATGATGTTTACATTACTTCTTACGGAAAACGGCAACAAGACATCTCACACTGTTTCCGTCAAGAAAGGGAGTTGATCTATTGCTCCGATGTCAACAATTTGTTTGACGCGTTAGGACAGAAACATGATCCAGATGATTGGCGCCTGTTCATTGATTCCTCTAAGCTTAGCTTAAAAGCGGTATTGGTACACAACGGTAATAAATATCCAGCGCACGCAGTTCCTATGATGGAATCATAATGAAAAAATAGAGTTCTGTTAGAGCATATCCGTTTTAATGAACATGGATGGTCCATATGTGCCGATTTAAAGGTAATAGCCTCTTGAAATGCAACTGGGATATACCAAATATTGTTGTTTTCTTTCTGCGCGAGATAGTCATTATAAACAGGAGTGGCGACTACGTCAGGTATTAACTCCAGGCCTCAAAAACATTGCTGATGAACCACTAGTTGATCCCAAAAACGTGTTGCCTCTACCTTTGCATATTAAGTTGGGACTGACGAAAATTTTTGTGATAGCTATGGATCGAAACGGAAGAGGGTTCCTGGATTTTAAACAAATATTTCCGAGACTTAGTGAGGAAAACTTAAAGAGGGCATATTTGTAGGTCCACAAATATGGAAAATTATGAAGGATGATGTATTTGACACTGCTCCAAATGAAACTGAATTACGAACTTGGAATGCTTTTGAATCAGTTACTGCAAATTTTTTAGGCAATGTGGAGGCGGACAATTATAAAGATATTGTGAGTGAACTAATTAATGCTTATAAAGGAATGGGATGTAACATGTCTCTACAAATTCACTTTTTAGATTCTCATCTCTATTTTTTTCCGGAAAATTTAGGTGCGGTATGTGATGAACATGGTGAGCGGTTCCACCAAGACATTACTGCTATTGAAAAACGGTATCAAGACAAATGGAGTGTCAATTTGCTTGCTGATTATTGATGGACATTGTTAAGAGATATTTCAGGAGCAACATATCGCCGTAAAACATCCACAACAACATTCTGAGATTAATGTTTATTCGAGTGTTTATTAGTACCTACTCTTACACACCTATCATCATATTTTACGAGTATAGGCAGCAAATAAAATGCCTTATTGTAAGAAAACCGTGGGTGATAGAAAAAATCGAATGCTATTTCCGGCTTTTTGGGTACATAATAACCACCTTATCTTGCCCATGTCACAAAAATTTATTTTGTTCACCAGTGTAATTGGCAACCTGGCGAAATATGAGAAAAATGGATCAACTTTAACGACAATGTGTTGGCAATCTTAACTTACACGTATAGGAGACATTTGACGACGCCCGCTACATAATACATACTTTCTACCCGTTATCAAGGGTCGATTATTCCTGAAGCCGCAAATATATCTATAGCAAGCGAAAGATTGAAAGGTGCCAAAGGAACCGCTCTCTTCAACCTTATATCCACCAGCTCAACAGTTTATTTGGATACCAGGTGTTCAGCGCTGGGCTGATGAGAATTATTTATTACGAGTCAGCCATCTGACAGGTTATTTCGTTCTCCGGGTTAATTAGATTTATGATGCATTCTGTTTTGTTGGTTTAAATGATTCTGGAGGGGTGTGGCGCGTCCAAGGTACGACGCGCACACGGGCTGATGGGGCTGGACCCACTGACGGCTGGTAGATGGGCCAACAACGGAGGATCGTACCACCGTTTGACGTGGCATGATGAGCGCGTGGATGGAGATTCGTTTCGGGTGTCTGTCGTCTAGATCGGCTAAGGAAGTAGTGCAGAAATAGAAAAAGGTTAAACGAATTTTGGAGCATTGCTCCATAGTGTGCGTGTCACACTAAGAAAATATGTCAAATCGTTTAAAAAACGATGAAGGAAATCAGTTTCAGTGAAGTAGTATCTTGTGGAAATGTGGTATTGCTCTCATGAACAAAGAAACGCATATTTAGAGCACACACCTAGCAGTCTGGCCATGACAGGTTTTGATTATCTTTATTATTCTAAATATGTTGAGTAGATCTGGTGTTATGATGCATTTAATTTTGTTTGTTTGATTGATCTGGATGGGTGTAGTACGATCAAAGTACGACGACACAGGCTAATGGAGGGCTAGACCGACAGACGACTGGTAAATGGACCAAGACAGACAGATGATGGTAATACTGTTTGATGTACTGTGATCTACGGCCATGATGATACGCCTTTTGGGTGTCTGAGGTCTACACCTGCTAAGTAAATTACGAAAGGTAGAACGAATTCTGGATTACTACCCCACAGGGTGCATTAAACAGAAAAAACCAATAAGATAGGAACAGTCGTCAGTATAAGGTGAAAACTTGACAATGTGATGAGTAAACCATCGAAAGTAATTTTTAAAGATAAATTTGAAACGAGTGTCCGGGATTTACACCTGCTAAGTAAATAACTGCAAAAGGTATAACGAATTTTGGAACGCTGCCCCACAGAGTGCAAGACATTGAAAGAACCAACAGGAATGGAACAATTATCAGGATAAGGTAAAAATTTGATAATGTTTTGATGAATAAACCACAGAAAGTAGTCTTTGAAGCAAAATTTTGCGTGACCGATAAAGCAGAATTTTCGTTCCCTTTACACCATAACTACCTAACCACAGAATTGTGTTGTTCCGTGCCTTAACACAGCTCTGTGCCAGCTCTAGATTGTTTGCATTGTACGCCATACTATACCGTACTTTAGCGTAGTCCAACGTTAACATTTACGCCTCTGCTTAGGTAGCTACGGCGGCTAGAAATAATCTGTTATTCTCAGCGACCCCTAACGTTGATGTGATATTAACCATAGTGAATATGTTGAAATTCAGTAGCACATCAAAACCATTTTGACGGAACGTTAAATCTTATTTAATTCGTTGCTATTTTAAAATGCAGTAATTTCGATTGCTTCCTTCTGTTTTTATAAGAAAATTTTCCTATTACTTTATATAAAAATTATGATCTCAAGTCGGTTGAATCTATACCACCTACGAAACGCCGTCAACAGTTTATAAAGGGTTAAGCTCAACGTAATTTAAATCCTCTGAGAAAAATGTCAAATACTAACATGTATAACAGAGAAATTGAACGAACTGAGTCAGTTGAACTGACCCGTACAATTAGTCCATAGACATTATTTCCCCGCCCTACCGGTAGTTAATGTCCATCTGGCAACGTTGTCCCTTTAAACAACTGCACCGTAGCATGCAGCGGAGCATCCCTGCAGAGAGTTATCGTTCATCTGGTGCGTACTACGTATAGATTAGTCAGTCTGACCGGTTCGCTAGGTGGTGAGCTTACATACCAGGTATACGCGGATCGAAAATATTTCTCTATCATTCTAAATTTTAAAGGCAAATGTATGTGAAAAATCTATGATGTGTGACATATAGCTGCATAGAATTACCGGGGTTGGGAACACACGAATTTCAACCAAGAATTTTTTTTCTGAAAATGATCAGGACCCCCTGAAACTCCAAAGAAGCAGTCACTAGACCGATTTTCAAAAACTATAATATTCTTTTAGTAGCATCCGTGTGTAAAAATTTCATCAAAATCCGAGCCGTTCTTCTCAAGTTATAGACGGACAGACCAACAGATGCAGATAGATAGACCGACGGAAATGAGTGACATGGTTTTTCGTGATGTACATGTAATATAACATCCAAAAAAACAATATCTCATTTTCGAAATTCTCGGCGATTACAATACTTTCTCGCCCAGAGGCGGAGGTAAAAATCCACAAAAGTATCTGCATTACTAAGAAACATGAAGCAGCCAAAGATACGCCCCTATCACTTTGCTGTATGGGGTATTTTGAAGGTCCCTGAATATTCAGCTATTATTTATTATCACGTTTTGTCTTGTTCAAGTAGTGTGATGAGTAGTAGATTATGTTAATATTAGGGTATTCGTATTTTTTCCGATTAGCTTGATAACAGAGATATTTCTCAGTCCTTCTGCTTAGAGCGTTCACCATGAAGTAGACCGACTATTGTAGGGCGTCTGCCTAGAAGCTTGGATGGATACCGATATACCAGGGGGTACCCAAAAAAACCGGAATTATTTTTAAAAATATATTTATTTTCAACTTTTTCACAAATTAATCTCCTTCAAAGTACTGTCCACTACAGCTAATACACTTGTCCCACCGGTGCTTCCACTGCTCAAAACATTTTTTGAAGTCTTCCTTAGAAATGTCTGACAGCTCCTCCCTCGTTTTTTTCTTGACCTCGTCAAGGTCGTCAAAGCGGCGTCATACCCCTTTTCATCCGTGGAAATAAAAAGTCGCACTCGTCTTAAAACCTCCAAATAAAAGGTCTGATTGACAGTGTGACCTGGGGAGAACAAACTTGGAATGGATTACGCCTCTGAAACAAAACAGCATTGTTTTGATGTCTGATTTGACTTGACGACATTTTTTGGACGAGGTTACTATGGCGTCTTCCATTGACTTGACTGTTGCTTCGTTTCTTGGTCATAACCGTAGCACCAGGTCTCATCATCAGTGATGATTTTTGACAGAAAATTTGGATCAGGTTCAAGCTATTGCTTCAAAGCACGACATGTTTCAACTCGGTGTTCTTTTTGATTGTCAGTCAGAGCCCGAGGAACAAACTTGGCAGCAACCCTTTTCATTCCCAAATCTTCTGTTAAAATTCGCTGAACCGAACTTCACGACAACCCACTACTTACGGATAGTTGATCGATTGTCAGTCGACGATGTGCAACCACAAGCTCTCGAATATTTTCAACATTTTCGTCGATTGAGGCAGTTGGTGGACGTCCAGAGCGAGGTTTGTCATCAATCGACATGTCGCCATTTTTAAATCGAGCAAACCACTCGTACGCCTGAGTTTTTCCCATAGCATCATCTTTGTAAGGTATTTTCAACACTAAAACAGTTTCAGTAGCATTTATACCAATTAGAAGGCAAGATTTCACAGCTGCACGTTGCTCACTGAAGCTTGCCATCGTAAAAAACGAAACTAGCACGAAACAGCTCTAGCAAAAATAATGACTACAGAGGAACGAAACAAGCCAGATCGACAACTCGGGTGGCACTGAACTGGTGATGAGTTGTGATGTAGGTACGCCTCTAGGGGCAGAAATGTGTACTACACAAGCTCGGCCCACTGCAATGCCATTCCGGTTATTTTTGGGTATCTCCTCGTATAATGATATTGAAACTGGGTATGTGGGAGCGTTGAAGTGGTAAGGATATTTAAGAATTGATTAATCTTAGACTAGAGAGCTAACAAGGATATATCCCATACCAATTCACAACACCTGAACGCTATAGATCTGTAAACGAGCTTAGACATCGAAAGACACTATAAATACATCAAAGAAAAGAGCTGATATGCCCCCTGAATCGCACGTCACGTAACGTTAGATTCTATTAGTGGAGACTACTAATTGCTTCTAAGAATCATTAGGCCGACCAGAAATGTCCATATTTCCAGCAATCCAACAATTGCGTGCGGCTAATGACACATCGGTTTGTAGGATTAGGTATGGGTAGGCTCGTAGAAAGCTCGAAGAAAAAACTGAACGCGTTTAAAGAAGGATATACGAGCACTCGTAGCTGTACATAAAAATAAAAAGTGGGGTGTAGGATATGTCGATGGATGTATACAGGATGGCCTACTGATACATACGCTGTGGAAAGCTTTGTTACTGATACAGGATATAGATTACAACTAAATATTGACTTTACAATATCCCTGATGAGATCACGGAGCAAGCGTTTCCTGTGTCTGATACAATATCACCCCATCAGTATCGATATCTCACGAGGCTCGCCAAGTCTCACTTTTTGGCTTACATACCTACATAAGTCATTAACGATGAACAGAGAATACTTAAACCACGTTTCTGATCCTACATGAAGCAGCGGAAAAATACCACTTATTCATTTCACACCTTTTTGGTGGCTCCGGTTTTTTCGCTGCTAAAGTCGGGATTAGATCAATTATTACAAGAATTTACAAGAGTCTCAAACATTCTGAAGGATACTTTGAAAGTGACCATACCTTGGGCTCAATTTTTTTCTATGGTTTGGGAGCCGCAATGGTCTTCTTTCATGTAGGACCCTTTTAGCCGCATTGCTATTTAAAAATTCGTAAAACCGCCGGAAACGTAGTGTGTGCAAAAAATTAAAATAGCGTCACACACAGGTATACTTTGCATTATAGAATGGGCAGTTACCATTAATTACTTTCCAGCAGTCGTAATCACTGGTCTGGAATACGCTAAAGTATTTTAAACGCTTCTGACCAGGTGCTTTGCCGACCAGCACGCATCACGCAATGTCGTACTTCGACTTTATTGTGTGGAGCGATTATCATCGAGGCGTTTGAGGTTTACATTTTTTAATTTGAAAACACGGGCATTTTCGCCTGACAGGGGCAATACATCTTAATAAATCATGATGTAAGTAATTCACACGCGAGAATTTAGTGAACAAGGCAACATTTTTTAATCACGGCTAGGTTAGGTTAGGTTTCTTGTGAGCGCATCAATAACGATCCTCCACTGCGGCTCTTTGGTCTATTGTGGCTCAAACCTATTTATATTTCCCCCAGTAGCTTCGACATCCTGAGGAAGTCGATCAACTTGTTTGGAGAAGATCCTTCAAGTCTTCTGCTTGGAGTACTACGTCTCCAGGTATATTGTACCTGATTCTGGCAATTGCAGGGCATCTGCACAATACATGCCTGACCGTTTCATCTCCCTCCATGCACAGTCTGCACTCAGCGTCCTCCGCCATGCCCAGCCTGGTGATGTGGTGACACAATTTGCAATGACCAGTATACAGTTCTTCTAGAGCTTTGAGGCTATTCCTGTTCAGCAGTAGCAAAGAGTCTGTTACCTTCTTTGTCAAGATTGGTATAGTTGCCTTAGCATGGTTTAACCCTGCTAATCCCTCCCAGTATTGATGAATCTGTCTGTCCATCTCTGCAGAGATTATCTGTTTAGCCGTACTGTATGCGATCCTAATCGCTGGCTCAGGCTCCAAGAAGGGTGTGCTAGCTCCATTCTTTGCCAGGTGTATTATAGATGGCGCTGTAGTCTATGCTCGTATAGTTAGCTACGGTGCCATTCGTGAGACACTAACATTTTCAAAGAGGAGAAAGCTTCAGCTATGAGAAATTCTCATACATGACGCCATGTTATCTCATTTCATCTCTGGTAACTTATTTGGACTCGGGAATATAAAATTAGGTTGTCTTATCTTCAATGGCATAATCTAATCAGCAATCTTAATTCCAGCATCATGAATCTCTGTGCTGTATAGATGGAACTCTACTGGTTCCATTTTAGGCTACCCAAAAGTTTCTGCCTCTTGCAATCTAGCGATTCGCACTCTCAGATGTTAACTCTGTATTTCATAAATTGCATGCAGTTGAAGTTTTGAATTCTGTTTAGGATTTGCCAAAAATCTCTGTAGGCAAACAAAATATCGAAAGCACAAAGCGTTGGAAATGTGGCCTTGATTAGTGATCACGAGTAATTTTATTGTTTAAAGGAATAGTTTTTTTCAATTAAAAATCAATCCTGTTTCGAATCCAAAGAGGTTGTTATAATTCTATGAATGGAACTTTCCTATTTATCAAATTAAAGCATCTGAAGGAGACTTATTTGATAACTGGAGCTGGTGCAATGAGAGTAGTCGTTTTTGATCAATATCTGAATTTAAACCCATCTTGCGCCCCATGGTAGTTCTCTAGCCTACATGTTCCATTGTCTTAGGATCTCTTCCGATCCACATATTACATATTACTACACAGCAACTTGTATGTCCCTGAAGTCTTTTAGGTTTGTTGCAATGTTATTGTAGTCGTTGTGGAATGAGGAAGTGGTTTAGTGACGCAAGCAATCGTGGCAACTTTTTTCTGAAGACAGAGATAATTGTGGAAATTCCTTTCCTTCTACAAAGTATATTGAGAGACAGAATCTATACATTCAAATTTTCAACAATAATAGTAACATCATATGGTATGCTTCCAACAAGGTTCTTCAAGATACCCAGTATATGTATTTCCTAACCATTGTACAATCAGAATAAAGCAAAGAGGAATGATTTGGCTACGTTTAGTCATGAATAAGTTTCCTATCCAAAAAAGGAATATAATAAATGATCATGACTAACTACTTGACAGTTTCACCAACCATGGTCACTTGATCTTGACCCTAAACAGTATAGAACAAAATGTGTACACATCTAAAGATGTTCCCGCACCTTGGACTATCCTACTTTTCTGCTTGGAGCAGAAAGGATCCCAACTGTGAGCAAACAAATGACATTAAATGCTAAACAAATAAACGGCATGGACGAAAATGGTGGAGCCCCTGCGGACCTTATTAATGAAACGATTCGATATGATTGATTTTCCTCACCATTTCTCCTCTGTTATTGGCCGGCGGCCTATATGTTACTGACTGAGAGTTTTTTCATTTAATATCGCACTTGAAATATCGTTTCTTGGCAGTTTGAATCAGTAATGCACGACTTATTGTATTGGGTGAGCATTCCGGGGAAGTCTGAGTGCATTCTCAGATATAAATGGGGGTAACATGGAGTTTTAACACATAAATATTGGCTGCAGGGTATGTGGCTACATATTCTTCATATGTACAGGCACTTGGATACCATGTTAAAGATGGCAAGAGGACGGTTATGAATTAATTTAAGTTATTTTAGATGAAGATATTTCAGATCAACAGTTTTTACACCATCACTAATGCTTAAGGTAGGCAGCACCAGTTACATTTTCAGCAATCAAATATACCATACATATCGTCGCTCCAGAATGATAGTAAGACAACTTCAAATATACCATATTGAGATATCCGGCTTTGTAATATTCATTAGGCTATATTTTCTATTATTATAATAAACTACATAAGAAGTAGTGAATTTTATAGACTATTAGATAACTGAGTGTGTTACAGTACCATTAATTTTAAGCTGTCCGTTATTTTTTTCTATAGAATAGTTTAAGTCTAACTGTAATACTGGATCGCCTTAAAAAAAATTAATTATCTTCTTTTTTTATTGTTTGTGTATTATACGGAAATTATGATAATATTTTCAATAACATCTTTTTTATTGTAAGTTGTCTCACTATTTTACTGAATATTCTATAAAAAATTTTAAATTACTTCATGATATTATATAATAATATATATTATAAAATATACCTGTTTGTTTAATAACTAAAACTTTCAATAAAACAAGAAATTCGTGAGGATAAACTTTGTTAATAAAACTTCGTTAACTCGCATAAACATCAAAAAAGGAACAAAAACTAAATTTGAATTATTTTATCCGTTATCGACTACTTCTTGTCCTTTCTTTAGGCTTTAATATTTCTGTAAAAATGTCTTCTGGTGGTAATAAAGAAAGTAGACTTTCTTTTTCCTTAATACGAATTTTTTTCTTTTTCTTTATAGGCTTCTTGCAGCTCTGGGAAAGTATTTCTTTTATTTTATTCTTAATGACTCTCTTTATAACTATTTTTATAGTATATTACATCAGGTTCTTCTCTTGTCAAATGAATAACTTTAATTTGTCTCCAAGCAGCTCTTCCACCATTTGTATTCAGATTAAACTGGCCATAGTAGGAAGTTAACATTTTCCAGTCAATAACGTCATGGACTTTAAATTCATTTAAAATTCACCACACAAGGTATTTTTAAATAATGCATAACACATAACCTCAATTATTTTCTTTTCTTTCGTGAAAAGTGAAAACAACTTTTAACGTATTTTATTACTTTTCAGTAGAATACAAGGATATTTTAAAATGTCTTAGTATAGTTCCACAATAATTATATTTTATACTGATTAAAGAAGATAACCTAAAAATCAAGACGACTTGAAATATTTACATTTAAATTTGAGTTCAATCTAAAGACATTTTAACATACCTTAGTTTAGCTCCATGAAATTATAACACTTCATTAAAAATCCCAAAATTAAAACATTCAAGTTCACTTACTATTATTCTGGAGCAATGATATGCTTTTCAAAATGAAACCTCCCCCTGGTCAAAGGCATGCTGAAATTCTTTGTGATGAAATTGATGCATGAATGATATAATTCAGGCATAAAATTACAGTTGAAAATCCCAAGATGGCAGTGATGAACCCTTGGTCATTTTTTTAACGGAACTTTACATTGCAGCACACCATGAGTACTTATAACCCTAGAATACAAGATGCACTACGGAATAGCGGACTAGCAGACTGTCGTTTTAGCGTTTTTGTACGTTGAAATGATTATAAATAAACAACTCATCATTCAAGTCTTTTTTGGGGTATATCTGGTCTATCTGAAGAATAGAAAATTCAGTTGCAGTTTCTAATCTTTCAACCGTTTGTAAACCGCTGTATGAAGGGTATTACATAGTGCATACTGGTGGACAAAATACTAAACTGCTAAATAGAGCTAGCCCATTTTTTGTTGAACCAGATAATTAAAATGTCTCTAGGAAGTTCTATTCCATGAGGTCATAGTTGGAATTGTACATATTAAAAAATTCTATACTATTATAGTGTCATTTTGAATGTTTTCTGTTTATTTTGAAAACATCTAGTATACATGTATGCACAACCATAATTATCCTTCATCCATATAAAAAATACCAAAGCGATTCAAATATTAGCTAATTTTTATATAACGTCGCCACCGTACAGGTTACGGACTTTTAAAGCTTTTTTCAAATAACCAATAAAGAGACCGGGTATAGCACGTCCTCATGAATTTTACAAAACCTTTTGATTAAGCTCGGTTGAAGAATCCGTCCCCAATGCATTTTGCGCATTTCTTGGTTCTTGAGCTCTTACTGTCATCCTGAATCGTTTTCCAATGTCATCGGGAACAATACATTCCATCCTTTATTACGTTTCCTGGACGGCATAATTTATTCCAGAATATTCATGCCGCATATAGATTCATATCTCAAACTTTTACGCTGTGAAGTGAATTTTTCAAATAACTTTATTTCTTGAAACACCCAAAGTCTAATTGGGCCCTGTTTTAAGACTTAATTTATGTGCTATAAGATCGAGTCTTGAATATGAATAGGCGTTTACCTGGCAAAATTACAGAATTTGGAGGCGACCCAGAATTTAAATCACTGGTTTAAGGAGGCAAATGACAGATCTACAATTTGTCTATGGCAACTCGGACTGCCTAACAGCTTGCTTATTATAACACGTTGACAATAAACAATATACCTTGTTGGCTTTTATTATTCAGATCGTATAATAAGGCTTCGTGGAAGCGGTTGTTTTGAATATTGGTCGTTGACAGGAATATTTCAATTGTATTCAGTATATTGCTACACGGCGCGAATTATAATTTGTTGCAGGCATTGGCATGAATGTTTCGAAGAATAGATATGAGCGACATGATTAACTGTCGAAATTTTAGGAGGTAGTCCTCACTGTATGCAAAGCAAATCGTGGGACGGGCTTGAGCATGAGCTTGCTCAGGTGTGATGTTGAAATTTAGTTTGAAGTTGAACTTTTGTGAATATTAGTGGATGACTTTAGTTTATTTAAACTAGTCTAATTTAAATAGCAGGCAACCACAAAATGGAGTCTTTTGGCGTTTACCGAACGATGAACTAGGGACTAGGGTGGCGTATCTGACACATTAAAAGACGTCAGAGAATCTCGTGCTCATTTGTCGCTGGACGACTCTTGGTTGCGGGAATGCCTATTCCAGGTGGTACTGGGCTATTGGTTTTACGCGGTGCCATCTTAAAATTGTAATTATAGCCTCGCGCGATTTCAACTGGAAGACAGATAACAAAATATTGTCACAAAATTTGTCAATTGAACTCAACGTACAATGAACAGAAATCTGAATGTGTGTGTTTGGTTCTGACTGGGACAGACAATGGGATCCTACAAACATGAAAGCCACAAGATGGACTTCAGGTGTTAGACTAAGCTCTCCTGGTCGCAAACATGTTTATGGGATCTTTGGTTGGTATAATAATTCCCATGTAAAATCTCACAGTTTGCAGTCAGTCTCTGCCAGATTCATATAGAAGACATAAAAATAATAAGAAAGGTTTCTTCATAAAATGTATCCAGGTCTCCTCTACGAAGGTGTACTGTGTGTCCCGCTACAAATGATCCCCCCTCTTGACTTTGTTGCACGGCATTTCATAAAAAATAAAGACAAATGCATAGTTTTTCTTCGTAATAAACAGGGTGTTACTCAGAAAAGTGCTATCGAATAAAGTATTTTTCTGTATATTTTCGGTGAGAGGGGGGAACACCTTTTTCCTAAAGTTAGAAGGGGAGGTCATTTTGTAGCTGGATACCCTCTACATACCTAGTCCTCTACCAACAGCTTTAATCGTGCCTTTGATGAAATGCTCCTTTTAGTTCAACAGGGACGGACTGTCCCTGTTTTATTAAAACATGCTCTCGTTGAAATAAGCTGTGATGATGTTATTAACATCGTTGTTTACCAATAGACTATTTAGGTAGATGCTGCAATTGATTGACATCGTAACTGTGGGTATTGAGCAAGAACATCACTGTTCTGGCCAAAAAATGCATAGACGTCACCAACGATAACAACATACGGCGACACACAAATAAACAGACAGACTGGTGGAAACCGCTTCGATGTGACCGCAAACCAACGTAATAAAACCGGATCAAAGCCGTTCTGGACGTCTCCTGTCTTAATTCGCAATCACAGGTCAAAAATGACTGCATCACATAATTACCATTCCCAGTACTGGAAAGGAAATGAAGCTATTAAACGTCATTCCTACGAAATACGGCAATGCTCTCTTAATTTAATTACCGTATGCCAATTAGCAGAGAAATTAGTGCAACTCATTAATTATTTATTAATCTAGTCAATTATAGATTCCATATGTGTAGTTTTATCGCTTCTGATATGTAATTCATGGCTATGTCCACATGATCTACTAGGAAACTATGCAAAATAAAGCGAGACGAAGTCAATGAGCTGAAGAATAATCTGAATTGCGAGAAACATCTGCTAGATTACTGACTACTGTGAAATTATACTGCTTTAAACTATTGTTTCTGCACACTTTGAATAAACTCCCTCGTTTGTTTCCTGAAATAATCCATTTTAAGTTTGAATGGTCTTTTATGTGGAACTTGATAATTTCCCATATCAAACCAAATAGAACTATTTAGAAAACCTATCATAGGTAACTGGGATAGCATTAAAATATTATATTGCTGAACCATTTGAACGTTGTTTTTGAACGATCTGGCCCCAATATTAATAAAATAGGCGGTTTTTCCATATTATTTTATCTTATGTACCTATCAGAAAGGTCATGCAAACACCTAAAACACGATAGTAGGAGGCCTGGAGGATGTCGAAATCGTCAGACATTTGGAAGTAATCATCCGATTAATTTTTGTAGTTTGGACGGCAAGTTGAAAAACGTCTTTAAGAGTCTATAGTTGGATTCGGGAAAAAACCTAGTCCTGACCTCAGCATATGTCAAGATACACCAGTGGGGGTAACTGAATTGATCACCGCAACTCGTACTAAGAAGTAGGAAACAATTTTGAAGTATAGAGTTTGTGTTACTTCAGCAGGAAGTCCAACAATCAATTAGAACTAATTAATCAATTTGAAGTCAGAATATAAAAATTTAGATATCAGCAAAAAAATCAATTATAGTTAAAAAGCAACGGGTGGTGAAATTAACGATACTTATGATAACCCCAATTTTGTGAATGCCAACTAAAAAAATAATTCTAAGATTTAATATCAAGCATCCCACGAATCTTTAATCATTTTTCATTAATATCTTGATTTTTATATTTATGTTATTCCAAATCAATTAGTCATACTTGATTGTTGAATTTTCTTTTGGAGTAACACAGACTCCGCTATACTTGAAAATTATTTTCTACCTCTCAGTTCGATTTGTTATTAATGCGAGATATTTTTAGTTTTTTAAATTATAATTTTTTGCATTGTCATTTACACACAAAAATGATAACGAATGCTCTCTACAGCCACCAGAAAAGCTTTTGGAAGCATGAAAATATCAGAAATATGCTCACCACAGGAGCTCGAAAAAGGGATCCCTGCAGTAACATTAGACGTAATACTCACGGTTCCTTAGCCGGGTTTAATAGTGCCTCACGTAATGAAGAAGCTCGCTTACCTGAAAAGGAGAAAAACTAATTAAAACAATCTTACCTTAATTAGAGATTAGCTAAGTCTATTTTTTCGTAACGCAGGCATGTATACGTCTTCTCAAAAGAAAAAAGTCGGTCTCCCTACAAACACTTTCGGAATCTTTCCGCTACGAAGCTTTTACAGACAAATGGCCGACAGTTTGGCAAAAAACACCGCTAGTTCGTGTGTGGTCACTCTAGGTACAACTGGAATCAACGCATAGGTATGCAAGTGGTACACTCATCAAATGGAACGAATAAAGCTTTGAGCTATATAGGAAGGTGGATCGCCACGGGAGTTTTTGTTCATGTGACCACATGAGAGCAATATTAGCTAGATGATGTGATACAGAAAAAATACAAACGGGAAATCTAGTAACAGATTGTCCAGTACCAAATCAAGTAAATTATATTTTATTGGTATAACAAAAAAAATACACCTATTCAAGTTGTGTTCTGCATACGAATGTTAAGATCATATTTTCAATGCTGCTGTCTTACTACATTCATATACGAAACAACTAAAGTCGCTAGTTCCATTATTTTCAATATACTAAGTTTTGAATTCGCTTGATTGGTACTCACCACCTTAAGGCCGTAATTGTAGCTCTTTATCTATCTGCAAAGGAAGCTGTCGATAGCGTTCATATTTCGTCCCTTATTAGATACTTTTACTTAATTTGGTAGTGTTGTGATCTGCATATTTATGAGCACCACTTTTTCTTAATACAGAAATGACTGCGAAGGCAAATACTAAATACCCGACTACCACGACTGCAGATCAGTTGAAGAGCAATTCTAAATATGGCTAAGGTTAATAGAGCCCTTGGTAGATTCCAAATATGAGGTGTCGCGTTTGTCAACTTCTTCCTAAAGCATCATTTGAGGCTGTGGCCACTTGGACACCGTTTTTTGATATAAATGAGCCTACGCAGCTTGGGACGGAAACATCCAAGGAAAGGATCTGATTACGCTCTCGAAGTATAAGTAGAATCTTGAATACACCGCAAGCTAATCGATAACTTCGTGATCAATTTGTAAACAAACAGCTGGGTTAACCTACTATACACACCACGTGTTACTTGAGTTGAATACTGACGCACGTCCTACCTATTTGCACTGGATGCTGGGCAGGTCTGACCCATTCAGATTTTTCTGTAGTCTAATTGCTTACTTATTCGGTAGGCATGTTATTACGGAAATTTAGTTCTTAACTTTAACGTACACTTATAATTCTCCGTGATCCTCTAATAAAATTTCCTATGCATATGACGTTTCTGCAATTACAAACTACGGCCACACGTCATAAATACTGTCCATTTAGACGCTCGCATACAGTGCAAACTGCCGACTTTAAATATGGTGAACAAATTTGCTTAGCATATACTAACATAAAATTATTTCGAAAAGTAAGCGTGAACTCCTGCTTCAAGAAATCTCCACTGAGGCTCGTTAAAAGTTCAGAACTCTTGTAAAACAGCAGGAAATGAGTACAATAAGCTTATTAGCTGTAGCGTACTTCCGGAGCCTGTAACTAGAGTAAACATACTTTATATTATGACTAGAAAGGCTTACAGAGCGATTTATGTATGGCGAGGGTGTGCTGGAAATCTGCTTATACTGAATTTATTAGAGATAAAAATATACCGAAATAAAAAGGTAATAATAAGTAGAAGGATGCTTCCGTGGATTCTAAAACTGGTGGAGGCGGAAACCTTGATTCGTGGGAGACACTTTCTGTTTTTTTTTGTCCAAAATTGTTCGCTTCCAACAAATTACAAAAGAAGGTTATTCGCAAAGGGCAAAAATTCCATAGATTTTTTGGATGACACTAGATAAAAAAGGACCTTAGCCAGTAATCTCTAAAGTTACCCGTTTTAGTATTATACGCGAGTCACAATATCAAAAACCATAAGAATGCCTACTTTCGATGTTAAAAAACTCTGTTGAAACTAAGATATAAGTTTCCAGATGTGTAAGTTAAAGTTCAAGCCTTCGCCTCCAGTATTTTAGGCTTAGTAAATTTTAAAATATTATCCACGCGCGCGTCTATTGAAAAATGAGCTGCTACGGTGTTTTATTAAAAAATAACACCTGGATTTTTAGCACTATCAGAGTTGATGAATAAGGAGATTCGATTTGTGATTTGAATATTTAATACAGTATGGTATCGCGGTACATTTTAATGGATTCATGTGAAGACACTACGTTAATACGTTATCGAGATTTACTATAGGTTGATTTTATACGATGCTTTATGTTAGTTGAATGTAACAATGTTCTACACACTCGAGCAAATGAAACGTGTATACTAGGAATAAGAGAGGTCCCAGTACTGAACCCTGAGGACTCCTGATGAAACTTACTGTATATCAGAAGTTCCTCTAGATGTTGTCACTTTTTGGGTGGGATAAGTGAAGTAGGATCTGGACAAAGGAACTTGTGACATGCGATATTACCTTAAGCTTACTCAAAAGATACTTATGATATTACCGCAACGAAAGGAATTAAGCATGACCAAAGGTGTGCCGAGTATGTAGTCAAGGTTGTGAAGCATCTGATCTGCATGGTGGTATGGGTATGGGTTTGTTAGCGAGAAATCTCGCCCAGGAATGGCATATTCAAGGGAGGCTGCTGGATTGCGAAGGGTCCCTTTAAGGTAAAAGCAACTTGTTATTATTGGTAAATATTGAAAAAGTAGTTATACGATTCTTAAGCTCAAAAATAGTTTGAAGCAAAAACCGCCCAAATGGACCACCACCCTTAACTACCGCTCGGTAATCCCTTGATTCATGTTAAAAGGTATCCAACAAAGGCGACTGTGGCAAAAAAAATCAAGTTGGAAAGTTTCTCTCTCAAATAAGAGGTGTTCGACAATACGTTACCGCGGACTCAATTGACTTTTCGTGTACACAACCCGATTAGGATTTTTTCTGCGCCCCCATCGAATACCCCCTTGGCGTGTTGCACCATGTGTGGTCCCGATCACGCACTTTTGCAATGACCCCTCACTCCTCCTCTTTCGTTGCTGTCATCGAGAGGCGCACACCAGTTAATTGCCCTATGGACCCAGGACACAGCCTCTTCTGTTCGAGCTTCGCCAGCTTTCCATGACTTTCAGTTTTCGCCGATGACGAACTGGCAGGTCCGACTGGCCAATCGCCAGGGGCCGTTCGCTTGTTTCGCCGTGACTTGCGGGGATACTTTATCAAAGATGAGCTTTCACGATTTTTCATTAGCGGACTTTGACTTTGTAAATATGATGTGCGTAAAGAATGAAGGCTCCGTGATTTCAGGTTCCTTGTATCTGATCTTACTGCCATGGTCATGCTTTCGTTGTTTGTTTGAAGATATCTCGATCAGAAATATTTGTATGTATAGGTTTATTTGTAAAGAAAATTTGCGCTTTTAAAAATAGTTATTATAGAGAGAAGCAATAAAACTTGTCAGAGAGTATGGATAAAATTGTGTGGGGTGATACTCAAATCAAGTTTTACAAAGTAACCGTTTTGCGAAAACCTCGCACGTCCTGCGACCTCTCCCAAGTAGAGAAGGCAGACATCCTAACCCAAACTACCACACAGCCATCACGGTAGATGAAAAGTCCTATTGCTAACGGCGTGGCTTGAGCAGAGTGGTTTCACAGTGATCACTGTATTACCTACTTGTACAAAAATCAAATGGTAGACGAGACAATATGTAATCAAGAACATTTTTGTGCTCAGGGTGCCATGAGACTAAGAATCCGAACACTTCGATTTAAAGGATAAGGGATCCTCAACGCAAGGGGTTGTGCTTTTTGGGTGTACATATTGACTGCAGTTTACATTGGTAGCCTCATATCAATATCAAAGTGTCAAAGATAGCATACTTGATACGCAACCTGAATAATATTGTCTCAACACAAATTCTTCTGTTAGATGATTTCGATATTTTCAATCAAACGCGCACTGCATCTTGAATAGGGGCATTCTCCATATTCATGCAAGGTATTTGCAATACAGCGAAGATGAAGCAGAATCACTTCTGGATTGCAGCACATGGACTGTTGCAAAAATCCTTTTACATTCTATATATTTTTACCATTCCATGTCTTTACATACTTGTGTTGGGTGTTCAATGTGTGTAATGTAACTTGCAGCAGTGGCATAGAATCCACACATACTGGATCCGAAACAGATATGATCTATGAACAAGAAATGGTATTATTTTCTATAGCGCATTACTAGAGTATGTAAAAAAATTGATACACCATTGCTCAAAAAAATGTGAAAGCGCTTTATAATTTCGATGAATACTTAAGGATTTAAATGACGAATACACTTGCATTTAGCCTAACTGTATGTGATATGTTTACATACGTCTTTTACATCTTGATTCGCAATGTTTATCTTTTATTCGATCGTTCTATGATTGTGTTGTTTTTATTGTCCCTCATCACGACCTGTGCAGTCATTGTTTATTGATATTGTTTGTCTCCCATTTGTTACAGTCTTTGTTTCTTATTGCATAATTTCTGAATTGTGAAAACATTTCTATGTATTAGCGCCAATAAACTATTTATATAAGAAGAATATTGAAGCGGCTTCAAAACATGTTAGAGACGAATCCATTTATCAATTGGAAGAATCCTGTTTCTTTGAAACAATAAAATTACTCCACACACAAATATACGTGATATCTAATCAGGGAATTATTAAAATATGCACTTACTTGCCATACAACAAGAAATAAGGTCGAAGCAGCTTTGTAAAAATTTCCAACAACTTTAAAATTACAAAATCCTGCATGCGGAGTCAGAAGCCAATCTGCCATCGGCTTTAGTACTTTATTCTAGATCGCTTATGTCCTTTCAGCACACAGGATTTTCCAGACCTTTTCATGGTTATAGTTTCCAGCAACCACTTTGCATGGATTACTCGCATTGAATTTTGCGTAGTCAGAATCGGCAAACAGCTGTTTGGGGTACATATCCAGCTTAATCCACCTTAATTACTGCCTGAAATGCATAAATTAAAAGCTGGAACGCCGCACAGCGCTGCGAATATCATCGAGAAATTATCTGCACTAGTGCTGAGAGATACAGTGATTTTAACCACTTCAGTGACTATGCACTATTTCACGAATGAATCGAAACCTCTAGAGGGCAACCATTTTCTCGGCATTTTTCAGTGCCAGTGATGCCAGATATACAGCTTATATGAAACACAACATCAACTTTACCGTCTTGAGAACAGTGGTCAGTGAAATAACTGTCCCTACATCATAATCATTAAGCCTTCATTTTGCTACAAGCATGCATAATACTGCAACCAGTGATTAACAATCACTGCTTAAACCGAACTAGACTCACCAGGTATACCTGTTATTTTATTTCATACTCAAATTCACGTCCGCCCCCTTTCCAAATCCTTAGGACAAACATATTTATGACAAGTTTTCATAGATGACGCTACTGTATCCCATTTCATGTCGGGTAGTTTTCTCTATCATCAGGTAGAATACGTTATTCAATGGTTGCAGTCGTGATGTCATAATCCGCGACTACGGCATCGTCACGGCTGGGTGACCCGTTTCTTGAATTTATATTGATAGCGTTTATGCTGATAGGTCACAAGTTACAGTTGCTATACATTGACGGCAAGAGTTAGAAAATACCAAATATATTATCAAAATTGTGGGTTGATTATTTCCAATCTCGATCTAACAATCTGAAAATAGCATCCGCTTTGCTGACCTCATGACTCAAGATCAGCATAATTATTTTTCGCATAGCAAAATCAACGATCAAATAGCACCTGTATAACACATCCATGGTTGCACGCTTTTTATAGTCGATCCTATTTCCTCCATCTCATTATTCTATACATAAACCCAG
Organism: Acanthoscelides obtectus; assembly: GCA_963669975.1. Lineage (NCBI taxonomy): Eukaryota > Metazoa > Arthropoda > Insecta > Coleoptera > Chrysomelidae > Acanthoscelides > Acanthoscelides obtectus. The sequence goes on along the minus strand of CAVLJG010000009.1, from coordinate 38,318,133 downwards.
GTGCCTGCAACCCGCAAACTATGCTAGCGTAATACGGGTTGCGGTGGTTTAGGTAAATATCAGCAAAATTATGGTTGCGACACTCCTCCTCAGCAAAGTACATCCCAAGTAAAAAATGTGTAATCGCAACTATACGTGAGAATCATGCTATTATAGATCACTGTTACTACATAAGTATATCAACCCAACACTAGCTGCTAATATCACGTAGAAATTATCCGCGCTGACAATGCGCAGCACGACACCCAACATGCTATTTTCAACTTCTTTGTTGCTGTTTTCAATTGGAACCTTCAAAGAGAGGTCTCATGTTTACAGTAACGCCTCTTCAGGTATGACTGCTAGCATTGTGACGGCGAGGATGCAATTAAAGATGTTTTAGCGGTGAAAATATGCGGAAAGGCAGTGGTGGAGAAATATATGGCCATTAGTACCACATACTTATTCGTCTTTGTCTTGTCTGGATTAGTACCGCATGGTCTATAACGACGTCACAACACGTATAGTATGTGTGCCTGTGTCTTTGTATGTAGATTTGGCCAATAAAATGATTTGGCATATGAAAATATATATATATATATATATATATATATATGTTTATATATATATATATGTTTATATATATATGTTTATATATATATATATGTTTATATATATACAATTAATTGTTAATTGGGAAATTGGCAAATCTTTTAGGCTTAATTTGACCCTTTTGACGATAAAATCAAGCTTTCGGCATTCTCTATGGAGCCTTCATAAGGAATCTGAAAACACAATTGTGATGCTAGCAGAGAAAACAGGACAGATTTAAATTGACAGACAACTTACTGACAATTTATATACAGGGTGACTTTGAAGTTGAGTCATTAATTTTCAGATAATGATTGTAGAAGGAAGATAAACCAAAATATGTGTGTAAAAATAAAAAAAAAATAAAAAAACATTTTTACCTTGTTTTATAAAGTATCCTCCCGACAAGTATTTCAGTGCGGACCTGTATTTGATCGTGAGGTCCCCTGTGAGGTCTTAAGTCACCTGATTCACAAGCCCGTTGTACTTCATTAACAAAGGCACGAGGGGTTGGTTGCACTCGATTGGGAAACCGATCCGCATAAACATGTGCCATTTTTTATTTCGTTTGAGCCACGCAACACATACCACTATTCACTGACACTAACTGTATACAAATGAATGAGATACCTGTAAAAACATCGTTCCAAATTCTTTCGCTTTTTTGTTTCCGATGCGATGAACCGATACGGCGGATTATATCCATTGTCGCCAAACACGACCACATAATATTGTTATTGAGACAGGGCGGTACTCAAACTTCTAAAGGGCTATAACTTTGTTACTTTGTGGTAAAATTAAAGTAACAAAGTTATAGCCCTTTAGAAGTTTGAGTACCGCCCTGTCTCAATAATAATATTATGTGCTCGTGTTTGGCAACAACGGATATAATCCGCCTTATCGGTTCATCCCATCGGAAACAAAAAAGCGAAAGAATTTGAAACGCTGATCACGATGTTTTTACTACAATTTTATTCAGTTGTATTCAGTCAATGTGTCAGTCGGTAACGCGTGAGTGAATAGTGGTGTTTCTTGCGTGGCTCAAACGAAATAAAAAATGGCACATGTTTACGAAAATGCTGAACTTGTGGACATGATTCTTATTTACGGGGGGGGTCTTTACAAAATGCTGCCGCGGCTTCACGGATTTGTGCGGATCGGTTTCCCAATCGGGTGCAACCAACCCCTCAAGCCTTGGTTAATGTAGTACAACGGGCTCATGAATCAGGTGACTTAAGACCTCACAGGAGAGGGCATGCCGGTGCTCCAAGACCTCACGATCAAATACAGGTCCGCACTGAAATACTTGTTGGGAGGATACTTTATAAAACAAGGTAAATTTTTTTTTTTGATTTTTTTTATTTTTACACACATATTTTGGTTTATCTTCCTTCTACAATCATTATCTGAAAATTAATGACTCAACTTCAAAGTCCCCTGTATATATATAAATTCACACAACCCATATTTTCAAGCGTGTATCACCATCTTACACTTGTACACTCATATGAACACCTTTTTTCCAGAACAAATTTAATTCAGCATTTTGGTATTTAGGATGAGGTTTTACCGAGCGTCCCTCGTATACATTATACCCAAATTTGGCAATGATGTTTACAGTTCCACAATCGGTCGCGACAATCACCTGTCGTCTGTCGGCGCATCATCTTTCCGTTCCGTTCATCTTCTCCACGAAGAGCAGATGTAGGAGGTCAGAAAGGACGTTCCGGTTTTGTCACCAAAATTGCTTCTCGTTAATTTTTAATGTGTCTAGGTGTATTGATATGTGTAGTGCTAACACCTAACGATGGTATCTGTCGTTATTAATAAACCCAATGTGTCCGTCCGGTTGGTTTTATATTTGTAACAAGTGCTCTCATCCCCGCGTTCGTCTTAAAACACCATTTGGCTGCAACCTCAACGACGAGTAAGTTGTTTGACAATTTAAATCTTTCCCGTATTGTGTTTTCAGCTCCTGATGAAGGCTCCATAGAGAATTGCCGAAAGCTCGAGATTACCGTTAAAAGAGTTAACTTATTAAAAAGCATTTTTAATGGTTATGACAAAACTGAGATACTCGCTGTCAGAAAATTATCAGAGAAAATCTGCTAGAGACCTGTGGGAATGCAACCTCGATGTTTTTAAGGTTCTCCTGTCCCAACCTGAAAGACATCACATTGAATACAGACACCAAAAAAAATAATACGTTGCGTGAATCCAACTACATGTGGAGACTTTCGACCTGCACCTCGAAGATTGGATAATCGACAAGATCAATGAACACAAAGATTTGTTTTGAGAAGGGAACAGGAACGAAGACAAAGAAAGGTCTTCAACTTAGCGCCTGCACAGTGGAGCGACGCGAATGGTGGGGCATGTCTCGTTTGACGCTTGCAGATGACAAATGTCACCGCGGTTCTCTTCACGTCGCTCCTCTCAGAGAGCGTGGAACTTAATTCTACTGATTTCCAAAATAGCTCTTAAGGTTTTATCCGGTGAGCATAAACAGCAATTTTAAGCAAGTCCTAGAATATCCCGGAGTTCTCAAAGTTAATAATGAATTAATTAAGTCCGTTAAGCAAATAGATACAAATGAGAACAAAAATTCCTGAAAATTGCAGAATCGCATGCGGGGTATGGCCGCAAAGCTTGCGCTCTTATTTTACTCGGTCAAGCATTATGTATTAAGGGCGCAAATACATTGAGATGCATCAATCGATTCTACCATCTACTTAACCCAAGACCTACAGCTAAACAACAAGCTTCTCTATAAATCTATCTATAAAGTATAGTCTAAACACGAGGAAGTGAATTATAATGTTACATAAAACTGTCTAATAATGTAATAGCTTTAAAACATAGAAGATCGCTCATATAATTTGGGACTCAGACAGTCTAGGCAGTAATCTTTGTTCACCGGCAATCAAATACACATTAGACGCTCTTTGACTATACATTTTTAATGTGTGTTGATGAACCTTTGTGAGACAACGAGATAGGTCGTGCCCAAATTAGATAAGGAACAAACAGCATAGAAAATGGTTGTTTGCTTCGGTATTGCTCCTCCAATATCCAAGTAGGAGGTATCAAGTGTTCAGACATTTCAAATTAAGAAGATCATATCCTACTTTATTGGTTTTGACGTATTTGCCAAATTTATGCATCGCGGTACGAACACATTTAGACGGCTTCAGGTTTGAAGAGGAAAAGAAGAGATTTTTTCTAACCAAAATATAATAAATAATTGCGACACAAAAATGTGATACAAAATTGATCATTTCGGCATTTTTCAGCAGCAACTACGAGCCCAAACTATTAAATATTCACATTTCATACAACTGGATACATAAATTAACTGCTACTTTCTCAAAATGTATTTCAAAAATGTATAATGGTAGGTAAGTGTAATAAGCATATATTTTCAATAGCGGCACCTCTGTTTTCGTATGTATCACTTTAAAACAAACAGAATCACTGAAATATGTCGAAATATGATGACAACTACTATAAATGTTCGGACAGGTAAGAAACATATCTCTAGGGATAAGCAGAGGCTAGCAAGCTTTGCAAAAACATATGAGGGCCTACCTGTGTCACAATACTGAATGTCAACGTCATCGGAAATTGTAGGTACATATTTGGAAATTATATTTTCTTGTTGCTAAGTTACATTTATGCAAAAATGGTACGAGTTGTAGCCACTAATCAGAAAGAGAGGCAAATTATTATTATATTATTATAAAATTTACAGTTTCGGACATTGTAAAAAAGTGTAGGGAAACTGCAAGTACTGATGAACGCGGTAAAAGTCCAGGTCGACCGAGGATTGCAACCACCACTCAGTGGAACACAAAGTGTGGGATGCAGCTTTCACGAGAATGCTGTAGAGAATACATTCGTAAATCTGGAGTAAAATTAAATTTTATAAGGTATGCATTATAACACTATTATTCCAAAGCAATGAAAAAAATGTGTTTTCTTAATTAGGCTAAATAAAAACCGTTTCTAACTTAAGTTCAAAAACAAAGACACTTAATTTGGGAAACATCAAAGCGCTCTTCGACGTACGAGCACTGGACCAACGTCATATTTCGTGAGAAAGCCAAATTCGATGTATGCGTAGGCTATCACCGAAAAAGGGTTATCAGAAGTAAAACTGAAAGCTTTCACAACGACTGTATTAAGCGTATAGAAAATTTCCCAAAGGGATTATAGTGTGGGGATGTATGTCTGCAACTGGAATGGGAAGTCTTCATTTTATAGATGGCACAGTGAATGCAGCTAAATACCAAGAAATCCTTGAGAATACATTATTACCTACCACAGTAGACTTGTATCCTGACGGAGACTGTATTTATCAGCAGGACAGCGCATCATGCCACACTGCTAAAAGCACAAAAAAATACGAGTAGTTTGGGGATCATACCATATACGTATAATGTTCTCTCTTGGCTTGCTAGTAGCCCCGATTTAAATGAGATAGAGACGGCTTAGAATGAAACAGCATTTGAGAAACCATCATTAGAGAACAATTCCTGAACTGCGTGTGAAATTGCAAGAAATTTAGACTGGAAACTGGCAAGCATTTGTTAAGACCATGCCGGCAAGAATTCAGGCGATAATTAAGCCGAACGGCGACGTAACAAGCTATTAGTTAAGTTAAATTTTGGGAGTGTCCAAATATTTAGTTGTCATACATTTTTGTAATGTTTTTTTTTCATTAAAATTAATTATCAAGGAAAACACATGATACTATTGAAAATATGACACAATTTGTACATACTACCAATAAAAGTTTTCAGTACAAGTTTACAATCTTGTTCAGCTATTATATTAATTATTTGGACAAAATGTAAAGGTGTCCGAATATTTAGTTGTTTCGGCTCGTAGCTATACACAAGCGGTAGGGGCGTAACTGTATGTCGTGCTACTCGTAGATATGATCCTTATGCAATACGGTAAAGTGAACAAAAACCCTGCTGCCTGTGGAAAACAATGCACCTCAATATCACTAACGACTGTTAGCAAAACATGATACAGAGTGTTCGGAAGGTCGGCACGAACATTTCAAGGGTTGATAGTACACCCCATTGGGAACACATTAGTAATAATAGTATTAATAATAATAGTAATAATAATAATAATAATATTAATAATAACAATAATATATGTATTGCACAACAGATACATCCATTTAAAGGACAATGTAATTTGATACAATTTGACGTTACAGTATTTTTAGCTACAATCATAGCTCGCTCAGTTTCTGAAAAAAAATGAAAGAAAAAAAAATGAATAGCTACACCTACGTGTCTTAAATGCTATAAATTGAATAGTAGTAGTCGCTGAATACAGCTAATATATCTTGATGAATGTCACAATTATCAGCTATGGTGTTAAAGCTGGAGCACATAAAGTACACGGGTGACTTAATTATAACATTAGAATTTGGTGTTTTTAAGTAAAAAGCGAGGAATCTTCGGGAAATGCGGGACGGTACATGAAAATCAATTTTAGCTAATAAAGCGGAAGAATCAACATCACTGTGTACGAGCTTGTAAAGGAATTTTAAACTATTACAAACTCTTCTCAGCTCAAGACGATGCACTTCAAATCTGAGCAACATCGCTGATTGGAGAGTCCCACGATTGGGATAAACACCATCTAATTTGAAAGTCAAGTATTTAAGAAATCTCATCTGTATACCTTCAATTTCATTACTATACATTTGGTAATACGGATGCCCTACACTAGATGCATATTCCAGCTTAGAACGCACCAAGGTGAAGTATAAAGCCTTCAGTGCCGTTTCACTACCAATCGATTTACAGTTTCTAATAAAAAAACCGAGACTTTTTATAGCGGATGATACTATTGTATAATAAGACCTGTAAATTCTAATTTAACATCAAACAACACACCTAGATCTCTTACTTCTGAACAACGCATCAAACTAACACATTCCAGTGTGTAATCAAAAACTATTCGATTCGTTTTCCTGGTAAAAGGACAGGATTTGCATTTGCTAACATTCAAAAATAGTTTATTAGTTGAATACCATTCAAATATATGATTCACGTCAGCTTGCAAGATTAGACAGTCATCAATGCTGTTAATCTATTTTTAAATCATCGGCAAACAACATAAGAGGACATATTAAGCATTTAGGGAGGTCATTGATAAAATAAAGAAAGAGAAGAGGTCCTAAATTTGATCATTGCGCTACACCGGATAATGCCGAGTAAGGTGAAGATTTGAAACCATTGTAAGAAACGTACTAATTTCCATCATGCAAGTAAGAAGAAATGAAATCTAATAAATGATTGCTAAAACCAAAATGCTGAAGTTTACCTATGATTCTTTGGTGACTAATCTTATCGAAGGCCTTTGAGAAATACATATAGATCATATCTATCTATTAGCTAAGACCTCTGCAATTTCCTGGGAGATTTCAGTTAAGTTAGAAATAGTAATAGATTAAGCCACATATAGCATAGTACAAGTACAACGTCGAACCGTCTCCGAGTTACACGCAATCTTGTGACCCGCGCAATCTTGTGACATCCAAAATCATGCCATAAATAAATAATCAATAATGAAGTTCAACTCCGTTTCGTTATTTTCCTCATAAGACGATTTACTTGCCGGAAACACCAGGATGCACTGTAAAATCGGAACTTTCAGTAAAATTATTTTTTATCACGTGTAGGTTACCCGTTACCTTGGAAACTGCATGGGAATAAAAATGTGAAAAACAAAAGAACAAAGGAGTTATATAAATTGGTTTACTATCAAAGCAGGATTGTTAGTTTGAAATTCAAAAATTTCCTAGCCTCGAACACCCTACGAAGTTCGCTTTACAAGATTTGTATTGACCTACCGAATACCCTACAACCACAGAAAATATAGTTAGTAGCGTCTATTTTCTCAGGCGATGAGAACATTATATATGTTGCATGAAATTCACAATAGGAAGCCCTCGTTTAAAATATGCAACTCATGTACAGTTGGAAAGCTGAGCAGTTATAATAATAAGTAAGCGTGTAACAGCACTGCAACGTTTGCATTTCCACAGTAATGAGCTAGCGTCGGAAAAGCGTATTTTGCTAGCACGTCCTGTGTTAGAATTTAACTTTTTTAATTGGAACAAAAGCTTCAAGCGTTTATCCGATTCAGAAAAATAATCCAATTAGCAACAGACACCCATTTACGCTAAATTGGTCTGCTTGAAGCTGGATTCCTGCAAGTTCGACGATCTTGAGCGAAAGTTTAAAAACATCGGAAGTTAGTGGTACGGATAATTTCTAAAAAATGAGCTATTGTGTTTTTTGACGTTATACACCTGTAAAACCATGTCACATATTTCAGTTCGTCTTTCTGTCTGCTAATTCTTGACCGCGCTATAACTTGTAAAGTACCGGTTGGATTTTGATGAATTTTTCACGCAAGGTACCGACGAAGCTAGGTAAAAAAATTACAGAAATAAAAATCCCCCAAACTTTGTTTTTTGACATTTCAGTGGAGCCTGATCATCCTTGGAAATATTTTCATGGGTTAAAACTTTGTAGATGTGCTGAACATAATCCTTCATGAATGATTACGTAATGAGTGCAGATTCCATCTACTTGTCACTATTTTTTTAAAAGTGAAAAGTTATGGCATACTTTGACATTAATCATGAAAACTGTTGCATACACGACATAAAACTAGTCTGAATCATTTATATACATATAAAGAGGGACATTAAAATACAGGAACCAGGCTGACGCTGCGCTGTTTGGGACTCGATTTTCTGTGGCGTTAGATTTTAAGTTTTAATTCGAGCTCCGGCTAATTCTCGATTCGAAGCTTCGCAGCTGAAAAAATAACCCAATTAGCAAGAGACACCCGCCATCAGAACTGAATTGGCACACTTGAAAACAGAACCTAACGAAGCCCATTCATGTCCCGTTCCGAGCATTAAGGCGCACATACACGAATATAGTAATGACATCTGGTATCGGCAACCAATAGTGGCTAGCAGTCGTGTTGCTAGCCAGGTATCTTCCTCTAGAGTAGAGGTTCCAACCAGTGGTCCACCAAAATATGACCCGCAAAGTATTTCAAACTATGAATGTACTGTTTGAGAATTTAAATGGTTTATTTTTTAATCTTGCGGTCACTGCAAATAAAAACGATTTTAAAGTAACCAAGGTTAAAAAAGAGGCGTGGGGAATCTAGAGCATATTTTAGTAAGTGAGACTAGATTAAGAAACCTAAATATACTAAGTGACATATAAATCCGAACACCCAGTTTAAATGGTTTTATTTTAATAAAATTTTGTATAAGAACTTAATGAAGCATAATAAATAAATGATAAAAATTTCAAAATGATTGCACTGCTTTAAAGCCCTTTGACCTTTAATAATGTGTGGATGCACCCTGATGTGCTACGCATTCTCCAACGCGCCTAGGCATGCTTCTGATCAGGTGGTCAATGTCCTCCTGTGGTATCTCATTCCAGGCAACCACCAACTCCTCTCGAAGTGCTTCTAGAGTCTGAGGAGGACGTTGCAAATTGAGCAATCTCCTACCCATCATATCCCACACGTCCTCAATTGGGGATAAGTCGGGAGATCTTGGTGGCCATGGTAACAATGTGACATCATTATGTTGAAAGAAGTCTATTGTGACTCTTGCAACATGTGGTCGGGCATTATCTTGTTGGAAAGTTAGATCTGCCAGGGTGTCAAGATAGGGTAAAAGATGGGGTTCTAGAACTTCGTGGATATAACGCTGCGCGTTCATGTTACCTCTGATGAAGATTAAAGGTGACCTGGAACCATAAGCTATAGCACCCCAAACCATAACTCCAACAGTGTGATGAACATGTCTTTCAACAAAAAACTGTGGATTCCTCCTTTCACCACGTCGCCTTCTAACCCTGGCACGACCATCGTGCATGCCTAAACAAAATCGAGACTCGTCACTAAAGACAATAAATACTGTTCCATTCCTGATCCCAGAGTGACCGTTGTCTGCACCACTCAAGGCGATTACGTCGGTGTTCTCGAGTTAAAGGGAGGACCCAGTGTGGCCAGTATGAAAACAAGCCAAAACTTCTCATTCGTCGGTAAACACTTCGCATGCCAATAGGTCTTCCGTGTTCTGCAAACCATTCATTTGCAATGGACCTGGTAGTGGAGAAACGGTCCCTTAAGGCCAATAATCTTAGGCGGCGATCTTCACGGTCTGTTGTTCTACGGCGGCGTCCAGTGCCCCTTGCGCTTTGCGTACGGCCTTCTCGAAGCCATGCCTGACAACACCTAACCACAGTGTCTACACTTCTTTGCACTCTAACTGCAATTGCGCGAAAAGAAAGTCCAGCTTCCCGAAGTCCCACTATACGGCCCCTATCAAACTCACTAAGTTGACGAAATCGTACAGGTCTCCGTACTCTAGGCATCGTAACCGATCGTAAAGGATGTCAAGAACCAAAATCCGCCAACGTTGATTTTTTACTGCGGCTGAAATATTCATTTGTAGAATGTTAGTGAATTAAAAAAAAGCAGTATAAAAACCGGAATGTCCAACTGATAAGGCTGAAAATTTTTTCACTTGTTATTTACAGTAAGATAAATACATTCACCAACTTTTATTAAAATAAAACCATTTAAACTGGGTGTTCGGATTTATATGTCACTTAGTATAGAAGAGCAAATTACTAGAGTATAGTTCCAATGTCACTTCTCAGTGATGTCTGGCTTTTCACCTCGGCATGCTTTCAGGGACGTAGCTATACTGATTAACACATCAGATATTTCCGTTGCTCTGCAGGTCTATTTGTCTGCTAGCCCTTAGCCGTCTATAACTTGGAAAGTACCAGTAGGATTTTGATCAAATCTTTACAAAGTTAGTACTAGGCTAACGACGTGAAAGCCTTATAGTTTTTGGAAATGGGTCCAGTGGAGGCGGAGATAGGAATAAAAATAAAAAAGTAATTAAAATTGCTCTAGCCTTTGCATCTCTGGTATCCGAGTTAGACCGATGCCTTTTAAAAAAATACGAGACTTTACTATTGTGATGTCTACGTAAAATCCCACATGCAAGTACTTCACCTACAAACGGAGACTATAGAGGAACAGTTAAGTGGCAACTAATGTACAACTTATCGCCACTACTATCCTCGTGTAGACCTGCCTTTAGGATATTTGGTTCGTACTGGTAATGCAATATTCATCGCAGTAGTATTTTTAATAAAATCGGGCGGAGCGAAGTCGAAAATACGACCCCTAGGAGAACTTCTCTCACTATGAATTCGGAATTAATTTAGCAGAAGAGTGTTTAACTGAAGCAGCAGAGAAGTAAATATACTCTAGGAGGGTAGATTTTGTATATTAAGGCGGAGATATAACGGAGAGCCTGGCAAGGCGCGAGTACATCTAACGCCTATAAATTTATTGGGTACGTGAGTATAATAAATTCAATAGACTGTAAGATGCGCTATTATGCGATGAGAAATATTTTTCATGAGACGACCTGCGAGAAAATTCGCTAGATGCTTGCTCAACTGCCAGACAAAATCAAATCAATTAGAACCAATCTGTTTCCATTGTGCCTTCAACCATTACGCAACAGAAAAACATGCTTATAAAAAAGAAATCAAACATACATAAAGAGCTTATACATAATAGTGTCATTAAGGACTAATCTAACTCGGTGGTAAAAGCGAAATAAATTTATAGTTATGTCATATTTATCAGATTTTTTATAGATACTTAGAAAATTATTTATGTGTGTCTCCAAGTCTTACTTACAGATTAATGTTTAATGTAGGTAACCCTTCCGAATCAGTTTGGTTTTGTCTACTATTTTTGTATTCCTTAATCATTATTCTGAGATATTTTGATTCCTTGATGCATAAGGCAGCAGTAATCATATAAATCCTAAAATGCCGTTTAGCCTTCAAATTGTATATTGTAATGTTCAAATCTCTTAAACATAAATTGCATCACCATGAATTAATATCCAAAAGTATAATCCCGATGAGTTCCAAACGAACAAGTTGTTGATTCTCCACACTTATAACGCGATGTACGTGCTTTGAAAAATATGTTAATTTAATCGCAAAACCAGATGAAATTGATAGTTCCGTCCAATTTGATAAACTGAAATTTCTGGTAATCAATTTGCCAATTTTGACACGTTGGTAAACACGATACGGCTGTATAATTTGATAGCTGTGCCAGTTTTATTCTGTTTTGATGGACTTAACGGCGCTCTCACAGTCAAGCAGAGTTTCTGAGGGGTATCGGGGGGGTGATAGGGAAATGCTAGTAGGACGGCGTTGTGACAAGGCAAGCGCTCTACGTTAGAAAAGGATAGTAATACGCAGAGGTGTGCTGTTCGCGTGCCTGGTTGAATTTGCATATTGCACAGAGTCGCATTTGATTTGGATATACGATCTAGCGTACGACTGTTTCCCTATTTTGGCGCATAGTATACCCAGCCCTTATTACTCTTATTACCGTTAGTGTATTGTTGTATTATCGTGTTGTTATTGTTGTGTTGTTATTGTTTTGTTGTTATTGTTGAGTGTCTTTCTTACCAAGGTGTCAAAAATGAACAATAAGAGAAATAAACGTGGCGTCTCGAAGAAGCCGCATTTAAATACGCACAGGAAAAAAAGACGTTTTCCAGATAGAAAGGTAGGCCAAAACAATTATTTTTTATTTATTAGCATTCATTTTGCCAATAAATTAGACTATACGTAGTTACTATTATAACTATATTTTATGTTATTTTAGCTTAAAAATGACAGCAAGGTTTCGCATATGCATTCTCTAACAGAGACAGATGGCATGGATCTTCAAATTCAGGTGTGTATACCCTTTTTTAGGATATATTTTTACTTTTTTAGTAAGATATTTATGAAACTTTATTGTAGAAAGAAGAAGCGGTCGTTTCACAGACAACCATGGAAACACAATTAGAGGAATCCAACCGTCAAACTGAAGTAAGTCCATTTTCATCAGTATGTATGATTTGTATGTATGTTTTTCAATCAAAGTGCTATATAATGAGTTCGTTACTTCCCACACATAAGCATTCAGTGTTTTCATGTATGGGCTTCCGTCTCTGGGGCGACGGATTCGGACATATTCGGTGAGCTGCTGATAGTGACGATGTGAGTTTTCCGTTTCGGGGATGGACGCAGGGGCAGGGGGGAGTACTAGTGCCAGTGTGGAAAAGGGACGGGACTGGGCGCCATCTTAGTCAATTTTTCTTAATGGAATGAGTTTTCTTGAGATATCTTATCTTGAAGCTCTTTATTTTTATTCTAAAATATATTGTCCGCGTATAGATTAAATAATCCGAAATTTCATCATGCTTACTCCGATCAAAATTAACTTGTAGGACCTTTTTCAAAAGCACTGTATATAAGCGGTAAGTTTTGTGTGGGCTAGATCGATAACGGTGTTATTATTAGGTTATTTTTTTATATTCAAGCTAACACGCAGGTCTTACAGGGAAGGGGGAAACATCACACAGACTCCAGCGAATTAGCAAACAGCGCACATCATGACCCCACTTAAGAGACCCGCCGGGTAGTACCTCCATGTTATTCGATGGTCCATGACCGTCTACCACCTACGAGATACCTATAAGATATATCAGAATATATATGCTTGACACTCGAATATCCCGCTATTCAGAGAATGATCTATAATTACGAGTACAAGGAAACACTGTGTTTTTTTAATGGATTGACATATATTTTAGTACAGTATGAAAGGTTTTTTCAGTAAAGGAGGTGAAATGCTTTAGGGTTTGTATTGCTACTTCGGCGGCTGATTTTTTTTTGCATTATATGTAGTATTCCGCGTATACATCGTGGTTGAAAACGTAAAATGTACATTTTCTCAAAAAATTGAAATGGAATGTCCTGTATTTTTGTATGACTTTAAATTGTCCTTTTTGTGTATAAATGTATTTAAAAATCATTCTAATTAAAATTCTTGTGATTTATCATTGTAGTATATTTTCAGCAAACTATCGAATGCACCAATCATCACGAAGACATTCTTGTAGGACGTCGAATAGTAGATGTAAATTTTTTTTTCAAATCACTTCTGGAAATCTCTCAACATTCGGCAAACTTTGGATGTACCTTGGGAAACCTAATTTTCCTTGAAGAGAAAAGAGAGGGCTTGATTTCTACCTATTTTGTGAAGTGCAATATGTGCAATGCAACATTCAACCTCCACACGTCCGAAAGCAACATCAACAGGGATGCTGTGTTAGCAATGATGAACATTGGTTCGGGTTTTACGCATCTTGAACAGATAACGGCAACCCTTGATATGCCCTGTATGTCAACCAGAATGTATGACAAGTTGCACGATGAGATATGTGAAGCTTGGGAGCAGACAAGCGTAGAAACGATGAAAAATGCACCAGATGAAGAAAAGGCGCTCGCAGTGACTGATGGACAAGTGGATGCAAATGGGGTTCCGCTAATAACTGTGGTAGCTGATGGAAGTTGGGCAAAAAGATCCTACCATTCTAATTACAGCTCCTTGTCTGGTGCCGCTGCCATAATCGGCTACAAAACGAAAAAGGTCCTTTTTCTAGGAGTAAGAAATAAGTATTGCACCATTTGCAAGATAGCCGAGAGGGCCAATATGTCTCTAACTAAGCCACACAAATGTTTTAAAAATTGGACTGGTTCATCAAGCAGTATGGAGGCCGACATAATTGCGGAAGGCTTTTCTAAGAGCTTGGAGATGTATGGCCTAATATATGACAAGTTGATTGCTGACGGTGATAGTAACTGCTACAAACGAGTTCTCGACGCTCATCCGTATGAAGATGTCATAGTAGAAAAAATTGAATGTAAAAATCATCTGCTGAGGAATTACTCGAGGAAAATCCGAGATCTAATCAAGGATACTTCAGCAGGACCTCTTGTTTTGCGTAAGCAGATTCAGGTGTGTGGAGCCGACACAGATGTGCTTTTTCATTTTAATTTTATTCATCCTCATAGATGTACGAAATGTATTTCTGAATTTAAAAAACAACATTAATTTGCAGAAGATAGTACTTTAGCTGTTTCATGAAATATACTAAATAATATTATTTTTAGCAAAATCAATTAAAACTACGATGGGCAATCAGTAAAGCCGTGTCCTATCGGAAAAGTGAAAATATAGAATTTACTCAAAAAGTAGAGGGCTTAAAAAAGGATATACAAAACTCCATTAGCCATATATTTGGTGAGCATAAGGACTGCCAAAACATACGTTACTTTTGCAATAAGCCATATGTTGCACATGGAACCACGATGAGTGATCTGAAAATGACAGGTAGGGTTGTGTTATAAATGGGAAATATATTGACACAGTACTTTCCATGCATCAATATGATAATTACGCGAAAGATACAGCGTTGGCCTATTGGATGCATGTTTAATAGCAACTTGGTTTTATTCCATATTTTTTTTTAGATTTGCACCAGAGGCTGATATCATTTCTGGCAATTCTGATTAAAAATGCAGTAAGTTTACTTCATGATGTCGATAATAATATTGTAGAGCAGTTTAACTCAATCATAGCTAAATTCATTGGGGGTAAACGGATTAATTATTGCAAGAAGAGATCCTACCAAGGAAGATGTGCTGCAGCCGTAGTGAGCCACAATACACAGCGGCCTGTTTGTGTGATCCAAAAGCGGCTACTCCCTAGTTTCAGTCCAACCTCTTTGATTGCCAAAGTTGAAGAAAAGAGAGCGCACAAAAATCTGAAAAGGAACCTGAAACCAAGGAAAATTAAAATCAGAGATAGTGATACTAAAGAGAACGCATCCTATGGGGAATTCTGTGAGAAGCCTGACATGAGCAACGAAGATATAGAGGCTGCCAAGGTGGAATTCTTGAAAAAACTTGTAAAAACCGACTCCGAAATTTCCCAGATCGAGCAAGCCACAAAATCTCAGGATTGCAATTTGTGGCGTCTTCATCGAAGAATGAGGTTGACTGCGTCTCGGTTTGGTGAGGTTTGTAGAAGAAGAGATACAACAAGTTGCAGAGCTCTAGTAAACGCCATAATATACCCAACCGAATTCTTTAGCAAGGCATGTGACTATGGAAAAAAGCATGAAAGCGTGGCAAAAGCAGAAATAGAGAAGTCATATTCGCAATCAGAAGTACAATCTTGCGGGTTGTTTATTGATAGGACCCATCCATTTCTGGCAGCATCGCCAGATGGTTTGATAGGCGAAAAAGGTCTGCTAGAAATTAAATGTCCATGGTCGGTTAGAGAAATGACCCCTGAAGAGGGGATTCTGAACAAAAAAATTACGTTTTGGATAAACGATGAAATAAATAAAAAACATAAGTGGTATTACCAAATTCAAGGGCAGCTACACGTTGCACAAAGAGAGTACTGTGTGCTTGGTGTTTGGACCCCGTATGGCTTGAAAATAGACGTCATTCAAAGGGATGACGTTTTCTGGAAAAATGAAATGGAAGAGAAATTGAAATTTTTCTACATGAACTGCTTGCTCCCAGAACTGGTCGATCCCAGGAAAAGCAGAAATATGCCAATCCGCGATCCCGATGCGATCTTGAAGGCACAAGAGAACCGTTTGAACAAGAAAAAGAGTTCTTGAGAATTGGCTATTTTTGCTGTACTCGGGTACCAAAATGGAAGAGATTAGCATATTACATTGTACGCCGTTACTAACCCCTTCGTGTCGGCAAATGCGGTGTGCAGATCTCGCATTAGCAGCGATGTGCGAGATGTTATGCTAATTTCTTCCATTTTGGTACTAGTACCAGACCTTCACTATTTATTGTATATTATGTATATATTGTTTATTTAAGTAAAAGTCAATCGTCAGGCTCAATAGCACGTAGCATCGGCTAGCTTTATCGAGTCTGTTAGATCGAGAATATTGAAATGTCACATTGACACGTTAAGCGCCACAGTAGAATCTGAAAATCCAGTCCACTGGGAAAAACTGTTATTATTGTCAAATTAGCTTGTTTTAAGTTTCGGTTTAATATTTTGACTTGACTTTTTTCTCAAATCCTATGATTTTTCCCCTTTTTGATTTTTTTTCTGAGGTACTAGTTGTATTTCGCGTGGCCCACAGACCAGTCGGGTCGCGTGGCACATAAGTCGCGTCGCGTTTTTTGCAAGTCAAGACTTGCATCATGTCGCGCGTTGAGCACTATTTCGTGTCATTTATTATTGATGCGTTGTTCTTATTGTACGTCATCTTGTCCAAATTGCTTTACTGTTTATAAACTATTGAATACCAAATTTAGTGATGTCGCATTACGAAGCGGAGCAAAAAAGGCTTGAACAATTGTGGAATGAAATACTATCGGATGAAGAGAGTGGCAGTAGTGAGTTATGTGGGGATGTATACTTATCTGATGCGTATTCTGCAAGTGGTAGCGAATCAGATAGTAGTTGTAGTAATTCTTCCATATTTATCTGTATTACTGTTTATTTATACCGTTATTTTGTTTATTCCTGCATAAGACTTTATCAATCTGTTTAGTTTATAAGAGTTCCTCCATATTTGTGTTCGTTAGAATATCGACATTTACTATAACTTACTGATTTGCTGTGAAATTACTTTGTTCATTTTTTAATGAGAATGTCTGATTATTTTATAAGATTTGCTTTTTGTTTTAGATTTGTAGAATATCCTCTTTTTGTAAAACTCTATAAGCAACGTGTTTTTTAATGTTGTCATTTCCAATTGAGTATAATTTGGTCCCTCAGGCCACGGACTCTTGGTTCCCGTAAGAAAATCACATCAGCATGGCACACGTCTTACGTTACGCGGCCAAATATAACTGCCAGCAGTGAGACATATCATGTGTGTCACGAGGTCCAAAGTGCCAAATGAGGTGCGACACACGCATTATATCTCATGATGCTTATCGTGTTAAGTTTATTTTACGATACTTCATAAGGTTAAAGCTAAACAGCAAGTGACATTTTATTTGTGTTAAATGCGTTCACTATAATTATTATTTTTAACTAAAAAGATTACCGCCTCCAATGACCCTGGAACCACCTGGAAGCTTTTGGTCGCAAACTTCTGTATTTTACCACACATGTCTTTTCATTTGATATGTAAATTGGGGGTTTTGTACAAACATATTATGTAACTCGCAATTTCGAAACGGCGGCAATCTTGGAATAAAATTTTTAGTGAAGTACTGTATTCTACAAGGCGACGACTCTTATTTGAGATATTAGCAAGTATGTTATCCGCCATTTTGTGACGGCCGCCATCTTGATCTGAAACTGTTTTCGTATTACTGTTTTGTAGAAGTGCTTCCATTTGATATCCATATTGGGGTGATTGAACAAAAATGATTTTTTGTGGGATCACCTCTGAAGCATGGGCTATTGTATAAAAAGAAATTATCAAAATCGATAAAAAATTTCCCCTCTTTCATTGAAGTCTATTAAAAATGTCACTTACTGGTCCGATGTTTATCTCGAACGACCGACGTCAAAACTGCTACTGTTTAACTTGGGACAACAAATTATCTGAATACGTCTTTTCTTAGTCCGTACACACCGCCGCGTTGCTTCGACTGGCAGCACGAGATAGTGGGTAAAATTCGTGTAAAAGCCTATTTGCAGAGGTTTTCGCGCTTCAAAATTCAGGCTTCATTTTTGAATATTTTGAATGAAATTTTCACAGTGCACTAAAAACAAGACTCCACAGGGTGCTATAGAGCCACTTTTTCGTTTTTTCCTCTGAGTTATTTTTAAAAAAATCGAGAAGTTGAACAAAAATTATCTGCACTTCCACCCACCATAACTCTTGAACAATTTTTTTTTTAGAAAAGTGGCTCTATAGCACCCTGCACAATTGTCTTCTGAACATACTGTATAAATTTTATTCAAATATATAGAAAAATGGAGCGTCAATTCCGAAGCAGCTAAACCCTTGTAAATGGCCTGAAACTCACTGCGTCGGAGCCGCCTTAACGAAGGCTTTTATAAAATGTTATTAGTAGGTATTTTCAAAGCGGATAGCTCGCGTGCAAGTGACTGAATTCGTTTGTTTTTCAGTAGTTTGTGCATGGCATTTTTCATTCGGAGTAATTTGCTTCCGACACGGCACTTCCTTTCTTCTATCGACTGGATGATGTTTTGACGACTCGGCAATTTTTCTTGCATTAGTCACACTTCGCGTAAAGAGCCCTACGGGTAAATATTAATTACTTCAAGTATCAATACCAGAAGCAGTATTTACTAGTAAGAGTAAAAAAACAAGCATTAGTAGGTTAATTTTTGTATTGATGAGTCAAATTTGATTGTCTTTTGGCATTGATTTTGACTTGCCGTAATACAGACTCTTCTATACTTGAAAATTATTTTCTACTTTTTAGTTAGACTTGCTACCTGACTGACTAAGAGTGTTTTCTTTTAATTTTTTTTAAGCTTCATATGGTTTACACCAAAGCTATGCACGGAAAATATTCAGGAAAGTGGCTTTGATAACATAATATACTGCTGGATACTTGAGGTGTTGGTATTATTCAAGAAAATATAAAGGAAACATGATTGGAAATTACATTACTACCAAATGAGCAACTGGCATGGCATCACCGAAAACCAATACTAAAGGAGATTCTTTTTCTCAGTATTCGTGAAGGAAACATGTTATCATGCGTGTTGGATGTAGCTCTGCATCTAATTATCTGATTAAGTGATAAATGGAAATTAAACTCTAACTTGTCGCTAACTGTAGGTTTTATAATCTTCTTAAATTGTCTATCCTCCGGAGATAATCCTTATGACGCATTGTGTCTTTCTCGTTACTGTGGTAAGCCAGTGACGTAACACTAATATCCAAATTCCACATCAGATCCTACCTAGTTTCCTCATATTCCTAAGAGGGCACGACGCCGTAACTCATAAAACCGCTCATTAATGTTAAATAATGGGCAGTAAATACTGGCTGTATGTCTCATTACCGCTTAATGACATCACTTATGTCATTATGCAAAGTCGAATTAATAAAACGAGCAAAGTTTCTAAATTTTGCTATTGGAAATTATAGTTTATATGCACTGCTGCACTTTATGTGCTTATAGTGGAACTGATTGCTAAACTGCTTGAAGCAATAAACTATAAATAAATGAAATTCTTCTCTCGTAGTATTTTTGTCACTCCTAACCTGAGAAATTGCCATTATTTAATGCATTCCTTAAGAGGAAGCTCGATTTCTCCCCCTAATTAAATAGTGATATTGAAAAAATCACTAGGTAAATATTCAATTTGTGGATTCATATAGCTTTCTTGTTGGGCATAAGATTCTTATTGCTAAACCCTTTATCCGTTGTTGAACATCACTTATAACTATATTGTCTTTTTCACGAGTATCCGTTACGGTAAAATACGAGTAGCACCTGATTATCTAGTGATATTTCAAAATTCCCGGATCGACAAGTGATACAAAATTCTGACGGATCCGTCAGCGCCATATAGACAGAACCATATTGTTATCTTTTTGTACGATGCGGATTGATTTTGTACTTCCTACCAACTCTATTATTAATGAAAGCTCCTTCGCATTCAACAAATAACGTTACAAGCAAGTTTTACTAAATCTACGCCCGACTCACGTTACAGACTAATACAAAGATGCCACTTGCTGATCATCTGTTCACCTCACTAGACATCAAAACGTGATGGATACTCCTGAAATAGGATTTAGTTAATTAAAAGTCGATAAAGAGTAGATTTTATAACTAGAATTGTTGTTGTATTTATTTATCCCATTATTTTGACTTTATGACGTAAACGGCGGCGCCCCTCTCTTTTGAACCGTGACGGTGATGCCGGGTGTTCAGAAAATTATCAGATTTGCTATATTTCTGAGTGTAACCAAAATAAATGTGGTCATCCGATATACTTAGGGTGGATTTTACCAGGATTGTCAAATCAACAGTCCGTTGTGCTCCACCTATAGGGTAACAGTCCGTCAAATACAGCGAATGAGCTTCAAGTTCCAGTCAACAAATTTTAGCAACCAATAGCTATGAAACGTTGAAAACAAAATACTGTCAAAGTACGAGATGACAGCTTGTCATTGAAACATCACCAGCTTATTGAATATTAAGGAATTACATATAATTTGGTCAAAATTTAATTTTTTTAATAAATTTCATGTTTTTATTTGATATTGTCGATTGTTTATTCATGTCTATATTCTTTCCTTCAATTGATATGCGATTTTACTGATTCAACATCACCTACCGTGTGTGTTCTTTTCCTATAAACCTCTTGCACGTAGCCATTAAGCACCTACTTGATGAAAGGCTCTACCAAATATTTCATAGATATTGCTCGTTTCCACACATTCATTTACTTGCCGTTTATCAGTACCATTATAGCACCGTCGATTGATACTCCCACAAAACGGTTCAGGATTTTTGATATCCATACATCCATAGTCCAATATTTTTTGGTGAACAAACATCCAAACTATATTTACAGCGATTAAGAAATACTGAAATATATGTCGTAAAGCAAACTTAAGACCTGCAAAAAAAATAGAATTTGCAATAACTTTCTTGTTTCATTGAGTACACATTGTAGTTTATCCAATTCCCTATATTCCAAGGGACCGTATGGGTAAGCGATTTTTTCGGTCGTTTTTGTTCCAGGATTCGAAAATAGTGCTGTCACGTCATTTCATTCATATTTTGATATACTACGGAAACGACAACGATGCATGCACTAGTATTCTCAATAATCTACGACTGAGATATTCTGTTCAAAATGCTGATTTAATGCGTACCAGATCAGCATTGAGAGCTAGAATTCATAAGATATGCCCGCTTTATGGGACTCCTGCTTGAATTATTAAATTATAACTACTTATATATTCCATACTATCATAAATTGCGTCTTGGTATCGGCGGATTAAAAATTATCATCGACTTTCCTTTTTGCAGTTTTGAAAAATCTCGCGTAGCCGCATGTCGGTTTCATTAATGAAATATTTATTTTCATTATTATACTTTCAAATTGCGGAGAGTCCGTATGCTCATTAGCAATCTCCGTGTAGCAAACAGACTAAATAAACTGTAACAGGGAACATGTTTTTGATTATAAACTTGAAATGGCAGATCGTTATGAGAACATAATGTGGAAAATTATAGAGGCAGACTAACATTGCGCTGGTTAAATTTTCTCAGTAACTGTCTCTCAGCGTCTGGTATACAAAGGCCATTAAAATGCATAAAGCCGATGACAGAAGCAATGCCAATGATAGCTATAATTGCATTATGAACTGGTTTTCACCGTATCGGCCACGGAATAGGACTAGATCCAGTTACATTAAAATATAAGTTATAGAAACATATTTTAAACCATTTTTACGCATTTGATTAGTGCATTACTACAAATGATTGTAACATACATAATTAGATATACCTATTTATAGAACATCATTATCTAATGGAACTATCTGTTGAATTTGCTGCTGCTGAGTTGGAAAATGAGTTATCTGTTTATAGCGAGAAAATACAATCATAAACCTTCCCCACTTTTTCTTGATTTTAGGTGCTCTAACTTGGAACAACCATTAATCACCATTTGCAAAACACCTACTTAGAGCTCACCACATGGCGAGCAATAACAACAAATCAACTGCACTTCATAACTGTAGTAAAATACATGACTTCAACATGGAAGCATTAAAGATTCAAAAAGATTTGAAAAAACTCTTTTCTTACATCGTGGGAGATGAGCAGGTCTCACAAGTTGTTAAGTGATATGTTAATGAATGAAATAATGTAAGGCAGGTTCTCGTCATGGAGAGAATAGAAAATGAAATGGAAACAATGACGAAAGAAAAGAAAGTTCAAGTGTGCACTGGAAAATAAAAAAAAACATACAGAAACCTGGTCATTCTAGTGGTTCATTGTTTGTTTACTTTATTTGTATATCAAATAGTGCTCAAAATTGGCAGAATATATATTTTTCACGATTAGTGGGCTACTTAAAGCCCGCCACTCACGATCCAACGCCGCAGTACGACTTTGTCGAAAATTGGATAAGGACACACATGTAACGATTTTGCAGTACGAGTTTTGATTTGAAACACAGCCGATGAAAATCTAGTTTTAGCGGCTTTTGCATGTTGTATTACTAAAAGTAAAAAGAGAAATAAAAAGCGTAGACGATGGTGTAAAAATTGGTTTCGTAAACGGCATAAGCCGATTTTATTTTCCAAAGGCTCTTTATATAATTCAAAAAATTCTCTTAAAAAATCCTCATTGTAAGCAATTTCGATAAATATGCAAAGGCCGAGAAATATTATTAGAAAGTGCCAAATTTAGGTTGTTTTTACGTGTGCTTTGCTGTTTGCCGAACCGAAATCAGACAATGGAATCACACATTACAATACACGATCAAATAAACGATTCAACCAACAGTGTTGTATTGCTGCAGACTGACTTGTTTGTCTGCGGTCAAATCGTACCGACTTGATTGGATAATAAAAATACACGATCAAATTGCGTTCGATTTTGTCGCATTCGACAAAACCGTACTGCGGCGTTGGATCGTGAGAGGCGGGCTTTGTATCCACAGCGTTTTTTATAATAAAAAAGATGTTCACCGGAAACGTGGCTAGGAATTAGTGGGCTATGACTAAGTGTCATTACATGACCCTGTAATAATTTGGGCGTTCCAAAAGTAGAGTTACACGTAGTAGTACTCCAGAGAAGAGTCCCATCTGTCAATCTAAATTCCATAACTGCGTACGGTATTACACTAAGTGACATATAAATCCGAACACCCAGTTTAAATAGTTTTATTTTAATAAAAGTTGGTGAATGTATCTATTTTACTGTAAATAACAAGTGAAAAAATTTTCAGCCTTATCAGTTGGACATTCCGGTTTTTATACTGCTTTTTCTTAATTCACTAACGCTCTAAAGATGAATATTTCAGCCGCAGTAAAGAATCGACGTTGGCGGATTTTGGTTCTTGACATCCTTTACGATCGGTTACGATGCCTAGAGTACGGAGACCTGTACGATTTCGTCAACTTAGTGAGTTTGATAGGGGCCGTATAGTGGGACTTCGGGAAGCTGGACTTTCTTTTCGGGCAGTTGCAGTTAGAATGCAAAGAAGTGTGGACACTGTGGTTAGGTGTTGTCAGGCATGGCTTCGAGAAGGCCATACGCAAAGAGCAAGGGGCACTGGACGCCGCCGTAGAACAACAGACCGTGAAGATCGCCGCCTAAGATTATTGGCCTTAAGGGACCGTTTCTCTACTACCAGGTCCATTGCAAATGAATGGTTTGCAGAACACGGAAGACCTATTGGCATGCGAAGTGTTTACCGACGAATGAGAAGTTTTGGCTTGTTTTCATACCGGCCACACTGGGTCCTCCCTTTAACTCGAGAACACCGACGTAATCGCCTTGAGTGGTGCAGACAACGGTCACTCTGGGATCAGGAATGGAACAGTATTGTCTTTAGTGACGAGTCTCGATTTTGTTTAGGCATGCACGATGGTCGTGCCAGGGTTAGAAGGCGACGTGGTGAAAGGAGGAATCCACAGTTTTTTGTTGAAAGACATGTTCATCACACTGTTGGAGTTATGGTTTGGGGTGCTATAGCTTATGGTTCCAGGTCACCTTTAATCTTCATCAGAGGTAACATGAACGCGCAGCGTTATATCCACGAAGTTCTAGAACCCCATCTTTTACCCTATCTTGACACCCTGGCAGATCCAACTTTCCAACAAGATAATGCCCGACCACATGTTGCAAGAGTCACAATAGACTTCTTTCAACATAATCATGTCACATTGTTACCATGGCCACCAAGATCTCCCGACTTATCCCCAATTGAGCACGTGTGGGATATGATGGGTAGGAGATTGCTCAATTTGCAATGACCTCCTCAGACTCTAGAAGCACTTCGAGAGAAGTTGGTGGTTGCCTGGAATGAGATACCACAGGAGGACATTGACCACCTAATCAGAAGCATGCCTAGGCGCGTTGGAGAATGCGTAGCACATCAGGGTGCATCCACACATTATTAAAGGTCAAAGGGCTTTAAAGCAGTGCAATCATTTTGAAATTTTTATCATTTACTTATTATGCTTCATTAAGTACTTATACAAAATTTTATTAAAATAAAACCATTTAAACTGGGTGTTCGGATTTATATGTCACTTAGTATACATTAAAACTCCTCCAGCTTCCTGCACTTCTGGATAACATCATTTTCACGGCAATACTTCGATCATCGCGGACACTCAAATCGCAAAATATTCAGCAACTATTGCTGCGATATCAGGAATACCAAGGCACTATAAAAATCTACGGAAAGCATAAAACGCCAATAGCCATAAATTCCATGGGATTATAGGGTGGAAGAGTGTAAATTGCGCTCTAATCCTTGGCCCGATTGAATATTAATATTTGCCGGGATATTGAATTTAAATAAGGAAATATGTGTTGGCCGGACCGGCGCCACCGGTGCAAAAATACTGCTCACAGATGCATCGGCTACTGCAGTTATGAACATGTTTCATGCATAAAAGTGGCGGAATGCAGTTATTTGAACTCGGGTGAACGGATGCGTGACCTGTATTCTTCTCCATTTATATGTTAGCATAGAGATGTTGGAACCACGAATTATATATTTCAAAATATTGTTTTCTTGACGTTTAATCTAGCTGTCATTAGTGCCTGTAATCAACAAGCGTTGCACTTTCTGCGCCACTTCGAGTTCCGTGACGATTAAACGTAGAATCCGTGAAGGCACAGGCGGACTTAGATTAGGCCCAGATGCAAAAGTCCGATGATTTTATCAAGAAAATGGTATTTAGAGTACAAACTCCCTTGCTATGCCTGCATGGTGTTGCCATCCCCCTAGACGTAACCCACCAGTCGCTGTTCAGTTATCATAAGGGCATTTAATTTGCTCTCAGAAGGGCTACCTAAGGGATGCAACCCAATGAACATAGATGGGTGGATTAGAAAAATAACAATTCTAACGAATTTTCCATCATGGCAAATATATTTCAATTCCCTGGGAACTGCCCGCGAGAAAATAGTGAATTTATCAAACTGATATCAGCTTTGTGCTTCGTATAATATACCATATTATAAATTTTAGACACTGTATCATCTTTATAACTTTGCAGCAAAAGCTTCTGATTATAAAACAAGTTCAGTTTTCAACTAACAGTCTGATTTAAATATTCATTTCACAGTACATAACACTTTGAAAGGATCTGGTTGTAGAAGTCTCTACAATTGTTCCGATTCAGTTATTGATATATCACTTATTTCTTCAGGTTATATATTTTCGTCAGGTAAAAGCATTACTTACAAACCAGAAACGTACGTCTTGCTCCGATACCCATGGTTACCCATTTGCCATAATCCTTCGGGAGATTCAAAGCTAACACTTACGGAAAGTCAAGCGCCTTGTAAATGCTTACCTGCAACAAAAAAAGAACGCATTATTTCAGTGTTGTGATGGAGTACACATGTATTTAATATGATGAACTTTTTAAAGGTAGGTACGCGTCTACATATCCGTATCACAGAAACCGAACTTTCACCACTCTGTTACTGAATAATGGTTTTTGTGATTCTCATTGGGCAGATGGCACGCATCATCGGCAGCTCGAAATAGAAGAGGATACTATTCCTAATCCAATGCGTACGAATGATGTCATAAAATCATTGAATGCACCGTGGATGTTAGATGAGCAGTTTCAGGACGAAAATCCGATTGCCATAGTAAATAAAATGCACCATACAGACGGGCAGGTCATGGACAATCCGGTTTCTGGGATACGATGGACGCACTGTTGTGAATTTCTCTGTTAGAAATTAATAGTCCAGTGCATGCAGTGAGAACGTATGGGCGAGTAGCTTAAGGCAAAGAACATATTATCCAGTAAAACTAGGCCATCAAACCTGTAGCGTGTAACAAGGAGTTAGTTTCTCCCTATAAGAAGTGGTGAACTGCAAAAAATCAAGAAGGTAACTTTGAAAAGTACGAGTGGGTTTAATGAGCCTACTTTCATTAGAGTGTTATTCAGACCTGAGAAGTATTCAAATAGTACTCAGTATTTTGAATCCTATTCAGAATACATTTGGGTATTTGGTATTCAACTGAATACTTTTTTGGTCACTACTCGCTATTCTTGAATCTGGATACAGTTTCTGAATCCCAATATTTGAATACCCAGTTTTTATCCAAATCCCAGTATTCGAGTACTGTATTGGAATCCTGGTTCCGAATACTGTTTGGCTATTTTTATGAATATTGAGTTACGCTTTACTCAATTTAAACGTTTTAAAACACGTTCGTGGTGGTTGAAGCTGGTACAAATAAAATAGCTGCGCAAAGTTATTTTGTTTGTGTAGACATTTTTGCTTATGAATTTACGATGCTGACAGGTCAATTAAAGAACGAGGTTGAATTACGTATGAACTTCTTGTGCTTGTGTACCATTGTCGTTCTATTTTATAACAATAATGAATTTCAATAACTGGTATAATTTGTGGGTAATACCAGATAGGGTGGATATATAAAAAAGGTAAGTTTATTTTTTAATTATGTAGGTACAATAAGAATTAATTTGTGTAACCTCACACTGGGTATGAAAATGTAATTTTATGTATTTTTTAATATTGTCGATTTTAATTTTTTATTTGAACCGTTGAAAGCCAGGATGGTCCAAATCCAAATTTTCAGATATCGAGGTTCTATGTGTATACTGTTCTGGATGGATGAATCTTTGTCTGGGAGAGTTTTGAAAAATGTATCTTTTCGATTTGCACACAGATGGCACCAGTCTATTTTTATATGTCAATGGAAAGCTGTAACCGTTATGAGGCAGAATGGGACAAGTGTGACTTAACCCACTCTGGTTTTCAATAGCAGTGTCAAGCGGGCAAAAAATAGCATCAAGTACGTGCCAGAAGACTGGTATACAACAATAAGAACACGCAGACCCAGGAAACCCTTTTACGTCTGTGAAATGGAACGGTCTGATTTTTTTCTCATCAACAACATTAGAGAAAGCTATAACAAGACGAAAGAAAAATGATACTGATCCCACTGTATCATGGCTCCAGATCCAGTGGCTACACTTTGAGAAAAAAGAACCTTACAAAATTTTTTATAAAGATACTTTGAATGAAGAATTTCCATATGATTTTATAAATTTACTACCAAATCGAAAAGGCGCACCCCAAAAACTTCAAAAATATAAACCTACCTCCTTTGTATGAATCGCCCCTTCCTGTCAACAACAAAAAGAAGAAAAACATGGAAGAGATTCTCCAATTCATACCACCAGTTCATCACAGTTTTTTCAAGAATCTGAAGACAGATGCAACTTTGCCAGATACCGGACGACTGCTTGTTACTGAAGAAGAAGGAGAAGGCAAACAGACTCGAGAATTTCCAGAAATTCCATAAGGTCGTGTCAGTACAGTACAGTTTTTGTGTAGAAAATATACATTATTTTTTTACTGTATGGAGATTGATTTCTGTCGTTTTGTAATAAAATTATCGATTCACATAATGTTGTGTAACTCTACTTTAATACTCTACTTTACTATAATCGTTATACAAGTATGAAACCAAAAGTAAGAACCGTTTTAAGGCAGAGTGGGCTAAAGCTTAAACATATGAAAAAAAACACATGAGCACAAAATGTTCATATATTTTATGATAAGATACTTAAATTGATTCTACCTTTAAGGGTATTTTGATTTCTTACTGCAGTTTTATTATTCTACATTTATCAGCCGCATCTAAACTTTAGAGCCTTAAATTTCGGAAACGTCTTTTTGTGACTTGGACCATCCTGGCTTTCAATGGCTCATTTAGCTTCATAACATAATACATAAATAAAAATTAAGTTTATAGTATGCATGTTTTTTTATATTCAAATTCGTATTCAGATAAATCCAGGTATTCAAAACAGCTGCATTCGAATCCTTTTCTTTATTTGTGTTTGCATGTTGAGTAATCGGATACAATGCAGAACACGGTATCAGGATGCATATTCGAATACCGGATTCCAGTATTCGGCTTAAGTCTGGTGTTAGGTAATACTATATCTTAACGGCCTAGTAAAGTGGAACTGCTACTAACGTGTCTTAGTTCGTCAATTTTTGTGTTTTTCATCTAATGTAGGAACCTCAATTTCTACAACACAAATAAATATACCAAAAGGTAATCGGCTCCGAGAGCACCCTTCCATTACCGAAATTAGTTTCATCTGTTCGTCCCGTAGATTCTGTGGAGCAGTTTGTAGTAATAACGGGTTGGCTGCCCATAACGTTATGGGTTGCATATAGTATTGCACAAATTGTGGTGCACCGTGGAATTACGCGTAATTACGGTTTCATCAAATTTAGTGCTTTCTACACGGTGGTATGGCGTATTGGAGCGGCTTCCTCGCCATCAAAATACAATTAGTTGTCCCATTTCTGCCCTAAAAAAGTAATTCGACATGCGCCATCAGCGTTTTAATCTCAGTTACTAACTTTTGTTTCAGAGAGCTTTCATAACTACTTGATGTTGGGCTTTTAAGGGGAATTAAACTAATTTTTGCGGAAATGACATTTAACGGCGTTCCCCTAACAAATTAGCTATATTGCAAAAGGTAAATTTCAGTGCGATTATAAAAAAGCGATCGGTATCCCCTGCACGGCAACACAGTTTTTAGGACAGGGAGTTCCTATTTTATGTTATGTATGATTAACCAATTAGCTCTATTAGAAACTGGGCACTTGAAATAATAATGGCAGTCTATCGTTAAAGAAAAAAACAAACTCCATATAATCTGTAATACTCAGTTTTTATCAAATACTATTAAGACTTAGGTAAAGAAAACTAAAGCAGTACTACATTTGACTCTTAAAAAACAAAAAATGTCTTTGTCTCCAACATTTTGTAAGAAAAAAAATAAAACAAACATAACCGCTCATGACCTGTTGCACCAACTGGTAACGTTAGTTTAGACAGAAACCTAGCGGGGTGCAGTTGCACCCTAGACATCATTTTCTGGGGGTATTTTCTAAAATATTTATTTTAGCTTAATTTCCTTCGAGGAATGTTTCTTAAATATATTGATATTTCGCATAGAAAGGTTTAAAGAAATCGTAACAAGTAATAGTGAGTTTTGTACTTTGGGGTCCAGCTGCACCCCGCTCGGTATGTAACATTTTACACTATAACAAAACAAAGGGTGCAGTGCATACAACAAATAAATTCTCGAAGGAAATCACGACTCAAAGAAAGGGTAATCTGTGGCCGATGGCAATATTTTTCCATCTACCGGACATTGGAGGTATCAACGTCTAGAAGCTATGGGCGGTGAAAAATCCAAATTGGAAAAATATCGTCTGGATAGGAGAAGAATGTTTTTGTTGAAGTTGGGCCAAGAATTAATAAAGAAAACTATATTCATGCCAAGTTTTTACATTCCTTTTTAAAACAATATATGTTAACCATTTTGTCAGAATTGAATGTAAATAATGAACAACCTGTTCCCGTTATTAGCAGACAGCAGCGATGTTTCTTATGTGACAGACGTAAAGACAGGAAATCCCGAAAGTTTTGTATTCGGTGCAATGAGTAGGGATGTGCAGAGCATCCAAAAAATGTATCAGTTTGTTACAACTGTAATAATTAAATTATTATTTAAAATGTCACAGATTCTTATATATTATATTGTTCTTAACTATTTTTCTTTATTTTGTAGTGATTTTATATTATTATTTCCAAATATGTTTATTTTCCAATATTTACAGCATATAAAAAAATATATATTTTTTAAATCAGAATGTGTTTATTTTTGATTAAACACAAGTTAAAAAGAATAAGCTACAAAAATGTTGGGGTACATTTGCACCCCACTGGGTACTTAATGTAAGTTTTTAACCGCTGGCTTATAAGGTTAATTTGAAGATTTCTATTGCACAAGTGTGTAAAATTTTGGAAATTTGGACGATCAATTTTTGGAGCTTGAAGATCGTATAATTCATTTTTAGTATTTAAAAATTGAATTTAGATGTTAACATTTAAAACGATGATTTGGGTATACTTGAACTTATAAATGGTGGTTCTCTAGAAGAATTATTTAAAGACCAAAAACAAAAACTATTTCCAAGAGAGTAACTATGTCATTTAAAAAAAATGGTTTGTATAGTTTTGAATATTCTGCCTAAAATTGAGCCTGAAATGGAATTCTTCAATAATTTGTGTACATCTACTATCTTCAATTACATAAAAAAGTCCCTAGTTTCTGTAGTCTTTAAAAACTCAAATTCAACGTTGGAACATAATCTAATACTCATAAATGAACAGTCTGATATTATATAAAGTGAATAACGATTTTTCAGCATTTTTCACTAGCAAATTTGACCGAACGTAGTTTTGGTTTCGGTTGCAGTATTCGGTGAATTTTCTGCTAAAACCGAAACTAAACCGAAACACTCAGACACTAGATACTTGAAAATACTTAATTTAGAAGAACTAGCGAGCAGTTTTGATGTTAGGATGACGTTTTGCACCCAGAAGATCCTTCAATTGTGCCTTAGAAAAAACGCGCGTTATAACCGGCGTACTACTTGCTGTATACACAGGATGTCAAGGCACATTCTACATGACACCGACATCACCTTACGACGCGCAGCGTTGTATCAACGCGCGTCGATAGTATTCCCTATTTCATTTTCACCTATGTAATGCTAAGTGCCGGTAGATACTAGCGCCAATTTGATGCGCATTTAACGTTATCTTTATGAAGATAGAACATCCAAAACGTCGAAAGGTTTACATTCTACGAATTCTCTACACACAAAAAGAAGTGCGTGTACCATATCCGCAGTTAACGAATGAACCGCCATGGTGGCCATTTGCAAACTAATTCAACGTATTTTTGACCATGATCTGATAGAATGGAAATGATGAATCATCGTGGTTGATTTCATTTATAGCAATCTTTATACCTCTTCTATAGATTTCCGATGGTGAAATGCGTGACGTGCATCCGATGCGGGTCAGTGGACACGTACCTTTACATGTCACTTTGTCCATACTATACTTCACAACTACTAGGCAACGAGTGAAGTCGTGGAGTCTATATACCAGGAGAAACGACGGCACCACGAAACTATATGCCTAGAGTACCAGTGGTGCTTTGACAGGGTTGCCATGTTGGGGGATTTTCCGAAAATCTAGGGGATTCTTAGTTGTGGAATTTCTGAAGATATAATGTTCTGGGGGATATCACATGTTTCGCGAATAGAAAGCATGCCATACGCCCTTTGAACTAAGCCTGCTCCTTTGTATCAGTGAACTGTGATTTGAGGGATTTTTTTTGAAAAAGTATTAGTGGTGAATTTTGTCCCTGTTCTGAGTACATTGTCAGACCCATCTGGCAACTCCGTACTTTGACAAATCCGACATATGAACACCAACAAACGGCTTGCTTAATGTAAATTAACTCATCTATTTTTATATATTCCTTGTTTTGCTGTTTTGACTGGTTAATCCTACTGTTAGCAGGCATGTTTTGACGTTCCGCTTGTCAACTTTGTCCAAAATTAAATACACACACCGGTGCATGACCCGTTCAGTAATAGATACTTTCTGCATCTTTTCCGCAAACCACACCAATTATAGGAGGCAGACGGCAATTACAGTCACTCTCATCTTTTACGACTTTCGCCTACTCATTGCACGAGGTCACTTTCCGCTCTTTTCCAAGTCCCTCAACAGCTATTTAGTCTAAAAGAACAACTTTGAATGATGTATTCAAAAGTGGTTAGCTGTTAATGGCCGTAATCCACGCGAATCGTTATACACCAATTCCTGCAATTTCTCTTCTTGACATAGTCCTGCAATTATAAATGTAACCAGATTACCAGTGACCATTTGCTGCTTTCCGACCGAGCATAAACTCTGTTCATTAAATCGTTATTTATCCCTAGACATTTTTCATCAAGCGCTCCACGTCTATCGGTTATAATTGAACCGTTATTTTCTCATAGCCGTGTGTTTTTTTTTTGTTATGATTCATGTAGCAAAACTTCCAAAAGAGCTGTAGTACAAGAAGTGCTTCTTAGCAAGTTAGTAGTGCACTAGGAAACGTTAGATGTCTACACATTTGTGATGAATTATATTTTTATTGCCATGATATTCAGTATTACCAAAGCAAATCCTTCTTTTGTACCTCCATTACTCTCAAAAAATGGTAATATTACATTCTCCAGTTAAGTTACGACACCTGATTTACGTACTCTCCCATTCTCACAAATCATTGGTAATTCGGGTTAAAACAATAATATTGTAAATAAAAATTCCCCAATTATGTACTTCCTATGTAAATGATACCACGATTACACAATAATCATAGTTGACTCCCCAACGACTGACATATGATACGTGTCGTTGACTGTTGCGTTATGTTCGCCATAAAAAATTATTATGCCCGTTTAGTCCGACATCAAATTAAATAAATATCAACTCGGTTGAATTGTTTCCAGAACCATAAAACGTACTGTATGAGTGATCAACCAGCATGCTGTAGGGAACCCCCGAGTCGCTTAATGGAGTCCGCGCTTGGTGGGTATACGCTTAGATTTTTATGGTTTTAGAAAAATTGCATGATTGCTGGATGGCGATGGGTCGTACAATATTTTGCTGTGGAATAAACACGCTGCTGGGTAAAACGCAAATGCATTACAACATTAAGCATCACAAAAAACTTTATCCACCGGCCTGTATTTTACCAGGTAAGATATTTTTGAAAAATGTCAAGGTCAGGTCACCTCACTGTCAAGATTGTTTCAATGTCAGCTTTTGCTTTTAATGGACAACCCCCTTTGGCAATTAAAAGAGCGGATACGTCCGAATACCCAATAAAACCTGAGATCAAGCTCACCTCTAAAGCTCAAATTGAGGTCAAATAGTTACTTTTTAAAAAGACTCAGTTGTGACCTTGCATTCAATCTTGAACCTCACCTTCAAGGTCAACATTTATATTCAGCCAAATACCTTATTTTTAGCAATTATGTAACACCAAACCCAAAATTTCAAAATTTATATGGAGGTGCATTTAGGGAAGGGACTAAAAAAACTGGATCCGACCCTGGAACTTTGAGTTCCTAAATCGTTTTTAGGTTAATAGTCTAATCATATCAGACGAAAATACCCATGGTTTGCGAATTGTGATGTCTGGTTTTATTGCTGCAAGTTGTTCAAGGGGGTATTCATGACATGGACGCATAAAATGGGTACACCAACTTTTGTGGGAAAAATTTTTATTCGACAACAAAGAATGAGAATTCATGTTTTTTGGGACTCAATGGAAAGTGTTGGCAGGAACGGAAAAACTCTTTATGTAAGATTTTTAGGTATTTAAGAGACGTACAAAATGAGACCACACGTAAAAAGATCCGACTAATAGCAAAAAAGTTATGGCCGAAAACCAAGGCAAACTGCAGGTTTTGGCACTTGTTGGTAAATCGAAGGTGGTTTGTCGCAGATATTTGAAAATCTTCAAATTCATAGGATTCGTACTTCTAAATAACCAAAACAAAATTGGAGTAGATTGGTCACGTAGTTTTTGAGAATTTCTAATTGTTTATCCAAAAACACTTGTTTTCCGGCCATCAGTACTAGCTTATTGAGCAATATACAGGGTTAGTTCAAAGGACATTTTATATACATAAGTTTGCCCACAAAAAGTGGTGTACCCATTTTATGCGTCCATGTTTTAAATACCCCTTGAACAGCTTGCTCCAATAAAACTAGACTTTACAGTTACTTCGGGAAAATTTGCTAATATGATTAGATTCTGTGAAATGTTGACAGCCCTTAGAGCTTTTAGTGTTGCTAAAAATAAGATATTTAGACAAATAGAATATGTTAAGTAAGAAACTAAAAGAGGCGCAATCAATCTATTCTGCTAATCACTTAGCACGATTTATAGTTTTTTTACCTAGTCAAACATTTCAACATTCAACTCAAAAGGTGCTGATTTTAATAAAAAACAAAAAAGTGAAACAATTCCTGGATCTTTAACCATCCATCTAGTTTCACGTTACTTCTAGGCAACTTTGTTATCGAGCAAAATTTCAACAAAATCGGTTCAATTACGCCTGAGATAATATCCTAATATATGACATTGAAGATAATTTATAAAAAAACTGAATTTAGGACTCTTTTGTTTTCAGATATGAAAAGGTCTCGGTCCATAGTACCTAGCACTTTACTATGTCGAATTACGCAGCGAAGCGGCCATTGAGCTAGAAATGTAATAAATTTTGAAAATGATAAAGCTGGTTTGATGACGATGGTGATATGTTTAGTTCGCGTTTGATAAATTTTGTTATGTCTGTTATGGTCTAAAAAATCCAACCGGCTTTACTGGATAAACCCTAACACACTGCAGTCCAAACTGTTAATTAAAGTCTACGTCAGAACATTGTTAGCATTGTTAGCATTAGGTACATAACAAATAATTTGTTGTTGAAGTTGAACGTTTAATTTGATAAACACTCTCCCTTAATTAAATCAAGAGTTCCATGCAGACCGCAAAAGTCGGGGCGCGGTTTACATAAATTCACGCTAGAACTAAGTTTCATGCTTCGCGGCAATTATTATTTCGGCAAAGTAAACGTCAAAATAATCTGCAGCTGCGAATGGCAATTGTTTGCAGTGACGCCACCAGCCTGCTTGCTCTTTGTGTTGCCACAGAACGGAACGGGATCCCGACTGGGAACACGGCACGTTTGTTTTGCACCAAAACCGTATGGCAAATTAATCAGGATATGATGCGCATTCTATTGCAGCTATTATGCCGCCTACAAACGTTTGGCTTTTTTGAGGAAACTAACGTAGCCAACCATACGATTGCAGGTACGTCAGTGTGTTAAGCGGCCCACACACCTTGCTGTATGATGCGATGCAACAATCGACTCAACGTTTCATGAAACTTGCAACAGTTGCACATGCGCCTACTCAAATCGAAAAGTGTTGCGATGACTTCACCCTACTGTTCTTGTGTTGCATGAAACATCGAGTTGATTCAGGCATCGCAGCAGATTTCGATTTGAGTAGGCGCTTATGCAACTGATGCAAGTTTCATGAAACGTTGAGTCGATTCAGGCATCGCATCATACAGCAAGATGTGTCGACCATAACATTTGCAGTAACTCTTATTTTTACTATAAAAACCAAAAAACAAATAAGTAAAAGAAAATGAAAAATACGGCCAAGAATATGACGGATGTTACAGATTCTCAAGATCCGGATCGGCTGAAAAGGCTAATTACCTATTCTTTAGAGGGAGATTTAAATCCGTATTAAACTTAATTTATACGGTATGACTGAATAATAAACAAAAACCGATAGTCTGTATAACCTTTGTTTAATATCAAAACCCATATCCATTAGAAATATGTTGTAATAGACATAAATAAGCCTCTGCAGGTAAAATACTACTTTTGTAAAATACTGTTATACCGCAATAGTTCTTTACCACACTTGTACGGTTGTTGAATGGAAGAAATAATGCAACTGGTACATTTGCAGTACTATAAATTAGTAAAGTATATACATGGCTTGATACATGTGGAAAGCTCAATGTAACCTTCACAAATAATTCTTACCTAGTGGTAGCATAACTACTCAATGCAGATATAGTATAAAGAGTACCTAGACCGACTTTAAATTTAAAAAAGTTTTCCAGCTTGTGCACGCATTTGTGCAATTTTGTTTAATGGAATAGCAGACGCAAGTGGTACAGGCTTGTAAATAAGAAATTTGACTAATTGCTGGATTCTGCCTGTGTAGCCTAACTGGTGTCAGTGTTAAAGGTGTGTCTAGACCTATCTGCTTAAGGCACTCAATAACATTGTGTTTTTACATATAAAAGGCGCTTGCGATTTAGAGGGCCAGGATCCATTTCAAAACTAAAAAATGCGATTTGATACCTATAATGAATAATTTTAAAGTACTACGTGCATTCTTCTTCTGTCAAAGGTAGTGTACTGACTCATATTTCTGTTTGAACGAAGTCTACTTCTTTACTTTCTGAGATAATTCAAAAAACATTTGTTACAAGAAACATGGTATGTTTTCGTATTATTTCAATTTTCACCAGAAACAAATTTATAGGCATACTCAGAAACCGATCGCTTCAAACTTGAGGAGTATTCGCTATCCCATTTTTGAAATATCTAGCTCGGCTAGTAATCTGTGGTTTTCGACGTATTGATGTTTTCCGGCATTATTTCACTTCGTGAAGGAAAACAATTCCAGAATTGTTTAAATACTAACTGTATAAAATTCAAATTGCATTGAAGCGTTATTGTTAATTACATAAAGGTAATATGCTAATAAGTTTTCAAATATCTAGCAAGAATGCTGATACATCCATAGTTTCTGCCTTATTGGAGCGCTCGGTATGGATGGTAAGCGCGGTCTACACACTGTTTGATTTTACCTCCAACTGACAAGCTGGTTGTATAGGGCTTGTATTATCTCGTGAGCTGTGGCCGTTACGCAATTAAATATAATTTTGTTCTGCGATGACTAAAATCAACGACCTAATAATCAGGAAGGGTCATAATGCACTCCAGCGATCTAATTTGACTGATCTGTAATCGAGAGTCGTACACTCAGAAGCAGGCATATAATGTAAACGGCTATGATTCCCGATATCATCAATCACCTCTACCTTAACTTCCAGTTACTTGGATTCTAAATACAAAATCGTATTTTGATTCGAGATAATTTTATCCTGCAGTGACAACATCGACTAATTTGACTGACTTATAACCGAGAGTCATAATGCATTCAGAAATACTCATCTAAGGTAAACGGAATCACATCGACATACCTTAACCTCCAGTTGCTTGGATTCGAAATCTGAGATCGTACACGTATTTTGATTCGAGGGGTACATCATATGCAAACGACCCTGCTAAAAAATCCAATCTAATTTTGTCTTCCCCCTGTATGCAACCTTTTGTCTCCGTCTACCTGGTGCCTGGGTCCAATTTCATTCCATCTGGTTGCATTCTATTAGCACTGCTTTCAGTTTATTACACGGGAGATAAATTTGGTATCGGAGGGTGAACCGATTACGGTCATTATATAATGTATATGTACATTTTTGATTTATACGTCTGCTAGATGGCTGTCTTGATTGAGACTAATTTTCGATAAGGCCCTTTAAAAACGACCGCCTCATATGTTAGAGGCATCAATATTACGAATACCCTTGGGACATAATTTAGAATTGAGATATTTTATAGCCATGGAATTTGTAGGGCCGTAACATTAGCTCAACTATTTCGGTATACCTGGAAAATGTTATACCTATTAAAAATGGACTAGTTTCATCAAGATATCCTCTGACTAGAGCTAAACTTAATAGAAATGCAACGGCCGGGCAAATGTATCGCAATATGTTGCAAGGACTGCCAGAACGTCTGGTACACATTGGGCAACATGAACTTCGACATCTGCAACGTTTTGACCGTACAAAAGTGCAAACTGCAGCGCAAGTTGCGGCACATGACACCGCAGATGATGTACGTCACAACCACGTGCTGCCTCTTTGCCCCCGGTGCTAGTTTTGCAACATTTTGCAGATCGTTCAAGTATTTAACGCTTATTATGGATCAAATTTGTTACAAGGGAAATATTCACTAAGTCAAACAAACAAAATCAAACGTAAGGGTACTTACAATCATGCTGTTATTGATTTAGCAATTTCTAATGGACTTCTTTTAAATTAAAATTCTTTATTATCCTGAGAGACACTACAGTATATGTATCGGATTCGTCAAGTAAAAGCTAATAAAACAACACAAAACAAATATAGGTACAAAAAAATTGAAAAATAAATTACAAATGAATAAACTTAGAAACGGCATAATAACAACCACTTACAAGAAATTATTTAAGTTTAGCCTCAAAATTATTTATATTTCCACTCTCTTTAATGTGATTTGGTAGCCTACTGAAAATTCATGGACCCAGTACATCACGAGATGTGATTCCGATTTTATACTTGGGAAAGAAGTCTCCAGTTTATCTCATCCAATAAGAGTTAAAATTACCTAAGAAACTGTTTTTATTAATAAAAGTATAAACAGACATTTCGTATAAAATTATGATGGTAAGGTTAAAATCTAAAAATGCTTAAACATTACATCAATAGTCCTGTTCGTACAACAGTCACTAACCTATCAGTGACCCTGTGAAGGATCTCGCCACACAAATTCTGTTCACTCTGCTCGCTATATAGACGGAATTCACACGGCAGGATCCCAGACACAGCCACCGACCACTGCAAGCCTTATGTGTATCACTAACACCAACCATACATCTCACTACTTTTGTCTGGGTCAAAAATAATTGCTAGGCATTTGAAGGCAAACCCCAAAAGCATAGGGCATACAGAAGCTAGCTGCGCTTCAGTAAGGACCCTTCGTAAATTTCTCATGAGATGTGATTGGTAGGCTTTGAGACTATATATACATACATAGTCTGTTCCGCTCAGTCCATGAGAGAGTATCTGCAGTTGGCGTGTCAATGAATATGATCTTGAACTTCTGTACAAAAGGCATTTTAAGGGAATCCATCACTCCGCAAAGATACTTGAAATCCGCTAGGTGACAGCTCAGTTATTAAACCCTGCATTAAACCATAGCTCCTCCCAAATCGGACCTACTGCACCAGAACACGGCCGCATGACGCGGCGTTGTCAAATTTGCGATAACAAAGTTTATTGCTTTTCAAGCGGCCGACAAAGCGTAGAGTTGCACCGTTTTATCCAGATTTTATTTGGACACTGGCTTCGAGCACATAATAATTCGGCCTGCCGCTAGCGTTTTTACTATAATAGTCAAATACCAGAAATGATGACAGTATCAGAAGTCATCGTGTACCACTGCTTTGACGTGGTACCTTTTGATTACAGCGACGTTTGCCAACATTTCACAAAGAGGCCGCATCTTCAAAGGCATCCGCGTAATAGCGTGTCGTACGATGAGTTTCGCAACTGCCATCAAATTTGACTATAGACGACGTACCATTATAAATAAAATGTTCCGCTTCCTGTTCGAAATTCTTTTTTAACGAATATACAAGATAATTTGCCATGCCAAAATTATAAAGTTCAATATTTCAGATAATAGTGAAAGTGCGGAGATTTCAATTAGATTTTGCACAATATTGGAAGTGATTAGGCGTAATTTAAAACTGATAAAAAAAGTTTCATATCGAAAAGTTTGATATTGTACAGAAATAGCCAGTTGATGGTACTTCTACTGAAAATTAATTTGAACTGCACCTTACTTAATTTTTTTAAACATTTTTCACAAGTGCTTTCTCCCTATGAGTTTATTTACATAAGAAATCAATATTTACGGAAATATTGATCAGAGTCGGACATGTTTTGGCTATTTTCTCAATGTCTTTAGTACACAAACTGATTTTACATTTAGAAAGTTCAGAGCCTTACTCTTTTTTATCAGGCTGCATACGGCGAGATGCTTGACAGCTTGGCTCCGGTAAATGGGTGAAGGGAGTGGGAGGCGTGCTCCAATAGATTTTTTCATCGTATTTCCATATTATCTCGGTTATTTTTCAAGCAACCTCAAAAATTTCTTCACGTGTTTACATGACATCATGGCATGAGAAACCCGAGACGTGAAAAAGAAAGTTTAGTAGAAAAGTTATCAGATAATATTGTACAAAAAACATTTTTTTAAAAAAGACGATGGGCTGATAACATTAATATACTCCAATGAGCGGCCCCAGAAATAAAACGTAAAAAACGTGACCAACCACCTTAAGCACAATCCAAATGTTTCAGAGCCCATACGTCTATACAAATATTTGTCATCGGGAACAAAAGGTTGAAGTAAGTAAAAGTAAAATAAAAGAAAAATAATATAAATCTTTCGGTAAATTTCATGTCACATAATATGAACCTATGATGATCTTCAAGTGCAAGAGCCGAAACGTGGGGCCTCAGTGATGGCGAAACGATCAGACATTATGTGGCCTGGTTTTTACTATTACTGCAGGTACTTGTATTTAATGATGTTGCTTAATAACAATAGAGATATAACGGCACAACTATTGATGAGTTTTAGGTAATTGCACTATCACTAACATTCACCAAATATATCAAGCGCAACAGACCACTCCAAACACAAAATTGTTATCAACACCCACTGCACGTTGAACAATAAACAACACTTATCCGGCAAATATAGTCATAAATAGCGATTTTATGAGGTCGCCAAAGCAATAAGTAACGACAGATTATAAAATCCGCCACAGCCTCGGATGAATAACAACTTTGCCAATAGCCGCAACGACGCGACCGACGGTAGCAACTGCAACTGCAATGTCGAATTGCCAACAATTACGGCGGGTCATAAAATCAAGAATTAGCCATCGTCTGGATGTATTATTTGTGTATCAGCTACAAATTATGGACGTTTGAAAATACATTCACGACACCACCATTGCAGCGGAAAGATGCAAGAGGGTAAACGATGAAGGGTGTCGTGGAAACCAGAAGGTGTGTCGGCATCGACTAAGAAGCTATCGTCGCTGTCAGATCCTTCTCCTGAGTTGATAATGTCAGGTATTTAGGGCCGTATCGTCAGACGTTCCTACAATTGTAGGACGCCTTTATGGCCACCTTGATTTTCATAGTTCTCTAAACTTTCATACTTTTGATTTATATCATCTATTATACAGCCTGAAATTTCCTACAATTCTAGAAGAAGATATAGCCACACAATAGGAGAGCGCCGATGCTGACACGGAACAGTAGACATCTAGAAAAATCCCAGCCTTTCTGAAGGAGAGAAAAGGCTATGAAAATCAAGGAGGCCATAAAGGCGTCCTACAATTGTAGGAACCACTGACGATACGGCCCTTTATACCACCTACTGATAGCCCTTCGATCGGAATTAACGGTTCAAATACCGTTTATCCTATAGTGCTTGAAAGCTATTATGAACATGTTCATTACCTTTAGCATTAGTATAACAAATAATGCAACAGTCTCTGAGTACATTTCGCAGGGTTTACCTGCGGTCAGTGATATTTTCAATGACTATTTCCTTCGTTTTAATTTCTAACAATCACAAACGCACATTTTGAATTACAAATGGTTTCTAGAGATGGATAAATTGTATCTGTCCGCAGTTTTCTCGAGTTTATCAGCGGCAAAACTTGACAGTTGTTGTCACCAAAAATTACAATACCTTTGATAACAAGTAATTATGGTTTCCAAGGACACCAGAAAACGACGCTAAGCAATTTTTCCGATTTTGTTATCAAAAATGTTGTAATATTGGTTTTAAACAGTACTAGTCAGCGTATGTAGTGAAAATGAGTCGCTTGTGGAAGTGATTCTTTCACTAATATCGATATGGCAATTGTGAAAAACTGTACCGTACAATATCGTTAAAACCCATACATACGTCAATATGAAAACAGTTTACGGAATTCTGGAAAGCAAAGAAATACGAGATTTTGGAAACTACAAGTTTAGAGCAACTAAACCTAATCCTGAAAGATTGGGCGTGGAATATGAAGAAAGAAAACGGTGAACATTACAAAGGACTAGTTGTGAAGACAATGTGGAATACCGTTGCAAAAAAGAATGCAAGAGATGTATTTTATGAAGTGGAAAATAATTGTTGATTCATTTAAAGATATTATCTTTAATGAGAAACGAAGAGATTTGCAGGTACTTTAAAAATATTTAATAGGTAGTATGTTTTGTAAGCTATGTGTATGCAGAATAGCTTGTTACTCTTGTCAAATACCATTCGGGCATCTAATTTTATCCTGTGAAAAAAATCGAAAAAAACACAATGCAAAGTAATATTTTTTTAACAAAAAACATTCGGGCAGGTGCAGAAATCCTCTTCTTTGACTCGGATTTTTGTTGCCACCAACACTCATGCTTCATGTTGAAATATTACTTAGCAACGTGTTTTTTCGATTTTTTTCGGGAAAATGATATTACTTATCAATATATTCCGAATTAGAGCCCAAGAAAGTTATAATATAGCATAAAGCAAAGGAATCAGGCTGGCTGGGACTAGCTTTTTGACTGGTCCTCCCTAGGTCGTACTTTGTTAAGCAATAGTTAAATGCACATGACGAAGATCTCATCCTAGTTATTGGTGTCCGAAATATTTTGACATGATAATTTTTTTGAATGGATCATTATATTTAGGAACGCCTAAGCTGATTCTCGACTTTTTTGTCGCTGAACAACTACAAATTGAGTTTAAAAGGTACAGTCTACGAAGATCAAAAGTTCAACACCTGTTAGCCTACACAAGGTTGAAAATCGCTTAAAAATAAACTGAGCCTTAAATACTCTTTAGAGTCTTGTAGGGAAAGCTTAAACTTTAACCGAGGCTCTAAGCATTAAGAATGCACATTTACAGGCTTTTTCAGACATGACATTGCTTCTAACCCCAAGGTGGTCAGCTTTAGAGAACGGTGGCTAAGAATCTTGTGCACCCAGAATGATCCAAAAAAGCTAAATGAACCTGTCAGCAACGAGAAAAAAACTTTTTTAAGATCGGTACTGTATAATGTTTTTGTAGCTTTAGAAGGAAATTTTGGGGGAATTTGTTTGTCAGATACAATTATTCAAAACTGAAGAATAAGTGACTTCGACGACATCGAACAAGTGCTGGCATGTTGCTCGGAAACCTCACAGTAGTGGAAAAGTTTTCCAACTTTACATTGATCAAGAGGTTGCCAGAAGGTGACACTGTGCAAATTTGTTTAAATAATCTTTTTAAGCAAATTACAAATAATGATTTATTTCGTCGTCCTGGACAACGTTTTTTCTAGGTTTCTTAGATTATTCTGAAAACATAGTAATACTTCCCTAAAGTCGAAAAATAATAAAAATGGGAATTTTCGATGTTTAAAAACCTTGCTTGATAGGGTAAGAAATTTCGAACTTTTCCCCCTATCATTCATGTTGACAATTGGCACATAGCCACGCATGGTACACAACTATGGTGGTCTGTGGCTATCTAAGCACTTGGGTACTTACGGTGTCAACGTGGCCATTTGAAAGGTTCAGTATGCGTGGAAAAATTAGGTTTTTATCCAAAACGTGAGAATTACATCTTCAATTTTAATATGTTCTTTCGACGTAAATAGAACCTTGTTAGGTGAAATAGTTAAAATCATGGCAAAGCTTTTAAGTTTGAGCTTTTATCGGAGCTTGAAACGCAATTCAACTCCCACATGTCCTCAGTGACACCATGCCATGCACTACAAGATAAAACACTCGACATGGACAGGGCCTGTGTGACCACAAACACGTCACTGCGTATGGGATACATATCAGCTCAAGCCTGAATATATGGCACCGCAGGACGTTAGAGGCCTGCAACATAATACGGAGCAATGCTAGAAACGCCAATAACACTGACCGATAATACCAAACACTATCCTAATAATGTACGGTGTCGGTTGCAGACGGGCTCGTGGTAATTCTAACATAAACTGCATTGTCCTTTGCAAATGTACAGGATGATCGCTGATATACAGGCTGTTGTCTGAAGCAATGTTGCCCATACCAACCTTACGACATTAGAAAGAGGAAATACTAGTTCTGAAAGATTTTTGAGTTGTTTTAATCTCTCGCGGCCAGTGACTCGACAAAGGGCTTAAAATGACTGAACACATAAGGCGCACCACTGGCAAGGTCCATAACGTCGTTGCGTCTCTGATTCGGATGATGCTATTTGAGGGAAGCCTCAGTAGTGAGAGGCATAGGATCTTGGTTGTTCAGAAGTCATAGGAAGGTCGTCCTGCAAGTGGTCTGTACTTTTAGACGATATCCGCAGATTTATTGCTGGCGGGGGCTGGTGTCTTGCCGATCTATTTGCTGGCTGAGGAAAGATGTGAGTTCTATAAGAAGAAAGGCTAATTTCGGATATTACGACCTGGGTTGGCAATGGAGCGGTGGGGATAGATTAATTACTATACTGCACAGACCTTCACACGACATGGTTGTTTCAACAGCAACCTAAAGATGGTAGGAAACAGAGTATGCGAAAGGCATAGATTGCAACGAAGGAAAAGATCTACTAGATTATGAGTGTACAGGGACTGACTGTCGAATACTACTAAAATTCACGTTCGGCGATAGGCTCACTGCTGACGATTCTGCTAGGCCTGCAAGCGAGGGTTGGCAGTCGACCAATAGTGAGGCGGATGATGCTGAGCAAGGTACAAGATTTTACGAAG
Organism: Acanthoscelides obtectus; assembly: GCA_963669975.1. Classification (NCBI taxonomy): domain Eukaryota; kingdom Metazoa; phylum Arthropoda; class Insecta; order Coleoptera; family Chrysomelidae; genus Acanthoscelides; species Acanthoscelides obtectus. The sequence continues at coordinate 38,273,196 of CAVLJG010000009.1, read as the reverse complement.
ATGAATATAAGATGACTAATACCTATAGGAAGAATATTAAACCCAACTTTAGCCACCATGATGGGATGCTGCAAGCATTACCATGGTAGGATCTGTAGAAACCGAATGAGGGGTTTGGTGAATATGCCGCATTCTGGAAAGTCTCACACTTCGGGCAGAAAAAGCCGACACTACAGTACTGTCCAGCTTTTCTACTTGAAAGTGGCTATTAAAGCTCTCCCCCGTTCAAAGAAATGATGAGCGGTAGGTAGGCACGTGGCCGATACCCAAAAGCTAGATTATCCTGAAGACGTGACAAATAATATACCTATTTGTTCTTGCTTCTTGTGACTTTTAGCATACCATACCATCAAATCAAGAATTTTAAAATAAATACTGAAAGAACATAAAGACTCACCATATCTTCTTCATCTACGACAATTATATACAGGGTTATCCAAATTAAGTGTCCACCATTAGTAACTTTGTTATTAGTGAAAATACAAAGTTGTTTGAATTAGCAAACTAGTAGCATTTTTAACGCTGGTAAAAATGAGAAATAAAAAAAAACAATTGAGAGTCGTTATTTTGATTTTTTTCAGTAAAATAACATTTTTTTAAATGGAAACCCCTGTATATTATATTTTTTTCTGTTAAAGCATCAAATTTTAAACAAAAAAGTTCATAATGACTTTTCCGCTAAAGTCAAAAATAAAGTCAAAATAACGATAAATATTTTTAATTATTTGCAGTATTATAATATTAAGACGGCTATGAAAACAACATGGCGTTCGCGATTTGACAGCATTAAGATAAGCGACAAATTGTTAAACTGGACATACTCGCAACTAGAAGGCTTTGGAAAACAATGATAAAATCAAATAATGTCAAACATTAGTGTAAATACTTGTTTATAAGCTTTATTGTGTCATTAATTTAAAGAAAAATGTTCTCCCATGAAGAAAAGTGTGATATGTTAGAATGCTATTTAGTGTGCAGAAAATCCTCCTTGAGAGCAAGAGAATACTACAGTGAATTATATCCCGCTCGCATTCAACCGTATGAACGATATTTTCTGAGACTTTATCGAAAATTTAGGGGCAACGAAAATGTTTTTGCTAAAACAAGGGCAAAAAAAGAATTCATAATAAGCGAGGCCACGGAAATTGCAGTTATTGGATATTTTGAAGCTTATCGTGAGAATTCAATAGCAGATATTCTCAAGGACTCTAATTTCAGTTATGGTACTGTTCAAAGGATTTTAAAAAAATAGAAATTTATTCCGTATAAGTACCGACCAGTTCAAACGCTTTTGGCAGGGGATCCAGAGAGAAGACTTGTTTTTTGCCATTGGTATCTTAGCTTCTGTCGCCAAAATGTAAATAACTTTCGTTACCTTTTATGGACAGATGAATCAAATTTTTCAAATTCTGGAATGTTTAATAGAAAAAACCACCATTATTGGTCAAGAGAAAATCTTTTGTTAGTACATCCAAGAGGCCCACAAGTCGGTTTCAGTTTCAACGTTTGGTGCGGTATAATTGGTTCAAAAATTGTTGGCCCGTTCTTTTATGAGGGAACCCTAACTGGTGAAAGATATGTGGAATTTATGTCAGAAATTCTGACTAATTTCTTAGACGAATTGGATCTTATAAGTAGACATCATCTGCATTTTCAGCAAGATGGCGCACCTGCCCACAACTCCAGAGGTACTTATCATTTTCTAAGTACTACTTTTAATGATCAGTGGATAGGAACAAATGGCCCAATACAGTGGCCTCCCAGATCACCAGATCTAAACCCACTTGATTACTTCTTGTGGGGTTACTTAAAGAACCAAATTTACAAGCGAAGGTACGATAACCTTGACGCGTTAAAGACTGCAGTTAGGGAAAAGATAACCCAGATAGATGGTAGGACCATACTTAAGACAGTTCGAGCAGTTGAAAAACGTGCCCAAAAATGTATTGAAGAACAAGGTGGTGTTTTCGAGCATCTTCTTTAAAAAAAATTGTTATTGTATTTTGTAAGATTATAAGTTGATGTTGAAAATAAAGTTTGTCGATACAATTTAATTGTTTCAGATTGGAGGCCATAACTTCAACAATTTGTAACCTAGGAGAAAAGTTATTGTAAGCTTTTTTGTTTAAAATTTGATGCTTTAACAGAAAAAAATATAATATACAGGGGTTTCCATTTAAAAAAATGTTATTTTACTGAAAAAAATCAAAATAACGACTCTCAATTATTTTTTTTTATTTCTCATTTTTACCAGCGTTAAAAATGCTACTAGTTTGCTAATTCAAACAACTTTGTATTTTCACTAATAACAAAGTTACTAATGGTGGACACTTAATTTGGATAACCCTGTATATTATGTTTCCTGGGATTGTGGTTAGCGGGTTATTGAAATGTTACCAATAGAAGATTACAATATAATAATCGTATTAATGTGTTACATCAGCTATTTCCGTTCAAAATTTGGTTTCATACGTTCTCTACATGCAAAGCTCAATAGCGCCAATACCAGCCATGTTAAAATTGCCAAGGGTGATTTTTCAAATAATAGAGGTCAAAAATTCTCATATCCTTTCTTGCCAAGATTTGGACAATTTTAATGCTACTATACAGCTTCAAATCGCCGTTCAGTAGAACGTACATTTCCAACAGGTCCCGCTACCTCCCCTATTAGCATTCAGGATCGAACAAAGTAAATTTGTTTATCAAATTACTTGAAATGACATAACAAAAGTGCCGATAAAGAAAACGTAGTAGCTTTAGTCGATTAGTTTTCAGAAGTGACCGAAAGCAGACAGGATCAAGTGGATACGTATACAGAAAATGCGGGTAATGTTTACCAACGAAGGATCGTGACAGAATAAATATTGACTCAAGTGGTGCATTAAGGAGATTGTTTGGAAAAGCTTTGAAAAGCAATCCCGCATACATCTTCGCCTAATTAGAAGGTATAAACAACTGACTCGTATGAGTAGATGGGTGGTGACAGCCTTCAACTATGAAGGTTCAAGATATGAATGCATTGTACCGGGTGATACAGAAATCAGTGTCTGTACTTCAAGTGGAAAATACATTGACATTGCCCTTACCATTTCCGGTGTTGTTATGAACTAGGATACTAAACCTTGTTACAAAAGAAGTTGTAATACAGAACAAGCATAAAGGTTTTACTCAGAATGATTCGTAATTGTAGAATAATTATTCTGCGTGAAAATGTTTTTATTCATTACTAATACAAAAACATCACCATCACAGCTCTCTCGACTTTTTCTGCATTGAATGAACGCAATAGACTACAAAAAATTAATCTGCATTATAGCAGATAATTGCACCTTCTAGTTCTCTTTAGAAGCGTTGGAGCCATACCGAGATATTGAAGTCACATTTACGTAATCTACAGCAGAAAAGATGATGAAATCAACAACATCTTATACGTGTCCAACCACAGCTTAAGCAGTATAGAAAAAACTATGCAACTCCAAACTGAACCAGTGACAGAAAAAGCTAGCATGTCTACGTTCATTCCTACTGACGTGACATTCTTGGTTGACCAATCATTGTTGAATATTCGAACACATTTTTTTGTCTGCTATCTGAAATTATGGTTGAAATTTTAAATTTACAAACTTGACTTGCACATGATCTCCAAAGTCTTAGTCCATGTCATCTTCGACGTTAAAGATAAATTCATTTGTTGATATCCTGTAATTTTTTGTTAGAACCTTTGTTCATAAAATAAAATGCATGACTGCCAGCTTTTCAGGGTATTCGTGTACTTTCCAGGCGATACATAGAGTCAAACTGATCCTACCATTTATGACTACTTGATCTCAAGTATGGTGTGATATAGAATCTCAAGTTTTACGCGAATCTGTTGCCAAAAATGGTGACTGCGATTTGAATTTACAAACTTGACCTCCAAACGAAGGTAATCAACAAATTGCTTTTTAAATTCTGCAACTGCCATTAGAGCTTTCTTAAGAAATGCGTGGTTTCCAGGTTTTGTATTTTTACATGTTACAGTAGGACATACCCGATCTGACCACTTATGACCACTCGGCTTCATGTACCGAGATGCCCTCTGGTTTAGAATATCAATCTTTACAAGACTCTGCTATTTAAAGTATCAGACTTGACCTTCAAATGACCACTAAGGTCATTACTAAGCTCATATCTGCGATCTACGATTGCTTTTTTATACCCTGAAAGTTTTGTTAGAACGTTTACAAAAAAATGGCGTCAAGTTGGTTGACAATAGAACGGTATTTATTTCTTTACTCAAAAATGGCGCATCGAAATAAAACAATTCAAGAGAGATCATTTGTTTTAAATTGAACGGGGAATTCAAAAAATTATTTGGCGAGAAACCTTTAGCGTACCATTTTTTTACTTAAAAAATAACGAAGACAGTACCCGTACGCACGCCACTTTTAAAGGTAAAAATTATCTTTGCACTGAAAAATATGCAGCTTTGTTAACTTTCACTACTACGTACTAAGTATCAGGGAAATAACTGAAGCGGTTCTGAAAATATTAATTAATTTCCATTTTTTCCTAAACTTCAACACCCCGGGTTTTTTGTTTGGACCATAGTTCATAAAGCAAACCAACATCATGTAGATTTACACCCTTAAATATGCGCATACCATTAAGGAACACCCTGTATAAGCTTGGAAGTAAAAACTGCGTGACCAAGTATTAGTAATATTCGGACATTATATGCTTCAGTATTAGAGTTACTGTCACTGAAAATATTCACGTTTGACCTTGAATTTGTTGACACGAATCTGATGTCGAAAGCATATAAACATCAACTATTCTATGTCGTCTGGATCAATAAAGTCATCATAGAAACAATACTTCAGCAGAATTGTAGATACTCTGTACGAAAGGCAGAACCACAGTGGTGGATGGATGCGTGCTCGCAATACCAAGTGAGCAGGTTTGATTGATCTTTGTATTCCGTGCGTTTGAATGCAATAGGGGTGAAAATCCGGAAGGGGACTTGGAGAAATTTGAATATATATTGGCGATGACTCGACCTTTTTTCCATTTTGCCCGACGCCTGAGCTCCGGGGGAATGTGGAGAGTGCTTGTTAAGGTGGAGTAATTGTGGTCGAAATATTATGTTCCATTTATATTCTCATAATATTCCCCTCCGCCCATTTCGAGACAATGTCTTGTTGGATAACGAGAGGGATTTGAGCCTGCTTGGCGTTAGATAATATACCACTCGTCACAAGTGTAGGCAATAACGTAGATTATTATCCAGGAATGCTTATTTTCTTGTTTAAAGAACGTACCGAGGCAAAAAAATGCAAATAAAAAGAATGAAAGACGTGCCATTAGATATCTTTTGGATAGTTCTCCTTGGGTAAGATTTACATTTACCAGTAGTAGGAGTTTTCAGCAGCAATTGAACTTTTTTCTATGAAAAAGTACATTGTAGCCGAAGTATACGTATTACTGGCTGGTTTTTGTACTTGAACCAGCTCGAAAGCTTAAGCACCCGTGGGTTACACAGGAAAGGGGGATGCCTCACGAATTCTAGCGATGGAAGACGTGTGCGTGCGACATGTACATATTCTAGCCCCGCCTCTGAGATCCGCCGGGTGGTACCTCCACGTCCGACACTCCGAGACCGTATACCACGTACGGAAATCGCAACATGCATAGCCAAGAGAAAAATTTGTTGGGGACGGGTTTCGGACCCGCGCAGCGACTATTTAGTAGACACGTTGTGCCACCGCGTTTTGTACTCAGTTCCATGTCTAACAGATTTGGTTAGCACGTAGATCAAATTCATTCAAGGCTGAAGCGATGTCGATATAATATTCTCCAAAAAGCCACTTACTATTAATCGCGTTATTATATTATTAATAATGACGAAATACAGATATTCAGTAGCGTTGCCTCGTTGCATGCTTTTTTACCGACGAAAATTTCGACCTGACACCAAATCCATTACTCACTCTGGCAGCATAATAAACTTTTTCGCTCTTATTATAGAAAATTAACTTATAACAAAATATAGGCGTGAATTATGATGTTGCTGGAAAGATGTGGTTACGTCGTAACAGGAAATTGGTCGATATTATTAAATTATCTACGGAAAAAAACATATTGTACTAATACTACTAATGCATTAATTGACAAAAAGTTCAATCTTATATGAAAGACAGGTATGTTATTTTTTAGAGTTTCAATATGCCCTGCAATAATCTCATACTTAGATAGATTTGCAGTAAGATGAACATCATTTTGCTATACTCCAAATCGCAATCGCAAAATGGAGTATAAAGGAGTGGGAGGACGAGGTTTTTGTATTTTTTACACACCTTTCAGAATTCAGTTTGACCCCTGGCTTAAACTTATTTGTTTTAAGTCACGTCACATTAGTGAAGTGTTTATAACTCAGAAGAAAATATTAAGAAGAACAATAGCTTCTAAGCATTGGCGCTACCCGTGCAGAGAGCTCTTCAAGCAGCTGAATATAATGACAGTTCACTCTCATTACATCTACAGATGCCTTGTTTATATTAGAGAAAATTTAAGTTACTTCTGAATAAATAGGGGATATATTCGACGTTATGAATTACACCAGACAAAAGATGTACTTTCACCCCCCAAAGACTGTCTCTAACTTCAAAAGGGCCCAACGTTATGGCCATAAAGTTTTACAACAAGTTTTCCAGATTGTATAAAAAACATACCAAATGACAATTAGGTTAAATGACGCTTTCTCTAGCATTGAGGAATATTTGAACTGTGCATCTGAATTATGTTCTCTTTGTATTCATCAACGTTTGTCTCATATTGTGATGTTATGTTAGTCATTCTCCTTTCTATGCTTGTTTTATATATATACATGATATACCTGAAATTGACAATTCTAATACGGCTAATTGTGTAGTCACCCGAAAATAAAATTATTATTTGATTTTGTGTAACGGAACCCAGTGGAAGAGTATTCACTTAACTTCGATGTGCGTACACCTTTAGTAAGCGTCCAATCTTCCCGCACAAAAGCGACGCATTTACGGACAGATTCTACGCGTAATTTTCGTATTCTACTAGTTGGATTAGTATTCTCACCACATCAATCCAGTTTTTCAAGCATATAGCTTACAAGAAAACAGATAACAGACATACAAAATGTGCTTCCTTACAGCAATTTTTACTCCGACCATTCCAGTTTTCATGAGCTATTCCATATGGAGACGCTTGAATTGCAACGTATTTCTCCTACAGTATCCTCCACTTTTGATTGCGAAGCAGTATCGAGTGAAGTGTTGTTGTCAGGAAAGCGGCATCTGACTCGCTTTATCAGCATTTTTACATTGAATTCCTTGCGGTAGGTCTGTTGCATCGAATAGCGGAAATACGCCTCTTATATCCAGGAATCGATTTTAGAAATGAGTCTTTTACTACTTTACTCCATTAGATCTAAATTCAGATACAATAGCAATACTTACAAAGTTTCTCTCCTTGTTTCGTCAGAAAAACTGCAAGTGCTTACCTGCAATAAAAGAATAAGAATTTATCATCCAAATGGTACAAAAACTCTTTCATTGTAATGAGTTTCAAAAAAATAGCGCCACTTATACCGTTTTGGGCCGCTTTTGACAGGTCCATCAAATATTATTTGATGTATGTAGTTTTGTCTAAACCTTATGTAATAGAGATCATCTCAGTTTTACTCTGTATCCATCCAGCTATTATAGACCAATAAGATAGTATAACTAGAGTTTTACATTTGCCTAATTATAAAGAGTCTCTCTCAATCTACGTTTTAGGTTGAAAGGTTCTAGTTTATTGACTAACCGATATTAAGATGAGCTTATCAATTTTATCTATTCATTATGGCAGTTAGTTCATCCTGAAAATTCACGGTATCATCACAAAAAAACTGAGAATTATTGGACCTTCATAAATCAAGCCGACTGCCGCTAAAAATCGACCTTCGTCTTTCTAAAACCGTAACTAAAAAGATTCATTTGCCGAATCCCGATGCTGACCGTAATCCCCCAAAAAATAATTTATTTTACTGCCGTCCTGTCCAGGACCGTTGTCCTAATCCACCTTGGTTTCATTTTAGATATGTAAGCTTTTTATTGGAGCTTGAATCGAAGTTGATAAGTCCAGTTCTGGGAAATGATGAATATGCTTCTAGGTAACTTGAAAAATACATAGAAATTGAAACGTGAACAGCGCTGCTGGATTAGTACAATATGAATTATATATATTATATATAATTGTAACCTTTAGACATTTTTTTAAACTAAAGTAGCCGCTAAAGTACCGTGACTGTTATGAAGATGTTGAAGAGATCCTGTCCCGCAACCTACCGATCCAGTTTTCCAATCGCTTAAGGTTTGCAGACTAAGAAGAACCTCTTCAAGCTAATTGTTACACTATCTCCATACCCTAGGAACAAAGATGAACCGTCGAAGTTTCTGGCCTTAAAGATACCGAAATGCAATACTGCCTTACGGCCTAAGATGGTCCAAAAACAGTATAGATAGTGGCGAAATAATAGGACTATAGAAGAGAAGCATCACTGCGTCATTAAAACAGTTTCTGAAATGATGTCTTCGATATCAAAAACACTACTTGCATTTTGACTATGACGTCTGGGATACAGCATGTAGCTGACCGCAGAACACTATAAGAAAGCAAAAGCAGAAAATACCACTCGCTTCCAATGAACAGTGTTTAAAATAGTTACAATGAGAGGTAAAAACCCAGCAGGTCCAACTGGCAGGCTTAAGAGAGCAGCGACATCATTGAGCAGAGCTCTATGGACCAACTTCGTAGCATTCGGGTAAAAGGGAGCTAGATTTCGAGACGGCCCTTAAGATCCCGTCTGAAACAATACGCCAAGCAAGTTTTTTTTAAAGGTTCTATACGCCTGGTATAGAATGGACGACGGTTGACAAAATATTGGGGGACGCAAGTGATTGTCTAAGTACGGATGCTGAGAAGCCGAGCCATTAGAAAGGTTGTTGATCATTACCACAGCAATCCTCTAAACAGGATCAATTATGGACCCTGGATGGGCTGGTAGTAGCTAGCAGTAAACAAGTGCGACCCAATGAGATCCATAGCCTTTGGAACTAAGCAGAAGGCAAAAAGTAATAGTTCCATGCTCTTTTGCGAAAAAGGATTAGTCTATGGGTTCAGTCCGTTATGCATAATTGCAATTAGCGGTATTCTAGATACTTCCCTATAAGCATGCAGCTATAATATGCAATGCAGATGCTTTTACCGTCTAACAATTATCATAAATATGACTGTTTATCTCGGAAGCCATTCTAGGCGCTCAGTTTAAACGGCAATATCTGAATATTTTATAAATTGCAAGTAGTACCGGAAGCATTGGAATCTACGGTTACATTTCTGGAGAGCATTCTAACATGCAGAGACATGGGAAGATATTGTAATGTAGTGTTGATCTAATTAATCGTGTATTTGTTCTTGCCTAGGTGTTGAAAGATTACAATGAAATTCACTAAAGTCACTTGTGGAATACCAAAATATCTTAGAGCTTCAGCTCTTTGTTCTCGAACTACTGAAAAATAGTATGGTTTTTGATAAACATTGATCTAGTTTATACAGAATATACACTGCTCGCAGGAGTTCCATTGTCCTTGAGTGTTATTGTGTTACCAGAACTTTTCCTTATGATAAAAAATAGTATAGAACATGTATAGTTTAAAAAAGAACCTGAGCATCTGTGACGCGTTTACATAAGTTCCTGGGCGTTGACATCGTTCTAATTTATACCATTGTGCAGAGAGTTGTGGTGCAACAAAGTTAACTGACCTGATCCACATCGTTAGGCTAAAAGAGAAAACCGCTGCTCTATGAGGAGCGCATCATCGTGACCTTTCCGCGTTCGCATTCTATGCTTCTATCGTAGTTTTTACGCTCGCCGTAATTCCCTTGACGATTCCCTATCTTTGATCTGACGAGATGAGATCTGCTGCGCCAAGCCAAGGCCTACGTTCGTGACTGAAACTATCAGCTTTGCTGAATCATACGGTCTACAGCAGGTGTTGTCCTGCTTTAATGACAAACATCCAAAGTCCTTTGTTCTACAATCGATACTTCCCTTTTGTGTAAACGACTGCCAAAGGAAATATTTTTTCATGTGTTTAAATTTGTGAAATGGACTCAGAGGAGCATAAAACTAAGTGTCTGCCTTGCGAACTAAAGATCGCCAAGTCCTGCTCCTTAGTGGTATCATCATACCTTCAGAGCCAAACACTGAACACGTATGCTCCGTCAGATGGAAGCACAATGTCGAGGAAAAGAGAACTGATACAGGGTCCGTCAGAGAGAACGCATGTTTTTTAAATGAGTAGTACAGTCAAAATCAGTATGGTAAAAATATTTTATTATATCTAAATACTCAGAAATACATGCCATTTTTTGAGTAAAAAAATTTTTTTTTATAGTTTAGCTATTTTATTGCCGGCAGAAGTTCGTGATAGAGAATAACTGCGTTGTATTTGAAGCATTTATTAAAGAAGGCTGTCTTGTGGAGAGGCATTGTGAGAGTATCAGCGAAATCAATACATCTTGTGTGAATATTACTTCTAGGTACCTTTTTCTTCTTTAAAAATGGAGAAATGACTGTGAGCAAAAGATTATGGGTATAAGCCACTAAGTGTAACCCATATATAGTTCGTTTACTCTCAGGCATTTTACGTATCTTAAATAAGAGCTTATAGGATCATACTTTCTTATTGATCAATCTGCATCAGGAATTCTTTAATTCTTTTCAATTTTCGACATGATCAAAGATTTGAACATTTTTTTTGAGCAAAAGTCAAATAATTGTTGGGGTAAATTTAGCCTCGGTTATTGGGAGATCATCAAAGCTAATGCTCCACAAGAAATAATGATTTGTATTCGAATTTTGAAACACGTGTTGTGTATGGTTGTCAACTATGAGGCTGTTCCAAGAATCTAAACATGAAAATCACAAAAAGGGTCAGAAAAGTTCTGAAGAATATGGTCAATGCCCCTTGATATGTTCGCAATAAAAATATCCATATCGACGAGATCAAGTGACGAAGACAGACTGCATCAACACCCCAATGCACAAGCTCATCAGCTGCTGGACAACCACAACGCTGCCCGAAAATTGAAAAACCAAGCCGTAGTAGCTTGTGTAGTGTTTTTTTGTCTCCAAAGCAGAGCAATTTGCGAATTCTAGCCATAGCAATATTTATACGTTAAGGTTATCTAAGGGATATCTTGTAATACATACAAGATAAGTCACCGGAAAATTGTTACTTGATCAAATTAGTCAATTTCAATATTTGGGAGCCAAATCCACTATGACAACAAACAACATTTTTATTTAGTTTGCTAATAGTGACATATTAAATAGCTTTCATCGGACGGCCTTGAAGAGGAGTATCAATTGATCGGAGGATAAAATCTTCTTGTTCAACTCCCTATAAAACAACGACGAGCTAGTAACCACATACTGGACAAAGGTGGCTATTGTCGTCCATCCCACCAATACCAGCCTTACTGATTAAGTACTTACACGATCTACTCGTAGGGCTTTGTTTATCCAAAATATTGAAAAGAGAGCTCTGCTTTTAACCGTTCAACCAACTATGTACGGCGACGTCTCATCCTTACTGAGAATGATCCGCGCGCTCAGGTGCAAGGATCAATGAAAAAGCATAGTAAACTGATACCTATAAGAGGTATGTGTGTGTAGCTGGGAGTTGTATTGTAAGCTACTCAAAAATTGTCGTAAACGATAAAAGTTATATTAACATATTGTATACAGGGTGTTTGGTATATAAACCAACAACATTTTTTGGGCGATTTTAGTTTGTTTGCTGAATTACCTACAATTGCCCATAAATATAATAATTTTTTTGGTATGACATTATTTCTATGATGTGTAGCATACCTATCATTGGAAAGACAATAAGTCACATGCTTTTTAAGTAAAGCTAGGTTTCAAGAAAGGTATAGTTTTTTTATCATCGAATTTCGAATTTGAAATTTTTTATGCACTCCACGTGATTGTACAACGAATTGTTTATCTGATATGATTATCATCATCATCATCTCTGGAAACAAAAAAGTTATGACGATATTTATGCGCAGATAATTTAGCAAGAAAAAAAAAGAAAAACGATAAAATCTCGGTAACCGTTGCAGTAACATTTTCAAATAAATTGCACATTGATTGTCACTTTTCCTCCTCTGAAAGAAGGCATAATTAGGATTTCAATATGATGTTTCATCTCTTGTCCTCCAGCATCAAATTGTGTTCGATTGTGCCAAATTTCAAGTTGGAGTCCATTAGAAAAAATAACGTTGACGATGGAAATCGAAAATAGAAATGTCCAATTGAGAATTTGAATGCAGCTTCTTGTGAACGAGAAAGACTGCCCTGCTATGCAATTTGTTTTAAAATCCAATTTCAACTTGAACCAGGATACAAACAACGACTGAGAGATAAATCCGGTATACGAAACAAATGATTATCTGATAATTTCATGGCCTACGAGTACCTAGTAAACATTATACTTTTGAAATAGCTAAGGTTTGGCAATGTCCACGTATGATATATTATATATTTTTGGAATCAGAATTGAAAACTCTACCCATCTGAGTGAAAATCCTATAAATATGGCATCCACTAATGAAAAAATAAAGTTGACGCTTGAGGACAAGAGACGAACTTCTAATTATGCGACCTTGACAAGAAGAAAAAGTCGCAATGATTAACATTGCAGTTTATTCTGGAATCCCACAACAAATAAAGTCAGGGAAAAATTAAAATGATTTTGGGTTAAAATTCGGTTTTTTCCGTCTCTCTCCGAAAGTATTTTAAATTCCGAAATTTTCTAAGCGGCATTTTGTTAGCTACCTAAATATGCAACTTTGCCCCCATTTAAGCGTATCCCTTACCTTTTCCAAGATCCCAATCGTGCGGATCGAATTTGAAGCACACGGTAGAGTACTTCACATTTCCTCTGACTGCTCAATACGCATATCCTCATTACCTCTGCGTTAAAACGTTTTCCCCACACTCGCTAGTTAGCATAGTGCAGCGCATCCCATTTACAAGCATAGCTCAAAATATCGACAGCAACCGACAACAAATACACAACATCGGCAATTGCCCAGATAACACCATGTAAATAATGCATTATTTGCCGCTATCTCGTAATTTCATCTGCTAATAAGAATTGAAGCAGGGCAACTATGAATACGAATCGATATTATCTTTGAAATACGGTTCCACGGTTGGTACTAACAGTTATTTTAGCGAGATGAGCTTCGATTGTCTGTGCAGAGGTGGACTCGACACGATTTAAGAGATTGAGGACAACGCCACGGTGAATGGTTTTTTGTATATACCGGGACGTGAAGTCTCACAAAATTGGCTTTCATTCCGAATTCTTCTAATAGCGATTATTTGTTGTTAGCAATATTACACATTCAACAATGCTCAAGGACTAAAATTTGAGGAAGATATGTTGTTTGAAGAAAATGTAATAAAATGTGTTTTGTTTTGTTAAAATCCTTTCCGTAAAACAATTCATTCCCATTTGAAAATCTAATACAGAAGAAAGAAGCCCAATCTTTGTCCGAGTTCTGCGAAACCAATAATTTTTCCATTGTTTTTCAACTGAAAAAGGTCATTAATATATAAAATAAACAGGATTGGTCCTAATACGGTTCCTTGTGGAACTCTGCATCTAACTTGGTGTACTCTTCATGTTCACATTGTTTTCTGTCTTTCAAATAACTTTTCATGAGTTGATAAGTGGTCTACCACATCCTAAATTAACCAAGGTTTTTAATATAAGTTTTGATGCGTAATGCTTTGGCTAAGTCTACAAAAAGGCATGCTGCTGGCTCATTACTATCAACGTGCGTGAATTATGGTTTTTAACTGAATAAGTGCATCCCGAGTTAACTGTGCCACCTGAAATCCGTATTGTTGTTAAGATATGTGGTTGTATTCCGCAATAAAATTTAAAAACGTTTTTTAAGAACTTTTTCAAAAGGTTTGTGTTTATCTCCAAGTTTTATTATGGCTACTTTTACTTGGGTCAAGAATATCTCTTTCCATGTAGGTATTTAAATCGATCACCAGTACTATAAATTCTATAATTTTCAGTGAAATATTACCAAAACTAGGTGATTTTTTAACTTTCAGCCCTTTTACAGCAATTTCGCCCAATGAAATTTGCTCTTACTCTGATAGTCCATTTTCAATAACTTCAATCTTGGTTATTGAAAATGTACCACAGAAGAGCATTATATACTATATAATACAGCTGTGAAAACATAATATTCTTATTTGAGAATAAGACTAAATTGCCATTGAAAATTTTTTTTTTAAATTTTCTTCATTTAACATGATATATGAAAAAGTACGCTGTTTTTAGTTTATTTATAATATATCTAATCATTTTTGTTAAATGTAGTGAAATAATTATTAAATTAATTTATTAAATATTGAACACATGTATGTGAAGTTCAATATGAATAAATATTAAAATAAAATGCATGCATTACTGCGTTTGTATTTTGAAAAAATAGTATAAATTGAACTTAGAAAAAAGGCAAGTAGATTTCTTTCTGCAGAGCATGAAATCAGTAAACCACATGTTAATGCTTTTTGATTTACGACAATTAAAGAAGGAATGTAATTTGACATCAAATGTGCATGCATCACTAAGTAGATATTCTTTAAATGAATGGTATTATCATTAATCGATGCAGTCATTTGTTCACAAAACTCAACTTGCCTATCCAAATCATCTTCGTTAAGTCTTGCAATATTTTCATTTTGGATGGATGGATTTATGGAACTTAGTAACTGTGTGTATATTTTGAACACTTATTGAAATAAAAAGTGATATTTTCGTGTGTTTTTGTTTTCTGTCTGAACAAATAAACAAAAGATTTTCTTGGAAACGAATCGACCGATTTAAGAAAATCAAACGTCAAAATAAACGACATCAAAAGACCTTTCAAACAAGCTATTACTCGATATCCATTGTCATTTACAATTTTTAAAGGGACGACCCTGGGGGACAAAGGGTGAAAGGGGGTGAAGTAGTTTTTGGTTGAAAAGTTGTCCCCCTTTGCAAATCTTTTGACGTGTCTCGATGATTTTCTTTAAATCAATGGTTTTCGAGAAATCCGTGGTGATAAGTTTTCAAATGAACACCCTGTATCCGAATCAATACATTGTTTGGCTTCAAGTTATCCAGTATCTTATAATGGTTATCGTTTACAACACCCCAGTTACATTTTTAACAAATCAATGTTCGAGAATCACCTCCACCCCAGACAAGAAAATATTACGAAATCGGGCGACTCCTGCCCTGTGGGCGGTCGACTCGATGCGATTAGGACCTTCCACAGCGATTAAGTCAATTTCTGAGGCACCAGCCAACAAAAAGTGAATCCAATTTTATATTAGCCTCATGAAAAATGCGCATCGGATTCCTAGTTGGCCGGCTGAAAAAATAAATTACCTCCATGCCCTGACAAGACAATACGTTGTGGAGTTATTAAAAAACCGGACCACGGTAATATGCGTTACATATCGATTACGACCGAGCCTCAACTGCAATGTGATGCACTTTGATACTTCTTCGGAGTAGGTTTGTGTGTCGGTAGGCAAACGGGGGATTTTGGGAAGGAAGAATATAGTTCCATGCACAATAGGCCATGTTAAGGGTATAGTAATCGTGTAAAGAATATATGGACGTGGTCCAAACATGAGTAACTTTTTTTCACACCGAAGTAGCCGCGCAGGCAGAGGCCTTAATGCCAAGGCAACGCGGCTGCTATGAGGAGCTTAAAGAAGCTTTGTTAGTCCGTTTTTTAGACTGCCTAAGGTTAGTAAAATTGGGAAAAGCCTCATCATGTAGATTGTTAAAGATCTCGATATCCTAGAACAAAGGAGCGGTCGTATCGGCCAGTTCTGGATGCACGAAGTTCGACATGGTTCGGGTAGGAAGCTGAAGCGAGGCGAGCCTCTATGGCAGGCATATCACATGGTAGCATCATGGACAGCTCTGAGGGTACATTGGCGCAGCGGAGGAGAGCTAGACGAAATCGCAGGACATGTATTCAATGATTTGTGTTATGCCTAGTAACGCCTCGCTATATCTGACTGGTCAAGTTACCAATATCTAATTATAAGCAGGCAAGTCCACTTCTAATATACTGATTGACAAAAAAAGGCAAACACCTACGTATGTTTATTAGAATTCAAGAATTTTTACATATCGACTTATCTAGCCATGAGCAAAAAGTGATAAAATGGTCAGGTTTTTCTATTAGGTTTTTTTGGTGGCTGCGTATATTGTTTGGTGATAAAGAAGTATCCAGTTTTCGTACATTAACGGTGTCAGTTAAATATGAAATTTTCTGTAGCTTATTGTTTGTCCTTTTTTCTTATCGCCCACATGGGTGCTACCTCTCACAGTTGCACACTCTACACCGTTTGCTCTAGTGTACCTAGAGAAAAAATTCTGGGACCGGGAATGGAATCAGGTAGTCTTTAGTGACGAACCCCGCTTCTGTCTGGGGATGCACGATGGTCTGGCAAAACTGAGAAGGTGCCTTGGTGAAAGACGTGGCCCACAATTTCACAGATAGCGTCATGTTCACCTCACCGTAGTTATGGTATGGGGAGCTATTGATTACGGTAGCAGATCACCACTAATTTTCATCAGAGGCAACATGATAGGCCGACGCTATATTCAGGAAGTAGTGGAGCCTCATCTTATTCCATACCTACTCATCATCCAAAATACGATTTTTCAGCAAGACAATGCCAGACCGCATGTTGCCAGAGCATTGTTAGCCTTCATGGATCATCATCGCATCAACCTCTTACTCACGAAATTGCAGTAGCCTGGAATGAGATAACCCAACAGGATACCGACCACCTTAACAGCACGATGCCCAGGCATGACAATGAGTGTATAAGAAATCGTGGATCCTCAACACATTACTGATCCAGCTTCTGCAGTCATTTGACGATTCGAGCTGAAAATTTAATCAGTTTACTAGCAAGCGACACTGAACATAATTGCGAAAAATTATTAAAGTCTGATAAACATACGTAGATGTTTACCTTTTTTTGTCACTCAGTATATTTACAAAGAAAATACTCACTCTACAAGTCTACTTTTAACTTGTTACTTAGCGTACAAAGAAAATGAAAAAACTGCCCGGCTCTGATTTTTTTAATCGTCCGTCTAGTTCTACATTACCCTTAAGCAACTTTCTTACTGTGCAAACTTTCAACGAAATCGGTTTAATAATGCCTGACGTATAGTTTATTCCCTGAAACAAAGCAGTTACGTCATATTTAGTAAATTTGAATGCCAATCTTGCTAACTTGCAAAATAGATGCTAACTTGGTTCGTATAGTTTGAATTTCCCGGGTACATTTATGTTGGTAACAGTTTTCTGTGTTGTGAAATTGTCGCAAAGCTTCTATGGTAATTACGCCCACAGCTGTTGTTTATTTGTGGTTTATCTTCGTTCTTTTTGCCTCAATATTTGCGTTGTTATTTTATGAAAACGTTTTTTTTTAAAACAAGCAAAAGGATTCGTTATTTCTTTGACGAAGTATTTTGAGACCCAACGAGATCATTGATCTCCATTATTCCCTTCACAGTCTTTATTATAGGTATTAGGTAGTAAATAGAATTTATACTAGCTCTAACGTCTACAAAATATACACTCCGTAATGTTTGGTTACGGTAATGAATCGAAGACATAAAGTAGATTTGTTAAAGCGTCCAAGGATCTAGTAGCTTTAATTAATGTGGAAACCATGTGCGTCAATGACATTACTTGACGTTGCTGCTTTGATTCGGTGAATAAGCTATATGTGATATTGAAGATTTGGCGTGTCGTATATAGATCGACCAGCCAAAGATTGCTAGGGACGAAAGGGGGAAATGCGATGAAAAAACCTTACCATTAGACGATTTTATATGGAGTCATAGGCGGAGATCGGAGAGACTTGAATTATTAATTGAATTTATATTTTATTACAACTGGTAGTATTAATATTTTTTTGCGATTCATAATGACGTGATACCAAACATACATTATAAGAAATAAATATACACAAACACTGAATATTGAGAACAAAATAAATATATTTTTTAGGCAACAAGTAATATTCCTATGTACGCATTATGATTGAACAGCAAAACAAATTATGCATTCTTCTAAAATAGAATACAACAAGTCAAAAATATCTGACTGAATAGAAAAATATAGGAAAACAAAAAGTAATTTCTTGATGAAATAACCCATAAACAACACATAGAATTAGACTTTCTACTGAGATACTAAAAGCCACAAACCAATAGTATAATAAATGAATATCTAAAAATTCTAAAAGGTAGCCAATCTAGTATAGTTTCAATCCTGATTAGAGTCATGATCACTGTCTGAGGAACTGTCATTGCTATCACTTTCACCTCCTATGTTGATTATTATTTCTTCCTGTATTTCTTGAATGAGACTGTCTTTTTCCCAATATTCATCTTCAATTTTTATAACATGTCCAATAACCTTTTGCCAGTCACTGGCACTTACTGAAGCGATGGCCTTATTAGAAATTTCATCTAGTTTTTTTATAGTAAATTCGCCGCTTGTATTATGGCTTCTAATGAAAAATTTTACTTGTGCCCAAATCATCTCTATGGGATTAAACTGACACATATAGGGTGGCGTTCGAAGTGGGGTGTGTCCGAAACTTCTTATTAAATTATCTATCTTATAATTTTTCTCATCAGATGGTGGCCTATGTAGACAAGCTATTTCATAAAGCTCCATTTTTTTAGCATTAGGATCATGCTCTATACCTTTTTTGCTCAACCACGTGATGATGTCTCTTTTTAGAGAAGATCTAGTTGGAGGCTTGTCTTCCAAAGCTGAATGGTAAGGTGCATTATCCATTATTATAATACTATTAGGAGGAATGTTAGGAAATAGTTTTTCAGTAAGCCACTTCGTGAAATTTTCTTGGTTCATTTGACCGTGATAATCACCAGTGGCACAGCCAGCCTTGAAAATGAGACAGGCTCCAGGAACAAAACCATCTTGCGAACCCGCATGAACAATTATAAGTCGTCCTGGAAATGAATAAATAGCCTCATTTTAGTGTTATTTTAAGTTTGCCAACACCTTTTTGAATCACTATGTATAAAAAACATATTTTTGAGAAAAAAATACTTGCAAGGGATTATGTATTCAATTAGACAAATTAAATGAGCACTTATTAAGAATATTCCAAAATTGAGAAAAATGTATAATAAGCAAAATCGAGGTGAAAGAAACTTTATTACCTGTAGAACTTATATTGCTCAGGACACCCATAATTTCTTCGCTTTGCCAGCATTTCTTGAAAGTGAGGTCATTATCAACCCAAGTTTCGTCCAAATAAATAATATGCCTTCCTTCTTCCCGGAACTTTTTAATAGACCTAAGATACTTGTATCGCCAATGTAAAATACTGGGTCTTTCCATTAGTAATTTCCTTTTGTTGTGGCATTTACGCCAGTAAAATCCTTTTGCTTTTAAAAGCAGCCTCAACGATTCTTTACCAAATGGAAATTCCATTTCTTCCTTCAGTTTGATTAGAAGTTTACTACAAGTAGGTACCACTTTAAAATCACAGTAAAATTTTTCTATCATTCTCCGAATAATGGAAAAATCGACTCCATCAATTTTTTGGATCACAGAAGGGCGTGATCTCTTTTTTCCGGGAGAAGCTAAAGGCTGTGTGGAGGTTGCATTTTGCCTGTCTTTATCTTCTTTTCTAATTTTACTTATAGTTCGTTCACTAACACCCGTATAATATGCCGCCCTTGCATTTCTAGCTACCAGTGGATAAACGAAAGTATTGTTAGCCGCTTCTGCATCGCAAGCACGTATCACGTTTGCTATTATTTCCCTTGCCTGGCTGTGAATAACTTTCCCATGCTTGAATTCCATTATCACCACTAAACAGTAAATTATATTTTCAAAGTATTTGCCAACTGCCTACGCCTATGGGAGTAGGTTTATAAATGACCGTGCCATCGGCACGTTATTCTAGTTTCAGATAAGATAAGAGTTTTGGACCAATCAGCGACCGGATGTTTACCTGCGGCCTGGGTTTTCCAGCTACATTGCCAAATTCAGCGGAACAATTCTATATCTTAAATATGTTAATATGTATGGACCGCATTTTATGTAGAACATCTGACAACTTCGCAA
The DNA here is from genome assembly GCA_963669975.1 of Acanthoscelides obtectus. Taxonomy (NCBI): domain Eukaryota; kingdom Metazoa; phylum Arthropoda; class Insecta; order Coleoptera; family Chrysomelidae; genus Acanthoscelides; species Acanthoscelides obtectus. The sequence goes on along the minus strand of CAVLJG010000009.1, from coordinate 38,252,898 downwards.
TTTTTTGTCCGCATTCTTTCGGCTTGCAATCTTTCGCTGGTCCAACAGTAAATATATACCTATATCCAAAAAAACTTAATTTAGATTTTTTTATTATTAGCAATCCTTAAAACATTATAAGACAGTAGTTCGGACTGAAGTTCGATTGTTTCAGAATATTATACTGAAATGACCTTGGGAGAACTTATAGAGAAAAAAATGATATTAGGTTTAGACACAAACCTTATCAGCAATGCTCTTTTAAAAATTATGTTTCAAACTCTACTCAACTCGATCTATGAACAAAGAAAGTTATACTTCGTCTATGAGCGAAGCTTTACGGATTCAACTGTTGAGTTTCTTAGTTTCTGGGATCATAATACCAAGATCAAGACGTCGTAACTTCTTAGATAAAATTATCGTTTTTGCTAAAAAACCGGACGCGAGCAGCGCTACTCAGACTAATGACATCTGCACGTCCCTGAATCAGCTACAACGCATTTTGCTCTACAGCTGAAACGATCACTTCTTTGCTATAAAGCCAAGGGTAATCGTTAATCGGATGAACTAAGAGAGCAATGGATAATATAAAATCAAATCAACACTATTCCTCTTACATAATATCAACCACCTCCTTTTCTGCACGATCAACCCAATCCACAGCTTTGCTGATGACAGCACTCTACATACAGGAGTTCAGAGCGACAAGCCGATCTCTGCCGGTGAGCTGGAAAGAAGAAGACTAAAAGCGACTTCCTCAACGAGAGACCTGGAGGTCGTCACTGCTTGAGGACACAACAATCTTGTAACGTTTAATGCTTCCAAAACAGTTCTGTACCTTGACGAACAAAAAGCGTCCTTGCGCTCATCCGGTTTCGATGTATGGCAGAGTTCTGCCAAAGTGCCGTTCATTTCGGCTAGTCGGAGTCCAGATTCGGGGACTTGATCTGGCACAAACCGATCTCGTCAACAGCAGCAGCTGCTGGGAAAAAGCTAGGCTATTTGTTTAGGGCTGAGAAGTACTTTTCTCCACATGACCCCCTCACTCTACCCATGGCCCAGATAAGACCTAGCCTCGAGTATTGCTCACATGTTTGGGGTACTGCCGCCCCGACTACATTATCGATGCTCGATGGTGTCCGACTGATCGACAACTCTTCTCTAACAGACCGTCTCAATACCCTTTCGCACCGGCAGGCCGTTGGTGACCTAGCTCTCTTCTACCGCTGACAAGCTTTACTCCTTTGTACCTAGGGTGTCGAGATTCAATCTACAAGTGGAGGCTTTTCCCAGTTCTACTAAACTTCAGTTCAGTGCAAAAATAGGATTAACAAAATTTCTTTGGGATCCTCATAGCAGCGGTGTTCTGGCTTCTAGGCTTCTGCCAGCGCGGATGTAAAAAAAAACATTATACGATAAGCTCCTGTTAACATGTTAACTTCTTGATTACAGAGGGTATTTTGAATAGCCCATCGACATATTTTTGTTGGTACTAGATATCCCGGTGAGTCCATAATATACTACAGTATATTCAGATAAGAGACAGACCGGATGTAAACAAAAGGTTCGGGTGATTTTCACGCTAACGCCGCCGTCTCGACGTAAAACAGGAGCCCTCATTGGTCAATTCGCAATTAAATGCCTATGCCGAGCGGCAGAGCAGTCGTATCAAGGCAGAGTCACATTCAGGTTCAGATGTGTTACGTATGTCGTGTGCATCATTGCAATTTGATATTTCTTTGGACGTTTTCGTTTGTTATCTTATTAAGTTGTTGAGTTTGTCGTTGTTATTGTTATACCTTGTTATTGTTATCAACTGCTTGCGCAAAATGCCCAGTAGTACAGATACTGCCGATGAAGTTGTAAACTCCTGTAGTCCACCTAGGAAACGCTCTAAAAAAAGACACCTGAGTGCAGAAATGAAAGAGGTCATTTTGAATATATATAAGATCGAGCGCGAGGAGAACGAGGCATCAACCATCAAAGAAATTGTTGTGAAGGTTTCTCACAAAGTTGGGGTGTGTCGCGCATCAGTTTTTAATGTGTTAAGACAATACAAAAAAAATCACACCTTTTCTGAGCCAATGACCAGTAAACATCGCAAAAGTATTGTTAAATCATTGGATGAAGCTGATAAGCATGCGATTAGGAGGAAAGTGCATGAATTCTTCTTTAGGAATGAAATACCTACTACAGATAAAGTACTGCAGGAGTTAATTGGAGATACAACGTTGCCAAATTTCAAACAATCAACTTTCCATGCGTTACTGAAGCATTTAAATTTCAAATGGAAAAAACGGGGTCGTAATAGTTTACTACTGGATAGAGAAGAAATTGTGCTATGGAGGAGGGATTATTTAACAAAAATTGGGAAATATAGAAATCAAAACAGGAAGATTTATTACCTTGATGAAACGTGGGTAAACGCAGGACACACTACAAGTAAAGTATGGGTTGATGATTCTGTAACTTCATCCAGGAGGGCCTTTCTAGATGGACTGTCCACCGGATTAAAAAATCCAGCAGGTAAATACGAGTAATAGACAACAATCGGATGTTTTTCAAACCTTGGGAACAAGGTTCTAAACATTAATTCCAGGGGGCAGATAAAACATATTACAAGTAACAAAACTTTTATAGCTTTCGATAAAATGCGTGGATGTTTTATTGTCATTTTCATTTGTTAGAACTTTTTTAAGTCATGTTTTCATGTGTTTTCGATATTTCAATAATTTTTTAATATAATCTTAAAATATGTCGAATATTATAAACTTAAAAAAAGTTTTATATTGTGTACCGTTCCTAATATTTCTAATCATTTTAATTCATACTTTAAGCTTTATAAAGTTATAATTTGTTAATATTAATATTTGCGCGTATTTCAGGTTCCTGATCATTCATTTTTTAAAGGTTTATAACTTTAAATTAAATTGTGAAGCGCTGAGTAATCATACGACGTTCAATATTCTTTCTTTCAATATGACTAAATAATCCCAATTATAGCAATGTGATACTCATGTCTCAATGTTTTTTCGCTGAATGTGATGAAAACATTTGAAAAAGGTTCGCTTATTGAAATAAATCTACACCAGTTAGTACTTCGATTTCCAGGTAAAGGGAAAAGGCTCATTATCTGCCATATTGGCAGTGAGGATGGATTTGTTGTTGACGGTCTGTGGTGCTTTGAGTCTAAGAAAACTGGAGATTACCACGAGGAAATGAATGGCGAATCGTTTGAACAGTGGTTTTCAAAAATTTTACCGAACTTAGAGGAAAACGCAGTAATTGTGTTGGATAATGCGCCTTATCATTCTCGAAGAATGGAGAAGGTCCCAACAACGGCTTCAAGGAAAGTTGATGTTCTGGCTCCGCTCGAAAAATATCAACTTTGAAGAAGCAATGCTGAAAGTACAATTATTAAGAATTGTCAAGGATCACAAGGCGGAATATCAAAAATACGCCATTGACGAAATGGCAGCAAGTCAAAATAAAACTGTGCTCCGTTTACCTCCATACCATTGCGAGCTCAATCCCATTGAGCTCATATGGGCAGAGGTTAAAAATTATATAGCTAAGCACAATACAACTTTTAAATTTTGTGACCTCAAAGGACTTTTCAAAGAAGCACTAGAATTAATAACAGCGCAAAAATGGGAAAACTGTATTAAGCACGTGAAAGACAAAGTTGAAAAGAGAATGTGGGAACTGGACAATATTTTAGAGGAACAAGTCGAGCCATTCATTATTGACGTTGGTGCTTCAGGCAGTAGCGATGATGAAAGCTCATCAAGCTCATCTTTCCAATAAAAGATGTCGTTCATCAAATTCGGTAAGTTATAAGTAATTATAAAGCTACTGTATTTTTTAATTAATTATTGACATTTTTGAACCCATTTTGGCAAAACCTATTCAAGAATCTACTTTCTGACAATGTTCAACCATGCACATTTTTTTACGTTTTGAACGTTTTAATTTGGTTACATATTTACCTAGAAATCAAAAAATATACTAATCAATATTCTAAAAGCAATTTTAAGAGATATACGATTATTTTTAATTTAGGCTAATTTAAACGCCATTTTGAGATTGTATTCGACTGTATTTCACCAAACATCAGGCGGCATCCGAAGCTGGAAATCGAAGCGAAAATTTTGAAACCCTTATGTATATTTACATCATTATATATTTCTTACCCCACCCCCACATAACCCTATATCCATCACCAATCGTATACACATCGAATTGTGCTAATTTACTACAAAGTTACGCAAAGCAGCATCTACTATCTAAAATATGTACTGCGTGACTCTTAATACGTCCCTGCCGAATGTTACAGCGTTCGATGATCACGTGGTCTTGTTTATGTCCGGTCTATCTCTTATCTGAATATACTGTAAATTTGGCAATAAAAGACCAGAAGTAAAGAATTACAAACGTCGCAGGTAGGTCAGAGCCTAAGGTGAAGTCGGGTAAAATAATAGCAAAATGGTCGAGTTTATTGTGATTAGACTAAGTTACTGGTCTTTATCTTTATAGACAAAAATACTCGGAATTTTACTAAATCGCTGGACCATTCAGCTTTGTTAGGAAAAAGATGGTGCACCTACAAAATAATTGGCTTTTTAGCTAAAAAGCTTATTTTAAAACTACAACATAGACAAAATGCCAGGGCTACGTAGTTTCAAATACCACACATACTGCACACTTGCTGCAACATGATAACTATACAATTTTTATACATTATGGAAGAAAGGAACGAATGGCTACACAGACGACGTCAACCGGAAGATCTGTCTGTCTAGCATCTGTCGTTTCTTAAAGACATAGGAGATACCCAGCCGGTAAGAAATAAGAATTTCAATGACAAATCCGCACATCAGATGCATGTGACGCTGTAATTTATAGTTGCGTGCGGAAATATTGCATTTTGCTTGTAGATAGAGGAGCTTTTGCGAAAAACTCTCATCGCATGTTGTTTTTCTCTATTTGTGAAAGATTGCAGACACGCTCCGCTAGGTATACAAGAATATTAACAGCGTAGATAGAACGAATGGCTTGCTACGAACGGAAAGAGTACACTATACAGTTCCTTGTTAACAAAGTATAATTAAAAAATGCGTCATTATTAATAATCAGGAGTAAAATCAACCTCGAGAGTATCCACAAGTATAGTGTCAGTGACTCATGTAACGGCTGATAGGGTTTGTCGATATAAATCTTACAGATTCACAAGATAATTCGACTTGTCAAAAAAGTGCAATATTTGCAATAAAAACACGGTGTCCAGTAAATGGATAGTCGAACATGTCTTCTAGAAAAGATTGGCAATGATCTAAAATAACCGAAATTTCAAAAACCTTCGAAAAACGAGGTTGGGAATTATAATTCGGCAGCCACTGGACTGTTTCTCAAAACCCAAAAAAACGCTACTATTCTTAGGGTGAATTTAACCAAGGTTGTCAAATTAACAGTCCGTTATTCTCCACCTATAGGGTAACAGTCCGTCAAATACAGCGAATGAGCTTCAAGTTCCAATCAACAAATTTTAGCAACCAATAGCTATGAAATGTTGAAAACAAAATACTGGCAAAGTATGAAATGACAGCTTGTCATTGAAATATCACCATCTTATTGAATATTGAGAAATTACATATAGTTTGGTCACAATTTAAAAAAGTGTTCGATTTTTGAATAAAATTCATGTTTTTATTTAATGTTTATATTATTTTTATTCATGTTTATATGATTTTCTTCAACTGATATGCGATTTTACTACAAAACCATTCAGGTTTTTCGATATCCATACATCCATAAAGTTGAACATTTTTCGTTGTTCACGAACTGAACAAACATCCACACTATATTTACAGCGATTAAGAAATACCCAAATATATGTCGCAGAGGTACCAGCAAACGTAAAACCTTCAAAGAAACTAGAAATTTGCAATATTTTACTTTTTTCGCGAGTACACATTCTAGGTTATATAATTAGACATCAATTGATATCCCAGGCGTGTTATAATAATAGAAATAGTAAGAAAATATAACAATACTTGGAGATATACGTAATTTTCATAAATAGATATTTTTGATTCTGACTTATAATATCTAGACGATGAATAATAGGTGGATGCGGATACTTTTACAAATATCGATGTTTTATGACCCAGAAATGTAGAATGTGCTATTTGTTTACATTTGGTGTGGATTTCTAGATCATAAATTGACAAAAAATTGTTTTTGATGTAACAAAAGATGATGAACAAGTTGGAATACGTTTTACATCCTTTTTTTGCAAAATAACATAAATCGGTACATTTCTACAGGTACGTATTATGTACAACACCCTGTAGGTGATATACAGACAAAATTAGATTGCCAGTCGTCAAAAACAGTGAAACCAACCTATCAAATATAATAGCTAGAAAATCGACCTATTATTTGCCGCATTCCCATTGGTCCCTATTAAATAACTGACCGTCTTTTCTGAAATGATAAAAATTTGAAATTCTATGAACGTTAACCTAATTCTAAAGCACAAAGATATAATATTACAACTATAATGTACCCTTATTTATAAGACAACTGTTTTTTCACGACTTTGCTCAGAATTTCAATAGAAATCACTGATATTCAGAGAGCTTTGACAGCTTCTGTCAAATTGCATGTCGATAAGGTCTTTTCCTATTGGTCCAAGTGACCGTTTAATATTAGTGTTCCTGATCTACCGGACTGGTACCTAAGCCATCTAGACTCTCTATTGTCTATCTCCTAATTGTTTCATTTAGGCTAGGTTTCAGATTAAGGTAGTAATAACTCGTTATCATGGTTGAGTGTGCATGGCCATTGTGACCAGACCACGATTTTTATCTGTTGCTGTTAGGTGTTTCCCTTACGGAGTATGTAACTGGACCAGAGAGTGGACTGTTATTTGAGGTTCCACGAGTTAAGAGCTCGGTTAAGAATGAGTTCAGCAAGTGAATACAACAATTTCAACTCTAAGACGATGTAAGCGTATACTTTGGCATGCCATTATGTTGTTCACCTCAGCTCTCACTCTCGCAAATAGCCTTTACGTCCCACAGGCCAAAAATACAAACACGTTCGCAGCTGTTCAAGAGATGGTTTATTGCCCACCCGCATTTTGATTGTCGTGCAGCACACATTGTCACAATAGCGCAGCTTTCCGCACAATGGTATCAAGATAGCAATTACTGTCGGAATAACTCCAGGCGTTTCGAGGACGGCATCACGTGAACGTCCCAGGGGAATTACATACTGCGACTTTGCTTCAAGGAGAGACTGAATTAAACTCCGTATGCCGTCATTGTCTCTGATGTATGTTATTTCAAAACTGGTAGCAACAAAGACGGTGAAAAGAACAGTGTGTTAATTCTGTAACAAACTTGCGACAGTTCGCGGATAACAAAGAGGACTCGAAGAATATGCAATGTATCATGTGTGTCGTGCCAGTAGTTTGGGGAGTGCAAAACATTAACTGATACCTTGTATTGCCGTTAAATAGGCTCAGCTCATATATTAAAGGTGCAAACTTAGAATCTGAGAATACAAATTAAAAAATCATGTCCATATCAACAAAGAAGAATTATCTTGTACAATAATTCGAACGCATAATGGCCCAATGGCCTCCAAGTGCCCCATAGAAATTTCATGGGATACCCGCTTATTTTAAAGGCCTAAATTGTTTTTATTTGCCGATATACACTGGTCAAATAAGGACAAACCCATCTATTGATCACTCTACGACTTAAGGTCGCATGACTTTTTTTTCAGCTGAGTGTTTGGAGCAGTATTCTAAATCATTTTCATCAGATTGTTTCATGGTGTGTATAGAGATGACTAAAACAAAATTTCAACATTTTCCTTGTAAAAAACGCAATTTTTGTGCATTTTTTGTTAACAAGTATTAATACAGCTCTGAAAATGTATGTGCATATTCCACTTTTATGGAAGCAGCTGAGTACTTTTATTCTTATCACTTTTTCTATTCGAAAAATCTTTGATTTCCTTTAAACCTCATTTTACAGCAAAATGGGTTTTCAAGAAAATCAAAGATTTTTTGAAGAGAGAAAGAAATAAAAAAACAAGTAATCACCCGCTTCAGTCTCTCATAAAGGTGAAATATTCACATACTATTTTAGAGCTATTCATTGGTTAGCAAGATGCGATTTAAGAAAGTCGCAAGAAAATGCACAAAAAATGCATTCTGGACAAAAAAGAAACCAAAAACGTTGCTTTTCAGTCATCTCTATGCATACCATGAGAAAATGAGACCAAAAGTATTAAGAATAAAAAAGAGAGACATGCGACATTAATACTTACCAATATTCTGACGAAATTGGTTCTAGATCTAGATTACTTGAGTCGTTTTGATTTCCCCTCTGGCTTCGGAGAAAGATAAATAGGAATTGAAAGTTCAAAAAAAGATCCTCCTTTTTATATTCATCCCTTTTCATTATTAATGATGTAAAAAAAAGACGGATAAAATGATAAAAAAAAACATAAGCAGTCGCATCTAATAAAAGCTATTTGACTATCAGTTCATGCAATTGCTAACAAAAAATGATTTTAACTACAGGGTGGTCCATAAGTCCTCTGAAATTTCAAATTTGAATAAAATTTAACGGGTGAGCGTGAGCGGCGCGGGCGAGGTGGGGGCAGTATCTTCAGTGTCTGGTAATTCAGTCGCCTTGGAGTGTTCCACTGGAGCGGATCGTGCTTTTTGTGTGCGCGCGTTTTATCAAAATAATGATTCGGCAACCATTGCGCGGCGTAAATATCGAGAATACCACAATTTACACAATTTTACAAAGTGTCCAACAGCTCAAACGATTAAGAACTGGGTTGCTAAGTTCGAAGAGACTGGTTCGACGTTAGATAAACAGCGGTGGGGTCGACCAAGGACAACTCGTATTGAAGAAAACATCAACATTGTGGCACAGTCTGTTCGTCAAAATCCTACCCAGTCTACTCGTAAGCATTGCAGTGCACTAAACGTACCCAGAACATCTTTACAGCGGATTTTAAGGAAAGATTTACGTCTGCACGCTTACAAAATTCAGTTAGTGCAGGAATTAAAAGATAATGACGCTATTCAGAGACTAAACTTTGCGAATGAAATGTTGAATCGATTTTCTTCGCTCAATAATGCGTTTTTCTCAGACGAGGCTCACTTCCATTTAAACGGGCATGTAAATAAACAAAATTGCCGTTATTGGAGCCCCGAAAATCCAAGGCGTAAGCATCAGAAGCCCTTACACAGCCCTAAAGTTACAGTTTGGGCTGCTATGTCAGCGCATGGCATCGTAGGCCCTTATTTTTTTGAGGACGACAGAGGTCGCGCATTAACTGTTACTTCGGAGCGGTATGTAGCAATGATAAAGGAGTTTTTGACAACAGCGTTGCAGAATTTTCCAGGCTATAATACGCAGACCTGGTTTCAACAGGACGGAGCTACTGCCCACACCTCCAACACTTCTATGCCCGTCGTCTGTCAACTTTTTCCCAGCAAAGTAATTTCTCGAAGAGGAGACATTTCCTGGCCACCACGTAGTACAGATTTGACCCCAATGGACTTCTTTTTATGGGGCTACCTCAAGAGCAAAGTGTACGACACCACTCCGCGATCAGTTGATGTCATGAAAGAAAATATCCGAAGAGAAATGGCAAGCATTACAGTGTTGACTTGCCGCGCAGTCATCGACAATTTTAGACGTCGTTTATATGAGTGCCGTGATCGTAATGGATTGCATTTAGACGATGTGTTTTTTAAAACATAATTCCCATTCAATAAAGATGATAACAAAATATAATAATTCTTCATAATGTAACTAGTTTGGTTTTATTCCTTTTTTTCCAGCTCAAAGGACTTATGGACCACCCTGTATATAGGGCATACTCATCTTTGGAACAGCATCACAATCAAGTTAGTTCGTACGTGATTTGGTGAATATTCACAATTTTTGAAAGTAGTCAGACTATTCATCAAAAAATGAAGTTATATGCAGTGTTTCTACTACTTGTTGCTGGCGCTACTACTATTGCTGATTTGGACCAACGGAGAGAGTTTAAGAGAAAATACTTATCACAAAAAATGGTGATAAGCTAAATAAATTTCTGAATATCTACACATCTAACGTAAGGGTTCATAAGGGAGAGACCAAGTTTGCAATCAATGCAAATAAATATTGTTTTATTTCATTATATCCGAGTGGTAGATAAAAAAACAAATATCACAAAAAAAAGGTGACATTCTTACAGGTTCCTATCAACCCTGTACCTAATATTTCAAGTCGTATAACACTACACTCCATTAGAAAAATATACAGTACTTTTCAAAAACGTTCCCCTACCTATTCTTTGAACGGGTCGAACAAGCAACCTGAAATTGATGAATATATTTTAGCGTAAAAGTAGCAGTTGAAAACTTCAAAATGGCGGCTGGGTGTTATTTTGAAACAGTTTTCAAAATAGGAGTCAGCAACCATCAACACAACGTATATTATCATACAATTCTTCTTCTCTTGAAATAGTCCGTCCGTATATACAGGGCGACTTTGAAGTTGAGTCATTAATTTTCAGATAATGATTGTAGAAGGAATATAAACCAGAATATGTGTGTAAAAATAAATGTTTACCTTGTTTTATAAAGTATCCTCCCGACAAGTATTTCAGTGCGGACCTGTATTTGATCGTGAGGTCCCCTGTGAGGTCTTAAGTCACCTGATTCACGAGCCCGTTGTACTACATTAACAAAGGCACGAGGGGTTGGCTGCACTCGATTGGGAAACCGATCCGCATAAACATGTGCCATTTTTTATTTCGTTTGAGCCACGCAACAGACACTATTCACACGCTAACCGATAGACACTGACTGTATGTATAACTGAACTGAATAAGATACTTAATTGCAAAAACATCGTTCCAAATTCTTTCGCTTTTTTGTTTCCGATGCGATGAACCGGTAAGGCGGATTATATCCGTTGTTGCCAAACACGAGTACATGATATTATTATTGAGACAGGGCGGTACTCAAACTTCCAAAGGGCTATAACTTTGTTACTTTAATTTTACCAGAAAAATAGTAAAGGAAAAAAACATTTCTTTTGATCAGATCTACTCACTGTTAAAATAAATGACTCAACTTCGAAGTCACCCTGTATATATATATATATATATATATATTCCACTAGAAAAAAATGTTAAAATCTGTCAACTTTTTCAAGCTTAATGCCCCATAATTTATTGCACATTCATATAAACCCTTAAAATAAGTACTTCATCACTTTACCGTTGTGGTAATTAGTTTTTGAATTATAGGCGATACGATGTACAAAAATGATCAACTGGCAGTCTGTCAGTCAGCGATATCGAGAGATAGTGATTTTATATCCTGAGGTTATAAGGTAGCATAAGGAACTTCAACTTCATTGAAAAAAAAATGTTTCAAGGTGGCGCTCAGCCGCCATCTTATGATTTCAAACTATTATTTTTACGTTAGAATATAGTAATCATGCTTCAATTTAGTCACCTCGGCTTTCAGCTTGCTCACTTTAGCAGGAGAGACCTTTCTGAAAAGCTTCAGCAAGAAAAATGTCCAATAACAGTCAACTCATGTTGTACACATTTAGATTTGCATTCAAATCGGCATTCAAATGTTCTGTTTGCAGATGAAATATAGAAAGACCTACACGAGCTCTCTAGAGGATCGCAAACGCTTCAACATCTTCAATCGCAATTTGAAGAAGAGAATGAATCATAATCAAAGATACGACAATGGCGAAGTTGCTTACGCCATGAAGATTAGCAAGTTTACAGATATGAAACAAGAAAAATTCGAAGATTTTTTGCTGAAATTATATGAGACAGAAAGTATGTCAGATAACTTTTCTGAAAATTCTGATGGAATTAGTCACGATGGAGTATCCAAAAACGACTTTGAAAGTCTTTCAATAGCTGTTGACTAGAGGAACAAAGGTGCTAGAACTAAAATTAAAGATCGAGGAATGTGTGGATCATGCTGGGCCTGCAGTGCTGTAAGTACCTATATCAGAATTTCTAACCCTTTTCTGCATTTTTCGTTTTCTTAAGAAAGTAACAATATTTCATTCATATTTTATATCGACATGTGGGAACCTTAGAAGGATAAACACTACAGGTCTAACGGAAGCTGATTAGATCTAAGTCCGCAGGATCTCGTAGATTGTTCTACTGGTACATACGTTAACATGGGATTAAGTGGAGGCCTTATGAACTACGTATATGACTACGTTAAAGACAAAGGAATCATTACTTCCTTACCGAGAACGAGTATCCTTGCAAAGGCTACTCGGATACATGCAAGCAAAAAGGCACTGGGTTTAAAATCAGATCCTACGTCAATGTCACCATTTAAGACCAAAAACCGCTTGCTCAGGATGTTGGTAAGTTTTGAACCTTCAATCTAACTTCGATTATACATCGACAGTGCTCCAGAACTTTATAAAAAAAGTAAGGGATTATAACATCATCTGATGATATTTTTGGGTTAGATCCTTCTCCACAAAATTCAACAATACGAGAGAATGCCAGTGTTCTTTATCTACTAGCTATACTAAATACTTGTTCACACTAGCAGATTGAAAATCTACTATTAGACACTAAATCTAATCTAAATCTCCTTTTACTTCCTACCCCACTGGCGGAAGCTGACGTTTCAGAGGCTCATTTTCAGAAAATGTTGATTTAAAAATTAAGGGTTCTAAGTGATGGGAGAGGGTATGTCTTAATTTTTTGATGATACCGTATTTATACTCTCGCAACATACTTGTCGCCAATTTTTGTTATAAGGATGTTGTGACAGGAGTATTTATTGAACAAGTTACGTCAAGCGCCATGTCTCCAGCTAACATTTCTGACTGCAATTCATTACTTTGTAGCTAAGGTCGGACCTATCTCCTGCGTAATAGATGCCAACTACTTGTCAAGTTACAGTCACGGTATCATAGACAGCACTTGTGGCTGTGGAAGTGGAAGAGTTTTCTTGAACCATGGTGTTTTGGTGGTTGGATATGGAGAAGAGAAAGGCATCGAATACTGGCTGGTTAAGAACTCCTGGGGTGCTGACTGGGGGGATAAAGGATACTTCAAGCTAAAGAAGGATGATAAGAATACTTGTGGAATTGCTACAGATTCGTCATACCTTCTTGTATAAGCGAGATACTAGTAGTGTATTATACAGTTACGTTTGCTTGATTTCTGAGCGACTTAATTAAAATCCCCCTTATAGTGCTTGTCATGTTGATAAGTTTGAACTAAATAAACTAATTATCAGTAATAACTTTTCTTTTGCTGTTTATTGCAATATATGTATTAATCTACATGTTTATAGAATTCCTGATTCAATACATGGTAACATGCATAGTACAGCTTTGGATAAAATAGTGCCCAGAAGTGGCAAACAATGATTTACTATCATATGTTAAGTGCTTTTATGTTGTTTGGATGATACTTTGGCATTAAGCTCTGAGCAAGAGACAAAATTATGCAAACTTCTCGATATTACACGTTCAACTTTAAATTTGACTCTACAACTTTTGTATATTTTTTCTAACTGGTGATACAAGAAAGTCAGAGGGAGTCAGTTTATGGCGGAACACCGTGTACACAGCATAATTACCTGTATGAGGCACATTAGCAGCCATATATTGTATTGAATCCACCGCTCATTAAAGTTTCAGCAGCTTGGAAGCCTGCTGCCTATAAATCTCGGCCAAATGGCCGCATACAGGAACAATACCACGAGTGTAGTGGAAATATCTGGAAAATGTACTTCCTAAACAGTAGGAAATAACATACTTCCCGCATAATTGGAATTCGGAACGTATTACTCGTTTCATCGACAATGCCGTTACCGTCCCTGAAACATGAGCTAAAGTGTACGGACTCTGAATAGCAGGGCCACACAGCCTACTCGGTTTAGTACCGTAGAATTGAATTCTCAGAAACATGAATAACAGACTGAAATGTGGCAATGTGTCGGTTAATAGAACTAGATGGGCAAATAGATGGAAATAAGGATGATCGCCAATTACATACTCTAGCTGGTACCGCAGAGACGCCACACCGCACCGTCACGGTCAACGTCAGAATACTACGTATTCACAAAGCAAACCAGCAGTAACTAGACCTAAGACCTATAGCGTACTGATCAGTTGCTATTGAGCACAAAGCGGTGCTGTCTGCGGTTGGTCATGATTACAGGAAACGGAAAGCAAATTTGTCCATTTCGGGATAGTATTAGGAATAAAAATCAATCCTCACCCCATCTGAAACAATTGACGTTCTAAGGATACTACCTTTTATGTGTAAAAGACGTTTTCTTCTTTATATCTTGACACACGTGTAGCAATAGTATTTTACAAAATTTATCTCAGATCGTTGAATTTTTATGACAACACTGAAAAGCAAATTTTTTGAATGCATATGATTTGACGGTTGTGCGACGGACAAAAGCCAAAAAAAGCAAACAACACTAAAGATAACCCGTTTCCATCGTATTTGAAACATATATTTCTTTCAGAGAACATCGAGTAACGATGGGACGATTTTGCTACTGCTGTGTATCCAGACTCAAAACGCCAATTTTAGAACACGGTTTTCTTGACGTTTATAAAAAGTAGAAAAAAACACCGGAGAACAAACGCACAAAAATGCACTTATGTTCACTTAATGATTCAAAATTTTTGGTTTCAAATCTGAACTACAAAACAATGATGCAAAATAAATAGGCATAAACACATAAACAAAGTAAGACTTCCAAGATGTTCGTTACAACCGTTAACCTGATACCTGACTTTCAACTGCGCATGAAAAAACGTCAATACCATAAATGTTCCAAATTTTATTCAGAACATATTAGTTCCGAACAACAACCAAAGATGCTGGAACAGCGAACATGAATAAAATAAACCGGAACGTGGACTGCTGGAGCAACTCTTTTTAAATGCATATACGTGTTCAGTTAAAGCAAGCCTATAGCTTTTGTGAAATGTAAGCCTCTCCCATGTGCGAATTAACCCCCCCAGTTCCCTGCTCCGGAGCGCATCAAGAATATGTTTCTGACCACGTCGCTCTTCAGTTTTCAGTCGCCGAGACGGATATCTTCTAAAAATGAGTCCTTTCCAGAAAAATCGGTTATTTCTTTCTTGAAAAATCTAAATATATTTGACAAATTGAGTAATATTGAAAAAAATCTATTTTCCGTTGATCGAATTTTTAAATAATCACCGCATCCCTACTTCACGGCAGTCTTCTGTCAGCAGAAATTGCGGTACCCCGTCAGCGGAAGGGATCATTTGGCCAAAAATAATTGGCGCTGAAGGTGGCTGGCTCTTTTGGTAGCTTGCTGTGGGAGACTCAAGACATAATATGAATCTAATGGAAACATACACTGAAAGAAAATGGCGTCACAATGTCGGATGACAGAAATAATCGCTCGATTTGATGAGTTGTCCTCATGGGCGCCCGCCGCTATTCGTTCCTGCTTCCAGTCCCTCCCCCGATACAAACTGCTACACTACTGCTTGTTCGATACACAAGAGGAGAATTTAGCAATCTTTGCCTTTATGAACACGATCCACGGAATTTCTAGACTATATGATTCGAGAGTAAATTGCACCCACTCACTTTCTTTGGCATGTAATATGAATAGAGATAACGAAGTCACTTAGTAGGCTCTTTGATACAGAGTTTCAGATAGCAAAGCTGCATTATGAGCATCGCTTGCATGAACAAAGCATCCTTGCTGCGTTGCATCAAGTTACAGCTACCAACTTCCTCATTGCAATTTAACGACAAATTTCCGAATTACGAGTAAAATAAACTAAAAAGAGGATCGTCCATCTCCTTGTTTATTCCATGATTACAGACCTACAATCTTTCTTGGGGGTGTCAAAAAAAATCGGAATAATAAACTAGCACAGAACTGATAAGACAACAGTAGATAAAATGAGGGCACATAATGTCTGACTCCTATTAGAGTTGCAAGAATGATTATACAGTATTCCTTAAACAGCATTGTATACTGTAAGAACATTGGCAAAACCCTCTTAGAACAGCTATACAAGCGGAATGGGCACATCTAATAGGACACTTCAGTCATTTAAGAGGTTAAATAACAGCTGCAGGTAACAGTTATAAAACAAAAGTGTAAGCCTCTTGCAGCCACTATACGACATTTGCGTCAGTGCAAGATTCAGTTTTTGTCAACTATACAACTATTCTGTTACGTGGTTGTACTTTATTGCAACCAAACTATTTCTTATGTATAGTATAGACGAAGTGAAGAATATATAACTAACACATTACAGTCATCTTGTTTACTTATATATCAGCTATTGTGAATTTCATACACAGGTATATGATAAACTTCTACACTGTGATATAGGGCTATTGAATTACTTGCGCAGCAAATTTTATTGTGATTATCGTGCAGATTAGTTACCCAATTTCTACGGGATTCGTATTTGATTCATATTTTGACAGTTATCAAAAGTATGTCTAGATTTCTGTATCTGTAATTTCGAACTGAAACATAATTATTTAATATTAAATAGAGGAATAACTGTTTGCCCAATATGGCGGGTGGTTGTGTACAATCATGGCATCGTCCATGTTGTCTTTAGGTTATTAGAATATTTTGGTGTTGCCTGCAGGTGCTATACAACAATTTGACAAATGTCTGAAATGAAATACCGAGAGTCGAATGATTTGCCCAGAATTTGTACCAGATCTATATCTTCTGTTTGAACAGTTGATAAAACCTTTTAAACCAATATGCATGCGTTGTTTGTCTTAAAACATTGATTATGGCATTTTACAAAAATATGACAGCAGAAAGTTAGGTTATGGTGACGTTGTTTGCCAACATATTTAGCATATGTACAGCCTTAAACAGTTACTAAACAACAGTTGTATAAGTGCTTCCGTTGGGAGCAATTTGTTGGCTAAAGTAGTAAATTGCACAGCAAAACAAGAAGGCTCGGGTTTGTTTTATAAACGTTACCATGGATGCCACAACACAACCATTTTGACTAACGTGCAAATATGCCGTAAAAAATAGTTGTATAAACGTTTATGCAACAGTTAAAAATTTGCCCTATAAGGTGTTGTATAACTATGCTATAAGAATATTTTAAACACTTCATTTTAGAGCAAATATGTTGCAGAAAGCAAATCTGCATTCCACACAACATTAAGCCAGCATTTTGGTGTTCAGGCAACAACAATAGAGAGCTTTTATGGCTGAAAGGTTCATTTACCAAAAGCTTATACCACTACTTTGCTAGTTGGGAACCAACGAATTCAGACTAGGCAGAAGGAGCAAGTATATGGTTTGGATGTCTCCAATATTTTATAGTCTGTAGTGAGGATGAACGTTTTACTATAAGTTGTTGACATTCCACGCGAAATTCATATTTTTCTGTGAAAACATAGAAGTGCGCGAGTTCCATTCAGGTACTACTGTGTTCCGGACAATTTCGAAAATGGTGAAGGTGGAATGCAAAAAGCCGTTCAGCACAATCGATCGATAAGAGTTATTAATATATTATAGTCCTCGCCGCCGTCGTTACGAAAGGGCATGTCTTTACCTGAATGTTGGGCTCGTTCCTGAACAGTTGCGAGGCAATTTCAATTTCTTCTTCTTCTTTAGTCCGAATCTAAGGTTTTGTTAATAGGGTCGTAGACGCGTAGACCTAGTAACAACACTGAAAAACGAAAAGCATTGGAGACAAATCAAACTTTTTTGATAGATACTGAACAGGTCCAACTGAAACTTTGACTCTTATCGAATTTAATTTTGAATCAATGAGTTTTTAGAAATTGCCACGGGATTGTAGTGAGCAGCGCCCAAAAAACCTATTAAGTAAGCTTTAAATTAATTAAATTGCTTCCAAATCTTTTTATAGGATAACAATGTTGTAATAGCAGTAATTTCGACTGGCATGAGCTTTTAGCCAAGAGTCTGGTGGGATCACAACATCTATATAGAAAAATCGATTAGATTTTGAGCAAGGCTCCCTACTATATCCAATATCAGGTAATCCGCCATTGTTGCCGGTTGATGAAGATTTTTCATATTTTTGACGTGACAAAGTCAAGTCTTAATAAATATTTAATTTCGTTTTATTGCCTTATTTAATTTATCTCTGCTCATTAAGTATTGGATACTTGAATACTTGAAATAAATGAGCCAAAAATATGCATAATATGAACAATTTTAGCCACAAACGAATTCGTTGGTCATAACTGACGACTGCTGCAAACAGCTGAATCACAGGAAACAACAGCTTTACCAGAAACCCAAGCTAAAACCCAGACTGCAACCGAAGAATTTACTAGCGTAACAACGTAGTGTAAAGAAAGGAACAGCTGTTAACTCATTGTCTCATCATTCCTCCTCACATCTTAGGATATCCTCAAAGGTTCGGTTATTAAATCTGCTTGATTTGCTGGATATTTCTCATATGTCTAATATTCTAATATTTTTGACTTCATGAACCCAGTATTCGTAACACTATCGACGCCTACTTCAGGTATACTAGATCAGAAAGATACCATCTTGATACTAACACCATAATAAGTAAAATCAATAAAGTGCATTGAATGTAAATGGATTTCATGATGATTTAGAGATGCAAGATGTATTAATAATGTTTCCTGCATTAAGCATGCTGTGCCTAATAGCTAATCAATAGTGGATATAAACGGCAGGTTATGCAAACGTCCTATTTCAATATTAATTATGCAGACAACATGAAGCTAGGAGCTTCCTTAATTAATAGCAGCTTCTATTTCTGCAATACTTCCGCATAAAACGAAGAACTTTTATTTCGATCATGATGAATTTATCTAAGCATTTACTTGATCTCATACAAATACTGGATAGAGACTAGGTACGAAAATAGTTCATAGACGTAACTGAAGACGTGAGGTGAATTTTTATTTGTTTGAAATGTCGGGAGGTTTGTTCAATTTCCTGTAAACAGATATTTCAGTTTGTCATCTAGCTTGCTCCCACATTTTTAGTAACTGTGTATTTTGCTTATGTTTCGGTCTTCTTTGCTGTATTCATTTTTCAATTATAGGAGATAGCGTGTCAAAAATCATACAGTGAGTAAATAATTGATGAGACATTTGAGGCACCCATTACAGAATGTCATCATGGTGAGACTGAAGGAGAAACATAGCAGCCGACCCAAGTATTTTTTGAAATGTCGAATCTTCAGAGTATCTTACATTTGTTATTGAGAGGGCCTTTGGATATAATACGTCAGGAACGATGTTTACACCGTAGGTAACCAAGCGCCCATATGCACTGCTAACCTAGGTCTAATGCCTGAAAGACGCTATACAGCAAACTTAAGGGCTCTTCCATACTAAAATAATAATGCAACATCAAAGGTATCCCCATAACGGCTGCGAGGCATTATTGCGATGGATATGGAGATATCAAGCAGGTCTAATGCACATGCATTTCACAAAGAACCTCAGCTCAGGCTCAGCTCCAAGAAAATCCTGACAAATTATAGGATAGGCGTATTCCTGCGTTCGAATGCATCCAGGATACGTATTTCCATAACAGTTCGATACTGTTTATGTGTCTGCAGGGGTGGCAAGACAACCGAAACTGCAGGGGCGGGAAATAAATCTGACAAGGGTTGCTGAATGGTGCATAGACCAGCTCAAGGTCATTATCATTTATATGGGTTTCGCTGGTACAGTGGGGTCGGTTTATTTTATGTATGGACAGACGATAACGGACAGTGGGAAATATGTTTGTTTTGGTTTGCTCTCGGGATTACTCAGAGGTTTTTTGTGTGTTGATTTATGGTATACTAACAGGTTTTCGATTCGTATGCACCTAGTTTTGAGTGATGATTCAGGAAAATAATTAGAAGCTTTAAGGCGGCGTTAACAGGGTATTTGAGGATGAGAAAAATTTAAAATTCAAAGTCACAATTCTTTTTTGCTTCTGAACTAAATCGTGTTCTCCCGCATAAGACCGTAAAATCTAATCAGGTAGGAAACGACTAGCGAGCTTTTGCAATAAATATTGAAAATTTTTTAAACTATGGTCGAAAACTGCGTTACTGCATCATAGTGCGACATACAGATTGACATCATAAAAAATATATATTTTTCATTACGATTAGGGCATACATATTTACGAAAAACGCTTTTTTAGAGCGACACTTTTTACTATTTTTGTATCCGAGAAGCTAGGCGTGACAGGTTAATACTCTGATCATTAAGATCGTGTACTCTTGATTCGGAAATTAATTACTAGGTTCGCCACCAGTAGCAATAATATCTATTACAGGCTATTGTCAACCTCAACACAGGACCTTAATGAAATTGTTCGAGTATAGGCTCATGTTAAACTATGTGTCAGGTGATAATGGCTACGTGATTAATCAACTGTAATATGCATGTGTATTAATTTGTTATTTAAGCATTGTGGTTGGTAATACAGCTGCGACAGTTGCACGCATTTATCTAAGCTGGACAGCATAGAGTAATGACTTGCATACATTATGAATGTAACTGACCTATGTTGTACAGGGCCGTGCAATTTTGAAAATAGGTTTCATCATTCTAATTTAATGACTGCTGGAGTACACTTTCTTCTGCTTCCTCATCTGCCATATCAGAATTGTTCGATTTTAGTCATCATCCAGCCACTCCGGAATGGATTTCAGCCAAGAAATTTGCTTCCTTCCAATATACCTTTTTCGCCTATTATTTGGTCTTTGAAAATCAGCTATACCTAATGATTTCTTAGTCTAGTCTTAGTAGATGACCAAAATAAGACAGCATGTCATACACTCTCCTTAGTAATTACTCTCTGCTATTTTCGGCAACCATCTATGAATACACATTTACAATGCTCCAATTCGAGTTATTTTTGGCACTTTTATAGTCCCAGAACCCCGCCCCGGCATGATGGGGCTCCTAAATACCCTAAAATCAAACGAGATCTAAGAAAACGTTTGAGGATAGGATCGAGCAGAATTTGGAGACCTTCAATTTATTTTAATGTACCTTATTTTTTGGATTGAGCGGTTCGTGACACCGATATGTTTACATATCTTTTATTTGAGGCCTTGTCATTTCCTGAGGTTTAGAATTAACGGTTTTCATTTTCGGAAGTAGGAATCTGAATACATGTAATTGCAATTCCCAAATTGTATTAGGAACACGAAGACGAAAAAAAAAAATCATCAACTAGAAAAAGCAAACAAAAATCGCCAAGTTTGTCTATCTTGAATTATATCTGTTCTAGTAACATGGCAGAAATGCCACAGTTTGCGAGATAATAAGATATATCATTTTAGGTATACCTACATAGAAAATTTATTCCATAATTGATCTTTTTCTGAGATATCAGCACCACATGGGACAAAAATATAAAAAAAACCTTATTTGACAGTCAGTTTCATATTTCTTAAATACTCAAGCTTTGAATTTTATTCACATATTTTTTAAATGATAATCTGAATTTGTAAAGCAGGTTCAGTGGGGCAGGAGAACACTGAGCAAATTTTAATGACAGTAATCATCAATATTGCAATGTTGGTCGCTTCGCTGTCTGTCACATGAAATTGTCGTCCTGAAATTCACCGAAATTTGTTGTCTGTTGCAGCTTTAGCAGGCACGGTTAATGGATTTACCAGATGAAATTATAGTCTGTATTTTTTGTTCGGACATACTGATGGAAATGTATGAATAATAAATTGAGCAATTAGGGTCAGAACTGACGTTACTACCATCATCAAGAAGTGTTATCTTCCAATGCTATCCATAAGAAATTTTTGGTTGGCGTAATCGTAGACTATCTAACATTACAATAAATGCGTTCTAAACTATTTAGCTCGAAAGTTAGGTATTTGCAATTCTCTTGATAGTTCCGTTATTTTTTAAGGTTCATCCTACAATCCACCTGCGAAATTTTGTTATCATATCGTCACCGTTATTTAACTAGGAATAACATCATTAGTGCATATTATATTCGTACTTGCTAACCAGTTGTTTTTCGTCGCCAAAGCTTTATTATATATGTGTCGATAACCAGACCCAATAACTGATACGATTTTGGTCTCGCACTCAGTATCTTCTTGTTCATAAGGTAAGTAGTAAGCAAAACTCATGGGATTAAAAAATCTTGTTAGAGTCAAATTCATGGTGCCATCATTTTCATACGACGAATTTGACTTATATCTTAGGTGAAACTCGGGTATGTTCTACCGGTCTTTAAGTTGTATCGATTCAATATTTCCTAACTAACCGACGGTCGTTTGTGAATATTCATATTTGCTCATTTGGGAAAAACTGTTTTACGCAGTGTTATACAGTCCTAGATAGGCCTTCATGTCCAAATAATCGTTTTCTGCTGGTTGAGGCGATTTTTCTCGTAATTATTGATTATTAAGTATATGAGATCTGTAGCGAGTACAATTTAACCTAACCACCCTTCTTAAATCGCACCGGTACAATTTAACAAAGTTGTGTATCATTTTTCAGTCACGTCTCACAAGGGTTCAAAATATGGAAAATGGAGCGAGGAAAACAATGAAATCAGTAATAAAACTGTACAAAACGGGAAAATTTGGACATGCCTAACCAGTTAGTCGTAAGGATAATTTTCTGCTTTATCAATGTGTTCAAAATCGGGAATTCCTATGTTTTCATTCAATAAATGGAACTTCATTTGTACGTACATTTTGGGATTTTTTTGTTAGAGTAATATTTTATTTCACCTTTGTTCCTTATTTGTGATCTGTGTATCTGGATGATTAAAACGTTTAAGTTACCTACCACGATATTTCGATTCACACGCCTGTCCCACTAACAATGAAAATCTTATGTTATTTTGATATGAAACATTTTGCTAAAAAGCTTATTATTCTAAACTCTGAGTATTCACATCAGTCTTAAGTTACGCATTTTGATAGAAGCATCTCAAATTATATCACTTTGAAGTTTCGTTTAATTCAAAGGAGTTATTTCATAAAATATGTTGAGTGGTAAAAATTACCCGACATTACACTAATAGGTACCTATAATTGTATCAGTTCATCTGTATTATTGTTCTTGAGCTGGTTTGTCCTGTGACTGGTTTGATCTTAAATCTATTTTATAAGGGAAGTGTGAACTGTTGATTTAGAAGCTACAATATCCAAAATGAAACTTTATATATTTTTTTTTTTTTGAAATAATTTATTTAAACACATTAATACAAAAGTATAACAGTTATAACAATAATTCCCTAATCAGTGTTTGCAAACACTGGCCCCGAGAATAACAAGACAATAATTAATATATATATGTAATCAAGATTCTGATCTGTCCCAATGTTTGTTGTAATTTACCTATGCTATCCATATTGTCATATCTAGAATATATCTGTAAGACGAGTTTTCTCAAAACTATCATCTTTGTGATTAAGTTACGTATAGATACGTGTTTCCCATCCATAAGATTCTGGGTTTTGAAGGAATAATAACCACCGTAAATTGTTGTTGCGATAAACAATGTCCAAAGCCTTTAGGTATAAATAATCCGGAAAGTTCATTTAAAGTTAGAGCTGCAGCCTTGAAAGTTGATGTTATAATCAAGCACTTACCCTTTCAAGACACGTAGCTCTGCATTGAGCCACCCTGAGCGGGCTGGCCACATCCTGTTCTCCTCCGATGAAGATCCCCATGCAACTCGCGACAGTTGCGAAGCAAACCAGCGACCTTTTGAACAGCGCCATGTTCGGATAAACAAATAAAAACTGGCCACAAAATAAAATATAACCAAATCCAAATCAGTCTAATGCACACACATCCACAAATAATCACAAACGAAAGAAAACAAAACACAAACAGTGACGGGAGGGTAGGTTCAGGTGGGAATACGCGCGCGACCGCCGGCTCTCAGTAGGCCATGAAAGCGCGCCAACCACTCTCAGCGGCTGTCGAAGCTGAACTAACCGCGTTGACGAACCCACACTGAGCGCCGAAGTTGCTACGAGTAGGAGATCGCGCACCGTCGGCTGCATTCGGGGGCCATCGGCTCTCCCGGGGGGTTGCGAAGGGGTTATGCACTCGGTGGTGCACGACAATGGGACCCCCACCATTCCAATGTATTTCAAGATTAACGGGAGACTCTTAAAAAGTTATAGGCGTGGTTGGACAAATGAGGAAACAATTCATAACCATGGATGTGGGGATAGACTGCTGCACGTCAAAACAACGAGGAAGAAGATGGCGGCTTCACCGGCTAATTAACATTTCATGTTGATGTATGTGGGAAAAGGGGTGGCACCGTTCACCGTGTAATGTATTCAGTATGGTGGAAGTACCAGTATGTCGGATGTGTCCTTGGTTTCGCTGTGAGGCCGTAGTGATTGAAGCTAGAATATCAGCAGTAGTCTTCTTCTTTCTGTGCAATCCCTATTGTTTGGAATTAGCAAACACTACAACAAATTCTGCTCACGTTACACCATTTCGTATGGATGGTTCAAATGTCGGGAACCAGAAAACTTTCTTTACGAATGCGTTCCTCAAAATCCTTTAAATCTCTTCATGGCTGATTTGAATGTCCGGTTCGATACCGTACGTTATTCCTGGAAATTGGGGGACTATATTCTTGAACACTGATAGAAGAGCCCCTCGAGTCATTCTCTGGGGAAAGATTTCTGAAGCAGCGACAGATTCTCGGGGCAGGAACTGAGAGCGAGTGCCTCCCAAGACATTACTGGGAAAAGAAAAATTCGAATAAAAATTCTTGTCACAAGAACAGTTGTTCTCAGAAGCACTACTCCTACTCCTACTTTTTTCAATTTTTAATTTTTCATGCCCCACCCCAAAGGTCCTCATCGATCCGCGCTTGGCGGAAGTCTCGCCATCGACCATCGGTCTCATTTCGAAAGACGAAGTTAACTTTGAGTTGAAACGTTCGATGATAAACATCCAGGAACGTATTATACAGGGTATCCGCAAAGTTGGGGTTTTCCTTTACACGATGTGTAGATCTTGAAAACATAAGCAATTTTTCTTAGTACCATATACACCAATGTCTTAAGGGAACCGAGATAAAGGGCTCTGCAACATCAAAAATATCTGAATACCGTCCTGTAGCCGCGACGACAGAACTGGGTCGGGGTCAGTGTGTCAGGTCAGTGTGCAATCTTCAACCGACGGTTACGGTCACGCGTGTAGAGGTAAACGAACCCGTATAATCGATTGCGTTTCAAAAAACAACAAGCACTAGAGACGTGGCTAGAGAAGTGCAAGTATCAAAAACTAAAGTGTGGCAAACGCTGCGTTAAGAGGGGCTGTATCCGTTTCACGTCCAACGTGTACAAGCCCTTCAACCTGACGATTTTCCAGCAAGAGTGCGGTTTTGTGAGTGGTTGTTGCATCAACATGACAATAATCCGGACTTTTTGAAGTGCATATTGGTGACAGACGAATCTACGTTCACGCGTAATGGGGTGAATAACTTTCGCAGCACTCATGTTTGGTCAGTAGAAAATCCGCACGTTGTCCGTCGGGCACATTTTCAACAAACATTTTCGGTGAATGTTTGGGCTGGCATGGTAAACGGTATGCTCATTGGACCATTTATTCTCCCAAATCGATTGGACGGGATGCAATACCTAGACTTTTTACGCAACACTTTGCCTTCCTTGTTAGAAGATGTGCCATTAAGTGTAAGACAATCAATGTGGTTTCTGCACGATGGTGCACCGCCCCATTTTAGACGCGTAGTGCGTGAGTTTTTGAATGAATTATTCCCGAGTAGGTGGATCGGACGTAATGGACCTGTAGCGTGGCCTCCGCGATCTCCAGACTTAACACCATGTGATTTTTTTCTTTGGGGAGAAATGAAACGCTTAGTGTACAAAACTGAAGTGCATACGGTTGACGAACTTCGTCTCAGAGTTGAACAAGCTGGTGCTTTCATTCGGGGGAGGGACTCCATTCTCAAAGCCTGCACCGATGCTTGGCTACGTCGTGCACGCAGCTGTGTTTTTGAATCAAACGGCGATAACTTCGAACAATACCTATAAAGTACGTTTACCTAAAAACTGAAAACGCGGCAACACCGTCATATTTGTTACCTCTGTTCGTGGTCTGCACCACCGCCGGCGTCTGCTCGGTAGCGCATCAGCTGATTTCATTTTCTGTTGGAGCGGTATGATTTCGGGCAGAGACGTACTTAACCCTTCTCGTCAACTGGATAGTGAGTACTTTTTCCTTTATTGTTTTTACTTGGTCGCCCTCGTTTCACTACACATTACCTTTATTATTTCAAGGGTAGTTGTTTCTGTAAAGGAAAACCCCAACTTTGCGGACACCCTGTATTGCCAAAAATGAATTCATTCACAAACTTATTTGGCAAATCCCAACAGCTGTCAGAATTTGGGATCGTTCCCTATTAGTCTCATCTCTAAAGACGAAGTTAACTTTGTGATAGAACGTTTAATTAATTTGTGCCGAATAGAATGCATTCAAAAATTTGTTTGACAAAGTCAACAGCTGACAGGTTTCCCCGTTCCCTCGTTCAATAATAGGGGCCCAAATGCCGTCCTGTCTTTCAACTCAATATTCAAATATGGATCGTACAGCAATCTCTTCAGTCGTATAAAGCAAATTTTGTCATTGATTGTGATAAAACCCACGGATCCCGCCAACAAAAATATTGCTTCCAGAATGCCAGATGGCCATGAGTATGGCAGGTAAATTGCAGAAGAGAACAAAGAACAGTGATTAGCTCAACTGCATCGTACTACTCGTCATTGCTTCTCCAGGCGGTCCGGAGGACCTTAGCCTTTAGCTCATAGTCACTGAAATGTCAGTGTCTGTCGTCAGTCTGTCAGGTCTGGTGGCCCAGAAATCAGACAAGTTGTACGGGAAAAGGGAGAGGGAGAAAGAAAGGAATGAAGTAGGAGCGAGAAGAGAAAGAAAAGGAACTGTTTTATGTAAATATATGAGGTGTGATAGAAATAAGAACAACTGTTACGTTGTACTATATAAATTTTTTTACTTGTCCTGAACTGAATTTTGGGTCTTTGGTTTTTAAAAACTATAATTTTTAAAGGTCTAAACACGAATTTAATTTTGTTCACGGTGCGAGTCGCGGCCTGGAAACTGTATCGTATCTGGCATCCAAGAGAAAGATAGGAATGGGTTCAAGCTGCTGAGGAATGTAAGGAAATTCAAGTGGACGCTTTGAGCTGTAAGGTTTTGACACACAACATCCAAATACCAAGCTTATGTAATTTGTGCTATGTCCATACACCCGCTTAGCTTAATACCTATTGGTTTTCAGACAGCTGAGTAGATAAATAATCAATCACTCACAACATATTTGGCGGGATCTTCGGATAACTAAGTGTTTATCGTAAAGCTGCAGGCAGACCTGACACCTGCAAAAAAGTACCTAAAACCTCCTTACCCGGTACTGTATTCTCCAATGTTTGTGTGAAATTCTTGGACATGTTTATATTTTCAACAATGAACAGTTGGCATTCAAATCTGGGATCCGCTCTGTGTGTACGCAGCTCATAGTAGGATACACCAACATTGCGATCGGTAACCACAACAATCAGCAATTAAATAATAGTATGAACTGCATTTTTTCGGTAGATATTTTTGTTTTTGTGTTTTCTTGAATATATACTCCATGACATCAGGAGGGTTACACCCAGAAAAAATAATTTCTTCGACTTGTTTTTTGGCAACATATTTAAAGCATGCTGTGGCAACAGTATCAACGTTTTAGCTTTGATTTTGTTTACCTTCGTTAAAATGTATTCTCTTAATTCTTGATGTAAGACTACCATTGCCAAAAAATCAAGTTGAAGAAATAATTTTTTTTCTGGGTGTAACCCTTCTGATGTCACTAAGTACATTACAGGCATATAGGTAATATTCATTTTCTGGATTCGTGTAATCGTTTATACCTAGGTGATGAACCATCGTTGATGGCTCGCACTCCGACAGGGTGACAGACAGGTCGGTTCCATGGAGTTCGTTCAGTTTGGATCTATGAATGTAGCGGCGGAAACATCTGAGTTAACAGGCGCTGATCATAACCAATAGCGGGCAAAAATAGCGGGTAATTTATTAGCTTGAAAATGCATATTTGTACTCCTGAAAGGCTGGCTTCGTCTGCAGATCAGTATAAACATCAATTTTAATGGTTCATGTGAAGCAGATTGAAAAGGCATATATTGAGGATAACATAGCTATAACGTGACGGCAGACAATCTATGGATATCCATACCATCAACTCGTCAAAGATAAGCCGGTTCAATGGACTATTATAGGAAAAAAGGTAGCATTGCTGTTGGGTTTCTGATTTCAAATGCATATTTATAAATATCTAAATAGTTAAACTGTGGCCTTATTTTCGTTTTTCCTGCCTGATTCTTAATGCTTTGTCTATATAGTCTGGTACCAAAACATGTGCGCCACTGCTAGTGCGGCGAGTTTTAGAATGCGACAGGATCAGTGCGCACCGACTTGTACACCGCCGATACAAAGGCATGGTGTGTTAGCAGTAGCGTACGATGTGTTATGGTATTCTTGTCTGCTTTGGGGTCAGAGCTGCATTATGCTATTAATAATAATAGTCAGAAACTGAAATTATTTTTTTCATTGGTTGATATATAACCTTCAGTTGTAAAACAAAACAAAAAGCGAATTATATTCAAAAACATATTGTTACCTTCAGAAGCAATTCTCATTTATAATAAGGTAATCACTTTTACGCGTTTTTCGTATCCATACCTTTAACAGGTTTGGATCAGATTGTTAGGTGAGTAACGCCTTCCCTGACTGCTTAAACAAGATGTCAAATTTTAATGTAATGTGGGTACGCAACAAATAAACAACAATTTCTTTATGAAGTGACAATTTATTCTATAATGTAACTTATTAAATGCTCTGACTATACTATCTAAACTACATATAAAGGTCCTTCATTAAAATGAAATATTAAATAGTTACAACAATATATTCTCATAAAAAATACTCAATGAGCTTTATTCGAACACTATAGTAAAACACAAAATGTACGAGGGATGTCCTTTAAGTTTTGCATATAGAAACATAGTAGGCCGCGCGGATCGAACGTCAGTACCGAATCTTAACCTCACTCTTTAGTAAACTTAAATTCAAAGTTTCACAACAATACGTGCAGTGGTCTCACTACAGTGAATTTTTAAGTATCACCAAGTCATTAGAAAAATGGAACTCAACCGAGAACATTTTCGCGCCATAATTTGTTACAACTTTCAGAGACAATTATCGCAACAAGAATGCCTTGCTGAGTTACTACCTGTTTTCGGCAACGAAGCGCCACATAAGTCGATAATTTCCCATTGTATGGAGAATTCAAACGTGGACGGGTAAGTCTTAGCGACGATCCCAAGGTGGGTGCACCAAAAACGGCAGTCACCCAGGAAAACGTCGATGCTGTGCGCAAACTCATCATTGAAGATAGACATGTGACATATCGCGAGATTGAGGCGTCCTTGAAGTTCTCAAAGACCTCAATTCAAAAAATGTTACATGAAGAATTAGGAGTAAGAACATTAGTTTCTCGTTGACTGAAGAGCAGAATGCAGCCAGGGTTAATTGGTGTCAAAAAACGCTTGTCCGTTTCAATTCCGGAAACTCTAAAAATGTGTACAGCATTGTTGGTGGTGACGAATCGTGGATTTACTGTTATGAACCAGAAAACAAACGACAGTCGGCTGTTTGGGTGTTCCAAGGTGAAGAAAAGACAACAAAAGTCATGCGTTCTCGAAGTGTTTTGAAAAAGATGGTCGCGACATTTGTGTCAAAAGCGGGTCATATTGCAACAATTCCTCTTTATGAGCAAAGAACTGTTACTGCGGATTGGTATACCACCATTTGTTTGCCAAAAGTCATCACCGAGCTTCGAAAAATCAACCCCGAAAGAAGAATCATCCTCCACCAAGACAATACAATCTCGCACACAGCCCAAAAAACAAGGCAGTATTTAACGGAAGAAAACGTGGAATTATTGGATCATCCTCCATATAGTCCCGATCTAAGTCCTAACGATTTATTTACTTTCTCGAAAATTAAAAACAGACTGCGTGGTCAAAGGTTCCAGTCACCAGAAGAAGCAGTTGACGCATTCAAAAATGCCGTTTTGGATCTGCCAGCAAACGAGTGAAATAAGTGCTTTGAAAATTGGTTCGAGCGCATGCATATGTGTATTAATCTTCGTGGTGAATACTTCGAAAAACAATAAAGTCATTTAAAACTACCTACCGTGTTATATTATTTCCATATGCATAATTTAAAAGACATCCCTCGTATTCGTGAAAATACTTACAGAATAGTTTACTTTGGATAAAAAACAAGTTAAGCCTACCAAAATGGCCTTCTCATGTAAGACCAAGATGTTCCAGATGGCGTTAAAAATCCATAAAATCGTTTATTTACTTGAAAGCTAAAGCTAGGATTATAATTTTAGCGTCGACGACCGATATTAACAATGATGATCTGTAGGTGACGAACAAATACCATGGCTTCTTCCCCACGACTAGTGCAAGCGTTGTCATTTTCGTATGAATAACAGTACTGCTAAAAGGACATCCAAACCCGATGGTTACCGTTAATTACACGCAAGCATAGAGTGTATATTCGAATACCTCCGAACCAATTTTCTTGGGTGCGTAGCCAAGAGGAATAAAAACAATGACAGCAGAGGCTTAAGTAAGCACCGCCTTATTTACAAATACATGGCCTGTTCAATTAAAGAAAGTGAAATTCTATGTTCAGTCTTTGTGTAAAGCTCACAGAAACGGTAATGAGTTCGATCTAACCGGCGGAGCGACGGGTCCCAGTTTAAATGCAGATAAAATAAGCGGACTTAATGATTTTTCCTCGTACGCCTTGAGAAAATTATGCTCTTATTTATAGAATGGCAATGTGCGGTCGTCCTAAAATGGTTATTGGTTCGTTATTTATTGGGAATAAAATGAAACAGCCCACCGGTCGGACCTATTAAGATCTGATATAATTAGTAAATCAAAAGAAAGATTATGTGAAGATCCCACCGATCTTACGAAATAGAATATGCGACTCGTTCGCAAAACGGCATGGGCGTGCTTGATGACTTCCAAGGAGAAAATAATTCTACATTTTTCGTGAGGGGTAGGATGAAGTTTAATGTTCATAGGTCTATCAGCGGCACTGGTGCTAGATGACAACAAGTTGATGATTGAACATTGACTTCCCTAATTGCGAGCAGTATTTTTTTCCAGACGAAACAAGTAGTGCAGTCACCGATTGATGGTGCTCCATTTCTTGATCTCCTATGATCTGTGTCACATCAAAATCAGTTACAAGTAGAATACTCACACCACCTGCTAAAACAATAAAAGAACCATAATCTCAAAAACATACGAGCATTCGTGAAAACGATACTATCTGAACAAATTAGGTGGCTTGATGCATGTAATATTTTTGTCATCGATTCTTTTCAACAAGGCGACTGTCCTAGATTGATTGATTAATAGACTTATCTGAATATCAAAAATGTTCCCCCAAAGTATGTAGTAGTGAATGACATTTATTAACTTCATTATACAGGGTGACTTTGAAGTTGAGTCATTAATTTTCAGATAATGATTGTAGAAGGAAGATAAACCAAAATATGTGTATAAAAATAAAAAAAATATAAAAAAAAATGTTTACCTTGTTTTATAAAGTATCCTCCCGACAAGTATTTCAGTGCGGACCTGTATTTGATCGTGAGGTCCCCTGTGAGGTCTGAAGTCACCTGATTCACGAGCCCGTTGTACTACATTAACAAAGGCACGAGGGGTTGGTTGCACTCGATTGGGAAACCGATCCGCATAAACATGTGCCATTTTTTATTTCGTTTGAGCCACGCAACAGACACTATTCACACGCGACTGTATGTACGAGTATAACTGAACTGAATAAAATAAACATCGTTCCAAATTCTTTCGCTTTTTTGTTTCCGATGCGATGAACCGATAAGGTGGATTATATCCGTTGTTGCCAAACACGAGTACATGATATTATTGAGACAGGGCGGTACTCAAACTTCCAAAGGGCTATAACTTTGTTACTTTAATTTTACCAGAAAAATGGTAAAGGAAAAAAACATTTCTTTTGATCATATCTACTCACTATTAAAATAAATGACTCAACTTCGAAGTCACCCTGTATATGAACAATAACAAAATAAAATGGGTAAATAAACGTTTCAGTCCGCAGAAGGACAATGTCTGTACATGTATGTATGTTGGAATGTTTCAAAATCAAAACATACAAATTAAAGGAAACTCAAACAAAAATTTATATCAAAGACGTGTATATGTAGAGGTTGATAATTTTTAAGGAATATTTGACAGGAATTCAATAATATGTTGTCTTCCCATTACGCGATCCATTTTGATAATTTTCAAAATTATGTGTATTTCGAAATTGCTTTAAGTTTTTTTGAGTACGTGTTCATATAATTTTGGTGCCAAATACAGAAAAGCTCGCTTCATTGTGGTGTAATATCTATTTTAAAAGTGTATCATACTACATACTTATCCTATGAGTCAAACAAAGCACATAAATCAAGCAAATATAAAAATACAGCTTAGTTGTAAATAACGTTCGTGGTAAATGTTTTGACGCTGATAAAGTGTGGATATGGGCATTTACCTAAAGGCCCCAACAGCCACGGCAACCGCCCAAGGTGGCAGACCGCGAGGAACCGCTCAAACCGCCTCAATCGAAATTGTTTGGTTTTTCCGTTCTTTAAGATGCCCAGGTCACTGAATCTTAAAATACGCTACTGGATGTTGAATCAAAATAAAATAATGACTTTTATGATGATCATAATAAGTATTTTCCAATCAAGGAAATTTGAAGAGTGCCTACTGTACTTATTCCACTTTAAAATTCGGCGAATGTGCAACTATAAAGACAATGGGCTTAATTTAGTGTCGATATTTCCGATTTCGTTTTTTTCTAATGTCTTATATTGTTACTTTTGACATCCCTGACTGAGACTTTGACGTAATCACGAGTTTCGAATGACGCTGAGATTATGGGTATGCTGATATAGATACTGCGCAAAATACCGCGATGAAATCGCATGTAGCCTACTACCAAAGCCTATAAAGGAGGATTCCGCTTGCAGGTCTTAGTAGGTTTACGATGGTATTCAACGAATTCAGAAATGTTTTTTCTGACAATGATCAGGACCATCTGAAACATCTAAAGTTATAGATTAGCGGACGGACAGACAGACAGATAGAACGACGGACATTTTTATAATGGAGATGTATGACATATTAAGCCGCGTACAGACCGAAAATTCAACGCCGAGCAAATGAATGCAAGCACAAGAGGCGTCGGCGTTTGTTGTTGGAAGGTAGACAAAATCTGGAAGTACATGTGCCTGGGCTTGCGTTGGAATCTCGGTCTGTACGCGGCTTAACATCCAAAAGACGCAATATCTCATTTTAAAAAATTTTCGCTCTTACAATACTTCCTCGCCCAGTTGCGTAGGACGTAAAAGGAGAATCGCAACCTTCAGTGTACCCTGTATGAATGGGGACTTCTCCACGCAAACGTAATTTGCCTGGTCATATTGGTTTACCTCCAAGGATGCTGTAAGTATACCGAATGCGCATGAAACCATTTCCGAACACCAAACATGACATAATAGTTGTTAATAAATCAGTTTTTAGTGGCGGCGATTAGTCTGTACCTCGAAAAATGACCGTGCTGGCCAACAGGCAGTAAAATCTGCCTCACAATGGACGGTCGCATTTCGGTGTGGCGCGGTATCAGTGGTGCCACACTTACGGACATATCAGTAGTAGTACTTAGGCTAGCAAAGTACAGTCACGGATTTGTAGGTTTTGTCTTATGCATCGTTAGGAACTAGTTACGTAATATGAAAGATTATTTAATGTTCCTAGGGCACTGTTTCGTATTTCACGATGTAAGTTCTAAATTCTTGGCGTTCGATCAACTTAAAACATTTATTGAAAATACCACCTTACTGCGAACGCGATCTTCAGGTACATGCGAGTTTCTAAAACTGACCAGTAACAAATTTCTGTTCTCCTTAACAAGATTTTTTTATGTCTCCTGTATTGTCTTAATAGGTTCATCGTATTATTATTTCTGTTCAGGTGCATTTTCACCTAAGACTATAGTAACTTTGCAGTTTTTTAATATTGGCTGTTTACATCAATTCAAGTCATTTATTCTTGGGATTCGGATTTCAGCGACTCTAAGCGTCATCTGCAGGTACATGTAAGTGTACCAAAATTTTGTTTCTGTTCTTCTCCTTAGCACTCCTGGGCGAAAATAGACCTCAACAGAAATAATGATAGGATCAACGTATTAAGACGATCTACAAAGTCTTCGAAAGAAGCTTTCTTAGGAGAAGGTCAAAATTTTTTTCAGGTGAGTTCTAAAAACTCACATGTACATGAAGGTAGTGTTTAAACTCCCCGAAACGTCATATTTTTAATAAGTGTTTTAAGTTGACCAAATCACAAGAATTTATAACTTGAATTAATATCAACGGTCAGGAATACAAAACTGCAATGTACCTATAGTCCGCGACCAGACAAACACGAGCACACGAGCCATGCTTCTATACGTTTGATACTGGCTGTCCAAAGTAAATGAGATTTGAATGAACTTTAGGACTATGAAATCTCTACTGTGTAGTATCGAACTCTGCCGATAATTGGTAAAAGATTTGTTTACAGTTTACGAACCGATTTTTTACTTATCGAATTGAAAAAAAAAACTGCCACTACATAAAATAAACCACAATTATATTGAAAAATGGATTATATATAACTGCAATGTGCACTCTTTTTAAAATTCAAAATCAATTATAATCAACAACATAGCCTTAAAAATTATAAGTATTGTTCAACCTACTGTATATATTATTTATTTTTATCACTCCACATTATATCCCCGTATTGAGATATAATAGTCAACTGTTCGAGGTATAAAGGAGTTGTTTATGGCCCGCGCCGAGGAACTAAAGCCCAAACCGCAAAGGGCCACTAACTTTATTACCCAAAGAATGGCTTAAACACTTATCAAGTAAGTAACAAGTTTCATCCACGACCGACTATGTTAAATTCGAAAATAGCAGCTTTCAAATAGAATTGAAAATCAGGACCGTACCGTTGGATCACCGTTAGCTGCGTCGTTGTCTAGGAACGATTAAATAATACATATCCCGTGACCGCCATTGTAGGTTAATCCAAAGATAACGAGTGTTGAAGTTACTTTATTTCTTTAAGGCGTAAAGGCGGCTGTGAACTGAAAGGTGAAGCTTACCATATTCATAAAATACACTTTACCGCTTGGTAAGAGATCAAAGAAATAAATTTCATAATTTTGGGATGTTTGACAAATTCAACACCCATTTTGCATCTACTACTGGATATCTAAGTAGAGAGACAAGTAGGTAATGGTCAACAGTCTGCCCCATATGATGCTCCGGTTGTATGTATTGCTCGTGATATCATACTGTATATTTTTAAACGACACATTAAGTTTTTCACCGCGCTGTTTACATATCAACTACGGGCTCTTACGAATTTTTTCCGTTTTGAATCTGGGATTGCGTACGAACTACCAATAAGTAAATCTGGCTACAGTGCACGGCATGCCTGTGAAAATCATGGGTTATGGTTTATCTTTATGTTTTTTAGGATGGACACGCCGTGCGTCGTATTGATTTTTGAGCAATTTACCGATGGTCAGTATCGTAAATACTGACCGGTAAATACAGCGAAATGCCGCGGGACACCTGGAACAATGCATAAAAAGGATACTTAACGTATTACAGCATTCCTTGCCAATTAGGGTGATTAGGCGACATTGTGTACAATTTTCGGAGATTGGTCTTATGGCCCATAAATGTCTAACGGGTCTGCTGTGTTATAACTACCTTCCTGTAGGAAAGTCGGAAGTCATGACTGATACTGTCGAATGCCAGTAGAATCTCATAAACATCCGATTCTGAATACGCCTTACCTGCTTTAACTGGCCGTGAAGACTTGTATGAACTGTTTTAGATCAATAGGTCCAAAATAGGTTCCCCTTGGTAGTTGATTACACATTCTTGATACCTTCTAAAGCAAGGAGAGGAGCCGGACGTGTTGAATAGAAGCCGAATCCGTCTGGAAGGCTCCAAAATCATGGATAGGGGACGAACTAGTTCTGTTGGTATTTTGATAGGACGGATAACCGCCTCGACCTCTGAGTCGCATGCAAGCAGGTCGTATCTGGGTTTTCTATCGGCTGAAGGCTGCTACTAACGAATTCGGACTAGGTACAAGGAACAAGCGTGCAATTTTGTGTGACCCCCCACAACCTATTAAGTTGTTGACAATCTGTGTATGGATTTCCCTACATTTCTAATGATCCGAATGCTTCTCGAAATGGCTGAGGGTTCTTCTGGATTGCAAAAGCGGGATTTAGGCTAAATAAAGGGAGAGCTACTAAAATCAAGAACCACACCATGCATTACATCTTGACACATGGCAAAATCTATGGAACCAGTACAGTGACGGAAAGTTATACGAAGTAAAACCAGATGTCAAGACCGTACTTGTACCCCCAGTCAACAGAAGGGACCAGGTGGTCATCTCTCGCCTGAAAATCGGACACACCATCATGACACACATCTACCCCTTCACATGATCAGGTCAACCGCAGTGCATCACCCTAACTGAGAAACAGTGCTAAGACTTCTTCATGGTATAGCGACGCTGGACCTCAAAAACGCACTTACTACGAAACTCAATAAAACCCTTCAGTTCCTTAAAACAATCAAATATTATCACTCTGTTCAAGATTGTATTATATCGCACCAGAACCTAGTCCGTACTATCGTTCCACTGCTAATAACCCTGCGTGATTGATCCGGAATTTTTAATAAAACAGTGGAGCTTTTTATAGGTGCTAAATCCCAATTTAGCGATTGCCAACAGAAGCTTATGCCTAAAGCAAATGCAAAAGAGCAAAATCTAAGCAGAGTGTATCATAAATGTAAAGGTAAAGGGTCAATTGGAACTTTAACTATGAACCCTCAACTAGTGTCAGTGATTCAACTAGTGAAAGTTTTTGGGAAAGATCTTTACTTTCGTATTATAAATAGTAATTCTATGTTTTCTCCACGAGTCTCTACGAAGGACCCTAGTCACAGCAAAAAAAAACTATTATCTTAAATTAAATCTCTCAGAAACGTTTCTATTGGAGCTCCACTTATTTTTTGAACGGATTAAGTTAACAGGATGCTATTCCGCACATTGAAATTTATACTTTAAGCAGAAATGTTACAGTTGAATATTCCAAGATAGCGGCTGGGTAGCATTTTGAAATATGTTTTCGAGAAATGGAAGATCGTATGACACCTCATTTTAAAGCTACCCTAGAACCCTAGAATACAAAGCCACCAGCTTTGAAAATAGCGAGCATAAAGGCTGTCAAAGTTGGGCGCTTATGACTCAACAACCAGTCGTCAAAACGCCATAGTATGCTATATCAATCTCCTTTTTATAGAAAGTTCCATCTGAATATGTAATAAAACATGAAACATTTAATTTAAGATCAATCTAAGAATTTTGTCATTTTTTTAAACAGTATGTCTCATATTTAACTCCACACTCAGACAGATCATTCCAAAAGAATAAGATTCATGTACTATAATGTCTTGGGCTATAAGCGACTCAATATTCGAAAACCCTCAACTTTGACAGCTTATCCATCTGCCATTTTGAAAAATAGTGAGTTTTTGTTCTAGATTCACGAGGTAGTCATAGTGATTCTTATAGTAAGTTATCACACCCTCTGGTTCAATTCATAAATTGTTATAAGACGGCACCCAGCCGCATTGTCAGCTTGCTTATTTGATTTGTTCAAAAAATAAGTATAGGGGTGCTTCATGAAAAGCACTGTACAATGTTCAACTAGTATTTACTTTTAGAAGAACCGAGTGAAGTTCGTCCAGGAACCGTACTATTTCCAATATCAGGAATCACGCCACTGCCGCTGTTTGATCAAGGCAACTTTTCTTCAACCTTCCGAAATTGTAAATTGAGCCGGATTCATTCATATCATGTACTGTTGATAACGATTTACTTCCTCTTTATTACCAATACCTGAGATTTACAATACAAGGCAGATAGTATTTCGTCCCTGCTAAACGAGGGTGCACCCAGTACAATTATATACATAAATATCATCTGCAAATATACTAAGTGATATAAATCCGAACACCCAGTTTAAATGGTTTTATTGTAATAAAAGTTGGTGAATGTATTTATCTTACTGTAAATAACAAGTGAAAAAATTTTCAGCCCTATCAGTTGAACATTCCGGTTTTTATACTGCTTTTTTTTAATTCACTAACACTCTAAAAATGAATATTTCAGCCGCAGTAAAGAATCAACGTTGGCGGATTTTGGTTCTTGACATCCTTTACGATCGGTTACGATGCCTAGAGTACGGAGACCTTTACGATTTCGTCAACTTAGTGAGTTTGATAGGGGCCGTATAGTGGGACTTCGGGAAGCTGGACCTTCTTTTCGGGCAATTGCAGTTAGAGTGTAAAGAAGTGTAGACTGTGGTTAGGTGTTGTCAGGCATGGCTTCGAGAAGGCCGTACGCAAAGAGCAAGGGGCACTGGACGCCGCCGTAGAACAACAGACCGTGAAGATCGCCGCCTAAGATTATTGGCCTTAAGGGACCGTTTCTCCACTACCAGGTCCATTGCAAATGAATGGTTTGCAGAACACGGAAGACCTATTGGCATGCGAAGTGTTTACCGACGAATGAGAAGTTTTGGCTTGTTTTCATACCGGCCACACTGGGTCCTCCCTTTAACTCGAGAACACCGGCATAATCTCCTTGAGTGGTGCAGACAACGGTCACTCTGGGATCAGGAATGGAACAGTATTGTCTTTAGTGATGAGTCTCGATTTTGTTTAGGCATGCACGATGGTCGTGCCAGGGTTAGAAGGCGACGTGGTGAAAGGAGGAATCCACAGTATTTTGTTGAAAGACATGTTCATCACACTGTTGGAGTTATGGTTTGGGGAGCTATAGCTTATGGTTCCAGATCACCTTTAATCTTCATCAGAGGTAACATGAACGCGCAGCGTTATATCCACGAAGTTCTAGAACCCCATCTTTTACCCTATCTTGACACCCTGGCAGATCCAACTGTCCAACAAGATAATGCCCGACCACACGTTGCAAGAGTCACAATAGACTTCTTTCAACATAATGATGTCACATTGTTACCATGGCCACCAAGATCTCCCGACTTATCCCCAATTGAGCACGTGTGGGATATGGTGGGTAGGAGATTGCTCAATTTGCAACGTCCTCCTCAGACTCTAGAAGTACTTCGAGAGGAGTTGGTGGTTGCCTGGAATGAGATACCACAGGAGGACATTGACCAACTGATCAGAAGCATGCCTAGGTGCGTTGGAGAATGCGTAGCACATCAGGGTGCATCCACACATTATTAAAGGTCAAAGGGCTTTAAAGCAGTGCAATCATTTTGAAATTTTTATCATTTACTTATTATGCTTCATTAAGTACTTATACAAAGTTTTATTAAAATAAAACCATTTAAACTGGGTGTTCGGATTTATATGTCACTTAGTATAGAAAGGTGTACGGGGATGTACTCGTATTAGTTTTTCACTTTGGTAGGCGTGGGTAGGCAGATCTACATTTCCCCGGAAGTATGCACGAAATCTACGTTAGGCTGGCAGCAAACATTGCATTCTAAACATATTGCTTGGATCTAACCTGTAACTTATCGAGTTAAATAGCACTACCTGAAAGACAATGAAGATTTTTCTCAGCAGCAACACTCGACTATAGTCAACGCCAAACAAAGTGGCGTGCACGTCATCAAGGTGGGTGTGTTGAAAAATTTACATTGTTGCCAAACTTTTTGTAAAATAATAAAATTTATTATTTACATATCTAGGTTTATAAGCAATATTAACCTCAAATGAGAACAAAAATAATAGTATAATAAAATTATAGATCTGTACTTGCATAATCATTAAGTATGACAATTATTGATCAGATGACACTATGAAACTACCATATTTAATTGATAGCTTAAAGGTACTGAATAAAAATCCAAATGGGGTCCTCCAAATTTTATGCATGGTATTTATTTTACAGAATTCATACAGAAAAATGCATTCTAAAATTAGGTAAGCTACTGGTGTAAGCTTTTTCTGTACAATAAAGTTAGTCGGAGTTTCTTTCTTCAGCGCTGTCTGAATCTGAATCTTCATCACTCTCAAAGTTGATTATTAAAGGTTCGATGTCTGGTCGATCAAAAATTCGTTCTCTTTCATACCATTTAAAAATTTCTTGCTCAGTATGTCGAACACTATTTTTCCACATGTCTGGGGTAACCGTTTGTAGAGCCTCGTTCCACATATCCAAACAGTCTTTTTCACTGTTACCATCTCTACCAATATGTCTGTTATAGTAACCTTTTGCTATGCTCCAAATTAACTCAATAGGGTTAAATATACAATGGTAAGGAGGCAGACGAAGAACTTTGTGCCCATGTTGTTCCGCCAATTCATCAATCACGTATATTTTAGGTGGTTTGTTTCTAAAAAAGCAGTTATTTTAAGAATAGGAATAAACAAAAGAAATATAAACTGTCGACCAAAATATATATATAATTAAGAAGCATTATGTACCGAGCAACAATACTCAATAGCTCTGTTTTAAACATTGTGTTTAAAATGGTATGTTTTGATTTGTCAACCAGTCTTGGATATTTTTTTTTGTCCATGCATTGTTGGGCACTTTGTTCAATATCATGCTGTGATAAGGGGCGTTAGCCAGTATAATCATAGATGGACTCTCCAATTTTTCTAATAACTGATGTTGAAACCATTTCAAAAAATTGTCCTGGTTCATCTCTCCATGGTAATCGCTCAATTTTGTTTTCGAAGAAAATATCGCTTCACTACCCTCAATAAACCCATTTTCATTTCCAGCATGTAATATAATGTATCTAAAATATATTAGTTTTAAATTTTATAGTGCAAATTGTGTAAAAGTACATACCTTTTACCATCTGTTTTAATAGCTTTCACGCTTTTTTGGTTTCCATTTTGCCAAGAGCGACCTATGGTCCCATTTTGAAATATCCAAGTTTCATCGAGGAAGACAAACTGGTATAAGGCCTCAACCTTGGCTTGATTGTATTGCCTTAGAAATTCCACCCTTTTCAAAGCTATACTTGGTAGTTCCATGAGCCCTCGTCGCGGATTGTCCTTAAGCCACTTAAATCCAAGATCTCTAAGCAACCGCCTTAAAGACGTGGCACTACCATCAAATAATGCCCTATCTCTTAATCGAGACCATAAAGTTTGTATCGTAACTTGTTCTTCTGAAACCATGTGTAATATGACATTATAATTTAGTTAACAAATTAATGCAAATTTCTGATAAGTTATTATAATAAGATCTTACTTTTGTGATACATATTATAGATCACTTCTCGAATGGCACTTGTATCCAATGTCGCTGTGTTGGTTACACGTTTAATATAACTCCGCTTTTTCTTGGGCGATTCTAAATTTGCATCACTTTTCACACCCTCGGAAATACGACTAACTGTCCTTAAACTAATTTTTAAAGCAGCAGCAACACGCTACAAAAAATGAAATAAAATTTCACTATTATTAATATACATTACATATAATTATTAGTAACCTACCTCTTGAACAGCATTTAAAGGCAACAAAGGCCCGTTGTTGTCCCTTTCTTGCTCAAAGTAGTGCATTAACGAGGCCACGAGTTCCTTACACCGACTATTTAACTGTTTGGGCATCTTTATATACCAAAATTGCCTTTATCTACTCGTAAAATGAATAATTTTGTTTTGAAACAAACAGTTGTTGATATACAGTATGCGGGGCCAAAGGATTTATAAAGATTTGAAATGTCACAAATTGATTCAGTGTCAAAATTAATACAAATGTCAGTTCCCAGTTTAAATAAGTTTCAAGGTGACAATGTGTCAACGCTGCGAAATCAGTTTAGTGCGTTTACATGTCGATAAGTGATTGGAGCGTTTGCAAAACATTTTATTTCGCATAATGCGTCTAAATTTATCAGAAAGCAACTTATGTGATATTTTAATAACAATGTTTATATGACTATTAACCATAATAAGAGAGTAATGACCATTTTACAATTTATATATCACATTAATATGAAACTGCAATAGAGCAATTGTTTGTGATAGAAACCTAGGCATTAGGTCGGGGAATTTTTATCGTGATGACGTGCACGCCACTTTGTTTGGCGTTGACTATAGACACGACACGTCCAACCACGTCATCACTACTTTCAATCCTCACATAACTATCCACCACTCTGTATTCGTATGTGTACAGGCGAAATTATTGATTGACCTTGTTCAATGCATGTTTGACATACTGCGAGTGCTTGGAATAGAAAATCCACTGAAATATGTTGACCGTTGATGCGAAAGGCTTTGATTCATTAGATACCGTATTTTCCAAATGCAACTGGTGACAACCACTCTACGGTAACATGATTCGGAGCATGTATTCAAACTCAAGCATTCTCACCAAGGTGACAGACCTGGAGGTTATCACGGATCTGGCATGTCAACTGCTGAGAAAAAGCTAGGCTATTTGTTTACAGCCAAGAAGTACTTTTCTCTTTATGACTTCCGATGACAGGGCTCAGATGATACCTAGCTCGAGTATTGCTCACATATTTGCGGTTCTGCCACCCCGACTACACTACCCATGTTGTTCAGAGGAGGGCTGATCAACTGATCAATGGCTCTTCTCTGACAGACATTTCAGGGACCTTTTTGCACCGGTGGGCCGTCGGCGATCTAGCTCTCTTCTACCGCTACATCAATGGGCTTTGCTCCTCGGAGCCTGAATTCGACCTCCCAGCCCAACCGTGACGAACTTCGTACATCCAGAACTGACCGATACGACCGCTCCATTGTCTCTAGAGCGTCGAGATTGTGTACACATCTTCAAGAGGGGGACTTGACCATTTCTACTAACCTTAGGCAGTTTAAAAGTCGGACTAACAAAGTTTCTATGGGAGCCGCGGTGCCCTGGCATTTGGGCTTCAGCCTGCGCGGCTGCTGCAGTGTAAAAAACCGGACCGGCTACTCAATGGTTGCTGGCACTGCCGTAGCTATTGATTGATAATTTAATAGAAGCACTTATCTATTGAATTTTTGTGTTGAGAGCATTTCAGGAGAGCTTTGATGAGCAAGCTACTAGTATACGAGAGATCATCAGACTCAAGAAGTTTACGTTTCCTCACAAGCTTTTATTTAGCTGTGCATAAGATGAACTAAAAAATTGTTTTTGTTGAAAATAGTTTTCCTTCATTTCAAGCTTTCAAATAGGAGCGTGTTACACCCTTTTTCCACCCTATTGTCAAAACGTGACACGCTTCTCCTTGAAACTTGGAAATGAAGGAGCTTCATTATCTGAATGTTTCCAATCGGAAGAAATATTTTTAAACGTCAAGTTCATTTTGTTAACACATTGAAAAAAGCTTGTTTCTGAAAACATATTTTTTATTTCATTTATTTCTTACTTTTTGTCTTTATTTTGTTAAATAACCGGTTTGGTATTTCTATGTAATTTCCATAATACAACTCTTTAAAACTTCATACTTTATGAGTGATATAAAATTTGGATAAAAATAAATCATTTAACGGTAAGTCGATATTTTGCCGCGATCGCCATATGGAATGACGTTATTCGCTTATTGTGTTTCTCCTATTAAGCCATTTCATTTGATACCCACGCCATAACGCCATCTTGGGGCTGTCGTCATATTGGATATATAATGACGTCACATTGCTCATAACGTTTCTCTCATAAAGCCCTTTAATTTGACACCTATATCATAGGGGTGACTATGGTAACTATACGCGCCTTCTTGGAACAGTCGCCATGTTGGATTTAGAAAGCCATCACTTTGCTTATAGTATATTTTCCCAAGGCTTGCCCTTACATATGATACACATGTGATAGGGATGACTATGAAAAATATAGATCGCCATTTTGCGAAGGTCGCTCTAGTGGGTTTAGGATGACGTCACTTTACTCGTTGTGTTTCATTTGATAGTCATATCATAGAGGTTATTATGAAAATGATGAATCACCATTTTATAGCATCTGTCATCTTAGATTCAAAATGGCGGCAGTTAATTAATTTTGTATTGTGACGCAAATCAAACGTATGTATGAACAATGCCTCAGCTCAACTGGTAAGGGTTAATTGGTTCTAAATTCTGTTCCACTACCCAAAATTTCGTTAAGGACAAGTTAAGATTCAACATATATAGTACAATGACCCTTGATCTATATTACGTCAAATATCTACATGAAACACTTACTTTTCTTTCTCTTCCCGCTCCTATTTCGTTCCTTTCTCCCTATCCCCTACAAC
The DNA here is from genome assembly GCA_963669975.1 of Acanthoscelides obtectus. Taxonomy (NCBI): domain Eukaryota; kingdom Metazoa; phylum Arthropoda; class Insecta; order Coleoptera; family Chrysomelidae; genus Acanthoscelides; species Acanthoscelides obtectus. The sequence goes on along the minus strand of CAVLJG010000009.1, from coordinate 38,208,293 downwards.
TTCTGATTTCTGGGCCACCAGACCTTGCAGACCATCGACATACACTGACATTACAGTGACTATGACCTAGGATAAGGTCCTCCGCACATTTGCTTCCAGCAAAATACATTTACGGTATTGCATGTCCAGCATACAATATCAAAAAACAAAAACGCAGACCAATTATGAAGAGACTAATTCAAGCTGTAGAGCGGCATAACGCGTTCGTGTTAAAGTCCGAGCATTTAAATGAGTATATTTTTACGGCAGTGGCGGCTGGCTATCTTATCTAAATGCAAAGTGGACACGCGGTTGAACTACTCCATCCAGCTCCCGTTACCAAACAGAAGTGGGTGACGGATTTTATGCATCTGCGGTGGACATGGACCATGTTTGCTTTTAGTACAGGATCCCGTGTCCATTGTATTATCACAGTCTTAGAATCTCACCTCTGTGACTGGATGTTAGCGTTCTTTGATGGTCTGCAGAGATGCATGCTCTAATATAATTATTGTACTAAGTTATTTAGACCGCGATGATGGGGGATCCTCTGATGGGTCATTCCAGGAATGGAGAGGTTACGGGAAGAGATCTTTCGATGCCTTCAGTTAGGAAAGACCTAAAACAATATAGACCCAGGTAGGAAATCTTCACAGGTTAGTCGGGGATGAATGGATAAAAAGTGCCCCCCAAAATCTCGTATGCTATACTTATGGGTAATAAGATATCCTGAACAGGTTTTTACTCGGAATCTACGCGACAGTCTTCCAGGGGAAAATATACAACCTACAAGCACAATGACTTGTCACTGCTTTTTTAGCGTTTAGGTAGTCTGTTATGGAGTAGTGGGTAATGGGAGGGCCGATCAACTGACTACACCAAGATATGGGTGTTTTCACACATATACATCAAAGCTCTAAGATGACCGATATATTAGGTATACAAAAAGCAATAATTGAGCCAGTACGGTACGGACCTCCACCCTCCCACAATTCCCTCCAAATCAAAACGTATGATGTTGATGTACTAAGACTGTGTGACTAGGCACATTCCTCGAGAAATAACGTAGTTTGGCATCAGCATCTTCAACATACTATTGATACTCCGCGAGTATTCTCAGAACGTCACCGTCGTTCTGGATGTTTCTTGCCATCAGAGCTGCATATATTTGTTTGTATCGTACAAAAGTCGTCTGGTTGAACACAGTTGAAGACCTAGACAGCTCCAAATGTTGCAAATTTAGGAAGATGTAAACAAGCTCGTGTTATTGAATCTAACAGTGACAACTTCAAGCAGCGTTTACAAATAAAAAATGTGACAAAGCGGTACTTGAAATTCGTTAGCAAATGAATTCAATTCCTTTTTTACGTTTTCAGTATTGTTGTGGAGCAAAATAGCTTTGGTATTGCAAAGTAGTTGACTCTGGAACGGAAAGTCCCAAATTTCAGGTCACCTTGGGCCTAGTTTAAGTCTTTACTGCTGTAGACGAACAAACATATTATTGAAATGGGATCGACACGGATAGAAAGCGGCTACTGCATAGAGATTCGCGAAACTTGTTGGTAAGTAATTTCAACGAGCCGCTGTATACTGAATAGAGACCTATCTCTTACTAGAGTTGATTCATACGATATCTGTTCTATATCCAGGGAGAGTAATGTATCGTCCTAGTAGGTGACATTTTTGTACAACTAAGATTCATAGCGAAAGACTAGACTTTCTCATCTTCATCAAAAGTGACGAAGGTCCCGTCAAGAGTTTAAAAACTGAAAAGTTATCAATGATGCATCACCATCAAAAATAATAGTCAATAATTCTCATGTAGTGAAATGCAATTTATCGCAAAATCAGTAAGAGTAACACAACTCAGAAATAACTGGATACTAGCGGAACATCAGTAGACGCGTCACAACTAAGCACACTGACCATTTTGACAATAATATTATCTAGGGAAGGATATGAAGAGAACGATGCATAAAGGCAGTGCAGTGGGCAGATGACCCAAGCGAAGATCTCCATCTCCTTCGAGGTGGTCGATCCTAATAAAAGGCATGACCCCGTTTACTTATTGTCCAAAGCAGAACGTCGATAGTGTGGCGCCACTGCATCTTTGGACTCGGCAATTTGAAAGCATAATTCACGGCGTCCAGACAAGCATTCAAAGTTGAGCGTTTTTTCTGGCAAAACCTCCCTTAGCTCCCGAAGTAGTGAACCAATTGTATATGTTCTAACTAAGGAGTGTATACTTGACTACAATCTTTGCAACATAACGGAGCAATCGACCTATCACTCACCAAGAACTCAACTTGTATATGTACCATCGGAGGAATTTGGATCAACTTTTTAGCGTTCTTGTCACATTCGATTGATCATATGTATAGTCCATCAGATTTGCACACACAAAGTGTTCATTTCATGACATTAGGGTACCAGACTATTCTGTTTTCGCTCGCGTTTTAAGTATCACTTTCGGGGTGACATTAAAACGCGACACTTTGTGTCCAGATAATGGCTACCATAACAATATCATCCGCTAAATGGAAGCAACACTTGATATACATATATTTTGGTGCCAGACGTTGCAGACTACATTTAGCATTATCAAGTCGGATGGCCCGAAATAGTTATACCGAATGTATCAATATAAAACAAATGCACATCAAATGTTTTACACGATTAAGTTGTTTGTTACGACAACAGTTCTGAGAACGGTTTTCGCGTTTTTGGGAGGGCTTTTGGCATTTTCAGAACTATGGACGAGGGTAACGTGTCCGGTACATCAAAAAATCGACAAATACCTTCATGCTCGCTTGTCGCTTTGGGGAGCTAGATGTTCTTCTGAGAGCGAAAATGCCTCCCGAGGTGGTCCTGGGATATGATGGTTTTACGTTGTGCTTAAAAAAGTAAACGAAGTGTTTCCTAGAAGATAGATAAGTAGAATATTTTCTAAGAAGGGTCACGTATTGAAAAATATCACTGTTGATACTGAAACTTACACATTAAAAAAATATTTTAATTAGATGTGGTTTCATTGCCAGACAAACATGAAGAGTCAACTATCTACATGTCGACCATCGTCTTCAGATGTCAGCATTGCCACCTCTAGAGCTGTTGGGACATGCTGTTGGATTTTGCTTTCCGCCGTTAAAAACTACAGCGAATTTGTAAACTTAAGAAAAAAGCAAGTGAGGTTGAAAGGCGACTTTTCCATGGAAGGTTGTTATGTTAGTAATAAATAAGTCTCTTTAAAAGGAAAACGGAGTATTTAATACTTCTAACGAAGTTGCTGTAATCTAACATGGCAACATGGCTGTGGCGATAGAAATTGCAACTTTCGAAAGTAGCATATGCTTGATCATTTTCTTAGTTTTAGCCAATAAATCAATGAAGATCTTTTCATACAGCTAATTTCATACCCATTAGGAATCAGCAGTACGGTATATATATTAAGCAAAGTACTAATCTCGATCAGAGATATGGTGATAATAAGTCTATATTTGACCTGGTTGACCTGTTGTCGGAATCGACACTGTGAAGACAAGCTGAGGATGAGGAAGCAGACGATTTTCTTTTAAAATAATTCAAGCTTGCACATATCAGGATTATCTTTACATGAGATTCGAGGCATGCGTCCCTCTTAGTATAGTGATAGTTCATAATACCTAAAAGCAAAATTCGAAACACTTAGCTAGGTGTTTTTGATAATGATCAGTTTTAATAAAATCTGGAAAAGTTGCGACTCAATGAAATCTATGATAAAGTACAAGCTCTAAAGCAAGATGGCCAAAAATTTAATAAAGCTTTAAACGTTTCACTGTACAGCTCTTAAATATAAAATAGATTAAATTCTTTAGTGGTTTAAATTTTGACTTCGGAACTCTTAATGAAAATTCTAGAACAGTTGAGCAACATTTTTAATCAGTCACGTAAAACTTTTCTCCTAAGGAAATGGATAGATACAGCAAGAATTTCAATAAAGGAAAAGCCCATTCGCACAGAAGATATATTAAGAAGAGGGCAAATGGATCATCGCTCAGTGAATATCAATAAATTAGGAATTTAGTAGCGAAACTGCTACTCTTTACGTTTTCGTTTACAACCAGAGCCTACTTGGCTGCTTAACAACAGGAGCATGAATTTTATAGCGTGAGCTTGTGCATTTTATAGTTATTGGCCTACTCATATTGTTAACATATCCGCGTAAATACGGAATACGACAAAAACGTCTTCACTTGAAGTATTAAGATCAATCAATGAGCCTTGTCATTTTATTGAGTGACCATATCTGTGCGACGCAGGCTGGGACGTCGCCAATATCGGAGACCCGTTTGCTTGTGCTTGTTTTATAATCGTAATCAAGCGGTGATGTTTGAGATATTTTGAAGACTCTCCATCACTTTGCTATCCACGGGCAGAAAAATTGTATGCTAGGTGTCGAGGTTGGTCCTGGATCCTTTCTTTGTGATGACAGGACAGCTTGAAGACAACCAAACATTCAAGTACCAGAAAAAGAGCTTCAAGGCCCCGAGAGAGACGTGGAAGGATATGAGCGGGGTCTATAACAGTCTTTTTGTCATGTCTTAATCAGAAGCTGTGTTGGCATTGAATGACTATAGTGTCAACCTTTATAATATTATGTTTGAAGACTGCTTCCGTCATAGTTTTTGTTACCTATGGTACTTGAGTGTTCTGGAATGTCTATGATGGTGTTGGTCGCAAAGATCATGCTTAGTGTTTTAGTCTTAGCTTTTGAGTGTTTTTATGGAAGGACTCTCGATCTGCTTAGCCAGCGTCCAAAAACGTCAAACACCACTGAGGTGAGACTTTTGTTTGTGCTTAACCTCTATATCGTCCTTAACATTACGAAAGTTTTCAGACTCTGTGTCAGCTTGTCTGTTGTCAAAAGTGAGGTGAGGTATTTAAGACGGTCTTGTGTGTCTTGACATTCAGTTGTCGAACACCGTCAAATGGGTTGCTAAGCCAGCCGTTAAGTCGAGAAATAATCACTTTCACTGTATGAGGCATCTGCCTCTATGACAACCGTAACCAGGACAGGAATGTAGGGTCATGTCGGAGCAGGTTCTGGAGAATAGGAAGATGTTGCAGTGGAACATCGGATCTCATTTGTATGAGTACCTGGTCAGTACTAGGAATACCCTAGTATTCCTCATCACCTATAATGAGCTGACAGACAGCCTTGCAAGGACAAGTTACTGTGAATAAGGCTGCAAACGGGTTAAAGAACGTATCAGTAGGGTGGAATCAAAATAAAAACACTCTGAAGTGGGCAAGGCAAGGAACCTTCTAAATTGTGGTTGTCGCTACAAGGGAGGAACGTTTGACTTTCTACTGCTCACGTGACGAAGTCACGCCCACGTCACGGAACCCTTCGTCGGTCCGATTTGTAGGCGATATGGTAATGATGAGAAGTTTTTGTCCAGATTTTATTTCGTTGTGAAGCCATAGGACTAGAAGGTATAAAATAAACAAGACCTATCGCCATCTAGGCGTTTGCGTAAAATACGGGTTTCGAGAAATGGCGCAAAGGGGTCTACTAAGTAGCCTAATGCACATCGGGTTGCCTCTTCCCTTATCAATCATTCACAATGACAGAAGAAGACGATTGTTTGGTATCAGAATGCAAATCATAAATATGAGTATCAGACTAGCGTACGTTGAACGGTCATTTGTAGCCGTCCACGCTCGCAGATCGATAAACGATATCCACCTACTTCATTCCAGAAACACATGCAAGTTTATATTTGTGGTAATAGGGTGTACCGCTATAACTCTTTGCGAAGATGTAATCGACCGTTTTGTCTATAAATTCCCTAACCACCGATGTACATTTTAAAAAATTATTTGACACTAAGTACACAGCAGCAACACTGGCTGCTCGTCTTTATCTTATTCCAGATGAATTTTATATAATCACCGTAATTAAGAATTTTACAGATTAACCACACATGGTAGTTCCACAGGTCGTACCGATTGCGTGGGGTAATTATATGCGCGACGGCAGATACGTTCGATCCACCTGATAGGACAGCGGCGTACCGGCGGATACATTAGTCTAATAGTCTAAAGCCGCTGGTTTGCGAAATAATTGTAAAGTCTAGTTCTATTGGTGCAAGTTGTTCAAGGGGGTATTTGAAACATGGATACATAAAATGGGTACACCAGCTTTTATGGGAAAACCTTTTGTGGAGAAGACAAAAATTACCTACAAATACGAAATGTTTGAACTTGTTTAGAAGAAAAAACGTGACCCTTCGTTTTTCGCATAAAAATAACAATTATCTTCCGGAATGTATTGTGATTCATGTCGGCAAGGTAAGCTCGTGCATTTTTCTATAAAATGTCCTTTGAGCGAACCCTGTATATTGCCCAATAAACTAGTAGTGATGGCCGAAAGACAGGTGTTTTGGCATAAACAATTAGAAATTCTCAAAAACTACTTGATTCCAATATTGTTGTGGTTACGTAGAAGTAAGAAGCCTTCGGATTTGATGGATTTCAAGTAGCTGCGTGAAATTATCGTCGCCAAAGTCTGCATTTTGTCTCGGTTTTCGGCCATAATTTTACTATAAGTGGGATCTTTTCTCATAAATACCTAAAAATTTTATTTGAAGAGTTTTCTTTGTTGTCTAATAAAAAGCAATCCCACAAAAACTGGTGTACCTATTTAATGCGTCCATGTAAATCCCCATTGAGCAACTTGCATCAATAAAACCAGAGTTTACAATTATTTCGGGGAAATTTGCTAATATGGTTAGACTATATTCTTTGAATATTAAAGGAAATACCCAAAAACAGACCTCCGTTTTATATTGTTTGAAAAATATCAAAAATAGCTGAAAGTAATTTTAGGGCGTTTAAAGTTTACTTACTACTGTTAACCATCATTTACTTTACATGTGCATATATTGAAAATTATTGTTATGAACAGTAGTTCCCAAAGCCTCATATATCCTTGATTTAAAAAATATAGTCAAATTGGACCCTTTGTGAGTCTTAATAGTCAATTTAAATGTTATTCTTTAGCAGGGTTTCAGATTTAAAAAGGATACAATTTCTAATCGAGGAATGAAAATAAATATGAACAAAACAAAATGCATGAGTATTTCTAAAGACCCACAAAACATAGAATTCCGATTAGAACAATAAATAATACAACGAATAGCACAGTTTAAATATTTAGGAATAATGGTAACAGATGATCGAAAGGTTGAGGCAGAAATAGAAGATAAGATAAAAACAACTACAAGATTTATACTTCCATCTAAATAAACACCTATTTAACAAAAAAGAAATGTCTACAAAAACAAAAAATAAGGATGTTCAATTCACTGTATATCCCTACCGTAACATATGGTTCAGAACTGTGAATATTGGGTACAAGACAGAGACAGAAGGTACAAGCAAGTGAAATAAAACTGATAAGAAAGACTGCAGTTCTGAAGATTATGGACAAAGTCAGAAATATAAAAATAAGAAGATTAGGTGTCATATGTGTAGAAAAAAGAATACAAGTGAATGTGCTAAGGTGATTTTGACACATGATCAGAATCCCAAATAGACGGTTGGCGATGGAGGTCTGGAGAATGAACAAATCCAAGGGAAAGACGAAAGGAAGTCCAAGAAGGAAGCGGAATGACGAAATACAGTTGTACTTAAGATGCATTTTAACTGGAAATGAGCAGGATTAGCTAAAGACAGAACAAAATGGTGAAAGACAATAAGATAAAATGTAGAAAGATATCAACCTCTACACTGGCTAGATCCGGTAGAAGAGGAATGGATTAAGTAAGTAATTTTTAATTACCTAGCTACAAGGATCGCAAATATACACTATTTTCTTATTTCAAGACGCTTAGTATCTCTGTATTTCAAAAAATTATATCTCTATCCTTCTAGGAATATAAGGACTTCATATCCTTTTGTCAATTTTTCCCAGTTCACTCGACGTGATAAGGGATTGCAAAAGAATAACGGGATTAGGTAATGATAGGTTCAGGCAACTGAAGTTGCTCCAGTTTGAATGACTAAAACCAGAAACTTGCTTGTCCAATAAAATTTCAGTCAAACAACTAAATGGGCGTTAACCCGCATCTCCTCCATTCTGCAGAGCCATCTTGAAGTCGCTCATCCCTTTTTTTCAACTGTGCGATTGAGGCAGCATTATTAATACATATTATCTAATTATTTTATGGTGTGTGTAAAAATAACTTCAACTTGTTTTTGTCAATATTTCTACCCGAAAGTAAACATTCAGATCCTTGCGTCCCACACGTAGAATTATCGACAGAGTGAGGGTGGTACCAACTATGTTCGTTATCGGTGGTTATTATGGCAAAATATCGCACTGGCCGGCGGCGGCGTGACGACTAGGCCGCTACACTATGAACCGTTGGTGTGGCAATGTTGTGCTCTGAAACCACGATGAGTAGGTGTGTTCAAAGAATAGTGGGCAAGTCGTATCATTTTATCATGAATTTGTTCATTGCACTGCCACCTTGTGGATGATGGTCTTTCAGGGGGTAGGTATGAAGGCCGTTAACACACTAGTCTACGGCTCTTGCCGCCAACCAACTTTCAGGATCGACAGAAGGAGGCAAATTCAATCACATCTGATTCTTGCTTGCACGCTGATTAGAAGTTACTTAGCCGATCGCTCATATACGAAAACAATATATCAACTTCTTTATTCAGAAATTTTGGTGTCCCTCAAGGGAGTCCCCTTTTATTTACTCTTTAGATATGTGATTTTCATGAAACCGCCAACTACTCAGTCGTTCATCATTACGCCGATGATACCCGACTTTATAACAGCTTCGATCCTGATGAATGTATGCTTGGCCAACATCAAATCAATCAAGATCTGCAGTCTATTTTTGACATATCTAGTGCTCACAATCTAAAACTGAATGCTGGCAAATCTTGCTGCATTTTATTTGGACCCAAAAGGAATCTCGAAATAAATCAATAACGCATTAATGTAATGGTGAATAATGAAGACATATCCTTCGTAAACGAACGCAAAAACCTTGGTATCTGGTTTGACTGCAAGCTACGATTCACTAAACATCCTAACCAACTACGCAATGCGTCCTATAATGTGCTTTGTCAGTTATACCCGAGTCGAAGTGTCCTGTCAGAACAGCTCAAGCTTAAACTCTGCGAATCCCTAATCCTGCCAAAATTATCTTACGGTGACTCTCTTGATGGACCTGCTCCCCTACAACGTGACGCCGAGCGGATTCAGAAGATACGAAATTCATGCATCAGATTTTCTTATGCAATCCGTAAATTTGATATTATTAGTAGCGCTTTTGGCCAATCGGGATGGTTTAAGATAACCAAATTGAGGAAACTGCATTGCCTATCTCTGGTACATAAGACCCTTATCCTTACAGCGTCATTTATGCAAAGCTAACTTCTGTCAGTACGATCAGATATTCTCTAGGAATAAACGCATCTTACTCATCCCGCAGCATTCGACAGCATTGTTCACACGTAGTTTCTCGTCCTGGCCACCCAAACTATATAGCTGCTTGTCAAGTGAGTATAAAAAATGTAGCCTAACCATTTTAAAAAAAAAGGTTAAAGATGAGTTTAAAGCAATCGGATGGCTAGAATTTAACTTTACGCATATCCACAGGTAATTGATTGTTTCCTTTTTCTGAGAAGTGTAATATTTTAAGCTTTTTTCTTTTTGGTGGTCAATGTTGTGAACTGTGCCATTTAAACGTAAATACTTTTTTTTTCTTTATTGTTTGTGTCAACGCTTTTCAGGTCGGGTTGAAAGACAGCATAAGCTGACACTCCACCTTTTCGTCACTATTCCTCTTAAGCCAATTATTTTGTAATCATGCGACGAATAAATGCCACTTAATATTATTAATATTATTACTATTTTTTGTACTTTCAAGCTGCTTGATGCCCCATCTGGCGGCGTCCAAGTGAATCAAACCGGATTGGTAAGGTATCATCAATCGCTTTCTAGTTTCACCACGCTGCCTCGTGGGTACATACCACGATACCGCACTGTACTAGGACAGTAACATAGGGAACAGATAAGGCATCAAGCAGCTTAATAGAACATAGGAACAGTGGCGTCGATGGCAGCAGACGCTGCAGACCAATTGGTTAGATCGCCTACACGAAATGAGGTGGTGCAGGTTCAAATCCCTCCGGCGCCCATGTTTTTATACCTCTCAAGTTGCTGTCTGCTAAACATACTCGTTGTTGCTGACACGCTCATCTGACAAATCGGACATGGGAGAACGATCTGATGGTTGTCCGTTTCTTTTTTTTACTGATGAAAATGAAGCTACGTTACATAATATTTTGATCAAATGACGTTTTAACTGCTTCTGAGGTAGAGGGGCAGACATATAAACGGACGGACCCAAGAACAGACAGACCCAGAACAGTTTAGGAAATGAGTTTTTTTGTGATGATAGATGACTACGAGTATACCAAGAACAACCATGCCACTTATTTCCGTCGGTTTATCTGTTTGTCGTTCTGTCTGTCAACTATCCTTGTCCCTTCTATAACTTGGAAAGTACCGGTCTGCTTTTGATGAAACCTTGACACGAAGCAACTACTTTACCAAGGACGAAAAGGCCTTGTGATTTTTGTGGGGCTGCAAAAAAACAATTAATTTTACTTTGCAGGGCTTTCGTTTTTTCACGGTTCAGATGCACTTGCTCACCGAAGACCCCCTTAGTACTATGTTTTGACTTACTGATAGCAACAAGGTAGCAGATCAAGGCGTCTCTTACTATGTGGAGACATTGAATTATAAATAGACATGTAGCTCGGCTTTAACATCAATAATGCTCATAAAAGTGTGTTGTCTTGGTCCAACATATTACCCTGCACGTCACTGCTTTATAATACTTTATGGTAATGCGTAATAAGCTTGATTCCGAATAACAATATTAGCATTTATATCAAGCTTAGCGTTAATCTCGAATAGATTATTTTACATACATCAAGTAAAAAATAGTATATGAGAAGATAAAGATAAACATTTATTAGCAATGCCACCAAAACGCGAACTCTCATAATGACTAATCCTCTCGAGATATTTAAGTTTACCAAAACTTATCAATAAGAAACTTTGTTAATCCGTTTTTTGAGCTGCCTAAGGTTAGTACAACTGGTAAAAGCCTCCTCATGTCCATACCTTAGGGACAAAGTGCGATTGTATCATGCAGTTCTGGATGTACGAAGTTCAACACGGTTTGGATGGGAGGCCGAGGTCAGGCGGGTCTGTCTGGCAGACTCGTCACGCGGCGGCATCATGTAGGAGAGCTCTGAGGAGCAAAGCATATTGGCGATGAGGTAGAAGAGAGCTAGATCCACGATGGTCCGCCGGAGTGTAAGGATCCCGAGACTGTCCGTTAGAGAAGAGGCATCGATCAGCCGGATGGCCCTTCTCTGAACAGCATCGAGCACGGATAATGTAGTCAGGGTGACAACACCCCAAACATGTGAGCAGTACCCTCGGTTAGGTCTTGCTTGGACCTTGTACAGAGTGAGGAAGTCATAGCTTAGCCGTAGCTTTTTCTCAGCAGCTGCCGCTATTGATGAAATGTGTTCATGCCAGATCAAGTCCCCGGTCATCTGGACACCGATCAGTCGAAATGAACGACTCTTTGGTACAACTCACGCTACGCTCACCCTTGTTCATCAAGGTGTCGCACTGTGTTCTTTTTCATAACTTCGGTATATTATCAAGGTGAATTACCAAACGATTTAACTGCCACATTACTCTTAGCTGTTGATAAATATTTTACGGAATGCAAGCGGGGAACCATGGGGGTGCCCCAGAAACCGGTAGGTGTATCGGTAACGCCTAAAAAACTCTCCAGTATGTTCCTAAATTGATAAATGTTCGCTCCTGAGAGGTGTTTAACACCAAAAATATGAAATATAATAGAAAGCAATAGAATTGTTAGCCATATGGTGCTTGTTGTAATGCATATTAGCTTTATCGGTTGAACTTTAGCAAAAAAGTTTTCCACCAGAACATAATGTATAAATAACACACTAATACATCTTGCAAAGTTCCACTCACTCACAGCCCTTCTCGCTTCTTGTTCGGCAAGGTACAGGAATTTCAAAGATATGGTTATATAGATGCCAATGATTTCCGAACGGGTTAACATACAGACTGAAAAAGTAGGATATCATCTAAATATTATAATAGTCATATAGTAACAGTTTTGTATGTCCAGAATAACCTCAGAAATGGTAGAAATACGTATAGCTAACCTTGATGGCATGTATGAATTGGACACTGGTCACCTAAGCGACACGACTTTGTATGTTTCTGGTAAAGGCGAAAAAGTTACATTGCATATTCTAGAATTTTAGATCTAGAGAGAAGCAGTTCTACAATTCCGGTGGCTTCCACTTATTTCCACGCCTCTGTGGGCTTGAGACGCGAAGAATGGTCTCAACTTCGCGAATAATTTGTCAGCAGGCGCTTATCAGGTATGAATAAGTCGGCGTTGATGCTTTTTATGAACGTTACACCTCATTACAATAAACAAATTCAGTAGTCGATCGCAACCGGTGATCTTGGCGGAAATTTATTCGGAAACGCTGCGCAAATTTATACATCGGTATATTGCTGGCTGCCCAACGGTTTGGAACGATGATTTTTTCGTATTTTCGCTTATTTCGAGCTTTTTTTATTGATTGCATTCGCTTTTTGTTTACACAGTTCCCGATCGCACTCGTACTCGTAAACTATTGCATATTCGGACGTATTAATTTGGGATGCAGGATTTTTTTGTTGTAGCCTAGATGCAATCACTGCTATAAGGGGTCAGTTGATCGAACAAAAATGTTCCGTTCCATCGCGATATTTACAGCTACATGTACAACTCGATCAACATACCTGCTGGCCAGCGTTCCAAAAGTTAGATAATACATTTTACTTTCCAGACCAACTGGAAGGAAAATTGGATAGCATGGACATGACGAAAAGAGAAATAACATCAACACACATATTCCACGCAACACAACGGACATTTACGAGGTCTGTAAATTAAGTGATGAATTCCTTCTGAAGCCACACAGTGCTTCCGCTCCTTCCACTGCTTCGACTGTCCCTTGAGGTAATTATTCAGATTCAGGAAGAGAAAAAAGTCCCAAGGGCTCAAATCAGGCGAAAAAGGAGGCTGGGGAGAAACAGGAACCTTTTAACTGGCCAAGACTGCGTTTATTGACATTGGTGTGTGACAAGTAGCACTATGGCGAATGTCAACCGACGATCTAAATGCTCAAGATCCCGGATTCTGCCTACCGCTTCATGCTTCATGCTTCATCTTCAAACGACTCTCTCTTTTCTAAAATTGCCTTAAACCATCGAGAAACCGGGGCTCATTACAAAACACTATCTCCATAGGCCTGCTCAAGTTTAGCAAGGGTTTCCGTTGCACTGTGCCCAAGTCTGAAGCAAAACCTGATAGCACATCATTGCTCGAAATTGATGCCATTCATTCTTAGAACACAATAAAAAATACTGCTTCACAAAAAAATCGCTACCAATAACCAAATGACTCGAGCGAGTTTAAACTTGTACTGAAGGTGGATCACAAGTCACCCTCTCTCCCCTCGCAGCCCCGCGCCCCTATTGTTGCCAGCTCGAAAGCTACTTTGCCAGTTTCATCACTTAATTTACTGACCTCGTATATAGAACTGCCCCGGGGTCTGATTGATGTCTGGTCAATAGGTAGCTGGCCAATAACGAGGTTAATCATAAAGACTTTTTAACTCTCGGTAAGGCAGTGCAGCAAATGCTAGACCGCAACGTTTTGAGGTGCGCGGACTATGGACTAACTGTAAGGGCCTGTTTGACGGACTTGATCCATCTATTTTTTCATTCGAAGCTGACTTTTGGCCCCAAAGGAGCTAACTCATGCCTTACATAATGCCCTATGCGCAGGCAGTGCAAGGTCGATCTCTTGACGCCATTTCCTCCTTTGCTGTTATACTGTCAGATCCCCTACCGCCTATCGGTCCGAGAGACTCCGATATCCCTCATCTAAACGGCATTAGCCGAAGCGGCAGCACTCCAGACATGTGAACAGTATTCTAGTTCAGGTCTTGTATAAAAACATCACACTGCAAAAATTGGCACACTCATTAAATAACCTTATCTTTGACCCCTGAATTTACGAACTGCTTTGTTTATGTCGTTTTCCCTTTTTTTTTTTAGTTTATGGTGGCTGCACTGATTCCGATGATCTTGATTTTACTTGAAAGAGTACTCTGACATTTCAAATACAACGATATTACTTTTTTATTTATCTAAATTTGCGTTACAAATACTATAAACTGGTTATAACCGCAGATCAATATCTTTATTTGTTATGGATATACACACACGCATATATATATATATATATATATATATATATATATATATATATAACGGCTGATTTTTTAAGAGGTATAGGATTTGATTTAAACAAAAAAACACAAAAAATTTGTAACAACGATTAAATCTTTATTTGAGTCGATAGAATGTTTAAAGATTATTTCATGTAAATCTTGGCCGCGGCTCCGCTTTAGATGGCCCATGCGCAAGGTCCAATTTTGGCACACCCTCTTCAACATATCGGCCGGTATCTCACGAATAAATGCTTCAATATTGGCTTCCAGTGCGTCAATCGTTGCTGGTTTATTCCTGTAGACATTAGCCTTAACATGGCCCCACAAGAAATAGTCCAACGGCGTTAAATCACACGATCTAGGCGGCCAATGGACGGGCCCCAAACGTGAGATAAACTGTTCATCGAACTCGCCTCTCAATAGGGCCATTGTTTCGTGTGCGGTGTGGCATGTGGCACCGTCTTGTTGAAACTACATATCAGCCAAGTCCAGCTCTTCCATTTTGGGCAAAAAAAAGTTTGTTATCATCGCACGATAGCGCTCGCTCGCTATTCACAGTTACGTTCCGGCCATTGTCGTTTTTGAAGAAGTAAGGCCCGATGATGCCACCGGCCCATAATCCACACCAAACAGTGATTTTTTCGGGATGCATTGGTAGCTCTTGCAATGCTTCTGGCTGGTCTTCACTCCAGATGCGGCAATTTTGCCTGTTAACGTACCCATTCAACCAGAAATGAGCTTCGTCGCTGAACATAATTTTTCGATAAAAATGTGGATCTTCCTCCAACTTTGCCAGCGCCCATTCACCAAATGGGAAACGTTGTGGGAGGTCGTGTGGCTTCAATTCCTGCACCGCTGTATCTTGTAAGGTTTTACACGCAAAATTTTCCACGTAGTGGAGTAACAGAGGCCCAATTGCTGCGAACGGCGGCGAATCGACATTCCACGGTCATCACTAACACTGGCGGATACAGCCGCAATATTTTCTTCAGTCCTCACTCTACGTCTGCGTGTTGGTGGTTTAATGTCAAATAATGTAAGCTGGGTTCGAAATTTAGTCACAAGCTTCCACATAGCTCCCTCAGTAGGCCGACCAAATTGCCCATAAATTGGAAGCAATGCTCGATGCACTCTCTTAACCGAGCATGAATTTTGATAGTAAAATTCAATAATTTGCAAACGTTGTTCGTTCGTAAGTCGATTCATGGTTAAATTATAGACCAAACTGAACAAGTTTGACAATGACACAAGACACGATTCACGCGTCATCTGTCAAAAACAGTGTTGCCAAAAAGATACTAGCAAAAAATCACCCATTACAAAAAGTAGGAAAATAATGGGCAAAATCCGCAAAAATGAGGAAAGTGAATTCAAGCAAAAAGTAGGATAGGTAACCCGAGCGATACGTATTTCTGCTGGTTGGCTTCATCAGGCCCGAAATGAATGCACATATGCAACTACAAAGGTAGATACACATGCCCACACATACGGATACGGGTGAAACCTGAGAAAATTTAGATGGAGAGGAAAAACATCGACACACGTACTCCAGAACAAGAGCCAAGCTACAACATTGTGGTATAAAATGGCTAGAAGACTGCGAATTTTCAAGGAGATATCTAACCAAAACCACGCGGCCGGTTACAGCCACTTGCTGTGGTACTTCAAGCCCAAAGGATCTACAAAGAGAAAATGATCATGCGGAGAAAGGTATATATCAACAAGTAGGAAAATAATGGGCAAAATCCACAAAAAGGAGAAAGTCGATTCGAGCAGAAAATAGGATATGTAACCCGAGCGATACGTATTTCTGCTGGTTAGCTTCATTAGGCCCGAAATGAATGCACATATGCAACTACAAAAGTATAGTATATTGTGTAGGTTGGCTCTTGCTGTGGGCTTCGTCTGTCGATTTTTTCCCTCTCCATCTTCGTTTCCTCAGGTTACACCGGTATCCATCTTTCTGGTAATAGATACAGGGCTGATTTGAGGAAAATCGAGCATTCTATAATTTTATTTAGGTCTCCAAAGAATTTTGTACAGCAACAGCGAGACTTTTTTTTTCAATAAAATTGTCAGTAATGGCGTCAATCCATTGTAACAGGTTGATCCATGTTTCGAATAAGCCACAAATCCTTTTTCTCGATTGGTGGAATTTGCTTCAACTTTTGTGTCCGAACACAAGTGAAAAGCTAGGTCATGTGATCTATGAGGTATTTATTGATCTAACATGAGACGTACGAGCCCATCCTACACAAGTCATATCATTTGTCTCCAGTTTTAGAGACATTTTACAAGAAACCGACCAAATTCCTTAGATCCATTACTTCAATGACGCCTTGATGAATTCTTAGATATGTCACATCTATTGTAATATTATAGCGGCTATTTCGTTTAAAAAGAGAGAACTGATAAAGTCTGGTGTGCCATGTCATGTCATTCTAGGACAGAAACAAAAGACTAAACATAAACTTCTCGCTGCTAAAGGTTCGATGGTCGGCACAGTCTTTCAACTGTCTGCTGCACGAAGCCGTTCCAGATCCGAGGACAAATCCTGGGGAAACGAATAGCGGACGCCAGAGATTTAAATCCCTCTAATCCGATCGTAAACTTAGAAAATCCCCGTTAATTATTTCGATGGCTGGCAGCACCGATTCATTTCTAACGGTAACGAAAATACTGTGTCAATTTGTTTTTCTTTGCTCTAGGTGAAATATCTGCGGCGCTCCTCAAATATGTACATTAATAATTTAGTACTCAGCTTTACTGTCACTGTCAACTGTTGCGCGCGTGGACTCTATCCTATTACCAAAGACTAGTTATACCAATACAAGTCAGTTAAACAAAACAGCTTACGGCGCACAGTGCTTCAAAAGATCTAAGGCAAGGCCAAAACTAGAACGATTGACCAGATTTCACCAAAAAAAACATTATATACATGTTTTCGAGAAAGCAGACAACGAATATTATATCATTTTGACACAAATAAAAATAGCGTACCCAACATGGCTGTCATATTTGCAAAAAATGTTTGGATTACGCTCAAATTCCCGTAAGTTTTTTATGTCCTTGAGGTCGCTGAGAGATATGAGTTTTCTCAAAATGGCGAATTTAATATTTAGTCAAATCATATTAGCAAATTTTCCCGAAATAACTATACAGTCTGGTTTTATTGGTGCAAGTTGTTCAATGGGGTATTTGAAACATGGACGCATAAAATGGGTAGGTACACCAATTTTTGTGGGAAAACTTTTTATTTGAAAACAAAGAATGAGAAGACGTGTTTTTTGGGATTCAATCGAAAGTGTTGACAGGAACGATCAAACTTTCCATACTAGAAGTTTAGGTACTGATGAGACCTACAAAATGAGCCCACACGTTAAATCCGAGTAATAGTAAAAGTGTTACGGCTAAAAAACGAGGCAAAATGCAGGTTTTGGCACTTGTTGATAATGCGACGATAATTTCACGCAACTACTTGAAATTCGTCAAATCCGAAAGCTTCTTATTTCTGAATAACATCAACAAAGTTGGAGTACATTGGTCAAGTAGTTTTTTGAGAATTTCTAATTGTTTATCCCAAAACACCTGTTTTCCGGCCATCACTACTAGTTTATTGAGCAATATGCCGGGGTGTTCGTTCAAAGAGCATTTAATAGCAAAATACACGTGTTTACCTTGCGATATGAATCGCAAACCATTCCGGATAAGTGTTACTTTTATGCGAAAAACAAAGGTTACGTTTTTTTGCTAAACAATTTCAAACATTTCGTATTTGTTAGTAATTGAGCAACTGCGCTACGACATTAAAAAACATACGATACTACACAGATTTTGAAACAAAACAAATGTGACTATCATCTTTTGCGAATTACTCGCAGATACGAAATGTTTGAATTTGTTCAGAAGAAATAACGTAACCCATCGTATCTTGCATAGAAATAACATTTATTTTCCTGAATGGTTTAAGATTTATATTAGCAAGGTAAATTAGTATATTTTGCTATAAAGTGCCCTTTGAACTAACCCTATATATTGCTCAATAAACTAGAAGTGATGGTCGGAAAACAGATGTTTTGGAATAAACAATTAGAAATTATCATCAAATACTACTTGACCACTCTACACCAATTTTGTTGTCGTTATTTAGAAGTACGAATCCTACGAATTTGAGGAATTTCAAATATCTGCTAGAAACCATCGTCGCATTACCAGTAAGTGCCAAAACCTGCAGTTTGCCTCGGTTTTCGGCCATAACTTTTTTGCTATTAGTCGGATCTTTCCACGTGTGGTCTCATTTTGTAGGTCTAATAAATACCCGTTCCTGTCAACACTTTCAATTGAATCCCAAGAAACACGTTGTGTTATTCTTTGTTGGCGAATAAACGGTTTTACCACAAAACGCATTTTATGCGTCCATGTCTTGAATACGTTAAGCAACTTGCAGTAATAACACCAGACTTCACAATTATTCCGTAAACCAGGGGTATTTCCATCTAATATGATTAGATCACTCTCGAGTTTGTGTTTTGTGCGTTTTGAGGGTCGTTGACAACAAATTTAGTGTCCAAATATCAAACTGACGGATCCAATTGTCAAAGTTGCACTTAGCTGCAGCTAAAATTGACAGATTTGTTGACTGAGTGTTTGATAAACATGCCACTACTCGAAACAGAGTATTCGAATTTAATGGACGCTTTTTCCAAACTCTTTTTAAATTAACTATGATTTTTTGTGTAAATCATAATTATCAGCTAAATATTCAAAACGTGGCACTATTCAATTACATAGTATTTTGACACGAGCTTCTTGCTATTTCGCTAGTTTCGCATGCGAGGCTGAGTAGAACTAAACTAAAGTGGTCATAGTTCTCGAGTAAAATGATTAGCATCGCTTGATTTTGTAGTGAGTAGTAAAAACTGGAAGTTTTTGTGAATTTACTTGTAAACGTTCGAGAGTTCCACCTGTCCGTAGTGTCTGTATCATCTTCCAGAACTGCATGATGGCTTTTTTGTATTCTCAAGCCCTGAATTGAAGTGGCGACAATATGCACGCTGAGTCAAAACGACATTCCGGACTTCATATAATTCGATGATTTTAATACATTTTCGCTTTATATCATCGGATACGATTGCGCCCCGTATAAGCGATCACGAGAAAACTGCCTGCGTTTTTGCATAGACGCGCCGAACTATCTGAAAAATCTCTACGTGAAAGGCTGAACGAACGCTTTTTTCTCTCATCAGGAGCGATCCTTATCTTCTGTGTGCCGTTCGAAAAAAGCCTGTCTTGTTCTCGTAGAGCCCGCGTTGCAGCTACTTGACAGGAACTGAGACTTCTAATTACCCCTATTCTTTATTCGAAGCGAAAAGGTTTTTGTTGTTTCTCCCAACGAACGAAAAAAGATTCCCAAAGCCACCTACTACGAGGAAGAAAGGGCATTCTTGGGTCGATGCAACGTCGCGGACGGCAGCAAAACGGTGCATGAAAAAATTAGCCATTCAGACTTCTGTACTACTTTATGGCGGAGATATTTCTGCGTTTAAAAGCTTTTTAAGGTTAGCTTACAATGTAGAGATTTACAGAATACGTCAATTTAGCTAATTAAGGAATTAAATAAGATGCACATGCTTTGGAAAAAGATTCGTCTGAAGCCCGACTCGAATATGAGGACCTACGATAATAGGAAAAACTACCCTGAAAAGTGATTGCTGATAGATAAGAAGCTCAATAACGGGTGTTTTAGAAAACAACAAAACTGACTTTCCAACATTGCATGCTGTATCAAGTGTAACGAGTGAAACTCAAAATGACTTATTCGTTTCTGACAAAGCACATAAGAAAGGATACTTTATCATCACAATTTACAAAAATACGTGTATAATGACACTAAGACAGTTGCAAATCTGCCCAAAAGTCTCATATTTCTGACTAGGAACATAAAATGAAAATTAATGAATATAGGACTACACGTATTATTATGATAAGCAAATGAGATCCTTGTGCCATATTTTTAGCTCCGCTATCACTTGTCCGTTTTTAAAAAATCGTTAAGTTTTTTATTTTTGCTATCTCAACAAGGTCATAATCAGCTTTCCGAATAATGAAAAGGCCTAGTGTTCTCGGGCAAATAACTACGAAAGCAGTAATGTGTAATACCAAAAGTTACTTGGGAGCCCCGTAACTTTTTTATTTTTCCAGATATTTGGAAAACGTGTTAAATTATTTAATTCAATTTACATAGACTACTAGATTTGTATTGAAAAATAGGAAACTTCCTCATTGTGGCAAATCCAAAAATGAGGATGAAATTAGAGGAAATATAAAGTTGAGAGTTTTCACAAAAGAAACAAAAACGCTTACATTGAATAATATGAATTAACATTTACGTATTGACTAAGTGCTGCTTTTTACAATAATTAACACTCCAAAATTGTCAAATAACAAATATGTTCGTTGTTTTCCCAAGCATTAGGAAGGGAGGTACTGCACAACTAGCAAAGTAGTGGTATAAGCTTTTGGTAAAAGAACCGTTCAGCCATAAAAGCTCTCTATTGTTGTTGCCTGAACATCAAAATGCTGGCTTAATGTTGTGTGGAACGCAAATTTGCTTTCTGCAACATATTTGCTCTAAAATGAGGTATTTAAAAATATTCTTATAGCATAGTTATACAGCGCCTTATAGGGTAAATTCTTAACTGTTGCGTAAACGTTTATACAACTATTTTATACGGCATATTTGCAAGTTAGTCAAAATGTTTGTGTTGTGGCATCCATGGTAACATTTATAAAACAAACCCGAGCCTTGTTGTTTTGCTGTGCAATTTACTAACTTAGCCAACAAATTGCTCCCAACGGAAGCACTTATACAACTGTTGTTTAGTAACTGTTAAAGGCTGTACATATTATGCTAAATATGTTAGTAAACAACTTCACCATAACCTAACTTTCTGCTGTCATATTTTTGTTAAAATGCCATAACCAATGTTTTAAGACAAACAACGCATGCATATTGGTTCAAAAAGTTTTATCAACAGTTCAAACAAAAGATATAGATCTGGTACAAATTCTGGGTAAATCATTCGACTCTGTCGGTATTTCATTTCAGACATTTGTAAAATTGTTGTATAACACCTGCAGGCAACACCAAAATATTCTAACCTAAAGACAACGTGGACGATGCCATGATTGTACACAACCACCCGCCATATTGGGCAAACATTTATTCCTCTATTTAATATCAAATAATTATGTTTCAGTTCGAAATTACAGATATAAAGTGATGAACATTAGTGTAATTGTGTCTAAATATAGGATTTGTGGAAGATTTAACGCAGATAAGTTCAGTTTTCCATTTTAAAAATCTAGACATACTATTGATCGTTGTCAAAATATGAATCAAATATGAAGCCCATAGAAATTGGGTAACCAATTTGCACGATAATCACAATAAAATTTGCTGCGCAAGTAATTCAATAGCCCTATATCAAAGTGTAGAAGTTTATCATATACCTGTGTATGAAATTCACAATGGCCGATATGTAAGTAAACAAGATGACTGTAATGTGTTAGTTATATATTATTCACTTCGTCTATACAATACATAAGAAATAGTTTGGTTGCAATAAAGTAGAATCACGTAACAGAATGTACTAAGTGACATATAAATCCGAACACCCAGTTTAAATGGTTTTATTTTAATAAAAGTTTGTATAAGTACTTAATGAAGCATAATAAGTAAATGATAAAAATTTCAAAATGATTGCACTGCTTTAAAGCCCTTTGACCTTTAATAATGTGTGGATGCACCCTGATGTGCTACGCATTCTCCAACGCGCCTAGGCATGCTTCTGATCAGGTGGTCAATGTCCTCCTGTGGTATCTCATTCCAGGCAACCACCAACTCCTCTCGAAGTGCTTCTAGAGTCTGAGGAGGACGTTGCAAATTGAGCAATCTCCTACCCATCATATCCCACAGGTGCTCAATTGGGGATAAGTCGGGAGATCTTGGTGGCCATGGTAACAATGTGACATCATTATGTTGAAAGAAGTCTATTGTGACTCTTGCAACAGGTGGTCGGGCGTTATCTTGTTAGAAAGTTGGATCTGCCAGGGTGTCAAGATAGGGTAAAAGATGGGGTTCTAGAACTTCGTGGATATAACACTGCGCGTTCATGTTACCTCTGATGAAGATTAAAGGTGACCTGGAACCATAAGCTATAGTACCCCAAACCATAACTCCAACAGTGTGGTGAACATGTCTTTCACCAAAAAACTGTGGATTCCTCCTTTCACCACGTCGCCTTCTAACCCTAGCACGACCATCGTGCATGCCTAAACAAAATCGAGACTCGTCACTAAAGACAATACTGTTCCATTCCTGATCCCAGAGTGACCGTTGTCTGCACCACTCAAGGCGATTACGTTGGTGTTCTCGAGTTAAAGGGAGGACCCAGTGTGGTCGGTATGAAAACAAGCCAAAACTTCTCATTCGTCGGTAAACACTTCGCATGCCAATAGGTCTTCCGTGTTCTGCAAACCATTCATTTGCAATGGACCTGGTAGTGGAGAAACGGTCCCTCAGGGTCAATAATCTTAGGCGGCGATCTTCACGGTCTGTTGTTCTACGGCGGCGTCCAGTGCCCCTTGCTCTTTGCGTACGGCCTTCTCGAAGCCATGCCTGACAACACCTAACCACAGTGTCTACACTTCTTTGCACTCTAACTGCAATTGGCCAAAAAGAAAGTCCAGCTTCCCGAAGTCCCACTATACGGCCCCTATCAAACTCACTAAGTTGACGAAATCGTACAGGTCTCCGTACTCTAGGCATCGTAACCGATCGTAAAGGATGTCAAGAACCAAAATCCGCCAACGTTGATTCTTTACTGCGGCTGAAATATTCATTTTTAGAGCGTTAGTGAATTAAAAAAAAGCAGTATAAAAACCGGATTGTCCAACTGATAAGGGTGAACATTTTTTCACTTGTTATTTACAGTAAGATAAATACATTCACCAACTTTTATTAAAATAAAACCATTTAAACTGGGTTTTCGGATTTATATGTCACTTAGTATAGTTGTATAGTTGACAAAAACTGAATCTTGCACTGATGCAAATGTCCTATAGCGGCTGCAAGAGGCTTACACTTTTGTTTTATAACTGTTACCTGCAGCCCTTATACAACCTCTTAAATGACTGAAGGGTCCTATTAGGTGTGCCCATTCCGCTTGTATAGCTGTTCTAAGAGGGTTTTGCCAATGTTCTTACAGTATACAATGCTGTTTAGGGGATACTGTATAATCGTTCTTGTAACTCTAATAGGAGTGATAATGGTTAGTTGGGTGCTACCGCGAGAATTTTAGAGCTTCGACTAACGATGTATTGCGTAGCGTCTACAACATGCAAGACCTTATCACTTATTTTTGTCGGTCTGACTCTCGGTCCGTCTGCATGGTGGAGTTATGTTACTCTTGTAATCTGGAAAATGCGCGGAGAGGAGTAGCATGCTGTGAAATCAAAATACGTAATGTTGCTTAACCTTTGAAAAATGCTTGAATGCCAGTGTATGATGAGACAAAGGTAAAAAGCTTCAAATTGTTTCCAAAGTTTGTTTTTGTATGCCATACAACATTTGAAAAGTCTTTGGCGTGATCAAAAAATTTTTCGAGAGACCATTTCTTATTCTTGAAGAAGCTTATTTTTGACATACGTATAAAGATAATGCTACTCAGTCAGCATTTACCTATCAAGGATTTTAAATTTATAAGTATCAAAATTTGCAAATATGCTTATGATACCATTACTGATTACTTCAGACCAGAGCACAGGGAAAAACATTATAAACGACTTCAACGTTTTTTATTCGTAAACTAAGCTTAATTTTGAAGTACATATGAAAATATTGCCAATCGGCATTTATCATTGCGTGGAAGTACTGTGTTTGACACTATTATTTCAGAAAACTTTTTCATTTTGCGTCCATAGCTGAGTGCGACCCTGCTGATTCAAGATAGTCTGCCTTTGAAGACTAAATACTCATATTCACAGTTGTCTCACTGTTCTAAGATAAATCAGCTACTTTTAACTTGTAAAAGTCTCTCCCATCTGCTGTAGTTGTAATCTGAAGGAGCACGCTATTATCACAAAGTCATACCATCTAAGAATTTAGTGCTTGAGTATTTATAGTTTGTAGTATAGACTAATGGCTTTCATGAATTTTAGGTCAAGGACTATTCAAATTCAATAGCAAAAAAACGATCTATCACCAGAATCGACCGCTGCAAGGGTGAATAGCACCTTTCTGTTGGAGCTGTGAAATATCTCAGCGCACATCGAAAGGTTAGTCATTGTGACTGCTTGTTGCCGTAGATTCTGGCGATATATTCTTAGTTTTTATGCAAGTTTTAGCTTTTTTCCTTGTTGGGGCCTCTGTAATATGGGTTGATACGACTGATACGGAGGTTGCTATGTCTCTGAACGCCAGACAAGTATAATACGAAGATAAGTTTACAGATATGTATGTGGTTTCCACTTATTTAATCTAGTCATATTAGCAAATTTCCCCTAAATAATTGTAAAGTCTGGTTTTATCGGTGCAAGTTGTTCAAGGGCGTATTTAAAACCTGGACGCATACAATGGATACACCAATTTTTGTTGGAAAACTTCTTATTTGACTACAAAGGATGAAAAAACGTGTTTTTTGGGATTCACTTGAAAGTGTTGACAGGAACGAAAAAATATTTCATATAAGAGTTCTTGGTATTTATGATATCTACAAAATGAGACCACACGTACAAAGATCTGACTAATAGCAAAAATATTACGACCGAAAAACGAGGCAAAATGAAGGTTTTGGCACTTGCTGGTAATGCGACGACAATTTCACGCAACTACTTGAAGTTCTTCAAATCCATAGGTTTTGTACTTCTAAATAACAGAAACAAAATTGGATTGTATTGGTCAAGTAGTTTTTTGAGAATTTCGAATTGTTTATCCCAAAACGCCTGTTTTCCGGCCATCACTGCCAGCTCATTGAGCTCAAAGAACATTTAATAGAAAAATATACGTGTTTCCTTGCCGATATGAATCACAAACCATTCCGAAAGGTAATTGTTATTTTTATGCGAAAAACAGAGTTTACGTTTTTTTCTCTAAACAAATTCAAACATTTCGTATTTGTGGGTAATGGAACAAATGCATTACGATATTCAAAAAACATACGTTACCTTACACATTTTAAAATAAAGCGGATACGTCTATCATCTTTTGTTGCGAATTAGGCACAAATACGAAATTTTTGAATTTGTTTAGAAAAAAAACGTAACCCACCTTTTTTGCATAAGAATAACATTTATCTTCCGGAATGGTTGACGATTCATATCGGCATGGTAAACTAATATATTTTGCTATAAAATGCCTTTTGAACTAACCCTGTATATTAACTAGTAGTGATGGCCGGAAAACAGGTGTTTTCAAAATCTTATATGAAGAGTTTTTGAGTTCCTGCATCCATGCTTGGACTGCTTGCAGCAATAAAACCAGACTTTACGATTATTTCGCGAACCAGGGGCATTTTCTTCTAATATGATTAAACTATTAGCTATATCAAGCAATCATTTTCTCATTCTTTCAAGAAACTATTCTCGCAGCGTTAGTGTCGTTTACCCATTCCTAGGTTTATGTATTTACAAACCATCATCCATCCGATCATCCAGTCCTGTTTGCCAAGTATATTAAACTATCACATTAAGCAAGTCTCGTAGCTTTAATGCTAATCAAATCCAGAGAGTGATAAAATTAACCGGCTTGATTTAATCCTACTTGTTTTTTGTTTTCGTCGGAGGGTAAATGGAATTGGAAACAATCGCGCCGACTCACACCTGACGTTTGTTTATTGTTATTATATGATAATTGATCGCATTAAACGCTCGAATGATAATGAAGAGACTCGCATAACTTAAGGCAAAGATACGGAATGCTGATAGTAGGCTCACCTTGCGCTCAAAATAGTTTCTTGCTGCGTTCACCCCTCTCCCGCCAGACATGAAATAGGCTAGACGCGGATTGCTCCATCGTCGTACGAACATATTGGGTTTTGAAGGTTAGATGACACAAAGAACAGAAGGTTATATTATGATGTATGTATCCCCTTTTAGTGGTAGGTTAAGCATATACAGGTTGTCAAAAATGTCAAAAATATGTGTATATGCCCCACATGTCTCTCTTATTGTATGTTTGTACCGGGTGGGCCATTAATAAAGGACCCTGGCACGGGTATCACGTATATTGAAAATACAATACAATACATAGGTTTTTCTACAAGATGTTAACTAAGTCTTTGGTTGTACGCGTGACATCTTATAGGTTTTTTTTGACGTTTTATAGGTTTCTTACATGATACCCCTGCCGGTCTATCTCAGCAACCATTCAACCTAAGGCTCCTCTCACATTGGAAGCGTGAACGCGCGAATGTTTGTTCGGGCCAACACGTACGTACACGCACGTATGATCCGACGGCGTTGTTTACAATACAAGCTCGCACAATAGTTGTGTTTTGATTCGCACGTACCAGTAAGGGATGTCTTTTAAGTTTTGCATATGGAAATAAAACAACACGGTAGGTAGTTTTAAATGACTTTATTGTTTTACGAAGTATCTCCATGAAGATTAATACGCTCGAACCAATTTTCTGAATTTTTGAATGCGTCAACTGCTTCTTCTGGTGACTGGAACCTTTGACCACGCAGCCTGTTTTTAATTTTCGGGAAAGTAAAGAAATCGTTAGGGCTTAGATCGGGACGTTTTTTCCGATAAATACTGCCTTGTTTTTGGGCTATGTGCCAGCTTGCATTGTCTGGGTGGAGGATTATTCTTCTTTCCGGGTTGATTTTTCGAAGCTCGGTGATGACTTTTGGCTAACAAATGGTGGTATACCAATCCGTAGTAACAGTTCTTTGCTCATTAAGAGGAATTGTTGCAATATCACCCGCTTTTGACACAAATGTCGGGACCATCTTTTTCGAAACACTTCGAGAAGGGATGACTTTTGGTGGCTTTTCTTCACCTTGGATACACCCAAACAGCCGACTGTCGTTTATTAGGTTCATAACAGTATATCCACGATTCATCACCACTAACAATGTTGGACACATTTTTTGAGTTTCCGGAATTGAAACGGTCAAGCGTTTTTTGACACCAATTACACCTGGGCTGCTTTCTGCTCTTCAGTCAACAGGTGGAGTATCCAACGAGAAACTAATTTTCTTACTCCTAATTCCTCATGTAAAATTTGTTGAACTGAGGTCTTTGAGATATTCAAGGACGCCTCAATCTCGCGATATGTCACATGTCTATCTTCAATGATGAGTTTGCGCACAGCATCGACGTCTTTGGTGCACCCACCCTGGGATCGTCGCTAAGACTCACCCGTCCACGTTTGAATTCTCCATACCAACGGGAAATTGTTGACTGATGTGGCGCTTCGTTGCCGAAAGCAGACAGTAACTTAGCAAGGCATTCTTGTTGCGATAATTGTCTCTGAAAGTTGTAATAAATTATGGCGCAAAAACGTTCTCGGTTGAGTTCCATTTTTCTAATGACTTGGTGCGACTTAAAAATTCACTGTAGTGAGAACACTGCACGTATTGTTGTGAAACTTTTAATTTAAGTTTACTAAGGAGTGAGGTTAAGATTCAGTACTGAAGTTCGATCCGCGCGGTCTACTATGTTTCTATATGCAAAACTTAACTTGTACGTTTAGTTGCAACGTACGAACTGATCCCATCCTGTTGAAATATGTGCGTCTTTTCGCAGTTATTTATTGCTGAAAA
Source organism: Acanthoscelides obtectus (assembly GCA_963669975.1). Classification (NCBI taxonomy): domain Eukaryota; kingdom Metazoa; phylum Arthropoda; class Insecta; order Coleoptera; family Chrysomelidae; genus Acanthoscelides; species Acanthoscelides obtectus. The sequence continues at coordinate 38,180,066 of CAVLJG010000009.1, read as the reverse complement.
AATGGACATTGAAGCGTTGATTGATCTGGTAAGAGACAGAGAACGTGTATGTGACCAACTGGGAACTGTAAAAAAACAAAATATGTAAGAGCTCAAACTTCAAACATTGAGAAACAAATTTTGGAAATGGAATAAAAAACTAAACAATTTTGAAAAAAATTCGGTTGACGATGACTATCAGTTTTTGATGAGCCTTTTGCCACATTTAAAACGCGTCCTCCATCAAGGAAACTAATTGTGAGACCTCAATTACAACAGGTATTAATTGATGATGAAATGAACGCATCAGTTCGATTAGCAACACAATCCCGGTTTCAGCTTACGTGTCTTCGGCCAGCACTAATTGAACTTCAATTCAAGTGCTCCAGTTCGGGAAGATTTGCAAAGTCCTTTTGAACCCCAGTTTTCTTTGCCAACATTTGTTCAAACTTACGGTCCGCGCTATTATATACACTTTGTGTATGCATATATTATTATAAATTTTAGTTGTGTTATTTTGTGTTTTAATAATTTATTCTTTGTTATTTTGAAGTATGTTTACTTACCTTAAAGTTAAAGCTAGCTGTTCCGTATGACTGATAGGGTTTCGAAAATTACAATACTTGGTTAAACTGTCCTTTACCGCTTTCAATATACAGGGTGTCCGCAAAGTTCGGGTTTTCCTTTACATGACCTGTAGATCTTATGAAAGTAAGCGGATTTTCTTAGTAGCTTATACACCAATGCCTTAAGAGAACCGAGATATTGGGCTCCGCAAACTCAATGAAACTTGAACCAAACCGAAGCCGGTCCCGTCCTATCCCTCGATCACGTCCACAGCGCCAGCGCCAGCGTACAGTTATACAACGCACGACTACGATGTAAATGCGGATTTTACGACAGAGCCGTAATTGGAATTTCAATTCAACTGAACAGTGAGGACTTTTTCGTTTATTTTTTTTTACTTGTTCGCTCACGTTTTACCACACATAAGCTTTGTTGTATCAAGCGTAGTTGTGTCTGAAAAGGAAAATCTCAACTTTGCGGACACCCTGTATAGTTAAATGTTTCTTTTCTCATTCGAAAGTAGCTAAACAATTTGTCCTCATTTTCGCTTAGATCATTCCAAGTATACTGAAATTGGCAAAACCTGTTCCTTTTTCTAAGCAGTTCAATCACCCATGCTTTTCTCTTTTTTGTCGTAGCCTGCGCATTTTCTAATATATATTCAATCCGCTCATTTTTAACGCAGCCAGTGTGCGAAGAATTAACGCAAGCATATGCAATATTTCGGAAGTATTCACGAGTTTTTGTTTTCGCACGCTCACGCTTCCACTGCGAGAGAAGCCTAAAGCTATCAGTTAAAGGAAATATAACAAAAGTAGCTGGTTGTTATTTTCAGCTTCCTAACATGGTCTCTACCTGGCGTAGCTCTAACCTCAAGGCTAGAAATTTCCGTTTTCGAAAACATTCATCATTTCATAAGTCGACTGTTTTAAGGATGAGGAAGGGTTCAAGGTCATTTCAGAAAGTGTAGTGTAACTTCTGATTGGCATTAACGATGGCCGAATTTCAAGTGCGTCAATGCGTGCTCCTAGCGGATGTTCAGCTTTGTTAGTTTAGCCCGTTTTTTTATCCGTTACGCGGCGCTCAACGACAAAACCATCACCAGTCTGTTATTTTTCAAAAACTTCAAAGTAAACCTAGTTACACCATCTAGTCACAGTGTTTATTATCCCCCTATAAGTTGTGCCAAAGAACTCCAGACATAGACGGTTTTACCGCGTGTGACCCAACTATTGTGTTCTGTTGGCTTTGGCTAAGGATTATTCAGCATCTCACAATGAGAGTCGATTGCCTCTCATTCTGTTTTTCCTTCCATGAGGTTCAGTTTTGCTTGAATATGTATGGCGTGTAACTGCCGTTTGTAAGCAACAGGGTTTCAGGGCAGCTGCACAGCTAGTGACTGGGTCTGGTGGGGCTACTGATCCCTATCTGGCGGACGAGGCCTTAATCAAAATAAAGCTTGAGTAGGCTTTTGCGATAATAAAAGCTTATGAGTCGGAAATTGTCTAGATAAGTACGCTTGTGTGCTTCTCTGCTTAAGGATATAATTGTAATATGACAGACCTGCATTCATTTTCAAGATTTGTGCAGTATCGTAATCGCAAAAAGTTTCGAAAATGAAATTGTTTTCATGTTACATGACATACATATCTTTCTGACTGATTGCTTGTCTCCCTGCCAGTCTGTCTGTCTGTTTGTTTGTTCGCTAACCTGCCACGCCTTTTTCTTATAAACAAGAGGAAATGGTGGCATCATTCCTCTTCCATTTTTTATTAATTAATGAATTAATAAAATAATATAAATGAAATCTAAGGCTCAGTCAATGTAAAACAGCTGTCTAATGGCGTGCAAATTTATGCTCAGTGAAGCGGCGAGTAGAGAGGGTTAAGAGCGCCACTGACTTAAGACGGATAATGCTACAAATCCCCGAGGTGTTAATCGGAACTTGTTTTGCCTGACCACCCACACAAAAGACAGGAACCTGACAGTAATGACAGAACCCAATTACACACAGAGAGCCAAAAAAACAAGATATTTAAAAAAGAATCACAATATGTTATCAAAACAAACAGCACATATTTATGCTCCACCACTGGAGCGCAAGTTAAGAAAAGGATATTATTATCAAACTACCTCATAATAAAATTATTAGACCGTGATAATCAACCCTGTAAATGTTTACCATGGCTCACGTTCGAAGGCTTTACAAATATAGGCCTTACAAATATTTTAACGCCTAAGCCTGAACTTATCTTGATAATGATCTTCTTCCAGTTACAGCTCCAGGCTCAGCCGAGATATCCTCACAAACGCTCAGATCAAAAACCAGTTGCCAGTAGTGGGCAGTAATGTGATGCACGTCACAAAAGAAAACCCTAGAGATAGAGAGACTGCTTAAAAATATACTATCTACTCTCTGTCTGAGACAAAACTACAACTTGAATAAAAGAAAAGCAGATGCAAAAATAAGATAAAAATGTACTGAAGTGATATACCCTCAGAAAGTTATATCTTGTTCTAAAATAAAGTTATGGCAGCTCAAAAATCAAAATCATATTCAATACAATCTAATGCCCAATTGAAGGTGCCATGAAGGCCCTGCCCGATAATTAAATACGAAAAATATCAAACAAAATCAAGTCCACTCCAAGAATTTAATATATTAGTCTATAAAATACCCAACGACAATGACATTTTATCTGTTCACATCTGGGTTTTTCGTCAAAGGAAAGAGGTGGCTTCCATCAAAATCGGCTGCGAAACAGCTACAAGGCAGCTACAGAACAAAGCTGGAGAGTGTGAATGGTGATTATCTGCAATGCCTTCCCACTAAAAGGGATCAGATATTGAACTTCCCCAGGATATGCATTAATGTACGTGGTCCGATAGTATACAAAAAAAAACTTACCGCTGAAGGTTAAAATCCTATTAGAGAATGGATGGGGTAGCACCCAAACCCTATACAACTAAACGTACAAAATAAAGGATGCTACTCCATAATCTGGTGTTTGGGGCGTTAATACCTCAGAAATTATTACCAACAAAACGACCCACGTACAAACAAAACCTAAACGGAAAGAAGAAAAGAAAAATGGCGCTGGATCCGTCTGTGACGAAAGTTTTTAAAGCAGGGTATCGTGCTAGAAATCAAATATTCCATAAACATTTTTAAACGAAGGTACGAGTATCTTGATAGGAAAGCAAATATTCCTATCTTACGGCTAGTACGTGCAGAACTCACAAGATGGCGCTGGTTACCAATGAGCGGAACCAACTCTACGAGGGACCAACGATATTTTATGAGGAAATGAGATAGTCGTTAAAAATACTATAACATTAGTGTCCAACAATACTGAATCGCTGAGAAAGAAATATATAGTACGTATGAAATTATATAATCAATAAACTATGAAATTTGCCCAAAGAAAATCATTGAAAAGGGTTTTGTCTAGGGACGAGCACTCTACATTAATAAAGAGAGATTCAAATTACTGATAAGTGATCAAAATAGTAAAAAAAGGTTTCGTGATTTTGGCACGTGACAAATCTTTGGCTATATAATTTGTTCAAATTAACGCTCGCATGTTGATAACGATGATTATGACCCGAAGTGAGTACTATGCTCCTGCCGATCTTTGGAGCTGTGTGAGGGATAAAATATCAAAAGTGGGGGTTGCACGGGGTGAAACAGGGTACATCTCAATATTTTGGCATTGACATACAGGGTCCGTCAGAAAGAACGAATAGTACAGTCAAAATAAGTATGGGAAAAAATATTTTATTATATCAAAATACTCAGAAATACATGCCATTTTCTGAGTAAAACAAAATTTACGCTCTAAAAAATATGGCGCCCTTGAGCCGCAATGCAGGAATCAAGCCTCTCTCGAAATGAGCCCCTTGCGTCTGCCAGCATCCATGCAGGAATTTTGGTTACTTCTCTTCTTATTTCCTCCTTCAAATCGACAAGGGTCCGAGGCTTGCTTTGGTGAACTTTTGATTTCAGGTAGCCCCATAAAAAAATCACACGTTGACAGGTCCGGGGAGCGAGGGGGCCATGGAATATTGCAATGACGAGAAATTAGACGTCCTGGGAATTTTTGCCGAAGAAGTTCCATCGAAATGCGAGCTATGTGAGGTGGTGCCCCGTCTTGCTAAAACCACACTGTTCTGAGACGGACACGTCGGAGTTCCGGAAAAAAAATATTCAGCATGTGGATGTAACTGTCTGGATTCACACTAGTTGTTTCTCCATCATCCTTCGGGGTACGCAGGGGGTGCTCATGCAACTATTGGGGGTTCACTGGAGACCAATATCGACAATTCTGTTTATTTACGTATCCATGTAAATGAAAATATGCTTCATCGCTCATAAACAGCGTCATGTCATTGTTATCAACTGTTCAGTCACGAGCTGTGCAAAATTAATACGTTGTGCATAATCCCCTGGCAACAGTTGTTGACAAACTTGGATTTTGTAATAAGGATGGAACACTAAATCATTCTTCAATATGCGACGTACAGAGGACGCGTGGACCCCTAGAGAACTGGCATACAAACGGACGGCACGATTCATGCTTTGCAGCGTGTCAACTCGCACTCTGTCTATGTTTTCGGGGGTTCTAACAGTACGGTTTCGCCCTGGCGATTTTTTCTTCATCCCATTACCTGTTGTGTTGAATGCTTCCACCAATCTCAAAATGGTGTTACGGTCTGGTACTGTCCCACGACGTGGAACACGAAAGTGAACGCGAAACTCACGTTGCGTTCGGGCGACGTACAGTGAACACGCGATGCTCAACGTTCCAAACCATCTTGCCAATTGAAACGGTACTTCTCCCACTATCCAACATGGCCTTCCCCACCGACACGGGACCAGCCCACTGAATCTAGTACCCATTCGGAAAACATGCGTTCTTTCTGACGGACCCTGTATTTATGCACTTGTAACCTCGGAAAAAATATGCACATACAAGACATAATTTACATATACATTGCTCAGTACATTTATCCTTAAGACTTATAATACTTTATGAACTGATGACGGCGGGCCTGAAGGTGCAGTGCCAACCTAGTTGGCGCCATTTTTTCTCTGGTGTGTTAAAAAATCTACATTGGAGAATGACTCATTTAGATCCTCGAGTTTCAGACACACGATTTCCAATTACCAACGTGTGAGAGAAGACGCAATTTTTCCACGCCTGACAAAGGTAGCATCAGGTATTAAGGACAGAGGTTAGACAAACACAAATATAACGTCACCCTGGAGCTTATGACGTTACAACGTAGACTTTTCTTTTCATCGGTCAAAGTGAAAATATTTGATACATCTTTTCCTAGAATTAATATAATAAAATTCCGTCCGACATTTGGGCAAACCTCGAAGGAGACAGCATTTATGGTTGATATGAGGAGGACTTAGTTTTTTTGTGTTTAAGCTACCACGAATGAATAACGCTTCTTATTATAAGTGTGTGCCATGGGAATACGGAGAAAAGTGATTCGCTTCGAGGTAATTCGTTTAACATTTCTGTAATATCTGTATGATGAATTACACCTTTTCTGAATATCATAATTAGAACGGCTAGCATAACAACCGCTTCCATAGGACAAAAAAACCTCTGATTTAAGTTTTGCCAGCAAATCTCAATGAAGTTTCTTATTCTACAGGTTTGTTGTAACAAGCAGTTCCAAACTAGTTCAGAACTAATTACGAGCTATTTTCTGCGCATGTCTGGCACGGGTATTACGTATCTTGAAAAGTGACATTATGTCGATTTTTATTGGCATTGTATTGGTTTTTCATGTAGGTTTTTCTACAAGATAATAACTTAGCACTTAGCTGATGGACAAGTTGTGAACTCGTTTTGTAGTTGCACGTTTAGGCAAACGTCATGAGGCATCAGTTATCAATGTTTGGCTCTTTGAAGACACAGAAACGTAAAAAATCGTAATTTATAACTTTGAACATAACCTGCCCTCAGAAAGGATAATATATAAATAACCCGTCGGACACAGCTAATAGATATACTTCATTGGCAGCATATTCAGTAATGATTTTCCCACACAGCAAATATCACTGGTTTCACAGTATCGTCAAGACGCGATCTTGCTATTCAACGAACTTTCTTCTCAGGGATGAAAGCTTTAGACAATGCGTGTAGTTGAGTCATTCCTCCATAGATGGACGCACACAACGATCCTAGTGAGCAAACGTGGCATGACTTTCTGTACCCTAAAAATAACCTAGTCTACAAGATGACATTTTATAGTTATTTTTTTGACGTTTTATAGGTCTTTTGCATAATACCCGTGCCGGTACAGTTCAGAAAAGGTTCCAATACTATTCGGTTGAAACAGAAAAAAGTGGCTTATTGGTATAAGTTTAACTTGAGAGGAGTATAGAAATTTAGAAAATGAAACGGTAGATTGAATAAGCGCCGTATCGTCACTCGTTCCTACAATTGTAGGACGCCTTTATGGCTTCCTTGATTTTCATAGTATTTTCTGAGAAAGGCTAGGGTATTTCTAAATTTCTACGGTTCCGAGTCAGCTTCAGCGCTCTCCTATTGTTATGCTTTCTTTTTGAAATGTAGGAATTTTCAGGCTGCGAAAACAGAGGATAAAATTCAAAGGCATGAATATGCAAATAGATATTTGTAACCTTACCTCAAAATAGAGCGCTGACACGGTACAGTAGAAAGCCATGAAAATCAAGGAGGCCATAAAGGCATCCTACAATTGTATGAATTACTGACGATACGGCCCTAAGTGATGAGTAGCTCAGTGAAATATTGTAAAGCAGTAGTACGAAGTTATGTCTTTTTCAGAGCTGCAAGAATTCATCATTTTGACGTTAGAGGAAGCATGCAACAGTAGCAGAAAAGAAAATTAAGAGGAATGTTAATAACTCTAAGCTATTACTTGACTTGAAATGAGAGAAACATAAACGAATAATATTACTAATAACATAATCTAAGCAAATTCAGGAAAATTATAAACATTTGTCTAGGTCATGTTCATTTGTGATTCTAATCAGCGAAATACCTTCATCTCCCCTTTTGTTCCAAAATGATTGGCATTGTCACCCATGTTTTACATATATGTGTAATCAAATAACCTGTTAGTATTTAGCGTTAATTAATGAAATGATTGAAAATTTAGACAGGGTACAAGATGTCAGCCAGATAACCCAGCTTCTCAGCTATGAACAGCTTATCGCCTTTTATTCTATAAATGCCCATGCGCTAAGAAAATCCGTTTAGTTCTCTCTCAGGAACAGAACTGTTAGAACGAGTTCTGTACCGATTCGGAACCAGTAAGGAATTTGATGGAACAGAGAATTACGAGCTACGCCATTAGCTTCATTTTCAGTTGGAACAAAGCTTCTAAAAGCAATCTCATTCTCTTATTGCCTGGATTTTACTGCTATCACCTAGCCGAATTCCTTTTTATTATTTAATTAAATCTAGATCAATGTCTGATATCAACGCGTTCCTTTCCAGGCGTGCCTGTTGACGATTTTCGTCGACTTTTACTAGGTTGACAGGTTAATCCCCAAAGATCGCAGCCTTTGATGAGGGGCGGCTGATAGACAGCGCTAACGCTGCTGTGCCGCTCAAACGTTTGACGGATGGTGCTTTTCTCCTCTTTTTCCTTATTTACGATCGAAACGACATCACCTCGGCGTTACACAAAGGTGGTTCGTGGATCCTTGACCAACGATTAAGATTAAATACGATGAAGTGTCTTCAACGATATATCTGTAAGCTTTTTTCGTTTCCCACACCCAAGAGAGAGAAACTTTGAGATATCGAAAACTCTTACCCGCCAGGTGAGCTGTTGACGTTTGATGACTACTTCACATAACACTATAAAAGAAAGTTAAACAAGTGGCTTTGAAGGTATGCTTGGTAGACAACCAAATATTCTTATATAGTTAGTATTGAGTGCAACCACAGAGGGGCGCTGATGCTTAATTTTCTTGTCGTTCTTTTTGACAGTCCATTGTTCATTGCTTTGACGTTGACGTATTCGTAATTTGAAGGATTTTTCGCAAGTCCACTGTGTAGTACAGTGTACCATCGTGAACCGATGCTCAAATTTTCGCGAAGAACGGGAATAGGGGAAGACGGATGTGACGTCATCCGAATGTCAAAAAATCACGTGGTACGTGTGGGTGTTAGGTCTTATGTCTTATGTTTTTTGAGAAACAGGCATCTTAATTGAAAAATTGTCTTCGCAGTGCTGAAAATCGAGTTAAATTATCAAATCATAAATGGAGGAAGACGTTAACCTGATTTTACATGACGAGGGACAAGGTCATCTAAGATATATGAACCGCACTTGTCATAACAAATGATTGATTTTATTGATATACAGGGTGTTTCAGTTTATTGTTGCATAACTTTAAGATTCGATAGAACTTTTAAAATAAATGCATGAGGTCTATATAAACATGGATCGAAAAATGAGTGGCTTCCGAAATACAGGGTGTCAAATTTACTTTCTAAAATAGTTTTTTTTAAATATTTCGAACAATATTTGATGTATAACTGTGAAAATTGGTATACAACGGTTTTTTGGTGCGATAAAACGAACCATGGGCATAGTTTTACTGTAGCCGCTAGAGGGCGCTCTCTACTGTACCTGTAGTGTATTAAAATGACCGAAATTTTTTTCTTAGTGCAATCGTTTGCTTTTTGAATAAAAAAAACGATTCTTCGCACTTTTCAACATAAAGAAGGTCTCTTGTGAGTTTTCGTTATAGTTAGCCGTTTTTGAGATATTTCGATTGTAATTTTTTTTTACATTTTCGATTTGAGCATTACAAGTGATTAAGATGATCGTTTAGATTGTGTTTTTAAACACAGCAATAATTCCTAACTCCAAATAAACACAAAAAAAACAGAATATTGATTTGTTTAATTTTCCAATATTATTTTTAACAAGTCTAATTAATTATTTACAACTAAAATGCTATTGGATAGTTAGGACAAACATACAAAATCTAAAGTAGTTGCTCGAAATGTAAACAAAATTGTTCAATACACAATTCACATCTAGGAATGATCGAACCTGCTATAACATTATTCAAATAATGCCTTATTTCATCACATGCATTCCTGATTCTGTCTATTAGCATATCTCTTGTGGTTACGGGAGTCTGGTACACTTTTTCTTTTAGAAATCCCCACACAAAGAAATCTAATGGATTTAGGTCAGGGGATCGTGGAGGCCAGGCGACTGGTCCGCCACGGCCGATCTATATTTCTGGATAATTTTCGTCCAGCCAGTTTGTAACTATTCTCGAATAATGAGCTAGACAACTATCAAGCTGGAACCAGGCCAATCTTCTTAAATCTAACATAACATCATCCCACATATTTGCATGTTCAGCCGTTGAAAATTCCAAGAAGGTCGCAGCATTTAACTTTGCAGGCAAAAGGTAGGGTCCAAATAGTCGATTACGGTAGATACCAATCGACACGTTCACACTAAATTTATGCTGAAAATTTCTTTCCCGAACTTCATGCGGATTTTCATGCGACCAAATATGTTGATTATGAAAATTTACCACTCCACGTCTAGTGAAGCATGACTCATCGGTCCATAAAACGTTACTTAAAAACTCCCTATTATTATCAGTTCTATCAAGAATCCACTGACAAAATGTGATTCTTCGTTCTCCGTCCCCTGGCTGTAGTCCTTGCACAGGTTGCAAATGGTAAGGGCGTCTATGGTCATTTCTAAGAACACGGTGAACATGGCTTGCTGAAATTCCCAAGGCACCGGAAACTCTCCTAACACTTGTGGTCGGATCTCTATCAAACTCAGGCAGAATCATACGGGTAAATCTGCGCTGACGAACATCTATGTTTTGATCCCTTTGGAGATTTCCAAAACCATTTTCAATTATTTGGCGATGCACTCTTACAAATACTGAGCGAGTTGGATGTCGTCTGTTTGGAAATCTTCGTGCGTATTCTCTGGCTGCTTCTGCTGCGTTTCTATTTACAAAGCCATACACAAAATAAATATCCGCTAACTCTTGATTGGATAATAAAAATGGCATTTTTATAAAACTTTCGGTTTCAACAGACAACAAAACTAACTGTCAACTAATTGACGTTTAACCTTATTCTGCTTTCAATTTCAAAAATGTTTGCAGGCACAGCCTAGTTCTAAAAATTATCGAGATACTGACTTTTTAACGTTATTTTATCATAAATGATTGAAAGTTGAATTTTGTGCGGCGCTGGCGTTTTTATTAGTTTTGTGACGGTGATACTGATATATATTAAGCGTTAAGCTGAATTTAAATTTACAAACTTCATCTTTGTAAAGGAGACTTGACGGAAGCAGGGATTTAAAATGTGATTAGTGCCTGGTTGTACTGATACAATCAGTAAAATCCAGTTTTGGACAATAAAGGTCACAAACAAATTCATAAAAGCCATTTGGTGTGCGACTTACATTTTTCGGAAAGTGATAAATAATGTGTCTGGAACCCAGAAAGGTCTGAAAAGAACAGCATTTCCTACATTACCTACATTTTCCTACATTTCCTGAACTTCAATCTTCAAGTAAGTAATAACTTTGTTTACATATTCAGGGTGTTTCAGAACTAAGGGATCAAACTTCTAGGGGTTATTCAGTGTAACAGTGGAAAACATATCCGAAAAAGTGTCACTACGGCACTACGGCCCTAAGACGCGTTAAAATTTAGAGAGACGATGAATTGCCTAAAAAGGATTTAATGCATTTAATTTTTGCCTTTTGTACATGATATCATTACAGCAATTGTTCAAAATATCTTCCTCCAATCTGAATACACCGATTTAAACGTCGCACATGATTTCAACGGACTTGACTAAAAATTTGATACTCATTTTGAATGATTTCAAATGCTGCTGCAATTCGTCCAATTAAGTCTTGCTCTGTTCCTACTGGAGTTTTGTAAACCAAAGACTTTACATGTCCCCACAGGAAAAAATCTAGTGACGTTAAATCGGGTGACATAGGAGGGCAAGAACCTGCTCCCAAACGTGGCTATTCCTACTATTAAAAATACCGTCTCTTGTGAAAGAGGCTTCATCGGTCCATAAAACATAGCGTAAAAAAATTGGTTGTGCAGCGATTTGATGAAGAAGCCATGGACAAAATGGATTTCTAGGATGATAATCGACTGCAGTCAATCCTTGAACTTTCTGGAAATGAAAGGATAAAGTTGTTGCTCGTGTAGCACCCGCCAGACGGAAGCATTACTTGTGTTCATATCCTCAATAGTGTGACGTGTGCTACTTGATGGTTCTTCGGCAACTCGCTGAAGGACCTCTTCTTCAAATTCGACCGTCCTTACGGTTCGAGCAACACCAGTATCATGCATGCTGGTTTTAAACATGCCTGTCTTGGAGAGCCGCCGATGAATAGCAATAAACTTTTTGTATCCCGGATGGTGTCGTTTGGAATAACGTTCTTGATACAACCGAGCTGCTGCTCGTGCATTGCAGCTTGTTGCTCCGTATGTTAAATGCATATCCGCCAATTATTGATTGGTAAAGTTTTCCATTAGCAACAATTAATTTTTGTTAAATTTTTGCAAACTTCACAAATACGATAGCACGACTAAGGCGATATGGAATGCAGCTACAAAAAACAACCTCTGCTATCGTTTTTAAAGGTAACAACACACAAGCGCCGGATATGGGTCCCTATACCTATTACACTGAATAACCCCTACAAGTTTGATCCCATAGATCTGAAACACCCTGTATAAACCAGATACATGCACTGTGTCATCAGTGAATAATCAGGACTAAATGATTCGAATATTTTGGTGTCCTGAAACCTTTCACAGTATTTACGGTTCCCACATTTTTTGGAGAAATTTACCTAGCATTTCGGAAAATGTTCAGAGTAGTCCCGAAAGTCATGGAGGGAGTAGAGAGGATGCTAAGTGTAAATTTAATTACCCGTTTTTTCTCGTGCCGAAAACACTTCGCATGTCTGCTGAACTATCGACGACCTTATATTATAAAGATATAACAAGAGACTGTCACACTGATAAGAGATCAGCGGCAATGCATGTCTGATAACAGATTAGGTGCTGTTTCAGTTTGTTATGCACGCGATGGTACATCGGTAACTACGGGTATGCCGCTTTTGTAATCACGGCGGTTCAATACAGGGTGATCTGAAAGTATTTTATTTCAGAAATTACTACGTTTGTAGTAACAAAGCTAGTGTGAGGTGAAACAACAGTGAAAAACTAAAAAAATAAATGAAGAAGTACCCACCGTTTATTAAAAAAAAATCATTTCTCACCAGACAAAAAAGAGAATCCTGAAAAACGATCTCTTGTACTCACAAAGCCTCGGTAGCATCTCCAAGATACTCACCGTAAATTAAAATAATATCCATAACTCCGATATTGCTGTATAATTGTGCCATTTTTGTTTTGTCTTTTTTCAGAATCGATATGTAAAGGTTTTGTTTAGCAACACGTAGGTGCATTGGATTATGTTTTTTTGAAGTTTGGTTTGTTTTGCGGAGCCCAACATCTCGGAAATCTTGAAACCTTGGTGTGTATGTTACTAGAAAAACGTTGCTTAACTTTCCAAGACCTATACGCCGTGTAAGGTAAAGTTGCAACTTTGAGGAGGTATAATGCCGATTGTATCGATTTTAATACGTCGATTAAGCTCATAGAAGCCAGTGAATATTCAAATATGTTTAAACGTTTTGCCGTATACGTTTCACCATAATTTTCTTGGGTACAGCATGAATTTTATAATTTTTTATGAAAGTATTCTAAGCCATCATAGGTCGGGCGTCGCCGTCGAGCAACAGGCATGCTATCACATTGTATTATAGCTTGTTGATTTTTGGTCACTGCCTGATATCCCTTGATGTTATTTCTTAAAGTAACCATCTGCAGTAATATTCGACTTATATTTGAAGAGTGCTGATTATACAACAAAACATGCCTTTAGTTTGTTCTGTTTAAAAAATACAGGAAAAATTTATTCACAAAATTTTTAAGCAAATATACTTTCTTAACTTACAAAATCTACCGATCTCGCTCTCTACACCATGCTTTATAACCACGTAGCAACAGAGGATTGTTTGATGATTGTTTAAATGAAATGACCCATATGCTTCAGTATATTCAAAAGAAAAAGTCGGATACAATAGGGTTTGAGTCGCTACTTCTGGAACTACGGGATATTTTGTCCTGAAAAGCTAAGCTAGTAAATCGAACTTCGCATCCCATAATTTCTTGACATATTAATTTAAGCGCTTACGCACGTGTAACAGTAACTTCTGTACTTGACTAAAGGTTTTCTCGATAAGAATATGCTTTGATTTGAAAATAAAACCTTGAAAATGTATTCTTTCTATTTATGCGTTTCTGATAATATCACTCGAATATCCTCAATTTTCCAGAAACTGTCAAAATCCTTCGTCCAAGCAAATGATCATAAAGTGTTGTCTGGTAGTGTGTCAAATTGTTCAAGTCCACTGAAGAAAACAGCTTCGTACCGACAGAAACTCTTGTTAGAAAGAATTTTAAGAACGATTTATGGACGTACCTGTAAACAACATTTGTACACTTGCTCTTACTGTCGCCTAATTCAGTTTTTACTTTAAGCACAAATTGACCAATTGCAAGCAGTAGTGTGTAAGTAGCCCCAACTAACAATTATTACTCCTAGAGTTGCAAGAATGATTATACAGTATTCCTTACACAGCATAGTATACTGTAAGAACATTGGCACGGGCACACACAGCGGAACTGCCGTCTCGCTGAATGGTGCGTGAAGTGTGGAGAGGACCACAGCAGCACCAGCTGCAGTCTGCTATCGCCGCCAACAGGGCAACGAAATGCCAAGTGTTGCCTTTGTGGAGAAGGCCACCCCGCCAACTACAAGGGATGTAGTAAGGCCCCGAGGAAAGCTGCTGCTGCCCCCAAAGCAGTCCCCACCACAAATAGGACCTCTTACGCTCAAAAAGCGAAGAAACCTATGTCCACTTCTGCCCCAGCAGCCGCCACTGCTACTGGAACTACTGCGCAGAAGCAACACGGCGATGACAGACTGCTAGCAATGATGCAAGCCATCATAACCCGCCTGGATGCACTCGAGGCCAAGATGCAAGACAAGCATTAGACCCGAAATGACTACAGCGCAAAACGTAGAATCTCTACGCATTATCTCCTGGAACATCAACGGATTCAGGGCACGGAAACCAGCAATCCAGGAGATACTAGACCAGTACCAACCAGAGGTGATGGCCGTCCAAGAAACGAAATTGGATGCTGCCCATAGTCTGACGTTCCCGCGGTACGAGACGTACCGCTACGACAGAAGAGGCAGAGGTGGAGGAGTCGCATTGCTCGTCAAACGTAGCTTGATGAGTCATGTCCTCGACGATGCCGCAGACATCAATGGGGACGGAATCACGGTCCAGGTCCATCACAACCACCGTCCCTACAGAATCACCTCCCTATATGTGCCACCAGGGGAGGCCCTAGACGAAGATGACATCGCTGACCTCCTGAGAGGCCCAGGAGCACGCATAGTCATCGGAGATCTAAACTGCAAATCTCCGGCATGGAACAACAACGTCGAAGACAGGAATGCAAGGCAGCTCCAAGAACACGTCGATGGCCTGGCGGGGGTCATCGTCGGTCTGGAGCAACCAACCTACATTCCATTCGGCCTTGGGCGACCTGCGGGACTGGGCCATCCTCCGCAACATCAGAGAGGAGTTCGAGATAGAGACTCTGGTGGAAGGATCGTCGGACCACAATCCGATCCTACTAACACTTGGCACAGGGTCTAGAACTCGAGATAGCTTGAGCACCAAACGGACGAACTGGAACCTGTACAAATCCATCGTCCAAAGGAACATCACTCAAATTCCAACCATCCGATCAGCGGAGGAACTGGACAACGCAGTAGAGAAGCTGGAGAATGCTGTCCTGCGAGCGCACGAGGACAGCACCCGCTCCGAGACTACGGCAGTTCCTAGACACCTAAATGGTCCAGCACCGCACCATATTAGGCACCTGATCAGGGAAAACAGAACACTCAAGCGAGAACATCTCCAGCTGTTGACAGAGGAGTCGAGAGTTGCGCGATGCAGAGCATCGCTAGCTCTGAAGAACGCACTCGCGGAACTCCAAAACAGCAGATGGAATGCAGCCTGTGCAGAACTAGAGACCCAGGATGGTACGGCCTGGACTATGCAGCGAAAATTTCGTCGTCAGCGCACCACGATCCCCACTCCTCACGGCCAACGCGGCTTGGCCTACTCCAGTGAAGAAAAAGCCGAAGCATTCGCCGATTCGCTAGAATCCGAATTCAGACTCAATTACCATGAAGACGAGGACGACAACCACGAGGAGGCCGTGGAAGTCGCAGCCGAAATCATGAGGAGTCGACCACCTGGCCAAGAGACGGATCACCCCTCCAGTCCAGAGGTAATCCGTCTGATCATCCGCAGGTTGAAGGTCAGAAAGGCGCCGGGAAGGGACGGCATCAACAACAGGATGCTGAAGAACCTTCCCTCCAAAGGCATTGCTGCGCTCACCAACATCGCCAATGCCACTCTGAGACTTAACCACTTCCCGCGGCGGTGGCGGGAAGCCCAGGTTATAATGCTCACCAAGCCAGGCAAGGACCGGAAGTTGCCCCAGAACTACCGGCCCATCAGCCTGGTTTCCTCGATGGGCAAAGTAGTCGAAAAGGCTATCGCCGTTCGACTAGAGAAGCAGGCAGAAGAACTGCAACTTCTCCCCCCAGAGCAATTCGGCTTCAGATCCTCCCACAACACGTAACTCCAAGCGCTACGACTGACAGAAAACATCACCAGCGGCTTCAATCTCCAGGAGGCAACCGGCCTCGTCCTGCTGGCCATGGAACGAGCCTTCGATCGAGTTTGGCACGATGGACTCATCGCCAAAATGGAAGCCGCCGGAATCGATGCGAACATGTGCCAACTGATCCAGAGCTATCTAACACAAAGATGGTTCACGGTGAAGATTGGTACATGCCATTCAACAAGACGACAGCTGGAAGCAGGCGTGCCCCAGGGGTCAGCCTTAGCCCCCCTGCTCTACAACATCTATACTCACGATGTGCCGAAGGCAGCTGACACAATGCTGGCCCTATATGCAGACGACACTGCTATAGCCGCCAAGCATCGACGACCCGAGATCATCCGTAGGAGACTACAGGATGAACTGGACCACATCCAGGACTGGTGCGTGAAATGGAAAATCCGCATCAACGTCCAGAAGACGCAGGCAATTTCATTCAACGAAGAAGGATTGCAAGAGCTCTCGAAGCATCCATCTTCGACGAAGATATCCAGTGGAGCGACAAAGTCAAATATCTGGGGATCGTATTTGACAAGTCCCTCACCTGGAAAGCCCACATAGAAGCTGTCATCGCAAAGACCAGAGCAGCCATGGCTCAACTCTACCCATTACTGGGTAGACACAGCCGGATGCCGCTAGCGACCAAGCTACGGCTGATCAAGGCCATCGCCAGACCTCAGCTCGCTTACGCCTCCGCGGTCTGGGAGTACGCTGCCCCCAGCTACCGCAAGCGACTTGCTGATCTAGAGATGAAGCTACTCCGGATCGCCACCAGTGCACCATCCTACGTAAGAAACTCAACCTTGCGTAGGGACCTGCATTGGGACACCATTCACGAGTACATGAGGAAAAAAGCGGAGAAGACCTTCCAGAAAGCTCAGGACCACCCGAACGAGCAGCTACGATTCCTCATGGATTACGATCCGGACGAGAGGCCTCGCAACCGCAGAACCAGGTACCCCAGACCAAGATCCCAGTTGGCACCCGCTAACTGGAACCTTGACTAGGAGACTAGGAGAACCCGCGGTTGCACCCCCCCCCTCACCGCGTGGATGCAGAAGACCAAGAACCACCGGGACCAGGACCCACCGGGACCAGGACTAACCAGGACCAGGACCCGCCACGACCAGGACCCACCAGGACCAGGACCCTTCAGGACCAGGACCAGGAACAATATATAGGTAAGAGGACTTGAAACTCTTGATTTTTCGAAAACAAGAGGTTCAAGAGAACCTAGCAGACCCTCTATGGATGATAGCTTAACGACATCGATAGAATGTGCGAGGTAAAGGGAACCAACCCGGCGTTCCCAGAGACTGAAACATATGACGTTGTAGCAGACCGCAGGTCACGCACAACACATGGCCTACCGAGACGCTGATGAGTCGGGCCACGCGGAGGTTAGGGTTTAGTGGGTATTAGGTGGTCTCCTCAAGACAACCTGGAGTCCCACACACGCCGTAGCTCGGGCTATGGTATGGTGCGTAAACGCATTCCCCCCTCACCAAAAAAAAAAAAAAACACAACAACAGTGTAAGCCTCTTGCAGCCGCTATAGGACATTTGCGTCAGTGCAAGATTCAGTTTTTGTCAACTATACAACTATTCTGTTACGTGATTCTACTTTATTGCAGCCAAACTATTTCTTATGTATTGTATAGACGAAGTGAGTACAGTCATCTTGTTTACTTACATATCGGCCATTGTGAATTTCATACACTTCTACACTGTGATATAGGGCTATTGAATTACTTGCGCAGCAAATTTTATTGTGATTATCGTGCAAAGTAGTTACGCAATTTCTACGGGCTTCGTATTTGATTCATATTGTGATAGGCAGCAGCGGTGGCCGCAGTAATAGACTGTTCGGTCTCCTGATCAGTCGCCGTGCGCTGTGCGGGTCCGAGTCCCGTCCCAGGAGAAATTTTTCTCTTGGCTATGGATATTGTGATTGTCCGTAGGTGGTAGACGGTCTCTCGCCAGAGTCCGTGTGGCGTCCCCCCTTTCCCCTGTATCCCCCTATAGCCCCACGGTACCCAATGGGTGTTTAGGCCTTAGGCCGTCGTGGTAGTTGGAATATAAAAAAAAATAATAATGATCAAAAGTATGTCTAGATCTTTAAGATGGAAAACTGAACTTATCTGCGTTAAATCTTCCACAAATCCTATATTTAGACACAATTACACTAATGTTTATCACTTTATTTCTGTAATTTCGAACTGAAACATAATTATTTAATATCAAATAGAGGAATAAATGTTTTCCCTATATGGCGGGTGATTATGTATAATCATGGCATCGTCCATGTTGTCTTTAGTTTATTAGAATACTTTGGTGTTGCCTGCAGGTGTTATACAACAATTTGACAAATGTCAGAAATGAAATACCGACAGAGTCGAATGATTTACCTAGAATTTGTACCAGATCTATATCTTCTGTTTGAACAGTTGATAAAACCTTTTTAACCAATATGCATGCGTTGTTTGTCTTAAAACATTGGTTATGGCATCTTAACAAAAATATGACAGCAGAAAGTTAGGTTATGGTGAAGTTGTGTACCAACATATTTAGCATATGTACAGCCTTTAACAGTTACTAACAGTTGTATAAGTGCTTCTGTTGGGAGCAATTTGTTGGCTAAAGTAGTAAATTTGCATAGCAAAACAACAAGGCTCGAGTTTGTTTTATAAACGGTACCATGGATTCCACAACACAACCATTTTGACTAACCTGCAAATATGCCATACAAAATAGTTGTATAAAGGTTTATGCAACAGTTAAAAATTTGTACTACAAGGTGTTGTGTAACTGTGCTATAAGAATATTTTAAACACCTCATTTTAGAGCAAATATGTTGCAGAAAGCAAATTTGCATTCCACACAACATTAAGCCAGCATTTTGGTGTTCAGGCAACAACAATAGAGATCTTTTATAGCTGAACGGTTCTTTTACCAAAAGCTTACACCACTACCTTGCTAGTTGGGACTAGTAAGTGGAAGGTTTTGCACACAAAGATCATTATATAATTTGCGACGGATTTGGACAAAATGATATATGATTATCCTAATGTTTTAAACACAAATATTGAGTAATCGTCCCGTCCGGTTCATCGCAAGGAAGGACGTATCAAAACCGGAGTATATTTTATAACTATAAGATGGTAACATCGATTTTTATAACATTATTTTGGTTTTTTGAGATTATGTATGTTTTCCTATAAAATGTCACCTTTGAACCAGCTGACAGCTACCTAGGGCACAAGTTGACATTTTACCTATTTTTCTAATATTACGTAATATCCCATGCCATATTTGTTAGTTTCTAGATGACATGCCGAAATGATCTCTACTGAGACTCATTGTGTATCGGATGTTTTTTCTGGGATGAGCACTGCAACACTGTATAAATTAATAAGTCTACAATAACAACTTTTAAAACTGTAAACCATTAAATAATAAAACAAATAACCCAGATACTGGAAAGCCCTCATTTCATAGACTTACAAAAATGCATTCCATAATATCTTACGTTTGAAACAGCCTCACCGGCCCCTGAGCATTTCACAGTCTTTGTAGGATCGTCGGCAAGTCTCTTTCAGTGTTAAAGGCCGAGAGCCGTTTTAAATCATATCATTAGACAAAAACCGGAGGTCGTCGTAAATCGTTTCTAGCTCAAGTAATTATGGGCAAACACAACCAGAAGATGGCTGCCTGCGCTTTTTGCGGCGTTTTTGCGCTAGCTCTGCCATTGTAGTTTATTACGCTAGATAATTAAAGTACCATACTGCTAAGAACTCATTACCAAAAAAAGGTATTATGTTTCTGCCAACATAATTGGGTAGAATTGCTTTTGGTTTTAACCTTGATAGGTTGAGGTAAGTGTTGAGCAGTTCGTAAAAGTTCGTTTCTGGCCGCTGCTGTTTACACCAGAGAATATGTGCCCAGAATATACACTTAGGCAAATTACTCATACAATTTTCAGCCTGTGACAGACAAGCGGTCGGCTGCGGCAGGTCGCAGGCACCGCCGTCAGGCTGAAGTAAATCGACGCGTATTCGGTACAGGTTCGGACTTATCGGTTCTGGTCGACAATAATGATAATAATAGTGATAATAATAATGGCTTTATTATCTAACGGTTTCCCATTTAAAAGGTAATATAACAATTTAATTACATTCACTTCTCTTTGCTATAGCATAGATTGGAGGCTTAAATGACATATTAAACTTAGCTCTAGGTTGCTTAAATGTCACACTACGCCGAGATGAATATGAGCGTATCCATGCTTCTACGTTCTAAAGTAGGTATTTCAAATCTACTACATAACTCATTATTCTTGATTCCCCTTGCCGGATAAATGCCGTCGACTTTAGGATAGAGAAAATTTTGCTGAATTTGTTCAAGACAAATCTTATAAACTTTATAATATGGATTTCGTATAACGTTGGCTTATTCAAGTTTCGATCCAATGTACGTAAAGTATTTTAGTAGCGCTGATATTGTCAAAACTCCTGCAATTCGTTTCCAGCGAAGCCAAGTTTTTCTACTGTTAAAGCATCCGAAAAACCATTCATAAAAATTACAAAAAGTAACGGTCTCAAATTTGATCCCTGCGGAACTCCAGGTATAGCTCCCAACCTAAACCTATTATATGAGACAAATTGTTTCATATCTATTAAGGATGATATCATAAACTTCGCAGCCTCATCAGAGAGTCCAAATTTTAATAATTTGTCAACTACCGCTATGATCTGGTCTACCAAAAGCTTTAACGAAATTATTATTACATCTACTTGGCATCTATCATCAAGAGTTTCCAATATGTCTTGCGTAACTCTTAGTAAATGAGTGATTACAGATCCTTTGGCAGTGAATCCACGGTAATAAAGCGAGAGCTGGTTCTCAATTACCGAATAAATGCTGCTGTGCAAAATTGTCACAAGGATTTTTGTCTACAATCTTGTTCATAGGACAGACCTTCGCTATTTTCCACATATTTGGAAAAGTATTGGTTGTTAAGCATAAGTTGTACAAAAAGGTGAGGATGGCACCGAATGGTCATTTAAGCTAGACCAGATGAGTACAACTCGTAGCAAGGCAACATCATAACATGATTTTTTATTGATGACAGCGATTATCTGAAATTGCTTATTGGAAATAAGCGAATAATTCAGAAAAAGAATCGGTTCGCAACCGGTAGGATTTAAGTAATTTGTCCAATGCATGAGGCACAGTACATCAATACGGCTATATAAGGTACATTGAAATATGCTCACTCTACAATCCAATCGTCGCTCAGTCTGAATTGTGTCAATATTAGGTATGAATATTTTGACAAAAATTCCCCGTGCAATACACACTGATAGTTTTTTTTATACTCCAACCACCACGAAGACCTAAGGCCTAAAGCCCATGGAAATGCCGTAGGGCTATAGGGCGATACAGGAGAAAGCAGAAGGGGTAGCAGCCTAGTAGCACACGTCAATCAATTCACTTGTTTATAGCCAAAGAGTTTTGCGAAACGACGAAATTTCAACTTCTTTTTCAATAATTATTAAAAAAGGGTAGAACTAAGTAGGCTACTTCGATACTCCCCACATACTATCAACAGAGGATCCCGCAAATTTTTAACTTCAGTTCAGAGTAATTTTTATTCAACTTTCGCGGTTAAGAAAGAAAAATGGCTTCAAGTAGTAATCTCTATACTTCCTACCCACTCGTGGGAGGTTCCAGAGCAAAGAGATTAGTCAAATCGGATCGTGATTAAGTAGGTTCACTCAGGTACGATAAATCTTCGACCTGTGCATATCAAACTATATGAAGCAAATCTATCATACTTCTGTTTCCATGGCGGATGTAGGAAAAACATGTACGTCGTATTATGTCTAGTAGTAGTACCTAAACGAAGCATTAAACTCGCGATAATATTCCAACTTCGGTTCACAAGTTTCTTGTTGCATAAAGATATCTGCATCAGACCGTGTTTCTCATTTATGTCGGATCGTCAGTCCGTGTCTGTCGTACATCAATGCGTCATAACTACTGAGTCAGTCTACTTGACGAAATATTTAAAGAACCATCATAGACGAAGTAACACAAATTAAGGGTATGGCGAAAGGGGTGACACATTTGAGGATCATAAAATTCATACATAATACATGAGGAGATATAAAAACAGTCATTATTATTACAAAAGCATCGCAGAACGCGATGTGGTACGTACTCCTAATACCCAAATAGAGGTGTGTCAGTGACTACATCATCGCAGACCTGTTGTTGAGTTTGTTACCTGTTGCAACGATTCAGCATTGCAAATTCATTTCAAATTATACATCGGACTTCATTTAATTTTACCCTTGTTACCTGGATCAGAAGCTTCTTAATTACACAACCCCCTACCCCCTACAACCCCAAACTCCCAAGTTTCGACCACCACAAAAAATTTTAAATATGAAGTTTAAGAGATTTTTATTTTTTTGGTATTTTTGTCCCTAATTTACGTATTATTTGCATTCAAAGTTGGAATAAGTAATAGAAAAGGTTTAAAGCTATTTTAACGCATTATTTCTATGCAGAAAAAGTGGTTGAAATTACCACATTCCGTATATACGCTAGGTTTAAAATCGAAACTGTCTAGTATCTGGAAGGAGTTACACCTTGAAGAAAATCATAGGTGTTCATTTCAAGTTGGATAACTTTCCAGGTAAGGTTTTAATAGCAAATCGTTTCTATCCGAGGTATATTAAGTGCCTCTTGCTACTTGGTGTATTACGTTATCTACCTGTACGGCATTTAACTGCTTTATTAATGGCTTTTGTTCATAGAAGCCACCTCCATTGTGTTGAGTTTCTTAGTACCTACCTCGCGATATTAAGTCCTGAGAAAGGCTCAAGTTAGACTCAACAGTAAAGCTAAATTAAATTTCTCGGTGAACCCAAGGTTATAAAATGTTATTCCTCGGAGTAGAAGGTGGAGTTGAAAGCAGCTGGATTGTTAAAAAAGTAATAAGGTGACAAGTATGATGCCAATAAACGAACGGGTTTATGGTTTTCTAAGGTGTACGACAGACGTTTGACTTGCTTGTGTGCCGAAGTGTATGTTTCTAGGTAGTGTAAGGAATAGTTCCATGTAATTCTAGTAGACAAACGCACACCCACTGAGAAACAAGGCGAAGAGAATCAAGGCGAGTGAAAGTTTTCTTTTCTGATAGTGCTATATGCTTCTCACGCGTCAAACGTTGCGACGGTTGGCTTCACAACGTTGCAATTTGCCGGTTATTATTCAGCTATATCCAAAAGAATCCGCCAACGTACTTTTTTTGGTCTGCATCCCTTCGTCTTAGTGGGCGGGTACCTTAGCGCTCATTTGCGTTGCGCCATCAAAATCACATCCATAAATGAGTGCTTAATGATCACACCGGCACACAAACATAAAAAAGTGGAATGTACATTTGACTAAACCGCCCTAGGGAATATGTATTTCGATGCGCGAAGTCCGAATCTGAAGTTTGTTTGACACGTACACACTCAGAGTTTTCAGTAAATTATGAAAAATGGCTAAAAATCGCAAAAAGTGTGCAAACGTAAACCAAAATTGCAAATGGCAAAAAAATGCCAAAGATTGACAGAAATCGCTAAAAATTGCATAAATTGCAGTTATGCAACCGGAAAAAACTTTTCGGAACAAGATAAGTATACATTCTACATATTTCGATGGGCTGAATCCAAATCTGAAGTTAATCTAGCTCGTTGGAGTAAATTGCGAAAAGCCGCTTCAAGTCACTATAAAAGTGTATGAATTGACAATCATGCAAGCATGCCGTGTTGACGTTCTACCTTCCTTGATACCGATTTTCGATTTCACTTATGACTTGGTGAAATCATCCTGCTTCACTGTAGCCTCCTAGATTGAAGGAGAATAGTTAAGAGTAAAGAAGAGATCTATCGCTTTTTCCTGTAACCAGTGCACCTGCACGTGGTGACGGTGAGCATCGAAATACATAACCCTATGATATAGGTGGGTCTACTCAAAAGTACAAACCACGTTTTTAATTTTGTGAGCCAGTGGCGTTGTTGGCTGACGTCGCATTGTAACGTGCCAGAATCACATAACTTTTTTCTAGTATTTTGATTACTTACCATTAATTTGAAATTTGTGTTTAAATATTTTGGAGATCAAAGTTATAATATTTTATTAATTATCCCAGAAATTTACTAATAAAATATCGCTGGTCCTCGTACAGTTGGCTTTCTAGGGTCTGCCCATAGGCAACCAGCGATTTGTGGAACGCCCTCCTACTTGTGACATTGATTGACAGTCGACTGACTGACTGACTGACGGAAGTGTGTTGGCCATCTTACTGCTGAAACATCGATGGAGAAGGTGTGTCGGTCCTTTATTTGGTTTCCAAGTTTTGGCATATTGGCCCCCAATCAACATTTTATGGAGTAGTACCGTTTTTTGTATCTACCTTACCTACCTGTTTGTTTTGGTTGTTGTTTGGCGTTACTCCTTCCATTTCTATGGGATTTTAACCCTTCCAGCAGTAAGTTCTTCTTTTATTCCATCTGACCACGTGCATTAATGCATGTCCATAAGAGGTTCGCTCAATATCTGCTTCATTGTAGTGGGAAGGCATTAAGCAAAACCATCATCCGTACTCCTCCATCTTTGCGGCTGTTTTGTGGCCGGTCGTAGCCGATTTTGCTTGAGAAAAAAATCCTGATGCAAACAGGTGAATATAATTTTAATTAACTCCTTTATAAATATTTGTATGTTTATTGATTATTGTTGGCTGACATTCTTAGAGTGTACTTGATTTTGTCCGGAATTTTTCATGATGAAATATGAGGCAGTGCCTACATTAGCAACTTCGCTCGAGATTACTCCATTACATTGACCATGATTTTGATCTTTGAGCTGCTATAACCTTTTGTTGAACACGTGATAACTGTTTGAGGGTATACTACTTTAATACATTACAGTAGAACCTCGGTTATCCGAACCTCTATTATCCGGACCCTCTGTTATCCGAACTCGTTTACACAGTTGTTTCTGCTGTCAATTAAGGACAAAGTGGATATTTTGGAGCGTATGAAAAAAGGCGAATCGGCCCAATCTCTGTCGGTGGTTTATGGTGTGGGAAAGTCAACGATATCGGACATTAAAAAACAGTCCAGCGCGATTTTGACGTTCGCGAGCAAACTTGACTGTGATGCAGGATGTTCGAAGCGCAAGACCATGAAAAGATCCGCCAACGAATGTTTGGATGAGGCTCTTTTCACATGGTTTTCCCAAAAACGTTCATCTGGGCAACCTATCAACGGCCCCTTGGTGTGTGAGAAAGCTTTAGACTTCAATAAAAAATTAGGGGGTGACCCTAAATTCTCTGCAAGTCAAGGATGGCTAGGTAAATTTAAATCTCGACACGGCATTCGCCAGCTTGATATTCAAGGTGAAAAACTCAGTGCTGACTCTTCATCTGCCTCTGGATTTGTGACAAGATTTTCAGAAATTTTAAGAGAGGATGGTTATGATTTGGAGCTTGTTTATAATGCAGATGAAAGTGGTTTATGTTGGAAAAGCTTACCCTCTAAAACTCTGGCATCCAAGAGGGAAGTGTCAGCCCCTGGATATAAATCATGCAAAGATCGGGTCACCGTAATGGTTTGTGCAAATGCTACTGGTAGCCATAGAATTCCCATGCTTCTTATAGGAAAATCCAAAAATCCAAGAGCCTTCAAAAACGCGAAGATACCTCTCGTTTACAAAAACCAATCCAGGGCATGGATGGACCGGAAAATATTTGTAGACTGGTATGACAACACCTTCATACCCGAAGTTAAAAAGTTTCTTGAGCAAGTGGGTAAGCAATCAAAGCCTGTTTTATTGGTTTTGGACAATGCGCCTTCGCATCCAGATGCTGAGAGTTTGACAAGAGACGGTTTCAAAGTCATCTATCTACCTCCTAATGTGACATCAATCCTTCAGCCAATGGATCAAAGTGTCATTGAGACTATGAAAAGGAATTACCGGAAGCAACTTTTACGCCGACTTTTGCTCAAAGACAATGACGATGAAAAAGAAAAGGCTGACAGTGTTATCGCGTTCTTCAAGTCAATTAATCTGAAGGATGGTTGCTACATGGTTGTTGAGGCCTGGAATTTAGTTTCTCCAAGCACACTGAGAAAGGCATGGAATAAGTTGTTGAAAAAATACTACGATGATCTCAATGAGCCTACTGTTGATCTACTGCCCCTTAACGAAAGACATGAAAAAACTGAACTTGTGACTGAAATGCTTGACACACTTGAATCCCTCAAAGTAAGAGAAGACTGTGACGAAGAAGACGTGCTGAAGTGGTTAAATTCTGACGCCGATGACCAAGGATTCCCCATTGTGACTGATGAAGAAATTATTGAGAGTGTTCTGTCAGACCCCATTGTGGATGACGAGGAAGAAAGTGTCGATGACTGTGCTTTGGAACCTCCAACGGGACCCTCTCACGACGAAGCACTAAAAGCCGTTGATGTTGTCTTTCAGTGGCTTGAAAGACCAGAGGAAGTAGAAGTGGTCCAGCTACTTCAACTTCAAAAGATAAAGGAGTTGGCTTTTACAAAAAAATAAACAAAATGAAGCAGACGAAGATTGGTGATTTTTTCAAACGTAGAGTTTGTAATGGTTCATAATGTGTTCGTACGTACATTTATATATATATATATATATATATATATATATATATATATATGTACAACATACATAATAAATATATGTACATATTGAGTAGTTAATTGTTTTATTCCCTATGTACACATATGTAGTACATATATGTACATATTTTTAATCTAACCTCTTTTATCCGAACTTTTCGATTATCCGAACCACCTTTGGTCCCAATTAGTTCGGATAATCGAGGTTCTACTGTATTCTCTTTTTGCCTTTGCTCTACTTTTTTTTAATAAAAATGTACATGGATTTTCAAATTCGAGTGTTTTAATTGGCAGTTTTGCCTCATAAAGAGAATACAGAGTAGATTTTTAATCTTTAATCTTTCTCTCTGTAGGGTTTTTTATCCTTCACCGTAAATGTTGAGTTTGAGATAAGCAGCCGATACTTTGTGAAGTTCCTGAGAGAAGACAACAATCCGTATAAGTTTAGGTTTTAGTTCCCATTTTTAAATTAGTAAATGCCGATCATTCTTCTGGCGTTATGATATTTGTAAAACCTATCGCGTTCGAATACCATGGTAGACGTTTAGCACTGTTACACTTTAAACATCTCCTTGTGCTGCCATTTTAAATAATATCTCTTTTTTAATTTCCCCAGCAGTAGTGGAACATTTTATTATGGAACGTATGCATGAGTTAATTAACTAGTTAATATATTGTTATTTTAAATATCTTGTGTTTTATTTGGCGCTCTGTACAGTTAACTCGTTGACGTCATTGCTATTAGATATCATTAGGTTCTCTTCTTTTCAGTTTATGGTCTTGCAAAATGAGTTCCGACTCAGGAATTTGTGGCTTAATCCGTTTTGAGTCACTGGCGCTCTTAACCCCCCTACTCTCCGCTTTATTGAGCTAGGGTCTAAATTTGCAAGCCACTAGACAGCTATTTTGCATTGACTGATCACTTGATTTCATTCATCGTGTTTTATTTATTAATTAATTAAAAAAAGGACGCACTACCAGTTCCTTTATTTATAAAAAAAGGCATGGCAGCATGACAATGTTTGCATAAATTTTTCAGAGCGTTGTTTTATATTCGTAACTATTAAGCGTATGTTCAAGAAAATATTATTCTTAAGAATACAAATAAACTTGAGTAGATCCTTTTTGCATTGTAACATGGTAGAGTCTGTTCTAAAAAGATTGAATATAAGACAGTTCTGTTGTTACTTTTCGGCAAGTGTTAAATTCGTAACTAGGTGGTCCAATACATATGGCATTTTCTACAATGGAATACCGGATATATTTTAGTATATTCTAAGTGAAATTTGGTGTAGCAAACTATAGGACTCCTTCTGGAACTATGGAATATTTTGCAGATAGAATAGCGGATTTTTTGTCAGAATGAGATTCATATCTCATAGTTTCTCGTTACCTGAATATTATCCAAAGTTTGTGCATCATATGTACCTACAAGGAAGGGCTCATAAACGCCCCATGTATTTATTCTAAAGAAAAAACCAATCGGATTCTTACGCTTTTCGATAATCCTTTGTGTAAGCTTTATTTTCGTACACCATTTTTGGGGCTGTAATAACTATTTTTTCTAGTAATGTGTCGATTTCTAGAAATGACAGTTAAAAATAAATAAAACCACATGAGTCGTGGAGAGGTAGGCATTTCTATGGATGAGCTTAAGCCTTCATTGAAATTACCGAAAATTACCTCCCATACCTCCCATCCTCTAAAAATACTCCATTTCTATGAATTATGTGGTACTCATTTGCTTTGTTTTAAACGGCAAATAACATAGCTCCAAAATTTGGTAACACAACACCCCAAAACTGTTATGACAACACGAAGCTTATGTCTTATGTAAGTTAGGCATGAGATTATTGTTTTTTGTTAAGCTTCTATGTATAAGTGGAGTTACTTGACTTCAAGCCATTTGGAGTGACAGTGGATGTCAGCTTTTATAGCGCGCTCAATGTTTAGCACAGGTTGACGGCGATTATGTTTCACATAAACTAACTCTCGTAGAACATTCACAAAATAAATTCCCTTAACCTACTTCTGACACGTCGCTTCTTTGTTCTCCACCACAATCTTCAATTTCTATAATATACCAAGAATGATATTTACAGTTCATCCGAGGTAGATCATCCACGAGTGTTAGTGTTGACTAACACTCGTGGTCCATATCTGGTACAATTGTATGAAGTTCCACGATATATTCAAATAGAATTCAAACGCGTTCTTCCCACAATCAAATAAAGACTTTCCTGAAAATAATATTCCAGATATAGATTCGAATTTAATATTCTTGCCGTATATGCAGCAGCAATCTCTCGAATCCACCCTACATCCCGAACATTTTGTATACTTAACCCGTTTAGAGAAAATGTGTATGTACGAATATCTTGGAGAACGATATGTTGACTTTATTATTTTTTTCTTTTTCAATAGCTGTAGCGTTCATAAAAGATGTAATATATTACATGGTAATCCTTTGAATAAGTGTTGTTTTGAAGTAAATATTGAGATAATGTGAAAACCTCAATATACGATTTTAGACAGAAAGACTTGCAATTCAGACAGACCGTTGTTTCGCTTTCCAGAATACCATAGGCCGAGGCATGCTCCGTAAGTCAATTACAATGACAGGGACGAGGGGTGGTTATGGAGGAGATTTTATGTCCGAGGCTCTGCGACAGTTGTAGATTATGTTATCTCTCCTAAACTGTGTTATCCTGTCTTTATTTCTAGTTATAATTTCAGAAAAAAATATAACTTACCCTGTTCTCAGTTAGTAGGTACTGTGACCTCAGAGTATAGTTCTATGAAATTGGGTCGTTGATACAAATCGTTGCGGTTTGGGCGTGACCTAGTTCCAAGAACTAGGAAAAAGACATAACAATTATTGGCTTACGGCGTATTAAAACTTAAACTGTCTGCCGAATTTTGGATCTCTGGTGCTAAAGGAAACACAAATTCACAAGGCACACAAACATTTATTGAACAACAAAAGGCATTTAAAAGAAGTCCTGGTAGACAAGCAAAAGGAAATTAGTTGATACTATCCCCAAGCCAAATGGTTTCCAGCAAAAACTAAAATTAAAAAAAAAATCACCTTGGTAGGAGCTTGGATATTACAGAATGGTGGGATTGATTCCCATACAAGGGAAGGGATAGCTGCTATGTAGCCTCTCGAAGAAAAGGCTACCCAAACGGAAGCTCCAAAGCATAGGTAACCAAGGGTACGAAATCCCAGATGCAAATCAGAACCCGAAGGTAGAACCCTCAAACAATGAGGGTTTACAGAAATGGGAGACTGCTCCTCACAGACGTGGGTTCTACTTGAAGATCGCCTAGGAGTATCAGTGTAGACAGTTCCCCTCAGCTCGATAGTCTAGTGTAGCTGTGATAACGGCTAAATCCCCAAGAGTGTGAGAAAAGGGCTCCGGCATACAAAATTCACTAATGGAGGCCGGAGGTGTGAAATTCCTTCACTACGCAGGTTATGCTGCTGTACTGCCACACGAGAGGACCGGAAATAGCCCCAATTCACCTTCAGCTCTCGTATTTACGATCGAAGAAATATAAAAAATGTCCTTCAATGAGATAAAGAGCAGAATACGATTTTTACCATAGAATTAATAGACCAAGAGAAGTGTTTTGTTATAAAAATAAAATTCGATATTTTTAAGAACTGTTATAAAATTATTATTCCAAATAAGAAAAACGTTGTAATAATTTACTTTATCAAGGTATAGTTAATTTTTAGTCGACCATTAAAGAAACTGTAACACCAGACAGTTCCCCTCTATAGAGTTACAAAATCATGTGGAAAAAAAGAACACGTTGCTAGGAGGAAATGGTCACTTACCAGCTCGATGGTTTAGTGTCGCTGTGATAACGGCTAAATCTCCAAGATTGTGAGAAACGAGCTCCAACAACAAAATTCAATAAGAGATGTCGATTTCTATCAAAATCTCCACAACCCGACAAACCTCAACACTGGGTGTGAAATTGTTCACTACGCAGGTTGTACCGCTGTACTGCAACGCGAGAGGGCCGGAAACAGCCCAGCCAGCTCTCGTATTTGAATTATAAAATTTTTTTTTAGGGTAAGGAGATCTGAATCAATCAAATGAGATATGAGCTATCCCAAGAAAATCCGATGTGATTTGGGTATCTGCGCATGTACAGACGACATTTTTTTGTCTGGGTTTGCCGATTCGGAAGATCTAAGGCCACAGATATACTCTGCTGTGTCAGGCGGCTGATGATGGGTGGTACGCGGCAGGCGACGTTGCTTATATCTGCCTTGCATTGCTTTAAATGTACTTATTTATACTTAACATGGGTAGAGGAGACGACTCGGTGGTGCTGCGGCGATACGGGCGACACCACCCGGCGACACGGCACTTTCAGGCCTTTTGCCGTTAATGTGATCCTAGTACAGAATCGTCAACCTGAATATTTCACAGCGAAACATATTTGTTTTGCAAAATTCAGTAAAAATTTGCAAAAAGGATCGCAGAAACATGAAGAGGTACGAAAAAATTATTTCCTCCTACTACAAAGTTGGCTAAAAACTGAAAACTCTTACACCTCTTACTGTTCTTTCGATGCTGATACATAAGTTTCAGTTGATGAACCTTGCACCCCTGCAAAATCATCAAACTCGGTTACAAATTTGCTACCAGGATTGCATAAACGCGAGGTGGTAAAGAGGATGAATGAATGAATCTTGAATTTTAGAGGCATCCCGGCCACCATAAGGAGCCAGTGCATAGGCCGCTTAAGCGGGCCCTTATGCACCTCTACAATACTTAAATCACAAGCCTCGCCCTTTTAGCGAAGTTGAGGATGTACTTTGCTCCTGATTCAAAATGACGCGAATGTCTTTTTACACCTCTTGCTGTTTCTGCGATCCTAATACAGAACTTTCAGCTTATGCTATCGTACATCTGCATCAAGTAAGTTACATACAATGAAACTCGGTAGGTAAGATTGGTTATCAGGATTGCAGAAAGCGAGGCGGTATGAAGGTATTTGCTCCTAGTATAAAATTAGCGGAGAATTCGTACTTCTTGCACCTCGCGCTGTTGCCGCGCAAATGATTGGCATCGATTGGTATCTTGCTGGTAATCTACCGGTGGAGTTTAGTTTGTATCACTGTCCTACTATAATCAGATAACATCCTCGTGAACTCGAAGACACTCCGGGAGAGTCCCTGAGGTATCTGTACAGATAAAAATCATGAAACTGCTTGCACAATTATTCAGAGGGTATTGTGCTCTAAATATCTTTACATCATCCGATAAATACTACAAAAATTTGGTCACTCGTCACCTGTAGTCTATGTCACACCTTCACCTGTCACCTGCCACTTCAGAGTACATCCGCGCATGTAAAACCAGATCCGAGAAAATCCAATGAAATCCGAGAAAATTCAAGGAGATCCAAGGATCCCAGGAAATCTGAGTAGACAAGATATTTTGTTCCTAAAAACTGCCAGCCCTTTACATAGGGTAGTTAGCAGATGATTTGAAAAGTTTCTGGACTCTACATGAATAAAATATAGTTAATCTCTGAAAGCATTTCAAAATACCAGTTTATTACTGAAATGACTTCTTCATTTGGACTTCCTAAAGCATGAAGAGAAATTAAAAATTAGATGTTAAACTGTGCAAGCTGATAGAACAGCTAACAACTGTGGCACCCATCCTGTCAATAGCTTACCAGAATATTTCAGAATATGCAACACAAATTCATTCGAGATGCTCAGAAGTAACTTTGTAGCAGTTTTTGGACAATCAACGTTGTGCCTCGTCATCCCATCAAATCATTATATGCTCTACCTACATTCAATTCTCTTTTATGCACCTGTCTAATCAATGGAAACTATGAATTTTTTTCATTTTCTAACGCAGCATGAAGTACGTCTACTTCAAACCGCTCTAGAAAGAAAACTAACTGCCAGACAGCTTGTAACTGCACACATGTGCATAGGCACTCCCTAGTGGCCCAGCAGAGCAATATGTTTCCTGATTCCAGTAACTTTTCAAATTACCCAGTATTAAGAATCTTTACTATCTTTCTTAAATCTGCCATGCGTTCCATCCCATAAACCTACTACATACTCGTAATAAACGGAATATATTAATATATATATATATATACATATAACTTGAGACGTGGTCATTGTCGTCTAGACCAGTTAGGTGAAAAATTAAAGCTTCCGCTTTTTGTTGGGTACTTCGACAAGATTTAAGCAAAGAGGACTCTTTATACTTTTTTAATTCTCTCTAGCTTTCAATGGACTTTGCCATCATCATCAGGAGCTGCAATTACAATGATAACAGTAGCAACAAAGGTGTAAAATGAATTTAAATTGACTCAACTTACAGTAGTATGTGAGAATGTTGCTAATTGTTGTTTACGCATATGATGAGGGAAACGTCCAGTAACATGGTGAGAGCTGAATAGGTTGCACAATAGTCAAAATTTATACAAAACATGACAAGAACACGTTAAAACAGATTAAAAATTATTTTAAAAATTAGAACATTACATCGTGAAAACCACCTGATGATTGCACAAATTAGTGGTCATGGAATGATGAATTGATGAGTGACATGAAACCCTTTGACAGAAGGCCGAAGGATGTCAATGTCAGTATTGAAAGATGGAACGAATTGTGGGCGTGTGCCAAAAACGTTGCCAAATCACTTCAGATGAAGAGATTTACAGAATTTTATGATGGAATTTGTTAAACCGACCAGAGGCAGTTGAATAAACTATATTATTATTAATGGGAATTTAAATTAACAATTATTAATAAATCGTGAGGAGAGAATTATTATATTTTGAGTGGAATGAAATTTACTGGTGGAAACGGCCAAAACACAGATTCTAATTATGGTTGTGAAGAGTTGAAATTTGGGGAGATATGTAAGTTCTCCAATTTTTCGCAGTTTAGCAGATATGAGTAAATGACACTCAGTTGTTTAACATCTGTCTTTTTGTTGATACAGTTGTTATTCATGAAAATGTGGGACATTTCCAGGAATAAACGTTTGGAAAGGTGTTTTTCTTTATCAAGAACTTTGATACTTGTGTAATTCATAGAATGCCCTGTTGTGTTAACATGAGATGCTAGAGCGCATCTTTCAGGATGAAGCCTAGCATCACTTTTGTGTGATGTAATCCTTCCTTTAAGAGATCTGGAGGTCTGACCTATGTATATTTGGTTGCAGTTGTTGCAATTGATGGAGTAGACTGTGTTGGTTAAGCCAAGCAGCGGGACTTTGTCTTTCATTTTTGAAAAAATGCAGTTTATAGTGAGGACGGATTTGCAAGCAATTCGAAAGTTCAAAGGACTGCACAATCTGATAAGCTTAGGGGTCAGTTCCTTGATGTAGGGCAGGACAGCAAAACCAGGTCTGGAGTCCGGGTTGGTGCTAGTACTGTTAGGATTGATGTTATTATTGGGAATTACATCAGTTCCGTTATTGGGGGTTGTGCGACTATTACCTGCATCACCAGAGTTCGGCAAAATATTGGAAGGTGAACTAAAAATGATCTTGTTAATCAGACACTTCGGATAACCATTATTGATGAACAGTTTTGATAGTTTACGTAAATTTGAGGTGTGGAAGGTATTATCTGAGATGCTGATTACCCTTGTTTTCATCTGTTTTACCAAATTGATTTTAATCCCTAGTTTATGGTATGACCTAAAATTGAGAAACCGACCTGAGGCCATAGGTTTCTGGTACCAGTCTACCAATAAACTGTTGTTGTTGGTGCGAATGAGTCTTGTGTCTAGAAAGGGGACAGACAGGTTCTCATCTTCTTTTTCAATGGTAAATTGGATGTAGGGGTCATAGCTGTTGAATTCTCTGACAATACCATCCAGACCTATGGAAGGGAGGCATAAAATAATGTCATCTACGTATTTTTTTATGAAGAAGAGGTTATAGGGTAGAGTCGGAATAACTGTATCAAGCAGATCATCCATGACATATTCCGCCAAAATTGGTGACAGAACAGATCCCATAGGACAACCATGTGTTTGAGAATATATTTTGTTGTTGAAAGAGAAATAATTGTTATGAAAAAGGAATGTTATAATGTTGGTGAAAGATTCTAGAGATATGTTGCAGTGTTGACTTATCTCATTCCAGTGTTTATTAATAGTTCTTGTACATGCATCCAGATAGATGTTGCTGAATAGCGACACCACATCAAGACTGGCGATAATATGATCGGCTGGTATTGTCAATCTATTGAACTGACGAGAGACCTCAAATGAGTCTTTGATGTAGTAATCATTGTCACAAAGTGACAAAGGCAATGTTACAGTGATAATGCTTAAACAACACTATTTAGATCTTTGCAACAATCTCATCAATGATGACCCATCATATCATGAAATTAATAAAGATCCCACACTTAAAGTGGAAAAGAAAAGTAATGACATTGTTAAGGAACTCCTCAGCACTGGACAAATAACCCAAGAACAAAAAAGAACTTTGACTACTTATAACTCTGTCCCTCCAAAATTTTATGCACTTCCGAAAATTCACAAACCTGTACTCTCAGTAAGACCTATAGTTGCATCAATAGGTTCAGCCACCCAGGCTTTGTCTTCATTAATATCGACAACACTAAAATCAGCACATGCAGACAATGATTACTACATCAAAGACTCATTTGAGGTCTCTCGTCAGTTCAATAGATTGACAATACCAGCCGATCATATTATCGCCAGTCTTGATGTGGTGTCGCTATTCAGCAACATCTATCTGGATGCATGTACAAGAACTATTAATAAACACTGGAATGAGATAAGTCAACACTGCAACATATCTCTAGAATCTTTCACCAACATTATAACATTCCTTTTTCATAACAATTATTTCTCTTTCAACAACAAAATATATTCTCAAACACATGGTTGTCCTATGGGATCTGTTCTGTCACCAATTTTGGCGGAATATGTCATGGATGATCTGCTTGATACAGTTATTCCGACTCTACCCTATAACCTCTTCTTCATAAAAAATACGTAGATGACATTATTTTATGCCTCCCTTCCATAGGTCTGGATGGTATTGTCAGAGAATTCAACAGCTATGACCCCTACATCCAATTTACCATTGAAAAAGAAGATGAGAACCTGTCTGTCCCCTTTCTAGACACAAGACTCATTCGCACCAACAACAACAGTTTATTGGTAGACTGGTACCAGAAACCTATGGCCTCAGGTCGGTTTCTCAATTTTAGGTCATACCATAAACTAGGGATTAAAATCAATTTGGTAAAACAGATGAAAACAAGGGTAATCAGCATCTCAGATAATACCTTCCACACCTCAAATTTACGTAAACTATCAAAACTGTTCATCAATAATGGTTATCCGAAGTGTCTGATTAACAAGATCATTTTTAGTTCACCTTCCAATATTTTGCCGAACTCTGGTGATGCAGGTAATAGTCGCACAACCCCCAATAACGGAACTGATGTAATTCCCAATAATAACATCAATCCTAACAGTACTAGCACCAACCCGGACTCCAGACCTGGTTTTGCTGTCCTGCCCTACATCAAGGAACTGACCCCTAAGCTTATCAGATTGTGCAGTCCTTTGAACTTTCGAATTGCTTGCAAATCCGTCCTCACTATAAACTGCATTTTTTCAAAAATGAAAGACAAAGTCCCGCTGCTTGGCTTAACCAACACAGTCTACTCCATCAATTGCAACAACTGCAACCAAATATACATAGGTCAGACCTCCAGATCTCTTAAAGGAAGGATTACATCACACAAAAGTGATGCTAGGCTTCATCCTGAAAGATGCGCTCTAGCATCTCATGTTAACACAACAGGGCATTCTATGAATTACACAAGTATCAAAGTTCTTGATAAAGAAAAACACCTTTCCAAACGTTTATTCCTGGAAATGTCCCACATTTTCATGAATAACAACTGTATCAACAAAAAGACAGATGTTAAACAACTGAGTGTCATTTACTCATATCTGCTAAACTGCGAAAAATTGGAGAACTTACATATCTCCCCAAATTTCAACTCTTCACAACCATAATTAGAATCTGTGTTTTGGCCGTTTCCACCAGTAAATTTCATTCCACTCAAAATATAATAATTCTCTCCTCACGATTTATTAATAATTGTTAATTTAAATTCCCATTAATAATAATATAGTTTATTCAACTGCCTCTGGTCGGTTTAACAAATTCCATCATAAAATTCTGTAAATCTCTTCATCTGAAGTGATTTGGCAACGTTTTTGGCACACGCCCACAATTCGTTCCATCTTTCAATACTGACATTGACATCCTTCGGCCTTCTGTCAAAGGGTTTCATGTCACTCATCAATTCATCATTCCATGACCACTAATTTGTGCAATCATCAGGTGGTTTTCACGATGTAATGTTCTAATTTTTAAAATAATTTTTAATCTGTTTTAACGTGTTCTTGTCATGTTTTGTATAAATTTTGACTATTGTGCAACCTATTCAGCTCTCACCATGTTACTGGACGTTTCCCTCATCATATGCGTAAACAACAATTAGCAACATTCTCACATACTACTGTAAGTTGAGTCAATTTAAATTCATTTTACACCTTTGTTGCTACTGTTATCATTGTAATTGCAGCTCCTGATGATGATGGCAAAGTCCATTGAAAGCTAGAGAGAATTAAAAAAGTATAAAGAGTCCTCTTTGCTTAAATCTTGTCGAAGTACCCAACAAAAAGCGGAAGCTTTAATTTTTCACCTATATACATATATATATACAGGGTGACTTTGAAGTTGAGTCATTAATTTTCAGATAATGATTGTAGAAGGAAGATAAACCAAAATATGTGTGTAAAAATAAAAAAAAATCAAAAAAAATGTTACCTTGTTTTATAAAGTATCCTCCCGACAAGTATTTCAGTGCGGACCTGTATTTGATCGTGCGGTCTTGGAGCACCGGCATGCCCTCCCCTGTGAGGTCTTAAGTCACCTGATTCACGAGCCCTTTGTACTACATTAACAAAGGCACGAGGGGTTGGTTGCACTCGTAAATAAGAATCATGTCCACAAGTTGAGCATTTTCGTAAACATGTGCCATTTTTTATTTCGTTTGAGCCACGCAACAAACACCACTATTCACTCACGCGTTACCGAATGACGAAAAACATCGTGATAAACGTTTCAAATTCTTTCGCTTTTTTGTTTCCGATGCAATGAACCGATATATCCGTTGTTGCCAAACACGAGCACATAATATTATTATTGAGACAGGGCGGTACTCAAACTTCTAAAGGGCTATAACTTTGTTACTTTAATTTTACCAGAAAAATGTTAAAGGGTATATATATATATGTATATACAGGGTGACTTCGAAGTTGAGTCGTTTATTTTAACAGTGAGTAGATCTGATCAAAAGAAATGTTTTTTTCCTTTACCATTTTTCTGGTAAAATTAAAGTAACAAAGTTATATCCCTTTGGAAGTTTGAGTACCGCCCTGTCTCAATAATAATATTATGTGCTCGTGTTTGGCGACAACGGATATAATCCGCCGTATCGGTTCATCCCATCGGAAACAAAAAAGCGAAAGAATTGGGAACGATGTTTTTACAATTATTTTATTCATTTGTATACAGTCAGTGTCAGTGAATAGTGGTGTCTGTTGCGTGGCTCAAACGAAATAAAAAATGGCACATGTTTATGCGGATCGGTTTCCCAATCGAGTGCAACCAACCCCTCGTGCCTTTGTTAATGTAGTACAACGGGCTCGTGAATCAGGTGACGGCATGCCGGTGCTCCAAGACCTCACGATCAAATACAGGTCCGCACTGAAATACTTGTCGGGAGGATACTTTATAAAACAAGGTTAAATTTTTTTTTAACTTTTTTTTATTTTTACACACATATTTTGGTTTGTCTTCCTTCTACAATCATTATCTGAAAATTAATGACTCAACTTCAGAGTCACCCTATATATATATATATATATATATATATATATCTATGAGTTAGTGCTTGCATTATATCAGAACAAGCCGACTTTAAACAGATACAGAATGAAGCAAAATCTTCTTTCTATCTATTTTGTGCAATCTGCAAGCTTAGCAGAAACTGGGCCACAGCGAAAAAGTCTCGGAACATATTTCTCCAGATATTCGCAACAATTTGCTCATTTACATGAATACATAAATATAAATCTCTAGAATTTACCCCAGTATGATAATTTTAATAGTTTTTTAACTGTTAGAAATGCAGCAGAAGTAATTCGTCCTCGAAAATAATTCCCCTGAATTCATTTTCGACCAATTTAAATAAATTTGTTTTCCTCGAAAACTTTATTATGCAAATCGACATTTTTGTGGGCCGAAAATTAAAGGCAAGTAACTAGCTTATTATAGTGTTCTTGTTTAGTTTTATGAGCGGAAAATAATATTTAAATGTGTCTGCGGAGACTGTAGATAATTGGGAAATTACTCGAAATTTCGAGGATGGATGCAAAACTGCATATGTTATTGAAACAAGTAGGGATTGTTTCAAATTTTAATGAATTATAACGTTTTTTTGAACGATGCTGTAGACATGTTTTGAAATTCAAATGAAATATTAGCCACGTAATTATTTAATGATTGTGTCCTGTATCGAATTACCATTTTTTTGTCTACTTATGTAAATACGAGGTTTGTTCAAAAAGTATCGCAAATTTTTAATTTTCGCGGGCTACGTATGTTCGATTTTCGATCTTTTTGTGGCAACATGTTGGTACTCATGACCCTAACTAATGTTGACAATATCAGCCATTTTAAGTGTTCAGTCAGTTTTTGACAGCTATTGCGCGTGGACGTGTTTTAGCTTGTCTCCGATTTCTGTCTATTCCAAAAAAAGGATCAAAGAACTTGTCCTAAATTTTGTGTAAAAAACAACTTGAAGTGCGCGGACATATTCCAAATGTTGACTGTTGCATAGGGCGAAGCTACTTTGAACAAAAGCAACGTTTATCGGTGGTACAAAATGTTCTCAGGGTGGAACGGTCAACAAGGAATATTACCTTCAAGTAATGCGCAATTTGTGAGAAGCAATCCACCAGAAACACCCGGATTTGTGGAAGAACAAAAATTGGCTTCTGCACCATGATAACGCCCCTGCTCATGCATCGTTACTTGTGCGCGAATTTTTGGCCAAAAACAACACTCAAATAATGCCTCACCCACCGTATTCCCCAGACCTGGTCCCCTGTGACTTTTTCTTGTTCCCGAAACTGAAGAGGCCAATGAAAGGACGGCGCTACGCCACGATTGAAGAGATAAAGACGGCATCGAAGGAGCAGCTGAACACGATCACAAAAATGATTTTTCAAAATGCTTCGAATATTGGAAAAAACGTTATCACAAGTGTATAATGTTTGATGGGGATTACTTTGAAGGGGACAAAATATATATTCATGAATAAATAAATAATTCTTGAAAAAACATGAAATTCGCGATACTTTTTGAACAAACCTCGAAGCAAGGATATGCAGATACACATTGGCCTCTTTCCTTATTTTTGTGATAGAGAGTATTAGAGAAGGTAATACGATAATTTTAAAGGTAACTTAATCAAACTCTGAAATGTATCTTCTTGAAGAATTGAAGCTTACTCC
This sequence comes from Acanthoscelides obtectus, assembly GCA_963669975.1. Taxonomy (NCBI): domain Eukaryota; kingdom Metazoa; phylum Arthropoda; class Insecta; order Coleoptera; family Chrysomelidae; genus Acanthoscelides; species Acanthoscelides obtectus. The sequence goes on along the minus strand of CAVLJG010000009.1, from coordinate 38,139,278 downwards.
TTCTCAACTCGTTCAATAATATGGCGTCAAGTAGATTGACTTCTATACTTGTGTGTGTCACACAATATACAAATTCAATGCATGGCTAATGGTCATAAAGTGTATTATGAGCAAATGTATATAAAAAAAGGAATAACAACATTAGATAGAAACGAAATAACTGGGTTGAGTCTAGCTACAATTGATGTAAGCATGCCAAAGTTATTCAAGACGAACTTCTTAATTCTTTTTTCGAAACTATACTTCGAGAGGATTTTATATTCTAGGGATAATTTATTATACAACCTAATACCATCAAGCTTTATGCATTTTTGGCAAATAGATTTATTCACTCTGGTATAAGTGTAACTTATATTTATTTTAATTTCACAGCAGCAAAAATATATAAACCTCTAACACTCAAAAGATCATTTTCCACGTAAACGAATCTGCAACTTGACCTACAGGGAATGCGAAAAGTAGTCCTGACAATATAATTTTGCGTGGTTTGTTATATTTTTAAAGTACTAGTCTATGCGGCTCCCCATATACTTATCCCGTAAACTAGTAGAGACCCCTCAAACGAGTTATATATTGAGATAAGACTCTTTCTGCCTAAAATATTAAGAATGAAAAACTTATGAATAATTCTCCTTAATTTCGATGCCAAAACCACGGCATGACTCTGCCATTTTAAATTACTGTCAACAATGATTCCTAAGTATCTAATAGCTTCAACACTTTCGACAGTGTCAGCAGTATCATTTATAATTGTTCGGTGGTGTAATGGCATGCCTGCTTTGGTTGGAGGAAACGTCACATACTTGGTTTTAGAGATATTAATTTTAAGTAAACTGTTATCCAACCATCATTTGACTTTATTTAATGACAACTTCCGTATTGAGGCATCCCATGAATGACCAGTGCAAACTAAAACAGTATCGTCTGCATATGATATCATTTTACAGTTGAAGTTGCATCGAAGTAGTTCATTTATGCATATGAGGAACAATGTTAGTTCCAAAACCGTCCCCTGAGGGACACCTGTTTTGATCTTTTGAATGCTGCTTAAATCTGACCCTACCTTAACTTGTTGTAATCGATCACCCAAATAGTTCTCAAATAAGCTCAGAACTCCACTACGCACTCCAACACTTTCTAGTTTCTTTAATAAAATTGTATGAGATACTGAATCGAAAGCCTTTAAAGATCTAGGAAAACTGCAACAGTCTTATTTCCATCTTGGAAATTTTCAAGCGCTTGTCCTACACCTATAAGTTCTTGTAGAGATTGCTCTGTATTGCAATTTTTGCGGAACCCAAATTGACAGTTCCATATTATGCCATATTCCTCAAGAAAGGAAGAAAGTCTGCTATTCAAACACTTCTCAAAAGTCTTCCCAAATACATTGATAAATGAAATAGGTCTGCAGATTTAAATATTGGTGTCATTATGCTTTCTTTAAATTGGCGAGGAATTACTGAGGACTTGAAACAGAGGTTGATAATGTGAGTTATAAGGTGACTGATATACTTCATGATCATCTTGATAGTTTTAGTGTGTAAGCCATCTTTTCCGGGTGTGGTATTATTTTTCAGCTTACAAACTATTTGCTGTAACTCTATATTATCCACTGGAGTTAGAAACATAGAGTGAGCAATGTTGACGACATGAAGATCTGATGTATGAACAATTGAGTTTTGATCAATCTGACTTGTTATTTGCTCACCTATATCAACAAAATATTTATCAAAAACCCAGGCTATATCAGTGGGATCGTTCAGCTGCTGATTATTGTAATTAATTGATTTTACGTTTTTGTTTTATTATGACAGCATTAGTTATCTCATTAATAACATCCCAGCTTTTCCTATAGTTATTACCTGCTAAAATGAATTTTTGTGTGTAATATTGATTTTTAGAGATTTTAATAAGATTAGTTACTGTTTCTGTAGGAGATATAGGACTGTCTCAATATCAAATTATCATTATTTTTCGCCAAACTCTGTTGTTTCAACTCATCCCTCTTCTTGATCGAAGTAATAATACCGTCAGTCATCCACGGCTTGCGTTTTCTAGTTTGATAATTGATTATAATATATACTCATATACGGTATACTAAATGATATTATGTCACTAAATCAAGTAACCTCAATAAATGACACTCCAAATATAATGTTCGTTTGCTATCTGCTTAAAGAAGTCCCTCGGATCCACCACAAAACATTTGACAACCCCGAGGCGCACGCAAGCGCGATCGGTGGGTACCCAGTGCGTCTGCAGAAAATATTTTAAAAGTTTTATGTGGGAAATATGACTAATCGGTACAGATAATCACCGGAGCTGGGGGGTATTAATATAGTAATATCAAAAAATTATGTTACACGCTTTCCCACTCACCTATAAACCCCACACCAAAATTTTTCACTCCTAAACAAGCTTTCAAAAATCATCAGGATCCTATAAAGAACAACGTTTGAGCGATTCTTATGTTTTTCGTTTTTGGCATTTTTCTCCGCAGCCACAGGACCCATTTTTGGAAACTACAAAGCTTTTTCGTTCTTGGCATACGAGTAGTACTAAACTGGTGTGAAAATGACAGACAGACAGACCTTTGGAAATGAGTGAAATCAGTAGGAGTGGAAGCAGAAGTATAGAGCAATTCTAGCAGGTGCAACTATACTTCCTGTATCAGCAAGGTGATGGAAAAGTGCATTAAGAAAGTAGGGTTACCGACACCAAAATCAACTGTATCTGTAAAAAGAGTTATCTAATTCAGTTACATGTCGCTTGAAATCGCCCAGTAAGTTAAATGTTGCCATATGCGGCTATATGCGCTAAATTATTCGTACTTACTCTGAAGTTGCTACTAATTCCGGGTTTATCAGCATAGCGAGAAAGAGTGTTTTTTCGAGCAGGTTATTAATTCATACGCCAATACGAGACCGATTGATAGATCTAAAAAGCTGTATGTATTACTCTTTATGGTTGGCCGATAGTGGCCTTGCCAATTTAAATATTGATGAAGCTGACGACACAGAATAAAATTAGTGAAACATTTTGTTTTCAGAGTTGTTCCTGTTTTTTACTGGTGTTACGTATGAAATATGCGAGGTACCTTATTGAACAATTATTTGCTTTAACTAGCTCTAGAACTTTTCGTCAATTTCATTAGTTTCCCAGTCGAGAAAAATTGCTGCTGTGTAATCTATTTCCTGAGGTCGGCCAGATTTGTGGAGCTAATTGGTGAGATCCTTCCATCATCTAACACTATTTTGCGGCCGTAATACCAAATTGACAATTGTTGACAAATTCATTCTGTCAAAGTGAACTTTATAAGAAATTGATATAAGGAGTGTTCATATGTATTATGACCAAAAAGAAGAAAAATGAATGCGAAAACGAAACTCTAGAACCAAATATTTAAATTAGCGTAAGTGAAAAGAGTACCAAAGAAACTATTGTCAAAGAGAATTATTATCTTAAACAGCTTTTGGAAGAAAAGGAAAGATTTATATATCAGTTGGTAAATGAAAACCGTAGACTACAGGAAGCATATGACTTGATTTCTGCCAACATAGTAGAGAAGGAATCCGTTGTATCTACTTTGACTATTGTAACTGATCAACTAGAACAACTGGAGAAAAGAACGTCAGAGAATACATCATACTCACCAATTTTAAAGCAAAATACTCCTAAAATCAATAGCAACAACAAGAACAACAATGACATTAAATCCATATTAGTTACTCCCGAAAGGACCCAACATTATAATGACACCAGAAAAGACCTAACTAGTAACATTAATCTAGCAAGTATTGAAGTCAAGATAGAGAAAGTAAATAATTATAAAAACGGCGGCGTCGAAATTCAAGTTGAGCAATGTTATTACCAGAAACTCAAAAATGAACTAGAAACTAAGTTGAAGGGAAAATACAATATATCAGGAGCAAGAGAAATGAGACCGAAAATTAAGATCATAGGCTACAAAACTGAAAAAAAAACCTTCAGAAGCAGAAATTAAAGAAGAAATCATATCCCAGAATACATTCATTAATGAAAACGAAATCGAAATCACTTTTGTACGACACATACCATTCCGAAATTCTTATACTATATTCGCTGAAGTTTCTGGAGAGCTATATAGAGACATATTTATCAACAAGAAATCAAGAATACTACTAGGTTGGCAAAACTTATTTGTCTATGACAATAGCCAGATATCGCAGTGTAGAAAATGCTTGAAGTTTGGTCACACAGACAAAAAATGTAGGGGTGCGGAAATGTGCATTAAATGTGGACAAGCACATATAAGTGAAATTTGTACTGTAAACATTTTAAAATGTTCTAACTGTATGAACTATAACGTTAAGCATAATAAGAATAATGATGTTGGTCATTCGCCCACAGACAAAAAATGCCCGTCGTATTTATATTTTCAAAAACAATATTCATCCAGAATAATGTTTTGAGGGTTTAGTTCTTTTTACGTTTTTCGAGCTACATATCATTTGCAAAATTTTACATAATTACGTAAATAATTTTCAGGTTAATGATATCAATACAAATATTGCTCAAGACGCAAATGCTCTTAATAAATGGTTAGAATATTCTAATTTCAATGTTAGCTTATATCACATGAATATACGAAGCCTAAACCAAAATTTTGACTGTTTTAATATCTTCCTAACTACAATTAAACACAAATTTGATATAATAATATTAACAGAAACTTGGAAACTTGATGTATCTTTGTCCTGTTTGGAAGGTTATGATACGCTTTACAATAATGGTACGTACAACCAGAATGATGGGGTGGTAGTATATGTAAGAAATGATATCAACTACAGATGTGATTTTGTTAAATTTGATGACGGTATCACAGTGTTGGATTTGATATTGAGAATTAATAACAAAAGTGTAAAAGTCACATCGGTCTATCGACCACCATCATCAAACCCTTATACATTTGTAGAAAATCTTGAAAAATTTTTGTTCGATAACAGAAATGCCATACAGTCACACCACATCATAATAGGAGATATGAATATTAATATACTCCAACATACCAAATTAGTAAACAAATACCTCACTGTAATGCAGAGCAATGGATTCATATCAAATATAAATTTACCAACAAGAGTAGTCAATAATAGTTCCAGTTCTTGCATTGATCATTGTTTCATCAAAAAATTTTCAAATTTCTTTCGGTACATACCGTTAACTGTTGAAAACCATATTACCGATCATTTACCCAGTGTAATACTTATGTCATCACCAGAAAAAAATAAAAGTAGATCCATCTCCAATAGTGAAACAGTGAAATTTAGGTGTTTTGTCGATAATAAAAAACTACTTGCAAATATCAAATTAGAATCGTGGACAGCAGTGTACTGTGCAACGAATGTTAATCATGCTGCAAACACACTCATTGAACGCATAAAATATTTAATTGAATGTAGTACAAACAGAGTTAAAATTAAACATTTTGACAGAAGCAGGAATCCCTGGATAACTAAAGGTTTGATAAAGTCTGCCAGCAAAAAAGAGGCACTATACAAAATAATGAAAGCATCGCCATGTGCAGATACCTCCCATAAATATAAAGAATATAAAAATATTTTTATCAATCTAGTTAGAGAAGCAAAACGCCAATTCTATCTAAAAAAATTACAAGATGCCAAATCTGATCCAAGAAAACTGTGGTCAGTTGTCGATCACTTAACTAACAAAGACGTTCAAGAAAAGCCAAATATTGATGAAATTAAGAATCGTGATGGAACAATATTATTATTATATATGTCGTGGCCAAATCGTAGAATCGACCATTACATGAAATGGTTGCATTTCCTGAAATGGCCAACTAATTTGACCATACCGTTAACATTTAACATTTTGGTCATCTACGATTGATCATATCGTAAAATAAGGAGTTCATAGAATATTTTATAAAATTGCAGAATATGTTACAAACTTGTTTATTATTCTTCAAATTAGACAACCATTTTGATTAAAACTAGTAACTGTAGGAGAATAAAATAAGGTAATCATATTAAGATATTCTCAAGTTTTACAAAACGCCTTAAGTTAGATTTTTTCGTACATATCAGATATCACAAATTAAGTTATTACCTCGCGTGGTCACCCACTTGCTTGATTTTACGTATAACCTAAAAATGAAAAAAAAAAGTACGATGAGTTTCATATAGTCGTTCAATGGACGAACACAATGTTTTTGCTGGCGGACGATTTTGACTTCAAATACATGAACTATAATGTACTGAAGTACTACCCTGTGAATCACGTTCCCAACTCCACGACTTTTTGACGTTTTGATCGGTATTAGTGTGACCCCCATAGTACTCGAGAACTCGAGTAACTTTATTTCGTAAAATTTTTTAATCTAACTTTCTTCCTCATTTGGAAACAAGTTCTTATAATTTTTATTTCGAAAAACAACATTATTAACGACTGCCATGTTGAAATCTAAACAAAGCGCGGCTAGGGCCTCTATCGGTGATTGATGTAAATATTTCCCGATTTGGTCAAACATGCTTGACCATTCCATGATATGATTGATTGATCATATCGTCAAATGATTTGTTATCATTGATCTGGCCAACCCACATAATGATCTGGTCAATAGACAATCATATATTTCATGTAATGCGACCATTTCATGAAATGTTCAATTTTGCGATATGGCCACGATCAGTGGCGGCTCGTGGCAAAATAAAACAGGTGTTCTGCAAATCCGAACTTACCTATTTTTATATGTCAGTTCGATCCTGCGCTACTTCTTGGCAGCAAATTTGTCAGTCACCTTCCCGTTGAAATTTTCCATAGTCGAAATAAATTCCTTTTCAATGGACAGCATTGACAACACTGTAAGGCGATCCTGGGTCATAGTATTACGAAGAAAAGTCTTGATTCTTTTCAATGTTAAGAAATTTCGCTCAGCCTCAGATGTTGACATAGGAGTTGTAACAATAACTTCTAATAGCTTTTTTGTTTCTTTTAGTGTTTCCTTCAAGCTATTTTGTATCAAAAATTTCAAAAGAGACAGAGTTCCATGTAAACCTCGACAATCATTCCGTGCATAAATAACAGACAACTCTGTCTTTGAACGACTTTTTTCTAATTCGGGATAAGCCAAGCAGGTAGTTTCCAACTTGTCATCAGGAAACTTACCACAGTATTCTCCAAAGTGTTCGGGGAAAAAAGGGATGCGGCTACCAAATGATCTTTGTATTGAAATCTGTCATTTGCAGAATTCACTATATTGTCGCATACTTCTAATGTGGTAACTCTGTGATCGTGACTGGTATTATTACGTCGTCTCCTTTTGTTGCCTTGGGGTTCAGTGCAAATACTTTTGGCTTCATTTATTATGTCATCAATTTTATTTCTCACTTCGACAATATATTTTTCAAAATTATCGATAGCCGTTTTAACTTTCGCTGGCTCGGTTTTTCTCTTCTGCAACTGGTTGAACAAGATGTCGACGTGCGGCATGACATGATGAAAAAATGTCAACCAAAACACGAAAACAGAATCGTTTAACATACGGCGAATACCGTAAGCTGCCTTGCAAATGGTTTCATTAGTGAACTTTTCTTCTATTTCTTCCATGCATTCAATGAGTGATTCTCTGTTCTCAAACACTACATTTATTGTTCGAAAATTAAAATTCCAACGAGTTGTTGCTCCTTGTGGAATTTTTTTTCCCACAATTCTGTTCAGCACCTCTACACGTTGAGAAGAATTATTAAAAAATCCCGAAATATCTTTCAAATCCCGAAAAAACACCCGAACTTGAGCATTTGCGGAACAGCTTGGGACACAATCAGGTTTAACTGATGCGCATAGCAATGCACATAGTGAACAACTGGATATCTTTGTTTAATTTTTGCCTGTACTAGAGCATTATGTCCGTTCATTACCGCGGCGCCATCATAGCTTTGTGAAATTAGTTTGTTAGGGAAATTTCCTATTAATGGATCTACGACGCTCAAACTATGTCTTGTGAGAGTATCAGCGTCACATTTTTCGGGATTCATATAATTCCAAAAACGTTCTACTGGTCGCCGTAAATACGTATCTGAAAATTGTTATCAGTTGGGTTTTCCTCGAAATGTCCGTTGTTTCATCTGCTATCATCGCCAAATACGAGGCTCTGTTAATCTGTTTTATTATTTCTTCATGACAAACTTCAAGAATACAATCCAGTAGATCGTTTTGTATTTCTTTCGAAGTTCCTTTAAATATTGAAGCATTTTTTATGTGTTCGCTTAAGGTTGTATCAAGCTCAGAAGAAAAATTAATCAGTCCACGGGTTTTGGGAGCTCTCGGTTTCGTCATGGCCCCGTAGCGCCAATTCAAATGCTCCGCAAAATTTTATACAATCGATTATTTTTGATAGAACGTACCTGTTTTTTGGAACGGTATGATTATTCTCATGTATATTTCTCTGAGCTCTGATATTAATAGTCCCCAATAAAGCCAATTCCATCGAATTATGAAGATGTGTTTTAGAGTTTTCATGCTTCTGAATTTTTTCCCTCAGGTGCATTAAATCTGTAAGACCTACCTCCGTCCAAGCTTTGTCACCCCCGAAAAGTATGCAAGGAAAGCAGAAAAGGGCATTCTGCCTGTTGCACCCACAAATCCAGTCATTTCTGGTGTAAATCTCCCTGCTGAAATGCCGCGTATAGCCCTTGCCCAGACTAACGCCCTGTGTTTCTATAAATATGTCCGGCAGCGGTCGACCTGACACCTTCAGCTCAATTTTTTCTTCAAATGTGTATTTCCAGAATCGTTTCACTCTGATAAGTCTGTAAACCACATCCATTGTCTTGCACTACCCTTCTACACAGCCACAGTCAGTCAGTGAGTCACTAGTCACTCAATATAAGACCCAAAATACCTTAATAAAAAAAATTTCGCATTCAAATTTTAAGCCACGTCACGCGACAAGACCAATATGCCAATACCGAGGACCGAGCACCGACCGACCAATCAGATATCGTACTTCGCATTCGATCTGTACGGATCTGCATAAATTGCAGCACATGCTTATACTTAAATCGGGCATTTGATTTTGTAGAGAGACAAAAGCAAACGCGTGCGGCTTGTGTCGAAGTAGTGCACAGAGCCTTTTCAAGTGGCCCATGAATAATGTTACGCTGCGGTCGCGACGAAAATGACAAGTACACAATCGGTCGATTATAATGCTGCAAAACAGACCCGACGCCGTGTCTTGCGGTCGCAGGCCGGTATTGTTCCTATTTGTGTGATAACATGGGAAATAAATAATGATCAAATTACTACTGCTTTTTTCTGTTAAGACAAAAGATTTGGCAGTTCTGCAGCCAGCCGCCCCTAGGCCACGATATTACGTTGTCTACATGAATATCAAGACGTCTACAATTACAATGGTATACAATGGAGTCCGTTACAAAATGCACACAATGCTTCCATTACTGCTTTTCATGTAACAGTACTGAATAAGTGGGTACTTGTAATGATAAAAAGTGAAGTTATAAGTATGAAATCACTTTTTCTACGTATGGCGTGCCGAAATGTGTATTCCGTTAGAACATCTAAGCCGAACTGGCTAAAACTATCTTGTCAGTTGGGCGTGAGGAACCCCAATATTTATTGGTGTGACAAGGTCAAATCAGTTTGGCTTATATTTCCGATGGTTGATGTATCCCTCCTGCAAAACTTCACCAAACTTTCCCTTGTTTTTTATCTTGAACGTAATTGTGCTGAAGGAACGCCACTGATTATGGCGCAGTGCAATATGGTAGTTGCTTCCTACTCATTCTGTATGACGTTGAGTGCAGGGTACCGACAGACATCTCCAGGGGATTGTTAGCGCTGTTTATACATTACCTCGTCCAGAGTGTAAATCTTTAATGATCAACGCGGGTTGCAGTATGGATCACTGAAATTTTACAATCATTGCGCTCCGGATATCTGGCGGAAACAATTGTGTTTTGCTCGAATGTTGCAGCTTGTTGGCTTTGGAAAATTGTAGGCTGGTAAATGAACTTTGATAGGGTAGTGTTGCTCTCGGATCAAAAGTAAGAAGCTGGAGAAAGAATGATTTTATGATGTACTAAGATAAAAAAATGTTTGGACGATACACGAACTCAACTATGGTATGGTTTATCACTTTATTACTGTATTACTTCAAATCGTAGTGAAAATATTGATATCCTGGTAAAAGAGTATAGAATTACAAAATGAAATAACCTTTTTGGGTTCATATGACGCTACAAAGGAACCCAGTTTTTGAACGGATTATACTAGTTTGAAAAAAATGCTCTATTTTAGGTACTGGTGGTCTTGGATGATCAAGCAGATACACTTTAAACTTTTAGTTTCTTAAGGCAAAATTTCTATTTCTATCTCTCATTGTTATAACCAAACAAAGCTCTCTACGGTCATGTGTTTTAGGGTCCTGCTGGGGGTGCAAGAGTGTCTCGGGACCCTATTCGAAACAGCAAAATGTGGCTTTCAGGACGTATCGCCAATCCCATCAAAATAAAATGGCGACTCTGCACTTCCCACGTAATGCCGTTATCAGATCATAAAAGATTATGTTCAGCACAAACTAGAGTTTCTGAGAAAAAAGTCCATACAATTAGTCGATAGATCTTCTTTGGCTGCCCTACCGGTAGTGCATTTGGAGACACCGCCTCGCCAAGGCCAGCGACACGTGGCTGGGAGCAGCGGTCGCGGCCGGTAGGTCTGCTAAGAATATTTTAGTTTTAAATGCTAATGGACGGAGAAACCCTCCCCACCCCTGTAGAACCCATACCGTAAGGTATTTTTTCAGTGATAAACAATTCGGAAGTGGGGTGTTGTAAGGTATATTTCAATATTTTTGTGTTAGTAGGTATACAGGGTTATCCAAATTAAGTATCCACCATTGGTAACTTTGTTATTAGTAAAAATACAAAGTTGTTTAAATTAGCAAACTAGTAGCATTTTTAACGCTGGTAAAAATGAGAAATAAAAAAAAACAATTGAGAGTCGTTATTTTGATTTTTTTCAGTAAAATAACATTTTTTTAAATGGAAACCCCTGTATATTATATTTTTTTCTGTTAAAGCATCAAATTTTAAACAAAAAAGTTCATAATGACTTTTCCGCTAAAGTCAAAAATAAAGTCAAAATAACGATAAATATTTTTAATTATTTGCAGTATTATAATATTAAGACGGCTATGAAAACAACATGGCGTTCGCGATTTGACAGCATTAAGATAAGCGACAAATTGTTAAACTGGACATACTTGCAACTAGAAGGCTTTGGAAAACAATGATAAAATCAAATAATGTCAAACATTAGTGTAAATACTTGTTTATAAGCTTTATTGTGTCATTAATTTAAAGAAAAATGTTCTCCCATGAAGAAAAGTGTGATATGTTAGAATGCTATTTAGTGTGCAGAAAATCCTCCTTGAGAGCAAGAGAATACTACAGTGAATTATATCCCGCTCGCATTCAACCGTATGAACGATATTTTCTGAGACTTTATCGAAAATTTAGGGGCAACGAAAATGATTTGCTAAAACAAGGGCAAAAAAAGAATTCATAATAAGCGAGGCCACGGAAATTGCAGTTATTGGATATTTTGAAGCTTATCGTGAGAATTCAATAGCAGATATGCTCAAGGACTCTAATTTCAGTTATGGTACTGTTCAAAGGATTTTAAAAAAATACAAATTTATTCCGTATAAGTACCGACCAGTTCAAACGCTTTTGGCAGGGGATCCAGAGAGAAGACTTGTTTTTTGCCATTGGTATCTTAGCTTCTGTCGCCAAAGTGTAAATAACTTTCGTTACCTTTTATGGACAGATGAATCAAATTTTTCAAATTCTGGAATGTTTAATAGAAAAAACCACCATTATTGGTCAAGAGAAAATCTTTTGTTAGTACATCCAAGAAGCCCACAAGTCCGTTTCAGTTTCAACGTTTGGTGCGGTATAATTGGTTCAAAAATTGTTGGCCCGTTCTTTTATGAGGGAACCCTAACTGGTGAAAGATATGTGGAATTTATGTCAGAAATTCTGACTAATTTCTTAGACGAATTGGATCTTATAAGTAGACATCATCTGCATTTTCAGCAAGATGGCGCACCTGCCCACAACTCCAGAGGTACTTATCATTTTCTAAGTACTACTTTTAATGATCAGTGGATAGGAACAAATGGCCCAATACAGTGGCCTCCCAGATCACCAGATCTAAACCCACTTGATTACTTCTTGTGGGGTTACTTAAAGAACCAAATTTACAAGCGAAGGTACGATAACCTTGACGCGTTAAAGACTGCAGTTAGGGAAAGGATAACCCAGATAGATGGTAGGACCATACTTAAGACAGTTCGAGCAGTTGAAAAACGTGCCCAAAAATGTATTGAAGAACAAGGTGGTGTTTTCGAGCATCTTCTTTTAAAAAAATTGTTATTGTATTTTGTAAGATTATAAGTTGATGTTGAAAATAAAGTTTGTCGATACAATTTAATTGTTTCAGATTGGAGGCCATAACTTCAACAATTTGTAACCTAGGAGAAAAGTTATTGTAAGCTTTTTTGTTTAAAATTTGATGCTTTAACAGAAAAAAATATAATATACAGGGGTTTCCATTCAAAAAAATGTTATTTTACTGAAAAAAATCAAAATAACGACTCTCAATTCTTTTTTTTTATTTCTCATTTTTACCAGCGTTAAAAATGCTACTAGTTTGCTAATTCAAACAACTTTGTATTTTCACTAATAACAAAGTTACTAATGGTGGACACTTAATTTGGATAACCCTGTATGAATACATTTCCAGCCCTAACAGTTCTACGCAGCTTTTAGATATATGCGACTCGAGACTCCCCGCGAAAGAACAGGCAATACAGGTATGTGATACGATATGCAACTACGAGGTAGGAGCGATATTAGCTATACAGGATGTTTCATATTCGACACTTTGGATCTCGGACACTGTAAGAGATACGAAGGTGCTTAAATAAGGGCAAACTTGCGTATTTAGGTAATCAATAAAATATCGCTTAGGAAATTTCGAAATTCAAGGTACTTCCGAAGGGAAACAGAAAAAAACGAATTTACTCAAAATCATTTTAATTTTATCCTGACTCTATTTGTAGTCGGATTCTAAAATAAATTACACGTTAAATTGCTACTTTTTCTCCTCTACAATAAGGCGTAATTAGAATTCCTTGTCCTCCAGCAACATTTTTTTTATAGACGCTATATTGAATTCTTGCTCAGACAAATAGGTTTTTAATTGTGATTCCAAACACATTACACATTGACTTTGCCAAACCTTAGTTATTTCAAAAAAGCAGAATTTCCTAGGTAGGCCTTGAAATTCTCAGATAGTCATTTGTTTAGCATACTCAAAATCACTTTTATGTTATCCTGACTTTATATGCGATGGGATTTCAAAATAAATTGCATATTGTCATTGTTACTTATTCTCAGCTACAAGATGGCGTAGTCAAATTTATTTTTCCCTATGGACGCTATATTGTATTGTATTTTGTAAATTTAAGTGGACTCTTCAGTCCTAAATTCAGTGATGTATGTCCAAAGTTTATGGCCATGAGTTTGTTGTTCGATAAAAATTATAAGGAGATAAAAAGGTACAAAATGAAAATTTTATTGATGGTAATAACAGTAATAATCATAAATAAGCAGATGTATATCATAGCAGGTGTTCAAAATATACGTTATTTCGTAGGAAAAGTCTGACTCTTCTCTGAACATTGTTCGCTGCTCGATTTATTTCTCTTCTTCTCAGTCTTCCAAACTCACGTGCTATGTTCAATTTGAGGTCTGGTATGTAACAAATGAAATCTGATAATTACCTATGAACTTGTCTTCGTCTGTAATAATTTAGGTTTGGCAATGTCAATTTATGACGTTATATATTTTTTAAATCGGAATTAAAAACTCTGTTCATCTACGCAAAAATCCAATATGGCGGCCATAAGAAAACATAAAGTTAATGCTGGAAGTCAAGCTACGAAGCGTTATATTGAAATTCTAATTATGCCACCTTGCAGAAGAGAAAAATTGGCACAACTGCATGTACTTTATTATGAATTTCCATCTCAAATAAAGTCAGGAAAAATGAATGTGGTTTGGGATAAATCTTGTAGGCGAGACAAATTACTGTCTGATAATTTCAAGGCCTACATAAGAAATTCTGCTTTTTTGAAATAACTTGGTTTGGGAGACCTCAATGAATGCCGTATCGTATATTTTTCGTATCAGAATTAAAAACTCTTTTCATCTATGCAAAAATCGAATATGGCGTCTTTAAGAAAAATAAATTTGATGCTGGCGGACAACATGAAACGTCATATTGAAATTTTAATTATGCCATTTTGTAGAGGAGAGAAAGTGGCAATGTTAATGTGCAATTTTGAGGTCCCTCCACAAATGAAAAATTAAAACAATTTTGGGAAAAGTCGTTTTTTCCGTCTTTCCCCGGAAGTACTTTGAATTTCTAAACTTTCTAAGCGGCACTTTGTTGATTACCGAATTATACAACTTTGGCTCCACTTCGTATCTCTTACAGTTTCCGAGATCCCAATGGTGAGGGTCGAATTTGAAACACCCTGTATATGCGAGCATTATGCAAATGAGGCTACCGTGTACGGATACACTCTGCAATCTGAGAATTTGTTTGACCAACAGTCCGAATAATATACTAATGGTACTCATAAAAGGGAAGCATAGAGTCAATCTTCTTGACGCCATCTTTCATTGTAGGTATATTACATTTATATAAATCTCCCACTGGAATTTGTAGTCCGTATTGAATATTGCGTTACGTATTATTCTTACCTGAATAAGATTACGTTCTGAGAATAGGGATACAGTAAACATTTCTGGTCTAGGCTTATATCTAATACTTCTAACCTTCACTACCTACAATTTCAGTTAATATCATCTGACAGTGCAATCAACATTATTTTCTACTATAAGACTGAAAGTGGTGAAAAATTATTTAACGATTAATTCGCGCTACAAGGTATGTATTGCCCAGCGCCAAGTTTTACAATCTTTGGAATCTTTACTGCCTGCTCATAAACTTTAATGATAGTAAAACTTGCTGAAATGCACAGTCCTATTTAACCTTTACAACGAGGTACGGTAACCGCCTGGTGGCTGGTGCCTTTCTTTATAAGGTATAACTCATAGAGTGAATTTCACTTTTTTAGCAATTACTGTTTTTCCGAATACGCGGCTTATGGAAGGAGTTAAAAGTCCGTTTTTTACAGCTTATTTCCATCTCGTTCATTATATTTGTAGATAAATAGGTTCTTGGTAATAAGAAGTCTACAACTGTACTATTATTATTTGCATCGATAAACAAACTTTCAGTAAATGTTAAAATGAAGAAATGTGACATCTGCTGCTCTTTTCCTTTTCGGTATTGAATGTAGGTGAGTTACGTTATCCCTCTGGGACAGCTTGCAGCTAGACAGGCACCTGAAATGTATCCTCTGGGACTGGACAGTTTTTAGAAAATCTCCATTCATATATATAATATTACGAGTAGTATTACAATTGATAAATACAAGAAGCAAACGACTACGGATTTTAGGAAACGAGGCTGGTACAATTCAGCAAAACCTGAATCTAATCATGGAAGATCCATCCTTACGCAAATTAATTTCTCATGCCATTATTTCAAACCCACATATCATGAAAACGTACACGCTGAGTGGTTAAAAGGCGAGCCGACCGTCGTTCAAATTAAAGATGGCGCATCTCTTTATCTTCGCTTGTTTCACAACAATTGGTGCAGAAAGTAGCCATTAATATACATACTTCCATTTGATGCATTATTTAGATCCCTACCAACTTCCGGCGTTATTTAGGCAATTCTACGAAATGATAAAGGCAATTACGCTCAGGACGCAATTCAGACACAGGCGGATCCTTAATTCTTTTACAGTAGGGGTAAGTGTCCCATAGCGGCTTCCTCTTGAAAACTGACAAGCTGTGAAACGTGCGTCAGCTTGAAAATCAGTACTATGTAAGGACATGCAAATTAACTTTATATCAGACGGGAGCTCAAAGAGCTCCTTCAGGAAGCTACTGACCTAGGTGAAGCGTTGAATCTCAGTATTCATTTGATATAAACGATCCCTGACATGAAACGCTACAACTCCGTTTTTCCTGAATGCGCTCAATTTGCATATTACCGCCGAAGGCATTAAGTATTTATTAAATATTTTTGTTAAATATTTGTAGCAACGGATTTTTTAATATTTAATAAATATGTTTCTTATATATTCATAAAATATTTATTCATTATAGATATTTGTAGTATATATATTTCATACGTTTTTGCGATATTTTCTTCCAAATATTTAGAAAATATATTAGGAAACATTTTTAAATATCAATTTTATATTTTGATGAAATATCTAATATTTTTCGTTAATATATGGAGCAACAGATTTTCAAGCACTAATCTGATACATATTTTCAGTGTAGATAGAAAATTCTTTATTAGTTATTATAGTCTGTACGAATACTCTTATAAAATTGGGTTTATAATTAAAATCCATTCTATATATAATGGCTTAATTTGCTAGAAAAGTATCATTAAAAAAACATCCTAATACATAAGCTGCTTGCTGCTTTCCAGTGGTCTTTTGTTTGACAGAGTTATTCTCCCAAGCTACTCTAGAAAGTGTATTTATGGGAATATAAAATTCAGTGGAACAATATTGGTGCTGAGCACTGCTGAGTCACTTCGAGTAACCGAGCATAATGCACTGAAAAGGACCCCACATTTTCTTCCTATGAGAGTTCGAGACTTGGTTAATTTTTAAGAAAATTTGGTATGTTATTTTAGATATCTTGATCAAAAATGTTCATGAGCAGAACTTGATCATTTGACTAATTTTCAAAGAAAAGGTTTTAAAATACGCCACTTTATTGAAATGTGACTGTTTGCAGTAGTAAGGGGGCTAATTTAGCCATAACTATTTTATGGTTTCATATTATAATTCGAGGGACAAACATATAGTATTTTCTACTGTTACAATTTTGAAACGTCGCTGATGAACATACAAATTTTAAAATAGTTATAGCTGATTTGCCCCCTACTACGACAAAAATAATAATAATAATTGATATATAATATATATATATATATATATATATAAAAAGCATTTTTGATGTACCTAGACCAAATTGTGATTATATGCCTTTTCATTGGGATCTTATTAAAATAACTTTCGTATCAATTTTCAGATAAATCCACCAATCCCAAATCGCAAATACCTGTTACACTTCAAGGCTAGTTAGTTATGGTCCTGTCAATACTTTTAAGCTCAACTGACACAATAATATTTACTAGTCAGATAAATTAAGCTACATATCTTACCCTTTTTCACAAAAATCACCCAAACAATGTACCACTTGGAGGTACACAGGAAGCATGCTGTCATAGTGAAAGTCACAGGCAAAATGGATACCGGCAAGCAGGTCGGCTCAGGTCGGTTTGCCATTATGCCATTGGTCGCTCGGGTACACAAGCACGTGCGCCGTAGCCGAAAATATTTAATGAATATTTTCTAAATAATGGAGTTTTAATATTGTCCATTGACTGGGAAGTAAATATTTGATATATTTATTAAATATTTGTTTAAGATAACAAATATATTTTGAGTAAGATAAAAATATTAGATACTGAATACATATTTCACAAATATTTCGTGCTATCGGGGACGCTAGTTAAGGCGGAGATCATATAGAGCAAAATAAATTATCAATCACCGTCGCAATTTTCAGAATTTTAATTTTACCCTACGCATTATACATCACAGAGTTGTCATTAATTAGTCACATATTATAAATAATGTGTGATCAAAATAAGTAAAGCTGCCTTTTTTGAAAATCAATGCAACTGAGTGCAGCGTTATTAGACTACAGAAAATATGGAAGACTTCTCAAACATCATTGTATTTTAGTACCTACATATCGTTTTAGACCTAATTAATTTTGTATCTAGGGCCTAAGCTGCGAGCGTAGTGGGCTCTAAAACGTAAACGCCTTAAAGGCTTATGACGGCCGTTGTTACATACACAAAATGTCAAAAATTAAAAATTGACCGTACTCTTGTATCACCGATAGTGCCGTCATAACCTAGTATGAAATATACTAAGTGACATATAAATCCGAACACCCAGTTTAAATGGTTTCATTTTAATAAAAGTTGTTGAATGTATTTATCTTACTGTAAATAACAAGTGAAAACATTTTCAGCCGTATCAGTTGGACATTCCGGTTTTTATACTGCTTTTTTTTAATTCACTAACGCTCTAAAAATGAATATTTCAGCCGCAGTAAAGAATCAACGTTGGCGGATTTTGGTTCTTGACATCCTTTACGATCGGTTACGATGCCTAGAGTACGGAAATCTGTACGATTTCGTCAACTTAGTGAGTTTGATAGGGGCCGTATAGTGGGACTTCGGGAAGCTGGACTTTCTTTTCGGGCAATTGCAGTTAGAGTGCAAAGAAGTGTAGACACTGTGGTTAGGTGTTGTCAGGCATGGCTTCGAGAAGGCCGTACGCAAAGATCAAGGGGCACTGGACGCCGCCGTAGAACAACAGACCGTGAAGATCGCCGCCTAAGATTATTGGCCTTAAGGGACCGTTTCTCCACTACCAGGTCCATTGCAAATGAATGGTTTGCAGAACACGGAAGACCTATTGGCATGCGAAGTGTTTACCGACGAATGAGAAGTTTTGGCTTGTTTTCATACCGGCCACACTGGGTCCTCCCTTTAACTCGAGAACACCGACGTAATCGCCTTGAGTGGTGCAGACAACGGTCACTCTGGGATCAGGAATGGAACAGTATTGTCTTTAGTGACGAGTCTCGATTTTGTTTAGGCATGCACGATGGTCGTGCCAGGGTTAGAAGGCGACGTGGTGAAAGGAGGAATCCACAGTTTTTTGCTGAAAGACATGTTCATCACACTGTTGGAGTTCTGGTTTGGGTTGGGGTGCTATAGCTTATGGTTCCAGGTCACCTTTAATCTTCATCAGAGGTAACATGAACGCGCAGCGTTATATCCACGAAGTTCTAGAACCCCCCCATCTTTTACCCTATCTTGACACCCTAGCAGATCCAACTTTCCAACAAGATAATGCCCGACCACATGTTGCAAGAGTCACAATAGACTTCTTTCAACATAATGATGTCACATTGTTACCATGGCCACCAAGATCTCCCGACTTATCCCCAATTGAGCACGTGTGGGATATGATGGGTAGGAGATTGCTCAATTTGCATCGTCCTCCTCAGACTCTAGAAGCACTTCGAGAGGAGTTGGTGGTTGCCTGGAATGAGATACCACAGGAGGACATTGACCACCTGATCAGAAGCATGCCTAGGCGCGTTGGAGAATGCGTAGTACATCAGGGTGCATCCACACATTATTAAAGGTCATTTAAGGGTAGAATCTAGATACACTCCCAGATATTTAACACTGCGCGAAGAAGTTCGTTGTAATTGTTCATTTTGGTTGTTCTTCAGTTGTATGTTTAAATTTGAATATTTGGGCATATATCGTTCACAGGATGAAAATGGGATGTAACAAGTTTTGTCGTAATTTACGGTTAAAAGTCTAGAGTTGAATAATTTGGTAATCTTGCAAAATTCTGTTTCTGTTAGTGTTTTTAGGTTTTCCCAGGTTTGAGAACTGTATGTTATAGCCGTGACGTCAACAAAACTTATAATTTTTCCTCGATGTTCTAGTAAATATAGTTCATTAACGTGAATATTAAATAATAACTTATTGAAGTATTCAATATAGAAAGTGTCTTTTTTTACGGGATACGTGGGACGATTCTTATGCACAGAAGTCAATAACAAACGAGTCGTCTCTGTCATCTACCCTGCCTGTATCGCTTACCCTCGCGGCGTACTAAAAACAGGTATTCCCCCAATATCCATTTAGCCTTGAATGCAGCCGAGTAAACTTTAGAAAATTGACCGGAAACGGCCATATTAGGCCATATTATTGCCGGTTACCTGCTGAGCTTCATTCATTTCTCCTTGAATGAACCCCGTCCGACGCGCTATGTTCCTGCCTATAGAATTTCACCGAAAGCGGGATACACACTACACCAGTGGTCCCTAAACTGTGCACCCCGGAGCACCGTGGACTTTAAGCTATATCTAAGAATGTATAGTGTACTATATAAATAGCTTATGCCGACATTAAGTCTTACTTTTAAGTTTACTGTCTTCTTTATGCGAATTTGAGCATCTGAACGAGCAGTAGTTACCTCGTCCAAACAGAGATGAGAGGCCGTCAAACCAGTGGATGTCTGGCTCACTTTAAGGCTGAAAAAGGAGTATCCATTTTGAAACTAAAATGCTACTTCTAATAATTACCTGTAATTTCAGTGTTTTTGTCAGATTTGGATTTCAAAATTGTCCTAAAGATTTTTTGTAAAAAGAACGAAAGAAAGATGAAAAATGTGCTTTGTTTAGTTAGTCGTCAGTGCTAGGAAGCTATGATGCATTATTGCAACAAAGTAAATTTTAAGGTATAGCCTGTTTTATTCCTCTTTTTGTGTTTGAAGATGATGAAGTGGTACGCTATGAGTACTGGATTTTCAAGATTTGGCTCCCTCTGGGGAAATTTGCTATCCCAGCTCTTCAAGCATTTTAGGAGCTGATACATATCGAAATACAGAAAAACTTTCCTCCTCCCAGCGTCTAACTGACCCCTTTGAAAAAAAAACTGCGGGCACACGTGTGCCAGTGGCATGGGAAGTGAAGGGCAATAACAGACTAATGACGCATTAGGAAATATCTATATATTGGTGATAATTGTTTAGCGTCATCTAGCATCCATCAAAATCTAATAAAAAACTATGTCCTGGATAGTCGTTCAAACTGGTCAAACAGCATTTTTGGTGGGAGGAAATGAAACTTATTTCATGAAATCAACTTAGAAGGCACCTTTCTAAAAATACCTTCCATGACAAGGGGAACAGGGTATAG
Organism: Acanthoscelides obtectus; assembly: GCA_963669975.1. Taxonomy (NCBI): domain Eukaryota; kingdom Metazoa; phylum Arthropoda; class Insecta; order Coleoptera; family Chrysomelidae; genus Acanthoscelides; species Acanthoscelides obtectus. The sequence continues at coordinate 38,118,225 of CAVLJG010000009.1, read as the reverse complement.
GTTGGTTTATGTGTGGCCTGTAGTAATAGTCGTGGTGGTCAGGTGAGCCTGGTGACTAGGCTACCTCTTACCATTTTGCCGAGCCCGCTGTACAGCACAGCACATTCTTATCTAGAGGAACGATTATTGGATTTTAGCCAGCCCCATGTAAATTTTTCATCTTGAACCGATCTGATCTAAGCTAACCTGGATCAGATCATGGCAATGCAAAATATAGCATTTCTTCAATTTATCAAAGTTAAGCATCTAACAATTTCAATTCGTGCATTTGAAAAATGAATAAAATAAATTTAACCTGAAAACTGCTAGAGAGGACATATCTCAATCAGGTGAAGACGACCTGTTGGGTTAAATGAAATGTCACCTTAATTAAACTGAGTTTATGTGTAAAACGAACGCAACAAATAACTATGGCCGAGTCATATTTCAGCATATGGCTTTAATATATATCTCGGCTTTGTCAGTTATATTTCGGCTACATCTTGGAAATATTGTCTGCAATTTGTAGACGCATACACTTGTACAAAATTTTTCATCAGAAGTATTACAGCATTAACGGAAAAGAAAGGGTGACGAAATTATATGCGTTGGGGCAGCTTAAATTACTTGCATTACGTTTAATAAGGATTCCAATTATTCGGCAATCCGACAGCAATGTATGAAAATAGCTCTGAAACATGTGTACCATACAACCGAACGATACTAAAAGTATTAGAACGGTAAAATATCTTTAGCGCCCGCCGTCTTTAAATTAAATTATATTCACCAACAACGAGAGCTGTTCATATCCATTTATTGCTGTAGGCAACCGTTTCAATTTATTTATTTTTGTCTACTTAAAGACTAAACTACATTTTCACTTAGCTTGTAGGCAGTCGCAGATAAGGTTCAGCGCCTACATCGGGCTTAAAAGTGTTTATGTACGAGTAGCTTGGCGTGCTTTAGCGTGCAGTCTACTGCATGTACATTGAGAAGATGCGGTCATTTATATGTGTCAAACGTGAAATGTCACTTCCTTTCGAGTGCTCTAGTGATTATGTGTAAGATAACCCAGCGGAAGAGTTCATTTCCCCTCAATAAGCGTACACCTTCAAAGCCTGCGAAGCTTCATACCTAGAGCTTCCGTTTCACGTCGCGGGGCATAAACTCCCACTTAACGCCCTAGACATGTAAATAGATATTTTCACACATTTACAATTGATTTTATGGTTTGTTTTCATTACAACTGGCAACGCTTACCTCTCGTTACTTCTTGTGAACGAAAAAATTGCGATAGGTAGCCATTACGATGCATAGTAACATGAAGATATATATGTGCATCTTCTAAGAAAATATTTGGCAGTATACATCATGCAAGCTCTTTTGTGAGTGGTCAAGCTGCCGAAAAAACCCATAAAATCTATTGCCTTCCAACGGAAACTTTATTCTGAGACTGGGGGAAGTGCCGCATAGGAGCAGATAAAAGTAAGCACAAAGAGCGCTCGTAGAACGTTAATGCTTGTCCGATCACACAGGTATGAGTAGGACAAATTGGATGTAATAAATAAAATATTCAACTGTTACGGACTTTCAAAACACCAAGCTAATTACAGCGGAAATAGTTTTTTTTTTGATTTTTTTGGATCAGATCTCAGTTTGCTATCACTTTAACGTTAACGATTGTCCAACTCCACCACTTGTCAAATTGGTAGGTGCTTTATAGAAAATCTCATCAAATAAGTTGAAGAAAATCCTTACTTGATCTGATTATACAGATTCTATATTTGTCCCTTTTAAGAGCGACACCACTGAGTGAATTACCATCTCTATCCGTGTGGATCGTCCGTTAGCTCTCTGCTTGGGTTTCTTTAGAATATACCTCGTGAGTTTTCCGGTCTTTGGCGCTCAAATTCTCAATTTCATTTCTAGTCATGGTTCCATTAAATTCTTAGAAAGTGACTGCTTAGAATGTCCGCTCTAATTCTGGTGGATCTTGGTGATGGTACTGACTGACATGGTAATTAGCGAATTTCACCCTGAGCTAATTAATTAATTTATTTGACTTGTTAGCTAATTACGTTTCATTAACTAATACAATGACGGACAACCTGTCACAGGCCTATGTGCTCAACCCGTTTGCCTTTAATTGTCTTTTCCTACTTAGCGGTCACTCCAAGGACGTGTGACTCAACGAAAAAAACAGGAGATACTTTGTATTTGGAGCATAGCATACTCACTTTACAGTACCTGCCTTGCTAAACAATTTTGGCTTCAGTTACAGCACAGCAAGGATTGCGCGAGTACCAAATAGAATTGATAATAAACGCAAAAGATCTAAGTAGTCACCTCATTCCGTGATATGCGACTCAGGGGCAATCAACCATCATTTTTCATCTACAAAAGATCATGAATGTTAAATATCCTACCTCTGGCTTTTTTTGTACTGTCTTCACACCAGGAGTAAAAGAATTACTGATTTGTAGGTGTACCCAACTAGGTTAACTGCTATTTCATCTAATCTTTATTTTCTTTTAAAAGGAAAGCTGTTATAGACACTCTCAGGCAGAAAAACTCGACAGTAAGAAAGTAAAACATAATAATTAAGATATACACATTTTATTAATTGGAATACATTTTTTCATGAGTGAATATAGAGATAGTATATATAAGTATAATCGTAAAAACATTATATTGAAATAGGGTGCAGCGACTATAAAAGTTTCAGAACCACTGCAGTACGCCCATAGTAACTTTACGATGAGCTTGACGTTTAATACGTTTTCCAGGTGGGTCGGTGAGCTTTTGGCCCCATTCAACCGTGTTACTGGATTGCAGAGGGACATTGTCCTGTCGAGGAAGTACACTTACAGGTACACACCGTAGATGTAGCACGCTTTGTGTAGGGCAAGCATGTTTCGGAAGCAACAGGTGGTTATTCAATGCTTGATTTTTTATGACGAAAAATGTTTTGCAGGTACCAAAGCGTTTCTTCAAGATTGTATTCGAACAGCCACCATACCAAATCGACGATGTTGCTTCATACAGGGTGAGTTTTTAGTGTAATAGGTTGACAGCTTCGTGTATATAAAAGATGTCTAGAAGAGCTATTCAAAAAAAGTAGAGGCAAAAAAACACCCCTTACTTGAAAAATATGCCGCACAACACAAGCTTGCATTTTTTTTAATGGAATACTGTTTAACATATTCTGAAAGGCCTCTTTAGAGGAAAAAAATTTACGTAGACTTTAGATCACTACTTCTGGAGCTACGGGATACTTTATCAAAAAAAAAACACTGATCTTCAATATTTTATTACAGTTACAGCTCATAATAGTACATACCAATAAATAATTTTGGTGAATAAGTAGAAGCCTTAGCTAATATTGCTTCCTAATCCACTAAAACTGATCTCAGCGCTAATATTTTTTTGGGTTGTAACTTTAAAAACCGTAAACAACTCAAGAATTTAATTATTTAACTTCATCCCCCTTCCCCAGAAGTTTATAACAAAATAAAAAATATTAAAAGGATAACCCATAACCATAAAAAAATAAGCGGGGTGTTTCATGTTTATTTTTTTACAGACGGTGCAACAAACTTGAAAAACCTCTAAATGGCGAGAAACTATACTATATGAAGATCACTTGAACGAAAAGGATTGCTACGATATCGGTAACAGTTGGCTTTCTCGGTCCAAATATCATGTAGCTCCAGAAGTAGCGATCCAATAGTATGATATCGATCTTCTACCCCTGAAAGGGCCACTCAGAATATACTTAAAAACTAAAATATACATGACGTCCCATTAAAAAAGATGTATGCCTGTGTTGCCACGTAATTATGAATTTTCCAACTTATTTTGATGTGTTATAAAACAAGGAGCTGTCGACTGATATCACATTAAAGGCTCACTCTGACTACCCATTTTTTACTGAATCATCGCTGCATTTGTTTATTACCTGCAGACAACTGTTTTTGCAATGTTACCTTGCTCAAATAGTTTAATGAAGGCTTCTGGGCAACGGCTGAAACCTAATAGAACACTCTCTGAGGTCCACAATTTTCCTTTTGCCCACCATTTGTGCAAATCTTCAATAGGTTTCATCCATTTGTGCTTCCATCGTAATCCTGAGACGCAGAAGCCTTCTACAAGCAGTTGCTCCTTCAATATTTGCCATTGGTTGATTGTAGCTAGGAGCAAAAGCATATTTATGTTTTCAAATCGAATTTCGACTTCTTGATGATTTTAGCAAATCTTATTACCTATACTTTGTAACGATTACTTTTGTTTGTTTTAAATAAAAATACCAGGTCTTGTTAGTTTTCAAATGAACATTATAAAGACATCATCCTTCTCAACGTGTATTTAATTTCAAGCCCATCTGGTATGAAAACTTATCCTCACTGTTCCGTTCATTAAAATCAAATTATTTAGGAATGATTATGATTTCCGGTTATATAATAATAATAATAATAATAATAATGCCTTTATTATCTGCAGTGAGGCGAAGTTTAGCCAGACGGCTACTCCTCCACTTAACCCCAAAGCAGAGAAAAAAGAAAGAAAAATACATACACATGTTACAAAAAAACTAATTAAGAACAACATAGTTTCATTAAATGAACGACAGATACACAAAACAATCAGGAAAAGACAATCATATACATATATAAACACAGAGAACTAACTTGTCTCCAGCAACTGATTTTTCATTAATTTCTTAAAAGAAGAGACTGGCTTGGATCGATGCGAATGGTTAAGAGCATTGTAATGTTTAACAGCATTATAGGTATAACTCCTTTCAAAGATAAAAGTGTTGTGGAGCGGCATATTAAAATTAATATTAAATCTAAGAGTCCTTGGTACGAAGTTACCACGAGGTATCAATTTGCTAAAAAGATAGGCCGGTCTGTTTGTTAGCAGAACTTTATGAGTTAAGACGTTCAATAAATATAAAAATAGTTTATCAATTTTCAGCCAGTTGAGTTCTCTGATTTTATTCGAAACGTGACTGAACCTACGGAGACCAAATATAAACCTACAGCAGCTGTTTTGAATTTTCTGAAGCTTACATTTGTTATTATAATCTAAACATGGATAATAGAGGACAAGAGAATAAGATATAATTTACAATACAAGAGTTTCGCAAAGCTTTTTACGGGTTTTAAAATTTAAAATATGTCGACTTGAATGTAGAAGTTTCAAGCGCATATACGTTGCTCTCGACAAATATGAAACGTGATGATCAAACCTCATGTTTTTGTCGAGAGTTATTCCGAGGTTTTTAGCATAGTCAACAAGAGGGATGAGTGTTTGATCCAACACAATATTAATTCTCTCCTTCACAACTGGATAGGAATTTTTCGAACAAAACAACATAGCAGTAGTCTTCTTAGGATTTATTTTAAGACAGTGTTTCTTGCAATAATCGTTCACGTTAGTCATGTCCAAATTGATTTTGAAAGAAACCTCGTCAACCTCTGACGGATCAAAGGCAAACACCAACTGAGTATCATCCGCGTAAGTATGCATGGCTGAATGGACTATACAATCTTGCAAATCGGCAGTGTATATCAGATATAATAAGGGACCAAGCACAGAACCCTGAGGAACTCCTGAAGGAACCGGCTTCGTAGTGGACATGCCCTGTTCAGTTTTCACAGTTTGTTGCCGATCAAGCAAGTATGACTCGAAGAACTTTACAACTATATCTGACATACCATAGTAAGACAATTTACTCAATAGTATCTGGTGATTGACCATGTCAAAGGCTTTCGAGAAATCTAGCAGTATCAATACGGTGTTGATGTGTTTATCCAAATTATAGATGATAGAGTCAGTGAGATTTAATAACGACGAGGTCGTGCTGTGACCAGACCTGAAACCCGACTGACATTGAGGAAATAAGTTATTCTGTTCAAAAAACTCCACAAGTTGAGAGTAGACAGCTTTCTCTAGTATTTTTGATAGAAAGCATAACAGGCTGATTGGTCTAAGATCAGAATGTTGCTCTGGACAATTGTTTTTGGCTAGTGGAATAATTATAGCATTTTTCCAGCTGGCTGGATAATAACCACTTTCAAGGCAGATATTAATAACATGCGTTATGTAATCGATAATCTCGGGCAGACATAAGCAAACCATATTTAAACTTAAACCATCTGAACCACAGGCCGTAGACTTAATATTACTAATTATGTTAAGAATGTCTTGCTGAGTGAGCAGTTTAAATACGAATAGAGGTGCCCTTGGTATATAACGCCTATTGCTGTAGCTGTTAGAAACACGATCAATCAAGTTAGAATCAGTTACAGCTGCCTGGAAAATTGAAAGAAAGTAGTTATTTAAATCGTTAGGATCAAGTAAACTTGGCGGTATCGCAACACGCTTTTGTGCAACCACATCCATTCTCCTTAGCTCTTTCCACGCTTGACTAGAGTTCAAGTTACTGAAACGAGACATATATGCTTTTTTTTTCTCTTCTCAGAGATGCTAGAGCAAAGTTTCTCAAATCCTTGTAGTATTCCCAGTTTTGTGCAGATCTGTTATTCTGAAATACTGCTAATGCATCATCTCTTAGTTGAAATATTATTTTTAAATTAGGAGTCAGCCAGGGTGCAGCAGGCTTTGTGACTCGCACTGTACGTAGTGGTGCGTAAATATCAAAAAGATGCATAAGACGGTTAGTAAAAATAGAGACTTTAGTATCAACATCATCTACGTAATATATATCGTCAAGCTGCAATGAAGCGATCTGCGTCTTAAAACTAGGGATATCAATGCTTTTGAGATCCCGATATGCTACAAATTTGGGCTCTATTTTATTACTACTAATAGAGATCTCGCAGAAAACAAGTCGGTGATCACTAATCGAGTCTGCATTAAGTGTCCCAGACTTCTTTACTATAGTACTGTCACTCACAAAAATGGCGTCAATTAATGTGGAGCTGAAAGCTGTAACTCGTGTAGGCTCATTAATGACTTGAAAGAAATTGAAAGAATCAAACAGCTGCTAAGGATATTATTATGCGCAAGCAAGTCAACGTTCATATCTCCTAAAAATACAATACTATCATATTGGGGTGTGAAAAATGCGATCAAGTTTTCTCAGGATTGGATAGCTTGAGATATAGAACAATGTGGTGGCCGATATACCACAACAATTAGCATACTTTTTCCCAGTAGTTTAAATTTGCAGCATAAAATTTCCAGGGGAATTACAAAATCACAGAACTCAACTGGAATAACGCTACTATTAAAACCGACTTTAACATACAGACCGACGCCACCCCCTCTACTCCCCTGATCTTTACGGAAGAAGCTATACCCATGCATACTGACAGCAGTGCTATCAATGTTTGAATGGAGCCATGTTTCAGTGACTGCTACAATATCAAACTTGCATCGTACAAGAGATGAGAATTCATTAAAGTCAGCCGTTAAAGAACGTACATTTAAATGGCATATTTTTAAAATATTTTTTATTGATTTAGCCATAATCAATTCTGGATTTAATTTGTGCTAGTCTCCTTAAAAAGCATGGACATTGGGTATCTGATGATGCATGGTCTACAGGAGAAGGCTTATAGTTTCTAGAACGACTCAGCATGTAGTCGTTATATACCGAACAGTTTACGCATTTTTTAATACTAGATTCGCAGGTTTTAACATCATGTTCATTGGAACAAGTTGCACGCAAGTCGTTCTACATACACTAAAATACCTGTTTAGAAAAGGGTGTTTCTAAATTCGTGGAAAAAATCTCTTGTGTTACATTTACAAAAAACTTACAATCCAATGACACACACAAATTTAAGACCCATAAGTATTTTACATTTTCTGTTACAATTATTAGGAAAAGCAATGTATTTATATCTAGATCAATGATTTTGTTTTGGAAGGTAGTAATATTACTGGTCAATATGGTTTTAGAAAATACTATAGTACCTCTGAGGTATCATTGAAGCATTATGGACATCATTAGTTTTTTTAGATTTCGCCAAGCCATTTTATACCATAAACTACGATCATTTGACCATTTGGTAGCTAAATGGAAATATTATGGTTTCTGTAATAACTCGTTGAAATTGATAAGAATCTTTCTCATAAATAGGTGTTAAAGTGTCGTTATTAACCCTTTGCCTGAATGATCGATTTTCTTGGAAGTACCACAAGGCTAAGTACATGTTCCGCATCTGTCTCTCTTGTACGTATACATATCTGATTTGTTAGTGGTCGATTCCTCAAAACAGGAAAAAAAATCGCAGAACCCAAACGGAGAACGGTGCCACCAACAAACTCATATATATTCTAGAGACCTTCTGGAAGTACATCTTAATGGCATAACTTTGCGAAAAATCAGAGGAGTACTGGGTGATTCTGCGCATACAAGGCTTCACTGCTTAAAACAGAAACAAATCGTAGAACCCAAGCGAAGAACTGTGACACCAACAAACTCATATGTTGTGAGAACCTCGTAGAGGAGTACATCTTAATGGCATAGCTTTGCGAAAAATCAGGGGACTACACGGTGTTGGTGGAACAATTCTTCGTTTGTGTTCTGCGATTTTTTCTGTTTTGTGAATCAACCCTTTTATGCCCTGATTTACCATGTAGTCCCCCGATTTCCCGCAAAAGTATGCCATAAAGATGTAATCGTATCAGGTCTCTACGACATGTTTGAGTTTGTTGGTGGCACAAATCTTAGCTTGGGTTCTGCGATTTTTTTCTGTTTTAAGCAGTGAAGACTTGTATAAGCAGCATCACCCCTGTAGTTTTCTGATTTTTCGCAAAACTATACCATACGGATGTACTCCCATGAGGTCTCTACAATATGTATGTGTCTGTTGGTGGCACAATTCTTCGTTTGGGTTCTAAAAGTTTTTTTCTGTTTTGAGGAATCAACCCATGTATGCTCAGATTCACCCTGTAGTTCTCTGATTTCTCGCAAAGCTATGCCATCAAGATGTACTCCTAGAGCTTCTATAACATATATGCGTTTGTTGGTGGCCCAGTTCTTCCTTTGGGTTCTACGATTATTTTCTGTTTTAGGCAGATTTATGATTTTTTGAACCCAGATGAAAGTAGAAGATCCAGATTCAGGCCAAGAAATTGAAAATGAAATTGAAATATATACAAGAACTTTCCGAAGATTCTGATGTCAGTGACGTTCTAGTACCAACAGAAACAGTCCCAAATTATGGTAAAGCTAGTACCCTGATCAAACAGCTCAAAAGTTTTGGCGAAAATCAGATACAGGGCCTTGGAGCTTCTTTCTAAATTATAATAGTTTTTTTTAAATATTTCCAACAATATTTGATGTATAACAGTGAAAATTGGTATACAAGAGTTTTTTGGTACGACAAAACGAACCATGGACATAGTTTTACTGTAGCCGCTATCGGGCGCTCTCTACTGTACCTGTAGTGTATTGAAATGACCGAAAAATTTTTCTTAGTATAATTTTTTGCTTTTTGAATAAAAAAACTGATTCTTCGCACTTTTCAACATAAAAAAGCTCTCTTGTGAATTTTCGTTATAGTTAGCCGTTTTTGAGATATTTTGATTTTTAGGGTTCGATGCATTTTTAACTATTCATGATAAAATAACGTTAAAAAGTCAGTATCTCGACAATTTTTAGAAGTAGGCTGTGCCTGCAAATATTTTTGAAATTGATAGCAGAATAAGGTTAAACGTCAATCAGTTGACAGTTAGTTTTGTTGTCTGTTGAAACCTGAAAGTTTTTTTGCAATTGTAACTGCACGAAATTTAGTTTCCTTTACCTGTTTTTTTTGTAAGTTTTATAAAAATGCCATTTTTATTCTCCAATCAAGAATTAAGGGATATTCATTTTGTGTATGGCTTTGTAAATGGAAACGCAGCAGAAGCCGCCAGAGAATAAGCACGAAGATTTCCAAACAGACAACATCCAACTCGCTCAGTATTTGTAAGAGTGCATCGCCAAATAATTGAAAATGGTTTTGGAAATCTCCAAAGGGATCAAAACATGAATGTTCGTCAGCGCAGATTTACCCGTATGATTCTGCGTGAGTTTGATAGAGATCCGACCACAAGTGTTAGGAGAGTTTCTGGTGCCTTGGGAATTTCAGCAAGCCATGTTCACTGTGTTCTTAGAAATGACCATAGACGTCCTTACCATTTGCAACCAGTGCAAGGACTACAGCCAGGGGACGGAGAACGAAGAATCACATTTTGTCAGTGGATTCTTGATAGAACTGATAATAATAGGGAGTTTTTAAGTAACGTTTTATGGACCGACGAGTCATGCTTCACTAGACGTGGAGTGGTAAATTTTCATAATCAACATATTTGGTCGCATGAAAATCCGCATGCAGTTCGGGAAAGAAATTTTCAGCATAAATTTAGTGTGAACGTGTGGATTGGTATCTACCGTAATCGACTATTTGGACCCTACCTTTTTGCCTGCAAGGTTAATTGATGCGACCTTCTTGGAATTTTTAAAGGCTGAACATGCAAATATGTGGGATGATGTTATGTGAGATTTAAGAAGATTGGGCTGGTTCCAGCTTGATGGTTGTCCAGCTCATTATTCGAGAATAGTTAGAAACTGGCTGGACGGAAATTATCCAGAAAGATGGATCGGCCGTGGCGAAACAGTCGCCTGGCCTCCACGATCCCCTGACCTAAATCCATTAGATTTCTTTGTGTGGGGATTTCTAAAAGAAAAAGTGTACCAGACTCCCGTAACCACAAGAGATATGCTAATAGACAGAATCAGAAATGCATGTGATGAAATAAGGCCTTATTTGAATAATGCTATACCACGTTCGATCATTCGTAGATGTGAATTGTGTATTGAACAATTGGGTTTACATTTCGAGCAACTACTTTAGATTTTGTATGTTTGTCCTAACTATCCAATAGCATTTTAGTTGTAAATAATTAATTTAATTTGTTAAAAATAATATTGGAAAATTAAACAAGTTAATATTCTATTTTTTTGTGTTTATTTGGAGTTAGGAATTATTGCTGTGTTTAAAAACACAATCTAAACGATAATCTTAATACCTTGTAATGCCCAAATCTAAAATGTAAAAAAATGCATCGAAAAGTGCAAAGAATCAGTTTTTTTATTCAAAAAGCAAAAAATTCCACTAAGAAAGTTTTTTCGGTCATTTTAATACACTACAGGTACAGTAGAGAGCGCCCTCTAGCGGCTACAGTAAAACTATGTCCATGGTTCGTTTTGTCGTACCAAAAAACCCTGTATACCAATTTTCACTGTTATAGATAAAATGTTGTTCGAAATATTAAAAAAAAACTATTTTAGAAAGTAAATTTAAAGACCCTGTATTTCGGAAGCCACGCATTTTTCGACCCATGTTTATATAGACTTTATGCATTAATTTTAAAAGTTCTATCCAATCTTAAAGTTATGCAACAATAAACTGAAACACCCTGTATATATATATGTCATCCTTTTGATGTCATTGATAAATAAAATACTTTGAATTCAAGATAAATATAATTTTACTTGGTACTTAATAAATAAGATGAAATATTACCTATTATCTTCTATGCCAGTGACGTTGCGGAAATTTCTAAATACCATTTTTAAATAAGATTTGCTCTCTTGATAAGTCAGATATATTTGGTAGAAAATCTGTTGACATAATTTTGAGGCGTTTGTACCTACTTCTGATTAATCCTGTATCTTACCTCGTTTGCCGCCGCAGTACTCGGAGGTTAAGCCGCACATTGCTACTTTTCCGTATTGGTTCATATTTGCAATAACTGCATTGGATATGTCTCCACCAACCTAAAATATGAAAATCCGATATAACTTTCTTGAGGTACTAAGTACGTTGACTCTGCACTTCCTTCGCAATGCTTTTATCAGCAGAGAAATTAAAAGGATTAAGTCAGTCAAACAGGCGCTTCCAATTAGTCTATAGACATTCTTTCCCTGCCCTACTGTTAGTTACTATCTCTCTGTTATCGTTGTCCCTTTCATTTTTGAAAGCAAACGTACGGGGAAATCTATGATGAATAATCATATAAATTAAATACGTGTGGATCGTGGGTGATTGATTGCACTGAGGAATTATCACTCGCGTTCCTGTTTCTCTTATAATCGCCAAATGATGTTAGAGAAATACTTCAGTAACTTTTGTAGATTTACTTTTATTGAGACATCAGCAACAGTTGAGAAAAGAAGAACAAGTAACGAAATGAGTACAGAGAATGGTGAAAGACCCTTTTTATATTATAAGATTACAATTACGAATTTTCCAGAAATCAGTAGTCTCGGGTAAAAATGCAGACATCACATCCTGTCTCACGAGTATGGGACGGTGTTATACTCGTAGGGACTTAGATGGTGTTAATGCTTTAAGGATACCATAACTCCTCCCCACGGTGAAAAAGATTCGTCTCGAATCAGACAAAATTAAGCTAAAGGTATTTCCTCAGCGGGTTTAGAAATTGGAGTTGTGGGTGGAACTTTGGTGTCCTTTACATAACGATATTTTACAAATACAATAATAAAAATGATTAAAAATATAAGAATACAGAATAAAATCTTAGGATAATTTACAGTAGATCTATAATGTAAATTCTGAAAGCTGACTTGCAAAGAGGTAAGGTTTTGATGTAAATAAGATTCCAGTGAAACATTTGTTTTCTGAAACTGATATTGCGTACTTTTTGCTGCATAAGCAAGGTCTAACTTAATCTGAAATGTGGAATCAAATTCTAAAGTTTTATGATTAATTAAAGTATTACATTCTAAAATAATATGTGTCGCATAATGTATAAAAGAAGTACCTTTACAGTCTCTTATCTTTGTTAGTTGATTAGTATCAATTATATAATTATTTTTATTCAATTCTAATATTCTCGTGTAGTTTGTTATGCTTTCAGACTCACACATTTCGAACCTCTGTAGTTGACAGGGAGACTGGAAAGTACTTTTACAAACATACAGTTGATTACTAAGTTTAATAATGTCGGAACAATAATAATTCTTTTCATAAGTTAATAAATACTCACTTGGCAGAGTAATAAGTTCATGATGAATAGAAATCGCAAATAATTTATACAATGTAAATTCCTTAATATCTAAAATGGGAAACGTAATTACAAATATAATTTCATCTTGTAAACAAATAATAGACATTTGAGAGAGGTCATAGATTTCGAATAAATGAATGGAATCAAATGGTAATAATTGTTCCTTTTTATAAATGTTTTGTAAATGTGCAATTAGTAGACTTACTTGATGATGCCTCAGTTGCTTGTTCTGAATGAGCAAGGCTTACGCATTCATTCATTTCTCTTAATTTATCTAGAACTCGTTCATAAAATTGACGGTAAGTGTCGGTGTTACTTCGCTTTAACATAGTCATTTCATTTGACAAGACTGTTTCATTTTTAGTATTTTTATAATTTCGAATAAGAACATCACGAGCTTCGACCCATGAAGTGGCACCGTGATTTCTGACCTTTTCGAGAGCTTGGTCTCGAATATTTAACATGACCAATTCGACAGCAGGCTCTTCGAATTCTGTGTTTTGAAATTTTGGAATGAACAACTCATTTTCACGTATAAAGCTAGACAAATTATTTTGGTTAGGAGAAAATTTTGGCAGAGAGTCTTTAAGACTCCTGAATCGTAGTTCAAGCATTCTGTAACGTTCATTACCATTCGGTTGTGCCATTGTGGTTTCAGAATTTGAAATATTTGAGTCAAGAGGAGGATCACTAGAACTAGAACTTGAACGTGGATAAGTGTAAGGGGAGTATGAACTCTCTCTACTAAATCGTCTAACAAGAGGCATAAAAATACAATCCTAAAAATATTTAAACACCAATCAAAAATGTAGCAAAAATCAAAGATTTTATAGAATTTCAATCTGAAAATGATCACGACACCCTCAAACGTCTAAAAAGAAGTTGGGGCGTTTTTTGTTTTTGGTTTCTTTCTCCGTCATGACTAGACCGATTTTCAAAACTTTTTCGTCCCTGACATTGTAGTAACCTTGTGTGAAATTTCCATCAAAATGCGAGCGGTACTTCTCAAGCTATAGACGGACCAAGCATTAGCGGACATACAGATCGACAGAGAGACAGACAAACAGATCGAGGGACCGGCAAAAATTATTGCCATGGGTTTTACTTCCTCCCTCAGTGGCGTAGTGAAGTAGGCCAGAAAGTTCGTCCAATAATAACCGGTCCTTACAAGAAAATAGGGTATCGGAGTTAGGATTTCAAAATCCAAAAAAAATATTTCTGGAATGAATGAACATACATACATATTGTGCATGTAGTACAGATAGCATAATCAATACATGAAAAAATATAAATCCCATAAAACTCACCAGCACCGTAAAAAATTGAATATTTTGACATCTACATAAGAATAAAGAACAATATTTTCCACACTAACGTTTAAGACCTCCTGTTTTAGAAATAATAATCTGTTTTTGAATACTCCTGTACAATTTTAGGAATACTGCACTTCAAGACATTAACTCACATTATCAAAATAACAGTCGACTCCTTCAGGAGCGACAACACTCAATTCGCTCTTCACATCTTGTGTCATGTAGTTGATGTGATAATCCATGCCTAAATAATGCTGACACCAGCTTCCTTTCTTTTTTCCTGAGGTGATTCCGATAACTTTGCATCCCACTACTTTTTTCGCTATTTGTACCGCAATGTGTCCTACAGCTCCCGCTGCTGATGACACTACCACCACGTCATTTGGTTTAGGCTTCAATACCTCCAACATACCAACGTACGCAGCAACCCTAAAAAAATATCATCTTATCGTCATATCGTCTTATAAGAATCACTTGCCTCCGTACACTGAAATTAACGTCAAAACAGCAAATATATTAAACGTCAAACCAGCGTTAAATACCTCGGAATTTATATAGATGAAAATCTAAGATGGGATGTACAAATTGAGTATATAACCAGGAAAGTAAGATGCCTTATGCCAAAGTTCAAGTACCTTACAAACGTGCTTAGCTTTGTTTGAGAGTCTTATACTACACACTTGTGCAGTCACATCTTTGCTACGGAGTAATTGGTTGGGGAGGAGCGGCATTCTCATGTTAAACATACTTAGAAACTGCTCAAACATATATACTAAGGATTATTTTTAGCAGAAAGAAAACTCCATCTGACGAAACCGGAATAATGGACATAAAACAGGTTTCTACCTATAATTCCATGGTGTATTACTTTAAAAATAAAACGTATCATGAAGAAATGATCCATAAATATGACACCCGCCAGAAAGCGACCCTGCACCAAATAGTACCCAGGCCAGAAAAAACACTATTACAATGCTCTTGGGTTAATCTGTGCCCCAAGATGTATAATGAAATGCATGTCGCTTACAAAAGTATACAAAATATTGGACTATTTAGAAAAAGAATTTCATTGTGGATAAAAACCATCCAAGAATCCGTGAGTATATAGATGGCAAAACTTTGTACATGCCTCTATGTAAAGGCCAGATGTAGTCACCAGGCCGTATGAGTGTGATAATTATCGTATATTTGTAGTGTTCTTTTTATATTAATTTTGTTTTTACTAGATTTTGTTATATTTACGATAGACATACTTTTATTAGTGGCCAGTTTCAATATTTATTTAATGTATGCATCTCAATGCTTTGTCAGTGTACTATTTCTTTGTGTTTTGATATTTCTAAACTTCTTTTTCAATTTCACTTTTTCATACTTTAGCGCTAGCTCTAGCTGCAATGCATTTTTGTGACAAAAAATTAGATTCTTGCCACACACAAGGTTGCTCTTTCGTGGTATTGCTTTAATTTGTCATTGTTGTTTCTGTATTGGCAACAATCATATCAATCTGTTATGATTATTATTATTATTATTATTAATATTATTATTATAAGTAGACTTATTTTCTCCTTCTCGCGTCATCAATTGAGCTCTGTTCGGCTTCAAAACCTAACTCTTTACGACCTATAGTTGAAAAAAATCCAAGCAATTGCATGTGGAACAGATTTCCATGTTGCTTTGTATGCTTATTCAGTGTGGAGTAATACAATGTAATAATGAATTAATTTTTGTCTTTATTCTTAACCATTTTGTAAATAGGGAAATAAATTCTATTTCAGTGATAGTGTGTGGATAACATACCGAGTGACAAAGAAACTGGAACACCCCGTAAAAATTATCTGAATTGAACAAGGTTTCACAAACATAGGAATTAGTGATTAAATTTTCAAGTGAAAACACTTACTGCATCTTTGAATTTCCATAATAATGTAATGATCATATGGGATAATTGCTCAACATAAATGAACTACACTTAAAAAACCACGGTAGAAGCCATACAAGAACAGATCATGATTCGATTCCCAAAAGGTTAGTCACTTAATATCAATCCTACGGTTATGTGTTGGACGTATTATGTTATGAATCGAATAAAGACGACTTATTATTATTATTGCTATTATTATAAACAATAAACTATTAATACATTCTAGCGGACTGCTACTTTTGGAAACAAAAATTCTTAGGATACATGTACAATAAGAGTAGACCAACATAAGGACAAAGATATTATAGAAACTATTACTGCGATACAAGAAACAAAAGTACGTAAATTTACCTAGTCGCATGAGGAAAACGTTAAGGTCTTTTGTGTTCCAAGGTCCACTCGTGAACACGCATGAAATAACTAAATATAAAAATGACCAACTTAAAATATTAATAAAGTATTGGATACAAATTCTCCCAAATTATGAAATGATTAATTTTCACTTACTTATACTGAAAATCATAAGCTTCAAAATGTTGAGGTTATATATAAAAAATAAATTGAGCCTCTTCAAACAGGATTATCAAACTCGATATAAAGATCTAATGCCCCCTCAACATCGCACTGCAGCATATCAGAAATCTTTAAGTTACATGGGTTGTGAGATATTTATTAACTTAAAAAAGGGTATTCAAAAATCACTGAAACTAAGCAGTCCCAAAAATCAGTTAGAATGATTTCTAACAGGTAAGCGTTTTTATAGCTTGGAAGGGTTCTTTGCATGTGGTTCCATTTCCTTTTGACTTCTGATTTGTCATTGTCTGTGGCTATTAAACCATGAAATAAAAGGGAAATAAAAGTGAAACATGCAACCTGTGCACCAAGCTGCTGTTCCATTACCTACTAGCCACTCCTCACATCGTCAGGTAAGCCACCAGTTGGTCCGTAAATCGTGTGCCCCAAGTGGATGGAACCGAGGATGGCCGCTTTTTGCATTCTTCCGGCTAAGACTATTATTATTATACTTATTATTGTTATAATTATTATTACTCGTGTAAAATTTTACTGATACGGAGGCTATTTTTAAATTGAGTGAACCGATTGCGCATCGTACTTCTCTAACCTGTCACGTCACGACACAGATAATCGGTGGATGTTGCCATGAACAGCTGTTCGAGTAAGTCATACCATAATTGTACGTCTCCCAACATTGTTTTGTAACAGAACAAATAAAACTTACAATTCAAAAAACCTTACCTTGTTCTCCCTGTACAGATATTATAGTTTATCGATCGATAGGTTATCGATCAATTTGCATTTTATTATCGAATGGAACAATGATTTTGTTTCTGTCAGGTGCTTTGTTTCACAAAAAGTGGATTTAATGTACTAGTATTTTGTGGTTTCGATGAAATTCTGTTTCACCTGACATTTTGGGTTATTGAGGGGAAAAGCCGGGGAACTATCATTCATGGTTGTATCGCTTTGTGTGACATACCATGAGAAAGAGTAGAAGTAAACGGAGTTTTTTCATTGATTCAAATTACAGAGTAGCAAATTTTTCCCATAAACCTGTTGTAAAAGTCTGTGGAGCACTGCGAAATCGAAAATTCAGTAAACCAACTTTATTTATAGTTTATCGCATGATTTTGAACTTTTTCTAGGATCCACAAAAATGCGCGTAACTCAAAAACGGTTCGACTTTTTACTGAGGCATGTATGGTTCAATCTGTTCCAAGTGTGGTGTATTATCACCCCTTGGAAGGATGGCATCGATCTTCCGAGAACCGTGTAATACAGGAAGTAAAAATCACTTACCCGCTAATTCCTAACATTCCCAGCCCATGAGAGACACATAAATGGTTAACATTTAACGATTCTGTATCATCTCTGCGATTTTCGGAGTTAAGGAAGCTTGGAAGGACGTATGTCAGAGCTTGGTTGTCTTTTGTCTTTCCATTATTGATTGTCCACTCTCTCCATCCAAAATAACCGTGAATGTAGACTCCAACTGGGAAGTCCTTGTTTTTACTCTCATGCACTCTAAAAAGATGATCGATTAGCTAAATTTTCGTGCCTCCAAAAAACATTCTACTGGGTGACTAAAAAACAATGACAATATTTCTAATGCAGAAGGCACATCTACAAATAACGGAAAAAGTTGTCAATTTGTAAGGCATCAATCAGACTGAATAACTTATTTAATATTCAAGTATCTGCAATACAGATACATGATACAAAATACGCATTTTCATCTTATTCTACGATAGTTTTTTAAAATTATATTTGAACCTTGTACTTAGATACATGTCATTTGGTATCTTAGTATTTGTTTGATATTGTTCGCTCAAATACTTTTAGTATTTAATCAGTTCCCATTAATGCTAAAAGAGATCAGATGGCTAAATAGGTTCAACAAGGAATGAATGAATAAATGAATCTTGAAATTAGAGGCATTCCGGCCACCATAAGGAACCAGTGCATAGGCCGCTTAAGCGGGCCCTTATGCACCTCTACAATCCTTAGATCACAAGTCTCGCCCTTTTAGCGAAGTTGAGAATCGTCCTGAGCCCGAGCTCCTTGTCGTCCTGAGGGTCCAAAGTAATGGACCCCAGTATAGTCTGCCTTGTTCAAGTTGAGATACGGGGGTCTTTCTTGATATGGCAGTATACCACTTAATCTTTATACGCCTTGTGCCGTTGATTTTTGTTTCTGCATGTTTAGTGGATGAGCGAACGCACGCGTATGCGTGCGTTGTCCTTTTTGCACTAATTGTTACTATTTCTATTTTTCCCGTTACTTTTTCGAAAAAATTTTTGAATTTTATACTGCACTGGCAGCATCGCTGACTTAGAAACCCTGTAAGGGCTTGAGTTCATATCATACAATAAAAAAACATTTTTCAAATATCACACCTGTTCGAGAGCGGCTTTTTTTGTGGGTATGATAATAGACCTCATAAAGAAAAACAAGTAACAAAATATTTGGATCGTTCTACTTATCTCAATTAAAACCTTAAAAGAATGATACTTTGCTCACTTGCGCGTAAATAATTAATGTTGTGGTGTAAACTCAATAAAGTATAATTTTCTTACAAAGATCTTTAAGTATTCAAAAGGTACATAGTGTTTCCGATACCATTTCAGGAAGAAGAATCTTTAGCGGGAAACATCTACATATTTTCAATTTCTGAAATGCAAATTGCTGACAATTTTGAGTTCACGATTTGTTTCTTTCTCCACGATATGGAAAAGCGAAATATTGCAGTTAATTTATTGCAATAAAATGATTCTTCAAAAATGTTCGTTGACAAAGTAACTAATGCGTTACTTTGAATGTTGAATTTTGTCCTCTTAAACCAATCTCCACTCTAATATGCAAAACGAATGACGAATTACGCGGAGTCGCACTTTATGAACAGATACTAATTGGATCTTGTCCTGTCAACTGCTGTTGGTTAATTTTTTTTATTCCCTGCCCTCTTATTACATTGCAATACAAAATTTTTTGCTTCGACAATTTTTTTATGATTTCTCGGGTCATTCTGTACAAGAAAGGTCCTCAGCAACTTTTCTCAAAAATTAGCCGTTTCCGAACTATAAGTCGAAAAACCATAAAAAGGTTCATCTTCAATAAAATAAAAACTCGGTAAAAAACCATTATGTTGCCAACTAGGTTGCCAAGTATCTAAATTGAAGCTAAAACCTCCCTCTACAAGACCATCGAGGAATATTTTAAGATTAATTCATTTTAATGCAATTTTAAGCTAGCTTGTTATGCCAAAATTGGCAGATTGTACATATGCAGGCGCTGGACGGAATTGAGTTTGCAAAATGTTTCGAAACGCACTTCATGAAAGTAAATCAAGTCAGAAAAGTCAATTAACAATAATCCAGGTCTTGTCGACTAACTTTTTGATTCATTTTCTTTTAACCCTAGCACAAAGGAAGCTTTTGAAGTACAGGCAATGTGGTTATTTTAATCGATTTATAACTTTTATAATTAAGTGGACAATAGATTGCTAAGTAAAGCAGCAAAACAGACATTTTTGTTAAAACCAATACTTGTTATTAATAAAAAATAAAAAAGGATGTCAATAGAAATACATTGAAAGAACTGGGACGTTAACTATTTTTCATTCTGACACTCATTATTTACACACTAGCACAATGAAATACAAACCAAGTGTAAGTTTTTACAACTACATTACATAGTTTTACAATTGGGTTCCGGGGTGGACTAACGGATCTGGTAAAGAAGAATGTGTCATTTGACGCGGAATTAAATTAGCATGATGCTCTTCATATCCAATTAATCCAATTAATTGGTTCCAAATACGGTCTATGAGCATTTTCCAGATAAATGTTGTAACATCAGTATATATGAGCATATAAATATACTGAGATCAAAAAATATTCACTTGACCACCCTCCCCCCTCCATCCCACAACCACCGACTTTTGACCTCTACAATTTTTTACTGAAAATGATCACAACCCTTATGCTCTTCATATCCAATTGATCCAATTAATCCAATTAATTGGTACCAATTGCGTTCTAGGAGCAGTTATCCAGATACATGTTTGAACATTAGCTCTTAACCAATGAGTCAATTTTGGCCTAACAACTAGCCTGAAAATCACTTTAAAGTAGATCTTAAAATACACTCCGGGGTTCTAGCTTGTATTTAGATATTTGGCAACCTCAAAAATATTTTTTTTTAACCGAGTTGAGCAGTCTTAGGGTTTTTCAGACATTAAATAATGGTTCATGAACTGAGATGCTGCTTTATGAATATACATATATATCCTAGTATAAGTAACATCTTATCCGAAAAACAACATGGATTTAGGAACAAAAGATCGACAACAACTAACTTATGCTGCCTCATGAATTATCTGTCGTTTGCTGTAGATCAACAACAACAGGTCGACGTTATATTCACGGATTTCTCAAAGGCATTTGACCGAATAAACCACTCCACTTTGCTTAAACAAATGTATGTGAGTTTTCTGACGGCTTGTTGATGTTTTTCCGTTCCTATTTATCTGAACGCATTCAATCTGTTGCAGTATAATGCCTTTAAATCGGAATCATACACACCAACTACGGGAGTACCACAAGGTACTAACTTGGGCCCCCCACTATTTTTAGTTTTTGTTAATGATATCAACCATATAATAACAGTAAAAAACCTAATGTTTGCGAATGACTTAAACATTTACGGCCAAGAGAGCTTAGACATTTTGCAGGAAAACTTAGACAACATTCTTGACTGATGCCAGAATAATGATTTAATGCTTAATCCCAGCAAGTGTAAAGTAATGTCCATTACCAGAAAACAGTATAACATACCATATGATTATATGCTGGACAATCACAAACTTAACCGAGTACAGGAAGCAAAAGACCTAGGAATTACTATTACTGCGGATCTGTCATTTTCAACTCACTTGAATCAAATAGACAAACCAGCTTCACGTATGCTTGGATTCATTATTAGAAATTGGAGATCTTTTACTAACATAGAATCATTAAAAATACTGTATTTCACTTTAGTTAGGAGCTTACTTGAATATGGTTGTATCATCCGGTCTCCTTTATATGTTACATACGAGTATATATCTTGAGAAGAACCAAACAAAATTTTTAAAATATCTGTATTTAAAAGCATATGGTGCACATCCTCAATTCATCATCCAAAGAAGAACCTTTTAGATCACTTTGGCATGGTCAGTCTTGAACAGAGAAGATTTTTGTTAAGCTGCTGCTTTGTGCACAGGTCAGATTGACTGTAGTGAAATTTTGTTGAACTTAAACTTTACTGTGCCTAGGTTGAATAGTAGGAACTACACCATGTTTTATCTTCCGAAAGCATCAACAAATACAATGCTAGCATCCCCTTCATAAAAAGTGTTGAACGAGGTTAGTCATCTCTTTGACTCTGATATGAGCGAACATATATACAGGGTGACTTCGAAGTTGAGTCATTTATTTTAACAGTGAGTAGATCTGATCAAAAGAAATGTTTTTTTCCTTTACCATTTTCCTGGTAAAATTAAAGTAACAAAGTTATAGCCCTTTGGAAGTTTGAGTACCGCCCTGTCTCAATAACAATATTATGTGGTCGTGTTTGGCGACAATGGATATAATCCGCCGTATCGGTTCATCGCATCGGAAACAAAAAAGCGAAAGAATTTGGAACGATGTTTTTACAGGTATCTCATTCATTTGTATACAGTTAGTGTCAGTGAATAGTGGTATGTGTTGCGTGGCTCAAACGAAATAAAAAATGGCACATGTTTATGCGGATCGGTTTCCCAATCGAGTGCAACCAACCCCTCGTGCCTTTGTTAATGTAGTACAACGGGCTTGTGAATCAGGTGACTTAAGACCTCACAGGGGACCTCACGATCAAATACAGGTCCGCACTGAAATACTTGTCGGGAGGATACTTTATAAAACAAGGTAAAAATTTTTTTTTATTTTTTTTTTTTATTTTTACACACATATTTTGGTTTATCTTCCTTCTACAATCATTATCTGAAAATTAATGACTCAACTTCAAAGTCACCCTGTATAAAAGAAAAATATTGTCATATTTAAAAACCGTACAGTGACAAACTATTTTCGGCTTTCCAGTGCCTTTTAATCTTATTCTTTATCTATTTTAGGAGTAGAATTAACGTTCAGAAATATATTAATTTGCATGTGTTACTACTGCACTAATGGGGCTTTGTGTTGGATTTCTGATACACACACATCGGTTTTTTTTTAGTATCATCAATCCATGATCTTATTTTTTGTATGAGTGTCTATTTGCTTTTCAACACTTGTATAGAGTTTCTCTGTAATTGGATCTTGTATCTGTTGAGAAATATATGAATAAAATGAATAAATGAAAACTGAATGTACCGTTTTGCTGCGATTAGAAATTATAACTTCAACACACTGTATGAAGCTAAGAGGAAATTTTATCGCTCATATTCACGGCCACCTTTTGTGTTATACGTTTATCTACTAAATGTCCTAGAAATATTGCC
Organism: Acanthoscelides obtectus; assembly: GCA_963669975.1. NCBI lineage: Eukaryota > Metazoa > Arthropoda > Insecta > Coleoptera > Chrysomelidae > Acanthoscelides > Acanthoscelides obtectus. The sequence goes on along the minus strand of CAVLJG010000009.1, from coordinate 38,094,917 downwards.
GCTGTTTTTCACCCTATATACCCGTCCTTGAAGGTACGGAGTATTGCTTGAGGTAATATCTGAAACATGTCTTGTAGTTTTCTCGTTGATAACCCCCATGTTTGTCTGACCAACGGTAACCTTTTTCAAGAACAATTGACAATTTTGACAGTGTTATTTGTTTATCCGTCCTCGAGGCGGCACTTCGTTATTTCTTTCCTTTAATTCACACACATGCCTATACAGTGTGTTGCTACAATAGACTGAACGGCCCTATAATGCGCTGAGATTGGTCCAAGCCATTATTGCAGTTTTAAGATGGTACCGTGCAGATCCAGCAGAGCCCAGGATTATTTGCTTATTTCCAAAAGGATGTCCAACTTTCCATGAGAACCTGTCGTTCTTGCACTATGCCAGACACGTTGCGAAGATTATAAAAATCGGTTGCACATTCTCATTTATCATGTTTTTCTCGCTTTCTCGCGTGGAGAGGCTTTTATAGCCTTAAAAGGTTGTTCTCCGATTTTTGTCGTTTTTTGGGCGCGAGACAAAAGAGCTGAGTACGCTAGAACAGGCGAGAACTTGTATTGACTCCACACTCGCATGTTTCTCAGTGGCCGGTGACTCGCCGACTAGAACAGTTGTGCAATATGAGCCGGATTTGGAGGAACGAACTAGAATTGGCATCCCTAGAATATTTTCAAGCAGAACAGATTTTGTAGAACACAAATTTAAAAGAATATAAAAATAAACTCAAAGCCCACGATGAGTGGAAACGTGTTTGTACCTTGCTGGAATTACCCATTGGAGAATTAAAAAGCAAAAAACAAATCGTTATTAGCCTGCTTCAGAGGATATAAAAATAAAGTCAAGAAATCGGAAAAATCTGGTGCTGGTGTCGACAACATTTAATTCTGCGTCCATCATCATCGGGCACGAGAACTGTATTTAGAACCTTACGAATGTGAACCCAAAGAAGTTCTCGTCGAGATGCTCGCTGAGGTTCTTCGAGAACAAATGCTGCATGTGTGTGCGAGAAATAGTACTTTAACATTTAGGGTGAACATGTTGTTTATCTTGCGAGTCTGAGAAACAAGACTAATTAATATTCTCCAACCTAGCAAGTGGACCATGAGTTTTTCTCATTCAATTTTTTTTCTTGTGGCATGTTATTCGCAGATTTTAAGGCCAACCCGATGTCTTATATTATTCCCTCACAAGACCAACAACATGTTACCTTTAGATGCCGAAGTACTATTTTTCGCATTTCAAATCCATGAACAATGCGTGTACAGCACTTATAGTCGATAACTGCATAACAATTTACCGGACAACAGTTCTGGGTCGGTTTATGCGTTTTCGGAAGGTTTTTGGCGTGTCTAATACTTCATAAAAAAAACGACAGTTCATGCTCGCCTTGGAGCGCTGGACGTCCTTTTATGAACGAGAGTTGCTACCCCAGGCGCTGCTGGACTTTACTCGTTTTGCGCCGTGTAGACTAATGTAGGAAGACACTGTATAGGAATGTGTAAATGAAAGAAAAAACCAACATGGGGGATTACTGGAATATTGCTTCTGGAAAAAACTTCCAAAAAAATTGTTTAACTGTTATCTCGCAATCATCCAAGGTGACCCAATTTAGATCATTGATCGGTTTTAAAAATATTCTCATTTCTCTACACATTAAGGTAAAGATACACATACTTAGCTACTTGTAGACCCGGCATCACAGAACCAACTTTTAACTTATCGGCAGTGGCTTTCATGGATGGATCTACACTGAAGTAGAGAGCTTCAGCCAGAAATTCTGGAAATAATGTAAATAGTGAAATGCAGGTGGTGATGTAACTGCAAAAAGGTCACGTCATGAGCTACTGCGTGGAAAAGCTTTGTGTCAACAGAAGTGATACAGTTTTCGAGATGTTCAGAGTTTAATTTTTTCATTGGTCTCCAGAGCGCTATTCTCCAATCATTTTTATAAACATTAACCTTTTGGATTAAGTTTGTTTTTAAGCACTCAAAATTGATTTTTACCACAGCATTATTTTTAACACGCCCTTATTAGCTTGGCCTGTATGTATGTAATGGAATCTTTGAGGATAATTTTCACCAATTTCCAGAAGTTTGATTAATTTGAAGCTTCGCACACGTAACAAGGACCGATGACAATGCAATAATTAGATAACAGTTTTCCAATATCCTGATTCATAAAATTCTGTAAAAAGCAGATATGTTAATAAAAAGCCACGGATTTCAAATGCTGCATTACGAATAGCCAATTTGTTTTACATAAGATGGAGAAATTAGCAAGATAGTCATACTTGGAGCTCTCAAAATACAGGGTGTCAAATTGGACGAGGTAATGGATCTAGTGATCCACGGAGAGGAGAGAGTGATTGCACATCGACTGTGGCGTCAGGGACGCTGGACCTTCGTGAATCCTATCAAAGATCACACGGCCTTCTCACTCGAACTTCAAAGGGAGGATGCCGTGTTTCTGTATAGCAGTATGTACAGCTTTAACCGCGAGTTTAATGTGGAATGGCCGACGAGGGTGGAATGGGATTCTGGAAGGTCTCTGAAGAAATTGGGCAAGTCTGGTACACGGATGGTTCGGTTACTGAAGATGACCTTGACGCCGGGGTTTTTGCACCTAGAATTAATGCCTTACTGGCTCTAGGTCGATACACTACTATTTTCCAGGCGGAAGTCTACGCGATTCTGGATTGCTTATCCCGCAGTCTGCAGGAGGAAGGGCCTAGGAGAAGAATAACAATCTTCACAATTGTAGGACGCCTTTATGACCTTGAGTTTCATAGTTTCCTACTATTCCGTGTCAGCGCTCTATTTTGAGGTTATGTCACGAATATCTGTTTGCAACAAATTGTTCATGCTTTTGATTTATATCATCTGTTTTATCAGCCTGAAAACATAACTTCGCAATAGGAGAGCGCTGAGGCTGACATGGAACAGTAGAAATCTAGAAATACCCCAGTCTTTCTGAAGGAGAGAAAAGGCTATCAAAAACAAGCAGGCCATAAAGGCCTCCTACAATAATTAAAGGAATGACTGACGATACGGCCCTAAATGTGTTTTGTTCAGCAGCGAGGCATCTGCTGTTATAAGCGTACAGAAGATTTTGTGTATCCTTGGATAGAGCTAACGTAGGTTGTTGGTGGGATTGTTGTCACGATGAGGCGCCACCTCCATGTGATGGGGGTGGTTGACATGATCTGTGTCGCTGCGAGGCTATGAGTTACAGGTAGCCTATACTGGGGTCCAACACCTTGGATCCCCAGAATGCTAAGGAGCTGGTATTCTGGGGTATGTTTAACTTTGATAGAGGTGCGGATCTTGAGGCTTAGAGAATGTAATGATGCCTAAGGACCCGTCATGTAGCCTGTGCGCCGGCTCCTCGGTATGCCTCCAATTTCTTTTATTCATTCATTCACTCATTGACGAGATAATGGGTTTTCATTATGATTTAGGCCTTGAACTAATTTCGATTTGGGCTTCTTATGACAAAATAATGCTGTGGGAAGAAATATTTAATTGCGAGTGTGTTGAAACAAACAAAAAATATTATTAATGCATGAAATTAAGATATTGCCCGCCTGTTTTCTATCCGGAAAGTTAAATGCTGAAAATTTCGGAAACCGTGCTAAAACTATCACAAAAAAAATACCACCACATAGTACAGGCAAGGAAGCATGCGATTTGTTTTAATTTACCATATCTTAGTTCGTAGTCATGATGGAACTGCACACCAAGAAGTCGATAATACTTACGTCGTCAATTTGACAGTTTTTGGTAATACTTGTTAAACATTAAAAAATATACAAAGGTTCGTGAGTTTCCATACAAATATATAGCGTTTCAGACAGTCGCAGAAGAATGTATTATGCAGTGTTCAACTAAGAATTTACTCTTAGCTAAAGATCTGCCCGAATCATACACAACATTTAGGAAAACCGAGTTAGTTCAAGTAAAAAAATTTCAAATGCTCCGTCTTCAATCAGGCAGCGTTCCAAGAAATGAACACTTTAGTGTGACTTTCATATTTTTGGAGAATCTGGCGGCCCACAGAAAATAACGAAAGGCACGCCATTTTGCCTCGTCAACTGGTAACTGTTTTTTTGAATTCACATTGTCCTATATTTTCAACTTTAAGCGGGAAAACAACACAATTTTCTTAGATGTTTTTAAGTGTCCCGAATTTGAAGGATTAAAAAAATGTACTAAGAAGGCAGTTTACCACTTTAAAAGTTTAAAAATATCATAAGTGTGCCATTCCGAAAAGAGAACGTAACATTTCACTTTTTTACCTTCGTGCATTTTCTAGTTAAAATATAGTATGCGTCGCCTTCAGCTCGCTAACTGGACTCACTCAAAAAATAAATAGGGGAGAATGCGTCCTGAAACGCAGTGTATATCGACATTTGATCATGAAGCGAGAATAAAGCATAAAGATTGTTCCTGAGTCTATAGTTGTAATTAATTTTTTGGGCCCAGAACGCTGGATCTGGAACCTCCAAGAATACTGTGTAACCGGTAAAATATTGAAACTGCAGATCGGTACCATTCAGTTTTGAGGTATTCCATTCTCAAATTTGAAACATGCGAATTACAAACTGCTCAGCATATTTTGGGATGACGAAACAACCTACAGGTTACAAAATATTTGGTATAGAATTTTCTGTTATAAAGGTAGTTATTTTGTTTAAGACAAATCTCTAAAGTCAAATGCTTTGGGGATTGACGGAATATCTCTTAGGATGTTGAAACTCCGTTTGCAACTTATATTTTATACACATTACAAAGTGTTTGGAAAATAACGTATTTCCCAAATTATGGAAACGCGTTGTAGTTAGACCAGTAACTAAGAATAATAACTCCACTTTTGATTCTGATTTAAGACCCATAAGCATCCTACCCATATTATTAAAATTATTCGCGGAAGTGATGTATATACAGATACATTATCACATTGTACGCTCTGAAATATAACCATCTAAGCAATGTAGATTCAGGAAAGGGTACAATACTGTAGGAGCTTTATTAGACTCAACAGATAACATCGTAAAGGCTTGAGATCAAAATTTGTCGACATATTTAATCCTCTTAGATTCTACCCAAGCATTTAACACGATAAATGTTTCAACTTTATTAGCTAAATTTTAATATTACGGTTTTCTGACACCCAACTGGTATGATCAATATTTTCATAAGAAACATCTCTACCGACTGTTATTGATATGCACTCATTACCAGAAACTTTAATATCCTCGGGAGTGCCCCAAGAAACAGTGCTTGGTCCACTATCTTTTATGCTTTACATAGCTGATCTGGACAAAGTGGTGAAATATTGATGTGTACAATTCTTTTCCGATGATTCTCAATTATACAACAATCTCAGTAATGACAAAATTATAGTTGCAGCACGTCGAATAAATAAGGACATAGAGGCTATTGACGATTACGCAAAAAGTCATAACCTCAGTTTAAATCCTACAAAATCAAAAGTTATATTTTCTGAATGGCGAAGTTATTCAAGTGCAAGAATCAGTTAAAAACTTAGGATTTCTTCTTGACGACTATCTAAACCTCATTCCACTTGTGAATCATATTACTGAAAATTGTTATATATTCTATATATATATATACCCTTCCCACTTCAGTTGGCCCACTTCAAGATTTGTACCAAAATATGCCTTTACAAACTAAACACGACGAAACTACTTACTTCTAAAACAATTTATTTTCTCAAAAACATCTTAGATACACTCTAGTCGTAAAAAATACATATTTGAAATCACTTAGACCTATAACTAATAGAACATCTGAACAAATAAACAATGTGCGAATAAATGCGCGAAGTTAACAAAGCAACAATTGAAAGATTACCATTGTGTAACATCACCTTTATTTTTTATTACGGCTGAAATTCTTTGGGGCATAGTGTTAACCAGGTTTTGGCAAAAATTTGGTGTAAAACAATCCCATATTCTTGAAGCTTTTGTCTCACTGCGGTGATTGTACGAGCAGGATGTTGTGCCACAAAGTTTCAATAGGTGACAGATCTGGACTGCTAGAAACCCATTTCAAAAGTGGTCCATTATTTTCCTCCATCCATTTTATAGCCTTTTTTGAGGTATGACACGCTGCACCATCTTGCTGAAACACAAAATCTTGGCCGGATGTCAAACATTCTTCCATCACTGGTAAAAGCGATTCTTCTAAAATTGCCAAATATTTGTTTGTGTCCACATTTCCATCAATAAAATGAAGTTTTCCTACTCCTTTTGATGACATACTGCCCCATACCATAATGGATGCTGCTGATTTCACTTTTCTCTTCAGACAGTCATCATGGAGTGCTTCATTTTTTTGCGAATAACTCTACTGCGACTGTCACCAACACAAACTTCGAATGGGGCCTCATCACTCCATTGTATTGCACACCATTGTCCAGTGTCTATGTTCTTTAGCCCATCTAAGCCGTTTTTTCTTTTGCAGTGGAGTTAATAGTGGCTTTTCTTTGGCCTATAAACAAGTTGTGCAACTTTAGGATTTTTACTTTACTTTTTTGTGCTAAATCCCAGTTTGTGGGCGTCTCTATGAGTTGTGGACCTCGAAATTCTCCTTCCAATAGCACCACTCCACAGAGCACTTAATTGAAAATAATTGGCACGCCCGTTTGTGATATTACTTTTTTTCACATATCGTGGCTTAATATTAATTGAACCAGTTACGTTATATCTTCTAACAATATTTCTCACACTGTACCGCGATAAGTCTAACAAAGTTGCAATTTCTCAAATTGATTTCCCAGAATTAAAAAATTTAATTATCACTAACCGAATTTTCTCACTAATAACCTTTCTTCTACCCATTTTGAACACCTTAACTACGCAAAACTATTTTAAACGTATTCTGACAGCTGTGATTAATAAAAACAGTTGTCATGGCTTTTATTTTTCACAGCCACCTATGCGTTATAGACTTATTTTGCATTGAAATGAATATGTATATATATATATAATATTGCGATATTGTTTACCATTCATTTTTATATTCGGCATTTATGAAACGCTTGCAAAAAGAATCAAAATTCTTGCTGTAGATTAGTAGAAACCTTGAAAAAGTACGATCACATTTCGATATCTTTTGAAGAACTAGGTTGGTTGAATTTTACAAAATTATATACATATCACTTACTGTGTTATGTTCATAAACTCCAAATTACCGCATTACCTCCGTTTTTAAAGGAAAAACTAATAAATCGTATATATATATATATATATATATTCTACAGATATCCGCTTCCTAGATACACTCACTATGCCTATCCACAGAACTTCATTTTTCCAAAAATGTTTCACCTTTCATGCGACCTATCTATATATTCGTAATTCACTACGCCCTGAAATTAAATCTTTAACATTTGATTACTTTAACAGACATATCAAGAATCTCCCCTTAGAGTGCTAAAATTAAAAATACTGATCTTTCACTTCTGCTTATAAAAATAGTATTGATTCATTTAAGAGTTATATTAAATATGTATGATACTTCTGTTATATTATGAGTCTTATTGTCATTTATCTGTTTTATTCATATTTGTATTTATTTTTGAATCGGTACGTGGAGGAATAGCTTAAGCTAAAATTCGCTCAAATAAAGGATATTTATTATTATTATTTTTATTAGTAATAATATATAAAATGAGCTACTGTAGCTCACCCCCGAAATAACATTAGCACACAAAAAATAATAAAACGAAGATAAAATAATTAGATAGGTATTCAAGAAATGGATAAAAAGTTATTTCCGTGTTCTATTATCGGGAACTATAGCGAACTCAGCCTTTTACTTAGAAACTGTGTTCCTTTAGACCCCAAATTACAATTAATTATTAGAAAATTATACAGAATATTTCTTGACGCTGCCCTTAATAAGAATATTATAGCTACGTCCGTGACGGCGAAGTGGCAATAATAGTAATTAACCTTAATATGGGCAAATTCACATAGCTCTAGTACTATGTGCCATTCAGGAGGCCCGAGGGGCTGCCCGACTTATATAAGCACTGTTACCTACTATAAGTTAGTATTAAAGTACTCACCTCCTTCTTTAAGTTCCGATGCCATCGTTTCTGTTTTAATTTCAAAATCACTTAATTTGGGAACCCCTTCAAACCTCTTTTTTATAACCCATACTCTAGCTTGCCATCCTCGCATGAGGGGACAACAAGAGGCCAGATCCATTTGATACCGACAGTAATTACGCTGAATAGCCTGAGTTAGAGGTCTTTCCAATATTAATAAAGAAAATAATAAACGAAATGGTTTTCCCACCACGGCTGTCACTATAACTCGGTTAAGCTATGCGATTTTGTGGAGGTACTCGATCACAAAAAACGTTGTATGCCCGTTTTTGCCGCAGTTTTTCTATATCAGATTCCATGGTTTTTTCCATTTCATCTACAGTTTTACCGTTCAAGTTGATGATGAGACTAACAAATCAGGATCCACGTCATGACGTTTCAATAAGTTACTGTTCAATGAATTTTATTGATCAAACTTGCAGCAATCACTTGTCAAACGAATCATCAATACATCCTTAATTTGATAGACGTACCATATGTCGAAAAAGCAACTTTCTGCGTCTTACGGTAATGCAAAAAAAATATCTTTAAATGTCTACAGTTTAACATATTAACGAAGATAAGGAAAACTTTTAGACATTCGCATTTTATTCTTATAAATAACACTTGGTGTTGCTGGTTTTTCTAGCTACAACGATAATTATACTAACATGAGCACTAGTGTAGTTTTATCAACGTTTTAACGTCCCATCATATCAATAAGAGCCTTCGGCGTATTTTCTCTTCATCTAGGGGCGGAATCGTCATACTTTTAGATACTTGTAGCCTGACACTCTACACAATTCAAACAATGATCTGTGAACAGGCATCTCCGACATCAACAATGTAGTTGCACTTGGGATACAATGTTTCTTAGCAACATCTCATAGAGTTTGTGAGAATGAATCACATCTGAAAAAAATGTGATAAGTGTATAAATATGAATATATAGTCAACGCCAAACAAAGTGGCGTGCACGTCATCACGATAAAAATTCCCCGACCTAATGCCTAGGTTTCTATCACAAACAATTGCTCTATTGCAGTTTCATATTAATGTGATATATAAATTGTAAAATGGTCATTACTCTCTTATTATGGTTAATAGTCATATAAACATTGTTATTAAAATATCACATAAGTTGCTTTCTGATAAATTTAGACGCATTATGCGAAATAAAATGTTTTGCAAACGCTCCAATCACTTATCGACATGTAAACGCACTAAACCGATTTCGCAGCGTTGACACATTGTCACCTTGAAACTTATTTAAACTGGGAACTGACATTTGTATTAATTTTGACACTGAATCAATTTGTGGCATTTCAAATCTTTATAAATCCTTTGGCCCCGCATACGGTAAATCAACAACTGTTTGTTTCAAAACAAAATTATTCATTTTACGAGTAGATAAAGGCAATGTTGGTATATAAAGATGCCCAAAGAGTTAAATAGTCGGTGTAAGGAACTCGTGGCCTCGTTAATGCATTACTTTGAGCAAGAAAGGGACAACAACGGGCCTTTGTTGCCTTTAAATGCTGTTCAAGAGGTAGGTTACTAATAATTATATGTAATGTATATTAATAATAGTGAAATTTTATTTCATTTTTTGTAGCGTGTTGCTGCTGCTTTAAAAATTAGTTTAAGGACAGTTAGTCGTATTTCCGAGGGTGTGAAAAGTGATGCAAATTTAGAATCGCCCAAGAAAAAGCGGAGTTATATTAAACGTGTAACCAACACAAGGATACAAGTGCCATTCGAGAAGTGATCTATAATATGTATCACAAAAGTAAGATCTTATTATAATAACTTATCAGAAATTTGCATTAATTTGTTAACTAAATTATAATGTCATATTACACATGGTTTCAGAAGAACAAGTTACGATACAAACTTTATGGTCTCGATTAAGAGATGGGGCATTATTTGATGGTAGTGCCACGTCTTTAAGGCGGTTGCTTAGAGATCTTGGATTTAAGTGGCTTAAGGACAATCCGCGATGAGGGCTCATGGAACTACCAAGTATAGCTTTGAAAAGGGTGGAATTTCTAAGGCAATACAATCAAGCCAAGGTTGAGGCCTTATACCAGTTTGTCTTCCTCGATGAAACTTGGATATTTCAAAATGGGACCATAGGTCGCTCTTGGCAAAATGGAAACCAAAAAAGCGTGAAAGCTATTAAAACAGATGGTAAAAGGTATGTACTTTTACATAATTTGCACTATAAAATTTAAAACTAATATATTTTAGATACATTATATTACATGCTGGAAATGAAAATGGGTTTATTGAGGGTAGTGAAGCGATATTTTCTTCGAAAACAAAATTGAGCGATTACCATGGAGAGATGAACCAGGACAATTTTTTGAAATGGTTTCAACATCAGTTATTAGAAAAATTGGAGAGTCCATCTATGATTATACTGGATAACGCCCCTTATCACAGCATGATATTGAACAAAGTGCCCAACAATGCATGGACAAAAAAAAATATCCAAGACTGGTTGACAAATCAAAACATACCATTTTTAAGCACAATGTTTAAAACAGAGCTATTGAGTATTGTTGCTCGGTACATAATGCTTCTTAATTATATATATTTTGGTCGACAGTTTATATTTCTTTTGTTTATTCCTATTCTTAAAATAACTGCTTTTTTAGAAACAAACCACCTAAAATATACGTGATTGATGAATTGGCGGAACAACATGGGCACAAAGTTCTTCGTCTGCCTCCTTACCATTGTATATTTAACCCTATTGAGTTAATTTGGGGCATAGCAAAAGGTTACTATAACAGACATATTGGTAGAGATGGTAACAGTGAAAAAGACTGTTTGGATATGTGGAACGAGGCTCTAGAAACGGTTACCCCAGACATGTGGAAAAATAGTGTTCGACATACTGAGCAAGAAATTTTTAAATGGTATGAAAGAGAACGAATTTTTGATCGACCAGACATCGAACCTTTAATAATCAACTTTGAGAGTGATGAAGATTCAGATTCAGACAGCGCTGAAGAAAGAAACTCCGACTAACTTTATTGTACAGAAAAAGCTTACACCAGTAGCTTACCTAATTTTAGAATGCATTTTTCTGTATGAATTCTGTAAAATAAATACCATGCATAAAATTTGGAGGACCCCATTTGGATTTTTATTCAGTACCTTTAAGCTATCAATTAAATATGGTAGTTTCATAGTGTCATCTGATCAATAATTGTCATACTTAATAATTATGCAAGTACAGATCTATAATTTTATTATACTATTATATTTGTTCTCATTTGAGGTTAATATTGCTTATAAACCTAGATATGTAAATAAATTTTATTATTTTACAAAAAGTTTGGCAACAATGTAAATTTTTCAACACACCCACCTTGATGACGTTCACGCCACTTTGTTTGGCGTTGACTATACAATGATTATTTTTGTAACTTACCTACCTTCATCAAGGTAATAGCTTGGTTGGGCTTCTATATATAAATACACATCAATTTACATAAAATTCATTCATTCATTTCAGACCATTAATACCAGATATGGGATTTGTTGTGAAATATAGGGAATTATTATTGACTGATCAACATTATTTGCAAAAAATATGCTTCTACCTTTGATTCATCTATCTAAAATTTCTTAAACGTCAAAATAAAAACCTAACGCATATATACTGAAGGAGACAAGATATTATGGAAGTCAGGGACGCCATAGAGTTGTTGACGATACTGCCCATAAGGTGTGGGTGGGTGTTTGCAGATAATTGCGGCGTTGATGATAATTTCACGATAGTACTTCTTACATATACTAAGTGACATATAAATCCGAACACCCAGTTTAAATGGTTTTATTTTAATAAAATTTTGTATAAGTACTCAATGAAGCATAATAAGTAAATGATAAAAATTTCAAAATGATTGCACTGCTTTAAAGCCCTTTGACCTTTAATAATGTATGGATGCACCCTGATGTGCTACGCATTCTCCAACGCGCCTAGGCATGCTTCTGATCAGGTGGTCAATGTCCTCCTGTGGTATCTCATTCCAGACAACCACCAACTCCTCTCGAAGTGCTTCTAGAGTCTGAGGAGGACGTTGCAAATTGAGCAATCTCCTACCCATCATATCCCACACGTGCTCAATTGGGGATAAGTCGGGAGATCTTGGTGGCCATGGTAACAATGTGACATCATTATGTTGAAAGAAGTCTATTGTGACTCTTGCAACATGTGGTCGGGCATTATCTTGTTGGAAAGTTGGATCTGCCAGGGTGTCAAGATAGGGTAAAAGATGGGGTTCTAGAACTTTGTGGATATAACGCTGCGCGTTCATGTTACCTCTGATGAAGATTAAAGGTGACCTGGAACCATAAGCTATAGCACCCCAAACCATAACTCCAACAGTGTGATGAACATGTCTTTCAACAAAAAACTGTGGATTCCTCCTTTAACCACGTCGCCTTCTAACCCTGGCACGACCATCGTGCAAGCCTAAACAAAATCGAGACTCGTCACTAAAGACAATACTGTTCCATTCCTGATCCCAGAGTGACCGTTGTCTGCACCACTCAAGGCGATTACGTCGGTGTTCTCGAGTTAAAGGGAGGACCCAGTGTGACCGGTATAAAAACAAGCCAAAACTTCTCATTCGTCGGTAAACACTTCGCATGCCAATAGGTCTTCCGTGTTCTGCAAACCATTCATTTGCAATGGATCTGGTAGTGGAGAAACGGTCCCTTAAGGCCAATAATCTTAGGCGGCGATCTTCACGGTCTGTTGTTCTACGGCGGCGTCCAGTGCCCCTTGCTCTTTGCGTACGGCCTTCTCGAAGCCATGCCTGACAACACCTAACCACAGTGTCTACACTTCTTTGCACTCTAACTGCAATTGCCCGAAAAGAAAGTCCAGCTTCCCGAAGTCCCACTATACGGCCCCTATCAAACTCACTAAGTTGACGAAATCGTACAGGTCTCCGTACTCTAGGCATCGTAACCGATCGTAAAGGATGTCAAGAACCAAAATCCGCCAACGTTGATTCTTTACTGCGGCTGAAATATTCATTTTTAGAGCGTTAGTGAATTAAAAAAAAGCAGTATAAAAACCGGAATGTCCAACTGATAAGGCTAAAAATTTTTTCACTTGTTATTTACAGTAAGGTAAATACATTCACCAACTTTTATTAAAATAAAACCATTTAAGCTGGGTGTTCGGATTTATATGTCACTTAGTATAATTTGCAAAGAGCACAAACCTATGAAGGTAGATGTTTCCACCGATAAGTATTACCATTATGTTGATACAACGTTGGCAATTTGGTAGGCATTGGTAGATAAATGAGTCTAAAGTATACACTATGGCTACGCAACTTTGGCAATGACATACAGGCCGCCACTATGTCTTTTCAGGCGCTGAATTGACAGCCTAGGTATATAAGGTACTGACAAAGATCTGCAAAATGAGTTATCACCTAGTTCCAAAACAATTCAAAGAAATCCAGTTTTACACTAAAAAAAATATGATAATAGCAATATACTTTGATAACTAAGTGGAGGTATTTTTTTTAAAAGCACCGTATATTTTTACTCCAGAGCTTCGATTTACTGGGACTGGTTCAGCTTTTTACGCCACACAGCTCCATTTTTATACATTTTAAACACGTAAGTACTAAAATACGTTTATTGTGAATCTGGGCATACGCGAGGATGCGAAAAAACGCGAATACATTATATTGAATATAAACGCGAAAAATGTGGACCCACAAAACCGAAAACCGTCGTCTCTTGGGGAATGTTCCGCCTGCTATCTACATCCCCACGTTCCGTCGTCTCTATTAATATTATATGACGCCGATTGAGGAGTGCCAGTCGGAGGTATTTTCGGCGGTACGACGATTGCATTTGCATGTATATAGGCGAACGTATACCGCAGACATATATGAAAACTCCGCCGCAAGACTCCCAAAGGGCTCTCGCCCGCGCGACCGAAGGATATACATATCCCAAAACGTGGCTCAAGGATTCAATGCGCGACACTCGTTACTTTTTTTTCGGTTTACGCTTGTATAGAATGTCTGACTCTTCCGAATAATGTTTTGAATCCAAACGCGTTAGATATATAAAAAATTTAGACATCAAACTAAACGGTGATTTTTTAAGAGGTATAGGATTTGATTTTCAAAAAAAAACACAAAAAAATTGAAAAAACGATTAAATCTTTATTTGAGTCGATAGAACGGTCGACATAATTTAATGTTTAAAGATTATTTCATGTAAATGTTGGCCGCGGCACCGCTTTAGATGGCCCATGCGCAAGGTCCAATTTTGGCACACTCTCTCCAACATATCGGCCGGTATCTCACGAATAAATGCATCATTATACGGGAATACTGGAAGGCGTTAATCGTTGCTGGTTTATCCCTGTAGACATTAGCCTTAACATGGCCCCACAAGAAATAGTCCAACGTTGTTAAATCACACGATCTAGGCGGCCAATTGACGGGCTCCAAACGTGAGATAAACTGTTCACCGAACTCGCCTCTCAATAGGGCCATTGTTTCGTGTGCGGTGTGGCATGTGGCACCGTCTTGTTGAAATCACATGTCAGCCAAGTCCAGCTCTACCATTTTGGGCAAAAAAGTGTTATCATCGCACGGTAGCGCTCGCCATTCACAGTTACATTCCGGCCATTGTCGTCTTTGAAGAAGTACGGCCCGATGATGCCACCAGCCCATAATCCACACCAAAGAGTGATTTTTTCGGGATGCATTGGCAGCCCTTGCAATGGTTCTGGCTGGTCTTCACTCAAGAAGCGGCAATTTTGCTTGTTAACGTACCCATTCAACCAGAAATGAGCTTCGTCGCTGAACACAATTTTTCGATAAAAATGTGGATCTTCCTCCAACTTTGTGGGAGGTCGTGTGGCCTCAATCCTTGCACCAGCTATATCTTATAAGGTTTTACACCCAAATCCTGTTGCAAAATTTTCCACGTAGTGGAGTAACAGAGGCCCAATTGCTGCGAACGGCGGCGAATCAACATTTCACGGTCATCACTAACACTGGCGGATACAGCCGCAATATTTTCTTCAGTCCTCACTCTACGTCTGCGAGTTGGTGGTTTAATGTCCAGTAATGTAAACTGGGTTCGAAATTTAGTCACAAGCTTCCGAATAGCTCCCTCAGTAGGCCGACCAAATTGCCCATAAATTGGAAGCAGTGCTCGATGCACTCTCCTAACCGAGCATGAATTTTGATAGTAAAATTCAATAATTTGCAAGTCGATTCATGGTTAAATTATAGACCAAACTGAACAAGTTTGACAATGACACAAGACATGATTCACGCGTCCTCTGTCAAAAACAGTGTTGCCAAAAAGATACTAGCAAAAAAATCACCCATTAGTTGAAGAGCGCTTCTAGACTTTATGGGTTTGACGTTGTACATTTCGACGACACCCAGATCGTGTTCGATATGTGTGCCATAATTAAGTCAGTGAAGAAATCTCCAAAAAACGGTCTCCTTGGATAACGTGTAACATAAAGTTCATGATCCATGTACGTCATAAAGCTTTCTCACGATACAAAAAAAAATCTCAGTAAATAGATCCATTTTAATTATGACTTTGGGGCACAATGGATATACGAGTATACTTAGTAACAAAGAAAGTGAGCTCCTACGTATGTTTATCCGAATTTTATAATTTTTTGCATATATGTTCAGTGTCCCTTACTAGTAAAATGATTGAATTTTCAGCTTGATTCGTCAACAGACTGCAGAAGCTGGTTCAAAAATGTGTTGAGGATCCTCGATTTCTTATACACTCATTGACACGCCTGGACATCGTGCTGATAAGGTGGTCGATATCCTGTTGGGGTATCTCATTCCAGGCTACTGCAATGTCAAGTGGACTTATAGTATGCACTTTGATCCTGACTACAGACCATGAGAATTAGAAGGCAAAGGGACTGGCTGCTTCTGCCCTGTCTGAATTCGTTGACCCTAGGAATATCATCACTGTTATTTTGGATCACGCTGTACATGAAAGAACGCCGCGGACGTGGAATTGTCTACGCTTTCTTCCAACTTCCCCTGGCAATACGCTCTCATTGTTGGCGGATGCGAGCCGATATTACGGAGTTGAGAGTTTCTTTTCCTAGCCGTACTCTCCGATCGAACCGAACGAATTCTGTGTTTACCTTGCGAGAGAACTGTTTCGAATTGGATTCGAACAGTGTGTATGTAGGTATGGATGTAATAAGATCCGTATACCTCTCGCACCACTGACCTCGTTTTCTTGTCTAATCAAAATGGAGAAAAAGGTACATCTTTAAAATGGGTTCTCCTTGCAATAATACGCGACCTGATCACTATGCTCCGCCCGTAACCCCTACGCAAATGCTCATTTGATGAATGTTGTTGACAGTAAAACAGTAAAACAAGTGAGCTTAGCAGGATATGATAATAAGACAGTAAATGGGGATCAAAACTAAGATTCCACAATCTGGCGGGTCATATTTTAAAACGGACTCAATTGCTTTTCCTGGAGAATAGATATCGAGGCATGAGTCTCTAAGAAATTTCAGTGTCTTAGACCGATCGGTTCGCTACCCCTGTCATTGAAAAGCATTAGGCCGCATAATATATAACTATTTCTAAGCAACATTGTCCAAAAAAGTCAAAAATGGCCTAAAAATTGCGATCTGATAATTTGCTCGATAGTCATTTCAGGCAAAATTATTTTTTTGAAATCTTTCATGATCTTCTTGGACTGACAATCCGAAAGCCTTCCAAAATTAGAGAATCCACAATATTTATTTTTTTTTGTAAAGAAAAAGGGTCAGTTTAGAGCTCTGTATCAATTGAATTTTGTTCTTGGTTCTCTAAATTGATCCTATAGCCTTGTAGGGTCAATTGTCGTTATTGTTGCCTAAATTTTACCATTTTCGGAAGGTATGCAGATGTCATTGGAGATTGAGCTAATCAAAGACGCTAGCGATGTTACAGATGCATCAGCACATTGCTTAATGTTAATTAGCTACCGAGGCTTTAAAGAGATATTCTGAAAATACCAATAGTTCAGTAAAGAGTACTTAGGCGATGAGGAATGAGATTAAAAAAATTGTTAGAGCCAGTGATGGGCATTTAGTCTCGATGTACAATGCGTATACAATGAATACAATGTATATATTCAATGAATACAATGTATACAATGATGAAGACAATGTATAGAATAGCGTAAGTAAGGTTAGGTTTATTCGCAAACGTTGGTAAACAGTGCACCAACAACTTAAAAAATATGGTTGGACGCTCCAAGAACAAAGAAATCGATGAACTAGGGTTCTTAATTTATTTGAAACTGTATCTTTGTATACGTATATAAATATATATTATATATTTTTTCATTATTTATAAACCGCTTCCACAGTCAAACCAGTAATGCAATGTTGCAGAATCTGTATCTATCCTGAACTTTCAGTTCCACCTAAAATCGGAGAACCATTAGGATCGATCTGGCATTGATCCCAAATTTGACAAAAATATGTATTTGAGAGTAGAAAACAAGGCGTTGCAGCAAGTTACAGTTGTGTTTTGTGGCCTTCATCACTGTTGTGCCAGGCACTCTTTCTACACAAGTGGTGCCCGCTTGTCACCCCCCCTCTCTCTTTCTGGTACACATGAAAATCTAAAAGGAAAAGCGACTTTCGCCAGCACTATAGGCAAGTAGCCGAACTATAATTTGCTATTGTATACATTATACAGGGTGGCGCATCGAAAACGAAACACACGCATTTACTGGCAGCTCAGCTTTTTTTTGGAAAAACGCTCAGACCCGTCGGTTTTGTTTTCGAGCGGGACACAAGTTTGGAAAAAAATCTACGTGCAGCCCCCTGGGCGGAGGTGACACCAACCGTAAAATCTTAAATGGAAAGGGGGGTCGAATGATACCTTATCTTAAAGGTCTTTCAATTCCCTTTATAATGATATGAAATTAATGTACTTCAGTCCAGTAGTTTTGAAGATTTATTGATTTAAAGCTTAAAGTAGATTTTAATAGGTACATCATATTAGTTTGTACTACGTTCAGAAGAAATTTGACTAAAAGAATTTACTTAATAATTAAATGCTTTTCTTCACTACGCCCATGGTTTGTTTATCATTTTGTTGTTGAAAATAGCTATTGGAGCGTTTTTTTGTGGCAAAAAAGTTATTTCTTGAAGAAAGATAAGGAAATATCTCGTACTTATTTTAAATGGGAATTTAGTACATAGTTTGCGATTGATTTGACCAAACTTTGTTGCTAAAATAACTTGTAACGCTTTATTATATAAATTAACCATGGTATATTCCACAGCAGAAAGAGTTGAAATTATCGAAATATTTTTCGGAAATAATCAGTGCGCTAATAGAACAGCAGAAATATTTAATGAGCGACATGAGAACAGTAACGTCCATCGAAAATATGTTCTAGAACTTGTAGCTAAATTTCGGGAAACTGGGTCAGTCGCCAATAAAAAACGCAACATTGAAAATCCCATAAGGAACGAAGCAATAGAAGTGGGGGTTTTAGGGCAAGTTTATGTAGATCCTACGTTATGTACCCGCAAATTATAGACTCTGTGTGGTGTTAGTCGACGTACTATCCAACGGATTCTAAAGGACCATAGTTTTCATCTGTATAAAATTCACCTGGTACAAGAACTTAATGAAGACGATTTTGACTGGCGATTACAATTTTGTGAAGATTTGAGTGAACGAGTTATAAACGATGAACATTTTCTATTCAACACTTGCTTTTCCGACGAATGTTCCTTTTTCTTAAATAGCCTACTAAATCGTCACATCTGCCGATATTGGTCCGATTCTAATCCCAGAATTTATCATGAGGTTCATACGCAGCAGCCACAAATATTAAATGTTTGGGCTGGTATTTTTGGCGATCGTCTAGTTGGTCCTTTTTTCTTACCTGGAAATTTGACCGGTGAAATGTATTTGGTATTACTGGAAGACGCCATAGATCCTGCATTAACAGCCATAATTGAAAATCAGAATGGTCGGGGGTACATTGCGAATAGGTTGATGCTCCTACAGGATGGCGTCCCACCACATTACGCATTACGTGTTCGACAATATTTAGATCAGACGTTTCCAGATCGATGGATTGGTAGAAGAGGTGCCAATGAATGGTCCCCAAGATCGACAGATTTATCACCTTTCGATTTCTTTATGTGGGGTCATTTAAAAAGCAAAATCTATGCTACTCAGCCAACATCATTAGAAGACCTGCGACAAAGAATTGTGAATTCAAATTACTCCTCAAATATTGCAAAATGTACGGCAACGTTTTGACCAAAATCTTTAGTATTGCATGGAGAGTCATGGTGGCCATTTTCAACATTTACTTGCCTAACGGGTCAGTTCATTCTTCATTTTTAAATTATTTTGCTGCCAAATATATTGATCTCCACTAATGATGATGTATTAGTTTTATTTAAGCTTTAAATCAATAAATCTTCAAAACTACTGAACTGAAGTACATTAATTTTATATCATTATAAAGGGAATTGAAAGACCTTTAAAATAAGGTATCACTCGACCCCCCTTTCGATTTAAGATTTTGGGGGTGATGTCACCCCCGCTTAGGCGGCTGCACGTGCTAACGTGATTTTTTGCCAAACTTGTGTCCCCCTTTTTCAAAAAAAAACTGAGCTGCCAGTAAGTGCGTCTGTTTCGTTTTCGATGCGCCACCCTGTATACATTTTATACATTGTATACGTGAATATCGAGACGTATATGTTCACCTTTGTATGTGCGTGTAAAATGATGTATTATACATGGTGTATACAATGCGCCTATCACTGGTTAGAGCTGCAACGTTGGTAGAGTGAGAAAAGAAGTGCATAATATAAGTGCCTTTTACATGCAGTTTACAGAATTTGGCTACTATTGATCAATTTGAGTATTTGAAGGTAAATGTAGTTTCGAAAATTTACAAAATTAATCAAACCAGAAAAAGACAGCCAATTTTTTTAAACTACTTATACATAGCTTAGTCCTCTCCCTTTACGAATTAAATTATTCCTGTAGATTTTTTGTGACGGTAGGAAGTTCATGATATGGTGTTTTAGAAGACGGCAACAATATTTATAAGGACCTATTGAGAAAACTTAAGGTACTGTACTGGTACTGTTCCATCACGATAATGCTTCCTGCCATTACTCCTGGTATGCTATGGCTGCTTTACAACTAGCAGGTTATGAGTAGATTACTCGCTATAGTCACAAGACTTGAAACCGTGTCATTTCAGACTACTTGCAAAGTTAATTCAACATTCACACATTTTCAAATAATACTAGTGATAATACAATAATAACTCTTTTCAAAGATACAAGATGTATCACGATTTTGGTAATTCCGTTTTACTTCCTACTGGGCGGGGCAGATATGTGATCGCGAAAAGATTGGATGTATGACATGCACATCACGAAAAACCGTGTCATCTTTTCCATTGGTCTGCATGTCTATCGGTCTGTCTGTCATCTGCCTGTCCGCGGTTTTGATAATTTTGATAGAAAATTGAATAACCCTTCAGACGCTTTTGTAAAGATTTATAGAAATCTACTAGTTAGGGGCGTATAACTCAGTTACAACCGTTTAACGGGGGAGCTACAATCACGAGTACCATCTGCTGTGGTAACGGGGGGGTGGAAAAGGAAACGATTGTGGGCTGATCTTAGACGGTGGTCGGCGCTATTTTAAAAGAGGAAAGGATGACTGCGGGTGCCTACCGAGGTAAATTTTCATAATAACAGAGTCGGATTTCGATTAACGATCTAGCCTGTAAATCGTTTCCTATTTTAGTACTCAGCTAGTGATCATTTAGTATTGTTCTACCCTTGTTACAGTTCGTCGATATTGTGTTGTTGAATTGTTGTGTTGTACTCTTGTTGGTGTGATTGTTCTTGAGTGAATTTTTTATCAAGGTTGATGATGGACAATAAAAGGTCATATGCGACAATTTTAATTACGAATTCAGTGAGTTTAATTCATGATGAGGACAACAATAGTGTGGAGCAGTTCAACTCTATAATCGCAAAATACATTGGGATAAGTGAATAAATTATTGCCATGGAAGATGTATTGCAGCTGTAGCGAGCCACAAAACCGAGCGGCCTGTCTAACATATGTGGTTCAAATACATTTGCGTTCTAAGCTTAGTCCAACCTCGCTTATCACTAAGATGAAACAAAGACTCAAACGCAAGTATCTTGGAAAGAAGCTCAGACCGAAAAAAGTTAATAAAAAATAACTAAGAATTCGGATAGTAATTCCAAAGAAAATATATAATAGTTTTATGGCGAATTCTGTCAAAAACCTGGCATGAACGACATTGATTTGGAGGTTGCTAAGAAAGAATTTTTAGGGAAACTTAGAAAAAGTGACGACGAGATTTTGCATATCGAAAAAGTCACCATATCACAGGACTGTGCTTTGTGGCGTCTTCATCGGAGGATAAGGTTGACGGCGTCTGGATTTGGTGAATTTTGTAGAAATAGGCAGACAACAAGCTGTAAAGTTCTAGTAAACTCAATCATATACCCCACACAGTTTTCTAATAAGGCAATAAAGAAGGCAACACAAGAATCATTGGACACGGCAGTTCAATCTTGTGGTTTGTTTATTGAACAAACACATCCATTTCAGGCAGCATCACCTCCATATATCTATTATAGTAGACAAGACATGTGCTTAATCCAGGTATGAGCCTACCTGTTTATTGCTTTGCAAAAACTACCTAACTGTTTCCTTTTATTTTGACGGCATAAGATATTTTTATGACCCTGGTTCAATTGTTTCCATCTACTACACGACCCATGTAAATATAATTGTGTTTATTGACATGAATAAAATGAATAAAATTAGAATTTGAGTTCTTGAATTTATTTTAGGAAAGATATAAAATTATTTGAATACATTTTTTCTTAGTCGGAACGCACCGTCGCGTCGCGTCGCTTGGACTGGCAGGACGAAACAGTAGATGAATTTCGCCCAAAAACCGATTTGCACTTCACAGCTTACTTTTTATTATTTCCAAATGAAACTCTTGAAGCGTACTAAAAACAAAGCCCACAGGGTGCCAGCGATCCACTTTTTCAATTTTATCCACTAGGATCTTTTTAAAATATCAACAAGTTGAGCACAAATAGTGAGCATTTCAGCCCACCATAATTCTTGCGCAAAGACAAAATTTTGTAAAAAGCTCTAATAGCACCCTAGGCAATTATGGCCTGCTTATATCCAGAAAAACATCACAAACTTCAGAACACAAAAGGTAACGGCGAAATGGGTACATTTCATGGGTTATGAAATTCAAATGAAAATGCAGGTATAAAATCTACCAAATGATCGTTCTCAAAAACATATTTCCTTTACATATCGATAATTTTAAAGTTCCACGCTAAATTCCCCTATTCTTGACTGGAGTGATATCCAAATTTATTCTTCCCTACTGTCGGTAGTTGCAGACCTGTTGGCTGTTGGTGTCAAACCTTATAGAGCAGGTATCGATTTTTTTAAATCGTGAGCACATTATTCGTCGGATTTTCGATACCTAAATTTCCTGTAATCACTGGGATCAGAAGCTACTTAGTAATAGAACGTATTTCACTGATTTCAACCCGCCCTTTTTAAGCAGTACAATTTTTTATATCAATGATTAGGAACCCCTGAAACGTCAAAAACGGAGTTTCAGCAATTGTTACTTTTCCTTTTTTGCCTATAGCACCGTTGCCACTGGACTAAAACTACAAAGCTTTGGCATACTAGTAACCGCGTGTGGAAATTTCATAAAAATCCGAGAGGTAATTTCCAAGTTGATGATGAGTGGTACAGTTTTTCGTGATGTAGATGTCATATGACTTAAAAAAACATAACATCCCATTTTAGAAATTTTTCGCGATTACAATACTTCCTCGCCAATGACGTGGGAAGTAAAACGGCTTTAAAATCGAGGAGTATCAGCGATCACGATTATGAGTACCTATTTGCAGAACGACTTTCTACGCGATATTATATGAAATAGGGCCACCAAATTATCTGAATACGTCCTTTCTTAGTCCGCACATTGCGCCGCAACGCTTGGTTTGTCAGCTCGAAACAGTAGACAAAATTCGTCCAAAATGCGATTTTTGGATGAAATTTTCACAGAGTGCTAAAAACAAAACCCCACAGGGTGCTATAGAGCCACTTTTTCATTTTTTTCACCAGGTGCTTTTTAAAAAAAATCGCGAAGTTGAACAGAAAAAGTGCTCACTTCAATCCATCATAAAACTTGTGCAAAAACAAAATTTCAAAAAGTGCTCCCATAGCACCCTGGGCTACTCAACATACTGTATAAATTTCATTCAAAAATATTGAAAAAAAGAGTGTCAGTTTTGAAGCAGCTGAACCCTTGTAAATTGCTTGAAACTCACTGCGTCAGAGCCGCCTTAAGGCAACCGCTTTATTGTCTTAGCATTTTTGGTTAGTAGTACATACACATGTCCAGTAAAAATACGGAAAGAAGGCATATTATAACTATTATCACTCTCAATCCCCTTGTTAGTTTGGCCAATCAAACCACATGTGTTTAAAATTTTTGTTTATTGTACAAGTTCCTGTCCCGAAAACCTTCTTCAGATAAATGAAAAACAAATTGTCAAAAATGTGTCAATTGTACTGGAGCAAGTCACGGTTGGGGCTGAAACGTATACAATAAGCAAAGTTTTAAACACATGTGGTTTGATTGGGCAGACAATCATGGGGGACTTTGGACATGAAAACCACAGGATACGTTTCAGATGTTACATTATAAGAAACCATCTAAATGCAAAAATTGTATCTCCTGTTTAAATGCTACTTGTGTATCCCTCTCTTGAATATAGCTTGAAATACAGATAGCCATATCACTAAACATGAACATCAACACCAACACACAATTACAAGACAATGGTAGTCTAAAGCACACTCAGTGTAACATCTGTATTGTTCTGAACCTTCAAGCAACACTTATGTATCCTGAACACAGTAATAATAATCATTTACCAGCGTAATTGTCATCTTTCCACCACTACGGGTATGCCGCTGACCAAAACCGGCGGCCAGTCTGCGGAATTTACATCGCAATTTTCTAACTAATAATTTTAAAGAAAACCGACCGTTCCGCCAGAAGCTGGTGACACAATGGGGGCATTGTTGTCGTCCTGCCATTTGTCACTCTGGGCAAAAAAGAATTCCTGAGATGGTGCGAGAGTACAAATGATACGTGAAATAAGCTCCAGGTGTCTGTCACTAGGCGATTGTTTGCTTAGAGCCATTTGGAATGGATATGTGTGTAAGGGATGACGGTGATTTTGGTTGGAACATGCGGAAGAATTTGTGAAGAATGTCGATTTAGGGAGGAAGCAAATATGGGCTGAACAAATTGGCCTGTGAAATGGTGCCCCAAATTATATCGCGTTATGATTTCAGGCACAAAAGATGATTCGCAGCTGCACATTTTTTACAATTATGTATAATCATCATATAGTGCTTTTCGATAGAACCTCAGGGCGGCATGCATTTCCTCTAATAATTATTGAATGACAATATAATTCGGCGAGATATTGACAGCATAATAGCCATCTAATGTCTTACATAATGGTGACCATAGACAAAATTCTCTATTGCCAGTGATAAGGTAATCCTACCGTAACAGTGCTAGTTTCTTTACACCCTTTATAATTATGGCTCAACAACGATAATTCCAGAAAAAAAATCATTTGGCTTGAAAAAGGCGATCGATTCAGTTACCCCCACTAAGCACTTCCCGGTGAAAACGCATGGATTTGCTGTGGACAAGCACCTTTGTCGGACGCTATCATTACTAGCAAATCAAGCCTTGTTCAAAATCGCTAAAATGATCCGTTTTTGAGCAAAGTTTTGTTTTATGAAATTCGATAGTGATTCTGTCATTTTGAAAATCCTATACTTCTGATAACATGTTCGTAATTACCGACATGAAAAACTGCAGCGTATAAAAGATATTTGGAAAAAACTATAAGCATGAATCAGATGGCTTATCGTATTGAGGATGGACAATAACGTTTCCCCAGTCGTCAAATTTAAAAGTTGTTGATATATACTAAGTGACATATAAACACCCAGTTTAAATGGTTTTATTTTAATAAAATTTTGTATAAGTACTTAATGAAGCATAATAAGTAAATGATAAAAATTTCAAAATGATTGCACTGCTTTAAAGCTCTTTGACCTTTAATAATGTATGGATGCACCCTGATGTGCTACGCGTTCTCCAACGCGCCTAGGCATGCTTCTGATCAGGTGGTCAATGTCCTCCTGTGGTATCTCATTCCAGGCAACCACCAACTCCTCTCGAAGTGCTTCTAGAGTCTGAGGAGGACGTTGCAAATTGAGCAATCTCCTACCCATCATATCCCACACGTGCTCAATTGGGGATAAGTCGAGAGATCTTGGTGGCCATGGTAACAATGTGACATCATTATGTTGAAAGAAGTCTATTGTGACTGTTGCAACATGTGGTCGGGCATTATCTTGTGGGAAAGTTGGATCTGCCAGGGTGTCAAGATAGGGTAAAAGATGGGGTTCTAGAACTTCGTAGATATAACGCTGCGCGTTCATGTTACCTCTGATGAAGATTAAAGGTGACCTGGAACCATAAGCTATAGCACCCCAAACCATAACTCCAACAGTGTGATGAACATGTCTTTCAACAAAAAACTATGGATTCCTCCTTTCACCACGTCGCCTTCTAACCCTGGCACGACCATCGTGCATGCCTAAACAAAATCGAGACTCGTTACTAAAGACAATACTGTTCCATTCCTGATCCCAGAGTGACCATTGTCTGCACCACTCAAGGCGATTACGTCGGTGTTCTCGAGTTAAAGGGAGGACCCAGTGTGGCCGGTATGAAAACAAGCCAAAACTTCTCATTCGTCGATAAACACTTCGCATGCCAATAGGTCTTCCGTGTTTGCAATGGACCTGGTAGTGGAGAAACGGTCCCTTAAGGCCAATAATCTTAGGCAGCGATCTTCACGGTCTGTTGTTCTACGGCGGCGTCCAGTGCTCTTTGCGTACGGCCTCCTCAAAGCCATGCCTGATAACACCTAACCACAGTGTGTACACTTCTTTGCACTCTAACTGCAATTGCCCGAAAAGAAAGTCCAGCTTCCCGAAGTCCCACTATCCGGCCCCTATTAAACTCACTAAGTTGGCGAAATCGTACAGGTCTCCGTACTCTAGGCATCGTAACCGATCGTAAAGGATGTCAAGAACCAAAATCCGCCAACGTTGATTCTTTACTGCGGCTGAAATATTCATTTTTAGAGCGTTAGTGAATTAAAAAAAAAGCAAAATAAAAACCGGAATGTCCAACTGATAAGGCTGAAAATTTTTTCACTTATTTACAGTAAGATAAATACATTTACCAACTTTTACTAAAATAAAACCATTTAAACTGGGTGTTCGGATTTATATGTCACTTAGTATATCTTACTACGAGTATATCGTTTTGATGATAGATTGTTGAGTTACAAGCGATTCAATGTACCAAAATGATTAACTTAGGCAGCCAGCCGTGCCGGTACACCACTTCAAAAGATATTACATTTTTATTTTAGGATTACAAACTACCAGTAAGAAACTTCAAAATGTGTTGTCCACTCGCCAGCTTGAAATTTTCAGATGTCACTTTTTCCTTAAGATATAATGCTTACAATTTGATCATCCCGAATTTCAGCTTTGACCTGGATCTGTATGGAAAGCCGTATATAAGAAGTTCTATCGCGTGAAAGTGGATGCTTCGTTAAGGGAGTAGTAGTAGCGGGGAGGCGAAGTCTGACAACTAGGCCACCTTTGGCCCTTTTTTCCATCCCCGTAGTATGACTACTGTACAAGCCATCTACTGGTTACTGATTATTGAATGACCCATATATCTATGCTGGCCTTACACCAATCTGTTTTTTTTATTAGGGTTGCTTAGAGAATTTGTATACCCAGCCGTGCTGACCTCAATAATAGGAATGAGTTCTAAAATTGAGGCATCCTGTAATCAAACGGTTATTTTTTGTAGGTTAAAGAAATGTATAATGACAAAATGTAGGTCATGCATGGTGCTCATTACATTTAAGTCTTAAATGTAAATCATCTTTTAACGACAATCCTGTCCATTTTTTATATCAAAGCAATAAATTGCTATTTTCTGATATCTACGAAAACTGAACCTCTCAATTATATATAGCTGCAATACAAACAGCAGAGGGCGAATTACTCACAAATACAACATGTTTGAATTTGTTTAGAAGAAAAAATGTAACCCATCGATGTTTGCATGAAAATAACATTTATCTTCCGGAATGGTTTGCGATTCATTTCGGCAAGGTAAACTAGTGTATTTTGCTATAAAATGCCCTTTGAACTAACCCTGTATATTGCTCAATAAGCTAGTAGTGATGGCCGGAAAACAGGTGTTTTGGGATAAACAATTAGAAATTCTCAAAAACTACTTGACCAGTCTACTCCAATTTTGTTGTGGTTATTTAGAAGTAAGAGTCCTACGAATTTGAGGAATTTCAAATATCTGCGAGAAACCGCCTTGGCATTATTAACAAGAGCCAAAACCTGCATTTTGCCTCGTTTTTCGGCCATAACATTTTTGCTATTGGTCGGATCGGTTTACGTGTGGTCTCATTTTGTAGGTCTCCTAAATACCTAAAAATCTTATATAAAAGGAGTCTTCGTTACTGTCAACACGTTCCATTGAATCCCAAAAAACACGTTTTATCATTCTTTGTTGTCGAATAAAAAGTTTTCGCACAAAAATTGGTGTACCCATTTTATGCGCCAATATTTTAAATACCCCCTTGGTCAACTTGCACCGATAAAACTAGACTTTACAATTATTTCGGGGAAATTTGCTAAGATGATTAGACTAACAGGTAATATTTCCCATAATATCTTACCATTATGTCATCTGCATTTTTTACTATCACTCGTTTAACAACGCCAAAGTGAATTTAACCATGCTTCGTCGTATATAGTCAGCAGCACAAATAAAGATAAATTCCCTCAGCGCAGTTCTCTCGTCTGACCCTGTGCCCAGCGTACGTCCCCGGCACCATAAATCGTTCAAAGACGTTAAACTCTCGGGCAGATCCAAATTTGCGGTAAATTCGGCTAAATGGTTCGGATAGAGTGGGTTGACGGAGGTCGAGGTCCCATTATGAACATCTCCATGTATAAACTGGCGGTCACCTGGGGCTTTGCATATTCATTCCTTTTCCTTTGACCGGCTCCCTTACGGCCCTACCGCTGCGTTCGACCTTCCTGACAAATACATCTACCGATGCTATTGTCCCTTTTGTGTGTAGGCGACGATTCGGAAGAACCTATTGCTGGAAAATTTTTGAGGGGATTCTTCCAATTAGATTAAAGATATACACGCTTGCGCGAGTTTCGTGTCTACCAGGTGGCTGAAAGTTTGAAGGGATTTGTGACATTCGAGAATGATTCGGTATTATAAATTGTGGGCCATCAATTGGTTTTTTTTAAGTTGGTATTATTTTGATAGTTGGTAACACTTCCATGCTCAACTATTGACAGATATATTCGTTTCAATCTTGAACAGAGGTGGGAAATATTGAAAAACTATTTTCAAAGTGAGTGCTGTGCTGCAGAAACTTTGCGAAAATTGAGAAGACTATTTGGTCGGAGTGAAGCGCCGTCCGCCACCCGCACCCATACGTACAGCCGAAGACATTACACGATCAAACGAACTTACCTGTAAGTGATGTTCGATCTTGATTATGTGAAGTCCTCGTCGAAGTAAATAGCTCCCTCCCTCCCTATGTATTACTCAATTGTTCCAATAACTTGGCTTGGAAGAAAATGAATGTTTATAGGCGGCCAGAAGAGAGGAAGGTATGGGGAAGGAGGGCGTTGCCACTTTCCTTCGCTGCGTGCGCGCTTTGACATCGTGAGGGTTTGGTACAACTACGAGGGTGCTACGGTATGTATTGCTGTTGCCCCGAGTGTGCAAGAAAACGCAAGAATGTCTTCCGTCACAGAGCACAACAAGTGGGCATCAGTCGCGGAGAATATTGCATAACAACATGGGAAACAACATTTAGAAACTTGTTGAGGAGTTTTTTTGTGGTCACAGCAGGATGGTGCAACGTACCACACTAGCCGTGAAACAATCGATCTTTTACACACTAAGTTCGATCATCGCGTTATCTGCCGTTTTGGAGATGTTCATTGGCCAGCCCGCACCTGTGATTTGACGCCGATGCATTACTTCCTATGGGGTACTGTTAAGGATTGCTGTTACACTAACGATCCTCGACCAATTGACATTCTTAAGGAAAATATCCGTCGAGCTATTGATGAAATAAACCCACAAACTATCGAAAATTGTTTTCCATATATAATCGGAAGGTGTATCCTTTTGAATAAGGTATCAAGTGTTACATATTAATGAAGAGAGTCTTGATAGCAATATCAAGAAGAAACCAATGGCTGGCCCACCCTTTACATTCACTAAAATTAGTTGAATGAGAATAAGTGAATTGTTTGAGTATCTCGTTGTTAAAACACAGATCTAGACCATTTTTAATGATTTCGAGTTTTATTTAACAAATGATAGGTTGATGCATAGCTATTTGACACAGAAGCAAGTCATCCTATCTGAGTCTTGTACAGAGGAGGTTGTGTAGATAAAAACCCTAAACAAATAGCCTAGCTTTTTCTTAGCAGCTGCCGCTATTGACGAGATGTGTTCTTGCCAGGTCTGTGCCCCGACCAGCCGAAATGAAACGGCTGTTTGGTAGAACTCGGCCATCCATCGAAACCGGATAAGTGCTAGGACACTTCTTGTTCGTCAAGATACAGTACTTACTGTGTTTTGGAACTAGATTGTTCCGTCTCCAAGCAGTGATAACCTTCTGTCTCAACAGAGAGGAAGTCGCTGCTCTCTTCTCCAGCTCTACCAGTAGCGATCGTGTTGTCACTCTGGATTCCAGCATATAGAGTGCAAAGCTGTGGATTGGATTGACCATACAGGAAAGGAGGTCGTTGGTATGTAAAAGGAACGCTGTCGCAGCCAAGATCGATCCCTGAGAAATACCCGCGTTGACGTCGTGTATTATCAACCGTCCAGACAAACAAATTATTCTCATGCAGAGGTACTGATTTTCAGAAAGACTTATTATTTGAGTGGCTCAAGTTGAAATTTGAGGCAATGAAATTCATGCTTTATATTTCAGCGTAAAGGTGGCAGTTAAACATTTCAGGACGGCGGCGAAGCATCATCTTGGAACACGCGGTGCTTCGGGGTAAAAAAAACTTAATTTCAACCTTGTTTTTTTTTTTAAATTGCATTCATTGATTAAGCTATTAAGTATTGCCTTTTTTCCACCAATTGTGATTATTTCTAATTTCACAGCTAGTTTTCTGACAACTGTTATTAATAGCGTACTTATAAATATAGGTACATACTCGTATATCTGACGAGTCTTATATCATATCTATGATCCAAAGACAATAAACTATCTTTCTATCTATAGGCTAATTCGCACGGTAAATGCTCTTCGTCCTTTTTCCTTTCACAATTGGTTAAACACAAACTCGAGCATTTACTTTTTAATGAATTTGCCGATTACAGGAAGTAACTGTATGGTAAGACACAGATTCTCGAATTTGTGAGATTTTTTAGATGCTTTTGCATGCACCGGACCTTTATGAAAAATACCATGGAAGCATCCTAAAACTATGTTCCTGTTTCTTGTGTTTTTCAAAACTCTTTTGTTGTAATGATCTCCAATTTCCTGAGCATTTTAGGGCATAGAAGGCGAGAAGTGGCTTTAGCACTTAATAACTTTGGAAAATTTTAATCGTTCTTGAGTCACAAAACACACAACTTGTGTAAATCAAAAAATCGCGTCTCTGAGGTGCAAAGCCCAAACCTTCATGTTATGAACCCAAGACATTAACGTACCGTCAAAGAAATATCTAAGATTACAGCATATTTTTGCTGAATTATTTACCTGATTTAGATGATTTGTCAGTAAATGTCACATGTTTTTTAATGAAGCAGCTACCATATCAGTTCAACTGAAGCCACATTGCATTTCTTTTTTTAATTTCTATTTGATCCTTTACCTCTTATATGAACACTCAAAAAACATTATAAACCATAAAGGTTAACAAAATGCAGCAAACTTAACGTAAATGACGGCAATTCCGCGCTCATACAAACAAAACCGTTTCCCAAATTCATTTAATCAATTTGGTTTAGTCCTTTCTCTGTCTCCGTCATTACCCAGCAGTTGTGTGTTTCTTTTGTGTAACCTCCTGAAAGGAGGATAAACATATAGGATTTAAATTTAGAATTGGCGACGACCATGTATAGTAGGGATTCTATTATGTGTCTTCCGAAATTTGAGAAGCTTTAGGTCTCGCATTGCCTGACAAATATGTAGATCTAAAATATTGAGTAAATACCTTTTGAATGTCTCACAGATAGATGTGCTTTTCCTTTAATCGCAAGAATAGAAAAGTATATCAAATTTAAATGTTCCGAAAATAAAGCTTCGAAATATGGTTTCAATCCTAACTCAAGATTATCGCTGCTTAATTCAACGGTAAAAACATATATTTAGCTGTTCCTGAACATGAATGTTTCGGAAAAACCATAAGCTCACCAACCTACGAAGCTACACTTGCCAAGATATTGTCTGAGCTGTACAACTTTTTGGGATGCATTAGTTTTTTGGAAAAGTGAACGAATTCTGAGAACAAGTGCCATTCAAACTGCTAATATCACTAACAGTAGCTGAGATAACCCACCAGTCCACCGAGTACCAGGTCGATTATTCGGTCGAGTACCCGGTACTCGGAATTAAGATTTGCCCCAGTACCCGGTTCTTGACGTTTTGAAAAAAGTAGTTCCCTGTGCATCCCTGCTTATAATAGTTCTTAGAACATCTTCACAAAAACCATCGTTAATGCATGACCTTCATGAAAACCTTAGTAGGTAATTGGAGTAAAAGGACGCAAACATCGTTAATCCAAACTACTCCGCTCGTAGGCAAAATGGAGATAGTTACACAATCACGTTCAGGCCGTTCTATATCTCTGTCGGAGGCAGGAACGCACAATTTCATGGGTATCCCTGCATTAAACCGGTGTGTGTGGTTGCGGTTAGCCTGATTTCGCTTTGTGTTCTCTCTACGTGCCATCTAGGCCTCCTCTTGGACTTACCAGACAACGCAGAATATCATATCCCGAAGCGATCTGACGTAAAATGTGTGGACTAGCTGATGCGGCATTGTAATTGTGGATTTGGTGGTTTAAGGTTATAAGGATTGGGCCACAGCAATATTTAAAGTTCACTTCCAAATGGTATGTTATATCAGCGGCGGGATAAAAGATCCAAAAACTTAGATAATATGGCAAATGATGTGTAGTAAGGAAGCTAGGCTTCGGTCTTACTAAGCTGTGTTTCAAATACTTGGTTAATTTTGAAATTAAATACACAAACTGCCTGAGGTATTAACACTCGAAATTCATGCAGCCATTATGTTCGGGATACCATCTCATTTAAGTGCGTTACGCATGACACGAATTTCAATACATTGAGGCTTGGGATTTTGGGATACAGTCAAAAGCCAATGATTCGACGATTATTTGACGTCTTCTTTAGTTGATGGTTAAGACTTTTCAATAAATAGGTAAATACTACAACAAGAGCAAGAGCATTTTTACCAATTACAACTTCCATTTTTGATAATTGTAGCATAGAAGGGCTGGGCTGCGTTCGTAAATTGATACAGAGCGTAATTTGCACTGTAACAATTTCAGCTTTCGTAATTATTTGACATACCTGTTCAATGTGTTCGGAAATAGTACAAAGTAATCCTTCTGCAACGTCAAAAGTGCACTTTTCTTCCCGTGCTTAAAGCCTTGGGAATAAGACTGTTGGCACTTGTCATTCGTATGGTTCATTGTTTGTTTATAACAGACGATGTTTATCAAGAAGTACACAAAATTGGCAGAATATATATTTTTCACGATAAATGGTCTATGTCGTATCCATAGCGTTTCATGTGGTAGAAAAATGGTGGCAGAAAACGTAGTTAGAAATTCGTATGCGGTCATCAAGTATCGTTGTAAGACTTTGTAATAATTTAGATGTTCTAAAAATAAACTTACACAGTATTCCAGAGTAAAATTTCATCTGTCAATCTACATTCCATTATTGTGTACGGTATTACACGACCAAGTGATTTACATACGCACTCCTGTATTGGCTTATACCTGCGACTACAAGAGGTAGTGCGCTCGTAAAGAGTTTTATGCATTTATGCATTTTGGGCCAATGAGAGAACGCCATGTCACCATTGACGCTGGGCGATATACTCGTAGATGAATTAATAGTTTAATGCGGTCACTATTGAACGATAAGAACATCAGCTTAAACGTTGATCCATAAAGATCACTTTGCATGAATATTTGAGGGATATCCCTCGCAGAGAGCCAACCATGGACAGCTGTTTCGTGCTTCTTGACTACTTATCAGCATGATCTAGGCTTGGTTTCTAGTCCCTGGACAAACGACCGAAAAGATCGCAACTGTCTTCTATCGGAGGTACGGTCTATCAAACCACCACACCGTGGTGACTGGGCTATTAAGCGTGAACTGAGACACCTAACAGTTCCAACTAGAACCAGCTATGCATTGTCCGCAGTGGTCGATTCTGGTGTGACAGATCTTGCTTTGCGCTGACTTGTGTCGATAGACCGGGATACAGGATAGTTGCGGTATTTTCGTTCGTTTGTCTAGAGACGAGAGACCAAGCCTAGTCCATGCTGATGAGTAGCCAAGAAGCACGAAACAGCTGTTCATCGTTGGCTGTTCTTTGCTCGGACGAGAGTATCATGTTTAGTTTATTCAATGGCAAGTAGACCACGTCTACTTTACAGCCAGAATCGTCAGTCCTCTAGCTGTCACGTGGTGACTTGGATATTAAACGTGAACTGAGATCCCTAAGGGTTCCAACTAATAGCAGCTATGCATTCTTCGCAGTGGTCGAGGCTATAATATACCCTATTTCACGGTAGAATAACAGCTGATTATCTAGTAATATCTCAAAATTCTCCATATCGGCACAGGACACACAATTCTCACGGATCCGTCAACACCAGGTAGACAGAGCCCAATTTTGTATTATTTTTTTTAACCTAGGGAGTCATTTTGTACTTGCATACAAAAAACAAAACGCCACAAACAAGTTTTACTAGATTTATACCCCATCTATTATTGGCAATGTTACAGACTAACTCAAAAATGTCACCTGCTGATCAGCTGTTCACCTTGAGTAGACGTTTAAGCGTGATGGATACTCGTGAAATAGGGTATAGGTGCTTTTCGCTGTCTTATTTCGACTGAATTTGAGGTTACCATAATATTGTAGAGTATTAACAAACAATATGTGACATTATAATTTAAAACTCTGCTTATGTTTTTTGCAAATACATGCTTGCATCTGATCGACTCAACTAACGCACTCACTAGGAGTAATTTTTTATCATGAAACGCTTCCATTTGCTGATATCTTTTTCGCTAAATAAGTTGACTGTCAAAAATCATGCCCTGAGTAGTACTCGAATTAGCCGAACCTGGAATCTGCAACAGGGTATAATAGAAAAGCAACCAATGATATAAGGAACATGGAAACGGAAAAATATTATCGTCATAAAGGTTATATCACCTGTCTTTTAATTTGGACTTTGGGCCTTTCATTGTCTCTTATGCTCTGCATTACGATCGGGCACCCATAAAAAAGTATCTTCGCTTTTATAAACCTTTATTTCTAGCTCCATTTTCCCATTTACTTTAGATTAGTTGCTTTGTCGGCTAATAGAATGTATCGCAGCGTTATACGGCAAAGGTCAATTTCTCTGTCGTGCCTTCGTCATAAACCACGATATAACAGTTGAAACGACGCTGTGTCGGATCTCCTAAAACAGCAGCCCTGCGTGATACCAAAGGCTAAAAGGGGTTGCACTAAAACTTCCTGGGAGAAAAATAAACAGTTTTATTTAGAGAAAAGCAAACAAAATTTTGCTCAGGTTTCGCAGGAGATATCGATACCTCCGCGTAACGTAACTGATGGTCTGCGCCACCGACTGCCCTGAAACTCACTCAGCTACGAGCTGCCAGAATACATCCGGTCATCTCTTTCTCTCTCTTTTACAGTAGTGATGAAATCAACGAATTGTCCTAAAAATCTAGACAAAATTACTTAAAAGACTTAGTACCCTTGAAAACGTATTGTTATATTTTGCCCCACTGCTCTAGTGCAGGAGTTCCCAGCCACGGGGGCGCGCCTCCCAAAGGGGGCATAGAGAGATGTCAAGTGGGGGAGAAAGGCGTTTGCATTTTAGAAAGAAAAAACAAAAAAAATAAACAAACAACATTAACAAATAACATTACAAAGTAATGTTTAATTTACGCGCATAAAATTAGAAATTAAATATCATATCCACTTATTCTGTCAACCGCTGTTTCAAATCCCGGCGTCGTCAATCGCAGTTTATACATGTTTCGACAAGTCACAGCATGTGACATTCATTCAGACAAACTTGTGAAAAATTTGACGTTTCTATGTACATGTTTTGTTGAGAAATCTGTTTTTGTTAAATTATTGTGTCTCACTTTTAAAAGGTAAGCTTGTGTATTTACAAGCTTCAGTTACCATTTTTATTTAACTTACTAAAGACCAATTTCACCAACACACAACAGTCCGTTATTCTCCACCTATAGGGTCAAATACAGCGAATAAGCTTCAAGTTCCAATCAACAAATTTGAGCAACCAATAGCTATGAAATGTTGAAAACAAAATATTGTCAAAGTATGAGATGACATCTTGTCATTGAAACATCACCAGCTTATTGAATATTAAGAAATTACATATAATTCAGTCAAAATTTAAACAAATGTTTGATTTTTGTATAAAATTCATGTTTTAATTACCATTATTGATTTTCTATTCATGATAATATTATTTTCTTCAATTGATATGCGATTTTACTGATTCAAGATCATCTACTGGGTGTTTTTTCCAATGAACCTGTTGCAGATAGCCATTAAGCACCTACTTGATGACTGGCTCTACCAAAAAGTTCATAGATATTGCTTGTTTCCAAACATTCATTCATTTACTTGCCGTTCATCAGAACATAATAGTTAGATTGATATTCCCACAAAACCATTCTGGTTTTTTAATATCCATACGTCCATAAAGTTGAATATTTTTCGTTGTTCAGGAACTTAACAAACATCCATACTATATTAGCGATTAAGAAATACCCAAACAGATGTCGTAGAGCTATCTGCAGAACAACTAGAAACTTGCAATATTTTTCTTTTTTCACTGAGTAGATATTCTGGGTTATATTTATATTAGACGTTATTTGAATACAGCTGATTATTGTATTTCAGTCACAAAACATACTCTGAAGTTTAATTCCATGCTATTCAATCACAACACGGCGACTTGTGTGGTTGTCAGCAGCCATTTTGTGAGGGTGCGATAGGGTTGCCAGATTGTGCATTAATATCCCGTTTCGCCCTCCTGGTCCCAGTCGAGTAAGTTCCGCCAACTGTTGAAATATACTCTACTATGCTTTATAAGACTATTCGTGACATTTTTCCCAAAATCATTGCACAACACTCGAAAAATGCAAATGAAAATTTAAAATTATTTCCATGACGCCGCAAAATAGCTCGGTCGGTACCTTGGGTTATACATCTTGACAGTAGGGATGTTCGATAGGATCCTATATTTAGAATTATCAATACATTTCACGAGTATCGTCATCTTTCGATCGATCCGGACTGTGTCAGTAAGAGTGACTGCCATTTGGCTGCGACATTACCCTGCCAAATCAAACATATCTTTCGTCATTTTCAAAGAAATTGTACAAAATCTTCAAATTTGTGAGTTGGAAACGAGCAATATCTTTTGGTAGAGCCTGTCATCAAGTAGGTGCTTAATGGCTATCTGCAAGAGGTTTATAGGAAAAAACACCCAGTATCACCTATCAGTTGAAGAAAATAATATAAACATGAATAAAAAACCAACAATAGTAATTAAAACATGAATTTAATTCAAAAATCAAACATTTCTTAAAATTTTGACTGAATTATATGTAATTTCTTAATATTCAATAAGCTGGTAATCTTTCAATGACAAGTTGTCATCTCATACTTTGACAGTATTTTGTTTTCAACATTTCATAGCTATTGGTTGCTAAAATTTGTTGATTGGAACTTGAAGCTCATTCGCTGTATCTGACGGTCTGCTACCCTATAGGTGGAGAATAACGGACTGTTGTTGGTGAAATTGGGCCTTA
Organism: Acanthoscelides obtectus; assembly: GCA_963669975.1. NCBI lineage: Eukaryota > Metazoa > Arthropoda > Insecta > Coleoptera > Chrysomelidae > Acanthoscelides > Acanthoscelides obtectus. Next base: position 38,057,320 of record CAVLJG010000009.1, on the reverse strand, counting down.
GACTTTTAAAGTGTCATTATTAGAATTAAAATAAGTCTTTGTACCTATATAATGTGCGTTTTTTTTGTATTCGTTGAAAAAGTAAAGGGCGGCATGAAAATATAATTTATAGTCCGGGGAGCCTCAACAGAAAAAAGGTTGGGAAACCCTGCTCTAGTGTATCATCTCCACTATCCACACGGATTTATCACAGATTATACAGATGCAACAGTTAGGGCACGTTCAGATGACAAGCGCTCAACGCGCGTTTTGATAACGCGCGTTTACAACTACATACATTTTATTCAAGCCGTACACATGCTGACGCACGTTTTAATAAAGCGCGCGTTGAACGCTGTGTAGCGCTTGACTGTTGTCAGCGCGCGTCAACGCGCGCTTTGAGATCATTGGTTCTCTATGTTTCCGTTCAGTTGAGCGCGCGCTTTCGATGTGGATAGACGTATTTTAGGGTTCATCAGTACCAGTTCGTTCAGAAATCGTCCGAAATGGAAACCGAAGCTTTTAATACGGAATTATTGATAGATGAAATAGAGAAACGTCCTGCGACGTGTAAAGATGACAAGATGACAATGTGGAAAAGAAGAAATTATTATGTGAGTATATTTATTTACATTTACAATCAGTTTGTGTTACAAATTAAATATTGCGATCCAAGCAATCAACTTTTCCTTCGTTGATGAAATAATTTGTTAAATGTACTCGAACATTATCCGCCTGTCGCACAGCACGCCCGGTATAATGTGAGGCTACATTTTCCAGTGGTAGAGTATAAAGTGTATCTTCATAATTGTAGCCGTCTTCTGTCGCGTCGTTTCTGCCATCGTCGGTATAAAATCACCGTTAAAACTGTTTCTACGTCCATCTTCGACAAATATAACAACTCTACTGACTGAACCATGGCGGCCGCGGTAACGCGCGTTCAACGCCTGACAAGCGCGTGTCATGTGAACACTATACAAAAATTTAGCGCGCGTTCAACGCGCGTTGAACGCGTGTCATCTGAACGTGCCCTTAAGGTCGATCAGCGTCGACGCGCGTATTGAAATACCAGACGTTCCCACTTTCTGTTCAGTTGGCGCGCGTCTTTCTTAGCATCCAGGCGACATACCAGGTGTGTCTTGCAAAAAAATAATTCCGTAGGTATAGTAGTTAGTAAAATGGAAGTAGAATAATTAAACACCGATCCTTTCATTGACGAAATTAAAAAGAGCCCAGCCGTTTGGGACATGCATTCCACGTTATACTCAAATAAGACGGCAAAAAGACGCGCCTTGGAGGAAATGGTCCTAATTCTTTGCAAATCCGATGACACCGAAGTAAAAAAGAAAATATTAGGTACGGTTGTTCGTAATGCTTTATTTATAATTGATGTTTACAATAAAGATAACAATCTAGATCATTCTATCCTGCTATTCAAGTTTCCCTTCATTCACCAAGTACTTTGTCAATTTTACTAGAACCCTATCTGCAGCCTTTATATTACGACCAGTATGTTTACCGATTTGATGTTGTCAGTGGCGCTGTGCTTAGTATATCTTCAAAATTATATCCATCAGTAACTCGTACGTAATTTTGTAAATACAATGCTCTCTGCGAATTCTGTTTACATCCAGTGGCCGGTGTAATATTCGCCATTTGTTACACGCAATACCAAACGTGCATTCGACATAGCTCAGTGTAACAAAGAGTTTTTCTTCTGGTGAAATGCAATACCTTACTGCATTTGCATCTGCTACAATATCATCCTTAATGGTGGACAGTAAGTTATCAAACGATTTTATTGACATCCTAAAGTAATTGAAAAATTTTGTTTCATGCATTCGAAGGCCAGGATACAGTGTAAGGTATAAACTTGTACAAAGCTTAAAATTGGGTGAACCCAGTATGTTCTTTCCCTCCTACGTCGTTTACTTCTTCTATATGCTAACCAAATACAAACAGCTTCTCCCACATCCATTCTCGTTTATTAAACACAATAAACTGACACTCGATCACATAGTCTCACTCTATATAAAAGTTGTACGAAGTCGTACGCGTGCCATCTGAACACTGACACAACAAACGTGAGCAACGTCGACGCGCGTCGCACGCGCGTCATCTGAACCAAGCCTAATTTTTAGTACCACGTTAGTTTAACTGTGATTTTCATTGTAATAACAGAAAGATGCTTTTTGTACACTTTTCATAAAGCTTATTTTTAAGGAGCACTTTAAGTGTTAATTTTAATAAAGTTGATTTTAAATAATATGACTTGTTTCATTTGTCCGTCAATTTCTAGGTATGCCGGTTAACATTGTTAAATTTAGACCAAGATCTATTTTAAATAATATGACTTGTTTCATTTGTCCGTCAATTTCTAGGTATGCCGGTTAACATTGTTAAATTTAGACCAAGATCTATTTATTTTACATGTTGCCGGTAGAACAGCAGGTACTCTATACAATCCCTAGGAATTGTCTTCATTACCTAGGTAAAGTTTGCAATGGAAAATAATATTCATAGTATTTCATACATTGCCTGGGTAACCCAGGTATTCTAAATATTGCCTAGGTATTGTATAGAATATCTGAATTATACAGTGACATAAATACATAGAAACCTCGGAGTTACAGTAAGAATGCGATATTTTTCAAAAAAAGTTCCTTACATGATCTCGTTGGCAAACTTTTTCTGGGCTCTAACTACATCAGGGAAGAGAGTAGAGAGAGCAGATTAACCATGTCGCAAACTTTGGAAGAACAGTCGTTACAGAAGCTAAAAGGGTTTGCAGTAAAAACCGTGAGAAGAGGGAGAAATAGCCGACAATGTAATATGAATGAAACGAAACAATATTTCTTGGCGGTAATCCGACGAAGGACGGATAGAACAGGTGCGGTGAAGAGCAAAGGGCAAAGGGAGGTGTATATTAGCAGTTTAACGGCGAATTTCGAGCAGGAAATGTCTCGGAACGCCCTTCTGGTAATCGCGGGCGCCAAGCCGTCAACGCTACGAAGAGAAGCGACACGGGCGGTGCGGCGATGTCTGTAGCAAAGTGTCGAGGTGGGCTGCGACCAGTGACGGAGAAAACACGTTAAGTACTTAATTTGGAATAGAAACGATGTGGAGGTTAAAAATTATGTAATAAAAATTCAGCATTCTTATTACGTAAATGCAACTGAAACACTTAGATATGTCAAATTGCGATTTTTTATATCTGAATGCAAAATTTTTCAAATTCATTCTGTGCATCAGTGGCTTATGCTAATTACCACTGGTCAACAAAATTTTAATTTTGTCGTGCCACACGGACTTTTTTAATATTTTTTACTTTAATTGGTGATTGTAAGAAAAAATAAACAGTGAAAAAAATTTGCTAGACAAGGATTTTATTCTATTGGGTAATTTAGAATATTAAGAAAAACACTGATCTCGTAAATCAAAAGTTATTTTTTTTTATAAATGACTTATTAATCTAAGATTTTCTTGAATATTTAGCTTCTGGTTGGTCCCTTTTAATTGTCTAGCAGTAATCTGCTAACATATTTGGGCTCCATTTGCCCTGGTACCGCTTTTCCATATTAGAAATGTCCTGATGGAACCTCTCACCGTGCTCGTCGCTGACAGCCTCTAAATTGTCAGGAAAAAAATCCAGGTGCGAGTCTAAAAAATGGATCTTAAGTGACATGTTGCAACCCAATGCTTGATATGACAATAGTAGCTCGCTAACCAACTCTCTGTAGCTGTCACTCTTGTGGTTACCCAAAAAATTTGAAACAACATTTTTAAAAGCCTTCCATGCAGATGTTTCTAAATCGCTTAATTTTTCTTCAAATCTTCAATCTTTTATTAACTCCCTAAGTTGAGGGCCAACAAAAATACCCTTTTATCTTTGCATCACTTATTTTAGGGAATTTTTCTTTTAGATACAAAAATCCACTCCCATTGCGATCCATTGCCTTCACAAAATTTTTTATTAATCCTAATTTGATATGCAATGGTGGTAGAAACACATTATTTGGCTGTACAAGAGGTAAATACTTTACGTTTTTTTGCCCAGGAACTAACGATGCACGCGTAGGCCATGTTTTGTTTATATAGTGATTAGTTCTGTCTCGGCTATCCCATTCACATAAAAAGCAGCAAAACTTTGTATAACCCAGCTGAAGTCCAAGTAGTGCAACAACTTTAAGATCACCGCAGATTTTGAAGGAATATGTACTGTAATTTATTTTTTCAAGTAAAAGTTTCATATTTTCATAGGTTTCTTTCATATTTGCAGCATGGGCCAGAGGTATAGACGGAAGCTTATTTCCATTATGCAATAACACTGCTTTTAGACTTGCTTTCGAAGAATCAATGAATAAACGCCACTGGGAGAGATCAAAATCTATGTCCAACATTTTCATAATCTCATTTATGTTATTGCAAAACACCAAATCTCCATCCTGAGAAAAATACGTTCTGAAGTGTTGATCACGGTTTCGAAAATAGCTAACTTTTGTATTATGATGTAGCAAATTCCATTTTTTTTAGACGTGATCCTTATAGTTCTGACTGCTTTTTTGACAAATTTAAATCCCGAACCAAATCATTTAGGTCTCCTTGAGTTATCAAATGTGGCTCGTTTACAATTCCTTTTAACTCAAAGTCATCGTCCTCGTCAACACATTCACCTGAAGTGGACGGTTGTGAATTGTTCTCAACAGACGTAGTTGCAACTGGTATTAGTTCTGGCAATTTTTTACAATGAGAGACTGGTCTTATAGCCGAAGATAAGTTAGGGTAAATAACTGTGGTTTTTTTCTTGTAATTTACACCTTTTATGTCTGTGAGACAAAAATAGCAATCTGAAACGTGATCTCGCTGTTCAGTCCATATCATGGGTACAGCAAACGGCATAGGTCGTGCACCTTTCTTCCAGGCAGTTAAATTTTTCACACACGTTATGCAACAGACATGAGGGGCCCAGGATTTGTCTTGATGGGCGACAGAAAAACCAAAACATTGGTGATAACACTCCAACACCAGATTCGTAAAATTTCGTCGTTGTTTTTTGAATGTTCGTTCTCCGCAGACATAACAAAAAGAGTTAGGATCATTATTACACTTCCTCGACATATTCACAGGGTTAATAAATGACAAAAGTGCTCAAATTCAACAACAAATATTTGTATAAGGATTGACTTGTAAGCGTTTCTGTTAATTTACTGCCGTAGTACTAGTTATGAGTATTACCGTATCACAACAAATATGAGGCTAATAGACATATGACAGCTGTCATGTAATAATGAGGGTAGACTGATAAAACAAAATTAGCTGTCAAAGTTCGTGTGGCAAAACCAGTGTTGACCAGTGTTATGAGTGTGTCTATTTTGAAACGGCATCACTGCTCCTGAGATCGCAGCGACTTTGCTCTCGAACTCGTTCCAGCACATGAACATACCACCCCACATTGGCACATTTTTTAAATAGGTTAAATAGTTAATATTTGAAGGGCACAGGGGAAAAAGATGAATGTCACAAAAGGTCTGACGAAGTACCATAGATTCCTTATTATAAGAAATTGACAAAAATTAAAATATAAATAAACAATTCTTTTTGTTGTACAGGGTAGCCCAAAAGTGAGAGGATACCAAACATTTTTTATTGGAAAATCCTTTTTATTTTTGCATTTTGAGATTTTATGATTTTAAACATTTTTTATGTGTTAGCGTCCATGCCTGAATTCAACTTTTGATATATTGAGGCTAGAAATGAGCCTTTCGTCATATGCGACACCCTGTAAAGTCTAAGGGTTGATTAACCAGCAACTTGTCTACCTTAGGTTTTACGATCTGTTCTAACAGAAAACTACATCGTCAGGAAATTTATTTCAGAGTGCCCAGAACGTGAAAAAAAAGTGATTTTCCAACCAGAATAGCTCAAAAACACGGAAGTATTTCTAAGCATTTTTGTATTGGAACAAGAACAAAACAATGAACCAAAAAAATCTTTATAAAAAAAATACAGAACAAACAAAACAAAATTAATGGTAACCACTTAAAAAAAATTACTTAACGTTTATTGCTTTCGTCGCAGATTGGTGTATGGTAAATTGTAGCTACTAGTTTCGGTAACGATCAGTGGACGTTCATCTTTTTTTCATAGAACGGCTGTGACATTCATCTTTTTTCCCTGCACGGCAAGTTTTCAACTGGGTGTAACTGCGGATTGTCATTGTTTTCTATACTTCACGGGATTTTACTGCGTTAAGACATGTTGCCGGTTCTAACTACAAAACGCCAAATCTGTGACATTCATTTTTTTCCCTTTACACTTCATTTCTTCTATTAAACAAAAAAATATTACATTTTTTCAGACCTAAAACTTTGCTTAGACAGTCGGAAATGCTGTCCGACATGTTTGGCTCCACATATATTAATGTGCTCGTGACGTCATACCATTTGTAAACAACAACTGACAGCCGCATAACCGCTCAAACTTTTATACATATAAACATGATTTCTACTAGTTTACATGAAAAATATAGTTATTATCGTTATTATCGATTTAACCTACGGCAATATCGCCATACCATGTGAAGTAAGAAATTCAATACTAGGCAAAATTATTCAGCGGTTATAACGCATGAGGTTAGTTTTGAATGACATCTAAAAGGAATATTATGTATGTGGACTGCCTATTATTTGTTTTATGTCTATCGTTGTATCAGATGCACTGTATTGACACATCAACAAGCATCAATGCGTCAATTTTCGCCAACTTTCTGCTTCTTGCTTTTACGAATCCAACGTCCATAATTGCTTTTCTCAATAAAACGAGAACACGATAACTTTACATTTATTAGGAGCTTTTTAGGAATATTAAAAGGTAACGTTATTCCACGAGTGACATACGGATGACGTTTCTTTGTTTACATCTTCCATGTCACATCCTGACCGATAGCTGTTACAATTTCATGCTAAAAATAAGAAGTACATATCTTTAAAAATTGGTCTTGTATATCCACTTTGCGCTTTTAAAAACTGAAATCGGTATCTTTCGTTTTCCTAAGCTAAATACTGTGAGAAAGACTCATTCATTGGATGAAGTTAAATAGAAGTATCCTATTTTATCTGATAGCACTGAACCTGTACAAATGCAAGTTGTTGTCTGAGGGCAGTTTGCTGCTAATCTTCTTCTATCCAGCTTCTTATCTGTAGAGAGAGGTCTGGCAGTCCCACTCCTTCTTGTAAAACCGTAAACGTTACAGGTGCGATGAAAATAGAAATTTTTGGTGTCGCGTACAATTTACTTCAACCATGTAACTGTGTATTCAGGAACTCTCAGGTTTGGCTAGAAAATGCGTGACCTAAGCCAGAAACTCAACACTTTACCAAACCGAAGCTGTTGGGACAGCTTTATACAAACGGATAGGTAGGGGCAGGGTAATTTCGAAACTTTACAGGATAAGACCTTATTTTGGTCAATAGGTAGGTGCAAAATTTTTTCATAAATTTCATAGTGTAGGCATTAATACATTCTTAATTTCATCAGATATTCATCCGATATCAGCATCTTCATGTCATTTTTTCCTGATCATCGAGGCAAGGATCTCCAGCCTCGAGATTTCCCAAGGGTTCTAGTACATTTTCCAGCCGGCTGCCATATGATCGTGTTTCGTGCGTTTGATATCGACCGTATAATCGATGAACGACAAGTTCGGACAAAAACGTATAAATAACCTGTACATGTAGGTACTTCACATGTACTTATCTGGTCATTTGGACTGTGTCAGTATTAGGTATAAAAATGTTCACCAAAATGCATAAGTATCACACTGAGCTACATTTTATTACAGTTTGGTCATTTATATAGGTGTACACGGTAATCCCAAATTCACTATTTCTAGGAATAATAATGTTTTAGATAAGAGTTGTTGGTCAGGTAATTCCGTTACCCGTGTGGTTAATTTTGTGGTTATAAACGACAACTTTTCTCTTTTTGTTTGTGAAAAGAAGAGTTTTTGGACAGTGAAGGACGGTTAATGATCGTGAAAACAAAAACGCTTAAATCTGACAGCCTACCAGTAGAGATAGTAATTTTATATCCTAGGGGCAAGTACCATAATTAACCTCAAACCAAGGTACCCAAGCACAATCTTGAAATTTTAAACTGCTAATAACGTATGTCCTAAGGACATCAGACAAGGATTTTATCCGCAAATTTTGCTTCCAGAATAACGCAAAGTAAAATTCTTTTCGTCATCTAAAATAATGAGTTTTCCATTGCCAAAGTGTACCCGCCTCAGTTGACGACAACATCTTGGTATACGAAGGAGTTGCGCTTGAGAGTATTTGGAGCACTTAAGCCTGTTTCGATATTTAAGACCGTTCCTCCTCAATTCCAACAATATTATACTCTAAGAAGACCTGTGTTGACGAGCCATTCTCCTTGCTGATTGATATTCCTACCTGTTTTTTTGCTCTTCTCATCAATCTACCTGACCTCTGTGCAGTAACTGCACGTGGTGTTCCACTTTTTGGGAAATTCAAACAGGGTATTCCATGCTTGCACACCGCTATTGTTCTGCCCGAAATGTTTTCGTTCTGGAATATTTGACTGATTTCAGCTTTGAGTAACCCGCCCAACAAACTTGTAGATACTTTTTCTTATTTATAGTTTATACATCATAAAGAAAAGGAGGTTCCAAGTTTGCGGCGCATACACAGGCAATATGTTCAAGAACACAATTACACTGGATCACATGAAACTTTAAGGTAGGTGATGGGGACAATAGGATCTCGTTGGAGGAAGGCAAGAACTAATAGAAGACTTCTTATGGAGAAACCAGAGTTTCAGCGACTCAGGAGAAATTTTCTGAGAACGATGAAAGAATATAGAGAAAAAATCGTCCTAAAATTCATATGGACGAAACACACATCCATACATCACATACGCATGAAAAGAGTTGAAGCTATAATACCAATGAGGGCCTTCACAGGCCAGTTTCAAAATAACAAAGATTTATTATTTTGTGTGTGTGGTTTCGTGGAAAATGCATATGCGAAATTTAAATCCAACAGTAAGTCGGGCGATTATCATAGTGAGATGAACTATAGTAACTATAAAAAATGGCTTCAGGATAAACTGATTCCCAACCAACCACCAAATAGTGAATGAAAATGGCTAAGGCAAAAAAAACATACATTTTACCTACTACATGTTGAAAATTGATTTGTATAGCCCTATCAAAATGCATAAGCCGGCATATATAACCTATGAAATAGACTGGCTGAAAAAGGTCATTCTGCTTTGAGATTGCCATCATATCACCACGACTTGAACACAATTGAGTTGCTAAGGGCATCTTTGAAACAGTATGTGGCTGAAAGAAATGTAGATTTTAATCTGACTGTCGACAAACTTTGCGACGACTTTTTCACGTCTTATCCCACAGAAGAATGGAAAAGCCAAAGGTTTTGAGAATCAGTATATGGAATTGGTACCAGCACTCAACTTAGTTGTGGGTCAAATAATAATAAATCTAGACGAAGGTAGCGATAGCAAACTCAGAGATTTAGTTCAAGTAGTAGCTCAGATTCCGATTCCGAAGTTCCAGGATTTGAACCTCCGTGAAACTTCATAAATCTTTAAAAGGTTGCCAACTGTATCTGCTGCGATGTTAGTTTTCTGACCTTACTTTTCATTTGATTGTTTATTAATTGAAGTTATTAACAATTAAAAATAGTTCAATTTCAGTGTTATACCTACATAGCGTGAAATACTGGAATAAATTGTTTTGGTTGACTTTTGACAGATGCCAACAATTTCGATTAAAAAAGAAGGCTTCACATAATACGTATTCCATTATTGACTATACGATTAATTTAGGACGCAGACTGTACCACTCGAGATCGAATGGCTCGTATTGTACGTGCCATCTCTTTTGCTCCGATTGCGTTCTCCCTCTCTCGTGTACGCAATCCCAGCAAATCCTCATATCTCTTCCTACACTTGACGATCTGTACCTATTATAGGAAGTAAGTCAAAGAAGATAAGCGACCACCTGTTTGCGCATAATCTACCTTGTAGAGCACCTTTCGCACGCTACTGCTCAAAACGTAAATATAATCAGAAAGCATAAGGTCTCCTTCTCGTCCGCACTTTGCCGTAATTGTTCCTCATCCCGGGTACCGCTATTAGTTTTTCCAGTTTGATAATAGAGACCATTTTTACCGCAACCGCAATTATTGGTGCGGACCTCCTAATGACACGGGAGAAGAAGTGGATAGAAGCTGCTGCTGTCGGATCAAGTAAAAAGTTATAGTGTCGAAGGAAGCCGCCTTCTTTTCTTCGGAACGAGCGATGGACAGGTACGAAAGCGCTTTTTGTGAAATGATGGTTTTGCGGTTAGGTTGAGGCTGTTGAAATGTGGATACAGTACGCTGGGTCTTATGTTTTGTAATTATTATGGATGCTGTTATATCAGTTTTTCAGTGGAACGTATTAAAGTAAATATCGCCGTAATTTGCGTTATTACATACTGAAGTGAGCGATATTGATGACAGCGTAGACAAAATTGTAATTATCAGAAATTGTATGTTTTTCTGTGTTCTCAAGATAAGTGGTCGTTGCTTGTCAGAACGGTCCGTGAGACTTCAGCTCTTATATCGTACTGTCAGTTTGTAAGTACGTCAGGACTGGTTACCCAGAAACCAAACAAAGTTAAGGAATAAAGGGAAGAAAAGAAGAGAAAGGAAGAGGGCAAAGAGGAAGAAGAGAATCATTAACGACAGGGAGCGTTTAGGCATTGTGACAAATTTTATTATGTTCCAGTAATTGATTTTTGTAAGGATTTTGTCAAATGCTCTATTTTCGATTATTCTAAATTCACGAATTAATTTGATTACAGTGCGAGCCGCTGTCTTTTGTGCTTGCGAGCTTGCCCGACTGTGTAGTCCACTAGTTCGCGCAACAGAGGGTTACTGTAGGATTCCGATTGGTTATAACGCCGCTGCTCCTGTTGCTTAACGTAATCCCTTAGCTAAGGGACATCGAAGAATCTGTGAAAGGTATCGTTAGAGACGTACCATGGATAGTCAGTAATAGTACTCAACGCCCTGTTGCGCTGCTCAAGCGAAAGTCGTTGCTGGTCTTATAACTACCCTATGGAGCCAAATCATGATAATCAAACTTAATCTTGAACGTTTACACAATAATGGGTAAAGCTGCCGAAAGCTGTACCTCTTGATATGGTTTATCATATGGCATCAATGTTATTAGTTGATAATCAGTCTAAATGACTCTGAACGTACACGACCTGATTGCTTTGTCACGAGGAGGTGCGTTCAACGGCATCAGTTTGCTTACGTTACTTGCGTGCTACTAAGTAATGCATCTTCACAATTTTACATACAATGCTCTACGGGATGGACCATCCCTTTACTTATTTTTTGGACGAATGAAATTAGTAACTTTGAAGACTCTTATGAATACCTTCTATCCCTAGAATTTTAAATAACTACCTTGCAAAATAGCGGGCTAACAGGCTGGCAAAGTTAATCGTTTTTGAATAGGTTATAACTCAACAACCAATCAACAAAAAGGCTTTGTATGTTACATAATATATAAATAATGATTAGGTCTATTTGAATATGTTATAAGATACGGATCGTTTCATAAACAAATTTTTGTAAAAAGATTGACACAATGTAATATGGCGTTTTGATTTTGATGAATAACCAATTCAATGTACCAAAAGGCTCAAAAATGTATGTTCTGAGATAACAGGGTATTCGAAAGGAGCTTCAGAGTTAGGTATTACCGTTGATATTTTTAACTGTCATCTTTACGCTAAGAAATAATGTTAAGTATCACTTTCATCTCCCCGAATTTCAACTTCGCAACTTCTCCCGTCCAAAAAATAATTTGGGGAATGGGAGGGGCCTTTTTGAAAAGCATTGTATTCATCTCTACGTCATGTTTAATTTTTTTCTCTTACATGTGAACTACTCGTATGTTATCATTATTCTGTGAAGTTTAATTTCAAAAGCTAATAATTGAGCTGTGATACTTATATTTACCAAACGAGAAACAGAAAAAATTTAGCTTGTGTACTAAAACCCGAAAAAAGTTTTTATTCGTTTTTAGATCATTCAACATCATTCCTTCAGAGATCAAATGTATAAGAAATTTGAATAAATTTGAAGAAAAGTTAATGAAGTGGCTCCTTTCTATACCTCGAATAAAGATACATCAAGAAATTAATTTAAAAAATACTTCTCTTGTTATTTAATGTCTGAATGTTCAATTGTGATTGTGTATTTAAGTTGTGATTGCGTAACGTGGATGTGACTTCTTATCTTGTTATGATTAAACGAACCGTGAGTGCTATTTTACCTGATGTAGATAATTTATACTATGGTCATGCATATAGTAATAATAATAAATGTCTTTATTAATACACATACCTACATCAGTGGGGCGAAGTTCAGCCAAATGGCTACTCTTACACTTAACATCACTGTGTGCGAAAGAGCGACATAGTTAAACTCGATACACAAACAAACAATAGTAATAAGAAGAAGAAGAAAAAGAAATGCAGGTAAATGAATTGAATATATAACGTGTTGACAACACGCACACACGAGTCATCAGAGTAATATGAAACAGAAAAAGAAAAAAAAATTAACAAATGCACACTTGAACTATTAATATCCCATCAGCTGTTTCTTAACGAGTCTCATGAAAGGTACTATTGTTTTACTGCGACACATTTTATCTGTAGAGTTGTATAACTTGACAGCAGGAAATGTGAGGCTTTTCTGGAAAAGGGCTGTGTAGTGGACTGGCATCGCAAAATTTAGGTTGTGTCTGAGATTTCTCTGATTAATGTTACCTCTTGGTACTAGCTTTTCTAAAATGTACGGTGGCTTTTTTGTGCGAACTACTTTATGGACAAACACCTTTATAGCATAAACAAACTGTGATTCCATCTTTAACCAATTTAAATCTTCTAAGAGACATGACTATATTTACGAAGCCCAAACACAAACCTGCAGCAGCTGTTTTGAATTTTTTGTAACCTATACCGATCCGACGAATCCAAATAAGAATAGAATAAAATCAGAGAATGTTGCAAAGATGACAGGACCAAGCTTTCAACTAATTTTTGCCTAGACTTAAAGTTTTAAATGAACCGGTTGGAGTATAAAAGATTTAATTTGGCATACGTTCTTTGAGACAGGTAACCAATGTGTCTATCAAACTTCAAGTTAGAGTCCAGGATAACACCCAGGTTTTTAGAATGTTCTACCATGGGGATGGGCTCGATTTTTATAATGAGTACAATTGCGTCCTTTATGTTATTATACATGTGTTTCGGAGAAAAAATCATACTTGAACTCTATCCAGGATTGATCCTGAGACAGTGCTTTTTACAAAAATCCGTAATATTGATTAGGTCAGTATTGATTTTAAACGAGCGAGGGCCGTGGCAAATGCTTGTTCCGGAAGTTGTTGTATCCAGTATACAACTTCTTCCCGTCCAAGTGATTGTGCACGCGTTAAGGAATACCTCAGTACCGATTGCCGGGTGGCGGTACAAGTCCGCCAACGGGCCACTTTAGGTCTATTTAACATCACTAGCACGTAAAAAGAAGGTGGTAGACAAGGACCAGTCGACCGAGGCAGTACCACCCGCTAGCTTTTCCCAGGGTGTCTTATAAATGTCCGCATGTTTCCACACCTAAGCTATGCAGTCGGTTATCTACCAAAACAAAGAAATTAATGATGATGGATCCCTCGAGCACTAAAAACTCCGGACGTAAACTCACTCCACTGTCGGAATGTCCGGGTGGAGGGTGGGCTCGAGGGAACAACATCGAAGATAAAATTTGTTTTTCGAACATCTGCGGGATCAACAGCAACATTGATGCTGTTCATCACTACCTGCAATCCAATCGTCCCGCCGTGCTTTTCTTGGCGGAGACAAAAATCTCAGAGACTGCACCGATTAACCATCTCAACTTCCCAAACTACGAGGTGCACTCCAATCTGAGAAAGAACGGGGGAGTTGTGGCTTTTGTCCGCAGCAGTCTTTCCTGCTCCAGGGATCTTTCTTTGGAATCAGACCGGAAGGACATTCTGTGGCTTCGCCTCAACTCCAAAACATCACCCAAATTTATTTGCTGCCTTTATCGCTCTCCATCGAACCATAATTGGGATGACCTACTCGAATACCTCGCCGTCCAGATCGACTTCCTGAACATCAATCACCCCGCTTCAGAGGTAGTTCTTCTCGGTGATTTCAATGCCCATAATGAGCTTTGGTTGGGCTCAAATAAGACCGATGCAGCAGGTCGTGCAGTCGAAGCGTTCGCTCTTACTCAAGGGCTGACCCAGCTGGTGACGAGCCCTACATTTTTCCCCCGCGTCTCGTCACACGCCAGTAGCCTGCTGGATCTCTTTCTGACCACGCATCCTGCACCTTTCAGCACTGCTGTCCTGTCCCCCCTGGGTAACTCAGATCACGGTGTTGTGGAGGTTAAGTTTCGGTCAGAAGCCGCTGTGGCAGCAGAAACTCGCACAGGCCGCAAAACTTGGCAGTACGGACATGCCGACTGGGAGGGGCTCAGAGACTTCTTCTCTAGCTTTCCTTGGAGAGATGTCTGTTTCACTGACGCGGATGCGTCGACTGTCTGTTCTTCAATAACCGAAATTATCCACGTCGGAATGGAGGAATACATCCCTCACACAGTGAAAGTTCCTAAACCAGGGTCCAACGGCTGGTTCAACAAATCCTGTGACACTGCTCGCCAGCAGAAGATCAACGCCCACAGAACCTACTTACAAAACCCCACTGTAGAGAACAGACAAGCCGACGTCGAGTCCAGAAACAAATATAACGAAGCGGTTCGCAATGCCAAAAACCAGCATGATATAAAAGTTAGGCACAGGGTAATGTCGCAGCGCAATGGCAGTCGGTCTTTCTGGACGCTGGCCAAGCAGATTGAAAAGAACTTCTCACACAGTAGCCTTCCACCACTTACGTGTCAGGATGTAACTATTCTATTCGACTCAAAGGCCAAGGCGGAAGTGCTAGCCAAGATCTTTGCTGCCAACTCCACCATGGACGTCCCCACCAACGCCCAAGTGCCGTCAATTCAAAGGGTTCCCCACACTATGCGGGAGGTAACATTCAGGCATAAGACCGTAAGACGAGTGCTCTTGTCGCTCGACATCAACAAAGCTTCTGGTCCGGACTTGATTCCTGCCATTGTACTGAAGAGATGTGCAGCGGAGCTTGCTCCAGTTCTTTCGCGTCTCTTCCAGATATCTTATGAATCCGGCACCTTCCCAGAAAACTGGAAATTTGCTCATGTACAGCCCATCCCAAAAAAAGGATCTAAAACCGACCCCTACAACTACAGGCCTACACCTCTGCTTTGTGTTATAAGTAAAGTGATGGAGAGGTGCATAAATCGCGAGCTTCTGGACTACCTCGAACGTCACAGCTTGATTAGCGACAGGCAGTACGGTTTCCGGCACCAACGATCCACAGGGGACCTCCTAGCTTACGTCACGCAACTGTGGAGTAAACTCATCCAGTCTCATGGTGAGGCTCATGTCGTTGCTCTTGACATCACGAAAGCGTTCGATCAGCTGTGGCACGCTGCCCTCTTAAGCAAACTTCCATCCTACGGCCTCCCAGAAAAGCTTTGCAGATGGGTGGCTGACTTTATCTCTGACCGCAAGATATCCGTCGTAATTGACGGATTCTCCTCTTCATCCCACAACGTCAACGCGGGTGTTCCCCAGGGATCGGTCTTGGCTCCAACACTGTTTCTCTTACATATCAACGACCTCCTTTCCTGCACGATCAACTCAATCCACAGCTTCGCTGATGACAGCACTCTACATGCAGGAATTCAGAGTGACAAGCCGATCTCTGCCGCTGAGCTGGAAAAAAGAAGTCTAGCTACGACTTCTTCTCTGACAAGAGACCTGGAGGCTATCACTGCTTGGCGACGCAACAATCTTGTACAGTTCAATGCTTCCAAAACACAGTACTGTACTTTGACGAACAAAAAGCGTCCTAGCGCTCATACAGTTTCGATGGACGGTCGAGTTCTATCAAAGAGCCATTCATTTCGGCTGGTCGGAGTCCAGATCACCGAGGACCTGACCTGGCACGAACACATCTCTTCAATAGCTGCAGCTGCTGGGAAAAAGCTAGGCTATTTGTTTAGGGCTAAGAAGTACTTTTCTCCGCATGACCTTCTCACTCTATACAAGGCCCAGATAAGGCCTAGCCTCGAGTATTGCTCACACATTTGGGGTGCTGCCGCCCCGACTACATTGTCCATGCTCGATGCTGTCCAGAGGAGGGCGGCCGACTGATCGATGACTCTTCTCTAACAGACAGTCTCGGGACTCTTTCGCACCGGCGGGCCGTCGGCGATCTAGCTCTTTTCTATCGCTACACCAACGAACTTTGCTCCTCAGAGCTCTCTTCCATGATGCCGCCGCGCGATGTGCCTGCCAGACAGACCCGCCTGACTTCGGCGTCCCATCCTAACCGTGTCAAACTTCGTACATCCAGAACTGGCCGATACGACCGCTCCTTTGTCCCGAGGGTGTCTAGATTGTGGAACAATCTACGGGAGGAAGCTTTTCCGAGTTCTACTAACCTTAGGCAGTTCAAAAATCGTATTAACAAAATTTCTTTGGGATCATCATAGCAGCCGCGGTGTTCCGGCATTTAGGCTTCTGCCTGCGCGGCTGTTTCGATATAAAAAAAAGACACTTCATTTAACTGAGCATATTTGAAGTGAAAGGATGTTTGTGTGTCATCAGCATACATTTGAATAGAACAAAATTCCACACATGAGTCTAAGTCTATAGTGTAAATTAAGTATAGCAGAGGTCCCAGAACTGACCCCTGCGGAACGCCAGACGAAACCACAGTACTAGGAGCGACGCTCATAACCGTCCTAACTACCCGTTTTCCTTCAGCCAAGTAGCTTTGGAAAAATCTGAGCGGAATATCAGATAGTCCGATGTACTTCAGCTTGCTCAACATGATTTTGTATCAAAGGCTTTTGAGAAATCAATCATCACTAATATGGTATTAATATGTCTGTCTAAGTTACCTACGATGTTGTCAGTTAGATGGAGCAAAGCTGAAGAGTTCCGCGTGAAATCCTGATTGATGAGGAGGAAACAAGTTACTTTGCTCTAAATATTCCACTAGTTGAAAGTACACTGCTTTCTCTCATACCTTCGAACAAATGCACAGCAAACTAACAGGCCGCAAATGATTATGAGTGGTTGGATTTTTGACTTTGGCTAAAGGGATGATAATAGCTTCCTCCAAAGCCTCAGGAAAAGTCCCGGTCTCAAGGCATAATATGTTACACCATTGAGTCTTATTTTTATATTTTCTGCTATTTACCCACGTACAAGGAGTATTCCTTTCTGAAGGACTCTATTCACTTATTTCTTGCTTTCTTGAATATTTTATACTGTAATGAATCGCACGAATAAATTATACTATAACTATAAACGATAAAACATTTTGGTACACCTCAGGCGATACACATGTTATGATCATAAGGTTCGAGACAGCTTTGTTAATCGCTCATAGATATGTACAGGTATGTACATCATTGGACATGACTCCGCTGTTACGTTTTTCAGTGTAAATAGCAGCAAAATTTTTGCTGTAAATCAAGGTACGCGTACTGGTTGCTGGAAAAAACTCATCCATCAGAAAAGAGAAAAAAGGAAACTTGTAAAATATGAATGTCTGACATAATAAATACCTCCATTAGAATATCTTACAGCAAAAAAATTAATCTATTCGACCCTAACCGTGGAGCCCAAGCGTCCCATGCTCTTATAACAGGTGCTAAGCCGCGGTACTAAAATTGAAGACGTATCGTACGCCACTGTTTGCGGTGTGCGCTGTTAGATCCGTACTCGTACACACACATAGTCAAGTAAGTAGTATCCCAGGCTATCTCAGACATTCAAAAAGTTTGGATTGCCTCAAACGACCTTGAAAACCATTAGGCAGTCTAAAACAAATCTTATAGCTATATAGCTATGGGATTTTTACCGAGCTATCTGACACTGACCTTGAATTTTGCTTCTACCTCAACACAAAACGTTATCCCAAGACCAACTCCACTGGCTAGGTAGTATTGTAGACCCGAAAATGAGATATTATGGTTTTTGGATATTACATGACATGTACATCACGAAAAACCGTGCCACTCGTTGCATAAACCTTGGCTCGTCTATTATTTTCTAAAAGGACGTGACCACTATACCGACAAAAAAGATTTGTAGGTTTTGATAATAATCGGTCCAGAAGTGACAAAGGTGAGAGCAAAATAAATGAAGAAAAATTAAAATCGCTAAAACTTCATTTGCTTTCAAAACTTGGAATGACAAGAGAATTATGTGTGTCTGGTCTTGAGCTACATACGTCTGCGCTGCGCTACGATCTCTGCGATGAGTGTCGCCTAAGTCCAGCGCGCGTGGTTGCTATTTTCGGTTGCACAATCTTTTCGTCACAAAAATGAACCCCCCAGTTTGTTAATACAAATGCGCGCATATGCGACTAAATAATTGTCGCGGCTAAAAAGATGCAAGCAGTTTTATTCAGAAAGCGACGCTATTATCGCAAATCAAAATAAGTCACATGGACACGAATGAACGTTCACGCACCAGCGACGAATTGTCCACCAGGGATGATAGCCCAGATAGTGCCTTGGACACAGAAAGGATAATTACCGAGGTGGAAAAAAGACCTGCTCTTTACAACAAGCAACTGAAAGAGTATAGTGACCGGAATTTGAAGCAAACACTGTGGGACCAAGTTTGTATGAATGTAATACACAATTGGATGGAGGTCAATGACTCATTGGAGCGGTAAATGTTCCTGTGTCAAAAATATAAAGTCCCGCTAAAAATATTACTTTCACCTTGAAACGACCTTGAAGATCAATGTCAAACTCAAATTTAAGGGCCCTGACAGAGGAGAACCCTGAGAGTTTGCTTCGATAGAATATCTAGTGGATGTTAGATCTTGGACCTCCACGTGTCAAATTTTTCTGAAATGCTCATTCAAACGTAAAATTTTCCACTCTATCCATCCATAAAAAATATAGGGTGTCATTTAAAATAATTGACTAGACGTTGAAATAACCCTGTTTGCCAAGGTCAAATTCAAGGTCAACTTCAGATAGCCAGGGGAAAATTATACCAATGCCTGGGAAGAATTTATTTCAGACTCATGCTTTCCGAGATCATTTGCCGTTCCGGGCTTTTTGAACCGTCTGTATATATGATATGTCGTGAATACATGCGCGGGCCATTTCTTTGCACCCGAACCTTCAAGTCATAATCTTTAATGATGTTAAATGCGAGTTTTTAGCTCTACTGGAGATACCCAACTAAGTGGTGCCTAAACAGCATAATGCGCATCTCGAGTTTCAAATTTTTCCAGTGCACTCTCCTCCAGTATGCGGGGTTTAAGAGCTAAATCTTATTAGCGCAGCGCTATAAAGCAAGTCGGTAGCACGCAATATATAACCTTCTTTAGCCGTCTTGCATCCAACTTCCTGCATGTGTTTGTGCTCTATATTCCCAAAACACCCACATAAATTACGTCGTGGCGGCGGTGCTCCAAACGTTACACCCAGGAATTCCTTCGGGGAATAATTATTCATGACAGCCTCTCTCGGTACATTTTTACTCGCCTCTAGTTTGGGTAAGATCAGTATGGCCTAATTAATGACTTTCGCCTTTGCGTAATGGAAGGCCTGTTGAGGTTGGCTTTTCTTGGACGTAAATTAGTGTTGCTGGGCTCGGTAATTTACCATCTTAGTCACCTTGATATACCTTCCGACGCTCAACTTTGAGAAAGCTTGTAGCATATATGATTTGAAAATCTGGCAAACAAAGATTATCTGCTAAATAACCAAAATATGTAATAAACATATAGGTAGAGGGTATTAATAAAGTAAGTGGTAAATCTACAAGTAGTATGTAGTACATGGCTCGAACCCGGAAAACACAAAATACGAATATTCATCAAATAAGCTCTGTGGTGAGATGAAATTGTCCTGCATAAAATGTTGATAGTTAAAAACATTTAATTCCAGTGGATTTTCAAAATGGAAGTACTTAAGACTTTTATACAAATTTCACCTCAAATATTTAAATCAGTCTTTCTCGAAGAGAAGGAGTCCTAAAAAATCTCTTAAGAGAAACTTGGAGCACGTAAAAAGTAGTTTCCTTTTTTTCTGATCGATTCCAAAATTATAATCATACCACCCTATCTCTCAGTAGGGGGAATTTTCTATATGTTTACATGCATTTTTTGTCTAAGCGCCATATCATCAGTCGTTCGAACAATGGTAGGACGCCTTTATAGCCTCATTGATTTTCATAGTTTTTCCTGTCCAGAAAGCTGCTCTATTTAGAGGTTATGTTACAAATATACATTCGCATCAAATTGTTCATGCTTTTGCTTTTTATCGTCTGTTTTATGAAATTTCCTACAGTTCAAACAGAAAACATAATTAGCAGACCGACACGGAACAGCAAAAATCTAGAAATACCCCAGCCTTTCTGAAGGAGAGAAAAGACTATAAAAATCAAGGAGGCCATAAAGGCGTCCTACAATTGTAGGAATAACTGACGATACGGCACTTACAATCACCCAATGAATCATCCCTTGCAGTTTGGTCGCACATTTTAGGAACAGGGTATACAGGGTGTATAGTATCCAAAATTCCTATAGAAAGATGACCTAACGGGTCATACCGAAAAGTCTGCGCTAAAGAGCGTAACTAAAAATCTAAGAAGATAAGCTCTGTGCCTTGGATATGAGGCCCACAAACTTTAGAAATAATAATCTCCAGAAAACAAATAATTTCATCGATATGGGTTATAAAGTATGGATTATATGGAGAATGGTATCCACATTTTTTGTACAATAATAAAAGCACCAAATTTAATAATACGCTCAAGAAAACAAAATTCATAGTATTACCAAAAAAACGAAATTTGATATTTCATTTTCATCTCATTTTCAGAAATCGGAACCACAGCAACAAATATGTGTGTATGTATGATAAAGGAACGTCCGTCCAACGGACTTATAGACAAACTATAAACAAATAACACGTAATTCAAGTATTTCATTGATAAAACAAAATGAATAACCAATGCTGAATAGAAATCGTGGAATGAGCTTTATTTATCAAGTACCATAGATGAAAACAAACATACTAATAAGCAAAATTAAAAAAATAATAGAAGATAGTACAAATAATAGACCAACATTTAAGGTGGGACATTCATGCAGCTATATTTTAAAGAAAATAAGGTTTGTTACTTACATCATGCCTTAATTGAGCCTCACCTAAGGTATGGTATATTAGCATGGGGTACAGCATATCCAGTGTACTTAAACAACATAAAAGTTTTACAGATTTTAAAAATCATGTTCGGAAAATCAAAATTGTATTCAAAAAATTTATATTTTACATTTCTTGCTTCGGAGAAATAGGTAGAAGTATAAGCATATCCTTGTTTTCATATTCATAATGTTTACCTTATACTCGTGAGGATGTCCTCCAAAAAGAAGTAAAAGGTTGACTGGTATTTGTATCTTGAGCGACATGTCCTGACTTGTTCCAGCTTGTAGTTGACGTGGGAGTTCGTTCACCCAGCATCACTGACAGTTGTACTCCAGAGCTTACACAGACCGTATTTTTAATGGATACAGTTTTTTATCAAATTAATAAGCATGTCATCCTCAAGTGATGAGGAAACTATAGAAAATAATGGCAACGACCTACATCATCGCAGATGAAGTTGCCATTGCTCCCATTATTTTGTAAAAGTCACAAGTTCCAAAAATAAAAATGAGAAAGCACGATGCCTTGAAGAAGATGTTGAAAAATACATTAGATACTAAAGGCTTATTAAAAAAAATCAACAACATGAAATCAAGATTGAAGAAAAAAACAAATCTAAAAAAAAACTGGTAATAAAGCAATTAAATTGTTAGATTGGGAAAGAAAGTTGCTGAAAGCAATGGAAGGTGACTTTAATCCTACAATTGGGAAAATTAGAGGTGCCATTCTGGTTGGTAGTGTTCAAGAAGAAGGAAGTGAACTATATACCGAGCGCAGTGAGCAAACAGTATTACGGCGCCAGCAATTCAAAAGACATTGCCACCAAAAAGAAAATTAGCAACAGAGAAATACGAAATTGAGGAATCCAAAAGGTTAACTAAAAAAGAACTGCAACGTCTAGTGCTATACAGCAGTACCAAACAAGTATTTTACAACAAGAGTATTATAAAACCAAATAAGAAATGATGCAGCGTTAGAAGCCACCTGTAACTTATGATGTTCACGAAAACAAAACTTATTATAACATATAAAAACACTTTAATCAGTAAACCTGTTTATTATAATACTCAAGTTTCTTCTTATTTGTTGACCTAGTTGGCATAGAGGAAGTTCGTCATTCTCATGATTTCCTTCATCTTCGTCTGGGTCTTGATCAACTAACTCAAAGTCAGGATCGCCCTAGCCCTTCGCAACATTATGGAGTACAATACAAGCAATAATTAATTTCGGCACATTTTCCAACTTTACGCGGCAAACATACTGTAGGATAGCTTATTATAATTTATTTCTGCACCTGGAGTAGGATTTCTGAAGGGAGTCATAAGGCATAGACTCAACACCGTAACCATCATCGCCAAGTAGTATAACATTTACTTTATTTATTAGTTGTGATCTATTCTGTGAATTTCTCCATATCCTGGAATCATGCACTGATCTAGGCCAACTGACATCAACGCTTGTAAACATCTCTCTGGCATCAAAAGTGGTTTGTACATTTAAAGTGGGTTTCCCTTTTCGGTTGATATATTCATCTCCATGGCGGTTTGGTTTCAGGATTCCTTTATGTGTACAATCAATTAGACCAAATTGCTGTAGGAAATTTATACATGCTTTGCCATATCCGCTTGGCCTCCATCAGTTCATGCTTGGTAGTTGGAAACTTGATCCATTCGTTCGACTGTGCAACTATGCTGTTCACAACTCTATCCACAGTCCGAGATACCATTGCTTGAGTAACACCAAGTTCCTGACCAATACCTTGTTTATATCCAGGGTCACCGAGATAGCGTTGACATATCTTCATTTTATGAATACATGAAAGTGCTCCTCCTCGAGTTTCCTCATTCCCAACTGAAAATCTGTCCGCAAGCCATTGTATATTTGCTTCTTCGAACCGATATAATTTTTTGAAGTAACTACCAAGTGAAGGTAAACGAGGTTTGTACGTTTTAACATCCTTAACATCCACAATTTCCGTCACCATCGTTTGACCACCTTTCGTTTCGAAGTTGAGTACACTACTGACCACTGAATTTTTGAATGATATGCTTCCTATGCCAAGTATAATGTAAAGATTATGAATATCCGTTTACTTATGTCACTGCTTTGAAGGATATGCTTATAGACAAAAAGCAAAAGCATTTACTCCAAATTATTATAAATACCATCTGGAGGATTTCCTTCAAAATTTGCATGTACAAGGATATCCTTTGTTTTATGAATACGGCTCATTGTTCTTATATAATGGACTACGACTACTACTACTTGCATCGTTAGTTAATATTTGAATCTCATTAGGTAATGGCTTTCAGATATTTCATATTTTCGACATAAAAGAGGATACGCTTGAAGGCAGGTGTCATCTTCAACTTTTATTAATAAACTGCGCGATTCGCTCAGAACAAAACATGCCGTAACAGTAGGTTCATGAATGTTCTAAATTTAGGCCGTATAATATCGACTTTCAGTCTCGAAGATGATAAATCACCCCTAAAGGCGTACCGTAACCTCTTGTATTAATAAAATTTCATTAATTCCACGATAATGTGAAAAATTATTTTAATCGCCCGACGACCGACGACTCTCCATTGTTTTAGGCAATTTAAAATAATAGCGGTACGCTATAATTTTTGGTAACTTCACTGATCCCTGATGTGTTTATAAACGTCAGGGCATTTGATGAATGTCGATAGATACCTTTCTTCTGGGCCATGCCTCGAAATTACCAGCTATTATGGTAACCTTCGAGGTCAAATGATCCAATAAACCATAATTGGGTTCATGGTTGGATGGACTAGGGAGAAGGGGGAAAGGTCTGCCTCGCGACAACACTGAAGCGTGTACTTAAAATAAAAACTTGCCTTTGGTGACATTTTATGGAAGGTATTGACATGGTTTACGTTTGATTTCTACGTCTGAGTCCAGGACCAACCATAAACAATGTCTAATATGCCTAATAGTATTCATCAGTACGATATAGGTCTAGTCTTGAAGCAAACAAGCGGACAAGGTCTACTGAGAAACTAAGCAAGTAGAACCTATCGGAAGCGGTATGGTGACCTCTAAGTTAGTAAAAGAAAGAAACAAGCATGGCTATTGCGTAGTCTGATGACTAGACAGCTGCTAGTGTACGAATAATACGTTCAGCTTGTGCTTGCCCATAGCGTCATCTATGGAGGAATTACTCAAAGACATGTTCAACGATCATGCAGTAGTACTCTGTAGAGCATGAGCATTGAGATGTGACAGAGAGAAAATTGGTTGAGTAGCAGATTAGCAAGATCGCATCGGGGTGATTGTCAGTATTCAGTGATATGAGCTTTGTGAGAAAATTATTACAAAAAAAATGGCTAAGATACTGTAGGTACAATATTTTTGATATTTGAAATCACTTATGAATAGCAAATTAACTTCCTGGTTAGTTAACTATAACCAGGAAGTTAGTATATGCCTGCAAATTTTATTTTCAAGTATTTTTAGTTAAGTTACCAGTACGGGTATTATGTATAAAACCTATAAAAAGTCAAAAAGATCTATAATATGGCATCTTGCAGACTAGAGTGTTTTTAGGGTGCAAACAGTCTTTCCACGTTTGACTCAACTACACGCATTGTTGGTTGCATATGTTTTGTGAAGCTGAGTGGTCTGTTGCTTTCATCTCTAAGACGAAAGTTGGTTAAATAGCAAGATCGCACCTGGATGATTATGTGTATTGGTCTGCATGTGTATAAAATCAGTGATATTTGCTGTGTGAGAAAATCATGACTGAATATGCTGCCAATGAAGTATACCTATTAGCTGTGCCCGACGGGTTATTTATATGTTGTCCTTTCAAAGTTATGAATTACGATGTTTTGCTTTTTTTGTGATTTCAGAAACTTTGAGGAGAATTACGAGAAATCGACACCGCGCTCGCGTTGTGTGTAACTACTGTTAGCATGTATATGACTTCCAATTCGACAGTGTACAGTGAATATAATTATTTCTTATTTTTGCAATTTGCATACGTAATTTCCAGAATGGATAAGAAAAAGTGGATGCGTAACTGATTTCCAGCTTTGAATTCAAAGTAAGAGTATTTGAGACAAGAATCCAATGGAATTATCGTCGACACATATTATTAACACAAAAATCCCCACTATGCACCTGCAAGTATACAACTTAGACCTCCTGTAATGCCATATCTGAAGCAGATTTTACATCACATCAGAGCCAAACATTGATAACTGAAGCATCATAACTTTTAGGCAATACGTACAACTACAAAACCAGTTCACAACGTTCATCAGCTAGTACTACGTTAACGTCTTGTAGAAAAACCTACATAATGTCACAAAAAACTAATACAACGTCAAAGAAAGCGACATAATATCACTTTTCAGGATACGAAATACCCGTGCGGAAATGTATCATACACATATTTATGTTGGAATCCTGCACCTGCGGTTCTGTGTGTTTTCTGCGCTCGGTGTCTGTATCTTGTTTCATACCCTCATACCGTTATACATGTCATACATGACAGGCTCGTTTTATTGAATTAAATTATATAAAATAGCCGAAATTTGAACAAGACATTCGTCAAGCAAGGCAAGAGATGGTAGTAAAACAAGGTGGCCAATCTAATGTCTAATCATCTAATCACTATAGATCAAAGATATGCTAAAAATACAATTCAGTTGGAAAATTAATTAATTAATATTTATTCATAAATTATATGAGTTTGTGAATGTTTGAATAAACGTCTACGTCCATGTTACTTACTATTCAACTACAGCCTGTCTATTTAATTCATGAATGATCTCTTGGTTTTCATATACACCTTAGGAAAAACCATTGTTATACATGGGAAATCATTTCTTGGCAACAGCGCATCGGCTCGTCTACTTTCATCGCTATTCGTACATATTTCCTACCGTTAACGCGCGTGCCGTTGTCAAGTGCGATAAGGGATTCATGACTCACTCTGCGGTTGGGTTTTGTGTAGGAAAGGTGCGTCTTTATTTAATCCAAAATATCTTAAAAATGTACTCGCAAGAAGAAAAGTTTCAAATGATAGAATGGTACATCCAGAATAATTCAGCACGCGCGGTTGTTGAATTATTTGCGGTACGCTTCCCAGATCGGCCAATTCCTTTTTTTTTTTTTGTGAGGGGGGAATGCGTTTACGCACCATACCATAGCCCGAGCTACGGCGTGTGTGAGACTCCAGGTTGTCTTGAGGAGACCACCTAATACCCACTAAACCCTAACCTCCGCGTGGCCCGACTCATCAGCGTCTCGGTAGGCCATGTGTTGTGCGTGACCTGCGGTCTGCTACAACGTCTCCTCATGTGTTTCAGTCTCTGGGAACGCCGGGTTGGTTCCCTTTACATCGCCCATTCTATCGATGTCGTTAAGCGATCATCGATAGAGGGTCTGCTAGGTTCTCTTGAAACTCTTGTTTTCGAAAAATCAAGAGTTTCAAGTCCTCTTACCTATATATTGTTCCTGGTCCTGGTCCTGACGGGTCCTGGTCCTGGTGGGTCCTGGTCGTGGCGGGTCCTGGTCCTGGTTGGTCCTGGTCCGGAGGGTCCTGGTCCCGGTGGTTCTCTGCATCCATGCCGTGGGGGGGGGGGGAGGAGCAACCGCGGGTTCTCCTAGTCTCCTAGTCAAGGTTCCAGTTAGCAGGTGCCAACTGGGACCTTGGTCTAGGGTACCTGGTTCTGCGGTTGCGAGGCCTCTCGTCCGGATCGTAGTCCATGAGGAATCGTAGCTGCTCGTTCGGGTGGTCCTGAGCTTTCTGGAAGGTCTTCTCCGCTTTTTTCCTCATGTACTCGTGAATGGTGTCCCAATGCAGGTCTCTACGCAAGGTTAAGTTTCTTACGTAGGATGGTGCACTGGTGGCGATCCGGAGTAGCTTCATCTCTAGAGCAGCAAGTCGCTTGCGGTAGCTGAGGGCAGAGTACCCCCAGACCGCGGAGGCGTAAGCGAGCTGAGGTCTGGCGATGGCCTTGATCAGCCGTAGCTTGGTCGCTAGCGGCATCCGGCTGTGTCTACCCAGTAATGAGTAGAGTTGAGTCATGGCTGCTCTGGTCTTTGCAATGACAGCTTCTATGTGGGCTTTCCAGGTGAGGGACTTGTCAAATACGATCCTCAGATATTTGACTTTGTCGCTCCACTGGATATCTTCGTCGAAGATGGATGCTTCGAGAGGTCTTGCAATCCTTCTTCGTTGAATGAAGATTGCCTGCGTCTTCTGGACGTTGATGCGGATTTTCCATTTCACGCACTAGTCCTGGATGTGGTCCAGTTCATCCTGTAGTCTCCTACGGATGATCTCGGGTCGTCGATGCTTGGCGGCTATAGCAGTGTCGTCTGCATATAGGGCCAGCATTGTGTCAGCTGTCTTCGGTACATCGTGAGTATAGATGCTGTAGAGTAGGGGGGCTAAGGCTGACCCCTGGGGCACGCCTGCTTCCAGCTGTCGTCTTGTTGAGTGGCATGTACCAATCTTCACCGTGAACCATCTTTGTGTTAGATAGCTCTGGATCAGTTGGCACATGTTCGCATCGATTCCGGCGGCTTCCATTTTGGCGATCGAAGGCTCGTTCCACGTCCAGCAGGACGAGGCCGGTTGCCTCCTGGAGATTGAAGCCGCTGGTGATGTTTTCTGTCAGTCGTAGCGCTTGGAGTTCCGTGTTGTGGGAGGATCTGAAGCCGAATTGCTCTGGGGGGAGAAGTTGCAGTTCTTCTGCCTGCTTCTCTAGTCGAACGGCGATAGCCTTTTCCTGTTGTTGATGCCGTCCCTTCCCGGCGCCTTTCTGACCTTCAACCTGCGGGTGATCAGACGGGTTTCCTCTGGACTGGAGGGGTGATCCGTCTCCTGGCCAGGTGGTCGACTCCTCATGATTTCGGCTGCGACTTCCACGGCCTCCTCGTGGTTGTCGTCCTCGTCTTCATGGTAATTGAGTCTGCATTCGGATTCTAGCGAATCGGCGAATGCTTCGGCTTTTTCTTCACTGGAGTAGGCCAAGCCGCGTTGGCCGTGAAGAGTGGGGATCGTGGTGCGCTGACGACGAAATTTTCGCTGCATAGCCCAGGCCGTACCATCCTGGGTCTCTAGTTCTGCACAGGCTGCATTCCATCTGCTGTTTTGGAGTTCCGCGAGTGCGTTCTTCAGAGCTAGCGATGCTCTGTTTCGCGCAACTCTCGACTCCTCTGTCAACAGCTGGAGATGTTCTCGCTTGAGTCTTCTGTTCTCCCTGATCAGGTGCCTAATATGGTGCGGTGCTGGACCATTTAAGTGTCTAGGAACTGCCGTAGTCTCGGAGCGGGTGCTGTCCTCGTTCGCTCGCAGGACAGCATTCTCCAGCTCCTCTACTGCGTTGTCCAGTTCCTCCGCTGATCGGATGGTTGGAATTTGAGTGATGTTCCTTTGGACGATGGATTTGTACAGGTTCCAGTTCGTCCGTTTGGTGCTCAAGCTATCTCGAGTTCTAGACCCTGTGCCAAGTGTTAGTAGGATCGGATTGTGGTCCGACGATCCTTCCACCAGGGTCCCTATCTTGAACTCCTCTCTGGTGTTGCGGAGGATGGCTATGTCCAGTACCGCAGGTCGCCCAAGGCCGAATGGAATGTAGGTTGGTTGCTCCGGACCGACGATGACCCCCGCCAGGGCATCGACGTGTTCTTGGAGCTGCCTTGCATTCCTGTCTTCGACGTTG
Organism: Acanthoscelides obtectus; assembly: GCA_963669975.1. Classification (NCBI taxonomy): domain Eukaryota; kingdom Metazoa; phylum Arthropoda; class Insecta; order Coleoptera; family Chrysomelidae; genus Acanthoscelides; species Acanthoscelides obtectus. Next base: position 38,028,219 of record CAVLJG010000009.1, on the reverse strand, counting down.
TTGTTCCATGCCAGGAGGTCAGCGATGTCATCTTCCGTCCCCATTGATGTCTGCGGCATCGTCGAGGACATGACTCGTCAAGGTACGTTTGACGAGTAATGCGACTCCTCCACCTCTGCCTCTTCTGTCGTAGCGGTACGTCTCGTACCGCGGGAACGTCAGACTATGGCCAGCATCCAATTTCGTTTCTTGGTTGGCCATCACCTCTGATTGGTACTGGTCTAGTATCTCCTGGATTTCTGGTTTCCGTGCCCTGAATCCGTTGATGTTCCAGGAGATAATGCGTAGAGATTCTACGTTTTGCCCTGTAGTCATTTCGGGTCTAATGCTTGTCTTGCATCTTGGCCTCGAGTGCATCCAGGCGGGTTATGATGGCTTGCATCATTGCTAGCAGTCTGTCATCGCCGTGTTGCTTCTGCGCAGTAGTTCCAGTAGCAGTGGCGGCTGCTGGGGCAGAAGTGGACATAGGTTTCTTCGGTTTTTGAGCGTAAGAGGTCCTATTTGTGGTGGGGACTGCTTTGAGGGCAGCAGCAGCTTTCCTCGGGGCCTTACTACATCCCTTGTAGTTGGCGGAGTGGCCTTCTCCACAAAGGCAACACTTGGCATTTCGTTGCCCTGTTGGCGGCGCTGGCAGACTGCAGCAGGTGCTGCTGTGGTCCTCTCCACACTTCACGCACCGTTCAGCGAGACGGCAGTTCCGCTGTGTATGCCCGTACCGCTGGCAGCGCTAAAATTGGCTGGGCTCGGTGGACTTTTTCTTTCTCTCGAAGCTGACCGTGAGCATGGCCAGCCCCTGGATCTCTAGAAGCTTTTGCGGCATCTTCGTCTTGACGAGGAAGAGCGGAAGTGGCTTCTTGGTGGTCCTTGAGGTCAACTGCTGAACCTCGGCGTCTGCGATACCTTGGCTCACTAGATCCTGTTTGGCGTCATTGACTGACATCTCCCTGGGTAGTCCACGAATGACTCTCTGGTCCATCCTGTCCTCCTTCAGTTGATAGGTGAAGAAGGGCCGCTTGATGGAGTCCAGCAGTGCGACTAGCTGACGGTAGTCAGCTGGTGTGTTTGTGAACACCTTCACACTGTTACCCGCCGTCCTCGCCTTGGAGAATTGGATCCCCTTGTTGTTGATCATCCTGCTTAAGGATGACCAGTCAGCGGTGCCCTCGATATTGATTGGAGGAACTCCTGTTCCTGCCATGGGGGCCTCGGTGGTCCTGGCTGCTCTAGGACCTCTCTTCTTGGTGGCAGCTGGCATCTTTGGCTGCCTGGATGGTTCTTCTTCTTCGGAGGAGGAGGAAACTCTCACTCGTTTTCTCCTCCTGGTGACGACACTGAAGTCTGCGTCAACGGTCTGCTTCAGCTGGCTCGTAAGCTTTTCTATTCTCGCCATCATGGATAGCGATCGTATCGTGATGAAAATCACAATAAGGTCGCACTGTAAGTCCGGGTGGGTCGCAGTCGCACAAGTGTATACTCGCGGCCAATTCCGTCTCACGCAACGGTTATAAATACCTACGAAAAATTCAAGAGGGTGGGCTGCTTACATAAGTGCCATAGCTGCATGCACCCTGAAGGTTGGAAACCAAAAATTAGCGAAACTGCTGTTTGTGCCGCTGCAGAAGTATCTGAGCCATGCTCAAGCAGAAAAATTGCTGAAATGGTACCAATAGCCGATCTCACACCCAGAACAACAAGAAATATTTTGCATCGCAACGGCTATCATAGCTTCAAGGTTGGAACGGTTCAAGAAATATTTCCTTCAGACAAATACCGTCGAATGGAGTTTTGTGAAACGGTCATGGAGAAGGCGAACAGGGATGGAAGTTTTATTGGTAACATTTTGTTTACTGATGAATCCACATTCCCTCTCCACGGTCATCACAATCCTTCAGTCGTTCGGTATTGGTCTCGGGAAAATAAACACCTCAGTATTCCCGTTCGCACGCAGTATCCACAGAAACTGAATGTGTGGGCAGGAATTCTAGGTAATAACATTATCGGACCGTTCTTTATTGATGGAACTCTTACGGCTGCAAAATATTTGGCGTTACTACAGACGCAGATTGTTCCTGCAATTAGGCAGCTTGGCATTGATCTCGCTAATATTTGGTTCCAACAAGATGGATGCCCGGCGCATAATGCGGCGATCGTACACACTTACCTTGAAAGTGTGTTCGGCCACCGGATTATTGGCGGTAACGGAACAATAAAATGGCCTCCTAGACCACCCGATCTAGCGCCCAATGATTTTTTCTTGTGAGGTTATGTGAAAAGTACTGTTTACACTTTCAATGAGAGAGCAGACAATTTGCATAACCTACAGGTGAAAATCGTTGAAGCGCTCGGGCAAATACAGCCTTCTACCCTCTTGAGAGTTCGTCAGGAGTTTTATAACCGCCTGACATACTGTTCATTGAATGAAGGAGACGTTTTTGAGCCCCAGCTGTGAAGGACCATTTGAAACATTTGTGTTCATTATTTCGTTTTATTTTTATATTTATTTGAGAACTTATTTTTTTGTTAGAATATCTTTTTATTTTCGTTACACATTTTTAAGAGTGTACTATTTTTGTTAGAGTGGGTATCTTCTTATTTTTGTTATGAGACGCATCCTTTATTGCTACAAAACCAATTATCCATTCATAAAAATAAGTAGAGTGATTTAGGTGATTTCGTGAAATCTCGAAATCACCGAAATCGGTTCACAGGACGTCCAATCGAACTGGTGCGTAATGCGCGCATCTACTGTACTTCTTCTGTCGACTCAACGCATACTGAAATTTGCAGCAGATCGCAGACCTGTACCACGAATGAGAATAATAGGCAGATACGCTGTGTTGCCAATTTGAGTAGAGCTTCCCGAATTGTGGGGAATTTAGAGTTAAGTGTTGATTCATTCAAGCTTTTAATCAGCGTGGCCTAGACGTTAGAACTTCATAAAGATAATATTGAAGCTGAATGCTGCTGGAGTATAGTGTTTCGAATATTTAAAGCGGAGCGGGACACTATACTCGTTCAATGGGTCATCAAGCCACAGTCTTTTCAACAAAGAAATTATTTTACGAAAATGCGTTATATTTTTACGATTTTGTCGTCACCAAATCTCTGTTTCTCAAAATGTACGTCTATAGTAGAATTTTCAGCAAACTAAGCAAGAAACGTGATCTAGTATTTACTCAACATTACGGATTTCTCGAAATACATTAAAAAATGTGACCTAGATACCTAACTGCCCCAAGCTCTTTAAATATAACACCTTAAACCAGGGTTACCAGGTGCTCACTCACGTTGATTGTCATGTTGTACTGCGCAAGTCAGCAAACAATCTGGCGTAGCAAACGTTAGGAATCATCAGGTATTGCCAGATTCCCGAATAGCGGGCACCATAGTACCCGTTATAGTTGTCCTTCAAAGTTGTCAAATCGCCCCTATGGCACAAATTCGCCACACCAGGCAACTGTGCTATAAACAAACCCTGTTTATCACTACTATTTGATAGTCATATGGTAGTTGTAGCCCTATCTAGCGGTCCATGATTTCTCTCAATACTGTTGTATCTCTACTGGCAACAAGAATAGGGATTACAAAATCAATTATACAACAATATACAAACATGAAAAATATGATTTGAACCATGAAACATTAATACAATTTTAATAGTTTGAATTTTTTTCATTTTTGGAATACTCTTATGTGTAATCCGCAGCTATTCTTCCCGAAATTTGGGTAGACTTAGATTTCTTAGAAATATGACATATTGGTATCGGCAACTCTGCGAATGGGAGAAACAAATCGCATTTGTTGAGCGCATCCGTCTAAGCGGCAGGCGCCAGCGCCCGTTCTGCCATCTCTCTTTTATCACTCTTCTACTTTACCCCGTTGTCCGTCACACTCCGACGCTGCCAGATAGGATCCTACAATCGAGTGTCTTTCACGCACCTACATACTTTTGTATATTTCCATCTCTCTTCCTCATCATAATGTATAATAATGGTTTTTCCGAAGGTGTATAACTAAGACCAAGGTCGCCTGGAAACCCGGGCCTAAGGATTATGGTTATACCAAGTTCCTTCCAAATTTGTTTTCGGCGTATAGTCCAGGCTACAGAGAATGGGAAAGAATATTTATTTCGGGTAAAAAAGGTTAATAGTTTATGTAAAAGGCTGCTAGGTTATCCCAGAGACGAATTATTTAAACAACTGTTCTTGCCAATATATATTTCTAGAACATTTTACAAAAGTGAAATGGACTCTTGAAGGTTTCAACTTTCAAAATTGTTGTTAAAATGGTGTTAAAGAAATAGTCATTTTTATAGATATAAACATTTACAATAACTCCGTTATTCCTCAATACAATTTATTTTAACAAGTTGATTTGGATAGGTGGCTAAAAATGCATATTTTGAAAAATATTCTACAACCCAGTCAAGATAATTTTGTTTAAGCTCATTTCGCCTTTATAAGTATCAAGATTTGAAATTTTCACAGATTCTAAGTAAGGATCTTAATTTTATGATCCAATTTATAATGTTACTATTAGTTTAGAGGTCTTTAATATTGAATGAAGTTTCTTTTTAATATATATATATATATATAATTTGCATTCTTTGTGTTATAATAATATTATATAATGTATTTTTTGGTTATAATATTTCATTATTTAATAAACCTTAATCCTCCGTTCTAAATCTTTTGTTTGGACGCTCTACTTCTTCTTTAGTATTTGTATAACTCATTTCTTCAAATAAGTCGTCGATTTTATCAATCTGCTCTTCATCATCGCCAATTCCAAGTTCAGCAATAATCACCATCAGAATTTATGTGTGCAATTTAGTCCATGTTTTTGCAGCTACAGCTACCCGTTTGGCAACCAGTAGTACATTTGCAGGAAATTTGTTTCATCGTATCGTCCGGTATTGAACTTGGTTCCTTGGTTGGATCTGGTTTATTGCGTAACCATGTTTGTAAGTGGTAATATACTCGTAGAAGGTGTTTTAAATATGCGTTTTTTAACCACCTATCCAGATCAACTTGTTAAAATAAATTATATTGAAAAATAGCCGGGTTAATGTACATGATTATAACTATAAAAAAGTTATTTTTTAACATCACTCTCAACAACAATTTTGAAATAAATAATTAATCTTTCGCATAAAATTTTACAAAATGTTCTAGGATACCCTGGGCAAGAACAGTTGTTTATATAATTCGTCTCTTGGATAAACAATTAGGCTTTTACATAAACAATTAAACCGATCCGGCTGAAATTTAGCACACTTATTAACAGTAATGTTACCCTCACTTTCACAAAGCTTAATTGTTTATCGATTTTAATTCTTAAAAACCGGATTGAAGGTATTTTTATGCTCTAAAATCTCCAGTTTAGCTATTATTCGTCAAATTTAATTTTAAAATTATGATATAGTAGATATAAGCAATTTGATATGTATATATGTAATATTACAGCTTATTACAATAACCTTTTAAATTTATTGATCTACGTTAGCTGGTCTCAATATGTCTGTAACGAAAAGTATAAAACACTTTCCTGTAAAAGCTGTTCATAAGAACGAAAATCAGTTTTGCACCATCTTTCACATATTCGCTTTCAACTTCGATGCCTAAAAGCATAATTACGTTTGAGTTTATTTTTGTCAACCCAGTCTACTAAGACCAACTTTGCTCTATCTATAAAAGTGCTCTTCAGCAATAATTACAATTAGTACTAAGTGAAAACTTCTTGTAAATATACATTTAATCTGGAACCACTCCAGTAATCTTATTTACCGAGCATCTTTTGTTGCCGGCCGCCAGATCGTTTACCTGCCTGCTTAGCGCCTAAAGGATAGGTAAAGCATTAGGTAAAACTTAAACATCACCGTATTTGCACAACAGCATCTGTCTAATCCATTTCCTTTTATAAAAGCATGTATTTAGAATGCTTGAAAGTAAACTCTATTGTCGTTTAGTAAATACAAGGCGGTTGCCGTGTTTACAGTTGAAATTTTGTCATAAAAGGATCGCATACGATACGCTACTGATGGCCGACTCAGATCTTTTCGCTAAGATGAAAGTTAAACATGTTTAGGTTTGTTTATCTTTACTGCATCTCGACCCTTGTGATGGTCTTACATTTTATAAGCAGGGCGTTTAAAACTGTACAGAACGTCTAAACTAACTAACAGTGCTATAAAATATTTTGTAGTTCGGTAGTAACTCACAACTATCTAAATGATTCGCCAATTTTACAAAAGTGCTCCTTGAAAGTCGTTTACTTATATAAACTAGTTCTATTATCTAGCATTACACATAAAAATCAAGATGAATTAAAAAAAGAACATGACGATTTACTTTCTACAACATAAGTGTATCTCGGTTTAGAGTTTTTGGATTGTAGTATATTGAAGTTTTGCAGTCTTCTTGAAAATCGTAACTGTATTTCTGTTTATTGTATTTCAGGTTTTTTCATTATACTGGTAGGCATATTTCCCCAGAGAATCTTCAGATAACCTACAAGATACTGAATGAATGAATAATTTTGTCACCATCAAGAACTTCATTTCACGAAAAACCTGTTTTATAGTTTTTCGTAATCTCTATGAGATCTACTTGTTCTAATATTTTGTGATATTGAGTAATCATTACGATTGTATCGCTTTGCATGACGCACTATACTATAGATGAAGGTTATTCAATTATTTGAAGCTACACTGTTACCACACTTTTTTATAAAATATACGAGGCACTGCAAAATCGATCCGCATATAAAACTAAAATATCTCTTATAAAATATATGCCATCTACCGATAACTTGATAATTACTTATATAGCAACAAAATAGATCAATATAAATGTGAAAAATAACATAACTATATAGAGAGTTGTTCTTCATTATTGGACTTTACATGGTTTATCACACGATTTTGGCATTGTCTCTAATCCCAAAAAGGTCTCGACTGTGTACAAATGTAAATTGCATTCTCAACGAAGCCATCATCCATTAAAAGGGTGGTATCAAACTTCCGAACACCCTTGTATATCTTAACAGCAGAAGTAATAGTAAACTCAATAAAAGCATTCCCATATCGTTCCTGAAAGACATGGTTATATGTTAGAACTAAGTAAAATAATCCTTTAAAATTCCAATAAGGCTATCTGCATATAAATGGATAGAACGTCAATATCATTTAAGCAATTGTGATTTAAGTTATAATGGAATTTGATAGGCAAACATATTGTATTCTATTTTTGATTTAACTAAGTGCGATAGGAAGTCAAAATTTGTTAGACATATCTACCGCTACCCTAGACCAAGAATGTCATAGTGGCTCTTTTATATGAACTAGATTTCTGATATTTCCCTAAATACAGGGTGGTCCATAAGTCCTTTGAAATTTCAAATTTGAATAAAATTTAACGGGTGAGCGTGAGCGGCGCGGGCGAGGTGGGGGCAGTATCTTCAGTGTCTGGGAATTCAGTCGCCATGGAGTGTTTCACTGGAGCGGATCGTGCTTTTTGTGTGCGCGCGTTTTATCAAAATAATGATTCGGCAACCATTGCGCGGCGTAAATATCGAGAATACCACAATTTACACAATTTTACAAAGTGTCCAACAGCTCAAACGATTAAGACCTGGGTTGCTAAGTTCGAAGAGACTGGTTCGACGTTAGATAAACAGCGGTGAGGTCGACCAAGGACAACTCGTATTGAAGAAAACATCAACATTGTGGCACAGTCTGTTCGTCAAAATCCTACCCAGTCTATGTTACTCGTAAGCGTTCCAGTGCACTAAACGTACCCAGAACGTCTTTACAGCGGATTTTAAGGAAAGATTTACGTCTGCACGCTTACAAAATTCAGTTAGTGCAGGAATTAAAAGATAATGACGCTATTCAGAGACTAAACTTTGCGAATGAAATGTTGAATCGATTTTCTTCGCTCAATAATGTGTTGTTCTCGGACGAGGCTCACTTCCATTTAAACGGGCATGTAAATAAACAAAATTGCCCTTATTGGAGCCCCGAAAATCCAAGGCGTAAGCATCAGAAGCCCTTACACAGCCCTAAAGTTATAGTTTGGGCTGCTATGTCAGCGCATGGCATCGTAGGCCCTTATTTTTTTGAGGACGACAGAGGTCGCGCATTAACTGTTACTTCGGAGCGGTATGTAGCAATGATAGAAGAGTTTTTGACACCAGCGTTGCAGAATTTTCCAGGCTATAATACGCAGACCTGGTTTCAACAGGACGGAGCAACTGCCCACACCTCCAACACTTCTATTCCCGTCGTCTGTCAACTTTTTCCCAGCAAAGTAATTTCTCGAAGCGGAGACATTTCCTGGCCACCACGTAGTCCAGATTTGACCCCAATGGACTTCTTTTTATGAGGCTACCTCAAGAGTAAAGTGTACGACACCACTCCGCGATCAGTTGATGACCTGAAAGAAAATATCCGAAGAGAAATGGCAAGCATTACAGTGTTGACTTGCCGCGCAGTCATCGACAATTTTAGATGTCGTTTATATGAGTGCCGTGATCGTAATGGATTGCATTTAGACGATGTGATTTTTAAAACATAATTTCCATTCAATAAAGATGATAACAAAATATAATAATTCTTCATAATGTAACTAGTTTGGTTTTATTCCTTTTTTTCCAGCTCAAAGGACTTATGGGCCACCCTGTATAAGCAAAATATTTAGCATCTCAAGTTATACGAACTGTTGTTCCGCAGAAAACTTACAAATACCGTATCTGCATCACCGAGAGCTGGTTCATCGCCTGCAACTTTTTTTTAATGTATTACATGTGCTAATATCTAGAACGTCTCTTCTGTAGAACCTAGGAAATCCTCATGCTTGTTTTTATTTTTTTAACCTACAAACCGTATCTCAAGAAAATGAGCAAAATCAAATTGTGAGCAGTACGGTTCAAGATTCTTTCCTTAATCGACTGACTAGTGACCCTAAATTTGTCCATTTAGATTATTTATTAGAAGCTGCTGAAACAATAGGGTATCTGAGCTAACCTGTTTACCTCCTTTATATTTAGTTAACAAAAAAAAAGTGTAAAAATCAATGCAAACTTGAAAATTGCTCACCTGAAGAGAGATATGGATCCGTGGTAATATCTAAATGACTTCTACGTATCTATTTTCAGAATTTATGTGATTTCCGTATTTCGTCGTGTACGTTGTATTTTCTACGACCTAAGCCCTCCACGCTTTCACGATTTTTAACAAAAATCCAGGATTGTATTTATCACGAAATTTTTATACTTTCTATTCGAATTACAACATTTCCATATGTGTTATCTTACAGCACGTTTTCAAAATATCATAGAAATAGTTAAAAATATCAAAATTACGTTTCCGAATAGATTGGCCTGTATAACACTACATACTGGGATAGCCCATTCTAAAATGAAGCTGATGATATTACCCCAAATAAATTGCGCCAAATATATCATTTATTACTCAAATTTTTGGAGCAAAGTACCTAATGTAGAAAAAAATAATATGGTGATCAAAATACATTAAATTCTAATAGCTTGCAAGTTTTTTGAAAATGATGGGCCGTTATGGTCAAAACAGTTTGCTGCTCTTGTTTTTCAGATCCTAATCCACTAAAGCTTACTTCTACAAAATGCCAGTCCTTAAATTAGTAATGAAGTGATTGCAGAAAAACTATTAAATATGTTCATCTAGGTACTTCTAAAAACTAGCACTTAGATTAAGCCACACAGCCTTCAACAGGTACACACGAAGTTTTATAAAATTTTAAGTGCATTGACTGAATGTAGAGGACAACAGAAAGCAGCTAAAAGGTTCCACACCATGCCTTTATCAACTTTGGAAAAAAGGTTAAATCATAGTCAAAATTTGTTGTTTTTAAACGGCCACTTTTTAATTTTTTTTTATACTCCAACTACCACGAAGGCCTAAGGCCTAAACACCCATTGGGTACCGTGGGGCTATAATATCAGCAAATGAAAGAACTGAACAGTTTTCGAACGGAGATCTCCTAAGATTCAAGATCAAGGTGACCTCTGGAGGTACAGTGAAGTTCAAGAGTCTGAGGTTAGGAAAACTTCCTAGAATATTAGCAGAATTATTAATGAGAAATATTAAGGACAGATCTTAGGTAACTTTTAACAAGGATTTCAGCCTTGAATCTTAGCTTCAAATTTCAAGGTCAACTATTTTTTAACTGGGATACTTCGTTCCCGTATAGTATTGTGACCTTGAAAACGAGAGAGATCAAAGTCAAATGCAAGGTCTGTATTGAAATTCTTGCTTAACATCTGACTTTGACCTCCTTCACAAATAATCCTGCTTCTATGGCTTTACCCTAGAATTTTCTGTTGGTCCAAATCTATTATCACGAAGGGTTATTTTCTTTAAAAAACAGGGATTTACTTTGGAATAACTGTGGCGATGAGGTTCAAGGTCAAATCTAAAGTCATAGTTGACCTCTTTAAAGCTTGATCTTAAACCTTTCCGAGTATACCTTACATGGCAAAATATGTAGCAGCTCCGTACTTCCGAGGTCTGTAAATTACGTAAGGAGGCAGATTTTTTTATACTTTTTTATACAAATATAATCACAATTTCAAATTGTCCCTCTCAAAATAACTTTCCACACAGCCACGCAGCGATGGAGACGATTCTTCCTCTCTTCATATTAGTGCTGGAATAGCTTTCAGCTGGTCGGTTTCAGCCGTTTGAATGTTTTCGGCTGTCCCGAAATCAGTTCCCTTAAGGTGATTTTTCAACTATGGGAAGAGAAAAAAGTCACAACGACTCAAGTCAGGCAAATAAGGAGGCTGAGGAGCCACGAATGTTTTACTGGCCAAAAACTCGTTTATTGACATTCCTGTGTGACAAGGAGCATTATCGTGATGCAACACCTAGTTATTTTGAACTGATGAACGGTGGTGTGAGTCAAATTTAACCCTTTCCGATCATTCTAACTGTCAACCGACCATCTGTACGCACATGATCCCGGATTATGTCGATATTTTAATCGGTTCTTGAAGATGAAAGCCTTCCGCTTCGTGGTCCATCTTCAATCGACTCTGGAAATGCCTTAAGTGTAGTCTGGTTTGCGCTGTGCAAAAGCTTATAGTACACCGCTACTTAAAATTGATGTCGCTAACTTTTTGCACACAATAGAAAAAAGTGTTTCACAAAAAAAGTCACTACCAAATGACTCGAGCTAGTTCAAACCTGTACTGAAGGAGGATCACATGTTCTCCTGTCTCCCCTCCAAGCCCGGCTACTCCAGTGTTGCCAAATCGATAGCTACCTTGCCAGACTCATCATTTAATTTACAGACCTCGTATATTACGCCCGGTATTTATGTGTCGTTTAGTCACATTTAAAAGAATAGCAGATAAAAACGCAACTGATTTTCAGATATATGACATCTGCAGCAGTATTGTCCTCCATTAGGAAGAAATAGCAGCACTTTATCGCCATGAATGTCCAGGAACAGGCAGCACAATGCAAAAATGTAACGTCCACCGAGCCGCAACGTTACGGTAATTTGTTTCTTCGAATCTTTGTCATTTTAAAAGGCATTAAAAAGTGTAGAGTTCCGTTGTGCACGGGAAATACAACGTTGCAACAGAAGCAAAAAACATCAGAAGCGGGATAACTTCCCGTGAGCGCGACTAAAACAAACAAGAATAGCGGACGTGCTAGGAAATCCACTGGCCGATACGAAATAAAAATGAAATAAGGGGAGGTGTACCCCTAGGGGATGAAGGAGGAACTACTAACGGATTCATTGATTCGTTTTATATTATCTGCAGTGCACCGAAAAGATGTCATGGTTTATGTGAGAGTAGAAAATACGCAGCGATTCGAAAACAGTGGCAGGGTTTGTTATACAAAAACTATATCAAAAAGCATGCGTAGAGCCTAGAATGCAGTCTCGCTAAGACATCTACGTATAGTTTAGGTTGAAATAAAATACATACGGAGTGAATAAAAATACCAACTTAAGTTGGTTCATCTCGTTTTACAACGATATTATAATGTAAGTAATATCTATATCTTGATGACAGTATGTTAAATTTTTTTGTCTTAGATTTTGCAAATCTTGTCAGTACCTCCTTTCCGTTGCTCACAGACCAGCTCAAGGCCAATCACCGACCAGTTGGCAGCACGGAAAGGACGATTAAACACTACACAGTTCAGTTGAACGCAGATTCCAGATTGGCAATTCCTACGGACATAAATGTCCTAGTGTACAATTTCTATCAAAACTACCAGACAATAGTACCAGAAAGAAAATCGTGGGAGAAAGAACCTCCTATACATGCCAAAAGTTACTGGTACACAGATGGCTCGAATACTGAAGACGGAGCAGGAGCTGGGACTTATGGGTCAATGCCAAAATCTGAGATCTCTATAAGTAGGTAACATCGCAACAATATTTTGGGCTAAAGTAACGACCATACAAGTCTGCGCAAAATAACTAATAAGGAACGAGACTGCAAGTCAATCGATGGCCATCTGCTCGGACAGGCAGGCAGTCATAAAGGCAGTAAGTTTATCGCAAACACCGTCTAAACTAGTATGGGATTGCGACAACAGTCTCAAAGAGCTGGGAAACCAAAACAAGGTAACATTGCTCCAGGAGTACCAGGATGTGAAGGGCACAAAGGAAATGAAAAAACAGATGGGCAGGCCCGACACGGTTCGGCCAATCGCTACATAGGTCCAGAGTCTTCCTGTGGCGTGGCGAGAATAAGAAAACGTCCCAAGAATGGTGGAACAGCCAATTAGAGCAAAGACAGGCAAAAGGGTTCATCAAAGAAAGAAGGCCCGCATGTACAGAGGACCTGCTCGGATTCAATAGAAAGGTCATAAGGGCCATAGTGGGTCTCTTGACAGGACACTGTCGTATAAAATCCACATACGAGGCTCTTGTGCCTGGCAGAAGAAGCCTCATGACGTTTCTCCATAGAGCATGAGGAAACCCGAGTGCATCTCCTGTGTCACTGTGAAGACCTGGAACCAAAAATCGAACAACTTGTAGCTACATGCAAGGCCCTCTGTCTAGGCTATGGAGTGTGATTGAAGGATCAAGGCTGGACACAATCGAGACTTCCAAGCCAATCCGTTTCTTTTGTAATTTTCTTTTGTCGCAATACCGTTTCTTTTTGCCTGTGACTGCTCCAGTTATGTCGTATGATTATAGGCATCCATTCATGCTGCAAGAGGAAAAATTGATATTTTCAATAGTAAGCGAAAAAATCCTGGCAAACCATCAAAAATGACATCAGATACGGCTATCACTTAACTGGCCCATTTATTTATATTATTAACAGGAGAAAAGAAAAATATTTTCTATGCTACATACTTTTTAAACAATTACTGAATCTTTATGAAGCAGGTAACTGATTTCAGATAAATTGCTTTTAGAAAAGTTCTTATTTTTAAAACAGCACGCAGAAGTTATTGACATCGCAAGTTTTAGTAGTAGTATTTGGAAGAAGTACCGCATTACCACACATTTATTTGAATAATATCTGGGTTCAATCAACAGATTAACTTTAGTGTCCATATTTATAGGAATAGTATGTTGTTTTACTTCTCTGCTAGAATTAATACTACATACGAAGGCCACGCTATAAAAAACTATTTTTCGAAAACTAGTTTATTTATGTTAAAAGTATTCTCCTCCAGCATCAATGCACCTTTGTAATCTGACCTTCCACAAATGAAATGCTTCTAACGAGTCAGTTTTTGGAATGCCTTCGACAAACCGATTAATTGCTTGATTGATTTCCTCTTCGGACGAAAATCTTCGACCACGCAGAGCCAGAAGTCACACATTGCCAAATCTGGTGAATAAGGCGGATGTTCTAGCATTTTGATGTTGCGCTGGCGTAAGACGTCTACAGTTAATTGGGCAGGGTGGCTAGATGCATTATCGTGATGCAAGATTATACCTCTGCAACAACTTTTTTTGAATGAAGATGATCATGCAAAATGGTGTGCACTGTTGCGGATCCTACCTCAAGATTTGCCTCTATAGTCGCATGCATATGTGCAGCGAGAATCTTCTTCAATTAGCCGCTGAACTTTAGCAATGTTTTCTGGAGTCACACTAGAACTGGCCTACCACTACGTTCTTTATCAGCCAATGAAACACGCCCTCTTTTTAATTCGTCATAAAAGCGAAACACACTTGCCTGGGACGGAGCTTCATTACCAACTGCCTGTTGTAACCGTTCGATTCATTGATGCCCAATTAAACCGACTTTAAGCTCATGGTAAAGTCGTAGCGCGATAACTCTCTCGAGACAACTCCATGTTTCGCCTTAAATTTGTTTACCACACGTGCTGGTATTAACTAGTATAGTTGATGCGCATCTCAAAGTATACAGCGTGCTCTCGTATAAGTACAAATTGTGAGTAATTCTTGAATAGGTTGTCTTTTGTTTGGTGATTATGGTACAGGTTTCGGCATAGAATTGGCATAGACCGTATGTTAAAATATATTACCAATTTCTGGAGTTCTAGCAGCTGGATGATTGGTTTTTATGGTGCAAGTAGTAGCTGAAACACTCATATTTACATGAAGGCTCACTAGTTTTTAAGGTGGATATCATGCTAGTAGTTTATATCGTGGCAGGTCAAAATAAAAATTGCGTGGCATTTTGCGGTAAATTATATTTTATTAATAAGATGATCTATCAAATGAATGAAATGTGAATACAACAAAAATACCAGGTGTCAGTACCTTGAATACCAGATATACACACCCCATATGTCGTGCTATTTACCCGATATCCCGTCCTATTGCTAACTAAGAACCTAATATCCAACCAGCAAGAACAGTCGGTAATGGCAAAGTATACGGAATACTAATAGTAGCTTCACTCAGCGGTCAAACCAGCTTGAACGGTCAGTTGTTATCAGAGCTCTGGCAAAAGCCCCTCGCCCATATTGCTTCACAATCTCGACGAAGAATTAAGGTAGAAGGTAGAAGCCTGACAGGCTCAATCTTCGGATGCATCATGAAAGAGAGCTCCGAGGAACAATACCCGTTGATGTATCGGCAGCAGGAAGCCATATCGCCCAAAAAGGTTCCAAGACTGTCCATTATAGAAATTTCATTGATCAGTCGGACAGCCGTTCTCTAAGTGACATCTAATAGGGACAATGTAATCCTTTGAATTGAACTCGCCAGTGTTATGTCCAAGTGCCCCAATGTTTGCTTCAATAATAAAAACATTTCTCATACTTAAACGACATCTATCTATTGTTGCCACTAATTTTGGAGTTATGAAACCTTCCCTCAGTTGAGTTTGGTTAGAATCAGGCTGTGTGCTCCGGAGTTGAGATGACCAAAGTTTGCTCATTTTCCGAAATTTGGATATGTTCTACAATAAACATAACAAAAATTGCATATCAATTGGATCTTCTTAAAATATAGAGTCGTTCATTCCTTAATCCTTCAACAATGCCAATGCCTTGGTCTTAAACTTGACTTGTAGAAGATTACGTAGTTATCCTTTCACAACTATTATTTTCATCTAATTGCTATTTATCGTTAAATGTTCTTTCTAACCAGTATTCTTTGAAACAGTGATAGAAATCATATATGCAAGAAAACACCGTAGTTATATTGACAACTTGTAACATTTAAAACATACGGAGAGATGCAAAAACTTGGACTTCCTCATAATAAACAAACATTTTATATTTGAAACTGCTTATATTTGCTGTGGTAGTCTCTTCGGTCCCCTGATCAGTCACCGTGCGCTGCGCGGGTTCGAATCCCGCCCCAAGAGAAGTTTTTTCCTTAGCTATGAATATTGTGATTGTCCGTAGGTGGTAGACGGTCTCTGACCGCGGAGGTACCACCCGACGGATCTCGTAGGAGAATGTGTGCATGTTGCATGCACACGTGTTCCCTCGCCAGAGTCCGTGTGGCGTCCCCCCTTTCCCCTGTATCCCTCTATACCCGCACGGTACCCCTCAGGTGTTTAGGCTTTAGGCCTTCGTGGTAGTTGGAGGATAAAAAAAAATGTTTTCATAACGCGTTCATGTTTTAAATAATTGCGATTAACCATTATAATGCAGGTTATTCGAAAAGAACAGGTACTCTCATTTCACATGACCATTTTAGTTCGCAAGTGGCCTAACTGTTCGTAGTTTATAATCTCTAGTAGTGGTTTATTTACTGGAGCCCGATCTGATTACGGTAATTTATGAACATCTGTCATTGGCCAAGGGTTGATTCGGCTTCGACAATGGCACGCCATATGTCCTTTTCGTCCGAAAAACGCCAAGGTAGGATGAAAATCACATTTAACGGCCGGACTGATTGTGATTGATTTAATGATGCTTGTGCCCCGAGGCACGGAGACAGTAACTTTTCTTCAATAATTGTAGACAATGGTGGATCATGAGGATAACGAACGCTTGATTACGCTTACCAAAATGTACGTTACATTGCTGACAGAGGCGTAGGTGCACACTATAGTCTGCGAAAGTGAAAAGTTCGCCTCTTGATAGCATACCAAGTAAGGTTAAAAGTTCATTCAAAATAAACTAAGCCGTTGTACTCTTGTAGGAAAGATTCGATACATTCCTTCAAAGTTAAAATTAGGTAGTTCATTTTCAATAGCTTTACATGACTTACATGATTTCGTTTTACATGACTTTTTGTGATATATTTTAAATTTTTGTACCATTCACCTGTTCAACTACTTGACTTGTTTGTGTTATAATACTTTGCTAAGAAAACTATACTTTTATGTATTGTTGTTCTATTCCATGAATTGCTTCTGCCCTGGTTAGTACTGAAAAGTAGCTGTTAAGCCGAATACCTGCCAGGTTAATAAAAGCATTTTATTATTATTATTATTATGTGAGCTTTGATTCAGACGCTTGATTACCTTAAAAACAGTTATTTTTAGCTGAGTTTTCTAGCATTAAAAATGGCTCTTTATAATGTAGCCTTTCTTACATTGAATTACACATACATTGAACAACATCGAAGATAAAATTTGTTTTTCGAACATCTGCGGGATCAACAGCAACATTGATGCTGTTCATCACTACCTGCAATCCAATCGTCCCGCCGTGCTTTTCTTGGCGGAGACAAAAATCTCAGAGGCTGCACCGATTAACCATCTCAACTTCCCAAACTACGAGGTGCACTCCAATCTGAGAAAGAACGGGGGAGTTGTGGCTTTTGTCCGCAGCAGTCTTTCCTGCTCCAGGGATCTTTCTTTGGAATCAGACCGGAAGGACATTCTGTAGCTTCGCCTCAACTCCAAAACATCACCCAAATTTATTTGAGCCTTTATCGCTCTCCCTCGAACCATAACTGGGATGACCTACTCGAATACCTCGCCGTCCAGATCGACTTCCTGAACATCAATCACCCCGCTTCAGAGGTAGTTCTTCTCGGTGATTTCAATGCCCATAATGAGCTTTGGTTGGGCTCAAATAAGACCGATGCAGCAGGTCGTGCAGTCGAAGCGTTCGCTCTTACTCAAGGGCTGACCCAGCTGGTGACGAGCCCTACTTTTTTCCCCCGCGTCTCGTCACACGCCAGTAGCCTGCTGGATCTCTTTCTGACCACGCATCCTGCCCCTTACAGCACTGCCGTCCTGTCCCCCCTGGGTAACTCAGATCACGGTGTTGTGGAGGTTAGGTTTCGGTCAGAAGCCGCTGTGGCCGCAGAAACTCGCTCAGGCCGCAAAACTTGGCATTACGGACATGCCGACTGGGAGGGGCTCAGAGACTTCTTCTCTAGCTTTCCTTGGGGAGATGTCTGTTTCACTGACGCGGATGCGTCGACTGTCTGTTCTTCAATAACCGAAATTATCCACGTCGGAATGGAGGAATACATCCCTCACACAGTGAAAGTTCCTAAACCAGGGTCCAACGGCTGGTTCAACAAATCGTGTGACACTGCTCGCCAGCAGAAGATCAAGGCCCACAGAACCTACTTACAAAACCCCACTGTAGAGAACAGACAAGCCGACGTCGAGTCCAGAAACAAATATAACGAAGCGGTTCGCAATGCCAAAACCCAGCATGATATAAAAGTTAGGCACAGGGTAATGTAGCAGCGCAATGGCAGTCGGTCTTTCTGGACGCTGGCCAAGCAGATTGAAAAGAACTTCTCACACAGTAGCCTTCCACCACTTACGTGTCAGGATGGAACTATTGTATTCGACTCAAAGGCCAAGGCGGAAGTGCTAGCCAAGATCTTTGCTGCCAACTCCACCATGGACGTCCCCACCAACGCCCAAGTGCCTTCAATTCAAAGGGTTCCCCACACTATGCGGGAGGTAACATTCAGGCATAAGACCGTAAGACGAGTGCTCTTGTCGCTCGACATCAAAAAAGCTTCTGGTCCGGACTTGATTCCTGCCATTGTACTGAAGAGATGTGCAGCTGAGCTTGCTCCAGTTCTTTCGCGTCTCTTCCAGATATCTTATGAATCCGGCACCTTCCCAGAAAACTGGAAATTTGCTCATGTACAGCCCATCCCAAAAAAAGGATCTAAAACCGACCCTTACAACTACAGGCCTATAGCTCTGCTTTCTGTTATAAGTAAAGTGATGGAGAGGTGCATAAATCGCGAGCTTCTGGACTACCTCGAACGCCACAGCTTGATTAGCGACAGGCAGTACGGTTTCCGGCACCAACGAACCACAGGGGACCTCCTAGCTTACGTCACGCAACTGTGGAGTAAACTCATCCAGTCTCATGGTGAGGCTCATGTCGTTGCTCTTGACATCACGAAAGCGTTCGATCAGCTGTGGCACGCTGCCCTCTTAAGCAAACTTCCATCCTACGGCCTCCCAGAAAAGCTTTGCAGATGGGTGGCTGACTTTATCTCTGGCCGCAAGATATCCGTCGTAATTGACGGATTCTCCTCTTCATCCCATAACGTCAACGCGGGTGTTCCCCAGGGATCGGTCTTGGCTCCAACACTGTTTCTCTTACATATCAACGACCTCCTTTCCTGCACGATCAACCCAATCCACAGCTTCGCTGATGACAGCACTCTACATGCAGGAATTCAGAGTGACAAGCCGATCTCTGCCGCTGAGCTGGAAAAAAGAAGACTAGCGACGACTTCTTCTCTGACAAGAGACCTGGAGGCTATCACTGCTTGGGGACGCAACAATCTTGTACAGTTCAATGCTTCCAAAACACAGTACTGTACTTTGACGAACAATAAGCGTCCTAGCGCTCATACAGTTTCGATGGACGGTCGAGTTCTACCAAAGAGCCATTCATTTCGGCTGGTCGGAGTCCAGATCACCGAGGACCTGATCTGGCACGAACACATCTCTTCAATAGCTGCAGCTGCTGGGAAAAAGCTAGGCTATTTGTTTAGGGCTAAGAAGTACTTTTCTCCGCATGACCTTCTCACTCTATACAAGGCCCAGATAAGGCCTAGCCTCGAGTATTGCTCACACATTTGGGGTGCTGCCGCCCCGACTACATTGTCCATGCTCGATGCTGTCCAGAGGAGGGCGGTCCGACTGATCGATGACTCTTCTCTAACAGACAGTCTCGGGACTCTTTCGCACCGGCGGGCCGTCGGCGATCTAGCTCTTTTCTATCGCTACACCAACGGGCTTTGCTCCTCAGAGCTCTCTTCCATGATGCCGCCGCGCGATGTGCCTGCCAGACAGACCCGCCTGACTTCGGCGTCCCATCCTAACAGTGTCAAACTTCGTACATCCAGAACTGGCCGATACGACCGCTCCTTTGTCCCTAGGGTGTCTAGATTGTGGAACAAACTACGGGAGGAAGCTTTTCCCAGTTCTACTAACCTTAGGCAGTTCAAAAATCGTATTAACAAAATTTCTTTGGGATCATCATAGCAGCCGCGGTGTTCCGGCATTTAGGCTTCTGCCTGCGCGGCTGTTTCGATATAAAAAAAAAAAAAAAAAAAAAAAAAAAAAAAAAAAAGAATCACTTATAACTCGGAGTCCGTCAATTTTAGAGTAATGTTGGACTTTTTTTGTTCAGACTGACCCAAAACACTTCAAAAGAACATCAAGCGCAGTGAAAAGACCGTCAACCTAGGTGCATACTCGCCGATCTCAAGAACCATGATAACTAAAACTTGTTAAATATCTTCATGCGAGAAGTTCGATTTCTCGAAATGGGTCACAATGCGTGGTAAACTAGAAAAAACAGCACATGCATATTTTATACATTTGCTGCAGTAACATGGAGATTAGAGCAAAGAGATAAATGGATAGCTTCTGTAAAAAGGAAAAAGTAAGCAACACAGGCTAGTACGATATTAATGAGTATATTTATTTATACGTGTACAAAGATGACACCATATTTCTGGAATTGAAGATAAACATTGGAACATTAATATATGAGGTCGGTAAATTGAGTTTTTTTTAAATATTGTTATTTTAATGGCTTATAAATAATTTTTTTCTGAAGCTCCGGTGCGAAAAAATACAATTTTTTTGTGAGAAGTTTGTGACTTACGATCAGAGCTATGGTACTATGAGGTCGCCCAGAAGGACCAGAGGTGGCCTATTTGCCAGGATTTGACTCCCCACCACCACTACTACTACTACGACTGCATGGTCAGAGCTCTTACCAAGTAGCTTTGCCCGGTCATCCCAAGCTCTTAGCGCCTTGCACATGTTGTGCTAACAGTAGTTCCCTCCCTTTTTGCGAAACTTGCGATTGGAATTTTTTTTCGTATCCAATTTATTTTAGTTAGTATGCATCACAACCCTTTTAAGTAATTCCATTCACTTTTATTTAGTTTAAAGTAAAACCAAGCCAAAAATTGTTATCGAAACATCTAGTTGCCAAAAATTAAAAATTTCGCGCGCACTGTGGACACACGCAGCTAATAAAATCTGTTTATCTAAGAAAGACAATCAACCAAAACAATAACTGTGTCCAGTGCGTGATCAGCATATAGATATATTTCAACAATACAGGGAGCATAACTGTTGTTGGGTAGAATCGGTCAAGCCCATATACAGGGCCAATGCCAAGCTAGAAATGTGGAAGGGAGATGACACGACAGTGCATGCAGCCGCCGGCCATGTAACGTGCTTGGCATTCTGGAGTCCGATCACGTGAAATACGCATGAATATGTTTGGGATTAGTTTATTTCTTCAATAAATGGACTATAGCCGTTTTCCTACATTTGCTCACATTGAAAATTCCGCGTAAATCCACTTCCCAAGACTGCATTGAAGACGCGCTGCGTATACCAGGCGACAACGTGGTGGCGGTGGGGGAGTCCATTAAGTTTCCAGCTGAAAATACCGTCTCGAATGGGCCCCGCTTTCGGATTATAATGAAAACTGCGAGGAATTTGTCTTGCCTCCTCCGCCGCCGCTCAACGTGAATTATGCAAATGCCGGCCGCTAACGTGGAAACTCGCGGCTGCCTCCAAATTGCATTTTCTCAACCATAAATAAGAGCTTTCCTTCCTTCAAATACCCACTGGAACCCATAAAATTCGACAAGATTTTTAAAATTCCATTTTACTCCCATTAATGTATTCCTCGTAAATTGTCTTATAATGAGTGTCATAGCAACGATAAGTACCTAACGTTATACACAGTGTGTTTAAAATAAATATAAGCAAATTGCTGGATAGATTCAGATTCTGTAGCTCATAGAAATAAGTTTGCATGTTCGAAAAGAGTTTGCCTAGATGTTCCTCTGTTGTTTTCTGAAGGTACGCTTTGACCAGCTTGCACTTCAGCAAATTGCAAATATGGACAGTCTCCATTCAGAATCGTTTGACTCTAATCTTATATTAATTCCGTTTGAGAATACTAAAGTCGCTAGGGTGTGTAGATTTTTCCTCAATCTGAACACTGCCAGTTTGATACGTACGGAGTCGGACAGAGAGTGTGAATGGTGGCATCATGAAAGGAGAAGCAAAATCAGTTGGGATATCGGTAAAAGGGAAACAGATAACCAAGCACCCGCCGAAGTTGGATATCGTCCGTCAGTGAAGTATCATCGGTCAGTCCGACAGCCCCTCCTGAACAGCATCACGCATGGACAGTATGTGGCCGGAGTGGTAGCACCCCAGACATGTGAGCAGTACTCCCGACTGAGTCTTAAGGAGTGGAGAGAATATGACTTCCTGATCATATGCTGATATCCCTGCCGCGATTGACAAGATGTGTTCATGTCAAATCATGTTCTCGTCGACGTGAACTACGACAAGCCGAGCGAATGACTTTTTGGCAGAGCTCAACCATTCATAGAAACCGGCTAAGTGCATGGGCATCTTTTGTTTCTTGAGATGCAGCAATGTTCCTTGGACGCATTAAGCCAATACCAGAAATTCCTGGGAGAATTCTTGTTTTCAGCTCATGTTTCTGACACATCGATGTTTAACATCTATACATTAACATCATGTGTTTTACAGCTACATTTTTGTAGAAATGTCCATCTTCTTAAAATGTTTGGTATTTCCAATGAACTTTCCGTGATACTAAACAATGCTGTTGTACCTTTTACACAAAATTTTTGAGAAGATTTTGTCTTCATTGATGATAAAGCCAGGCCGCACAGAACTCGTACGGTTATAGACTTTTTGAGAGAAACTAATGTTACATTATTGATTATTGCCTCTGCCATCAAGGTCTCCAGACCTCAACATAATTGGGCATGTGTGGTCTTGGCTAAAATTTTTGCCGTCAAGTCAAAATGCTCCTCAAACAATGGAAGAGAAGATGTACCCCGAGAATTTATTAATAACCTTCTGGAAAGTATGCCTCGAAGATGCGAGGCTGTAATTGATGTTCGCGGTGGCACTCTAAGGTACAAATAATATTATTTAGAATAACTTTTGCTGTTCTGTACAAAGTTCGTTTTTGCCATAAATAAATAATATAGGTATTTAACTGGTCTTGAAATTTTTGTTCTCTTAAATGTTACATGTTAATGTTAATCAATAAACTCTTTGATGCTGCTTAGAAATTTAATAGAGTCTATTACCTATTAGAAAAACATCGTCAGTGAAGACGCAAACGCCAATGCTGAATGAGAAAGATAAAAAATTCCAAATAAAGGATGAATAGCAGTCTTAGAAAAATCTTTCAGTTATTAGCACTTCTTACCCAACAAAAAAATTTTTTTGGTCTTGCGCCACTAGAATACACCCCTATATTAAGAGCAGTTACTTGGATTTGTTCATTGCATTGCATAGTAAAATTTATAAATTCGGTTTAAATAACATAATTTCATAGTAGCAAATTTTTACTACACGCCACTGGAGACAATAACGTTCAATGACTGCTTCAATTTTTCTCGAGCGCAAGAAATTCTACTTTATGCAACAGTATGAGAAAAAAATACCCATTTTCAAGAGAAACCCCAAAAAAATCCCTTTTTAGGGATAAACGTAACACTTCTTTAAAATTCGATAATTTGAGTTATAGCCAACTTTCGAAACCGCGGGAGTGCGACACACTTGTTGTCCCAAGCCATCAGAAGGAAAAGGAAATAATGCAAAGTCGCAGGGAGCAAGATCTGGACTGTAAGGAGAGTGCTCAATAAGTTTCAGTCCAATAGTGATCAAATACTCGATGCAGGCTTCGGCGCGGTGAGCTGGAGCGTTGTCATGGTGGAGTGTCCATTCTTGACTTTGGCCGCAGGTTTTTCATAGACTCTATGACTTTAGGCAGGCACTGTTCCGTGTTCAGCTTAGCTGAGACTGTCATCTGTGTGACGAAAAGGACACGCTCCACAATCCCAATTTGAAATATACAGCTATCATTTTTTTCTTAACAGATCGGGATTTTCTGACAGCTCCATGTCACGATGCTGTCTACATACCGAGATTGCCCCTTATCAAACATATTCAGTACCTTTCGGCACCAGGTCGTACGACGAGTCTTCTGCTCTTCCGTCAGACTATGCTATACCCAGAGAGAACAAAGTTTCCTTACATGTAAACGGTCATACAGTATTGAATGAATTGCTGGTACATGAAGGTGTCTCTTCTATCTGTGGGTATGTCACCCTACGGTCTTCGTCAAGCATTTTCCTCACAGCAGTAGCGTTAGTGACGCTCGCGACCTTCCTTCCCTCTCAGCGTCCTCTAGAGTGAAATTGCTCCTTTGAAATTCTCTGTACCACCTGAATATAGTCGAACGATGAGGACAATCATTCTTTAATGCAAGCGTCATTTCTTCTAAGCTCTGGTCTATGCTTAAACCACGCGTAAAGCTATACCGTAAAACTGCCCCTATCCCACTACGTGACCACGATGCCATAGTCCGCTTTTTACACTGTCAATACGAATGAACAACTAAATCAACAGACGTCCTGTTGGCGGCTACTATGCACTCATCGACATGTCTCGACATGCAGTAACATGCAGCCTCCTGCATCCGTTTGTTAAGTCATATTGAAGAACTTTTATAGTACCCTTTGTATAGCCTGCAAATTCAGCAGAAATTCAGCAGAAACCAGATTAAAAATAATATATATCTGTACATTAACGAAATGAAAACAAAGTTTCTCTATAATATATGAGCACCTAAGTTTAAAAACTTGTATGCGCAAAAACAGACCAACAGTAATTAATTGATAAATATCGTGCAATATATATTTTTTTAACGATATACACAAAATGAAAGAAAATTTCATATTTTTGTTGTAAGTAATAGATTTAACTTAAGATCACAGAAAAAAGTGTCACAATAATATCAACATGAAAGAGAAAGAAACAAATAGGCAGATCAATCTACCTCAAAGCAACTTAAAATAGACACATAAAGTGTTCACGATTTTCCCAACAGAACATATTAAACGAAACATTAAATTTTTTATTATTTCCAATATTCCTAAATTCCTAAAATTTAGGTGCAAAATATGTCACAAAACGCAAATTTAAATCTCGCCTGGACTGCGGGACGTTCAGGTTATGAGTGGTGTTTGCTCGGGTCATATAATTGTGGGACACATAATTTGTATTTAATTTCCTACTTGCATGTACAAAACTACATACTGCAAGGATATATAAGATTTTAATATTGCTTATTTCTTGAGAATAAAGTTGCATAGTGGGATATAGTCTAGGTTCTTTTAGAATAATCCTTACAATATGGTTCTGCACCACTTTTAACTGCCCAAGATTTGAACCGTACATCCCACCCCACACAATTATGCCATATACCAATAGTGGCACCACAAGTGCTTTGTCAATCATTAATAGTAGTTTAATGTTCAGTATATTACGAAGAGCGTAGAATTTATGGATGAAAAATCAATTTTTTTTGCTCAAATACAGCACATGTCGGTCCCACTTCAAGTGCTTATCAACAACAACCCCCAAATATTTAATTTCATTTACTTCTTTCAAAGGCTCATCAATATTATCAAGTTTAATTTGATTAAATGCTGGTCTATTAGCCATGGTTATAGAGAAGGCAATGTAATGAGTTTTTTTTATATTCAGAGTTAATTTAAATGTGTCCAGAAGGCTTTTGATTTTTGCAAAATCAGTCTTCAATTTTTCACCCGTTGATTTCCATGTCTCCCCATGAAACACCACCACGGTGTCATCAGCATAGGCAATTACATCGCCATCAACTGCAAGACTGCAGAGGTAATTTACGTATATATTAAAAAGAATTGGCCCAAGTACTGTACCCTGTGGAACTCCATGCTGAACCGTCTTAGGTTCACTTATAACGTCCGCAATCCTGACACACTGAATCCTATGCATTAAATAATCTCTAAATACACCTAACACAGCACCCCTAACTCCATGTCCCTCCAGTGCTTGGAGGAGCATAGGATGAGATACCGTGTCAAATGCCTTTGCTAAATCCAAAAACAAAGCGATGCACTTATCACCGTTATTTAAATGATGCAGTATTTTAGACGCTAATTCATAAACCGCATGTGATGTGCTTAAACCTTGTCTAAAACCAAACTAATTCTTCATGATGATTAGACGATAGTTACCATAGTTGTAGCCAGACAATGCATAAATCTCGATTATGACTAGACGGTATTGCATATTTGATACGCTAGTCGATTGATCAACTGATTCAGATAATAATTATTAAATGTAATTGAGAAGGTATAAATAGAGGCTATACTACGAGTACAATGTAATTGTGGATAAGTAACGACGTCTATTATTATTATTTAACTCATTCACAGGCTTCCCTGAGTTAAGAACACTGGCACATAGGTTTTGAAACAAGATGACCCGTTCGAGGATGATGTTAGAAACATCTTGTTCTAGTTGCCGCCTAAAACTCTAGGGACTACAGTGCATGTGTCCAACACGACCGACTTTTGCATGGGTAAGTATAATTCAAACGGTAATCCTAGTTGTTGCAGTGATGTTTTTAATTTTTTAGGTATTTCTCCAGTTGCTCCGATCACAATCGGGATGATGACTACTGTTTCCATGTCCCACATTTGGCGGATTTCATCGCTCAGGGGTAGGTATTTATTGATTTTTTCTCCAGGTGTCTTTTCTAGGTTGGCTCCCAATGGCACAGCGAAATCTACTATGTATGTTTTGTTTTCATTTTTTAGAGTGAGCACGATGTCCGGTATGTTATTACTTATCGGTCTAGCGGTTATAATTTTTCGATTCCAGTAGGGCCGGGTTTGTTCATCTTCGCATACAGCAGGCGGCTCGTATAAATAGTACGTAGATTTCTGTCAATCCCATGTACTTTTCACGAAGGCTTTGGTGGATTATTTTTCCGACTCTGTTGTGCCTGTCTAGGTAGGATTTCGATGCCAACATTGAGCAACCAGCGATGATGTGATCCAGGTATTCATCTTTTTCACCGCACACACGACATCTGATATTGTCTTGTCGTTCCCGCATTATGATTCTTTTATATACTTTAGTTGCGATGACCCGATCTTGGATTGCAGATATGAACCCTTCTGTCTCAGCAAACAGG
The DNA here is from genome assembly GCA_963669975.1 of Acanthoscelides obtectus. Lineage (NCBI taxonomy): Eukaryota > Metazoa > Arthropoda > Insecta > Coleoptera > Chrysomelidae > Acanthoscelides > Acanthoscelides obtectus. The sequence goes on along the minus strand of CAVLJG010000009.1, from coordinate 38,001,275 downwards.
TTACCAGAGCGGAGGTAGGCTGTGGACGCGAAGGTATCGATGTTATCGTTCTCGAGTAGGGTGCGGTATTTACCATGAAGTGCCTTAATCTTCCATTGTTGCAGTTGTTGATCGGGCATGAGCTGGTCCCCGCTGAGGCTGAAGCTTTGGTCTGCCAGTCTTAAAGGAGTAGCCTTGCTGTCCGCTCTTATAATAGCGTGGTGGATCTCACTGGACGCAGCCTTGGCAAAGAAGTAGTTCTTGAGGTTTGTTACTTGCCTGTTGTGTTTAATAACCAGATCAGGTATACCTCTGTCGCTCAACTTTCTAGGCAAGTGGAACGTTTCCAATGATGAACGAGGATGAAGTGCTCGAAATTTGCTAAACTCTTTTCTGGTTTTGATATTAAGGCTTTTGAGTTCTGTTTCTGTCTAGTGATTCACTCCAAAGCTATAAAAAACTGCAGATGTGGCATAGGTGTTAACTGCTTTTGCCATGTTTCTGGCAGACAGCTTAGTCTTCAGTATCGACCGGATTCTTCTAATGTAGGTGTCACTTATTGTCTGCTTTGCTGCTGTATGATCTAGGCCTTGCAGATAACCAAGATATTTGTACCTTCCTCCCTCTTCCATTCCAGCGATGGTTTGCCGCTCAGCAACTTCATATCCCGCGTGATGTACCCACTGGCCCTTCTCCATCCCGCTGGTCCTACATTTGTCCAGCCCAAATGACATTTTTATGTCGCGACTGAATCGGGTGACACAAGTCAGAAGGTCGTCGAGGTGTTTTTTAGACTTTGCGTACAGCTTTAAATCATCCATGTATCAAAGGTGGCTAATATTGTTGTCTGAGTGTGGCAGTATATAACGTTTGCGCAACATAGTTGTCAGGGGTCGCAGCGACAGACAGAACCATAGCGGACTTAATGCGTCCCCTTGGAATATTCCCCTTTCTACGTATTTTAATGGTGCCTGCATCTATGTATATTATTAATAATAATAATAATAATAATAATTATTATTATTATTATTATTATTATTGTTATTATTATTATATATTGTTCTCTTTCACATACCTTTCTTCAAACCAAAAGAGCTTGTCGACACTCATTCATGTTTCCGCTGTACATACACAAGTCACCAGAAAGAATACAAAACGGACACGCGCGCGATGCAAGGGAACTAAAAATTCCGAACATGCTCCCATGGCACCCTTATAATAACTCTTGTCTTACATCTTCCTTCATTACACATTCAGGGTCTTCCCGCCGCCATCGCATTGGGAAACCGTGCAGCCTACGAAAAAATCCCTCCAAGATATTTCTCGGGGACACGAAGCCCTATTCCTCATGCACCTTGAACTCGCCAGAAAACTCCGAAACTCCGCAAGAATTACGGTAGACAGAATTCCATTCCAGTTTTATAGCCCTGTCATGTAAAGATGATTTATGGTAGTCAGCACGTGCCGTGGTTAGTTCTATTGTTCATGGGTGGTACAAAGAGACTCTTTATTAGGGTTGGAATAATAAATCCTATAGTATGCGGTAGGACTACTTGAATGAATCACATACAGGGTCTCCCAAAAATAACATGCCAGAGTGACACGGCAGGTAGATTTGCTTCAGATCAATCATATAAAATCAACAGGACGATAGTAAAAAATTTCTAGTTTTCGCCATATTGCCGCTTTCAAGTTTTATCGAAAAACCTACTTTTTGCCTGTTACCGCTATAAAGAACTTTTAACCTATGACTTTTTCCTGGGCTACAATTAATGGTTGAGACAACCCAGTATTCATTTCATTGAAAACTAGCACGGTATGCTAAAAAAAACTAAATTATTACATTTGGTTTCAACGCAAAAACCTTTACTGAAGTTTGACTAATTACTGTGAAAAAAATGTTCCAGACTAAGTCAGCAAATGACCTTAAAAACTAAGTCTTTCAAAAGTAGTATAACAATTGTAGGTTTTTTTCACTAAAAACTGCATAACTCCAACTTTTGTTGTTGAAGTCGCAATACTTTCAAAATACTACAAATAAAAAATTATAAATGCTGCTGTCTTTTGTGTCCAAATTACAACTTTGTAGTTGCTATAATAGATTTTTATTTTAGCAAATGTCTAGAATGTTATATGCCGGCATCCAAATAATGAACAGAACATTAGGTTGCATTATTTTTATTTCCATTGATTTTTACGATATTCAAATCAAATAAAGAATTAGGATACATTATTAACGTCATAGATTAATTAAACGAAAATTAAAATAAACTATTATTTTTATCATTATTATTATTACTTTCACAACAGATTTTCAAAATGTCTACGACCGACTCTTATACACAACCTGCATCTTATTAAAAAATGTCCTTTTAAACATCTCAAACTTAAATCGAATATTTTGCGTGCTACTTGACTGATTCGATGACGCAGTTCATCGGCTGATCGAACTGGTTTTCCATAGACCTTGTGATTTAAGCATCCATAGTAAAAAAATTCAGAGTGTTCAGATGTGGGGAGTGTAGGGGGCACAAAATTTGTTCAATCTAGCCAATCTGTCTTCTAGGGAAAAGATACGAGGGATGTCTTTTAAGTTTTGCATATGGAAATAAAACAACACGGTAGGTAGTTTTAAATGAGTTTATTGTTTTTCGAAGTATTCTCCACGAAGATTAATACACATCTGCATTCGCTCGAACGAATTTTCGAAGCACTTATTTCACTCGTTTGCTGGCAGGTCCAAAACGGAATTTTTGAATGCGCCAACTGCTTCTTCTGGTGACTGGAACCTTTTACCACGCAGTCTGTTTGTAATTTTCGGGAAAGCAAAGAAATCGGTAGGACTTAGATCGGGGCTATATGGAGGATGGTCCAATAAGTCCACGTTTTCTTCCGTTAAATACTGCCTTGTTCTTTAGGCTGTGTGCGAGCTTGCATTGTCTTGGTGGAGGATGATTCTTCTTTTGGAGTTGATTTTTCGAAGCTCGGTGATGACTTTTGGCAAACAAGTGGTGGTATACCAATCCGCAGTAACAGTTCTTTGCTCATTACGAGGAATTGTTGAAATATGACCCGCTTTTGACACAAATGTCGCGACCATCTTTTTCGAAACACTTCGAGAACGGATGACTTTTGTTGGCTTTTCTTCACCTTGGAACACCCAAACAGCCGACTGTCGTTTATTTTCTGATTCATAACAGTAAATCCACGATTCATCACCACTAACAATGCTATACACATTTTTTGGGTTTCCGGAATTGGAACGGTCAAGCGTTTTTTGACACCAATTAATCCTGGCTGCTTTCTGCTCTTCAATCAACAGGTGGGGTATCCAACGAGAAACTAATTTTCTTACTCCTAATTCTTCATGTAAAATTTTTTTAATTGCGATCTTTGAGATCTTCAAGGATGCCTCAATCTCGCGATATGTCACATGTCTATCTTCAATGATGAGTTTGCGCAAATCATCGACGTTTTCCTGGGTGACTGGCGTTTTTGGTGCACCCACCCTGGGATCGTCGCTAAGACTCACCCATCCACGTTTGAATTCTCAATACCAACGAGAAATTGTCGACTCATGTGGCGCGTCGTTGCAAGGCATTCTTGCTGCGATAATTGTCTCTGAAAGTTGTAATAAATTATGGCGCGAAGATGTTCTCGGTTGAGTTCCATTTTTCTAATGACTTGGTGACACTTAAAAATTTAATGTAGTGAGAACACTGCACGTATTGTTGTGAAACTTTGAATTTAAGTTTACTAAAGAGTGAGGTTAAGATGCAGTACTGACGTTCGATCCGCGCGGCCTACTATGTTTCTATATGACATCCCTCGTACTCCCTTACTGCACCCATGAGTCTGTAACCACATCTTCCAAAAGGATGGGTAGATGATGTTGCAAAAAATATAGGCAAATTTAAAATTTCAAGCTCATTTGCCGATTCAGTTTGTTACTTTTTTTAAGAGTAATTAGTCAAACTTTAGTACAGGTTAATTAATTATTTTAGCATACCGTGCAAGTTTTTAATGAAATGAATACTCGGTTGTCTCAACCAGCTGTTGATGGTAGCCCAGGAAAATAAACAGAAGCTTTCTTTATAGGCATAACACGCAAAAAAAGGAGCAAAAAGTAGGGATTTTTTGAAAAAGCTTAAAAGTCGAAATACCTCGAAAACTAGAAAACTTTTACAGAGGTCATGTTGATTTTATCTGATTGATCTGCAGCCAGTCTACCTGCTCTATCACTCTGGCGTGTTATTTCTGGACCACCCTGTATAGCACGGGGTGTTTCAGAAAGACGTGCCAAAGTGACTAGGGTAGAAAGTACATCCAAAAATAACAACGAAGTTCCTATGAATTTAAGTCTGAAAATGCTAACCTACCCAAATACAGGATGATGAAGTTTCATTTACGAAATTGGTACAAAATTATATCTACGGAGCGGGTGCGAGTAAAGATACTGGGTTAAAGTTCTAGACGTTTAGTCAGCACATCGTAAGCAATAAGCACACCGAGCTTTCTGGCCCAAACTAAACCAGGGTGTACCTGAACCCTTAGTAGGTAATACTTTCTACGTCACTTTCGGAGGGAAGAAGTGCATTTTATGAAATACCATTTAATTTTCTATAAATTCTGTCACTGAAGGAACTTTTGTCAAATCCCGCGTTTTGGAGATATTTAGATTTGAACATTTGTGGTAAAGTCCTGAATATTCTTATGAAAAGGCTTAGCCTCCCCTATTCTAAAAACACCGTGAAGCTTTATATTGGAAACACCAGATGGTATCTAAAAAAGCTATGGCGCCTCAGTCATCAGACCTTTCGGTGCGCGCCACTGGTATTGCCGGCATATTCATTTTTGTTTTTATAGGTAAAGAAACTTAAAAAAACGTTTATTTAAAAAAATATACGCTTATAATAATTAAATAGAACCACAATAAACATTCTATTTGTTACAACTTACGTAGTTAGTTCTAAATTTATGGGGTCATAACATTGGGAACAAAAAAAAAATGCTAAATAAATGATATAACATTTGTATTGAAAGTGACTCTGGATTCAACACAAGCCTCTACACCACAAAGGCGGTCTGACTCTTTCGAAAATACTTGGCATAGCACAACTAGTGTTGAACCTACACTTCGTCTTCATACTTCGTGTCCGAGGTTGCTAACGCTTTGTGATATCTTCTTTGTTGAGCTCAATTAATCCGAAATGCTAAAGAATTTTGAGAAAAAATGCCGATAATATCAGAAGTTACTTTTGTGCATATTTATTGGTTCCACAATTACTAGTTGTGATTGTCAACAAACAGAATAATCTAACATGGGTAATACCAGGATAAGTATAACGTACTACAAAAACCAGTGGCGTGCATAGACAGGTTATAATGAATGATAAGCTTCTACGCTAGTGATTGTAGTTGAAAATGGTCAATGTGTGTTGTTGCTTGTCTATTGGTAATATCCTTTTTGAAAGGTGCATTCGGAAAGAAATATTTTAAGACAACCAGTTGTCACTATTGAGTATTCATTCAAAATTATCAATCCATTTCAGCATATCAGTGTGACAACCTATTGTTTTTGGTAAGTAAGCCGCAACCAAATCAAATATCATTAAAAGAAATGCTAGTGTAATGCATCAATAAGGTATGTGCAATGGCTAAGTACTGCTGGCCTAACGACGTGGCGAAAGTTGGCATACTGCCCGGCCTTCAGTCCTCCACTTCACTATATCACACACTATAGGGCAGGCATCATCGAATCGGTGTTGCCATTTACAGTGGTTTTTGCTTCATGTGATAACTGAGTTGTATAGTAATCAAGGAATAATGTAAAAGAGTATGTAACTACCAGTGCAGGTCAACAAATGTTTTTCAAAGGATAGAAATGAAAATGAAAAAATCTTTCCAGACGGTCACCAAAGAAAATGTACTAAATAAAACGTTTAATCACGGGAAGCTATCACGAGTTCAAGTCACGAGCTAAACTTGCTGCATAGTTTTTTCGTGCAAAGCGTGTGAAATTTTTGGCAATCATTTGGAAAAATGCTTGAATTTTTAATGTCCTCGTGCTCCCGAAGTGATGATAGCGATATGAAATTTGTATATATTTTACAGCACCGAGAGAGGGAATATCATTCAGTGCAAAGATGATGTTCCTGAGAGGCCTTTTGATAATCTGCATTTACTTTCAGGTAAGTATCTTTATTTCTCTGCAACGGTATAGTTACCCGAGCTTTACCTTTCTTTTGTCTATCCGATCTAATGATATTTTGCTGAGTCGTAAGTGAGCTTCATATTTTGAGAAATAAAGAGTGAATCTGGTTTTCAAAAATTATGCAATCAATTTCAAAAGTCTCATGCCACTCCAAAATGTCAATGTCCCGATACTGAAGCCATCTTATTAAATATTTTCGTCACTAAGTAATTTCAGCAAAGATTCATAAACCGTACAAAACTTTGGTGGCTCAGTATGAACAATTCTGGATAAAGTAATCTCAAAGTGCACAAGCCTGATGATTTAAAACTACCCCAAAACAAACCTCATATCTTAAAAATTAATACATACATGTAATAATATAAATAGTCTCACCTTTTTTACTCTTTATCTCCATAGACATAATCCTTCTATGGACGAAATATCTTTTTTCACTGTTATCCTGAGAAATCAGAGAAGAAGTTATTTCTCTCGTTAGGTTAATAATGAAAGCAGAAAATGGCGTCAAATAGGTTGACTCTATACTTCCCACGCCCTGGAAGCCACTTCTAGTACAATTTTCTATTTAGTGGGATAGCACCAAAAAGACGTAGAGCAGCAATGAGCGTATCTCCTTACGACAGCCCAATTTCTTTGGAGGTCTGATGCAAAACTGATTGTCAACATGATACGTACTTATATATTATAAATACTACTCTATATAATATTATCTCACAAAGTCGAGACCGCATTGAAGTATACTCCAAGCATAATGCTCGTATGATGCGTATTTCTCTTACCAAGCTTTGGGGAAAAATATACTGGGAAATATGTGAAATATACCTAATAGGTGCATACAAATAGGTATATTGATATACTATCATCGAAGACTTAGCCTCCCCCACCACCCTTACAATTGCCCACCCCTCAATGTTTACCACGAAAGAGCTTTTCAAAAGTGGTTTGAGCGAGTCTTATTATTTTTGCTTTTGTCATTTTTCTACGCCGTGACTAGAACGATTTTAAAATACTTCTTCGTCTCTGACACAACATTCACCTTCTCTAAAAATTCCTTCCAAATCCGAGGAGAACTTTCCAAGCTATAAACAGTGAAAAGATTAGCAGACAGACAAACAGACCGACGGAAGTGACTGTCATGGGTTTTCGTGACGTACATGTCATACAACATCTAACAAACATAATATCTCATTTTAGTAGGCGTGGGGGATAAAAAACATCTAGGATGATAAGATAGTGACGGACGGAAAACAAGTGTTTTGGGATAAAAGATTAGAAATACTGAAAGACCTACTTGACCAATATACTAAAATTTTTTAGTTGTTATTAAGAAGTATGAATCCTACGGATTTGAAGAATTTCAAGTAGTTGCGTGAAATTATCGTCGCATTACCAACAAGTGCCAAAACCTGCAGTTTGTCTCGGTTTTCGGCCATAACTTTTTTGATATTAGTCGGATCTTTTTATGTGTGGTCTCATTTTGCAGGTCTCATAAATACTAGAATTTACAATCTAGGGGTGTTTTCATCTAATATGATTAGACTACATGGCGATCTCAAGACCTCTGGGAGATACAGCTAGCTTAGGCTAAATTAGGATAAAGTTGCTTATAATGTACTATTTCTCTCTTCTAATTGGATAAATCACCATTATTGACCTCAATATCCCGCTGACAAGTAGCGTCTCTCTCGCGAGTAATAAGTAACTCGCCAACGAGGTACCCCGACATGTGCCACCCACCATCAATGTGACGGCGGAGCTACGGAAGCAAAAAAATTGCTGAAACATCCCGTTTTGGCGATTCGAATATCACAGATCAATTATTTTTTTTTTGTAGTTGAAAACTGGGGTTCAGAGTTGTAGGAGGTGAATTATTGTGAATGTTGGCATCAGTGAAACATGTTCTGTTATTAAAAAAGCACTAATATCACACATATCTTCTATACGTCTACCACTGAAGGATCTATTTTATATGGTTTGAGATGTAAAGGTTCACGACACATCATGCTTGAATGAACATACCTCCAAGTTTCGCTTAGAAAATATTTCGAATTTCAACGAAGGCCTAGGAAGTATGAAGTCAATCGACGCCTTTTTGTGTTGTATTTCACCTGGGTGTTTATCTTTGCAGGTTGAATGCAAAAATCTTGATGTTCATCCCAGGATTGTGAATGGCGAAGTTGTAGACCCACAGGACTACCCGTTTTTTGTGAGTACTTTTAATGGTTTTACTCAATTAATTGTCTCCAACAGAAGATGCCCAGTTTTATATTTATTGGATAGTATGGAAAGAATGACTCTCGTTTAATATTTTTCGGAATGAATGACAAAAAACTTGACATTGAAATTTCTGCTACGGACGAATAATCTCAGTATGGTTCAAAAGCGTATCATATTGCATTCAAAACCAGCGAAGACTAACGTCCAGTACGTGAACCATCAGATGTAGGTATTGGAAGTGACTAGGTCATTGAGTTTAAAAAATGGATGCCCAGTAAATAATACATTCTCTTTGTTGGCAACACTGCGCCCCACATGTGCCTTGCTACCATCCCGCTTCATTTCTATCACGAAAAATAGTTGTTTTCAAAGCAAGATCACGCTTATAGTTACCAGCCCTCGAAAATAGATTTCTGAGTGGTACATACAGATTGCTGATATCGTTATTTCTTAATATCTGTGATCTGTTATAGCTACTTTTTGAAGTTGTGGTCTGGTCACGCTTTTCTTCGGTATTTTGGAAAATTTGGGATTTAGGAGTAATAGTTACTAAATTAGAGTTCATGAAATATCTGCCGCCACTAGGGGTACAGAGTTCCTTGTATACAGCAGAAATTATGTGTTTTGTTGATGCAATGGCCGGATTAGTACAACAATGGATAAATGAGAAAATGAAAACAGCTTGATCATCCTAAAGCCACATTTAAAAGGTTGTTGCTTTTGGTAGTAACTTGGAGTAATTTGTAGTATAGGTCTACAGTTGAACATATGGATAAAATAAATGAGCTGGCTACAGTACGAGTAGCTGATTTGATCCACAAATTATTTTATCTATGGTCGGATGGAGCAGTGTATTTTATGGACAGAATTTATGCCATAGGGCGGTAAAATAACCTTAGCACCAGGTACGCCTAAGCTGTATTGAATACAATATGCGGCCACGGGAATTACTCTTATTTATTTTTTGCTAGTCAAACTACCCGTGATACATGAAATAGTTGCGGTGAACATACTATTTTCAATTTTATTTGCTCTGCTCTATTTTTTAAAAGTATGTCATAGTCAATATGTGTCTCCTAGATACATAAATAACGATTATAACGATTGATTTCTGCGAGGCGCTATGATGCTTGGGTGGAGAGACTAGACTATGCTGGCCGTTGGTAAACAATATTTTAGCTTATATAGAAGCTAGGATGAGCTAGGAAAGGCATTGGCAGGACTATAAGTAGAAAATAAATAGATGCTATCGACCTCGCAGGTAAAATAACGCGGGTATTGCCTGATGTGAGCGACCTCTTCTAATCATGAAATGTTTTCCTTGTTTTTCATGAATTAATTATCTTGTGGACCAAAAAAGTGTGCAGTCGCACTGATTCAACCCCATAAATTGACTACCACCTGAAGTAAGGTATAATTGCGTACAGTTTTTTTAAACAGATAAGGTGTTCCTTGGCATTTTTTACACACAGTCAGCGAAAAAAACATCTCTAAAAAAAGGTGGAGAAAATATATCTGAGCCAGTCGGCATGTCCGTAATGCCAAAATTTGCAGCTTGGGCGAGCTTCTGCTGCCACAGCCAATACTGATCGAAACCTAACCCCCACAACATCGTGGTCTGTCTTACCCAGGAAAGATAGGACAGCAGTGCTATTATACAGACCTACGGTGGATTACAACAATTTTAAATGAATCGATATGACCGGTATTAAAACATGTTGTTTTAGGTGAGAGTCTACGTAAAATTTGGTGGAAAATATTTTGCTTGCGGTGGAACATTAGTAAACCCCCTTGTTGTTATAACTGCAGCACATTGTATAAAGTGAGTATTATTTTCTTTTTCTCTTACGTTATTCAGTTTCGGAAAACTGAAACGAGTCTTCAACATTGTACCATAAGTGCTGACCCACTACATCATGGTTAGTTTTCAGAAAGCATGTGTCTTCGAATATGTTTACTCTGCCATAAACAAATTCAAAGAAGCTACTAATATCAGGAATTGTTGTGGTCTACAAAGTTATTCGATAAGTTAATCTATAATGTAGTTCATGTGTATGGATTACTTATATGTGTTCTAGGTCCAATGATATTTATTTGGTAAACTGGAAAGGAGAAAAGCAACCAGCACAGAGAGTTATTGCACATCCTGAATATCATGCGAGAACAGATCCTGCAACAGGAGAAAAAGATGCTCGTTTCTCGAAGAATGACATTGCTTTAATCATTATTTCTGAACCGTGGAAAACTGAAACGGGTAAGGAAGTTGATGAGCTCACATTTAGTATAAATAGGGTAGTGAGGGGATAACGCAACAATTTCGAAATTCATTCTAAGTAAATAGAAACACCAGCTTGACATCCTTCAAAATAGTTTCTCGATTTTGAGTATCCAAGTCATGTGCTACCAACAAATTCGATTAGATTAAGAGCCAACCTTACATGTTTGTATGAGGGGGCTGCTTTCGCCCATATAAAGAACTTGGAGATTCTATTGATTTTTCTGGATTTAATCTAAGATTATGAATTTCTGCATAATTGTATTTTCATATAATATTCCAGCTTTACTGAGAACACAGGCGTCTCACCTCATTGAATTGCTTCTCGATAAATACAGAATACAGAAAACTAATATAATTTATACCTTCTTTGTAAATAAGCTAGTCACTTTTAATTAGTTTGCTCTCCCATAATAGTCACAGTACATCTTACGTATACCATCACAGCTACTGATAGTGTTGCATTATATTTTATACTCATTTTTAACGAAATATCTCGGAAAGTATCAGCATGGATAATATGGATTTTAGCCAAAACAAACACCTTATTTGATATTTTCACATTTATATGAAGATAGAGAATTTGAGATTTTGCCAGGAGAGGGTGACCTTGGCGTTGCCAGTTCGCCATAAGACGTTTCACCCCTCTGGAGGGCTCGGCGCATTCTTTCTAACATTCGTATTGCACCGTTTTCGCGCTTCTCTCTCGTACACGTTACCTTGTCAGTGATATTTGAATTTCTCTGAATGACTTTCAGCCGTGGTACTCAATGAAGACAAGGATGTTCCCAGTAGGATGCCAGTTATATCTATTGGCTATGGTATAACTGAATTAGGACAGGATACAGATCAACTTAGAATGACTGAGACCAAGACTATGAGCCATAATGATTGCAAATCCATAGAGGTTTACTTGGACGAGGGCTTTTTTTGTACGCATAACGGATATTCTGGAACCTGTTCGGGTGACTCTGGTGGTCCCCTGTTCATGAACAAAGGAGATAACATCGCATTAGTAAGTACACCTTTATCGCTTACGGACCAGACCGGGGCATGATCAACGTCAAGCCTCGTCTGCACACCACCACTACTACTAATGCATTAAGGTTCCATTATGGAACCAAATCTATGAATGTGGTATACAGTGGCATCCTAGAACTGGATCTTACTGATCACGCAACTACCATCGATTATGCAAGTGTAGAGGAATTAGTGGAGGGATCCAACTGAGCCATAAGAGAAACCAGTACAAACACGGGGACAATTATTTTAAAGCGAAGGCGAAGTCTACCCCAAATAAGTTTTATGACAGAAAGTAGTCCCACAAAAAACTATCAAAAACGTGGGCGTATGGCTTGATACCAAATTACATACTCAGATCACGTGAGATACCTGATGTCAGGGTTTGGGTAGAGACGAAGCCTTCATCGCTTCGGAATAATGAACGAGCCTACCTGTCTGTACTGTGGTGAAAATGATGATGCAGAACACACCATCTTCGTGTGCAGAAGATGAGTAGATGAAAGGCAATCCCTCTTCAATAGCAAAAGAACTGACAACCCTTGAAACGATAATCCAGTGTCGCTACATTTGCTTACTAACAAGAGAAGGGAGCCAGATGGCTGACCTGGAAGCACTTTTCTATGACATCAATTAGCTTAACACTGTCATAAGATAACCCACAGCAACGAAGAAATGCTAACGCGGTTCCGCTGTTGCGCGTAGAGGAGGCAACTGTCCCAAAAATAAGTTCCTACAAACGCCCTAAACCAAAGTAGAGTCTAAACACAATTACCAATCATGTTGCAAATCGATCGATGGAATAAAAGGTTAAACGTTTTATTTTCAGGTTGGAATAACAAGCTTTGGGCACTTTGATCATTCCACGAACACATGTCTAGTTGAAGAATTCCCAACTGCTTTCACCAACGTAGCTTACTATTTCAGATGGATAAAAGATACATTGAAAGCTGCGCAATAGTGGTGAATACTACAGTGGCCGCGTAATTAATATGTACCTTCACAATAAATGAACTGTTTCCGAACTACTTGCATTTTTAGTCACGCCATTTCCAGCAAGTGCGTCATATTTAAGCGTATGGGAACTACAGCACATCAAGAATGTCATTGGTGGCGTTCTCTAATCCACACCACTAGTGAAAAAACTGAACCAAGAGATGAAGCGTCTAGTCGCTGGCAGTAGGAGCTAGATGTATAATGTACACCTAGGTACACATACTTCCAACCATTATTCGAAAATGTGTGGCGACTGCGTGGGCAACGAGTGACAAAACGCAGCAACAAGATAGTCATTTTATCTTTGTGCTACGTAAATTTGATCCTATATGAGCAAAATACTTGAGTGGTACAAAATGAACGACATTGTAGAATACCACTATTCATTGTTTAAATATGATTATTTACCCGTTTATTAAGCTTATCAATATATATGTTTAAAATCAAGTACTTTTCCTGTAGCTCTAAAGATATCCAGGGTATTTCCAATATATAAAAACGGGTCTGCTGACGAAGTTTCGAACTACCGTCCTATGTCACTACTACCCTACTCCGCTAAAATGTTTGAAATTCTACGGAAAGACTAAGTGAGTAGTTTTATCGAAACCAATAATTTTCTAAATTGTTATCTATACAGCTTTAGAGGCTTATCAGCCTTTATTGCAATAATAGCTATTTATTATACAAGGGGAAAATGTTAAAATCTAGTATTTTTTCCGCGTATAATACACAATTATTTTCTATGACGGGAAAAACGACGATCTAATATTGAAAAATTATATTATTAAAATATTTAGGTCAGAAAATTATCGATGTCAAATTTGAATTTTGAAATTAGTAGGCTATGTTGTACTTATAGCGACAATTAGACCTGCGCTGCTAAGGAAATTTTTAAAGTAATCAGATGTCAATTTAATTTTAGATTTGATTTCAAAATTGTGAACTTATTGGTTGTTTAGAAGTTACTATAAAGTAAAAAATGTCTGATTCCGAGTTTTCTTTGACTCCACCTGAATTAGTAGAAGTAGGCAAAGTAGCGTCACAAAAATTATTGCCAGCTAAATCGTGGATATACAATATCCGGGAAAAAAGTACTCAATTTTTTACCGGGTAAAAAAGTAATTTGATGAAAAGTTTCATTTTGTTGCCTGACAACAGAGATAAAATGTCAAACTTTTTTCTCGTCACAGAAAAACAGTTTTATTATAATAATAATAATCCGGCTTTATTTGTACAAAGTATAAAAAGGCGAAGTGTCGCTAAAAAGCGTTTTTCAACTTAACCCAACAAATATTGATGTATATTTTCTAATCCCAATGAAATTAAGAGTTAAAAAAAAACCTGTAACGAGTCCTTATTCATGGCCATGGTCTACTTACTGGGCAATGGAATCAGAGATAAAATTCTTCAATCTTTTTTTGAAATTCTTTATCGAGTAGTGAGTGAACTCGGTAGGCAACGCGTTGTATAGCTTGATAGCAGTATATACGTACGACCTTTTAAATAGAGATGTTGAATATCTCGGGATAACCAAAATATGCTTATTCTTTGTGTTCAGTTGATTAACATCTGAGTATCTGATAAATTTGGTTGATAGATATGGAGGGGCTTGTGTTGTGATTACCTTATGGGTCAAGGTCAATACATGCATTTTTTGTAGCTCTTCTATTTTTTGAACACCCAGCTCACGATATTTATGTGACACTGTCTCAAATTTTCTCACTCCACAAGCAAATCTGAGACACGCATTTTGAATAGTCTGAAGTCTCCTTATCTCAATCGATCTTAGTGCAGGCCCATAAATACAGTCACAGTAGTGAATTCTAGACCATATTAAGGTTTCGCACAACTTCAGCTTGAGACCAGTATTCATACTTTTCCTATGAGGAAATAATTGCTTCAAGACACCGAATGATGTTCGGCACAGTTGACTAACGTGTTTTTCAAACTTCAAATCAGAATCAATCCAGAGTCCTAAATTCTTGCACTCATTTTTTATAGGGATCGGTTGATCTAAAATGCGCAATGATAGTAATGGTTTTGCCTGACTTTTTTTGATTTTTGGTCCAAATATAACTGCGGATGATCTTAACGGGTTAATTTTCAGATTATGGGCACAAGATACGTTAGATAAATTTATTAAATCATTATTAATCAAATGTGCGGCATTTTTTAAATCTTTAATATCGAAGCCAAAGTACAATTGAGTGTCGTCAGCATAGTGATGAATACTGCAGTGTTCAACGTACTCGTGGAAGTCAGAAATGTAAACTGAGAACAATAATGGTCCCAGAATGGAACCCTGTGGTACCCCTAGTTTAACTGGTATCTCCTCCGAGATACTTGACGCAATCACAACCATCTGACTCCTGTCAGTGAAATAACTTAATACAAAATTAATTGCAGATTCCGAAAAACCAAAGTATATAAGCTTTTTCACAAGAATAGATGGTTCCAGGGTATCAAAAGCCTTTGTATAATCAAGCAACACTAAGCATGCTAAATTTCCTTGATCCACACATCTGATTAAGTCATCAGTGATGTTAGCCAGAACTGTTGTTGCGCTGTGGTTTTTCCTGAAACCCGATTGGATTTCAGGAATGATACCATTAGAGAAGACGTAGTCAGATACCTGATGTTGCATGGCTAGTTCTAATAACTTGGAAAATACTGGTAGTATATTTATCGGCCTCAGATGTGAAATATCTGTAGCGTTACTTATTTTAGCTAGGGGGAGAACATTTGCTTTTTTCCAACAGTTGGGGAAGTTTGATGATGCAATTGCATAGTTGATGATGAAATTTATATGTTCAATTAGCAAATCGAATATGATTGTTAGCATATTTAGGTTGATTCCGTCAACACCCAAGGCATTACTTTTGATACTTCGGAAAAATCCCATAACATCGTGGCAAGTTATTTGGGAGAATGTGAATTGTCTGGCTTGCTGGTTGGTGTTATATTTTTCCAGCAGTTTCAATTGTAACTCAGACTTAACAATGGTAGGTAAACTAGAAAAATACTTATTTATGTCATTAACGTCCTGTAGATGGCCAGGTAACTCTTTCAAAATCTTATTGACACATGGTTTTGAAATATATTGACAAATTTCTTCGATCTGAGCAAAGCCTTCGACTACCATATTGCCCAATTGATCCTTCTGTTATAGTTCTTCTGAAATCTTATCCAGATCAAAGGTAACAGCTCGTCGAATACAGTGGTTGTACATCTACAGTCAGCACAGTTTTGCATGGCGTGCCACACATATCTGTCCTGGACTCTTTGCAGTTCTTGCTTTATATAAACGACCTACCAAATTGTCTTTGTAATAGTATGAACATTAAGCTCATTGTTTATGCTGATGACACCACTCTAGTCTCAATCCACAATTCATTTAAATAGTATTCAGGATTGATTCATAGCTAACAAATTAACTTTAAATTCAAACAAATCTCAATCTATGACAATCATACTCCGAAATATTGATCAGAGTAGTGATCACGAAGACGTAGTGAAGTTTATCGGTGTGTATTTCCGTTCCTCTTTGAAATGTTACCAAATCCTAAAAAAGAGTAATTTATTTATTTCCCAATTTAAAACACTCAGTTCCACTTAACGTCCTGTTGATCAGGGACCATGCGTGCTTCAGCATCAAAATGAGATAATCGCACGCCCTTCTGGCATGGGGCCACTCTCCGCTCAAGTAAAGAGTATGTTCCCTGCAGAGGCATGTATCCGATATATAGCAAATCTAAAATATAGAGATCCTTGTCAAGCTGAGCTTATCAAACGACAGATCATGACATTACCTGGCGGATACAAGAGAAGAGGAATTAACTACCATAGCGTAAAATTTTATAATAATTCACCTAGGGAACTAAGGCAAACAATTAATTCTGTAATGCTGCGAAAAATTTGCTCTTGTCGAAAGCTTTCTCCTCCACTGACGAGTTCCACAATCATAATTTCCTCACGGATATCCTATAGCTTTAACTGTTATATTTAATGCTACATCTTCTTTCTTTTTTCTTTTTCATTAAGTGATGACACTGATCTTTTAAATTTTTGTTTTCAATATAAACACAGTGTTATTATATGCCAGATCGAACACTACGTTGCTAGTCTGGACCCTTAATTAACAGACCTCGTATTGTTTGTCATTTATTTTCTTCTTGCTACCAAGCCTCGCTGTAAGCATGTTTTGTGTAATAACACGAATAAAAGATTATTATTATTATCATTAGTATTATTATTATTATACTAAGTGACATATAAATCCGAACACCCAGTTTAAATGGTTTTATTTTAATAAAAGTTGGTGAATGTAAGATGAATTACTGTAAATAACAAGTGAAAAAATTTTCAGCCTTATCAGTTGGACATTCCAGTTTTTATACTGCTTTTTTTAATTCACTAACGCTCTAAAAATGAATATTTCAGCCGCAGTAAAGAATCAACGTTGGCGGATTTTGGTTCTTGACATCCTTTACGATCGGTTACGATGCCTAGAGTACGGAGACCTGTACGATTTCGTCAACTTAGTGAGTTTGATAGGGGCCGTATAGTGGGACTTCGGGAAGCTGGACTTTCTTTCCGGGCAATTGCAATTAGAGTGCAAAGAAGTGTAGACACTGTGGTTAGGTGTTGTCAGGCATGGCTTCGAGAAGGCCGTACGCAAAGAGCTAGGGGCACTGGACGCCGCCGTAGAACAACAGACCGAGAAGATCGCCGCCTAAGATTATTGACCTTAAGGGACCGTTTCTCCACTACCAGGTCCATTGCAAATGAATGGTTTGCAGAACACGGAAGACCTATTGGCATGCGAAGTGTTTACCGACGAATGAGAAGTTTTGGCTTGTTTTCATACCGGCCACACTGGGTCCTCCCTTTAACTCGAGAACACCGACGTAGTCGCCTTGAGTGGTGCAGACAACGGTCACTCAGGGATCAGGAATGGAACAGTATTGTCTTTAGTGACGAGTCTCGATTTTGTTTAGGCATGCACGATGGTCGTGCCAGGGTTAGAAGGCGACGTGGTGAAAGGAGGAATCCACAGTTTTTTGTTGAAAGACATGTTCATCACACTGTTCGAGTTATGGTTTGGGGTGCTATAGCTTATGATTCGAGGTCACCTTTAATCTTCATCAGAGGTAACATGAACGCGCAGCGTTATATCCACGAAGTTCTAGAACCCCATCTTTTACCCTATCTTGACACCCTGGCAGATCCAACTTTCCAACAAGATAATGCCCGACCACATGTTGCAAGAGTCACAATAGACTTCTTTCAACATAATGATGTCACATTGTTACCATGGCCACCAACATCTCCCGACTTATCCCCAATTGAGCACATGTGGGATATGATGGGTAGGAGATTGCTCAATTTGCAACGTCCTCCCCACACTCTAGAAGCACTTCGAGAGGAGTTGATGAATGCCTGGAATGAGATACCACAGGAGGACATTGACCACCTGATCAGAAGCATGCCTAGGCGCGTTGGAGAATGCGTAGCACATCAGGGTGCATCGACACATTATTAAAGGTCAAAGGGCTTTAAAGCAGTGCAATCATTTTGAAATTTTTATCATTTACTTATTATGCTTCATTAAGTACTTATACAAAATTCTATGAAAATAAAACCATTTAAACTGGGTGTTCGGATTTATATGTCACTTAGTATATTATCCATAAATTATCTACTGTTGACGTCACATAAATGGCACAGTACCTTCAGATAGTATACGTTAATCAATGTATGTGTGCAATACTTAATGCACAAATTTACGCAACACTCAGTATGGTCCATTAATTCACAAAACGGCAGACCTGGAAAATTCGGTTCAAAGTGTTTGCAACGACTTCAAACAGTTCTAGCCATGGCTGTTCCACAGAGTTACTACTAGAGGCGACAGCCCGTCAAGAATCAGGTACGTTGCGTTTGGTAAGGTTTCATGCAAACAATAGTTTTGACAAGATAGGTTACACAATAAAAGTTGTGTGATGGGTACTGTTGGAGCTCTTGTACATGTGCCCTACGGTATAACAAGTATTACACAGTTCGGACATCATAGGGAGTGTAAATGGCAGGGCCTTAGTGTTACCTGACGAGGATCAGTCGTCATACGTAATTACGTAAAAAACCTATATAATAAAATAATAAAAATAAAATATAATGAATAACCGATCAAATGCCAATCTGTTACCTATCTAGTTGGTAGCGTGCAAATAGTTCATTCCGCATGAAGTGAACGACAGCTAATCCCTAGTTGACATCTTGTAGCAAAACCTATATGTCATAAAAACCTAAATAATGTAAAAAACGACCTAATGTTACTTTTCAAGTTACTTATTACCCATGCCGATCAGAACGCTACGTCATTTGTGCGAATTGGCGAATCGAGGCAGAGGTAGTCACGTTATAAGTCGAACATCTTCATTAGATAGGCATCATTAAGCCAGTGTTGCCATTTATACTACGTATGATGACAGGTTGATGGTAACATACTGTATGACATTTTAAGGGTCGCTGTACTACTTACATTGGAAACGTTTATACACCCTAGGGAAGCTCCTATCTTCCTCACTTATTTTAAATATAATAAAAGCATCGACATGATAAATATTACAAAGGAACGAATAATAGTATTTTCGGCAAAGCCTGACGCGTGTTGTGTATGACTGAACTGTGATATTCCGAATTATTTGCGACATGTAATGGATATGGTGAATCTGGGGTGAGAACAATGAGAGCAGTGGCAATATTACTTTCTGTGCGAAAATGAGGGGGATCTGAGGTTATTAGCTTCCGACGCAAGCTGTTAGGAAATGCGAACAAATGGTTCAGAAAGCTGGGTGAGCTCAGCCTTGAGACAGGACAGGGCTTAAAATTATTTGAGATAGATATGACTGGGATTACTCATACTATACCTTCTGTTTGGACAAGATAATGGTAAGGTTCTATTAGGATTTATATGGTGTATCAATAAAAATTTGTATTTGAACAACTCTAAATGCCGCAGTTAAATCTTCACCGGGAAAGTCAAGTTTTTAATGTACGCATATAAAATGAATGATTCTATATTGGAAAGTTGTAAAATTTTATTATCCCTATGCTCGTTAAGTTATTTTCAGTGCTTGTTATAAGTAAAGTAGAAAACGGTGCAATGATTTGGAGCCCAATCTATGAACTCTACAAAAATAATATTGAAAAAGTGCAAAAGAAATTTCTGAAATATATATGCTAAAAGAGTGATGGTGTCTATCCTCCAAGAGGATATAACTACTCATTATTATTGAATAGGTTTGGTATCCCTTCTTTGAAAAAGCTCAGAGAGCAGGCGCAGGCGTCGATCATATTTTTTATACAAATTACTGCATGGTAACATCGACTGTCCTGTTTTGCTATCGCAAATAGATTTTCTGGTACCTAGATTGATTTCCAAGAATAAAGCTTCCTTTTTCTGGAAAGAGGGCACGGCAAGTCTTTTATCTAAAGCACCAATAAACTTTATGCGCTATAATGCGAATAGGATTGGGAATTTTTGTGATTACTTCTGTTGTGGATTTCAGGACTCAATAAGTGCTATATGGTCACATCTTTGACTTTTGCGCCCCTTTCTATAGACGTTTTCGTTTGGTATATATTTATGTGTGAATATAGCTTTTTCACTATTATGTATTGATCATATTCATAGTTTCTTTTCTCTCTACTTGAAGCGCCTTTCTCTTTTTGTATTTTTTCTTAATGGCACACCGACAGCGTAAATTAAACCATTGCACTATGTATTGGTCTCTAAATGGTATCTGTATTGATGGGCAATAAATGCTTTATTATTATACGTAGGTTATATTTTGGTGTTTTTAACCCTGAGGTTGGCATTATAATAAGTTATTACCATATATTGTCACGTGCCAAAATCGCGTAACCTTTTTTTTACTACTTTGATCAATTATCAGTAATTTGAATATCTTTTTATTGATTATAGAGTACCGATTCCTCAGACAAACCCTTTTCAATGGTTTTCTTTTGGTAAATTTCATAGTTTATTCATTGTATAATTTCACACGTATTGTATCTTTCTTCCTCAGTGACTCAGTATTGTGTTGACATTTTTTGGTCACTAACGTTATAGTATTATTAACGACTATCTTTGAAATTTCCTCCTAAAATACTATTGGATCTCGTAGTCAGTTGGCAACCAGCGCGCCACCTTGTGATTTCTAAAGATACTAGCCATATACGAATGTTTGTTTCCTATCAAGATGCCTTCTTTTGATGTTTGATTTCCGATCAAGATGCTGTAGTTTTGATTGTGTGTGGGCGTTTTTTTTTTCATTAACTACCAGATTCTGGGATATTAACGCCTCAAACACCAGTTTATCGCGTATCACCCTTTTATTTTGTACCTTACGTTTAGTTGTTTTGGTTTGGGTACTCACCGTCCATTCTCTAATGGATTTTAACCTCAAGCGGTAAGTTCTTTTTTGTATACAATCGGACCCCATCCATTATTGTATGTCCTGGAGAAATTTGTTCAATATCTGCTTCCTTTAGTGGAAAGGCGTTGCGGAGAACCACCATTCAAACTCCTCCAGCTTTGTTTTGTAGCTGGCTTGTAGCTGTCATGCAGCCGATTATGTTGGAAGCCATCCTTCCTCTTGACAAAAAACCCTGTTGTAAACAGGTAAAATATCATTTTAATTGGGAACTCCATAGATATATATTGATTACTGCTGACTGAAATTCTTAGAGTTTTCTTGATTTTGTTTGGCATTTTACGTATCCAGATAAGTGGCACTGCCTACATGTCACCTTCTTTTGGGCTTACTACTCATTACTTTGATCATGCTTTTAATTTTTGAGCTGCTATAACTTTAGGATAAGGGATAGATTTCTGAGGGTATATCAGTTTAGTACATTTTTATATTTTCTTGCGCTTGCTCTTGTAAAAGAGAATGTAATACATGGTTTTTCTTAAAGTTTTGAGTGATTTAAATGAGTAAATTTGTCTCAGATAGAAAGTAGAGAGTAGATTTGTAAGTAGCCTTTCTCCCTGTAGGGCTTTTTTATACCATAAATTTTGGAAAACCAGGCAAGCAGCCCCTACCTACCTTGTGACGTTCCTCACGACACTGCTCACTACTGGCCACTGGTTTTTGACCTGTTTGCGTTTGTGCGCTGAGGACATCTCAGCTGTGCCTAGAGCTGTAACTGGAAGACCATTATCCAGATAAGTTTAGATTTAGATTACCATGGTAAACGTTTTGCAGGGTTAATTATCACGGTCTAATAATTTTATTGTCAGGTAGTTTTGCACTCCAGCGGTGGAGCACATTATTTGCTGCTTGTTTTGATAATACATATATTGTAATTCTGTTTTTTAATATCTTGTTTTACGTATTTGGCTCTCTGTGTACAATTCATTAGGTTTTGTCATTACTGTGAGATTTGTTTATTTTGTGTGGGTGGTCAAGCGCCACAAGATCCAATTAACACTTCGGAAATTTGTGGCTTAATTCGTCTTAAGTCACTGGCGCTCTTAACTCCCCCTACTCTCCGCTTTATTGAGCTAGGGCCTAAGTTTGCACGGCACTGCACAGCTGCTTTGCATTGGTCGACCTTTAGACTTCATTCATAGTGTTTCATTTATTAATTAATTCATTAATTAATTAAAAAAAAAGGAAAGACGAGTCAGCTCACTTTTTCATCTTGTCTATAAAAAAAGCGTGGCAATATGTGTCGGTATGCTTGCCTTGAATAAATGTGATCATTCAATTTCGCTACCCTTTACCTTGAAGAAATTCATCAATTTTTCTGACAATTTATTGGTGAATTTATATGACTGTGTAAAGCGGCTATTATCAATTTTCTTACTTATTTTGTAGTCCATTGTGATGTAACTGTCAAAAACCGTGAAAATAACTATACAAGCATCATATCTTATTAGACAACAAAATAATCGTTGAAGATTGTTGTTGTGTCAAAGATCGTCCAATGTCTGACGAGTATTAGATTATTACGAATCAACAACAAAATAAACCTTCACCTACATCGTTCTTATCGTAAAGCGCTGTTCGGATTTCTCTAAAACTAAATCGTGCAGAATGGTACGAGCTCTATGTTATCGATTATCCTATCTCCGACGCAATCTGTGTTATTTGTTTTAGAGCCCGGAGATACATCGGTCCGTCGGTTGGTCCCCGAAGTGCTCTTGCAGATGATGATGGCGCCGCCGTGTTGCTAAAAACACCGGAACCGGATTGTTATTGCCTCCGTTATTGCCTAGGAAAAACAAAGTCACTTATTGGATCTCGGAAGTTCGTATCGCTTCGAAGGGGAGAAATGCGACGTATTGGTCGAAGAAGGTGTTGGAAAGTTTGGTAAACACGCTGGAGGGTACTTGATCTTATTGCTTCGTGTATGTTAAGAATGAGGTCGAGTAAGATTAGCTCGAATAATCGCTCTATTCCTTATATTAAAGTATCAGCGGGATCAGCCTAGATGTCAAGAAGCCACGACTATTGTAATGGAATTAAAATACAATGATTCGTTTTTGTTACGGTTTAGTATAGAAAATTGAATTTCGGGATGACAAAACTGATACATAAATACTACCCTCACCATTGAGATCTCGGAAACTGTGAGAGATACGAAGTCGCTTAAAATGGTAAAAGTTGCGTATTTAGGTAATACACAAAGCGCCCCACAGAAAGTCTTGAAATACAAAGTACTTCCTGAGGGAGACGGGAAAAACTGAATTTTCCCATAATCATTTTATTTTTTCCGTGACTTTATTTGTAGTGGGATAATAAATTGTACACTAACATTGCCGCTTTGTCTTGTCCACTACAGAATAGCGTAATTAGAATTTCAATATGACGTTCTGTCACTTGTCCTCCAGTATCAACTCTATTTATTCTTATGGGCGACAAATGGATTTTTGCACAGATGAATAGAGTTTTTAATTCTGATTCCAAAAATGTATACATCATACATGGACATCGCCAAACCTCAGTTATTCCAAAGAAGCAAAATTTCCTAGATAAGCCTTGAAATTATCAGTCATTTGTTTCGTATACCAAAATTACCTTTATCTTTCCCTTATTTTATTTGAGATGGAATTTTACAATAAATGTTGTCATTGTTACTTATTTTCCTCTAAAAGAAGACCTAGTCAAATTTTCAATTCAACACTTCCATCACCAACTTTGTTTTTTCATATTGACGCTATATTGGAATTTTGTACATTTAAATAGACTTTTCAGTCCTAAATTCAGTAATGTATTTTCTTAGTTGGCCATGAATTTGTTGTTGGATGAAAATTACACATAAATAATAAGATATGGTGAAACCTGAACAGAAAATGGAAATACTGTTGATGGAAATAACAATAGTAATCATATCAGATTGTTGTCCCTTATTTTGTAGGAAAACACTGACTCATCTCTTTACATTGTTCACTGATCGATTTATTTCTCTTCTTCTCAGTGTTCCAAAATATGTTCAATTTGAGGTCTGGTCTGGTATAAGAAACAAATGAAATCTGATAATTTCAAGGCCTACTCAGGAATTTCTGGTTGTATGGGAAAACTTAGGTCTGGCAATATCAAATTTAATGACAATTACGCAGTATATAGCAGAATCGTTAGACAAGAAACAACAAGTCGATGTTATTTACATGGATTTCAGCAAGGCTTTCGATAAATTAAACCATCATCTTCTTGTGGATAGCCTTCATTATTTCGGCCTTAGTGACTCGTTAGTCGGTCTTTTAAGCTCATATCTTTCTAATAGGACGCAATATGTTTACTATAATGGTTATTCTTCAGCAAATTATACTGTTCCCTCTGGAGTACCGCAAGGTTCAAACCTAGGTCCCTTGCTGTTTTTATTCTTCATAAATAACCTAGTCGCTTCACTAAAGTGTGAATGTCTACTATTTGCTGATGATCTGAAAATCTACACCAAAATTACAAATTTGGAGAGCTGTATTTCTCTTCAGGACGATCTGCATACCATCAGACAGTGGTGCGACAATAATATTCTCTTCTTAAATATTTCCAAATGTAAAGTATGTTCATATTGTCGTAAAATGAATCCGATTATGTTTGATTACTCCATAAATAATGCGGTTTTGGAGAGAACAACAGAGACTAAAGATCTTGGTGTAACATTTTCCTGTAGATTGGACTTTTCTGTCCATGTAGCACGCGTCACTTCCGAAGCGACACGGATTCTGGGTTTCATAATGCGCAATTGCCGATCTTTTTCCAACGAAGCGGCACTAAAAGCTCTTTTTATTTCACTGGTGCGACCAAAACTTGAGTATGCCTGTTTGATATGGAACCCTTTCTATGCGTATTATATAAGCATCTTAGAAAATGTGCAGAGGAAATTTCTTAAATTCTGTGTTTATAAAATCGATGGCACATATCCAGAAAGGGGGGTCTCTCAATTTGTTCTGCTGCGTCGTTTTGAACTAGAGTCTCTACAGTTAAGACGTTCCACTGCTGGCCTATCATTCCTTCATAAGCTTTTGCACGACAAAGTGGATGCACCAGAACTTCTCCAGAGGTTAAATTTCTATATTCCACGGTTAAATACGAGAAGAACTCTAACTTTCTACTGCAGTACCTCCCGTACAAATGTATTATTTTATTCTCCGCTACATTCTATATGCAACAATTATAATTCCATAGCAGAGAGTTCTGACATTAATTTTGATTGTATCAGTAAGATCGTGTTGAATTTCAGGTACTATTATAATAGCTAGTTCTATTTTTTTTAAATTAGTTTTAGGTATACATTACATGTATGAATTATAAGTAAAGTTACCATGATATTGTCCTTTCATTGGAATAGTTCTGTTGGGCAATAATGTATAAATAAATAAATAAATAAATAAATATCAATGAGTGACATTTATACAGTTTTCAAATCAAAATTAAAAACTGTGTTCATATATGCAAAGATCCAATATAGCGTCCATAGGAAAAAATAAAGTTCATGCTTGAAGACATAAGAGGAAACGTCATATTGAAATTCTAATTATGATATTTTGTAGAGAAGAAGAAGTGGCAATGTTAATGTGCAATTTATTTTGAAATCCAACTACAAATAAAGTCAAAAAAAATAAAACGATTTTGGGAAAATTCGTTTTTTTCTGGCTCTCTCCGGAAGTACTTTGAATTTCAAAACTTTCTACGCGGCTTATTGTTAGTTACTTAAGCGACTTCGTATCTTTTACCGTATCCGAGATCCCAATGGTGAGGGTCGAATTGGAAACACTCGGTATAAATGCAATTTAAATTTATTGCATAAATCGCCTAGTCTACTATTTTTCAGATATATCCATCAGCTTCCAAATATATGTGTGAACTTCGAACTTTATCCCACAAGGTAACTAGATTAACAGTCCCTAAACCATAAATTATGTATTAAGTACAAGCATGAATAGTTTGCGTTACAGACAATTATAATTATATTAAAGTTCATTATATATTGATGCTATTATAATTTCCATGAAGCCATGCCATAATAATAGCTCAGCTATTTTGAAATAATTACGCGATCCATTAAGCGTTTAAATTTATTATAAACGCATTTGTGGGGCGCTGCAATTTTCAAAAACCACGCTGAATCCTATGTATGCAGATCCTCGAAAAAAACCAGTCAGAATGATTAAGGTAGGTTTCCAATATTCCTAGCTGCAGGACATGTACTGGGCGCAAACTTGCAACATTCATCTGCGGGTTGTTTGAATGGAGATGCACCTAACTGAACTGCCAGAAAGACTGACACATGTTATGCAACAAAAGCTTGAATGATAATAAATAATAAAAAAAAGCAAAAGCAATGACCAGGTATACAATTTTTACAATATGTATAAAATTTCGGATTGTTCCTTGATGAAAAACTTAAATTTCAGCAAATCTCGATACTGTCAGCAGAGCTTGTTATCTTACGTTACGACTATAGACTATAAGCTAATCGATCAACTTTGAACACACACAAACAATCTAAGAAAGTATGATCATGTCTCACATGTAATATCGTCACAACCATTAGAATTTAGTTTGATTACATTCACAATTAATAAATAAGTATTCCATTCTGAAATATCTTTTAGAATAAATAGTTACTAGACGTGTTATACAAAATTTTAATACCACGTATAGGTAAATGCCATCTCTGCTTGCCTCAGCACAAGTCAGCCATGTTCCAGCGTTCTTTTGTATATAACGCTGTAAAGCTTCTACAAGTATATTCAGATAAGAGATAGACCGGACATAAACAAGACCACGTGATCATCGAACGCTGTAACATTCGGCAGGGACGTATTAAGAGTCACGCAGTACATATTTTAGATAGTAGATGCTGCTTTGCGTAACTTTGTAGTAAATTAGCACAATTCGATGTGTATACGATTGGTGCTGGATATAGGATCATGTGGGGGTGGGGTAAGAAATATATAATGATGTAAATATACATAAGGGTTTCAAAATTTTCGCTTCGATTTCCAGCTTCGGATGCCGCCTGATGTTTGGTGAAATACAGTCGAATATAATCTCAAAATGGCGTTTAAATTAGACTAAATTAAAAATAATCGTATATCTCTTAAAATTGCTTTTAGAATATTGATTAGTATATTTTTTGATTTCTAGGTAAATATGTAACCAAATTAAAACCTTCAAAACGTAAAAAAATGTGCATGGTTGAACATTGTCAGAAAGTAGATTCTTGAATAGGTTTTGTTCAAAAATGTCAATAATTAATTAAAAAATACAGTAGCTTTATAATTACTTATAACTTACCGAATTTGATGAACGACATCTTTTATTGGAAAGATGAGCTTGATCAGCTTTCATCATCGCTACTGCCTGAAGCACCAACGTCAATAATGAATGGCTCGACTTGTTCCTCTAAAATATTGTCCAGTTCCCACATTCTCTTTTCAACTTTGTCTTTCACGTGCTTAATACAGTTTTCCCATTTTTGCGCTGTTATTAATTCTAGTGCTTCTTTGAAAAGTCCTTTGAAAACACAAAATTTAAAAGTTGTATTGTGCTTAGCTATATAATTTTTAACCTCTGCCCATATGAGCTCAATGGGATTGAACTCGCAATGGTATGGAGGTAAACGGAGCACAGTTTTATTTTGACTTGCTGCCATTTCGTCAATGGCGTATTTTTGATATTCCGCCTTGTGATCCTTGACAATTCTTAATAATTGTACTTTCAGCATTGCTTCTTCAAAGTTGATATTTTTCGAGCGGAGCCAATTTTGAACATCAACTTTCCTTGAAGCCGTTGTTGGGACCTTCTCCATTCTTCGAGAATGATAAGGCGCATTATCCAACACAATTACTGCGTTTTCCTCCAAGTTCGGTAAAATTTTTGAAAACCACTGTTCAAACGATTCGCCATTCATTTCCTCGTGGTAATCTCCAGTTTTCTTAGACTCAAAGCACCACAGACCGTCAACAACAAATCCATCCTCACTGCCAATATGGCAGATAATGAGCCTTTTCCCTTTACCTGGAAATCGAAGTACTAACTGGTGTAGATTTATTTCAATAAGCGAACCTTTTTCAAATGTTTTCATCACATTCAGCGAAAAAACATTGAGACATGAGTATCAGATTGCTATAATTGGGATTATTTAGTCATATTGAAAGAAAGAATATTGAACGTCGTATGATTACTCAGCGCTTCACAATTTAATTTAAAGTTATAAATCTTTAAAAAATTAATGATCAGGAACCTGAAATACGCGCAAATATTAATATTAACAAATTATAACTTTATAAAGCTTAAAGTATGAATTAAAATGATTAGAAATATTAGGAACGGTACACAATATAAAACTTAGTAACTTTTTTTAAGTTTATAATATTCGACATATTTTAAGATTATATTAAAAAATTATTGAAATATCGAAAACACATAAAAACATGGCTTAAAAAAGTTCTAACAAATGAAAATGGCAATAAAACATCCACGCATTTTATCGAAAGTTATAAAAGTTTTGTTACTTGTAATATGTTTTATCTGCCCCTGGAATTAATGTTTAGAACCTTGTTCCCAAGGTTTGAAAAACATCCGATTGTTGTCTATTACTCGTATTTACCTGCTGGATTTTTTAATCCGGTGGACAGTCCATCTAGAAAGGCCCTCCCGGATGAAGTTACAGAATCATCAACCCATACTTTACTTGTAGTGTGTCCTGCGGTTACCCACGTTTCATCAAGGTAATAAATCTTCCTGTTTTGATTTCGATATTTCCCAATTTTTGCTAAATAATCCCTCCTCCATAGCACAATTTCTTCTCTATCCAGTAGTAAACTATTACGACCCCGTTTTTTCCATTTGAAATTTAAATGCTTCAGTAACGCATGGAAAGTTGATCGTTTGAAATTTGGCAACGTTGTATCTCCATTTACCTCCTGCAGTACTTTATCTATAGTAGGTATTTCATTCCTAAAGAAGAATTCATGCACTTTCTTCCTAATCGCATGCTTATCAGCTTCATCCAATGATTTAACAATACTTTTGCGATGTTTACTGGTCATTGGCTCAGAAAAGGTGTGATTTATTTGTATTGTCTTAACACATTAAACACTGATGCGCGACACACCCCAACTTTGTGAGAAACCTTCACAACAATTTCTTTGATGGTTGATGCCTCGTTCTCCTCGCGCTCGATCTTATATATATTCAAAATGACCTCTTTCATTTCTGCACTCAGGTGTCTTTTTTTAGAGCGTTTCCTAGGTGGACTACAGGAGTTTACAACTTCATCGGCAGTATCTGTACTACTGGGCATTTTGTGCAAGCAGTTGATAACAATAACAATCAATAACAAGGTATAACAATAACAACGACAAACTCAACAACTTAATAAGATAACAAACGAAAACGTCCAAAGAAATATCAAATTGCAATGATGCACACGACATACGTAACACGTCTGAACCTGAATGTGACTCTGCCTTGATACGACTGCTCTGCCGCTCGGCATAGGCATTTAATTGCGAATTGACCAATGAGGGCTCCTGTTTTACGTCGAGACGGCGGCGTTAGCGTGAAAATCACCCGAACCTTTTGTTTACATCCGGTCTATCTCTTATCTGAATATACTGTAAGTATGTTGGGTCCCTCGCTGAACAAAAATTTCAGCAAAAAGATACTAAAATAATATGTATTTCTCATAGTTATATTTTGATCAGTTGATTTAAACTTAGGCTAATTTTTAGGACCAAGTTGACTGTAAATGGCCTTAGTCCATACTTCGCCTTTTGTACATAGTACAACAAAGCCGTTATTGCTATTAAATAATGGGATCAGGTAGGATGACTCTGCACTTTTCACGCAACGCTGCCATCAATCCATAAAGTTAGATGCCCTGAGAAAAAAATTATTTACAAACATGTATAGCACAAAAATTGAATGGGTCAGTCATTAATGCTTAGACAATATTCCATATTTATAAAAAAAAGTTTTACCTCTTGCTTTCAAAAAACAAAGCAATTCCTTCAAAGTATATGCATAAAAAGAAGTGAAGGAAATCGTCTCGCTTCTGTAAAGTAAAGGGTGTTAACGTTTTCTTATTTATAAAAAGAAGCATTTGCTTAAAAACTAAAGAATTTGCTTCTAAAAAAAGGAATCTAGGTTACAGCAACTTTTCTCATTTTATCATTAGTTGTCCCGGCATCTTAGAACCTGCATCTTAAAATTCGTGCATTTTCGTTTAATAAAATCTATTTGTAAGGGCTTGTTTAAGTAGTCTTTGGTTGATTAGTCGCAGTATTGTGTTAGTTATGGCTAATGCGGTGCATTTACGGACAAGAAAATATTACAAACCAAGGCCAACACCTCATGAGTCAGATTTCAAGACGTTTAGATTCGAGGAGGAAAATGTGGTGTGCTTGGCAAATTACTTTCTTGGCATGGATTTTGAAACTCGTGGAGCAGCCCAGTTATCTGTGCAGAAAATAAAAATGTTTCTGCGGCATTGTGCGAACCCTGGATTTCAGAGCGGAATAGCTGAAGAATTGGGATGTTCGCAGCCCACAGTACCCAGAATATTTCGTGACGTGCTAGACCGAATTGTCAGGCCAAAGAGAAATGGTTGACCAGGTTCCGTTTTCCCACAGCTATTGGAGTTATCGACTGCACGCATATTCGTCTTGATGGAAAACCAGCCCAATTTGGAGACGAATATGTAAATCGAAAAGGTTTTGCCAGTATTAATGTACAGGTTACATGCAACCAGAATTCCGTTATAACTAGTATAGATGCAAGTTGGCCTGGCCATGGAAAAATTCGGCAGTGTGTGAAATCATGAAAAAGACAAGAAACACTATTCTTCTAGGGGACAGTGGGTATGGTATAATGTCATGCCTTATGACTCCTTACACCGATCCCCACGAGGAATATCAGAGAGTCTTTAACAGGCTGCTTACATCAGAGCGAGTTGTGATTGAGCAAACATTTGGGCAAGTAAAGCGGCGATTTCCTATCCTGAAGTATGGATGCAGAGTAAAGTAGCTAAGCAATTAAGAGATGAAGATTTTCAAGAAAATGACGAAGATGAAGAACAGGATTTGCCATTTATAGAGAATGAAAATGTAGATGCTATTCGCGCACAAGGACAAAGGAGGCGAGAGGAATTAGCTCGTCTTATTACCAATAACAATATAAGTGTATAATTAGGATTAAAACTTTCATGTAATGTTAGGTATATGTCGTTTACTTCAAACGTACAAAGATGTATTTACTTAAACTAAAAATAAACTTACACGTTTGAACTGGAAAAAAACGTTTAATTATTTTTTTTTGTTATAAATGATACATATTACATATACGTCTGTTTACAAGTTTTGGTAAATATTATTTCCAACAACAACATACTCTTGCGGGGCTTTTTCGTTTGATGCCTCGTTTAAATTTTCTAGCTTGGCAGAGTAATATTGTTGTTGGAGACGAGCAACTTTCAGTTGTTCAACTAACACTAATCGTTAACTGCCTCGTCTCGTCAGACTCTTGTCTGCCCGAAGCCAAGGTAGGCTTCGGAGGAATTGTTTTTGCAGCAACCTCTTCAACCGATGTGTAGGATCGCTTTTTGTTAGCTACTACTTGAGGCATAATCATCTGATTAGCGTCGTTTTCCACCATAATGTCATCCTTTGAAGTAAGTAAAGAAGGTTGACTTGCCACGCCAATTGCAAGAGCCCCTAATAAAAAAATACAAGCATGATAAGTACCTACAAGGTAATTGTAAAGACCTGAATCTGTTTCAAACCTGGTACCCGACTTAGTACAGAATTTATGTTCACATCCATAGCCTTTATCATAACTTTCTCCCAGGACAAAAGACGAATGGGCTTGTTCCCTGCTTAATTTTTGTCAGTTTTAGTTTTTAGTCGCGTTTTCATATTGTTCACTTTTTTCATAAAAGCTTTAATATCCATCTTCTTGCCAAATAAAGTAACGTATTCCCTAACGATATCAGTTACTGCAGCAGTTTTCTTCTTTTCCATCACTGGAACTTGAGATTTCTCGAGAATCTCCGGAAATGCTTGGACTTTTTCAGCGATAAACATCATCTCGTTAGGGGCATCTTCGGTAACTTCCTGTTCACTATCGGTGTCAGACATTTTAAATATTTTATTCACTTTAAAATAGCTGCACAAATAAGTTAGATGGATCTTCTTTACATCAATTGACGTGCGAACTGCTTTTAATTATGAGACAAATAATATCAACCCCATCAGTTACAGACCACATACGCGTTGATTGCACGCTGCACGTCATATCTTGCCGAAATCGCTAAACTCCGTACCTTTTACTTTATTTTCCCGAAGCATTTGCTTGCAAGGAAGAACTGGAGATTATAAATACGAATTAGAGCAAAACCTTTTACTTCTACCTTTTGCTTGTACCTTTTACTTCAAAGTAAATGCTTCATTTTTATAAATACGGGCTAATGAGCTCATAGTCCCCACTCATTTGATGTTGCGATCTAGAAGTTTCACCAATGTCCTACCTCCAGTACTGACAATCTGGCAGCGTTGAGATGACTAACTTTGCATCTCCAGCTACGCAAGCCACCCATTGGTCAGACCATGACATTGGTATATCCAGAGATGCGTGTTTTGAAAATGTCCCTCAAGTTTCAGGAGCCCCTTATTTTTTGCCCCCAATTCCACCGGAACCGGACCAATTTTCAAAAACTGTAAGGCTTGTCCTTATATTATATAACGCACGTGGGTGCAATATTAACGATAGTTACATCACAGCCGACGTCAACTACGAGCCGTGATGAAAGAAAGGCAACACCGCGCTGGGACGGCATGGTAGTGCTACCTGTGAACGTCGGCCGCCAGCGGCTGTGTGCTCCGTCTCCGTGTAACGTTCAAGAACTAAATTTAATTTTGGAAAAGAGGACAATTCGATTAGAGACAAATCGTCTGAATATGAAATAGCTCTAAAAAATTTAAAAATACGAAATAATCGTGATATATATGAGTCGCTAATGCAGTTAACCTAATTAAAAGTATTTAGTTTACGTTTTTTGGTGTCAGCACACTATGTTCCAACAGGCCCAGCTTGGAAATGTGGAGTTACCTGTTTGTTTTTAATACATTTACTTTCAGTTTTACTGTTGTTTTTCAATTTTACATAATCATTCAAAATTATGTTTGAAAAAATAGACAAAAGCTTAGATAAAATATCTGCATAATTGCGGCCACAGGTGCAAGTTAAAGAAAATTCACTGTGTATAGTCAGACTGAATGCTGAGCAAGGTTAACTGACACAAAATAAATTTTTGATTATTGCTTTTCAAGAAGAAAATTTCCAATCTATCTACATTAATAATAGATTCAAAAATGGCATACATATGGTAGAATATGATTGGTACATAACTGGTTGGAATTGACAGTCCTCCTCTTTGCAAATGATCAAAATAAACATTTGTTGTTAATGAACCTTTTTCTTTAACTATTAGCGATTTGCATATCTGGCAGTTTAGGTTTTTAGAGATAGCGTGTGAAGCATATCCAGATATATAAGTCTTAGTACTATCCTCTATGTCACAATTGGCTAAGTAATTTGTCTCAAATACTTCATTGAATATATCCAAAACTTCAGGATTTTGTTTGGTATCCAAGAAATCAAAATTTTCTTGAGTTTCTAAGCAGTTTTGGAACCTTGTTTTAATTTCTGCTAAAGAAAGTGACGATTTCTTTTCATTGAAAATATGCTTCAGCCGTATTTTCTTTTCAGCATTTAAAATTTCATCATATGACACATTGTAATTGCAGCCACATAAAAGTCTATAATTGCCAAATCGTTTTTCTAAATTATCAGTGGTGAATTTTCCAGGCAATACATACTCAATGTCAAATTGATTAAGTGAATATTCAATAATATTAAGTAGATTCAGCGTGCTTTGATATAGAGCTGTTACGTTTCTGGTGTCAGGTGTCCATTATTATTCTCTAGATTATGCCATTTTTCTAACCATATCAGGAATTTTTTTTAAAATTGTACTCTATAATCATATTTATTGGTGATAGGCTTACAAAATTCGTTTCGCTTCAATTCTCCTTTTATTACACTTGTATTACTGACAATATCCCACCAATTCCTGATTATTTCCAAAAAGTGTGCAGCATCATTAAACTTTAATTCTTTCATAGCAGCTATTGTTGAGTGATGGAATAAATTATCTACAAAATTTACATTTTGCTTTTCAAATGAATTTGGATGCAATGTTTTATAATTTAATTTATATGCTTTCTTAACTACAGCTTCTTTTTCCAATTGATATACAGCACGAATGTTTTCAAATTTAGCATACTGAATAATATCATTATTGTCAAAATTAGGATATACAAAAGTTTTGTCTAGGTTTTTTAAATTAATCCAATTATTGAAAATATGCACAACATCATAAGTTAAATATATGTTCTTATCGGGATTATGTGGATTTGGAATAGAACAATTTTCTGATGAATCCTTTGCTAATTTCCTGAACATTGCTCTATTAATTCTGTGATTATCAGTAACAACACAAATAACTTCAAATCCACATTTTTGAACTAAATTTATCACATGTTCAACCAAAGGTGTCATTTCATCACCTGTTAGAATTGAAACTGGTAGTAATTTGATGATTTCTGTTATGTTTCCAAATGCTGAAGATAGCATGAAGGCTAAAACAGTTTTAGCCATTTCATTTTTATTTGAGGCATACCCAACAGTGTTTTGTGAGCGATAGCCTAGATGTTATATAAATTTCATCGATCATCAAAATTACAATTTTTTCTCTTGGAGCTAATTTAGTTGCTATATTCGAAAGGTAGTGTTCATTATTCCTATCATTTTTTGGAGATATATCCATACTTGAGGAGATATGTTGTAAGTATCGCTTATTTGGCAAAATAAAAAATCTTTTAATTAAATTATATGTTGATGATGAGTGGTTATAAAACGTAAAAGCCATTATTATTGAAAGTGATGCATATCTGTTTTTCCTGTTTTGAATTTGTCTCAGCTGATCAGCAATAATCTCTGGATTTTTTGTATATGGAAACATAACTGAGTCATTATTAATTATGGAAATCGCTGTGTCAAGTTGTTCCAATGCATTCATGATGCAAACTTCAATAGAGTTTTTGTGTTGGTTCTCAGAAAAATAGAAAAAATACCTATTTAGCAGGTTTTCTAATTGGGACCATCTGGTAATTTTGAGATCATCTGGCAAAACCCACTTCAAGTCACTAAAAGAAAGCTTACATCCTTTATGAACAACCTGAACTTCCATCTGACCATCAACTATAATCTGTGTATTCAAAGTTAAGATATCATTTTCATAATCCAATTTATAAAAATATAGCTTTCCATCAGATAATTTATTATTCCATTTCTGTGAGGCTTTAATTTTTTAAAATGAAGAATGTAATTCTTGAAAGTCTTTGATCTTATCCATATCATCGAAATTCTGGATAGCTTTTTCATATTTCTCAATTAATTTTTGTTTTCTTTGCATTGGGTCAGTTCTCTTGGGTGCTTCAGTTTTTGAAAGATATGATGGCAAGTTTGGGAAAATGGAGGGAACAGCATTTTCTTTCAATTTTGGATATTTCAAAGGTATATTATTTTGGACTGTTCCATCCGCCAAAACTATATTTTCTGTACTGATGATATCCGATTCTCTAAAATGACGACTGCACACAGGTGAATATTTTGAAGGTGTCCAATTTTTTCTGGGAATTGCCATAAGCCATTTGTTTTTCAGACTTTCGGTACTCGGGAAGCGAAAAGTTGAAACATAGCTTTCTGTTTTCAAAGCAGAATTATAGTTTGCATTGCATAAAGGAACGCAGCAACAACGAGGCATATTGTATGCGTCAAATACTTGATAAATGAAAAAAGAAAAATACAACCTGAATTTCCACGTTTTCAATAGTTGAAATCCTTAGCGTCCTGAGGCGCGAACAGCCACAGTCACACTTCTTAGTTTATTTTTAAAGCATAGAAAATAAGCTTATCTCTTAATTACAGCCTCTTGGATTCCCAAATCACAGATTGAAAAGGTTATGTTTTCTCAGCGTTTTGAGCACGAGTTGCGTCGATGCAGCAAGCAGCGGCGGGAGTAACACTACCACCTACGTTGCCAGATTTCTTTGTTCACGGCTCGTAGTTGACGTCGGCTGTGGTTACATCTCATCACTAGTTTATCCAGTAGTCAGTTACCAGTAGATGGCTTGTTGAGTAGTACAGTGTTGATACAACGGGGTCGGTGAAAAGGGTCCAAGGTGGCCTAGTTGCCAGGCTTCGCCTGCCCACTACTGCTACCACCATCCTCCATTCTGAGAAAATGTCATCAAAATTCCGAGCTATACTTTACATTTCCAAGTTATGGAGACGGGCCAAGGATTAGTGGACCGAAAGATCGACAGAGTGACCGGCATACAGACGGACGGTATTGAATGACAGTTTAGAAATTTCACACGATTACTGAGGTTCCTCTCCTATGGCGTGGGAAGTAAAAATCATAGATGACGTTTTAGAACTAAAAAAGTGTCTGAGTATCAGGTATTATCTGTAGTTAATATCCATATAATTAATGATGGCGATAGTATATTCTCAAATGAATCTGAAAAGGAGTTATAGAGCTTAGTTCTGTAAATATTATATGTAAGGTACGTATAATAAGTGACATAGAAAAAAGAGCGCACAATAATACTGGACATATATATTTCTTGTAGACATTGCTCTTAGGCTTAGTTATTTGTGCCTTGACATGTTCAATAGGTGGAACATCTCTTGGGGATAAGGTAAGGGATCGACTTGATTGTCTTCCTAATGGCCCAGCGTAGTTCTGGCTATACTCGTATGTGGTCACGCACCTTCGTACTGGAAAAGTGGGTTGGTCAGCGTCCACATATAGGGCAGAGCATGTGGTCCCACCACCTCCTAGATGTACCTCAGGACGGTCATGTTGCATCTGATAAACACCAAGGGTGAGCTACGTTCATAAACAATAGTATCCCATACTATAATGCCGACAATGTGATGCACAAGCCGTTCCATATAAATTCAGGACCTCGCCGTTCACCATGTCGCCTTGTCACCTTCGCCCAACCATCATGCATGCCCAAATTTAAGATGAATCAATTACTAAAGATAATGGTGTTCTAGTAGAGGTCCTAGTCCAGCCGTTCTCTGCACCAAGATAGTCAATAACGTCGGTGCCTAGGAATGAGAGGTAGGACAAACTCCTCAGTTACTTACTCCATATCGTCCTCACGATCTCATTATTCTGGCGTGGTCAAACTCGTTAAACTGCTGAAACTTTTATAGTCTTCCCACTCTTGGCATAATGAGAAGATTGAAGCAACTCTTGGACGATGGCCAATTGTGACATATTAAAGACAACTATTGCTTACTTACTTTTTGTAAGAACAACTATAGTACATCACAAAAACCACTTCATTGATATTGTGGAAAACTGTTTATTTTCTGTCCTAACATAGACAAAGTTATAACTGGAAATTATTTGTAATAAATTAATTGATACTGGGTCTCTTATTTCATATGCCACTCGGTATAGTAGGACGAGTTCTTCCTTTAAACAGTTTTGGTTGCTTTTGACCAAAACATAGCACTACAGCATGAAGTTACTTAAGCGGTGAAACATTTTCGAAGCACTAAGAAACCATGCCATTTTACGTATTCAAAAATACAAATGATTTTATGTTCGTTGACACTTTGGAACGATTACGTTTTTATAACGAGTCTAGTCTTCATTTTTGTCTTAGATACCCTGTATATTTTTTCTGATCCACATGTTTACCTTAAAATCATATTGTTTTTATTGGAAATTAACTGCAGTTTCCTGTTCCAAGTCTTCAAAATGAGTTTGTTATTCCATAAACCCTTACAAAGTATCTAGTAAGCATTTACTTAATTTTTACCGATCAGGCGTTAACAGAAGCAGATCGACTAAACATATTGCATAACTAGATGAGTGTTAAAGGTTATATAAAATTTTGTAACGCACATTTGCTGATTGTAGTTTTTTGAGAAAACTGGAAAATCACGAACGGTAGATATTATGCTAAACTATCTGTTCCGTTATCGCGAGGCGATGGCTTGCGGTCAAGGTGGATGCCTTTTTTACGACCCAAATCGAATTTTAAATTGAAGTTGTTACTACCATACGAACTCCCAGAATAAGCCCGTTTCCGTGAACCTTCTGTATTAATTATAATATTTGAGAGAACGTGAATGCGTAATGTATGCTCGTAAGACTGTAATCATACGGACAGTTTGAAACAAGCGTAAGAAGGCTGGTGCTTCTGACATCTCGAAATGACGAGACAGCCATCAAAGTAGTCGTATACACTATAAAATGGCGTTAAGTAGGTTGACTCTGCACTTCCCACGCAACGCCGTTATCAGGTCATGGAGGTCTATGTTCAGCACAAATTGGACCCTCTGAAAAAAAGTCAGTCAAACGGGTCGATACAATTAGTCCATAAACATTCTTTCCCTGCCTTACCGGTAGTGCATCGTCTCCCCGATTCCTAACTCGGGCAGACGTGGCACCATGGTAGCGCGTTCGGAGCATAGAAAACGCTATGCTGTTGCGCGACAGAAGTACAGCAATAAGTTTTCATTGCTAATGTACAGAGAAATCTAGGTGGGTAGAATCTTCAGCGCATGGAGCGTATAAGATCAAAAAATTTAGATAAGCCTCCACCCTAAAACCCCGACCCCAGGTATTTTGCACTTAAATTTTTCCTCAAGAAGATTCTCTGGAATGTCAAAAATGAGGTTCGCGTGATATCTAGTATTTTAAGTTTTTGTCCTTTTTTTCTGCCGTCACAAAAGCTACAAAGCTTTTGCGTCCTTGGTACAGTAGTAACATTGTACAAAAAGTTTATCGAAGTCCGAGCGGTTCGTCTCAAGTTATAGGCAGTTATAAGATTAGCGGTCAGACCGACAGACAGACGGAAATGAGTGATGTGGTTTTTCATGATGTACATTATAACATCCAAAAAACATAATATCTCATTTTTGAAAAGTTTCGCGATTAGAATACTTCCCCGCCAGTAGGCGTGGGAAGTAATACAGCGCTCTAAAAATTAAGACTAATTTATTGAAGAATTTAAATGACCCTGTGAGATCGGCGCACGGTGACAGAACCTGCTACGCGCAATTGTGTGTCGTGATGCTGTGTATTCGTTTCCCCTGAGGTGTGATAGAGAAAATTCGGTGAATGAATATTTATATCAAGGAGTGCTGTATTTACACCGACTTAAAAATGATACGTTTGATAGTCATTGAGATAGTAGTAGTGATAAATTTGAGGGGGTTGCGACTTGTCTATTAGCGTCAAGGCCTAAAATAGTGAGAGTCATCAGCCCAATAGGGGATTTTGAGATTTAATCCAGCGCGGCAGATTAACGTACACCTTGCATTCTGTTGAGTACCTTCACATATGCAGGGTATTTCTGAAATATGTGCCTATACTTCTAGAGAAGAAAGTACATTTAAAAATACACAGTCATACAACCCCATCATAACCTATGCAAGTTGCAGCTGTCATCAGTTTAGGATCAAACTTGACTCCGACATTGTTCTGCTTATATATCAAGGACCTTTTTTTTGTACGTTTGATCTGATCCACAGTTTTGCTGATGACAGCACTCTACATAAAGAAATTCAGAGTGAGATGCCGATATCTGCCGGTGAGATGGAGAAAAGACTAGCAGCGACTTCCTCTCTGTCGAAAGACGTGGAGGTTATCACTACTTGGAGTCGTAACAACTTGATACAGTTTAATGCTTCCAAAACTCAGTTTTGTACTTTTACTAACACTTCGGCTGGTCGAAGTCCAGATCACCGAGGACTTGGTCAGGCACGAACACATCCCGTCAGTCAGCTAAGATGCTTGTTAAGGGCTGAGAAGTACTTCTATCTAGATAACCTGCTCACTCTGTACAAGACCCAGATCACACCCAGCCTCGGGTACTGCTCACATGTTTGAAATGCTGCTAATCCATGTTCGATGCTGTCCGACTGATCTATGACCATTTCACACTGACGGGCCTTCGGTGGTCTAGCTCTCTTCTGCCGCTACGTCAACGGGCTTTACTACTGAGAGCTCTCCTCCATGATGCCTGCCAAACATACCCATCTGCCTTCCAACCTAATCGTGTCGAACTTCGTACATCCAACTGCCCGAATCGACCGCTCCTTTGTCCCTGTGGTATACAGATTGTGAAATAATCCACCTGATGAGGTTTTTTCCAGCTCTACTAACCTTAGGCAGTTGAAAAATCAAACTAACAAAGCTTCTTTAATCTCCTTATGGCAGTAGCGGTACCCTGGTATTTAGGCTTCTACCTACACGGCTGCTGTGGCATACAAAAATTCTACTCCTAATTGGCTTTTCTTTCAATACTATCCTAATAAACTTTCATGAGTTCACAATTTTGTAATATATTTAGCATTTTTCTTTTCACCAAAATACCCCGTGATTTACGGCTTTTGATTTGGTTGTGCGCATTTCCATTTTATGCAGATAAACCCTCGTTGGAAAACGCTTACCAGTCAAGGAGAGACACCTCTTCCGACTATAAATTATAGCCAAAGGAGGCAGCTAGTATCGATAACGTCTTCGATACAGAAAGAGGGCGATTCTTTCTTTGGATCGCTACCATTTTTCTACCAATCGGACGTTTAATTTAAGCGTCGAATAAACTCGGGGCATTCCTACCGAAATCACTCCTAAATAAATATCGGATGATTGTTCAGCTGAACGACAGGATTGGATGGTATTCGATTTGGTAGACGTAGATTTACTTCAGGACTTTATATGTTGAACAACATGCAGAGTCATCCAAAATAGTTATGTGGTTCAGAGATCAGCTAAGCCAACAGCTGCGCATATAGTGTTCGAAGTTGTTGGTAGGACTATATTAAAAATGGCAATGAAGCCATTGTTATTTTATAGGGATAGGTTTTACAGTTGTCTTTTGCCACCTCCGTTAGGGAGAGGAGTGGAAATCAAGAGCTCAGCAGAATACTGGAGGAGGCAAGTAGTTCTGGTTCTCAGACAGACTATAATGCCAGGATTTTCAAAGCTCAACATGGCTGTCACAACCGCTTAGGGAATATGCTACAGAACTCCAATCAACGATCTTATTAAGTTTCCATGTGCCAGATTAAAGGAACGAGGTGACTATTTTCAAAAAAAAGAGACAGGAACATTATTCCGATGCATTAAAATGTAACACCCAATTGATTGCGTTTTATCCTAAATAGTGGTCAAATATAGGCAAAAATAGTTTTCTGCTCTTATGTCTTGAGGTTTTTAGGGAAAATATACCATGGTTAATTTATGTAATAAAGCGTTACAAGTTATTTTAGCAACAAAGTTTGGTCAAATCAATCGCAAACTATGTACTAAATTCCTATTTAAAATAAGTACGAGATATTTCCTTATCTTTCTTCAAGAAATAACTTTTTTGCCACAAAAAAACGCTCCTATAGCTATTTTCAACAACAAAATGATAAACAATCCATGGGCGTAGTGATGAAAAGCATTTACTTATTAAGTAAATTCTTTTAGTCAAATATCTTCTGAAAGTAGTACAAACTACTCTGATGTACCTATTAAAGTCTACTTTAAGCTTTAAATCAATAAATCTTCAAAACTACTGAAGGTATCACTCGACCCCCCTTTCCATTTAAGATTTTAGGATTGGTGTCTCCCCCGCCCAGGGAGCTGCACATGTTAACGCGATTTTTTGCCAAACTTGTGTCCCCCTCGAAAACAAAATCGACGGGTCTGATCGTTTTTCCAAAAACAAACTGAGCTGCCAGTAAATGCGTCTGTTTCGTTTTCGTTTTCGTTTTTATATATATATATATATATATTAACTTGAAATAAGTTGATATTATGATGTTTGATAGAAGACAGGTTCATTATAATACAGGGTGGCGCAGAGGAACCTATATTTGCTGAGTAAATATTATTCCGCAAAAAGAAGTGGGTTGACCTTGCCTCACCGCCAGCAGAGAACACAGGCGAAGCAGTCTTAGCCGTGGCACCGTGGACAACTGCGTGTGTTTGCCGTCGAGCAATTTTTGAACGTGATTTCCAGTTTCGGCGATGTTCCTTGACCTCCACGCTCCCCAGATTTGTCTGTATGTGGCTTCTTTTTGTGGGGTTACCTTAAGTCTAAAGTGTACCCTCACAAACTCCGTACGTTACAGGAACTGAAAATTGCTATTCGTCAAGAATACCACAAGAAATGATCCTACGTGTAATGCATAACTTTCAAGAGCAGTTGGAGATGTGCGAGCGCGAAGAAAGGCGACACTTGAAAGACATAAATTTACCATAATTAATATAAAAGTGCACTATTATTACTTTATGCCTTTCCTCTGCGCCACTTTGTATTATGGTGATAGTCGAATAAGATTGATTCTTTAAAAAACACAGAAATATTATATTTGAAACATAACAAACAAGAAAGTGTGATATGGTTATGGTTGAAAACTTTTAATTGATTAAGGCCATATTTGTGAAAAGCTTGCGAATGTTACCAAAATCTGATTCTAGGTATTATTTGGCACTCCCTCAACTTTTTCAAACATAATTAGCCCCAATGGGGACAAGTGATAGGGCCTTGTTAAGAACCCTTCTAAATAATAGTACCACAAAAAGTGACAGAGAAGTAATGATAGTTTTAACCCACGGTGCGCGTGAATACAATCATATGTTTATTGTAATCAGACAAAATATCATAGCTCCTTTAGTAGCATCCATATTGAGATATCTTAGATTTTTCAAAACACAACACGCTGGACAATGTAGAACGACACGGATCTCAGCACAAAAACGTTATAAAAAATTAATTATCACGAAGTTTGATGATCTATCATAATATCATGGTCAAAAAATTATTCCAAATACTAACTTTCAAATACATGATGCATTTCATCGATTTTCAATGCTTATTTTTTTACTTTTTGGCGGGTACTTGGTTGTTCTATACTGTGCGTCGGTGTTAATCAAGGTTACAAAGGAACGACACCGCAGTAGGGACCGGATATCGAATCCAATGGTCTAGATTGCTAAATCCAAGTTCTCTTGTTTCAATAGCAGCATTTATTTAAGCACATAGAGTTGATCTTTAACAAACTATTTCAAAGGCACGGCTCTATGGATACGAATATTGCTTTTACTATTAAAGACTCCAACTAAAGACTGGTCTACTATCTGTATTGCTCCCACAATTTGCAATGTCATAACGGTTGGCTTAAAAATCACAATTATACTTCAAATTGAAAAACCGGTGATAAACGAAAGGAAAACGAAATAGTTTTGCCATTTTTCCTGAGATTTTCTGAGATGGAATTCCTAAATTGAATAGCACATTGCCACTTTTTATCTTCCACAGTGTGGAATAATAAGAACTCCAAAATAGGGTATCATCTTTTGTATTCAATCATCAATTTTATTTTTTGATATGCACACGATGTCGGATTTTTGCATGAGCGAATAGCATCATTATCATAAGCTGGGTATAGGTAAGCTGTTCCTAATTCTGATTTTAATAATGCCCATAGCATGACAGGGATTGATAGTATAGTATTTCACATGTCTAATACCGCACCTAAATTTTCCGGGAAAAAATAAGCATTATTATATACAATATTTGTAAGGCAAAAATAGCAGTCTCAGTAGTATAGTCTCTCGGTTCTCTCCAAACCGTTGGTACCGCAAATGGCACGTTACG
Source organism: Acanthoscelides obtectus (assembly GCA_963669975.1). Classification (NCBI taxonomy): domain Eukaryota; kingdom Metazoa; phylum Arthropoda; class Insecta; order Coleoptera; family Chrysomelidae; genus Acanthoscelides; species Acanthoscelides obtectus. Next base: position 37,957,244 of record CAVLJG010000009.1, on the reverse strand, counting down.
ATTGTCGCCTCTTAACCAACGTGTTAAGAACGTTACACAAGTCTTACAACATATATGAGGGGCCCATAGTTTATCTTGGTCACCAACTTCAGTTCCAGAATAAAGTTCGTATGCTTTCAACACAAGGGGAGTAAAAGTACCCAAATATCTGTGGGTGATAGATAGATTTTAGATTTGATTTAGGTGCCTCAAAATACATAAAATACACCCAAAAATTGTAATATCACAAATCCTGTGCTTATCAGTGATAATCAACGACTGATGTTGCACATACGGAGGATCCGTGGTTACAAAAATAACGATGCAGCAATGTTTGATTGGTAATGGAATCAAGCAATCATGTCATAGGCTGTCGTTATCAAAGCTAGCTTTGAACATATTATGTTTTATTGAGGTCTGCAATGACATATTATACAGTTTTGCAATCAAAATGGAATACTGCGCAAAAAGCAATATGTCGCCCATAATAAAAAGGTTGAAGATGGAGGACGAGAAACTAAATGCCAGTTTGGAATTACAATTGTGCTACCATGCAGAGGAGCAAAAGTTGCAATGTTAATGTGCAATTTATTTTGAACTCACACCTAAAATAAAGTGAACAAATACGCAATTTCAGGAAAAACCGGTTTTTGGTCTCAGAAATACTGCGAATTTACATACATTCTTAGTCACTTATTTTGGAAACTTTGTTTCTATGTGTCCGACTTCGTATCATTTTTCGAAGATCTCTATGGCCGTTATATCCCCTTGATCTGATCGTACACCTTCTCAATGTTCCTACACCGACACGTCATGCATTTATCACCAGAGGGCGCACGTGATGCGCCGCTCGGCGGGAAAAGTGGGCATGCCATAAATCAACCACCCTACTGCCGTGACGCCGAATTTTCCCGCAATTTTCCAACTATCGCTCCAGCGGATGGCATGTAAAGTACCAGGGATCCTTTATAGGAAAATTGGAGGATCGCCGCACCTCGGCGATCGGCGGAATTTTTCCATTAAAGTCGCAACTCGGTTGATATTAATTTGCATCCTACTCGGTACAGAACCAGGGGTATTTGGATTCGCGTAATTGTCGTTGTTTGTAAACGGAGTAGCTGAAACGGGAATTGAAACAGTTGTATGCAGTTTTCACGAATCATAGGCAGGAGCGGATCCAGCAAAACGTCTTGGGGGGCGGCAAGTAGTGTGGGTTGCCTACTTTCAGACGGTATTAAGGAGGGAAACTATAAACAGTTAAGTTTCCAAACAAAAAACAGTGTGGTCCTACTTGAACTCAAAAATACAGTATACTCGTACTCGCAAGTAAGTAAATACACGTAAATATGGGTGAATAATGTATAATAATGAATTCTTGGATCATTTAATAATGTAGGGTTAAGTTTATGATCAGTGCATTAAAGAATTAAATCTATTCGACGGTTACCACCCTGAGCAAATCCATTGATCACCTTATAGCACTACACCTGCCAGACACTCCTCAGTCATGGGATGCTTGTCAGCCAAGTCGTCTGATTTAAACACGAGGTCTTCTGACCGAAGCCACAAATGCGCCTGTTGATCCTTGCTGGTTGCTTCTAGTTGTATTTTTGTTTCCATCCTTGTTTTCCTTCAGATTATATTCGTTTCCAGGCAGCGCCCGATCCAGCTATTTCGCCGCTCCGGGGAAAATAATGTCTGCCGCCTTTTACCCATGCGTTATTCCATAGATGCTGTAATTTTAACCTATAAAAATACAAATCGTACTAAGGACTGGTAACTCCTCAGAAAGTTCTAATGCATTTATATCATATGAATTCTCATGAGTTAAAATAGTCTGGAGGTTCTTACAATAACTTAACAATTCATCTTTTGGCATTTCTCTTATGGCATATACGTTATACAAAAAAGCAAAATATTTACTATGTTCATTAATTTGTGAAAGCCTTAACTTCAAGGAGTTTATAGCAGTATCTATAATGCGATAAAACACGTCGATTTTATATTTTTGACGCGGATCGATGATTGGTTCATCGTGACCCTCATAACCAAACTGCCTTTTTTTCGAACGAACACTATGTTGACGGACATTTTCAAAATCAAAGATCTTGGTATCAATTTCTGTAGCTAAGGCTTTTGAATCTTCAGGAACTTGGTTAAAGTACTCATCTGATCATCATTTTTCAAAAAAATCTTTGGTATTTTTTATTAATTTAATTACTGAAAGTAACTCAAAATCTTTACTTTACATTAATTTACTGACAAGATTTATCCGATTTAAAGTTGCATACCAAATTATTACACAGCATATGAATTTAAACTGTTTGATTTGATTCAGCAGACCCGAAGCTTCGTCTCGTGCAGAGGTATCCATGTCAGTAATGCATCGTAAACTTGCCCTATTTGATGTCTCAGGGGTTTAGTGCTTCAATTCGACTTTCCCATCTTGTGTCACTAAGCGGTTTCAGTGTTAGACCTTTTACATTCATCAAAAGAATTGACCATCTCAACGTTGAAGAGGAAAAGAAAACATATAATTTTTGAACGATATTAAAAAAATGTGTAGCTTCGAGTGAAGACTTTCTCCATATCGTTTACCATCGTTTAAAGAGTGACTACTGCAAGGAACATAAAATTTTGAATACCTTTCATATTGGATCCATTATCGTACCCTTGTCCTCCAAGTTCTGATAATTGTTCTAAGATAATCTCTGTCAGTTTGAGGCTTGTATATTTTTCGATAGGTATGAATCCTAAATAACTCTCATTTATTACAATTTCTGAAGTTCTTGGATTGTCGTCGGTCTGTTTTAAAGAAACATACCTAATTATTAGGGTCATCTGCTCAGTTTTGCTAGCGTTCGGGGTACAATCTAAGATAATAGAATAACATTTTGATTTAATTATAGCTTCCAAAATATGCCATTTAATAGAAAAACTTTGACTACGTATATGAAATCATAAATATTGGTCACTGTAAAGCAATACAAATTCAAATATTGCTTAACAAGTCAAAAAAGTTATTATTGCTTAAGTATACGTATAGGTCGCCATCAGCCAGTGAGGAAGTTTTCATAGAAAATCTTGAAAAATACCTACAACAAACAAACAATTCCAAACTCTTTTCTCATATTCTGGTAGGCGATATATATTTGAGGTTGAATGAGTTGAATAATAACACCCAAAATTACGTAAATCTCTTGAGCGAACACAACTTCATATCTATGATAAAAAGAAATACGAGAATGCATGGTAATGTAGCTAATTGTATTGACCATATATTTTCTAAATCTAATGTGACAAATTTTGAGAGAAATTGTATGTCCATGGTTTTGGAAAATCACATAACTGATCATAAAGCCACAATCCTAGGGATACCAATCATGTGAATACTTCTGTTAGAGGAATTCAATATATCAATTATAATAGCCTAAGAGAAAACCTAGTTAAATATAACTGGACCAATTATTACTCTGAAAATAATGTTAACATTTTGACTAGCTAACTAAGTGACATATTAAGATCTTTTAACTGATAAAGATATAAACACAATGAAATTGAATAGGCGCGAGATCAAGCGAAAGCCTTGGATTACATCAGGTATTGTAAATTCTGTTAATGAAAAAAATCGTCTATATTCTGAGTACTTGATGCAGAAAGAAAATGAGCAGGTGAGGATATGATATCTTGAATATAAGAAAAAATTAGAAACACTCATACGAAATGCTAAATACAATTTTTACAAGAAACAAATAAATAAAAGCAAAGATACTCCTAAGAACTTGTGGAACGTAGTTAATAAACTCTGTAAAGGCAGTTCTAAATGTACAGTTAAGGATATAGTTGACGACAATGGATGATGTTATTCGCCAATAACAATTGCGAATAAGTTTAACGTTTTCTTTGTAAATATTGGCAAATACTATGCTGAACGCATTGTGAGGCCAAACAAAAATAGACCGCAAAGGAAAATAAATCAATGTACATTTTTCTTAGAGGCGGTAGATGTAACTGAAGTAACCTCAATCATTAACACATTAAAAAATGGAAAATCGCCCGGTTATGACCACTTGAAGTCTGAAATATTTAAATATACTGCTGACATTATTTCAATGTCGCTATGTCACTTAATCAACCGGATTTATATTTCTAATGAAGTCCCAGAAGGGTTCAAAGTAGCTTTAGTTACACCTGTTCATAAAAAAGGTGATGTAAAAAGTATAAATAACTAAAGATCAATATCTGTCATCATAATTATAGCTAAAATATTTGAGAAAACATTGAAAAATAGGCCAGTTAAATTTTTGGACAAATGCAATTATCTTTCAGATAAGCAATTCGGTCTTCGAGAGGGAATATCAACCAAAGAAGCAATTGCTAAGTTAACAGAAGAGATTAGAAAAATATTAGAATTGAGTACACCGGTACTGTGCGTATTCTTGGATCTGGCCAAGGCCTTCGACACTGTGAATCACCAGCAGATGAAAGGAGACCTTGGAGGATGCGGACCTTTACAATTGTTTACCATCTATCGGAAACAAGTAGTGAAGATTAGTGACACATTCACTAATTGATTACGGTTTACCTCAGGGTACTGTGTTGGGTCCAATCTTGTTTACAATTTACATAATCAGCATTCTAACTTCTTCGTCAGTTGGTCAAGAGTTTAGCTTTGCAGATGATACGGCAGTCCTGTATGAGGATAACACTTAAGAAAATGTAAAAATTAAAGCAGAGCGGGATCTATTAACTATTTTTGATTATTTTGCTCATAACCTTTTAACCGGAGCTTCTTTATGCCTTTTTCTAATACAGTACTTTGTCTACCTCAGTATGAACAACTTTTAATAAATCAAAGTATATCCTTAACATCTGTGAAAACCTATAAATACTTAGGTGTCACCATTGATCGCCACTTGAGATGCGATGTTCATATAGCTAACATCACAAACACCTTACGATAACTCTTATATCGCTTTAAATACTTAAAACATCTCTAAGTCTACATGCACCTGAAAATTTTGTATTATTCATTAGTTGAATCACGTCTACGATACGCTATTTTCAGTTGGGATGTGCCGCATATTGTCATTAGCAGCCTTTGGATATACTGCAAAAAAGAATGTTGAAAGTAATATCTGGCAAAAAAATTACTTATCGTTCTGATAAATTATTTTCAGAGACTGGAGTGTTTGACCTAAGGCAACTGTTTCTGCATGAATTAATTCAATTCATACACAAACACAAAAACAACTGCAATAAAACTAGCCAGGCTTATAGTACTAGATATAAAGAAAACGAAAACTTAAAAATACAAACTTTTCAAAGAAATGTAAGCTTGCGATGCCACATCTACCTATCATGTAAAATTTATAATTATTTTCCATACATGTACCGTATGTATGTTGATAAAATAAACTCATTGTCTTTGATAAAATCATTATTTAAAAAATATATTTTTTTAATTGGTAGACAAGAGATACGAAATCTAGTATAAACAATTTACTAGAAATCGTACTACGCTAGTATTACTCCTCCTCACCCTCCATATTTCTGTAGTTAGTGGAATAAACTTCATTATATAAGTGCTATTCCTCCTTACCTTCCATACTTACAATGTCCTTGTTGTATAAAATCCTGCTCTAAGCAAAATTTATTATCAAAATTATATTAAAAAAAAAATCTGCTCGTACACAACCAACTATTTTGGTTTCAATGGGCTTTATAAGACAATTTAAAAAAAAAATCCGCGACTTTCTGTGACTTAATATTGTCCGATATTGTACCAATAAGCTCATTCTGAATAGTTTTACTTAGGTAGGTTGCTTGTCTCTCTTCTTACTTTAAAACCCTGCGTGCGTGTACCTGCATAACAGGATCAAATTCGGCTAACAACTATACTAGTTTCAAAAAGTTACCATTGTTATGTTGATATTCAGAAGTGCCCTAAAAAGCTAAGTTACTTCTTCCTAACATTCTGATGACGGAGACAATAAGTAACAAGACTTCTTCCAAAGGTTTATTTCTGAATTAATTATTCTCTGAGATTCGGCATCTATCGTATGCGACAACTTGAGCCGACGCGAAAGTTCAAACCAAGATCTTACAACTTCTAAGTGACTTCGTGATATCTCGTGAGATTTAAGAGTATCACCTAAATGTTTCCAATCGTTGTAGCCATCTTTAGATATATCGGAAGAAGTTACATTAAAAATTGTACAGCAAAAACAATAGACAACATTTTTTGCTTTATAATAGACAAGCCAGTCTCTCAAAATTTGTTCACAGTTATTAAGCTTTCCCTTGTAATACCTTGAACTAAACCTTCGTCCTTTGTTATCTTTTAAATTCAAATTCATACAGTGGGTTAGGGAAACCTCGATTTACTAAAAATATTATTTCTGCATCTGTTAGTCTATTAGGCCACGTTGTTGGATCGGTATCTCAAAGTGACGTGTCTGCTGAAATATTTGTACAGTATATTCAGATAAGAGATAGACCGGACATAAACAAGACCACGTGATCATCGAACGCTGTAACATTCGGCAGGGACGTATTAAGAGTCACGCAGTACATATTTTAGATAGTAGATGCTGCTTTGCGTAACTTTGTAGTAAATTAGCACAATTCGATGTGTATACGATTGGTGATGGATATAGGATCATGTGGGGGTGGGGTAAGAAATATATAATGATGTAAATATACATAAGGGTTTCAAAATTTTCGCTTCGATTTCCAGCTTCGGATGCCGTCTGATGTTTGGTGAAATATTGATTAGTATATTTTTTGATTTCTAGGTAAATATGTAACCAAATTAAAACGTTCAAAACGTAAAAAAATGTGCATGGTTGTTGTCAGAAAGTAGATTCTTGAATAGGTTTTGCCAAAATGGGTTCAAAAATGTCAATAATTAATTAAAAAATACAGTTGCTTTATAATTACTTATAACTTACCGAATTTGATGAACGACATCTTTTATTGGAAAGATGAGCTTGATGAGCTTTCATCATCGCTACTGCCTGAAGCACCAACGTCAATAATGAATGGCTCGACTTGTTCCTCTAAAATATTGTCCAGTTCCCACATTCTCTTTTCAACTTTGTCTTTCACGTGCTTGATACAGTTTTCCCATTTTTGCGCTGTTATTAATTCTAGTGCTTCTTTGAAAAGTCCTTTGAGGTCACAAAATTTAAAAGTTGTATTGTGCTTAGCTATATAATTTTTAACCTCTGCCCATATGAGCTCAATGGGATTGAGCTCGCAATGGTATGGAGGTAAACGGAGCACAGTTTTATTTTGACTTGCTGCCATTTCGTCAATGGCGTATTTTTGATATTCCGCCTTGTGATCCTTGACAATTCTTAATAATTGTACTTTCAGCATTGCTTCTTCAAAGTTGATATTTTTCGAGCGGAGCCAATTTTGAACATCAACTTTCCTTGAAGCCGTTGTTGGGACCTTCTCCATTCTTCGAGAATGATAAGGCGCATTATCCAACACAATTACTGCGTTTTCCTCTAAGTTCGGTAAAATTTTTGAAAACCACTGTTCAAACGATTCGCCATTCATTTCCTCGTGGTAATCTCCAGTTTTCTTAGACTCAAAGCACCACAGACCGTCAACAACAAATCCATCCTCACTGCCAATATGGCAGATAATGAGCCTTTTCCCTTTACCTGGATATCGAAGTACTAACTGGTGTAGATTTATTTCAATAAGCGAACCTTTTTCAAATGTTTTCATCACATTCAGCGAAAAAACATTGAGACATGAGTATCAGATTGCTATAATTGGGATTATTTAGTCATATTGAAAGGAACGTCGTATGATTACTCAGCGCTTCACAATTTAATTTTAAGTTATAAACCTTTAAAAAATGAATGATCAGGAACCTGAAATACGCGCAAATATTAATATTAACAAATTATAACTTTATAAAGCTTAAAGTATGAATTAAAATGATTAGTAATATTAGGAACGGTACACAATATAAAACTTAGTAACTTTTTTAAGTTTATAATATTCGACATATTTTAAGATTATATTAAAAAATTATTGAAATATCGAAAACACATAAAAACGTGGCTTAAAAAAGTTCTAACAAATGAAAATGAGAATAAAACATCCACGCATTTCATCGAAAGTTATAAAAGTTTTGTTACTTGTAATATGTTTTATCTGCCCCCTGGAATTAATGTTTAGAACCTTGTTCCCAAGGTTTGAAAAACATCCGATTGTTGTCTATTACTAAACACTGATGCGCGACACACCCCAACTTTGTGAGAAACCTTCACAACAATTTCTTTGATGTTTGATGCCTCGTTCTCCTCGCGCTCGATCTTATATATATTCAAAATGACCTCTTTCATTTCTGCACTCAGGTGTCTTTTTTTAGAGCGTTTCCTAGGTCGACTACAGGAGTTTACAACTTCATCGGCAGTAGCTGTACTACTGTACTGGATTTTGCGCAAGCAGTTGATAACAATAACAATCAATAACAAGGTATAACAATAACAACGACAAACTCAACAATTAATAAGATAACAAACGAAAACGTCCAAAGAAATATCAAATTGCAATGATGCACACGACATACGTAACACGTCTGAACCTGAATGTGACTCTGCCTTGATACGACTGCTCTGCCACTCGGCATAGGCATTTAATTGCGAATTGACCAATGAGGGCTCCTGTTTTACGTCGAGACGGCGGCGTTAGCGTGAAAATCACCGGACCTTTTGTTTACATCCGGTCTATCTCTTATCTGAATATACTGTAGTTGCAATTGCAATGGCAATAGCATCTGTAACAGCACTTGACTCAGAAGCAGAAGGTTCACAAATTATATTCAGCGTATCTTCATTATGAGGTTTAGACGCAGATGCTGCGTCAGTTTCTTGCTTCTTCGAGCCGTCGTTTTTTGTATTGGTAGCCCAACAAGCGTGCTCTAAAATCAGACATTCTGTCACACAAAAAAATAAAAAGTTGATAAACTAAAACCCGACTACGCAAAAAATCGGGCTTTGAAAGGTACGAAACAAGCAAATATACTTTAGTGGATTTGGATATTTAGAGGATAACCGTGGTCACCTGCCATCTTGCCTTAGGTTATGTAGACCCTCATAGTCGCTCATATTGTAAGGCAAGGTGGTATGCGACCACGGTTTTCCTAGAATATTTGCTTGTGTCGTACTTTTCAAAGCCCGATTTTTTCAATAATCAACTTTTTATTTTATTTTAATCATTTTTCAAATAAACCCAGGAACACTAGCTAGTAATATATATATTTAATTGACTCTTGTCAGCCTAAAGGGTCAATACACTCATGTATACGAACAACTTTTACTATGGGACCAACTTCTAAATCGCGCAAAAAAATCAGCTGTTCCATACATTTTGGACGACCGGATTGTCATTTTACAATTATAGAGCAGCTGATTTTTTTTTCGCGTTTTCTAAGTTGGTCCCATAGTAAAGGTCGTATACATGAGTACATTGACCCCTTAAGCTGAAAAGAGTTAATTAAATGTCACCCTATATACTCGTATGTGTTAATGAAGCCCTTACATTTGATACCCAACACGGTACATTTCAAAAATAAATTTTATTCTTTATTCACAATTTTTTATGACACTGTTTATTTTTATAAACAAGTGTTATAGAGAGGGTAGTACTTACTTAGTAGTCTCGTCACACATAACAATCGCATATTTTTATGATTCATCTGTCTGCCACTAACATCCAATTTTCAATTTTAGGACTTTCGAACTTTAACTTTAATTAATTCATTACTTCTATAATCTCGTAAGGTAGATAAAGATAGGCGTTAAATTAAATTGATAGAATAGAAAACAACAGAGGTATAAAGAAACTGCAACTGACTAGCGTGAGGGAAAGAAATGTATTTGTATCTTTGAACGTTTATAGATGAGAAGACAGACCTAGGGGAATCCACCGTTGCATGCAACCAGTGTTGCCAATCCCAGGAAACTAAGGGCCTCTACGCACCATTCATCTTGCAGTCCATCCGCGTCCGCGCGACCGCGCACGGCCATCATGCCCGATCGTGCTGTATGCACCATCCTGCAAAGCATCTAGCATAGCTTGAAGGACGCAGTGTAACCACATTTTATTTTTGTGATCTACAAAAATATGATGTGAAATTTATAACAACTTTTGTGTAGGGTGTGTTTTTTTGTTTTATTTAACCATCGTTCAAATTTTCACCACCGACGCCGTGCCGCCCTCATTTTTGCCGCCCCGGCTTGCCCCCCCCCCTAGATCGGGCGCTGTATCCAGGTGTGATGGGCATATGTGTTCGGTGTTTTCGGTGCACGTGCCTGATGAAGCCACTGAGGTGAAACGTGCGACTCTCGTACTACCGATCCTTCTATTTCTGCTCCTGTTCCTTTATTGAGGACACGTCAACGATTATTCTTTGTTTTTCATCCAAGTTTCCACAATACTACTTGTCCCTGAGCCCTGTGTTTACTCACTATTTACTTTAACTTTGAAGTAACTGCCACTTAGGTCGATTAACTTAAAACTGGTGTACGCGTTGCTATGAAAAGTTGCATATATACTAAGTGACATATAAATCCGAACACCCAGTTTAAATGGTTTTATTTTAATAAAATTTTGTATAAGTACTTAATGAAGCATAATAAGTAAATGATAAAAATTTCAAAATGATTGCACTGCTTTAAAGCCCTTTGACCTTTAATAATGTCTGGATGCACCCTGATGTGCTACGCATTCTCCAACGCGCCTAGGCATGCTTCTGATCAGGTGGTCAATGTCCTCCTGAGGTATCTCATTCCACCAACTCATCTCGAAGTGCTTCTAGAGTCTGAGGAGGACGTTGCAAATTGAGCAATCTCCTACCCATCATATCCCACACATGCTCAATTGGGGATAAGTCGGGAGATCTTGGTGGCCATGGTAACAATGTGACATCATTATGTTGAAAGAAGTCTATTGTGACTCTTGCAACATGTGGTCGGGCATTATCTTGTTGGAAAGTTGGATCTGCCAGGGTGTCAAGATAGGGTAAAAGATGGGGTTCTAGAACTTCGTGGATATAACGCTGCTCGTTCATGTTACCTCTGATGAAGATTAATGGTGACTTGGAACCATAAGCTATAGCACCCCAAACCATAACTCCAACAGTGTGATGAACATGTCTTTCAACAAAAAACTGTGGATTCCTCCTTCCACCACGTCGCCTTCTAACCCTGGCACGACCATCGTGCATGCCTAAACAAAATCGAGACTCGTCACTAAAGACAATACTGTTCCATTCCTGATCCCAGAGTGACCGTTGTCTGCACCACTCAAGGCGATTACGTCGGTGTTCTCGAGTTAAAGGGAGGACCCAGTGTGGCTGGTATGAAAACAAGCCAAAACTTCTCATTCGTCGGTAAACACTTCGAATGCCAATAGGTCTTCCGTGTACTGCAAACCATTCATTTGCAATGGACCTGGTAGTGGAGAAACGGTCCCTTAAGGCCAATAATCTTAGGCGGCGATCTTCACGGTCTGTTGTTCTACGGCGGCGTCCAGTGCCCCTTGCTCTTTGCGTACGGCCTTCTCGAAGCCATGCCTGACAACACCTTACCACAGTGTCTACACTTCTTCGCACTCTAACTGCAATTGCCCGAAAAGAAAGTCCAGCTTCCCGAAGTCCCACTATACGGCCCCTATCAAACTCACTAAATTGACGGAATCTTACAGATCTCCGTACTCTAGGCATCGTAACCGATCGTAAAGGATGTCAAGAACCAAAATCTGCCAACGTTGATTCTTTACTGCGGCTGAAATATTCATTTTTAGAGCGTTAGTGAATTAAAAAAAAGCAGTATAAAAACCGGAATGTCCAACTGATAAGGCTGAAAATTTTTTCACTTGTTATTTACAGTAAGATAAATACATTCACCAACTTTTATTAAAATAAAACCATTTAAACTGGGTGTTCGGATTTATATGTCACTTAGTATATTTACAAGAACTACACGCCATGTGAATGGAAGTGTCGATTTCAAGAACACCCTGTAGAGCGTAAAACATAGGTTAATTTCCCGACAGCTGACATGATTTTTAGAACGTACAAGAAGGTGAACGTATCGGATTTGATGAAGGACGTCGCGTTGCAACATTTTCAAAAGAGGTTTTCAGTAAAAAAGTATGTCAGAGATCAAAAGAACCTCTTCCTTGTTTCAACTTTAATATTATTCCGTGAGAAGTTAATCTACCTGACAAAATTTTCCAGTTTAATAACCTCCCTCATATACATTCACGAGAAATACCATTAGCGTATACTAACAAGGTCCCTCCAAGCCTTTTCGCTTTTCAATTCCATTTGTAGTTACAGCTCGGTCGTATGCTCAGCAGATAATGATGCTTTGACTATATATCTTATTCATTTAACGATGACTTCGTCTAATGACGCACAATACCATCAACGTCATTTTGAGTCGTGTTGCTAGGTATTAGAGTTGAGAATATGAGAGCTGACGGAAAAGAAAGGTGGATTGTAAGTTCTCTTACTTGGCGAAACTGTTCCATCGTCCAACTCGAAGAGTAGAATTTGGTGTATATTAGCATTGATTGGCTACCCAGAGTATACAAGGTGTCCTGATGGTTGGGACTTTCCTTTTCAGAAACAACTGCGGTGGAAGAAGTGACAAAAAAGGTAAACACCTACGTATGTTTATTAGAATTCAACTGATAAACTGGTCAGGTTTTTCTGTTAAGTTTTTGTGGTGGCTGCGTGTATTGTTTGGTGATAAAGAAGCATTCATTTTTCGTACATTAGAGCCTGTTCAGATAAGGCGTTTTACGCGCGAGTCAATTTATATTGCTTCCAGATACCGCGTTTTACGCGCGTTTCTACGCAGGGAGGGATTTCCTGACAAACAGGCAGTTATAAATATGGACTTGGATAGAGCGGTTGTGTTGTGGCTTGCTTATCGTCGATGGAAACGTCGTAAGCGAAGAGAAAGTCGACGATTTAACGTGCATCCAATTCTACGTGATAGAATGACGCCTAGCATGTTTATAACATTATACCCAAAGCTCAGAGAACACAATGAAAAGTTTTTCAACTACTTTCGGATGTCAGTAACATCGTCCGATGAGTTACTAGAAATTATTCAAAATGGTTTGACTCCATGTCAAAATTATTTGGTACGGGATACTGTTTCTGCAGAAGAAAAACTCACTGTGAGGTAATATTTTTTATTGTTTAATGCCTTTAAAAATTTTGTACCTTAAAACTAAAAATCAAAAATAAATAATAATGTGAACACAAAATTAGGAATCATTCTAATAAATATAGGTAGGTACTTGATATTTTTAGTTATTCATACAGTTCCGTCAATTCAGATTCTCGTGAACATTGAGCAGATGCCGGTGATGTGGTTGTTGGATTGAAGGTAGGCAGACGTCGTTGGTGGAGTATTGCGCTGCGCAGTGTAATAACCTCTACTGTAAGTCGAAAAGGTTGCAGGTGCAAACGAAGACGCTGAAGGGTCTATTGCGTTATATCCTGTTTCTTGAAAATGACCTATTTGTCCGAGTGGTGTCATATCTGCTTGATAATGATATTGTGTTGAAGGCGGGTAGGCAGAACGAACAGCTGAGGATTTATGACACAGGGCTTGGTGAGCTTGGAGTACGTTCATTAATTCAATTTTTGTTTGAAGTCTGTTTTCCTCTGGTACTTTAAGAAGCTCCTTGTGTAACGACAAACAAAATAGTTTATCATCATCTGACTCCGCTTGGTTTAATGTCTGCGTTTAATTTCTAGACAGAAATTTCTTTTTTATGATGGTGAGAAATTCTTCGTCGGCCGCATCTAGTTTTTTCTTCTTTTTTGCCTGACGAACTGGAGGTCTTGTTACATCTTCCCCATTGCCAGAAAGGTCCTGTTGTTCAGTTGCACGAGGCGTGGTGTTGATGTTGCTGTCAGTCGTTTTATTTCGTGTTGATCGTTCGAGGAACATCAAGCGTTCAAAATAAATATATTTGCCTTTACCGGGCGCTCCTGATCCAGACGGTGTGGTTTTCCTCCTCTTCAGTTCTCTTACAAAGCCATCACGCAATCCTTTCCACTTCTGTTGCAGTGAATTCCCTGTAATCAATAAAAGGATTACAATGGTCAAACTGAATATTTATGCATGTATTCTCATGCTTAGCTACTAAAAAAATAATAACCCTACTTTCGTTTCAGATATTTGGCTACCGGATGTTATTTTGCGGACCTGCATTATGCCTACAGATTGGGAAAATCCACAGTTACGGAAATAGTACAGAAAACCTGTTACGTCATATGGAAAAAACTGCACAATATAGTAATGAGTGAACCTACGAAGGATAAATGGGAAGAAATTTCGCAACAATTTCAAAAATACACAAACTTTCCAAATTGTATTGGCGCCATTGATGGCAAGCATATCCGTATTATAAAACCTAACAATACTGGGTCTCTTTTTTATAACTATAAAAATTATTTTTCAACTGTTTTGTTGGCTGTATGCGATGCAAATTATTGTTTCATTGCAGTTGATATCGGCGCATATGGAAAAAGTAATGACTCCACAATTTTTAAAGATTCTGATTTTTATAAAAAACTTGTCGAGAAAACTTTAGATATTCCAGACCCAAAACCAATATCGCCAACAGATATAACTCCTTTACCCCATGTGATAGTAGGAGATGAGGCGTTCAGTCTGTCTGAAAACATAATGCGTCCTTATTGTGGTAGGTCTCTAACAACCAAGAAAAGAATTTTCAACTATCGCTTATCCAGGGCAAGGCGTTACATTGAATGTTGCTTTGGCATATTGGTGAATAAATGGAGAATATTCCATAGACCGTTGAATGTAGACATAGAGTTTGCAGAAAATATTATTAAAGCTTGCTGTGTCCTTCATAATTACGTAAGATTGAGGGATGGTTATAGATATGACCACACTCTATACGAAACACCTTTGATCAATTTTAATACTGAGGCAGGGACGCCTAATGCGAGATCGCTGAATACAAGAGACAAATTCGCTGATTATTTTGTTAATGAAGGCAAACTCCCTTGGCAAGATAAGATGATATAGTTAAATAGTCATAAATATGAGTTACCTATGTACACCTGTGTAATCTGAGAAATAATATTAAATAAACTATTCACCTAAAGTTTGTTTCTTTTCTTCGGAAAAAAATTTCAACTATTTCTTCGCAGTTCCTACGTTTTATGACTCTATTTGCATAATCGGCTGACTCCATATCCCATATGGCTGCTCTTTTCTCCACTTCATCGATGAAGAGTTCGGTATCAAAGCTATGACGCTCCATTTTCTACTAAATACGTCCTATCGCCACCAAAGCGCGGGAAGTACTGGACGCCGCAATGCCACCCAATGTATCTCGACTCGCGCGTAAAACGCGTAAAACGCGCGAGTCGAGAGTCTCGCTGGCTGCACGCGTTTTACGCGCGAGTTGTAAAACGCGACGCAGCATCTCGACGGGATGATTGTGTCTATAGTATCTCGAGAACGCGCGAGTGTCTACGCGCGAGTCAAAACGCCTCATCTGAACAGGCTGTGGTGCCAGTTAAATGTTAAGTTTCGTGTAGCTTATTGAGAAGCCTTTTTGTGATTGTTCAAAATGCCTAGAGTGCATCGAGTTCGTCGGGTCATTTTGAGAGGAGTCGAATTGTCTTGTCTTGAAAGACGTGACCCACAATTTGACAGAAACCGTCACGTTCACCACACCATGGGAGTTATGGTATGGGGTGCTATTGATTATGGTAGCAGATCACCACTAGTTTTTATCAGAGGCAATATGACAGTCCGACGCTATATTCAGGAAGTAGTGGAACCTCATCTTATTCCATACCAAAACACTATCCAAAACCAGATTTTTCTGCAAGACAATGCCAGACTGCATATTACCAGAGCATCGTTAGCCTTCATGGATCAACATCGCATCAACCTTGGCCGCCACGATCGCCTGACCTATCTCCAATTGAGCATGTCTGGCACCAGATATGTCGCAGGCTCTTGAATTTGCAACACACTAGTCAGGCTTTAGTGCTCTTACTCACGAAGTTGCAGTAGTCTGGAATGAGATGCCCCAACAGGTTATCGACCACCTTATCAGCACGACGCCCAGGCGTGTCAATGAGTGTATAAGAAGGATCCTCAACGCATTAATGAACCAGCTTCTGCAGGCAGTTGACGAATCAAGTTGGACATTTAATCATTTTACTAGTAACGGACACTGAACATATATGCCAAAAATTATTAAAATCGGATCAACATACCTTTTTTTGTCACTCAGTATATTTGTAAATGGTTTTTGAAGTTGTCGCTGTTCGTTTAAAAAACATGAGTTTTCCTACTTTTTCCTAAATTTGCAGCACTTGGAACCGTCTAGGTCTTCTACTGTATCCACCCATAAGTAAACGATATAAACAAGTCTAAGCAGCTCTGTTGGAAACATCGAGAACGACGTTGTAAAGACACTTGCGGAGTATCAACAGGATTTTGAAGTCGCTCACAGTAAGATAACATCAAATCGATAACTACGTGATTGTTCTAGGAATGCGCCAATTTCAGTTTTTCAAATGGGACTTGTTTATAAAGCAGGTTAAGCAATACACATACACTACGTACAACAAAACATCATACACTTTCACGGAGGAGGAGGGGAAGGAGGTGGGGGAGGGGACGCTGGGTAGCGCTGGCCCGTTTAGTTTAGATTTTTCGGAACTTAATATCTCGGTTACGTTAAGGCTCTGGTATATGTGTTATTAGGAAAATTTAGTTATTATTGCCTATTCTCTCGTAAAGAAAAGTCAATAAATTTGAGTACACCCTGTATATTCATACCAAGCTAACAGTATAAGCCCTTGGACCTAATGTCCTATTTATCGTATCTACCCATTATTTTTATTGATTTCTTCTTTCTTCCTTCAATATTCTATAACTTGAGCAACTGGCTTTGCATTGATGGTAGGACTTTTGTTAGCATGTTCTCATATACAATGAGGGTAGCCATTTCATGTCAATGTCAGTCTCTCGATGCTTTGCAAATGAAGGCGGAACGCATTACTTCTTCAGTGTTTTAATGCCATTCCTTTTCAAAAAAATGTACTAGTCAATCGCAAGAAGAGAGCACGTTTACAGTATTAATGCACAAATCGAGACCTTTATTTCCATATGACTCTAAAAAATAATTATGTCTAGTTCGATGGTTATAAGTATCAGGTACTTCTTGAAATACTTTCACCTTCATTAGAAGAGACATATTCATATAAAAAATCTTTAGGTTGAACTGGTTTCTACCCTTTTTTATCATGATTTAATGTGTCAGTTGGCAGCTATATCAAGTCTGAACGTATCGCTTCCAAGCAAAGCTCGGCCGTCCATAGACAATCCTGTATCTCCAAGCGTTAAACTGCACCAAATAACTGTTCCTCAGGCAGTGATAGCCTACAGGCCTTTCGTTTTTGCTATATGCAGTTAAATCACTATGGCTGCCTTTATATCATTTATAAATCATACCTGCGCTTCCTTTCAGAAACTAGGTAACAGCTCAAACTCCGGCATAAACTCCGGCATCTATTTATTTTGTATAAGCTCAAGTAGAAAACTGTACGTACCAGTCTTCCTGCTACCCAAACTTTGGATATAGTTTGCATCGTACAGAGTGACCCCCTGATACTTCAGTATTCGACACGATTTTCAGCACATACTGAGGAGCACTCTTGAGTCACAGAACGATTTTCCCAAATATTATTTAATTTTTAGCAGACTTGGAAAGAATGATCTAACCAGTGCTTCAGATTTCAATAGCATCCCTATAAAAATGTTGTACGAATACTGAAAAATGCTTCTCTACCTGTGTAAATTTTGGTTTAATTTTGGAAATGTTATAAAATTACTGGGGCCATAACTAGTAAATGTGGATAATACTTCTGTTATCTTTCCTCGAAGTTTTTCTTTGAAAGTAACTCGAAATTTTTAGATTAAGTGTGCATAATGTACTTACAGCGAATTTAATATTTTGGTCAGTCAATGCCGTTATAGGAGGTCCACAGTCATGTTATTCTTCACAAGATATCTTTCCGCACTTAAAATTGCGACACCCAACGTATGACTCCTGCTTCACATCCTTCAATATTCCCCATAATATTTTGATGGATTGCAGTAGGCGCCATACTCTTCTTTTTTTGCAGTCATTTTAGACTTAACGGGATCCGTTTGTATTAAGATCCTTGTCACGTGAACTAAAAGTGCCTATCGAGCCTATATTCCAGGAGAACCAGCGAAATGGTCCCAAAACTTGAAGCCTGACCGAGGGCGCAGTGATCGAAGTGCGTACCAGCTACTGCGCATGCGTAGGCTGTCTAAAGTAAGTACAAATTTCAATTTCAAACGCACTTGTGCTGATACTACAGTCAGATACTAAACTAAATCGTGAAATCTCCCGCGTAAGGCCTTATAAACTAATCACCTAGGTGCAGACTTGCAGGTTTTACTAATAGCTTCTGTTTCCATATTTATAAGTCACGCTTTTGGCGAGTAACCCTACACGTTTTGCTTCTCAAGAAGTTACGTTTTCTAAAACGCCTGGACCAAATTCTTGCATATTTTGGTTATTCTTCTATCTTCAATGTCTTAATCCAAATCTGGCCGGTCTCTGGACAGGGGATTGAGTTTTTCACCAGTATTTTGGAGAATAGCAGGAATTCCAAGTATTGAACATGTTGCTGTTTCCCTGCGTTAAACAATTCATCAGCGCACAACGGAAGGTCTTTCAACAGTTCTTCACAAACCGACTATTCACAGCAAGAGGATCATAGCAACCCTGTCAAAGCACCACTGGTACTCAAGTTTCGAAGTTGTTTTTATAGCACGAATACCTAGCACTGTCGTCGGTTCTCCTGGTATATGGGCTCCATAGTGCATAACTTCAACACAGTTTGACATACTAACTTATTATTTTGTTAATGCAATCTAAAGTCACTACTTTCAGAAACATCCGACAAATAAGCATTTGCACATGGTGTCAGGGGCGAAGCGTAGAGATCAACCCTCGTATAACCAAACTAGCTACTTACTATAGCTACTTTGTGCAAAACGAATCAGACATGTATCGGTGTCGCTAGGAAATAAAAAATAGTTTAAGGATGATGTACACTCCTGTCGCCTGATGCTCAGGATAATGTTCATGATTATTAACCTCCAATTGTAGACCACAAGGGAGTGAGTTTTGGTAAAATCGCAAGAGTTTCGAATATGCCGCAGCCCCCAATTTCTACAAGTACCACCACTGGATACACGCTTTAAGTGCCGCCCTATTTAGATTTATAACTCACAAGCGAGAGACGAGCTGGCGTCACCAAGGAGTTCCCAGGAGAAACGGAGACCGCGAAGACCTCCACCATCCGAGGTAAGGCCATTTTGAGCAGGGTCATCAGAGGATACAGCTCAACCAGCTTTTATTCGCTCACCAACGTTCATCTCATCTACGTGCTCTGTTTATGCTCTATAACCCTGTGACAACTTCACTCGGCTACAGCATGATTAAGAGTCAGTTCTCCAGTGACATAGATGCTGGTTACTCACGTGCAGTGTCTTCAGATTTGGTGTCCTTTAGCTGGAAAAGGCAAATCGCCGGCTTGAGTATAAGACCTCTGACCATGCTATCATCATGTTACGCAAAAAGCCAACAGCTTGTTGTATAATGATGGAGAAATCGTGTTTACATCTGTTGCAAAGGTGAGCGATAACCTTTGTCTTTCGTACAACGTACGATCCACCGACTGCGGTCTCACATAGTGCGAAAGAAAGTTTGTTGATCAATCAAATCATCGTTGATTGTCAGAGCAGATCGTGGGGCCTTAGCCTTTTTGTGATAGTGTCAGTTTATAAGTCTGTCAGGTCTGGTAACTCAGAAACCAGACCAACTTTACGGAAAAAAAGCGAAAGAAAGGGAGCAAAGAAGAAGGAGAGAATCTTTTTCGACAGAGAGCGCTTAGGCATTGTGAAAATCACTTGACAGATTTTGATGTGGTCTAACAATATTTTATTTTTGTAAAGGTTTTGTCAAGATACTTCAATTTTGGTTTTTCTAAGTTCACGAATTGATTATAATTGCAGATTTATGTGATTGCGAATTTGCTCGATTGGGACATCGAAGACTCTATGAAGAGTTTCTTTAGAAACATACTATGGGGCGTCAATAATACTCCTAGAGCACAACAAGCGTAAGTCATTGATGGTCGTCTGTCCACCTTATAGAGCCGAAGTTTGTTGATCAGACTTAATTTTGAACGTTTACATAGTAATGGGTAAAGCTGTCGCAACATAATTTGGAATTTAGTTTTGATTGCTTCAATATGATTCCGCCAAGTCATCCCTTAGTCCACCAAGAAACTTCCCATAGTATAGGAACTCCTTTCAATGAATCCTCAGACGGGGCGCAGCGACGTCTTCTCGTACAATAGATTGCCTGTGTTTCCGAATGGTTACTTTTAATCATCCACCAATCCACCCACTCCAATACGTCCACCAATGCAGTATCGTTAGCATAATGATAGACTTCATAGTTGCTGGGGCTAGAGATTTCATGGATGTACAGTGGGTAAACGGTTAGTCTAAGGACTGAACCCAGAGGGACACCAGCTGTGATGGGCCGTGTTATCGACAGGACTTTGTCAACTTTAGTCCGAAATTCTCTACCTTCATGGAAGGATTTTAGTAGTTTTAGAAGTCAAAAGGAGCAGCTCCTTTGGGTTACTTTAGACAGGACGCCCGCATGCCACACCTTGTCAAATGCTTTTATGACATCCAAAAGCAAGATGGCAGTACTTTCGTTAAGGATGAAGTTTGTCGGTATGAACTAGCTCACCTGACAGATGTCTCCAAATTCGATTATCTCCAAATTAATTCTGAATAAGCAATAGAGACCTTTGGATGTTGTTTCCATACAGCTTGTAGTTTGTATACTATAGGCTGACATGCATGTCCAGAAACAATGCCACATATATATTGGCTCGAATATATCCACAAAAGTTACCTTAAAACGTATATGGATCCACCCTCTACAAACCCCTGTCGGTTTTCCTCCGCCCTAAACTTTGCTCATAATTTTCAATATATTTACCGGTTATGGATGATAGCTGCATTATGTGTGTTTTCGAAGGTGGAGCGTCAACATAATAAACAGGAAGTGGGTGAAAAAGTGTACCGCCGAAGTAGGAGCTCTTTTGATACGGTTAGTATTTACGGGCTATGGATAAATATACTTCACAATATTTAATACATCACGGGCCGGTATGTTATTCTCTTGGAGAGATTTACTAGAGCGTCTACCGAGATGTGCTATAAAATTATATTGAGGGTTTCATGGCGCAACTGCAATAAAGAGTCCCACACATTCGCTTCATACCTCACTGCCTCCTACAGCGTTCCAGATGGTATTCGCTAGGTAAGAGAGGCTGACAATACTGTAAAAGACATAAATGAAGTATTTAAAGAAAATCGTAGATGCAATAACCTGTGTCTATGTTTAATAATGGGGGTAATCTGAAAAGCTATAAGGTGACTTTGAAGTTGAGTCATTAATTTTCAGATAATAATACTGTAGAAGGAAGGTAAACCAAAATATGCGTGTAAAAATCAAAAGAAAAATTAAAAAAAATGTTACCTTGTTTTATAAAGTATCCTCCCGACAAGTATTTCAGTGTGGACCTGTGCGCCCAAATGCATGTCACAAAAACTGTTCGAAATTATTTCCGTTTTGCTCGACGCAGAGCTGGGCTTGTTGCCAAACACGAGCACATAATATTATTATTGAGACAGGGCGGTACTCAAACTTCTAAAGGGCTATAACTGTTACTTTAATTTTACCAGAAAAATGTTATAGGAAAAAACATTTCTTTTGATCAGATCTACTCACTGTTAAAATAAATGACTCAACTTCGAAGTCACCCTGTATATAAGTCGATAGAGTTAGGTTGGCGATCATGTTTAAGGAATTAAACAAAGATGTCAATTGCTCATCAGCTGTTCGCGTCGACAGACTTCGAAATGTGATGAAGTATCGTAATAAATACTTTCTAAATAATTACCTTCTAAAACATCTGCGTCTCTTCCATCTAATTTTGGCAGTTTGATACCTATCCACACTATGGCCGCCTAGCGGGAGCAAAAGTGGACGTCGCTGCCTTTGGCCATGCTTACACCGTGGGAAGCTAACCACAGGGACATCTGACATCTACGCATACCAAACAGAACGTGAGTCTTTAGCTCGTTTTTCCAAATAAAATGGTCCTTGCAGAAGGAGCATAAACCAAACCTTACCAGTACATGTTGAAATTGTGGATAGAAACGCAGCTATTAATAAAGGTGCACTGATCATTGTAGGACTAGCCTTGGACGTTTGTGTTTTTGAACATCAGCCACAGAGTAATTCACAGCCTCCCTTTCCAGAGGGTTAGAATGGCTGTCTGCTCTTGCATATTCCTTAGTTGCAAGTTATTTGATAGAGAGATCTGAAAGTAGCTTGTGAAACATACTATGCAGCTGCCGTGATGGAACCCAGAGCTCTATGTTGGATTACCTCTTACGCATGCATATGCATTAAAGTTTTGAACCGCACATGCATACGTCACGATAGGTCTAATAATGGATTTGTATAAGGGTAATTTATTTGAGGTTGATAATCAGCTATTTCACCTTAACAGGGGGTAAAATCGTTTAAAACTCCCCACAGCCTAGTTTCGAACAGACATAACATGGCGTTCTAGGTTAATTTTCTGTCGATTATCAACCCCAAATACTTTACCTCCAACTACCATATAATGTTACCCCTACTGAGCGGGGCGGTGGCAAATGCTTGTTCCGGAAGTTGTTGTATCCAGTATACAACTTCTTCCCGTTCAATTGATTGTACACGCGTTAAGGAATACCTCAGTACCGATTGCCGGGTGGCGGTACAAGTCCGCCAATGGGACACTTTAGGTCTATTTAACATCACTAACACGTAGAAAGAAGGTGGCAGACAAGGACCAGTCGACCGAGGCAGTACCACGCGCTAGCTTTTCCCAGGGTGTCTTATAAATGTCCGCATGTTTCCACACCTAAGCTATGCAGTCGGTTATCTTCAAAAACAAAAAAATTAATGATCATTGATCCCTCGAGCACTAAGAACTTCGGACGTAAACTCACTCCACTCTCGGAATGTCCGGGTGGAGGGTGTGCTCGAGGGAACAACATCGACGATAAAATTTATTTTTCGAACATCTGCGGGATTAACAGCAGCATTGATGCTGTTCATCACTACCTGCAACCAGAGATTCTTCTTTGGAATCAGGCCGGAAGGACTTTCTGTGGCTTCGCCACAACTCCAAAACATCACCCAAATTTATTTGCTGCCTTTATCGCTCTCCCTCAGACCATAACTGGGACGACCTTCTCGAATACCTCGCCGTCCAGATCAACTTCCTGAACATCAATCATCCCGCTTCAAAGGTAGTTCTTCTCGGTGATTTCAATGCCCATAATGAGCTTTGGTTGGGCTCAAACAAGACCGACGCAGCAGGTCGTGCAGTTGAAGCGTTCGCTCTTACCCAAGAGCTGACTCAGCTGGTGACGAGCCCTACTTTTTTCCCCCGCGTCTCGTTACACGCCAGTAACCTGCTGGATCCCTTTTTGACCACGCATCCTGTCCCTTACAGTACTGCTGTCCTGTCCCTCCTGGGTAACTCAGACCACGGTGTTGTGGAGGTTAGGTTTCGGTCAGAACCCGCTGTGGCAGCAGAAACCCGTACAGGCCGCAAAACTTGGCATTACGGACATGCCGACTGGGAGCGGCTCAGAGACTTCTTCTCTAGCTTTCCTTGGAAAGATGTGAAAGATGTCTGTTTCACTGACGCGGATGCGTCGGCTGTCTGTTCTTCGATAACCGAAATTATCCACGTCTGAATGGAGGAATACATCCCTCACACAGTGAAAGTGCCTAGACCAGGGTCCAACGGCTGGTTTAACAAATCGTGTGACGCTGCTCGCCAGCAGAAGATCAAGGCACACAGAACCTTCTTGCAAAACCCCACTGTAGAGAACAGACAAGCCGACGTTGAGTCCAGAAACAAATATAAAGCAGCGGTTCGCAATGCCATAAACCTGCACGATATAACGATATAAAAGTTAGGCACAGGGTAATGTCACAGCGCAATGGCAATCGGTCTTTCTGGACGCTGGCCAAGCAGATTGAAAAGAACTTCTCACACAGTAGCCTTCCACCATTTACGTGTCAGGATGGAACTATTGTGTTCAACTCAAAGGCCAAGGCCAAGTTTTATGACAAGATCCTTGCTGCCAACTCCACCATGCCCAAGTGTCGTCAATTCAAAGAGTTCCCTACACTATGCGTGAGGTAACATTCAGGCATAAGACCGTAAGACGAGTGCTCTTGCCGCTCGACATCAACAAAGCTTCTGATCCGGACTTGATTCCTGCCATTGTACTGAAGAGGTGTGCACCGTCTTTCGCGTCTCTTCCAGATATCTTATGAATCCGGCACCTTCCCAGAAAACTGGAAATTTGCTCATGTCCAACCAATCCCAAAAAAGGGATCTAAGATCGACCTTTACAACTACAGGCCTATAGCTCTGCTATCTGTTTTAAGTAAGGTGATAGAGAGATGCATAAATCGCGAGCTTCTGGACTACCTCGAACGTCACGGCTTGATTAGCGACAGGCAGTATGGTTTCCGGCGACAACGATCCACAGGGGACATCCTAGCTTACGTCACTCAATTGTGGAGTAAACTCATCCAGTCTTATGGCCTCCCAGAAAAGCTTTGCAGATGAGTGGCTGACTTTATCTCTGGCCCCAAGATATCTGTCGTAATTGACGGGTTCTCCTCTTCATCCCGCAACGTCAACGCGGGTGTTCCCCAGGGATCGGTGTTGGCTCTGACACTGTTTCTCTTAGATATCAACGACATCCTTTCCTGCACGATCAACCCAATCCACAGCTTCGCTGATGACAGCACTCTACATGCAGGAATTCAGAGTGGCAAGCCAATCTCTGCCGCTGAGTTGGGAAAAAGAAGACTAGCGATGACTTCCTCTCTAACAAGAGACCTGGAGGCTATCACTGCTTGGGGACGCAACAATCTTGTACAGTTCAATGCTTCCAAAACGCAGTACTGTACTTTGACGAACAAAAAGCGTCCGTGCGCTCACCCGGTTTCGATGGATGGTCGAGTTCTGCCAGAAAGCCATTCATTTCGGCTGGTTGGAGTCCAGATCACGGAGGACCTGATCTGGCACGAACGCATCTCGTCAATAGCTGCAGCTGCTGGGAAAAAGCTAGGCTATTTGTTTAGAGCTAAGAAGTACTTTTCTCCTCATGACCTTCTCACTCTATACAAGGCCCAGATAAGGCCTAGCCTCGAGTATTGCTCACACGGTTGGGGTGTTGCCGCCCCAACTACATTATCCATGCTCGATGCTGTCCAGAGGAGGGCGGTCCGACTGATCGATGACTCTTCTCTAACAGACAGTCTCGAGACTCTTTCGCACCAACGGGCTTTGCTCCTCAGAGCTCTATTAACCTTAGGCAGTTCAAAAATCGTATTAATAAAATTTCTTTGGGTCATCGTAGCAGCCGCGGTGTTCCGGCATTTAGGCTTCTGCCTGCGCGGCTGCTTCGATAAAAAAAAAACTTTCGGTCAGAAACTCTCAGCTGCTCAGAATGTCTACGTTTTATTAGAAAAGCTGCTTGGGTTTTTTGTGTATTAACATTTACTTTACTTATACAAAAGTATTCCTTCATCTAACACACCACCTCCTCCTGAAGGCGGTTTACATTATCTTGGGCATGTGTATTGACTTAGATACCAGAGCGATGTCATCAGCGTAAAGGAACACCCATATGTGGTCAGAACGAGGATGTAAAGATTGGAGCAAGGACGGAGTGGTGTAGAACTCCTGCCCTGATGCTCCTAAATAATGAAAGATAAGTATCTTACTAGGAATAGAAAATAGACTGACCAGGCGAAACTCTTGTGGATTTGCCGCCATTTCTTTTTTCGAAATGCAAGCTTCCAATCATGAGGGAGAAATTGCAAGCGAAGGATAGCAATAATAATTGTCAGCAGATAGATCCGAGATCGCTCAGATAGAAGTTTAACAGCTCTAGCTACAATTTGACTACTTCCCGGTGCCTTACGAATCTTAATGGCTTTGATATGGCCATCAAACTCCACAGGACTACAAAACGGGATGTTCTGAGATATTGTTTATACAAGGTCTCTAAACTATGAATCGACATATTAATCAATACGTTGTTGTTCATTTACGTCTATTTGGGGAGAATCGGCTCTCCAGTACATCCCCAAAAAGCCTGATCTTCTCCGCATCGCCACTTGCTCCCTGGACTGGAGGGATTTTTTACTTCTTATTGGACCGTAATGATTTGAGAGCTCCATGCCACTTCGTAAACCGAAATGTGACACCACATGTCTTTTCCATTATTGGAATGTGGAGACTGTCGACAGAAGTATTACAATACTGCTAACCCCCAAGATGGCCACACATCTGAAACACATATAAAAATGATCAGAAACTTAGAAAACATCATAACATAACGATTGAGGACGTTCTGGAAGTTTTCTCATTTCTCTTATAACTCTACTGACTCTGGATAATTGAAAACTACACAGTTCTTGTATCAAAATTCATCAAAATTCGAGCTGTAATGTTCGAATTATTAGATGCAAGAGTAATCACACAGACGACAAGCAGATAGAGCAACGTAAGCAAGTAGCATCGTTTATCATAACGTGCTTGTCGTGTGACATCCAAAACTCATGAACATAGTACATTGACCAAAATGCATGAATACATAACATTGTTTGGCAAACGTCAGAATTTGAGATCATTCCTCAGGAAGAATTATCCAGATAGCATTCCATTCCACTCGACTTAAAAATTGACCTTCAGAAGTGATGATGCTTCACTCCACAAGCATTTAATGGTGCGTTAGGAATATGTTGCTTTAATGATGGAGAACTGCTAGTGCGCGTAGCTGCCTTTGTTGTATAATTAATTCAACTAAGAATGTTTATTTATATTTGATATTGGTCATAAATCCTCATTCATAAAAGTACCTTATTATATATTTCTCGCAGGAGTTGATCCTGTCGATAGCAACATCTGCAGATACGTAGATAATAAATCTTAAGGAGTAAGGAAAAATAAAATAATAAAAAAACAAAAAGTTCTTAACGATTGAAGTATAAAAAAGATGTTAACTCATTATGGTCGGATAAAACAACCAGCGTGCTAAAACATTATAGTCTCATACAATGTATACTTTGAAAGTTATTGGTCGAGTCCAATGTTGCAAGTAATCTTGTACAAATAGGTTCATACATTTGACAGCTCTTCTTCACACCAACTCAAGGATTAGTAGCAGCAAAGGATTCCTAAACAAAACTGCCTTTGGTCCTGTATATTGTTGAACATCAGTATCATCACAGGCAACAGTACTCAGTAATGGGAGACTTTCGATATTTTTTAGTCCAGCGAAATAAAAACATTTTGCTACAAAGGTGTATTTTGAGCTATTTTGCGTGAAAGCTGTGACCCTACATCTGCTGAACTGGTTCAGATGTAAGAAAAATAACGGCTGTCTAACGTTGATATCAAAAATAAGTAGGTCTCTGTACACTTAGGTGATGAGAATTCACAAGAAAAAATCTGTCTAAAACATCAACAAATTTGTTTGGACACTTGGAAACTTTCAACCAACACCCATTATTGCATAAGTTAAAACGTGCCCTTATACAGATTTTTAATCACATTATGAAGATTTCTCAGAAGACATGTCACCTTGAAAATTTGAAAATAGCTCTCATTCACTGTTCACTTGTATCAGCTGTGCGTCTTGCCTAAATGTAATGACTCTTGAGCTATATGGTTTAGCTATGATGTGATGTAACCTCTGTTTCAAAGATGGCATTGAAAAAGCGATCAACAGTCACAAACTTATTCTACACTGCACAGTATACATCTGAAATTATTTCTCGAAAGCCTTTGATTGGGTAGATCATGGCATTCTCCTTGACAAATTAGCTAACCTAGCCGTTATTGGCCATCTCCTCTCTCTTATAAAATCCTATCTACCTGAGAGAGTCACATACGTAATGCACAACGACTTCAGATCTAATAGTTTGGTGTTCCTCAATGGTCTGTCCTGGGGCCATTATTTTTCATTATGCTTATAAATGATATAGACATGAGTCTAGATGTCCAGTTTCTCCTATATGCTGACGATTTCAAGCTTCTTTGTCCGATTCGGTCTCTTGATGATTGTGGAAAGTTACAATATGCTTGACAGCTGGTGCCGCAAAAATAGCTTATCTTAAAAATGCTGCGATGTGAAATGTGGTCAATTATGCCAACAAAACTCAAGCAATCGTATTGGTGATAGCCTCTCAATCGCTTAAGCAAAGTCAAGGATTATGTGTCATCTTTAATAGTAAGTATTGCTTCAATAGTAATATGGAGACAATTATTACTGAGTGTTACAAAAGATTGAGCTTTATTATACACTGTGGTCGTGAATTACAAGATATTAATACAACTAAGCTTTTGTATTGCTCACCTGTTCATTCAAAGCTTTCATGAGCCATTCTATAACTTTCGCCTAGTTGAACTTGAAAATATCCAGCGACGAGAACTAAAGTACCTACATTTCAAGGAAGACGGCAGTATCCCACCTATTGGTTAACTTCAAAAAATCTTAGAAAAAGCTTTTGATCTAAAGTCTCAGGAAAAGGCGTGATAAGTGCCAGATTAATTTTGTGCGTCGTATATCGCACAACTGTATCGATATTGCATAAATTTAATTTTCTTGTTCCACGTTTAAATTCTGGACAATTTGATACTTTTTATTTGCCTATCCTGGAATAAACATCTCAAAGTTTTCTCCACTGTTTTACTCTTGTGGTAGGGTTAATGACGTTGCAGAACAATCGGATATATTTTTGTGAGGTTTTGTCTGTTTTCTGCTTTCTTATTTGAACTATGATATTTGTACATACTTATAAATAACTCCTTTGTGTTTGACCTACTTACTTTTATTATAATATAATTGTGTTTTTTTGTAATCCAGGCTGTGTTACTCTGTAAATGGCTGTTGCTGTTGAGTAGTGTATAAATAAATAAATTAGAAGATGACATACACAAGTTGACTTTGTACCGATTTTTAATATTATATCGATTTTTTAACAATTTTTTTATCATCTGACCTTGACGTTTACAAGTCTTTTGAAAATCATTGTCAGGACAAGGATATCATTGTAATCCCACCAAACAAGTTAATCAAATCACCAGGTATCTAGAGCACCCAAACTGATGAATCACTGTTGATGCTAGGCGAAACAGTATGTATACCACGCCAAAGGCAACGTTGTTGTGATCGCCATTATTTATCCTTATAGAAAAGATATCATCTGGGCTGTTGAGTTATTGCTAGAACGCACTTACTGGAGCAATTATAAAAAGTGAACCCAATAAATTTGAATCCTTTCTCCCTATTTGCGGTACCGTTCGTTTTTCTCAGGTAATCAGACCGAAACGTATTCACAATAAATGAGAACAGAACAGGCCTCATCGAACGCCCATAAAGATAGGAATACGAATATACATGGGCGCGCCAGAAAATGAGCTTAGCGCGTTAAATAATTAAGCAGGACTTAAATTTGCGGCGAATGAATCAGCCAACTGTTTTCCACTTTCCAGTGGCTTTGTCTTCCCGAGGAAGGTGCTTTACCTTGCTGGGAGTGGTTTTCTCTATTGCTTGAAGCATTGTGCTACCAAATGAAATTCCCCTTATCGGTTAAGGGGCACAGAACAAGCTTTGCTACGGGCACAGCATAAACTCTAGATCTTCCACGGTACCCCAGAGCATATGTGGTGATAAATTAAATTCAGGCTTGTATGTCCATATAATGTGATTAGGTACACTATATTCTATATATTCTACTACCAGGAGCTCTTTGGTGGTCCATACTGATTTGGATAAGCAAAGTAAGTGAAATCAGGAAGATTTCGCCTCCAATATTTCATTTGATCATAGACAAGTGTAGTCATTGTTTCAATCCCAGGTGATGAAACTGTGGTCATTTTGTCAATTTCCTGTATACTGATATTATTTGTCATTTATCTTTTAGGTTACTTCCCTTTCCTCGTTTTCAAATCATAAGAGGAATAAAAGTCTCTGTGACCAACCTGGAAGCGGTTTCCATCAAGATAAATTTAGCTAGGTTGGCATTGAACCGCCTTTCCCACCATCCACAGGCTATCATACGAGGTCTGAAAATTAAGTGATGAGACTGGCAACGTGGCGTTCGATATCTGGCAACTCTATAGGCGCTGGGCTGGGAGGGGAGACAGGGGAACATGTGACCTGCCTTCAGCACAAGTCTGAAGTCGCTCAAATCAATAACTTGTCCGTAGCGTTTTTTTTTGTGAAATAGCTTTTCCTATTGTGTTCTAAGAACGAATTGCATCAATTTCGAGCAACGGTGTGCTATCAGGTTGGGCGCAGAGCAACAGAAACTCTTGCTAAACTTCAGCAGGGCTACGGAGATAGGGTTTTCTTAAAAGCCCAAGTTTGTCGGTGGTTGAAGGCATTTTCAGGAGGGAGAGAGAGTCAAATGAAGATGAACCACGAAGCGGAAGACCTTCATCTTCAAGAACCGATGAAAATATCAACAAAATCCGGGATCCGTGGGTTGACCGTCAGAATGATCGGGAAAGAGTTAAATTTGACTCAGACCACCCTTCATCAACTCAAGAACAACTAGGTGTTGCATCATGGTAATGCTCTTTGTCATACAGCAATGTCAGTAAACGAGTTTTTGGCCAGTAAAGACATAACCGTCGCTCGTCAGCCTCCTTATTCGCCTGACTTGAGTCCTTCTGACTTGCTTCTTACTTATGTTGAGACAGTCGAAGACATTCAAAAGTCTGTAACCGACCAGCTGAAGGCTATTCCAGTGTCGGAGTTCCAGCACTGCTATGAGGAAAGGAAGAATTTTCTTCTGCACTGTGTAGGTTCAGAAGTAAGTTACTCTGAGGGCGAGAATGCAAAATTGTAATTATATTTTAATAATAAAAAATAAAATAAAAATCAGTCTCATCACTTAATTTATGAACCGTGTAGATCAAATGTACGTAATGTACAATTTCCTCTCTTGTCACTGGTGGTTTGAATTCACCCAATCTCCTCCTTTGAAGAATAAGAAGAAGAAGCAGAAGAAGAAGAGTTATTCAGATGTAAATAAGATACCCGTAATATACACAGCCAATAAAAATACACAGCAATAAAACAGATAACTTGTAGCAAAAACACTATATACCTTAAGATTAGTAGATCTTGAAAGGAAAGAACATCAATCGGCAAAACGCGAACTATACAAGTCATATATTAATAAATTTAAGTAACTATTTCTTGAATTTATAAGGAGTTGAACATCCTTTGATGTTCCTAGGCAATTTGTTGAAAGGATTAAAACCTTTAAGATATAGTGAATTCATATACTCAGTCCAAATGTGTATGTTCATGCTTTGCCTGGTTGGATACGTATTCAGCATTGCTTTTGTAGATGTCAAACGACTACATCTTAATACGCAAAGTTGGGGTTTTCCTTTTCAGAAACAACTACCCTTGAAATAACAAAGGTAATGTGTAGTGAAACGAGGGCGACAAAGTAAAAAGAAATAAACGAAAAAGTACTCACTCTCCAGTTGACTAGAAGGACTAAGTACGTCTCTGCCCGAAATCATACCGCTCCAACAGAAAATGAAATTAGCTGATGCGCTACCGAGCAGACGCAGAAACCACACTGATTGTCTTACACTTAATGGCACATCTTCTAACAAGGAAGGCAAAATGTTGCGTAAAAAGTCTAGGTATTGCATCCCGTCCAATCGATTTGGGAGAATAAATGGTCCAATGAGCATACCGTTGACCATGCCAGCCCAAACATTCACCGAAGATGTTTGTTGAAAATGTGCCCGACGGACAGCTTGCGGATTTTCTAATGACCAAACATGAGTGTTGCGAAAGTTATTCACCCCATTACGCGTGAACGTAGATTCGTCTGTCACCAATATGCACTTCAAAAAGTCCGGATTATTGTCATGTTGATGCAACAACCACTCACAAAACCGCACTCTTGCTGGAAAATCGTCAGGTTGAAGGGCTTGTACACGTTGGACGTGAAACGGATACAGCCCCTCTTCACGCAGCGTTTGCCACACTTTAGTTTTTGATACTTGCACTTCTCTAGCCACGTCTCTAGTGCTTGTTGAGGGATTCTCGTCTACGCGATTACCTCTACACGCGTGACCGTACTTGAAGGTTGCATACTGACCTGACACACTGACCCCGACCCAATTCTGTCGTCGGGTTAAGCCAGTGACCTTGTACCAGTCGGTGCTGTCGTGGCTACAGGACGGTATTCAGATATTTTTGATATTGCAGAGCCCTTTATCTCAGTTCCCTTAAGACATTGGTGTATATGGTACTAAGAAAAATTGCCTATGTTTTCAAGATCTACACGTCGTGTAAAGGAAAACCCCAATTTTACGGACACCCTGTATAACTCTCACAGGTGCTAAACTATGATCCTCAAACAATGCAACTGATTACGCAATGTTTTCAACAACTTTTTTTATCTTCTCCCTCCTGGTGATACGTGGTGAGGCTATAGATTGCATCTCCCTTCCCCTTTTCAAAATAATGTATATCTTTTAGTACAAGGTAGTGGTATAACGAATGACAATTTTTCAGCATTCACGAAAATTTGCCGTCGATATTCACGAATGCAAATACGAATATTTAGTTTTGAAATCTGGCGTAAGTAGTCTAAGGCGCCCGAGTCAAACGCTCATTATGGCGTTTTATTTCGGAACTATCCGAGCTAATCCCAACGCATCCCGAGCGATTATTTTTGTTCAAAACGAGTAAATCTTGTGGTTAAAGTGTGTCATGTGGTTACTCTGTTATTGTTAATTGTTTCTTAACACGTTCAGTGCGAACAGCGTCAAAAGACGCCCTCCGTCCTCTTTCGACGCTCTCTGCCGCTTCCAAAAAAAGTATTTCAGTTTCTGAGGTGGGTATCCTCATCCCAGTTCGCAGTCAATGTGTTAAAATCCTGGTATTCACATCTGTCACTTTTGCGCTAGAATATAGTACTCGTGCTTCCATTTGGTCACTCCGAATTTCATCTTGATAACTTCATTGATTCAGGGTATAACTTTAACAGTAAGAAAAAAGTTTTTTTATGAGTAAAACTTTTGTTTATTTTTTAATACATGTTTTCCTAGCAGAAGAATAAACTGATATTATTTTGTTTTAAGTACCTAATAATACTAATTTTCACTATCTCTTTTTCTGGTATTTGCATGAATTTTGCGAATGCGGATGCGAATGCATAGGTATATCAAAAAACATGCAAGTATTCGCCAATGCGAATGCGAGTATTCATTACATTTATAGTACATGATATCTCAAAGATTTTCAGAATTACAAGCCAAGCCGGCGGGAAGGCAATTGTTGCCTGACAACTGCGAGTCAAAGTCACGCGTCGCTTTTCGGTTTCCAAATCTTGCGTATCAAAAAAAACTCTATGTTTCTCCTCCTTCCTTACTCTTGTAATATTGCGTGATTTTACCTTAATCCTCTTTCTCCCCCCATATCGAGCATCACGTGAACAATGGACCACCCCGAAGCTATAAAAAATATCATATTCAAATCCAGGATATACTATAAAGTATAGTATAACAAACACGGTCACGAGGTCAGTCAGAAACAGGTTGACAGGGCGACGCCCAATGGTGAATTTAATTGAATAACGTGCGTTGTACGATATTACAAAAATCGAATGGAAATCTTATATTAGATAAATCGTCTGTATTGTCTGTATTTTTCCTTTAGAACCCACAAACTAATGCATTTCAATCATGATTCTGGACATGTTTCACTAAGTAATAGCAGCTGCAACAAATAGAGTGTTAGTGTCATTCAAACATAGCAAGATGGTTCTGAATACGACCCATTTCTTCAGCTTTCCAGTATTCCGCGCTCATTTATTCTGTTTGTTCTTGCTTGTAAGCCTTCAACCATGAGAAGTCTGAAATTGTTATATTAATAGTTCCACTTGAACCTTTAAAATTCCTATACAAAAATGAGATATCCTGGACATAATGCAACATTCTAAGCTTCTATTGACAATGGTTTATTAAAATCGTCCGTGTATTTTTCAGCATATGTTTGTGAGAACACCCACGAAACGGAATGAGGAGCTCTCAGTTTGAGAATATGTATTTATATGGCTCTAAGGTGTACTAGTATACACTCAGAATTGTTTTGCCATCTATTATCAGCCAATATACAGCACTAGCAAAATGAAGTACACAATTATTCTCAGTATCTCCTACTTAATAGTTGTACGCCTATGCGTCTTCGCAAACGCCCATAGAGATGGGAATACGAGCAGGCCAGATGCGCATCGTTTAACCTCGACACGACTTTTGAAGCTCCGATCTTGATAACAACCGCGGCCGGTGTACTTTTATTATATTACATTATTAGGTCATTGTTTATGAAGGTTTGCGCGTGGATTTTGTCACCTTGTCGACCAATTTTACGCGTTAACTTGAATTTGAATGAGGTAACGTTGAGTATGATGCTTAAAAAAAGTCTATAAGGCTAAATGGAGGTTTCCATGTTTCCAGAGACATATGTTACATTTGCACTTACCCCTTCAGCAGCTAGGATATCAAAGAGAGCTTAACGTAATGCCACAAGGCGGAAGGTAGCCGAGAAATGCCAAGAATTTATCCGGCCTTTTTATCCCTAAGCACTGATTAACGTATTTTACTTGAAGATAGCCAATCATATGCTGTAGCAACAAAAATGGATCAAAAACACACTAGCGCCATCTATGACGAAGTAGCAGAACACAGAAATGAACTTATGCTGATTTTGGTTGGGTATTTTCAGACATTGACTAACCTATTCCACCTGAGGATACATAAGTAATTAAAACTGGTGATAGTAAGGCGCCAGAAAGGAACTGAAGATACTAGAGCCATCTATGAGAAAGTGAATTATAAATTCATTTTAGATAGTTCATGGAGTGTTCAAGCATTTTTGAACAAATCCTGAAATAACTACATTAATTAGCGATAGAGGCACTGAGAGTGCTTTGTTTACATGCCAACATATCTGTTACTAACAAAGTTGTTTTCCGAAGTGAAAATCCAATAGTCCGTTACTAATTGAGGGAGAAAGTAAGATTCAAAGACTTTACAATGAAGAGGTACACAGATAATTACTTCAATTAATTAATTATATCATTTACATTATTCACCTGTTTGAAGGCAAAATCATGTACTAGCTAAAATATTGTGTTTGTTTATCGAATGAGTCTATTATTTTACGTATGCTGGATGTAAAACTCATTTCAATTTCATTTTTATGTTTTACGTCAAATAAAGGAGAGTAGGGTTACCACGCGAAAGAAGCCAATCAATTATTACTGGCTGTCGAAGTATCATTTTATAGAAACTGCGGATGAGGAACACCTTATGTTTAAGACAAAATACATCAACGGTCCTGCTGCGAGTAATTCCAATGCAAAAATATAATATTTTATAGAAAGTGTATAAAGCGGTTGGACATGGCGGCCGACTAAAATTAAATCTCCTAGAGTCCTTTATTTCAATCAAGAACAATCAAACGAGTTCATAACATATTCTGGGCCCTTATTAATTGGTGTACGATATATACAAACGTGGATGACCAGATCGTTAAATTCTGACAATGTGGTTAAACTTGGCCATTTCATGAAATGATGGAGCATATCATCAAATAGTCACATTTCATCGTCAATTTTACAATATGGCCACGACATTATATAAGGTTCCAGATTAATTGGTAAAGACTAATTCTTGCAAAAATGAAGAATATCTAAGTATGAAATATGAATAAATTTAGAATGCCTTCGCCATACAGATCGTGGCCAACTCATCAAACCCTTTCATTTGATACCCATATTACAGGTGTTATTATGGAAATAACATATTTTTATGCAGCATGCCCCATATTGGATTAAAAGTGGCGACACTTACTGTGTTGTCATGGGAACCAACACAATATTTGAGCTCAATTGGTCAGGTATAACTGGATAGAGACTAAAGAATCTGTAAGTCGTCATTCTGCGACGGCCGCCATACTGGACTTATTAGAATAACCTCACTCTATTGTATTTCGCCCTTTCATTTGATATCCATATCATAGGGCTTACTATGAAAATGACAAATGCATCCGCTATATTGGATTTAACAGCTAGTGCATTATTTTATCGCTAAGGGAATAACTGTTGCTTGACACCTTTCTTCAGTCCCAAATTTAAAGCAAAATGTAATAAATAAACTAAGTTATTGCAATAAGTAATGGACTATTTGCCTTGATTTTACATCTATTCACACGACCTGGTCTCTATCACCTTGTGATAAATATGTACTGTGGCGCGTTTTAAAGGCATTATTGAATATTGTCTCAAAACATTCAGGTACACCAAATAATAAACGAAAAAAATTCATCTTCAGAGTGGAATAAAATATTGACTATGTTGCATTTTATACATGTAGTATAACCAAAACATGCAAACATCGGCGTGCCTAAGACTAAATCAGTGGCGTATAAATTGGTAGTTTTTTACCCTTACCGAAGAAAACAGGAGATTATATTCCACACAACTGAGTTTTTTTAATCTTCTTTATTTTTGAAGAAGGTATTCAATTTCACATGAATTGAATAAAAAATTAGCACACCTTCAGTAAACCCACAATTACACTCTCACAAAACCTGAATCAAATTTTGTTTTTAGTTCACCTCAAAATTATTCCGTGTACCAAGTCAAAAAGCCTAGGTTTTCCTCTTATACTGACACTTTTTCTTTTTTCATCTCTTTCCCTTTCTCTTTTTCCTTGACATTGCCTGGCTTCTCTGCAACCAGGACTGACAGATTCGACTAATGTACGCCAGTAACTAATAAGCGAAGGTCCTACGGACCGCCCAGACAAGCAAATGACGAATAGTAGTAATCTTGTCTCATGATTGTATTTGTTCAATATTCATGTGTTGTCCTTGTTCAGTCTATTGATTAGCATAAAAATTCCTTCTTTCCCTTGGTAATGGCATATTTTAGATGCTATTCATTATTTTTGAATATGTTTTTTGCTCTGAAAATATAGCCATTGTTTTTTTAATCACCTTGTATAAGCCAGGAATATTGGCTTCATATTCTGTATAGTCTATTACTAATGACCAGATGGACCACGAACTTCACGCATTTTCAGGATATCAATGCAATGATTTTGAAACAGACATTCATTATTACTTGTCTGTATGCTGTTTCTGCCCAGTTCTTTGTTACTCCCCGATGCCACTTCAGCCCCAGCTGGCCATGCAGGTGAGCAAATGACTGATGCCGATTCTCCAATTAGAAACTCGGGCGAATTAATAAGTTTTAATCGATAAATTTGTGATTGTATTTAGCGAAGGGGCGGCACCGAGCCCATTTGTTTCATATTTATGTTTCGATGAGATTCCAGCCTCGGCGGTACGCTTTAGCCTAATAGTCCTTTATTATTGCTCCTCGCCGAGCATTCTCCGACGTGGAGATGATATCTGAAGATGCTCTCGTTCTCATTCTCATTTTCTCTTGCCATGTCGTGGATCGGATTTTTATGTTCAGCTACAATGCAGCATCCTTCAGGTATTAGCTCTTCCTGGTGATGTATCTACACAGAGGGAGATATGGTTGCACCTCGTGAAATAGCACAACTACTTCTTGTATAAAAACTTACATAATGCCACAAAAACCTATATAAAGTCAAAAAAGCGACATAATGTCACTTTTCAAGATACGTAACACCCTTGCCGTGGTATGCCAATTTTTTTGAAAAATAGATATCCTTAACGTAGTATTTGAAACTTGTCCTTGTACTTGTCTCGCTTATGCATTTCCATCATTATCATTTTATACCTTAACCCGCGATCGATGTCGCTTCTGAAAGTTACGCCATAGATGTCGTGTTAGATTCTATCTAACACAGCTGCATAGTTGCTTTTAGCAGATATCAATTTTGTTATCGCCATCTATCGTATTGTATATTCCATGCTATGAGTAAACCTAAGTTATTATTACCAAATATTAATAATTAATATTGAAAATTAAGATGATAGTCTAATTATATTAGCAAATTTCCCTGAAATAATTGTAAAGTCTGGATTTATTGCTGCAAGTTGTTCAAGGGGGTATTTAAAACATGGACGCATAAAATGGGTACACCAACTTTTGTGTCAAAACTTTTTATTCGACAACAAACAAAGAGAAAACGCGTTTTTGGGATTCAATCCAAAGTGCTGGCAGGAATGAAGGAACTCTTCAAACAAGATTTTTAGGTATTTATGTGACCTACAGATGAGACTACACGTAAAAAGATACGACTGGTAGCAAAAAAATTATCGCCGAAAGCCTAGGAAAAATGCAGGTTTTGGCACTTGTTGGTAATGCGACGATAATTTCACGCAACTACTTGAAATTCCTCAAATCCGTAGTATTCATACTTCTAAGTAACTGCAACAAAATCGGGGTATATTGGTCAAGTAGTTTATTGAGAATTTCTTATTGTTTACCTCAAAACACCTGTTCTCCGGCCCATCACTACTAGTTTATTGAACAACATACAGGGTTCGATCAAAGAGCATTTAGTAGCTAAATGCACGTGTTTACCTTGTCAATATGAATCACACACCATTCCGAAAGACCAATGTTATTTTTATGAGAAAACGAAGGTTACGTTTTTTCTTCTAAACAAATTCAAACATTTCGTATTTGTGAGTAATTGAACAAATGTGCTACGATACTCGAAAGACATACGTTAATATACACATTTTAAAACAAAGGGGATGTGTTTTCTCATCTTTTGTTGCGAATTACAAATACGAAATGTTTGAATTTGTTTAGAAGAAAAAACGTAACCCATCGTTTTTTGCATTAAAATAACATTTATCTTCCGAAATGGTTTTGAGATTCATATCGGCAAGGTAAACTAGTGTATTTTGCTATTAAATGCTATTTGAACGAAAGCTGTATATTGCTCGATAAACTAGTAGTGAGGGACTGAAAACAGGTGTTTTGGGATAAACGAATAGAAATTCTCAAAAACTACTTGACCAATCTACTCCAATATTTTGTCGTGGTTATTTAGAAGTACGAATCCTACGAGTTTGAAGAATTTCAAATATCTGCGAGAAACCATCGTCGCATTACCAACAAATGCCAAAACCTGCACTTTACCTCAGTTTTCGGCCATAACTTGTCTGCTATTAGTCGGATCTTATTACGTGTAGTCTCATTTTGTAGGTCGTATAAATACCTAAAAAGCTTATATAATGAATTTTCTTGTACCTGGCAACTCTTTCGATTGAATCCCAAAAAACACGTTTTCTCATTCTTTGTTGTAGACTAAAAAGTTTTCGCACAAAAATTGGTGTACCCATTGCATGCGTCCATGTTTTGAATACCCCCTTAAACATTTTGCAGTAATAAAACCAGACTTTACAATTATTTCTTAAACCTTAGACTATTATAGTAATAGTAATTACTGATCATTATTTATTTCGTAATAGTACAAACAAAACATTTTTACAAATCGTCATCTCTAGAACAATCTGTACATGTCAAAACAGTGTTCGAAGTATATTCTTTACAAATAGATTTTGATGCAGACATATTGAGTGAATCTGTTTTTACGTTTTGGGCAAAAAATACACCGGATCTTTTCACCTCTTTGTGGTCTGGCTGGAGCAAGGGTGGTTGCGTCTGAGCCCAGAACATTTCCTATCATTTGACCCAATGGGATCGAAAAAGAGGTCAGGACTGATCGTGGCATAATATGAGGTTTATAGCGTAACTGAAATCTGCAAAGCACAATTTCAAGCGGCGTTAACGGTATCGTGTCAGATTTAAACTAACGTTTCGTCACCGCGCGGTACAAGCAGAGAACGAACGTATCCCCTACCAGGTATACATTTATTTTGAGGAATACTACTGAAGGACATGGTCGAACAAATGTCTAGAATATAGATAGACAACTAGAACCGCTTTGGTTTACAACGTACCCATTCTACGCGGTGTCCAAAAATTTGAAGATGTTAGATTCCATCTTACGGCGATTACCGATCGCGGGTTTACACACACAGTTTTGCATCTAAAATTTTTATGGTTTCTTAGGATTAGTATATAGAAGGTTCCTTATA
Source organism: Acanthoscelides obtectus (assembly GCA_963669975.1). NCBI lineage: Eukaryota > Metazoa > Arthropoda > Insecta > Coleoptera > Chrysomelidae > Acanthoscelides > Acanthoscelides obtectus. Next base: position 37,916,841 of record CAVLJG010000009.1, on the reverse strand, counting down.
ATAAATAGTAACATTACTTCTCATGTTCACTTCCTAAAAGTACATTGAGCTGTTTACTGTACTCGCACTGGAGCCTTTGCACTCTTGCCACGAGTGTTTATTGAAAATTAGGTTAGGTTAGAAGAAGTAATTGAATAATCTCAAAAGCACGTTTAAAGTTATTTTGTTTATGCAAATCCTTAGAGTAAAACTTTCATAAAGTTTTTTGGTGGTTTGCGTCACTGCTAAGGAAACATTGATCCATATGTGTGACACCAATAAATGCGATCTGCCAATAGGAAACCTGCACTCTTTACAAAATGTTTGAAAATGTTGTAAACATGCAAACAAACCGATGTGTGGCATGGAATGTCTTTTCTCTGGAATATAGACACATCAAGATGGTCACACCACTAATTCGAATCAAAATGTTAGGCAGCCTCACTTGAATGGGAAAATGTTGTGAAGTGTTTACTATTTCAATTTTTTTCTATTACACCTTTTCAGATTATAGCAGATCTTAGCTTAAAAGAAGCGTGAAGTAAACCTCCAGCCTTTAATGCTCCAATTCATCACTGACCAGACTGAGCGAAAGTTGACACGCAGGTCACGTGTGATGTTATAATTATACTGGCACCAGTTTAAATGATATAGCAAGTAAAATTTGGGATTCGCCACCCAACACAGCCATACCCCCTCTAAATTAAGAAGTACCCAATGAATGAAAATACTAGGTCTACTAGCTTGATCAATTTCATAGAATTGTATAACTGTTATAGAGGGTACTTCAAATTCAGCTCTCACCATTGGGATCCCGGAAACTGTGAGAGATACGAAATCGGTTAAATGGAGGCAAAGTTGCGTATTTAGGTCATCAACAAAATATCACTTAGAAAGGAAAAATAAATTTGCCCAAAATTTAATTTTTTACTGTATTTAATTATTGTAGTGGGACTTCAAAGTAAACTGCACATTAACATTGGAACTTTTTCTCCTCTACAAGATGGCATAAATAGAATTCCAACCCGACGTTTCGTCTCTTGTCCTCCAGCATCAACTTTATTTTTTCTTTGCCACATTGGATTTTTACGCAGATGAATAGTTTTTAATTCTGATTTCACAAATATATAATATGTCATACATTGACATTGTCGACCTTTAGTTATTTTAGAAAAACAGAATTTGCTAGGTGGTCCTTGAGATTATCAGATTTCATTTGTTTCGTATACCAGACCAAACCTCAAATTAAACATAGCAACCGAGTTTGGAAAATTGAGAAGAGAAATCAATCGAGCAGTAAGCAACGTACAGATAAGAGTCAGGCTTTGCGTACAAAATATCTGATATTTTGGACATCTGCTATCATTTGCCTATGCTAAGTTATGATTATTATTGTTACAACATTCAATCAAATTTTCATGTTGTGTTCAGGTTTCACCATACCTCTTTATTTCCTTACAATTTTTATCCAGCAACAATTTCATGGCTAACTGAGAAAATACATCACTGAATTTATAACCGAAAAGTCCATTTAAATGTACAAAATTCCAATATAGTATCCATATGAAAAAATAAAGCTGGTGATGGAAGTTGAAAGAAAAAATGTTGAACTGAAAATTTGTCTGCGCCGTCTTGCAGGAAAAAAATGCACCTTTTGGAAAGTAGAAAATAGTTCTTTGTGGAGCTGCTTCGGGTTAGTGAATATCTTCAAATAAAAAGAGTTCTGAATTCATTTTTTTTGTATTTGGGTATTTGATAAACATGCTACTATTTGAAATAAAGCGGATTCTAATGGGCTTTTTGAACTCCTTTTGAATTGATTAATTATGGAAACAACATCCATTACTCATTGTTGGAGTACAGTGTCATATGCCACAATGCCATATAAGAATAATTATACATACCCTGGATTCCGCAATCCATTTTGCCACATCTCAATATAGCTGAATATTTTAGAACATTACACTATTCAATATTCAAATAAGGTTGTTTCTCCATTGTAATAGACATATACTATAATAACTATTATTGTTAATTTCATACCATATTAAGCACCTTAGCACATACATTAAAATGGGACTCAGAGTAGCAAAATGATGATATTTCTGTAAGATGGCGATATAATGTTTCTCCGTTTTGGCACAGGCAAAAAATGTTTTCCTGTAGCTCATGTGTTATATTTGTACACCTTGTCAAAGGTCTGACACATTTATACCGTAAATTGTAAATGCAGAGCAGAACTACGTTTGTAAATAGCACGAAGCCTGCGCCGCGAACAGATTGCTTTGTGCTGGCGACGATAGCTGGTGTAATGTGAAGCCAAATGTGAATCTTCTGGGTGTATTAACTTTTTAAGATGCCATTTTTCAAAGGGTATGCTAAAAACGTTTTCAGTGCAGTACTTGACTTGACTATTTTAAGTGTGTTTAGAAAAATAGGAAACTTCCACATATGGCTGTCCTGCTAGTACAACACGTCACGTTACCTACGCCACCCTAAGTGACAACCCTTTCTATAAACCTGTGTAATTTGATATTTGATAAAAAAATACCTATGATACGCGTAATATTATGTATATATATCCCTTTTTCCCTTGAAAGTGAAATTAGCATACAGCGGTTGATCAAGTTCTCTCTTATAATAAAAAAGCTTTTAAAACGTTTGTTGGGCTTAGCCGAATAAAATATAAAAATAATCTGCTTGTAACAGCAGACAATTTAATCTGTCAATAATGAAGTGCTTTTTAAAAGATAGCGTCAGTCGTCTCGCATTAGAGTAATCCCCTAAAAAATAAAACATTTTCTTCGACCGACCGATCCGATGCCAGACGAAAAATTTCAACGCTCTAATCCGTCCGGGGGGATTAAATTCCCCACCGGCACCGTTCGGGATTTATTGAAATTAGCTCGGTATCTTTGATGTTGAACAGCTTTACAGAGTGTCGGTGATGAATCGGAAAGTATATTGAAAGTGACCATATTTATCCGATGGAAAGTAAAATTTCTGTTTAGACCCACTACACAGATTTGTTTTTTCGTCTCATGGCAGTTCATGATTGATGAATCAATTTTGAGCACTACAGGATGTCCTCAAAATTTGAACTTTCCTTTACAGGTCAGGCAATACTAAGCATATACCAAAGCTTTAAGATAACCAAGATATTAGGTTCGAGAAAGCAATAAATGAGCCAATACCACCCTGCCTTCTTCCCGCCCCACAATCCCCTTCTGCGTCAAAACATGTGATGTACTAAGACTATGTGAGTCATTATCGAAATCAGGCGTCCTGTGGTGTCTAGGTTAACCAAGTTTGTAAGCAAACCGCATTTGAATACACGAAATTGACATATTCCTAACGTAGTTATCGATTTCAGATGAGCATCTTCAAGATCCTGTTGATACTCCGCGAGTGTACTCAAGGCGTCGCCGTCGTCTTCGATGTTTCATTTCATCAGAGCTGCACATTTGTGTTTATATCGTGCAGAAGCCGTCTGGTTGAACACTGTTAAAAAATTTAGACATTCCCACATGTGCATTTAAGGAGAAGTAGACAAACTCGTGATTTTTAATCGTTTTGTTTTGCCGCTAATTAGCTTTGATATTGCAAACGTAATTGACTCTGAAAAGGAAAGTCCCAAGATGTTAGTATACATTATATTCATGCAATAACCGATCACTTGTTCAATGATAAAGAGCAACTCTTTTGCTTTATTATTTTTCTTATTTGTCTAGATGTAGGGTTTATCTATGGAGATCGTTCTTAGGTTATTGGAAGGTTAAATACACTTTATAAAATTAAATTTAGTTAAGGGAATGGTTGGATCATCTTCTGGTCTATATTATAGTCGGTATTTCATACGAAGCGGTACAACAATAACTTTTTTTCGATATTACAAAACATGGAACAATCAGAATTAAATTAAAATTCGAGATAACCATAAAATACATTTTTCGGAAAATAGAACACCTGAAAGTGACAAAATAATCATTCACTTAAATCACAAAATGTAAACCATTGGAGCTGCTATTCATTATTGAACAAGGCATGGTTTATTGTATATTTTGTTTTTTTTTCTGTTTTTCGAACTATTTATTATTATTTATAATCGTCAATGTTATCACCTCATTGTGTTTTTTCTGATTGTCAAAACTTAATAACGATTCTACTTCGTTTATGTGGCTTAATATGTTCCAAATGAGATGTACTATATATCGTAAATAGCAGTATAAAAGTTACAATAGACCAGGGTACCTATACTCATAGTGCCATAAGCAACAAGCAACTATATGACCATGATCTGTAGAATACATACTGCAAGATGAGCTTCTTCTAGGAGGCTGTTGCATTGTTTAATCCCTGAATACGATATCAGGTAAAAAAGAATGGTCTTCTCTTATACGGTACGCCAGTAATGGCTCCGCAAAAAGATGCCATCGAAATATCTTTGAATAGGCCGCTATATTCATTACTTCCAGCGGCGTGCAGTAAGAATTATATTAGGCCATATGAAATTTGATATATTTCCGGTGGACTCGTGATCGCTTCTTTAGTTTCCGTCATCGGTATCCAATTGACTAGACCTATACCGTACTAATGAGAGCTAAAAACCATAATGCAAGGTTGTATACTGTAGCTTATGGTCAATATGTTGGGATGCCGTATGCGCAGCTGGCCACGGCAAAGAAAGCAGTAGTATACTTTATTTCACGAGAATCTATCACGCTTTGACGTCTACTGAGGTGAACAGCTGATCAGCAAGTGACATTTTTGTGTTAGTCTACAACGTTTGCAATCAAGAATCGGGTATAAATCTAGTAAAACTCGTTTGTGGCGTTTTGTTTTTGTGTGCAAATGAACTTTCTTAAATAAAAGAGCTGTTAGCAAGTACAAAATGAATCTGTAGCGTACAAAAACACAAAACAAAATGCGACTCTCAAGCTGTCATTCTACCGTGATGGATACTCGTGAAGTAGGGTTTATAGATCTGACAACCTGCGTTGTGATATTACTACTACTTTTGCCAGGTCTGCCGTCCTAAATTTTACATCAAATTCCATATCGTGTCATGCAATCGCAAGAGAGACCGGAAAATTGCACATAGGAAACTATTTGATTCTGTGTGAGATTCGAAAGTGGCTCTAGTTTCAGTGATAAACAAACTTGGTTCCTTTCTAACCTTAAAAATCACACTGACTCTATTTCATACTGTTCAAAGGAACTCATACATTGGGGTCCTGATTATAATGTCCAGGATACTCTAAATTACGTCTCTTAATGATATTTAATACAGAACGTTGGTGTTCAATTATTTGGAGAATCTCTTCAGCTTTTGGTGAGATTGATGTACTGGAAATAAGGCAGCACAAAGTACCATCTATTACCAGATTCGACCACTGCAAGAGTGAAAACGGCAAGCTGTCTGTTGGAACTGTGTGCCAGTTCGCATTGTCAGCTTTTGTTCATTTTTCTAACTGAGACCAAGCCCAGACCATGCCGAGGAGATACCAAATAGCTCGAAATAGCTGTTCATTGTTGGCCGTCTGTGGTCAGACGAAATGTACTGATATACCGCAATTTCTGCGTTCTATATCAACTTTATCAATAATTTCCCGCAGATCGTCAATGTTTTCAGCTAGTCACAGTATCGTCGGCGTATAGTATATTCTCAATTGTCTTTCCTCTTACGCGTCGTTCCATATTGGTTAGCTTAAAGGATTTGTTGTTTGCACATACAATAACTGCTTTGGTTCCAGTAAACGGTTTTGGGAAAATCATATTTTTTCTTCTATCTCTGGAAATCCTTTAAATTGCGAAACTTCTCATTTTTTTGATCACCTTAATGTCCCACCATGTCCTATCTAACCGAATTCGTATATTTTACTGTTTCACAGAGCTCAATAATGAATTTAAAACACCAGGTATGTTTTAATATTGCAAGTGTGTGATTTTCCGCCTATCGGTATCTGGGCGGTAACATCTATTGTTTCTCAAATTTAAATATATCGTACCGACAAATTGAAAAGGTGACTAAAAGACAACCAGCTTCATGGAAACCTGAGTGATAACAAATTGAAAAAATGGCATCAAGTAGGTTGTTACTGTACTTTTCTTGGACACATGAACTTTGTATATGCGTCAGGTATCTGAGTGAACTTCTAAATGCACTGGTGTCTTTGTTTGCCGGCTATGAAAATTCTTGTAACCTGGCATAAGGAAAAGGGGTAGAGTGAACATCAATGACTATTTCCCTCGTGTTAATTTCTACCAATCACAAACGCGCAATTCTGAATTACAAATGGTTTCTAGATGCAAAAATTGTAAGACAGCACCTGACAGCAGTTTTTTCTGGTTTACCCGCGGCAAAACTTAACAGCTGTTGTCACCAAAAATTACAATACCTTTATTAACAAGTAATTATAGTCTCTTAGAACACCAGAAAACGACGTTTTTCTGATTTTATCGTCATGATATTACTTATGAAGAAATCATTGTTTAGTATAAATTATGGGCTTCGAATACGCAAGATCTGAATCAACTTTCGTACACCCTGGTGTTGGTTCTTTGAGGAAAAGGTACTAGATTCCTCAAAATATCTTTATATTCTTTATTTCGCACCTGATTTACTACAGCCCCAATGTTGTCACCCTATCCGATTGCTTATATTTGAAAAAATATCTTGGCTGGTAGCTGCAATTATTACTTCGCCGAGACATCGCTGACCGCATCTCAGCTGCTCAGTCAAAAAATTCGTTGCGAGAGTCTCGAGAGAGAGAAGCAGTTAGTGCGCTTTATATATACCTATATATAGGTGAAAAAAAGGAGCTTTAACCATGTTACTGGGTGTTTCCGTCATCCTTAACGTAAATAACATTTAGCAAGATCCTCACATACTACTGTAAGTTAACTTAAATTCATTTTATACAATTGTTGCTACTTTTATCAATGTAATTGCAGCTCCTGATGATGATGGCAAAGACCATTGAAAGCTAGAGAGATTAAAAAAGTATAAAGAGTCCGCCTTGCTTAAATTTTGTCGAAGTACCCAACAAAAGGCGGAAGCTTTAATGTTCACCTAACTAGTCTAGACCACAATGGCCACGTCTCAATTTATATATATATATATATCATTCTGCTTCAAGGGATAATATACCAGTGAAATATGCCTAATAGACATATAGAATTACTGGCGATAGAAGTTTGAAGATGTACTGCTGCTAAAAATTGCTATGCATCCTCTCCCATCAACCTACAACCCCCCATACCAAAAAATGTTACCCCTAATTTTTCAAGAATGTTGTGAATCGTCAAGAAAGAAGCTTTAGCGACTTTTATTTTTTGGCCTTTTTCCCCACCACCACAGAACAGATTTTCAAAAATTACAAAATTTGTTCGTCCTCTAGGTAATAGTAACCTTGTGTGGAAATTTCATCAAAATTCAAGCAGTACTTTACAAGTTATAGACGGGCAATGATTAGCAGACCATCAGACAAGCAGACAGGCTGACGGAAATGGGTGACATGAATAAAAATTTCCCGCGATTACAGTACCTCCTCGCCAGCGGCATGGGAAGTAAAAGCATACACTGAACGAGAAAACAGAAATATACTGAAAATATCCGAAACTCTGCTTGATACGCCACTGAATCAATTCATGTATAAACAGTGCAGTTATTAATGCATAATTATTGTTTCGTAAAATATGCCTCCCATTAGCGGTAAAAGTGGACATTTCAATGGAAAATGCTATTCTGAATGGAAATTATTCGTGTTATGAGCTCTTTTGGTTTGGAAAATATTTAAAATAGCTTTTTCAGATATCATTCAAGCGGCCGCAGAATGTATTTTTGCTTTTACTGGCGGCAAATTTTGCAATGCATTTCGAAATTCGTTGCGCTGCCATGCGGCAAGTCACTTAAAAAAATTGCGTGTTCGGTTATTCAGTGAATTGGGCGCAAAATATAGCTTGACAGAAATAATGATTGTTCGTATAACACGGGTGGATGAGCTTTTTTATAATTGAAAACGTTTGAAAAGCATGAGTATTATCCGGATGCGGTGAACTGCCGCTTAATCACTTGCTGTAACAGGAATAATAAGAGATAATGGCGAAGCGATTGTACATAAACTTCTGTTATTCTTAGAACGTAGCACATAATAATAATAATAGCCAAAGAATTCGAATAGATTAGGAGGAGCCAGCCTCACGAGTAGCAGAAGTATATTGTCGCAATATACAGAGTGTCCGCAAAGTTGGGGTTTTCCTTTACACGACGAGTAGATCTTGAAAACATAAGCAATTTTTCCATAGTACCATATACACCAATGTCTTAAGGGAACCGAGATACAGGGCTCTGCAACATCAAAAATATCTGAATACCGTCCTGTAGCCGCGACCCGGGACATCACCGATTGGTACAAGGTCTCAACCCGACGACAGAACTGGGTCAGGGTCAGTGTGTCAGGTCAGTATGCAACCTTCAACCGACGGACAGCAAGAGTGCGGTTTTGTGAGTGGTTGTTGCATCAACATGACAATAATCCGAACTTTTTAAAGTGCATATTGGTGTCAGACGAATCTACGTTCACGCGTAATGGGTTGAATAACTTTCGCAACACTCATGTTTGGTCAGTAGAAAATCCGCACGCTGTCCGTAGGGCACATTTTCAACAAACATTTTCGGTGAATGTTTGGGCTGGCATGGTGAACGGTATGCTCATTGGACCATTTATTCTCCCAAATCGATTGGACGGGATGCAATACCTAGACTTTTTACGCAACATTTTGCCTTCCTTGTTAGAAGATGTGCCATTAAGTGTAAGACAATCAATGTGGTTTCTGCGTCTGCTCGGTAGCGCATCAGCTGATTTCATTTTCTGTTGGAGCGGTATGATTTCGGGCAGAGACGTACTTAGCCCTTCTCGTCAACTGGAGAGTGAGTACTTTTTCCTTTATTTTTTTTTACTTGGTCGCCCTCGTTTCACTACACATTACCTTTGTTATTTCAAGGGTAGTTGTTTCTGAAAAGGAAAACCCCAACTTTGCGCACACCCTGTATGTAGGAACAATATTATGGGTGCATTGGTCCAAACTAATTTTCCAATATTGATGCAAGAGAAAATGTGGATATTTGGATATATTGGTACAAGATTGATTTCCAATATCAAACTAATATGGCCTTTCATTATTGTTTTAATGTTGGTTGCACGACAATTTATATATTTTCCCAGTCAACTATGACAATATTGTTGTTCTTTATTTACATTATTAAAGCAATACTTCTTTTTATATTGGGCCAACATTAATTTTCAATATTGCTTGTATGTCATATTTTGCATGTAGTCATCAATGATAAAAATATTGGTTCAACGTTGACTTACAGTATTAAACAAGTACATCTATTCTGATATTGAATTTCAATACTGAGTCAATAAAGAATAGGTATACTGAATATTCCAGAATGAAAACATTTCACGCAGAATCATTTGTCGAACAATAGCGGAGTGCGAGTAGGGAATACCATGTCTGAATATCCCAAAAAGTAGAAGACAACGTGCACTTACAGCATAGAGGTCAGAGAGATTGGGCAGCAGAGCAAAAAATCAGGTCGGAATGTCAACAAGGATACTGGCTCGTCAATACAGATCTCATAAGTGTACGATATTGTTGGAATTGAGGAGGAATGGTCTTAAATATTGAAGGAGAGTATAGTGCCCCAATTACTCTCAAGCGCAGCTCCTTCGTAGACCAACCTGCTGTCGTCAACTGATTTTCGCCAGTGGAACCATCATTATTTCAGAGGACGAAAAGTAACTTTGAGTAATTCTGAAATGGAGGGAAACCAAAGATTTTACACGGACAACGTATAGGAAGGCCCTGGCTATGTTGGAAACAAGCCCAAGATGAGATACAATAAAGACGGCGAGTTTATGAAAAACTAAGAGAAATTGATCTGAATGCCGTCCAGGATCTCATAAGAGACATTCGAAGAAAGGTGTGTTTGGTAGAGCAGAATGGGTCACTCCACATAATTCGATAGTATAGTTTAGTTAAGTATTGACTTGTAATTTTTGTTAGTGCTTAAGTAAATTTTCTGCTAAAACTTGATGGACATATGTTAATACAACAAAATAAATAATATACTATCTTAATTATAATATATTCTATCTATCTAAACTTCATTAAGATCCGATGATTCCTGAGTTAATAGTTGCTGAAAAACAAACAATATTAGAATCAAAATAAACTTTCTTGTTCCTAACTTACCTAGTAGTCTAATCATACTAGCAAATATCTCCAAAATAATGGAAAAGTCTGGTTTTATTGCGGCAAGTTGTTCAAGCTATAATACTTGGACGCATAAAGTGGGGGTACACCAATTTTTGTGGGAAAAACTTTTTATTTTACAACAAAGAATGAGGAAACGTGTTTTTTGGGATTCAATCGAAAGTGTTGTCAGGAACGGAAACACTTTTCATACAAGATTTTTAGGTATTTATGTGGCCTACAAAATGAGATAACACGTGAAAAGGTCCGACTAATAGAAAAGATGTTATGGACAAAAAAGCGAGGCAAAATGCAGGTTTCGGCATTTGTTGGTAATGCGACGACAATTTCATGCAATTACTTGAAATTCTTCAAATCTGAAGGATTCATACTTCTAAATAACAACAACAAAAATTGGAGTATATTGGCCAAGTGTTTTTTGAGAATTTATAATTGTTTATCCCAAAACACCTGTTTTCCGGCCATCGTTACCAGTTTATTGAGCAATGTACAGGGTTCGATCAAACGGCATTTAATAGCAAAATACACGTGCTTACCTTGCCGATATGAATTGTAAATCATTCCAAAAGATAAATTTTATTTTTATGCGAAAAAAAAGGTTTCTTGTTTCTTCTAAACAAATGCAAACATTTCATATTTGTGTGTGATAGAACAAAAGCGCTACGATATTCGAAAAACATTCGTTACTAGGTATATATACATTTTTCTTGCGAATTACTCACAAATACGAAACGTTGTTTTGTTTAGAAGAAAAAACGTAACCCATTTTGCACAAAAATAACATTTGCCTTCCGGATTGGCTTGCGATTCATATCGGCTAAGTAAACTAGTGTATTTTGCTAGAAAATTCCCTTTGAACTAGCCCTATATATTGTCAATAAACTAGTAGTGATGACCGGAAAACAGGTGTTTTGGGACAAACAATTAGAAATTCTCAAAAACTACTTGACCAATCTACTCCAATTTTCTTGTTGTTATTTAGAAGTACGAATCCCACGAACTTTAAGAATTTCAAATATCTGACAAAAACCATCATCGCATCACCAACAAGTGTTGACGAATAAAAAGTTTTCCTTGCAGTAATAAAACCAGACTACAATTATTTTGCAAACCAGGCGTATTTTTGTCTAATATGATTAGACACTACTTCCATTCTGATCACCTGCAGTCGCCAAGCTAATTGTTGAGGATAATCCACATTTTGGGCATGATGGCCTACTAAGTAGATCATTTAGGGTATCTATTCTGTAGTATTGACGTTTTTGCATTCAAATGCAAGTATGAATCGAAATCATTAAGTACCGCTTTATGCACATTTGCTTCCTTGTTGTTCTGGGCATGTTCTCCTGCAAATGTTATTCCGGCGAAACCATGAAACGGGTATAAAACCCCCACATAAAATTAACAACGGGATAATTTGGTTTTTAGTTTGTCATAACTCTAGGGTATTTGTAGAAAATGGGGATTTTCGAAAAATAATACTAGTTTTGATTATGGAAATTGAATGTTCAATATACCAAATATTATATACATAGGAAATCTCATATGAATTCCAAATACGCTTGCAGATAATTATAAAAAAATCAACGACGACAATTTACTTGACGCCATTTTCTAAAAAGAAAGAAACGAAGTTTTCAAATCAGCATCCACTTGTTGGTGCTCAATAATCCATTCCACGAACTCTCTCCGCTGATCGTGGTCATTAGGCTTCAGCTACTGTGTTAGTTGAATTTAGACACACATATCTTTTGTGAATATACGCTGAAGAGAGCTTCTTGAAATTTGCTGTTTTTGTCCACGATGCCGAATTGACGTTACTGAGTTTTCACCAATCCTCTCACGTACTGCTTCAACGTGGACAGTTGAACGGCTTGTCTTTGTCGATCGGTGACACTAAATTTTCATTATTTTTGAAATATTGGTCAATAACGAAAACACGTTGCTTGTACAATGCTTGTAAAAAGTGCCACTGTATGAATTAAGCCAAGAGAAAATAAACTCGGTTAAGGGTGAATTCATGTTTTCTCTGTTTCTAAAAACACTTTGAATTTGAACATTTTATTAGTTACCTTAATGCGCAACTTTGCCTACAACAAATAAAAGATTTTGTATTGTGTTACTTGCCGTTTCCGAATTTAAAATCTCTAGTGCACATATACAGAGTGCTTTTAGCCAAGCTGAATTAAAATTCAATGTAAATTTCAACTAATCCTAGAAATTTCTCATGTAATACGTTCTGGCTGTACATAAACAACTTTGTCATAGTCAATTTTTATAGAAAATTTAACTTGGGACTTGATAAACGAGTAAAGCTCCTTCGAAAACGTGAGATGGATCGGAAAAATTGAAAAGGTGAGTCACCAGTATTCCTGACTAGAGCACATTTGTCTAAATATGATTATTATTAATCAATCGAGCTCTGTTTTTTTGGCGCATTCTTTATCTATGTCTCGCCCGGTACATAGATAGCTAGGAAGAGTGAATGAATCCACTAGATAGCATTTTTTATTCCCCGTATTCCTGCCATTTCTATGTCTGTGCTTATTAGTCTTTGCCATCCGGGGACATTCGCCTATACATCACGGCATATTTACCAGCGCTGAAGTCATCCATTGATGGATTAAACATCGTTGTCGAACATGAAAAGCTGCCATTTTTAATTACATTTGCCTCCGACTGTTCGATATCTGGATTAAAATGCTGTGCAAATAATATGGAAATGGCGTCCTTTTTGTCTTCTGTCCGTATTTAATCTGAGGGATTTGATAGAAAACTTCGATTTTCCAAGTTAAATATCGGAATCATCAGCAGAGGCGTCCATAATTTGAAACCTTATAGTTATTCTACGGATCTCCACAACATCGTTGAGTGCTGCAATGTGATAGGACATCATTTTCTGGCCGAATCAAAGTACTGTACTTGAAAAAGGTCACCGTCGTGGCAGAAACGTACGTATACCATGAACATGAACTCAAACATGTATGTGGCTATATGTGGTTTGATTCGGCCAGACAATGGAATCCTATAAACATGAGTTTCTTTTATCGGCATGTCTATCAGAATAGTGGTGGTTTTGTCATAGTGTGGGCATAGTCGGTAATCTACGGAAGTAAAACGCCAGAACTTATATACTCAACACTATAGTCTATTACCATTAACCCTAGCCAGGATCACAGATAGAGAAAGGCGATGAAAAGGAATTGAATTATACTGGCGCCTCTGAATTTTCATACGAGAATTTTTGATGAATTCTATAGAGCAGGTTTTTGTAGCGAGAGAAGTGATTGTGTATTGTAAGGAGCAGGAAACCCACGCTGTATTAAGTTTACGTAAAGATTGTATCAGTGTGAAAGATGCTACATCCGAAAAAAGTGTTATCCGTATGGTTTGATACTTCCATGCTCAGAAAGCTCAGAGGGTGTTAAATTCGACCTAGCGAGGTGCGAAGGGAACGAGCCATTTCCAATTTTCATACGAGTAATACACGATATGTACTTCTACCTCGAACTTTTCAATTCATCATACCATGGAGTGGCTTGAAGTACGATGTCATCTATGTTACTTAGCGCCAATTCTTCTGCTTTGTCATTAAACGAAAGACCACTATGCCTTTTTATCCAGTATAGACGGACACCTGTATTAGCGGAGTTCAGACCGATCCATATTTGTTTGATAAGAAGAACCTAGATATGAGAAGGAGACTTGCAGTTGTTTATATTTCTTAACGCTGCAAGGACAGACTGTGAATCGGAAGAAAATACAGCTTTATGGATATTATTGAGTTGGATATACTGTACTAATGTACAGACTTCATATTCGTATTTTTCAAGCTTGTATCATTCTTGGGTGCATTAGTATAGGACAAAAGTCATACATATGGTTACGGTCCTTAAACGTGCATCACATTTTGAAATGTTCAAAAAATTGTAATGAACGACGTTTCTGCAAAGATAAAATTGAATCTACCATTTTTATTGAGGTGATCATTATAAAATTTCGTTCTACACTTATTATTCCAATTTATAAATAGTTTCGGAGACAGAAATGCAATATTCAGTGTAACGCAATAGTTTGCCAATAAAATCTAATAATAATGATGCAACCTGGTTAACTGTATACAGAGAGCCAAATAAAACAAGATATCTAAAAAAAAATCACAATGCATTGTCAAAACGAATATCCACCACACAAAAAAAAACACTGGAATGCAAGTTAAAAGAAAAAATGTTATTAAAACCTACCTGACAATAAAATTAATAGACCGCGATAACTAACCTTGCAAAACGTTTACCATGGTATACGTACGAAGGCTTTACAAATATAGTTCTTACAAATATTTCAACGCCTAAACCTAAGGTTATCTGGACAATGGTCTTCCAGTTACAGCTCTAGGCATAACTGTGATGTTCTCAGCTCTCAAAAACTCAGATCAAAAATCAGTGGCCAGTAGTGAGCAGTAACGTAAGGAACGTCTCAATGTAAGGCCTCGTTCTCAAAATTTATGATATAAAAAAAACCCTAGAGAGACTGTTTTAAAATCTACTCTCTACTCTATGTCTGAGATAGAACTATTCATTTAAAAGATTCAAACTTGTCGAGAAATCCATGTACATTCTCTGTTACAAGAAAACTACTTTTCCTTCTGCAAGGGCAAGAAAGGATTAAAATTTACAAAAGCGATATATATGTACCTTCAAAAAGTTATCCCTTGTTCTAAAATAAGTTCTGGCAGCTCAAAATTCAAAATAATGATTTATGCAATGTAATGAGCCCAAAAGACAGTGACATGTAGACACTACAGTATATTTGAATTCGTAAAATACCAAACAAAATCAAGAACATTCTAAGAATGTCAGTCAGCAACAATCAATATATCAAAATCTATAAAATGCCCAATTAAAATGATATGTTACCTGTTCGTCAGGGTTTCTTATCAAGCGGAAGAGATGCCTTCCAACAAAATCGGCTGCGAAACAGTTACGAGGCAGCAGGGAATCAGATATTGAACAAACTTCTTCAGGACAAGCATTAATGGACATAGATCGATGGTACACAAAGGAGAACTTACCGCTGGAGGTTAAAATCTCATTACAAAATGGACGGTGTAGCACCCTAACTAACACAACTAAACGTAAGGTACAAGGTAAAAGGGTACTACTCCATAAACTGGTGCTTGGGGCGTTAATATCCCAAAATCTGGAAGTTAACGAAAAATAACGCCCGCACATAACCAAAACTACAGCAGAAAGTGAAATGGCGCTGGATCGTCTGCGCACACAACCCCCTCAGAGAAGGTTGAATATGTTGCTCCGAAAAAGACACGTTCGACAGGACATCAAAAGGAACAGATAAAAGCCGGTAAAGAAGGTATCTTGATAGTAAGACAAATTTTACCAGAAGGTATCTTGATGGGAAAGTAAACATTCATATATGGCTAGTACGTATAAACATCATAAGATAATATTTTATTAGGAGATTTCTCAGATAGATGAGAGATTTCAATACAATATTGAGTAGCTGAGAATGACAGACATAATACGTGTGAAATTCTACAATCAATATACTATGAAATTTGATTAAAGAAAATCATTAAAAACGGTTTAGTCTACGAATCGGTACTCTACTATGAATAAAGAGAAATTCAAATTACTCATAAGTGGTCAAAATAATAAAAAGAAAGGCTACGTGATTTTGGAACGTGACAAGTTACTTATTTTGTATTCAACATTTTAACGCAACAATATATAAAGTTTTAGGACAACAAAGATAATTTGTCAATGGTTACAAAACGATTTCTAAAGGCATTGACAGTCTTTCACTATCATGAAAGTAAATTTTCCTATACCTTTTTTCATATTACTTATTTTGTTTAGAAAAGGTATACCACCCTATACAGCGGAAGCAGGCCTTAATTATGCCTGCCCCTAAAATTTCAGGTCGTACTGAAGTTTAGCATATTTCACCTACAAGTTTGTTACCCGTGCTTTCTAAAATTCTACAAAGGATCATTAAAAAACAATATAGATTGCAGCTGGAGTAAAATAAAACACCAAACAAATCTAAATCAAGACGGTCATGCTAAGAAAACAATTGTAGAAATGCAGTAAATGCACGAGGCAAGTTCTTTATTTGTACATCCTTACTCATTTCGCTCATTTGGAATGAAACCAGTGAAACAGATATTTCAAAGCTAATTCCCTGGATAAAAAGTGGACTATGTTCTATTCCAGACTATAATCTATCTCTGTACTAAATTTAATCCAGATCCATTAAGCGATTTTGGTATGATTAAGTAAGAAACAGACGCATACTTTCTCGGTTATACAGTAGGGAAATCATTCCATATACATAAATTTCCTGGAATAGAATATGTAATACTTGTAATTTTTTTCATGAGATTTTGCACGCAACTTGTGGTATTCGACTTCGACTGAAATACCCCGTGTCTCCGCGAATGAGTTGCAGCAATACCACTGATGCGAGAAGAGTGGGATTGGTTTTATTTTTAGATTCTGGCTTAACGAATATTGAGCTTTCTGCTTGGATTGAGATATCTGGGTAAATTAAAAACTTAGAACGCTGGCAATGGCGATCCAAGATCGATATCTTTATCCTAATAGAACCCACAAGGCTATAAAATGACGAACAATCACGTTTGGTGAGAAAAAATATGAATATGTCTCAAAGTGCTGCCTAAATTGAGAGAGTTAGCTGTTAGATCTTTTATGTTAAGAATTGTCGCTATTTTCTACTCTCTCGAACGGTAAGTTTGTCCAGAATTTCAATAATTCAGTCGAAGTGATATGTCGCTTTAAAAGAGTGTTGCTACATGGCCTACACCTTCTCCTAAAATACTTTTGGGAACATTCTGTCATTTGGAGTTTCTAGAAGATTGCAGGATAAATACTTATTCTAGAAGACCGACTATGACATCTTTAAGCTAATGTAGATAGAATAAAAGTATGGGAAGGAACATTGAGTTCATTCACACAACCTAAGCTCAAGACTTGAGGTATCGGACATTTGCTGGATGCAAATGAAGACGTACATAAGCGTTTTAACGAGGAGCAAGCTTATCTTCGGTCTTAGACAAAAGTAGTGAACTTTACAACAAGCTTTACATGCTCACTAATTTTTACTAATGAAATGCTGACAAGTTTGGTATACTGTCAACGAAATTTTCTTACATCTTCGGAACAAAGCCTTTCAAAGTCATCAAAGAAAAAATAATATGTAGGAAACTACTTGGGGGCTAAAATGCGGACCGGGTGGTAACAAGTAGAAAATAAATGAATTAAGAATTTTACAGGTGTTTCTTGTTGAGCTATCAATAAAAAGTGAAAATTCCGGGAACTATTGGAATGTTACGGGACGCAAAGCACCAAAGAAGGTCACATTATCCTTTAACAGCTCACCGAGAAGATCAAGCACAAAAAACGACCAAGGACAACATATCAAATTAGTTTTACCATCAATATTCCAGTTTAAACCTTGAGTGATCATCAAGCCTGGGATTCTTTGGAATTTAGGACATAATGTGGGAAACATGTTCAGCAGTATATTTAAAAGCCATTTGACTTGATTTTTTCTAGCCCTTGGAAGTATGCACCTTTGTTGGAAATGGCACTAGTATAGGTTATAAAACTGTACAAAGACATCAGATGATGAAGCATTTCGTGATTCCTATAACTTAGCGTCGATTTGAGCATCATTTGTGTGATCCAAATGTAAAGTTCAAATGAATTTTGAAGAAAATATGCGTGTTAAGTATATGCCTATAACTTTTCCCGTGTCAACTTCAGTAAGTTTCCTTTCTGTTTTGTCCAAGAAAAGTATGGTTACAATTTTATAGGACTTCTCCTACAAATGTGATTATTGAGTAAAACTATATACAGGGTGGCACATCGAAAACGAAAGAGACGCATTTACTGGCAGCTCAGTTTTTTTTTGAAAAACGCTCAGACTCGTCGATTTTGTTTTCGAGGGGGATACAAGATATAAAATTAATTTACTTCAGTTCAGTAGTTTTGAAGATTTATTGATTTAAAGATTAAAGTAGACTTTAATAGGTACATCATATTAGTTTGTACTAGTTTCAGAACAAATTTGAATAAAAGAATGTACTTAATAAGTAAATGCTTTTCTTCACTTCGCCCATGGTTTGTTTATCATTCTGTTGTTGAAAATAGCTATTGGAGCGTTTTTTTTTTTGTGGCAAAAAAGTTGTTTCTTGAAGAAAGATAAGGAAGTATCTCGTACTTATTTTAAATAGGAATTTAGTACATAGTTTGCGATTGATTTGACCAAACTTTGTTGCTAAAATAACTTGTAACGTTTTATTACATAAATTAACCATGGTATATTCCACAGCAGAAAGAGTAGAAACTATCGAAATATTTTTTGGAAATAATCAGTGCGCTAATAGAACTGCAGAAATATTTAATGAGCGTGCATCGAAAATATGTTCTAGAACTTGTAGCTAAATTTCGGGAAACTGGGTCAGTCGCCAATAAAAGACGCAACATTGAAAATCCCATAAGGAACGAAGCAATAGAAGTGGGGGTTTTAGGGCAAGTTCATGTAGATCCTACGTTAAGTACCCGCAAATTGGACACTGTGTGTGGTGTTAGTCGACGTACTGTCCAACGGATTCTAAAGGCCCATAGTTTTCATCCGCAAAACATTCACCTAGTACAAGAACTTAATGAAGACGATTTTGATCGGCGATTACAATTTTGTGAAGATATGAGTGAACGAATTATAAACGATGAACATTTTCTATTCAACACTTGCTTTTCCGACAAATATTCCTTTTTCTTAAATGGCGCAGTAAATCGTCATGACTGCCGATATTGGTCAGATTCTAAACCCAGAATTTATCATGAGGTTCATACACAGCAGCCACAAAAATTAAATGTTTGGGCTGGTATTTTTGAAGATCATTTAGTTGGTCCTTTTTTCTTACCTGGAAATTTGACCCGCGAAATGTATTTGGAATTACTGGAAGACGTCATAGATCCTGCATTAACAGCCATTATTGAAAATCAGAATGATCGGCGGCACATTGCGAATAGGTTGATGTTCCAACAGGATGGTGCCCCACCACATTACGCATTACGTGTTCGACAATATTTAGATCAGACGTGTCCAGATCGATAGATTGGTAGAAGAGGTGCCATTGAATGGCCCCCAAGATCGCCAGATTTCTCACCTTTGGATTTCTTTATGTGGGGTCATTTGAAAAGCAGAAATCTAGGCTACTCAGCCAACAACATTAGAAGACCTGCGACAAAGAATTGTGAATAAGTGCCTTCAAATTACTCCTCAAATATTGCAAAATGTGCGACAACGTTTTGAGCAAAATCTTTATTATTGCGTGGAGAGTCATGGTGGCCATTTTCAACATTTACTTGCCTAACGGGTCAGTTTATTCTTCATTTTTAAATTACTTTGCTGCCAAAGGTATTGATCTCCACTAATGATGATGTATTAGTTTTATTTAAGCTTTAAATCAACAAATCTTCAAAACTACTGAACTGAAGTACATTAATTTTATATCGTTATGAAGGGAATTGAAAGACCTTTAAAATAAGGTATCACTCGACCACCTTTCCATTCAAGATTTTGGGGGTGGTCTCACCCCCGCTTAGGGGGCTGCACGTGCTAACGTGATTTTTTGCCAAACTTGTATCACCCTCGAAAACAAAATCGACGGGTCTGAGCGTTTTTCCAACAAAAAACTAGGCTGCCAGTAAATGCGTCTGTTTCGTTTTCGATGCGCCACCGTGTATATACTCGTAGTATTCATAGCATCTTCACTGTAAAACTTGTGGGCAGGCTGTCATGTGGCGTGCTCCAATAACCGTTTCCTCTCCAACATGGAAACATCTTGAGACTCAGATGACTGTTACATAGGTTAGAGACATATTCAACCCGTTGTTGACGATTTTTATGAATAGAGTTAGGTACGAAAATTTTGAGAAAAGATATATTAGCTGAAAATGCAAAGTTCAATCAATGCCTTTCTGTCCACCATCGTTTATTCGAGCAGCGCCATCTCTACGACTCGTCTTTCGCCAATAAGTTAAATGTTTAGTCCATGTTGAGGAATCGTCCAGCTCAAGTTATTTATGTATTTTTGCTCAAATATCGAATAACGGCTGAAATTTTTCTTCTATATAAACTATTTTACAATAGAGCTGCTCCTAATGGAAGCATCACATCTTTTAAGGCTTTGTTTAGGTATTTTTATGGGAGAGCGTTACATAAAAAATAAGCCAGTATGTTTTCCGTGCGTTTCCGCTAAAAGCATTAGGCAGTATAAGAGGTACGTGCTCGTGGAAAACCGTATAACAAGAGAGAATCTCCCAACAAGCACAAAGAAAACCATGAAAAGGTATACGAAGATAATGCAAGCACATTTATCTTAATAACGAATAAGAAGAGGGGTGAATTATTTGGTTTGCGACCTCACCACAGTCTGCGCCCTGAGATTCCACTACAGGGTGGACCTTATATAGAGGGGCTCCTAGTAACTATGTTAATATTAGGCTAGAAAAACAACGCGTTTGTTTGCCATGATCACAACGATGGTCAGAATATCTGCCTCTCTCTTATCTTAAACAGATTCGGCACTATTCACAATTTAAAAATGTGTACTCTCAAAATAAAACAAAAAGAAAAGCTATATTCAACATGCATCTTAATTCAAGGAACTGCTGTAGTATATCGCCAACGCGACAAATTGCAGCGTCAGCGTTGCTAGGCAACCTGGATATGAACTTCGCGATCTAGACTGCTTCTATCTCTTTCTAACATATGTGTCCATACATACTTCTTTCTCGTACACATTGAACTCATGACGTTACGCAATTTGGTTTTCAGAGTAGATGATGATTTTGTTGTGGAACGACATCTAATATTGCTTATCGAAATAAGACAGCGCAAAGCGCCATCTATCACCAGAATGGGCCACTGCGGAGAGCGCAAAGCTGCTATTTGTTGGAACTGTAAAGATATCAGATTCTAGCTGTCAGTCAACCACAAGTATTTTGCTCGTGTAGAGACGAAACTTGATATGACGCAAGCTGCCCATTTTACTTAAAAATATGGCCAGACAGTGGAGTTCTAGAATTTTCAGATACCTATAAACGCGGAAATTCTATTGAACGCACGCTGTGAGTTTTCGGATTTCCTCCCTGTGTTGAAAACTCACAAGGAGCTGCAGGTGCTGCAAAGCAGTGTAATTATTTTTACGAGGCGGTTCATGCTACTAAATGTTCATTCGGGATGAGTTAAACAGTTGTGTGCATGCAAGGAAGGTCTTCTGAATTAAGGTGAGCCTTTGTTTACAGTTGCTGTTAGTACAAATTAGACACATATTCCTAGATGGAATTCAAACAGCAGGACGAAAGCTCCATTTTCCGATACCTAAAAAACTTAAGTATCTAGATGTGTATTGGTACAAACATATAAACCATAATGTATGTAAAAAATAACATGTTGGGCTGCAACACAACCAATCGGCTTTCCAGATCATGTAAAAAAGTTGGAATTTCAGACATGCAAGATGACAAATTTAAAAATGAAGTGTTTTCTATCTGTGACGTCTTAGATATTTGCGTGTAGTGATCAGACTTGGGTGCCTCCTTACGGACATACAGAGAGTACTTAACCTTTATGCCTGGTATTGAATGGAGATAAGACGTAAATGTTTTCCACATGAAAAAATTCAAGTAAAACTGAATACCAAATTTAAAAATACGATAGACAGCTCATAAAAATCATGGCAAAGGATCTTTCTTCGTTCTCCAATAGATTTAAAATTATGAATCGATCCATTTTTCCGCTTTAGATATGTACTATTTCTGGATTTTATAAATATAACTCTAACATGTGCATCGTCTTAGCAAAGCATTAAGATCCTGTTTTTTAATCATTACAGTATCCGTAGCTTCAAAACTGATTTTGAGAAAAAGAACCTCGTTTCCCAATTTTTTTCGAAATGCATTCCCCACTCCGTATTCTACTTAATATGGATGTTTTCTAACAAATCATTGTCAACATGCACCAATAATTCTGCGTTAATCTACCAATTATTACACAGCTGAAATATTTCAAGCCCATAAAAGGTAAACCCATGTAATCTCCTCAAATCCCAAATTAGGATAAATCAAGATTTAAACAACAGCGAAACTCATAACCCTAATATACGTTCGTTACCACTAATCTGATAATGCCAAATATTATTAAAGGCTACTCAGGAGTATCCCTATTAGGCAATGATGCGTTGAAGATTTAACGCTGATAATAAATTATTGACGCACTGTTTCGCGACGTCCCAGCGTTCATACATATATCCAAATGTTTCCAAAACATCTCAACCCCTTCATCCTAATAGTCCAAACAGTGTCGCTGTTGTGGTTACCATAAGTAACCAATATTTGCAAACCACAATGAAACCGTTCACAAAAATTGAAACTTGCGAATTAATAGGCTTGATGAAGCCAATAAGCAGAAACTTCACTTGTCTTTTCTTGTATTTTCTCAAGGGCCACGGCAGGTAGCTATAGCTGGACTCCGCGGCTACGTTGGTTGATACCTGGTTGGTGGCTTCTACATCCATTACCAGGTGTGATTAGTACATGATTTCTTTTTTGGTGTCTTCGATGCACATCCATTTGGGCCTGATGAATCCAATAACCAGAAACGTACGTCCTTCTATTTTTGCTCTTGACCCTGATCGTTCTTTGATTTTCTGTACTCAATGGAAAAGTTTGTTTACCATAACATACTATGTTATACATACATACATTTCTTAGTATCCAACATTTTTGCTTGACGTATGTGTACAAATGAATCAGAGTTTCAAACTCCGGACGTCTTGTTTTCGATTTCCTTGTAGACGCAGATACCTATCCTGCGAATAACAATAATTATAAGTTAATGAGGTGTGTCGGTATCATACTTTATTTAAGGGTGCTTCATCTTTACAGCATGTGCTGGAGGAAAAAAGTATTCCACAAAATTGAACAAAAGCAAAGGTTATTACAGTCTTTAAAAGGTGAAAAGAATGTTTGGTAATAATCAGGGGAATCACTTTAATAGACGAGACCTATAAACTACATTAAAAAATTATGGATTCAAAAGTTAAAACTATGACAAAGCAGCTACTTGTCGAACAATAAATGGGCTTAAGAAAGAAAAGATCGACTAACGATACTGAATTTATTATTCGACATTTATCGAAAAAAAGTGTTTAACAAAGAAATATATATGGTTTTTACAGATTTTAAAAAAGTATCCATCAATGTTATAACTGTGGGTCCTAATGTATGAAAAGGGATACCCAATGCAATCGAAAGCAGCTGTATCCAGCATGAACGAGAACATAACACTACCCGAAGTAAATGCAAAAACAAGATTGCCAATCAGTACCAACAAAGGACCAAGACACTTTTTAGTATGTACATTGTAATGCAATGTATTCTAAAAGCTGTGACAGGCAGATAGGGATAATATCCATTTTTCTAATGAAAAAGTTCATTAAATACCCAACATGAACAACTATGGTATACTGATTCATATGTTTAATATAAAGGTTAGAGAGCAAAAGTAAGAGCTATCATCTACCCTTAGTATCGAATCACCATCAAAGAAATGTACCATTAAAAAATAATAATCCCGGAAACTCAACTTGCGAGTCTGCTCTGGAAGCCAGAGACGACATTGAGGGTGACCAATGTTCTTCTGTTACTTCAGCACCCTAGGCCTCTCCCGCAGGATATAAGATTAGCTAGATCTTCAGGCTACAACCTCGTACTACCTAGCCAACGCTCTTCAGTATGCCAGGCCACAACAAGATGGCAGCCCGATCTTAGATAGGGTTGTTCTACTTCATCAAGGACTCAATTTATAACCCCCGGCCTAGGTTTTACGCTGCTATAAGCTGTCCTTGGAGATTCAGGCTGAGCATATGTAAAACTACTCGTGACTACATAGAAAAATGGGATCTTGATGCCCATTCACTCTCTTACGCTAAATCTGTTAGTCGAGCCGTTTGAATTGATCAATCAATGTTGAGCTGTCCGGCCTCACTCCCGAACGACATAACAACTACGCTTGAAGCGACAAAGCCAATGCGCGGCAACTTCACACCGAAAAAGGAAAACCATTTTGCAAGGAAGTACTCACCGTACCGCTCTGTCTATGATGCTCATAGATAAGATG
Source organism: Acanthoscelides obtectus (assembly GCA_963669975.1). Classification (NCBI taxonomy): domain Eukaryota; kingdom Metazoa; phylum Arthropoda; class Insecta; order Coleoptera; family Chrysomelidae; genus Acanthoscelides; species Acanthoscelides obtectus. The sequence continues at coordinate 37,892,346 of CAVLJG010000009.1, read as the reverse complement.
TTATTGCTGTTCCTGCCCATATCAACGTTCCTGCAAGCCGCCTCTGTCACCAGCTCTTTGTATGAAAAAGTAGTACATTACATGTCTAGGTCGATAAGTAAGCTATTATATAAAAGTGCGCGACCAAAAATGACGTTCTCACAAGAGGAATGTATAGAATTTTTTTCTACTAATGGCCGTATAGTCAGTCGTTCCTACATATGTAGGACGCCTTTATGGCCTCATTGATTTTCATAGTTTTCTACTGTTCCGCGTCAGCGATCTATTTTGAGGTTATGTTACAAATATCTATTTGCTTTTGATTTATATTATGTTTTAAATCAGCCTGTTTTCTACAATTCAAAAAGAAAATATAGCTTCACAACAGGAAAGCGCTGTCGCTGCCACAGAACAGTAGAAATCTAGAAATATCCCAGCCTTTTTGAAGGTTGGAAAAGACTATCAAAACCAAGGAGGCCAAAAAGTTGTTCTACAATTGTAGGGACGACTGACGATACGGCCCTAAGACTATACGTATACCACTGCTTTCGATTTTATAAGATTTATGAATATGTTTTAGTTGTCTGGATTATATAGTGTCATTAAGTCTAACTTTTACGCATCATGATCTTTTATACCAATTTTAGAAATACCTTACGCCCCTCCAATACAAGCATGAGCACCAGATCATCGCCTCTATCCGCTTGTCGCTGCCACTCCTAGGCATTTATGGCCCACTGGTCAATAGGTTTCAGCTTAGTGTGCAGCATTTATATTGGAAAAACGGTAAGCCTGGGAGTCTAGGAGCACGTGCCCTTAAATCCGCAACTAAAACATGATGTGCTTGTTCTATAAATGATCAAAATATTCGATGCGAGCAAATAACTGAGTTAAGCTACTTGATCTTATTCCATTTTGGGACCACCTCAGTAATACTCACCGCGGCGGCGTTCCTTCCGCGACCCATTGTATATTCGCTGTGTGACTAGACAAAAGGCGAATAAAGATATTAAATGGTCTTACAACGAGGCGTTTGCCACTTCAAGCTTTTAGAAAACGAAGTCACAACTAATTCAATGCAAATTTTTACATCGAATTTGTAGGCGCTGCGTAAATGGAGTATTTCTGTGCTTTCCAGTTTATACAAAGGGTCGTAGGCGTGAGAAGTGGAAGATACAATACACAAATAAACAGTCATGGTTTTACTAATATGGAGGCGTAGAATAATGTCGTTGTAATATCACTCAAAGGAACTTTGATGAATATAACTGAAACTCATGATGTGGTTGATATATTAGTAATTTATCTATTTATGCAGCAGCAATTTTACTGGTGGACACACTAACTAAGCCATATTTTTACGTGTTTGCTTGATGTATGGTAATTTTGTTTTAAATATAGTTCTGAAGATTACTATAACATGGAGACCTTGTAAGGTGAGTGCAATAGTGTTAGTTCGTTGGGTAGGGAGGTAAAAGTTACGCGTGTTTCGAGTAAGAAATGTTGGGGTAATCGTAGAAACCATGTATTGTTTTGAACAGAAATGCTTTCCTTCTATTATTTAACTCACAAAACTATGGTTTTGCAATAGCTCGGCCTGAGGGACAATAGGCGGATACGTGCCTTCGGTTTTAAAAGACAAAAACTTCAAGAACCTACGCCTCACCTTCTCCAGACTGTCAAATGCGGTCACAAAGCACGGTTTCCATACTATCCTTGCATACTCTAGATAACACAAAGAAGTTGAAAAGCATGATCATTGCCTCCTTGTTGGTAAACTCCTTGGAATTCCGTATTACATATTCCAACGATGTATTAACAGCTAGAGGAACTTTCGGGTTGAAGCTTAGAGAATTGTCAGAAATCACACCTAGGTCCTTATGCTTGTGTAAGTACTATCTGCATAGGACCATTATCGACTTGATGATTGAATGGAATGGGAACCTTCTTTTTTGTGTATGACATAACACTACATTCGCTGTTGACTGGAAGATTGTTTACAACACACATTGTCAAAGTCACCCTGCAGATAAGCACGCACACGCGCTGCTTTCAACGCAGTAAAAAATCTTTATGTCGTCTTCATAAATCAAATGGTAATAATCGATATTTTTAACAATCTCATTAATAGAAATAATGAAAAGCAGAGGACCGAGGCATGAGCCTTGAGGCACACCTGAAGTTGGAAATATATTCGTATGCAATATATTCTCCCTTGCCTGACAAATACGATATAAAAAGATGTGATCAAGTTTGTCAGACTAAGAGACTATAGAATATTGATAGATGGTATCTTCTAACTTTTAGCTAACATGATTCACCAACAAAAAACTGGGTAAAATGGAAGCGTGCTTGAAGCATACGATTTCGATTGCGTGCAAGTAATTTCGTACCATCCAATGATCAGTTTCCGGGAAATGGTAAATAATAGATGAAAATAACTCAATTTCGAAGCTGATAAGCTTTCACCAACATTTTTCTTTTTATTTTAGTACTTGTCTGCAGTTTTGGCATTTTTGTCCAAAATCTACCTATTTTCGAATATTTATCCTACTATTTTGTATGTGAACGTATGGTCGCAACACCTCTACTTCAAATCTATAACAAAACACACTGACATAAAGAACATATATAAAAATGAAAGTGTTGCGTAACCGCATGCACGATAAAAACAAAAGTTGAAACAAATGAATAAACCATAATAACCATAAGAGCAATAAGCAATATTAAATCATTAACTTCAGCCTCTAGATTGAGAAGTCCGATTGGTGCTTACGACTTGAGAACTGAGGTGGCCTAACCGCAGCCAGAATTCAAACATCGAAATGTTTTTATCTCATTTAACTGAAACGAAAAAAATATGAAAAGTTTCAATCGACATTATTCGTGGCTGAGGTCTAATAATCATGCAACTAAATCTATGCAACGACCCCACTATGAGAACACGTAATTAGATTGAACTTTGAATCCAAAATACTTGAGGCTACAATGCGCTTTACATCCATTAGCACTGAAACTATGCAATATTTTCGTATGCAATATATTCTCCCTTGCCTGACAAATACGATATAAAAAGATGTGATCAAGTTTGTCAGACTAAGAGACTATAGAATATTGATAGATGGTATCTTCTAACTTTTAGCTAACATGATTCACCAACAAAAACTGGGTAAAATGGAAGCGTGCTTGAAGCATACGATTTCGATTGCGTGCAAGTAATTTCGTACCATCCAATGATCAGTTTCCGGGAAATGGTAAATAATAGATGAAAATAACTCAATTTCGAAGCTGATAAGCTTTCACCAACATTTTTCTTTTTATTTTAGTACTTGTCTGCAGTTTTGGCATTTTTGTCCAAAATCTACCTATTTTCGAATATTTATCCTACTATTTCGTATGTGAACGTATGGTCGCAACACCTCTACTTCAAATCTATAACAAAACACACTGACATAAAGAACATATATAAAAATGAAAGTGTTGCGTAACCGCATGCACGATAAAAACAAAAGTTGAAACAAATGAATAAACCATAATAACCATAAGAGCAATAAGCAATATTAAATCATTAACTTCAGCCTCTAGTTTGAGAAGTCCGATTGGTGCTTACGACTTGAGAACTGAGGTGGCCTAACCGCAGCCAGAATTCAAACATCGAAATGTTTTTATCTCATTTAACTGAAACGAAAAACATATGAAAAGTTTCAATGGACATTATTCATGGCTGAGGTCTAATAATCATGCAACTAAATCTATGCAACGACCCCTCTATGAGAACACGTGATTAGATTGAACTTTGAATCCAAAATACTTGAGGCTACAATGCGCTTTACATCCATTAGCACTGAAACTAGAAACATATCTTTATCTTTACCATTATCATGAATACAAACCTACCCCATGAATATATTACTCCTAAATCTTCATCTCCTTCTACCGACATCTGTTGAAAAAGACCCGATTTCATTTTTCAGGTTATTAAAAACCATAAATTCTACCGGTTCTGGACGGGCGACAACAGAGAATCAAATAACAGGATGATATAGTGTTGGCTGTTTATAGGGAAGCAGCCCTAGTTTTCTGAAATACAAACACATGTGAGCCCTTTCGTTGGAGTGTTTAGAAAAAATGATATATATGCCCCACTGGAGAGCATCTCACGCATGCTGGTGTCATAACGGCCTCGTAAAGAAGATATCTGCGTGCGATAGCGCTATCTACAAAGCAATTAGGTGCTGAGGGTGAACTTTTGTTCGGCCTTATAAATACATATTTCCCCATTATACGTTATCTGGTGTTGAAAGAGGATGGGGATTGTAACCTAATGGCAAGCTTAACATGTTTAAAGTTTAGAGGGTTGGTTATTACTTTAACTATATTTTTATGACAGTTTTACTCTCTACTGGAATTACGGCTAAAATTATAGCAGAGGCTGAGACTGAGAGGTAAACCATTATTGTCCTATCTTTTCCAAAACTTCCTCCATCTGCACAATGCTCAGAAGAGACCCAGCCGCGAATATCGGTAACACATTCAGAGTGCTGCCGCTAAGACTACATTACGGATGATTGATGTTGTTAAGAGGAGGAATGTCCGACTAATGGATGTCGTTTCCTTAACGGACAGTCTCAAATCTCTTTTGCTCCGAGGGGCGGCCAGCGACCTTGCCTCTACCTCTATATCAACGAGCTTTGCTCCTCACAGCTCATCTCGGATGACATGTCTTGCCTATAAACTCTCTTTCAAATTTCATGCTCTTGGGTCAAATAGTTTTTGAAGGTTCATGATAATGGGTGAGTATATTTTCGCTCATACGCACAATACCTGTGCGATTCACATCCCAACACAGACCCTGCTGAATGTGAGCAGACCCAGTACGATTAGCTACTTGAACACCTCTCCAGAGAAAAAAATGTATGCCGATCTGTGGGATTGTCACTTTGGTGGGCAATGGTAGACAAATACAGGTAGGCTAAAAGTATGCACTAAAACTATACAATTTTGGCGACAAACGATGCTGTAGTCATATAGCCCAAGCAGCACAGGACATTGGCTAAGCATTGTTTTTATATTGGATCAATAATCATAAAGGGTCTCCCGTAATTAACTAAGATTTGAATTTGCCGCTATGTTTCTAGTAAACGGTAGGTGGTCCTGAAAGAAAAACAATTTGACTAGTTTCAACTTTTAACATTACTTCGGTAAAATGTAGGTTCATTCAGTTTGACAAAAATACTTAATAGATATAAGTACGTCTCCCGCATTTAGGAGGATTTGTTATATTTTTTTTATATTCCTTTTATGCATCGTCAGCATTTGATCTTAAATATGCATACATATGAGTAATTATGTTTTCTTACCTCAATAAAACAGTAACAAAGACGTCATATGAGTTTCCTTCACTCATTCTTATTTGTTATTATCCTTTAAATTTGACATTGTGTTATTCAATTTCTCAGAAGACTTTTTTATCTATCTTTCTTGAAAATCTCAATTTTCTCGCTTAAACTCATGCTTTGGGCCGCCAGCACCTCTGCTTAGTTAACGTCGCTTGTAAGTTTCCGAAATTTACTTCTCTAAATAGTGGTTTCTCTATATATGTAGTTCATTATTTTTTTTTGTGACATAGGCACAAACATTTTTGAGGGCTCGATTGTATTGTATTTCAATTCATTGTATTGTAGAGAGTGATAGAGATATGTCCTACATTCTATTTATTTCATGTCAAAACTTTGTCATTGCTTCTTATTCGGAATTATGAAAGTCTATGTAGAAATATTTACTGTTTTGATCTCTTGGGGGATAAAATGATTCCCCGAGGTAAAACGATCTCTTTATCACTGAATAACTTGGTAGTGCCATCTATCTGATTTGCTCGCTAACGTCTTTCTCGCACCCCGCTCACTACTCCACCGGTTGTCATGGCGGTATAACTACTGGGCGTCGAGTTATTTGGAAAAAATTAAAATTAATATGCTAAATCTAAGGTAAGCATGAAATCAATACAAATTCTGAAATTTTCTGTGGTGTATTTGTGAATAAAAGTTTTACTAGCTGCTCATAGCCATATTCAGTTACATTCGTAGCGTCCTTTGACCTCACTAAGGTTACGCTTTGAAGTTATGTTTGAGCAACTTTTGTAATACTGCATTTGGGGCCGGTATAAAATGATCCCAGGTATCATTTTATCCCACACATTTTGTCAATTTGAAAAATAAAATGTTCTGTTTTTTTTTGCAGATAATGTCACGTCAATACCAAAGACATACTAATCGGCAGAACTGGAGTGAGAAGCAGTTCGAAATGGAATACCATATAAAAACGCTAGTAGAGAGTTTGGTGTTCTTGTAATGTCGCTAAAAAGAAGAGACAAGGGTAAAAATAAAATCGCGGTTGGCGCAGTTAAGGCTTTGGGCAGTAGAAAAACTGTGTTTACACCCGGGTGTATAAAATGATCCTTAGCGAGGGTGTTGGAAAACATTAAATAAATTTGAACATATAAAATAGATCAAAAAAGATGGTATGCGCCAGTACATAAGCACTTGCTCTTACTTTAATATTTTAGTCATACGAAGAAATCTCCCTTAAGGGGATCAGTTTATACACCTTTCCCTACCAGCAGTTGGAATTTCTCTTTATTGATTATAGAGTGCTCGTCCCTAGACCAAACCCTCTTTAATGATTTTGTTTGTCAAATTTCATACTTTATTGATTGTAGAATTTCACACGTATTATATCTGTCATTCTCAGCGACTCGGTATTGTATTGAAATCTATCTTCTATCTGAGAAATTTCCCTCATAAATATTGTGGGTCCCTCGTAGACAGATTTGGTTCTACCTACAGTCTGCCTATTGGTAACCCTGCGCGCCATCTTATAATGTTTATATGTACTAGCTATGTATGAATGTTCACCTTCCTATCAAGACACCTTCTTTACCGGCTTTTATTTGTTCCTTTTGATGCTCTGTCGAACGAGCCTTCTTCAGGCCAATCATTTAACCTTCTTTTAGGGGTTGCGTGCGCAGAGGGTCCAGCGTCATTTTCTTTCTTTCCGCTGTGATTTTGGTTGTGTGCGGGCGTTTTTCGTTAACTTCCAGATTTTGGGATATTAACGCCCCAAATACCAGTTAATGGAGTACCCTTTTATTCTGTAACTTACGTTTGGTTGTGTTGGTTTGGGTGTATCCCGTCCATTTTCTAATGGGATTTTAACCTCCAGTGGTAAGTTTTCTTTTGTATACCATCGGACTACGTCCATTAATACTTGTCCTGAAGATGTTTGTTCAATATCTGATTCCTTTTAGTCTATAGCCATATGAAAAAACCACCATTCGCACTCTTCCAGCGTTGTTTTGTAGCTGCCTTGTAGCCGTTTCGCAGCCAATTTTGTTGGAAGTCATCTCTTCCCCTTAATAAAAAACCCTGATGTGAACAGATAAACTATCATTTTAATTCGGCAGGTATTTTATAGATATTAATATATTGATTGTTTCTGACTGAAATTCTTAGTGTTCTTGATTTGGTTTGGCATTTTACGTATTCAAATATAGGGTAGTGCCTACATGTCACTGTCTTTTGGGCTTATTACATTACATTAATCTTCATTTTGAATTTTGAGCTAACTTATTTTAGAATAATGAATAAACTTCTGAGGGTATATCATTTTGGTATATTTTTATCTTTCCTTGCCCTTGCAGAAAGAAAAGTAAATTTCTAGTAACAAAGCATATACATGGATTTTTCTTCAAGTTTTGAGTCTTTTAAATTTGTAATTCTGTCTCAGACATAGAGTAGAGAGTAGATTTTTAAACTGTCTTTTTCTCTCTAGGGTTTTTTTATACCAAAAATTTTGTGAATGTGGCAAGCAGCCTCTACCTTTTGACGTCCGTTACGTAACTGCTCACTACTGGCCACTGATTTTTGACCTGAGCTTTTGAGAGCTGAGAACATCACAGGTACGCCTAGAGCTTTAACTGGAAGAAGACCATTTTCCAGATAAGTTTAGGTTTAGTCGTTGAAATATTTGTAAGACCTATATTTGTAAAGCCTTCGGGCCTGTACCATGGTAAACGTTTTGCAGGGTTAGTCATTACGGTCTAATAATTTTATTGTCGGGTAGTATTGAATAACATCTTTTCTTTTAACTTGCACTCCAGTGGTGGAGCATATGTGCTGCTTGCTTTGGATGGAAATTGTGATTCCTTTTTTTAGATATCTTGTTTTATTTGGCTCTCTGTATACAGTTAATTTGGTTTCATCATTAGTATTAGATATTTTTTCTGGTCAAGCAAAGCAAGTTCCGATCAAAAACTCAGGGATTTGTAGCTTAATCCGTCTTGAGTCACTGGCGCTCTTAACACTACTCTCCGTGCCTAGATTTGCACGCCACTTGACAACTGTTTTGCCGACCCTTAGATTTCATTTATAGTAATTTACTAAGTTATTAATTAATTTGATTTAAAAAAAGGAAAAAGGAATCACACCACCATATCCTCTTATTTATAAAAAAGGCGTGGCATGGTTTATGAGATGTGAAACGAACGATTTTTATCCATAAATATTTTTTTTTCATTTTTTATATGCCGAAGTAGCCGCGCAGACAGGAGCATAAATTCCAGAGCACCGCAGCTGCTACGAGGAGCTTAAAGACACCTTGTTAATTCGATTTTTGAACTGCTCACGGTTAGTAGAACTGGGGAAAGCCTCCTCATATAGCCAATCTACATACACTTTCGATACCCTAGTGACAAAAAGGCGACCGTATCGGCCAGTTCTGGATGTATGAAGCTCGACACGGTTAGGATGGGAAGCTGAAGTCAGGCGGGTCGGTCTGGCAGACACATGGCACGGCGGGAGCTCTGAGAAGCAAAGCCTTTGAGTATGGATAATGTAGTCGGAACACCCCAAACATGTGAGATGTACTCGAGGGTAGGTCTTATTCGGACTCGGACCTTGGGAGGAGCTTATGTAATGTAAAGAAATTTATTATATTTTAAGCACTGAATCGGTTTTAGCTGTAAAAGTGATGTCATGGAATAGCGCGATTGCAGTGTCTAAGCAACAACCTTTCAATAAATAAATTTTTTTGTACATATGAGAAAAATAGGTTGAGCTCAGAGAAATAACGATTATGTATATCATTGACAAGCATCATATTTAACTTGATCATTCACCTGTTCAATCTGACATCATTTTTGGTACTTTCATTACGTTCCAATATATAATAGCAGCTATACAGATCGTTCTTAAATTATTTGGAATCACATTTATCTATGGCTGTTAGTCAGCTTTTGTGACGGTATGTAGTGTAGTATGCTAGGATAATGTTATAGTAAAGTTCACAAATTTTTCATCTTTTAGTTTAATTTTCCTT